>OX326964.1:68554107-69841607 GCA_946800305.1 Medicago arabica
TTTTTACAGTAAACATACCTTAAGCAGTCCACTATAAATTTCCGTACAACGGGATGGTTGCAGTTAAACGTGTTCCCACATCCTGAATAGTTGTAGAATTCCCCCTAAAGACACGAAAGTGGGTCTAGTTGACATTACCCATGGTTTAAAAGAACAAAAAAATGCAAGTATAAATAAATTTGAAAACAGCCCAAGAGCCATAAAAACTTGATCTGCATACTAACTCCTTTAGAAGTAAAGATGCATATTTAAATTTTTAATAATGTTGGTTAACAAAGATTTCTGGTTTGCTGGATGGTACTTAATCCTGATCCTTGGCTGTTATCATGCTGGAGAGTAGAATTAAAAGGAAACTAAATATTGGATTTAAACATCCACTCTAATAACTTTCTTTTCTCGTTGGAGATTGGTATCCTGCAATGTCTTGTTACTTCTGTATGCTTAATGCTTTGACCTACTTATTAGCTGGAAGAGGCGTGTCTAGTGTCAATAAATAAGAACAAATCCCAAATCAGGAATACAAAAAAAATCGTGCTAAATAGATTTTTATATGTTATGTGTAAACAATTTTGGATAAATCATAATTAAAAAATTGTTTGGAAAATTACAAAAAAATATTTTTTTGGTTCCAGCTTATGAATAGATAATCGCTCATGCAATTAATTTAGATAATAAGTGTTCACGGACTGGCCATTGATCACTATTAACTGGTTAAGTAGTTAATTTTGCTTAAATATTCCAAATCTGATCTATTTTCACAACAACAACAAAAAATCTGACTTTACCATCCTACTTCTTTGAGATTTGAGTTCCTCCAAGGCTTGAATATTACCAACCAAATAGCTGAAATAGAGAATAAGAATGTATAGGAATACCTTGGGTGCTACCATGTAATACACGCTATTGTCAACTCCTCTAAAAGAAATAATGGGACCCTTCTCATTCCCTTCAGCTGTATGATTGAAAACAACATCCATGATAACCTGCTCCAGTAATATAGCAAGGAAAACATAATTTAATCTAAAAAAGAAGAAACAATAGACAACTAGTAAAATGAAATCAAATGCAATATTGATCACCTCTATTCCTCGCTTGTGTGCCTCTTTGATGAGGAGCTTCATTTCATTAATCCCATCATGGCCACAGTTTTGTATGCCAGCTGATGAGTATCTTATCATTGGTGAAAAGTAATTGATGGTTGAATAGCCCCAAAAATTGACCCTAAAAGAAAAATGAAACAGGTTTATCCTATACTTGAGATAAAATTAAAGAGAAGTCAAAATACGAATCGCACAGAGCCACATGTGTAGAATAACATCCATTTTCTTTTAGAGAAGGCCAAAATTATATTAACAACAGTGTAAACCAGATATGCCTGATAAAAAAAAAACAGTCAGCATAAAAGCAAAGTACTTGGCGCCATTACACAATAGTCCCCTTGCTAAACCACCTAAAGTCTACTAACCAAATATTGTAAACTCACCAAATCAAAATATGCACTAAAAACCAGTCCATAAAAAATTGCTATATGAGATTGATAGAACCAGAATTGCAGCTACGTATGCCGAATAAAATTTTGAGACTTCTAACATCCAATTAGTTCATGAATAGATGCAAAGCATCAAGGGTTAAAAATGACAATGATACTAATAAATGGCTAACTGTGATTAACCTATGACTTGAAGATAATACAACCAGAAGTCAAGGATAAGAATTACAATGATTTCATCACCAAATGACTCTCTTACCTATAGTCCCCCTGAATAGCATTGTAACTGTAGTATTCCAGCTCATTGAACTCATGACATGGCATTAATTCTATACAATTTACTCCAAGTTCCTGCAAAATGAATAATGCCAAATGAAAACAGTTTCATTAAGAATTTCATATCTGCTTTATGTAGTAATGCAATACAGTAGAAAAATAATAAAGCAATCTCATGTTCATGAAAAACAATTTTTGTGGATCCAGCAGCATGGGAGAATTGTATGGACGATGAACATTTCTGTAGACTTTAAGATTATGGTTTGGGAGAATTATGATCCAACAAAAACACAAGGCACCAAGGCTAAGAGACTCAGTTGTCCAAACATATTGGTGACAGTATGAGTCAGCTCAGAGTATCTTTCCGACTCCTTAATCAAGTTCAGTTATAATCATGCATTGTGATCATGTGATGTATCACTGAAAAATCAAATACACCTTTTCTTTTTCCTAAATAAAAACGCAGCATGAGTCTTTCCATCTGCCACTGAGGATATTATCACAGTTAGATTATGAAGTGTACAATCGATTTGATAAAATACTATCATCATCCGGGAGATACTAGAAGCTTTTTTATTCCAATTCTCCCTGCATTTGCCATCTAGTTCATCATATTATCAAAATTACTTCCTTTTAGAGGACACGTTATCTTCTTCTATGGAAAGTAAGTTTCCTCTTATGATAAATTACTTTCTTTAATCCACTCAATAAAACATATAAAATCAAAATAACTAGATAAGTGATCATAAACTTCACCTTTAAGTGATCAAGCTTCTCCACTACACCAAGATATGTACCAGGAAACTCGGCCTTACTCGACTCATGCTTTGTAAACCCTCTCACATGCATTTCATATATAATAAGATCCTTTTGTGGATGTTTCAAAGGCAAGTCACCTTCCCAGTCAAACTAAACACATTGATGACAAGAAAATCAAAAAGTGAATAATATTCTTCAAATTAATAATTTAATTAAACATAACAACCATAGATAAAAAAATAAAGTACCTCTTCATGATCATAAGGTACCATACCAGCCATTTGGGGCCAGCAGTTACCATCAGGACCTACTTCTCCAAACACTCCTCTGCTTATAACTGCCTAAACAAATGAGTACTATATCATAATAGTTCTGATTTATTTATTTTGTTTTTGTTTAAAAGTGAGGAATTACAAGTTCAAACCCGCACCTCAACATATCAAATGTCACTGCAATGTTTTACAATCTGAACTATAATGTACTTAAAAAGAAATTAATTAAGAGAAGAGACTAACTTTTGCATAAGGGTCGATTAAAATACGAGAAGAATCATAGTAGTGACCGTGTTGAGGAGAAAATTTGCCATCAAATTTATAAGCATAGAGCATATCTTTAAAATCTCCTTTTAGAAACACATGCCAAACACATCCCGTTTTATTCACCAATGGATCAAGACTAATGTACTCTGTCACTTTATTCTGCAAAATATATATATTAATTAAATTAAAAACCTAAAAAGTCGGAAAAGTTTAGAGAAAATTGAATTGGAATATACGTTTTTGAAGTCGGAAAGAGTGAATAAGCAGAGAGTAGCTGAGATTGAATTGAGGGAGTAAATGGCGAAATTGACCCCATCTTCTTGAGGAGTGGCGCCATAGGGTGAGGGGTAGCCTTTGGAAAGTTGCAATTGGCGCTTCTCAATTTCGATAAGTGAAGTTTGAGTTTCAACACTGACACGATTCCCAATAGCGAAGGTCTTGTTCTTTGGCCTTGAATTTGAGGAAATGGTGATGTTGTGAATCTCGAAATTGGTTTTGTTGATGAGATTAGCAAGTGCAGTAGAGTGAGAAAGAGGAGAGAGAATGTGAGAAATGCAAGCCATTGTTGATGAATGAGAGTGTGTATGGAGTCTAGTCATACTCATACTCATACTCATTTCTGTTGAAATTGATTTGATTCTCACGAAGAAGCATTTTGTTACTGTATTTTTCAATTCAGACAAATACGCTGCTTGTTCTTTCGCGCTTTCTTTTGGCCCACTTACTTTCCCTTTTCCTTTCTTTCCAACCGTTTATTTCTTACGACTATTTCCCATTATCATTACTTACTTCCAAAGGGTGAATGAGAGGTTTGTAGAGTGTGAAATGAGATATGCATTTATTCGAAGTCAATGGGCCGCAGAGCAATGTACAAATACTCATTGAAGAATAGTAAGCAGATTACATTTAACACCACCCCGTTCTGTTTTTTGTGCAAAAAGTACCCTCCATATTAAGAGGATCACCAGTATCCCCCTGTATTGAACATTTGGACCTACTACACAAAATTCACCATCCAACAATAATTTATGTTAACTTCAACCTTTTCATGACTCTCCCTGAATTCCAGCAAATCCTGTTTTTGCATTGGTCATATTTTTGCATTGATCTTTTCATGAGATATCCTTAATATTTCATATTTTGGTCATATTTTGGATATATAATATTTTTTTCCCTATTTACTGTGTGATATATGTATGATTTTTGACGGGGAACTTATTAGACATATGAAGTTTTTTCCCCAAACAATTTTTATTTACGTACATAAACTAAAAATTGAACTTTGACTACCAACTTAAAGGACTCAAGTCTCTTACTATTTATACACAAACAATATTTATATGACAATACCAATATTTATGTGCTAAGACCACTTCAATAGTGCAACTCAATAGGTTGGCCTAAGTAGGCTTCACCACGTTACTTTAAAACAACTCTATTTTGGAGCTCCACTATTTTTTTCTTAACAAGGTAAATGTAATATAAATGTGGTTGATTTTGAAGATCTTTTATTCCCTATCCCTAAATTTGATATTAACAAAAAAAAAACGTGACGGTCCTACAACTACCTCAAATATTAATATTTCATTTACATTTTATTTTATTTCATTTAACAAGTTATAAAGAATTAACACGAAAAAAAGTGAAGTACATGGTTGCTTCACCAAGCAAACTTGTAATATTTTGAAGACTGATGCTTATGTGGAAGACTCCAATACTCTGTAACCATTGAAACACACTCTATTGTGCAAAGGATCATTTGAAAGAAACCCCACTAGAAGGTGTTCCAAGCTAACTGCAAGCAGGGCCGGTCCTGAACAAGTCACAGTGTGATAAGTGTCACACCAGTTCAGATCCAATTATTTTTTATTTTTTTTCTATCGATTTATTGTATATTTTACTTATATATTAATACAAACATTTAATACATGCGTCTATATTTTTGCTCATATATTAATATGACGACATATTTTTTTGGTAATTTATACATGTGTCTATATTTTTACTCATATAAGAGAATCTATTTTTTTTATTTATACATGTGTTTATATTTTAACTTATCTATTAGTACGAGATCCATTTTTTTAATTTATACACATGTCTATATTTTTATTCATATATCAATACAAAGATTTTTTTTTATAATTTCTATGCAATTGCGACTTGCTACCAAAAAATAAGCGCAACACGATCACCTGTCTGTGTCCGTATGCACGATATCCTACTAGGGCATCTGACATCTCTTGTAACCTATATATAAAGAGATGTTCTTAGAACAATAAGTAATGATAATTTTAGTTCATTTTCAACCAGGGCCGGCCCATAGCCCGTCAAGGCTGGGCTATGGCACCGGGCCTCAATTTTTTTGGGGCCCAAAATATTATTTTTTTTGTATGTAAAACAATAAAATACTAAATATATACGGTTGAAGCGAAACAAAACCATACTTATCACAATATTGTGGTGGTGCAGCCACTTACTTTTCACCTTGAGGTCAAGGGTTCAAGCCCCTCTAGAGTACAGTGCTTTATTTATTTTTTTGGGCCTAATTTTTTTTCCTTCTTCCCATCCCTCAATAGATTAAAATTGGGCCATGTTTTCAACAAATGAAAAACAAATTATTTTCTTTGTAATTTTGCTTACTACGACTATTTTTAATATAACTTTTTATTAAATTTTATAAAATTTGCCCCACTAGTATGGAAAGTCAAAATCCGCCCCGTGACTGCAAGTGTGGCACAAGCTGACACATTAAATATTAAATACGGATCGTACGTCACAGTATAATGTGCATGCATGAATACTACGGTTGTTGCAGGGGTCGTGATCATGATGAATGCATGTTATCAGTCATCACAGCTTGATAGTAAATTAGTGTTATTTATTTATAAACTAGTACTACTACTACAACTAATTTAGTAGTAGATTAGAAGATGACGCACGTAAATTAAGTTCCACATCCATAACGAAAACTCTCATCCATTAAATATTTTTAATTACACATCAAATATTTTTAATCAGACACAGTATGTCAACTCCAATTAGGGTTCGATAGTGTTTATATATATTTGGCAAAATTACATAATCTATCATTTAACTTAATTTCATATAACACTTATGTCTTTTATTTTTATATTTATCTCGATTTAGTCATTTATATTATATATGTCAACGTAATTTTCCATTTTTATTAGAAAAGAAAATCAAAAACACCAAAATATATGCTTCTAAAACTCATAAACAAATTGAAATCTTCATCATATAAAGCTAAAATTCATATTTCATTAAAAAAATATTTTAAAAAATTGATAAGATACTGTCATTTTATAAAATAAAAGACTAAATTAGAATAAAAAACGATAAATTACGGAAGTATCGTCTAAATTAGATTAAGGGACAAATCATGTAATTTTGTCGATATATATTTTACTTGAAAACACTATGTTTATACATACATGCTTCAAAAAATAATATTTATACATAAATACTGTGCGAGATCAAAGTATATGATTCATGTGGTTTAGAGGTCTATGAATATGATAGAGCCTTTTTCTTTCTCAACCAAGTTCGATCCCACACCGTTGCATCACAACATGTTTTTTTTTTTTATGGATCGTGTCCCACTTAGGCCTTTGGAAAGCTTCCCCTAAGGGTACATTTCAAAACCATAAGTAGGGTGGAAATAGGTCTAGACTATGTACATATCAGATTTTGATAGGCATGAGAATCACCTATAAAATTTTTTGCAAGTTTGAGTTTAGTCTATGGCCTTTCGTGTGCTTATTTTTTTTAGCATATTTTGGACTATTTAAAAGTTTGACATGGTCTAAAAGCCTATTTATAGGCTTATTTTATATTTAAGTCGTTAAGATTCTATTTTATCTACTTTTAAATAAGTTAAACTAACCTTGAAGCATATTTCACTTTAATGCTTGTCTATCATTATAAAGTTTTTAAAAGCTTATTTCACTATAATGCCTTAAAGTCTATTTAAAAAGTCTATTAATTGAGTTATTTCTTGATTTTTATGTTTAATATAAATAAAAAATAAGTTTTAATAATATGCGTAAAGTGATCAATCTATTAGGCTTCATAGGCTTTTTTAATAGCCTAATTAGCCTCACATATTTAATTAAATAGACTTTCTCAAAAGTGTAAACCTAACCTTTTTAATAAACAGGTCAGGCCTAAAGAGGCCAAGTTGTAAGTCCATGTAGGTCGGCCAAACCTAACCATAAGTTTAAAGTTCGAGTTCGTTAATGTTTTTAAAGTGAGATGATTTTAAAATCTATTTATAGATGTTCTTTGAGCCTAAAAGTTTTTTTTTAATTAGGATAAATTTGTGAAAATAAGCTTATTTGATTAATAAAAATGTGTTGATTACACTGTATGAACATAGTATTTATGGTGTGACTATTGCTTAGCCAAATGATGTAATCACAATGCATTACTCCTTGCCCTATTTAGCTAATTTTGGCTAGTGTTGCACAATAACTCCCTTGGTCGTGGGATAAAAGTGTCTCATGCTTGACTTCAACTTCCTCTCCCCGACATGATTTGTTGACAGCGTCTTTTCACGTGCAGCGTCACTGCAGATTGTGTCTCTTCTTTCATTCAGCATAGCGATTACCGACGTTGAAAGGAGATATTACAGGTAATGTGTCATTGTCTAGTCTCACTATGTTCATGATTTGGTTTCGAGCCTTCGACGATCCATATTCTAAATTAGTAGCCCTGAGTACAACCGACTCCCTCACTTAGCTATCACTTATCTTTCATTCAGATGAGGGACCTCCGGTCATCTGATTGCTCAATTGCTTATTTATCGTGTTTACCTAGCAGAATCTTTTTTTTTCTTTGTTTAAGTAAATTATATCCTCTTGTGTTGTATCATCGATTGATCTTTGAGAATTAAGATGATGGGGTACAACAAATTGAGTTACGCGTGACAATGTCATTGTTTACTTGTAGGGGATAAAACTGGATGTCTTCATTATTTTGGTAAGGGTGTTGGTCATTCCACCCTACATTTGCCTCCTCAACGAGAATCTTGAACTTCTGGTGACTATTTCATAGGTAAGTTAAGATCCTCTCCATTTATAATTTTTTTCATTTAATAAAAGTAAAAAATAATTAATGATTGTAAGACACATCTATAATGATAGGTCTTACAACCTACTTTTTGTGTGTATTTATTTTTTAAATGATATCCTCAATTTATTTTTATAAATGAAAAGAATCCTTAGTCCTTCTGGACTTCCTTATAAATCCTCAAAGTTTGCCGCACTAAACGTGTTGTTTATGGTTTTCTCGTTTGATATATTCCGCCATGAATCTGCCTTTTTGACGTGTCCTAAAACTCAATTTTTTTAAGAGCCATTATTAATTAGGTTTGTTTGTTTTTTTTAAGGAATGTTTTGTTTATTTTTGTTAGTTTCAACTTTTATTATATATATTTAAACAATTATGTTTAAATAATTAATAAACTTCATAAAAGAACAAATGTTTAAAATATGTTGAGTTTAATTTATAAATCAAATAGTTTTTTTTTAGAATTTACTTACTTTTCTGTTCAACCTCGGATCACTGGAGTCTTGATTTCTTGAAAAATAAATAATTTTTTTATACAATTTAACCTTGTACTGTTATGTTTAGATGTCTTCAAATGAAATATTAAAAAAAATAATAATAACTTTCTCCCACCGTTTGATCACGATTTAGTCAGATGATCTTGTGGCACGTTTAACTGTAAAAACGGCCAAGGTTACGTCTCGCCATTCTATGCTACTGTCTCTCTGATTTAGCTATCCTAGCATCACGCGCGTAACACCGTGTTATGGTAACATTCCACAAGTACCGTGTACGTACAACACACGCGTTCATACTACAGTATGTCAACGATTTCACTTACTTACACGTTTGATTTACTTACCAGAACGAATCTGTACTTGGTACGCGTGTTCCATGTTTTACCCGACACAAACCTCTGCTTCCTGCATGCTCCGTGCCTATCCTGTTGAGAACTAAATTGTCCCTTCTGCGTGATCCTTCTTTCATTATTTTTATTTTATTTTTACTTTGTGAAAACGTTGTAGCTCTATAACATGTGTTTGTTAACCACTTTATATTTCTTTTGGATCTTGTTATCTTGTGCCCTTATAACATAAGTTAAGGAATTTAAAATTAAATTTTTTTTATTAAAAAGAACAAAAGTTTGACTTTGATAAGTTGAATAAATTTAAATGCACAACTTTTAAAATAATTATTTCTATTTTAAATTCTCCAATATATACTCTTAAAATACATGTTAACATTTGTCATTTCTTTTTAAACAGGCAAAAAGGATAAATTCATTAATAAAGGTATGAGATATGCCAAAGTAAAAGATTACAACGAGAATCTACGTACAGCTAATTGTGATTTGGGAACAAAACTAAATCTCCCACACCACCGATCATCAATACAAAACACAGACACCAATCATTAACTGTGATAAAAAAAAGATTAAAACAAAATGCGGTGCAAATATGAGAAAAATCGTTGTCTAAAAATAATCCTATAAATATCATTTTTCAATACAAAAATTAGCATTGATCCACAATTAATATGAGACAGTTTGTATCAAAACCGCCCTTCTTTTAAAGCCAATTTTTCAACCCTGGGTCGTATAATTGCGTTTATGTGATATTTTCGCCTAAATTTTTTGTAAGATTACAAAACTATTAAAATTAAGCAAGGAAGATAATTTATGTTGATCATGAAAGGAGTTTGATAGATCATACACATCAAGGCCAAAACAACTATTTTCTTTAAGGTCATAGGTTTATGGATCATCTTACTTATAAGGTTTTAACTTTCACTTTTTTATCCGATTTAAGACATATAACTTATACCTGCACACAACAATTTCCATTAAAAAAAAAGTAAGGACATAATAATATATAATGTTCTCATATTTGATGGTTGTTTGTTTTTTTTGTTAGCAAAGTGCAAGGTTTTACAACTCGAGACTTTACCTCAACTCGTTCTACCTAAGTAAATTCGATTCGAGAACTCATAAGAGTTTACTTAAAATTAAAATTATATAAAATTTATTATATGCATGACATATATAAGCTAATATAATACTGTAAATAGGTTAATAGTGCAAAATATAACTTAATTATAAAGACAAATTATACCAAACTATCGTAATAAAACGTTATGTTCAACTTAACATCGAAATACAAAAATTAACGCACAAAATCATAAGTTTCATAATCATCCATAAAACCATCTAAAAAAGCAAGTTTCACAAGTTCATAAAGTTGTTAATAAAACTATATAAAAAATAAAATAGTTAATTTTTTCAAAAGGTCAACAAACACCACCACCACAACCCTAACGACGTCGCAATCATCAGCGTCGAAAACTGAATTTCCACCGTCATAATCGCAACCCTAACTCAGAGAAGAAAAAAAAAACGTCTCATTTCAAAAACAACGTGTTACTTTAAAGAGGTAAAGTTCAGTAAACGTTTCAATATTTAGGCTTGTAGAAAATGAATTGAGTTTTGAAAAAAATTGGCCTAAGAAAATGGCTAAATTTATATTTTTTAGATGTAAACTCGTAAAAATCAATTGAGTTTACACGAGTTTACTAAGTGTTAGCTCAATCAAACCTTTCAATTTTACTATAAACCAGATTTACTTTTAAATTAGCACGATTTTAATACCTAAAAACGTAAACTCGTTATTCGATTTACACAACATTGACCGTGAAAGAGTAATCAGCGGCCGCCGTTGACCCGTAACTTGCGATGAAAGAGGAAGGTTTAAGTAATGGAAACTTGGAAAGTAACTTTTCAACAAGAGAGAAGTTGATCAAGAAATCACGGATCTACTGTCCCAATTCTCAATCTCCGTACGTATAAGTGGTTAGTTAGTGACTAATCTGCATCAAAGCCATGTGCTGGAGTGACTCACAAGACTTTACTTCTATGCTAAACAGGGAGTATTTTTTTTTACTTTAATTGCTTTTGACTAAGACTATCTACATCTAGGTTAATGGTTAACCCATGGAACTCTTTCCAACAAAGAAAAAAAGGTTAACCGATTATGCTTTGCTTAAAATTTAAATCAATTACTAAAATTGATGTTTTACCACTAATGTAAAGAAGTAAAAATTACTATCATAGTTTTCTTTCATTTTTTATTATCACGATTTTTGAACTTTTCAAAAAATAAAAAGGGCATTAGATTAAGTTAGTTATTCAGAATGTTTTTTTTTATACTCCCTCCGTCTCTCAATATATGACAATATACTATATTTACTTAACATATTTTGACCATATTTTTTCTACTAATTTACAAAGATAAATAATATCATGTAAGATGTTGTCAAATTCGTCTCGATGAATATTTTTAAAAATTTTCATAATTTTTTTTAGTAGAGAATTAAAGATATAAAAGATAAAACATTTGTATTGATACGTATGTCAGAGTCAACTAGATCATCTAATATGACTGAGGAATGAAATTTATAGAATGGTCCCAATTCCAATTCATTATGAATCCATGTGAGGACTGAGGGAGAGGACAGAGGAGAGAATGGCCACCTTTTTCAGTATCCGCATGCATACGGAAAAGTACTACGGCTGTCCCAAAACTTCTGCATTGCACAAACTTTATGAATCTTTTATGGCAATAGGTATAGGTAGAGTACTACGATGCTCTTTCATACTTCTGGGTATGTAAAAAATATCTGTATCTGAACCCTGAACCCGTATTTCTTATTAGTAATAATTTTAGTGTCCTTCTCCGTATTATATATATGCACTTAAGGGTCTGTTTGGTTTGAAAGCTTTGAAGAGGAGGGGAGGGAAGATTTTTAATTTGATGTGTTTGGTTCAATTTGCAAAAGGGATGGGAGGGAAGGGAGAGAGCAAATCTCTTTAAAATTTTATTGCATTGCCATAATTATCCTTAAATTAATTTCAAATATCAATATTAACCTTGTAACAACTTTTATTATTATTAGATTATATTATTTTGTAACAATCATATTATTATTATGTTATCTTATTCTTGTAACAAATTTTATTATTTTGTTATATTTTCCTTATAACAACTTTGATTATATATTAAAAGATGTGCTATTTTCTACGGAAGTAATTGGTAAAAATTGCAAGGATTACAAAGAATTGCTCTTATAAAAAATATATATATATGATGCATGGAGTAAAATACATGAGCCAGTTTGAGATAAAATAAACAGCTTAGATATGAGCTACTCTTCCGTCGGTTTTTGAAATCGTAAAAACTAGCAGTTTCTTTTATTTATTAAGTTTAAGGGTAAACCAGTAAAATAATCTTAAAATCCCTCCCCTCCCCTCCCCTTGCGAACCAAACACGTTTTTAATTGAAAATATCTCCCCTCCTCTCCCCTCCGTTAAAATCCCTCCCCTCCCCTCCCCTTCCCTCCCCTTCTAGTTCTCGAACCAAACGGACCCTAAGTGCTTGTATTCACATTCATTATTCACATTTTAACTATAAAAAAAAACATCACAAATGAAATAAAATTATGGGTTTAAAGGTCTTTAAATCAACTTATCAAATAGTATGAATTGTAGTATATTGTCAAATAAAAAATATATAAAATATCCATAAAAATTGTATACAGTTGGCCCTGTCACACATACCAATTTGTATTTTGTATCTTTAATATCTTCAATTCTTTGTTAAAAAAAATTATGAAAATTTAATATTTTAAAAATATTCATCGAGACAAATCCAACAATAATCTTATATGATATTATTTATCTTTGTATATTAGTAGAAAAATGAAGTTAAAGTATGTTAAGTCAATAATGCATATTGTCAAATAGGGCATCTATTGTGGGACGGAGGAAGTGGAGTAGTTTTTAAGTTTAGGTTTAGGCTTAAATAACAAAATTAATTAATTAATTATATATCAAAAATAAATAAATTATTTATTATATTATATAAATATATGTACATGCCGGTTATGGACTCGGCAATATAATACTCTTACTCACGCTCATATCCATTTAAATTTACAGGTAATTAACTGGACTCATGAAAACTGAGTTTTACCCTACCTATTAAGAATATTTTTTTTGCGAATTTTTATCTCCATGGCTAAGCCATTTTTCCGCCCATATACCGAGTATTTCTATCACCATGGCTAAGCCATTTTTGCACGCGACTTTTGAAACGGAAGCAATTTCTCTAAATGAAGGATTTGTTCACACTTAAACCGAATTCTATTAGACCATCCTCAATGACGTCTCTTTCATGACCTAATGTCTATGAGTTACCTTATTGAAGAGCAATACTTTTGAGTACTTAATAAGATCAAGATCTGTATTAAACATTGACTTTTAAGTGGGATCTGCCAATATTTATCGTTAAAATAAATAGTTTTGAAATACATGTGGGACCAATACAAGTGATGAAGAGTTATTGATGGGACTCTTTAGAACTTTCGATAGAGGCGCGAGATTGGAGAGACTCATTTAAGTAGTAATGTACTACAAATAGGACCAATACAAGTAATGAAGAGTTATTGATATACAAATGAGACTCATTTGAGTACTAGTATACTATAAATATGGATGCTCTTATAGTACTATTGGACCAAAAATAAGGAAAATGCTATCAAATGTTAAACACATTATTTATGAAAACTATAAAAATAAAAAGTTAAACACAATTCAAAGATATCTAAAAGTGATAATTGTTGTTCAACTGCTAATCCTTTTTGTATATCAAATCATTTTACTTAGTTTATTCAGTTTGATGGCTATTGGCTATTCGAAAGCTAAACGGTTTGTTATGCAGGTAATTTGATATATGTGTGTTTGGATAATTTAGAAAACAAGAAATGATAGAATTTTTAATAATAAGGAAGCTCATCTTCACCGTGTTATTTTCGCTTTTGATTACCATTCGCGTTGGCTTAACCCTTTGTTGTGTTTGGCTTGATCTCTTGTTGTTTGTGTTAGATTTTGTAAAAAATTTCGGCTTTTTTAGATTTCAGATATCTGTATAATTATTTGTTAAATCATTGTTGTTCTCTGTTAGTAGATTGTTTTGTTTTTTTAATATACATCATTTTGACTTCTTAAAAAAATACACATCTTTCTATTCTCAAATTATTAGTTTTGATTTTTTTAAAACTTCAAAAGACATTCATTAACATTTTTCTTATTTTATTATTATGTCACCGCTATTTCATCTATACTTATGTGTATTCCCAGATTAATTGTCACCATGATGACAACGACTTGTATGAGACGGTGCCATCAAGTGTCAATCTGGCGTGCATGTATCGCATTCAAGATCATTATCAACCATAGAATAGTGTCCTCTTAGCTGAGCTTATGTAAACCTAATTTAAAATATCAATGTGCAACGACTGACTCGGAGAGTATACATCAGACTATCAGAGATATTCTAAGGTTATATTTTTTTTTTTTCCAGAGGAAGTTGCAACTTATCTAATTTTTATTTGCTACACATCAAATTGAGAGAGATATAATGCTAAAAAATATATCAGGCGACTTAAAGTCAACCAATTTTTATATGATCAAAATTGGTTAACTCAACATTCCTTTGGTTATATTTCATGCTTATCTATTAAGCGTCTTTATTATGGTGAATAAGTCACATTCAGCTCATATCCAGCATGAAACAACAAGTCATTGCTTTGTTAGTTTATGCAGTAAAAGTATTTTGGCATGCGAGGAAGAAAAAAAACAATGCAAAATCAAACATATGCTTGATTGAACCTTTCTGTTTATGTCCCTCGAACTTTTTTTAATTTTTATAAACAAATCTGCACATTTAGCTAAAAAAAAGTTATATTAATACCTTTAGGCTATGTTTGGATTGGTGGTAAGTGGTGAAATGGGATAAAGTCGTATTCCATTGTTTGGTTTTGTAAAAAAGAAATGGAATGAAATGAATCCAATACCATTCATTTATCCATTTTTTTCATTCCCCCCAATTTGGGGTGTATCCAATAGAATGGAACACATTAATATTATAATTACAATTTTGTCCTTGCTTTTTCTATTTCATTGACAACTTCTTATTTCCAGGTTTTTTCTCTTTACCATTTCGTATTCCTTCTTGCTCTCATCTTGTACAAACTATTCATCATCCGTGTGTTAATTTGCCTGACTTTAATTAATTACTATTGTTATTAATATGGAAAAGGTTATCAATTTAAAAAATTCCAAATTGACGTGATGCTTATAGTTGTTACTTGTTAGGTTGAACATAGAAAATTGTCTGGCATACAGTATCCATGTTTTAATTTAGGTCTTAAATATTGATGAAAAATTGTTGTTCGGTATATTGATGAAAAATTGTTAAATTAAAAACAAAATTCATTAGTTTTTTTTAAAGAAAAACTCATTAGATCTTGAATATTGATGATAAGTAGTTGTTCCATATTGATGATTTTTTTTTCGAATTGATCGTGTCTGCATACGTATAATTCTATCCATATTTTAATCTCGGTATTTTCGGTTGCATATATTAAGATAGAAACCATAACTCAATTGTGACATAAATTTGTGATTCATATGGATTCAAAATAAGCACATATTGATTGAATTGAATTGAGAATTTAACATATTAATATTAATGCTTTTTTAAATAAAGGCTAAAATTGAAATAAAAATATTATAATTCATTCTGTTCAATTTACTTTCTAAACAATGGAATGGAAAATTAGTTTCATTCTGTCTTTAAATATCCAAACAATGAAATGTAATATTTGTTCTGTTCCATTCTGTTCTGTTCCATTCCGTCTCGTTCCATTCCATTTCGCTCCATTAGTTTTAAGTTATCCAAACATAGCCTTAAGGATCGTTTAATAGTCGGGATAAAGTGATATGATATAATACATTTATCATATTCTATTTAAATTTCATGTTTGATGCACCAAACAAATAAGATAAAATAAATCATTTTCTCATCATATCTTGACTTGTCTTTGTCATTTTTATCTTGAGTATAAACGGTATTATAAACTATCTTGACATGATTAAAAATTCATTCTTGATTTATTACCATGATATTCTTCCGTTTTTAAAATGTTGTCATTCCTTACTTATTTATAATTAATTGCTATTTTTAAATTATTTAATTAATTACAAGAGTAATTTTTTATTTAATTATAATAAGATAATGATGGTCAGGGCCGGCCCATAGCCCGTCGAGGCTAGGCTACGGCACTGGACCTCAGTTTTGATTTCTGCTCTTTCCCCTGCACAAAAACAATCGCGCCCTGCAGCCATGCCTAAAAATGCCCTTGCGTTGGTTAACTAGCGCAAGTGTAAAACTATACGTTAGTTAACTAACGCTTCGACGCTTAACATACGCATCTGTAAAACATGTAAAACACTGCGTGAGTTAACTCACGCAAAGTGTTAACACATCGCCGAAAGCTTCATTTTTGGCCGGTTTCGGTTCGACGTCATCACCCCCAACATCGTCAACCACCTCACTATATATCTATTGAATAAAAAAAATTACAGAAGAATAAATAAATTACTCGTGGAACAAGCTAACCAAGAACAAAAGTGGCGCAAAAAATTCAAAAAACAGGACTGTACAGTGGCGTGACTTAAGTCACGCATCCTTTAACACTAGCACATGTTAACTTGCGCACCAAGCCCTACTATCTACGAAAACCAAACGAACCAAGCACAAAAACCAGCAAAATGATATGAGTTTTGATGATACAATATCTGATATTTGGTGTTTAATGAGCGTAAAAATTTGCATCATGACGATTTGCAATGATTTTGGATGAGGATTTTGACCCAAAAATTCGTACTTTTTGAGTTTTTGAAGGTGGAGGGAAAGAAAATGGTGCTTGAAGTATGGACTTATGAGTTTTGTACGAAAACAGTAACTCTGCGTAACTTAACTCACGCAGACTTAACTCACGCTGCGTGAGTTAAGTAACGCAACGTTACTTATGTAATGCACAGGTACATTTGAAAATCATATTAGGCTTGAGTGTTTTGTGTAGGGGGAATAGCAGAAATCCTCAGTTTTTTGGCCAATAAATTATTTAAGACGGCTCTAATAATAACCAATTTATTATCATATGTATATCAAACACATGAGAAAAAGTATTGAAACAGACCCTTAAGCCGATTATATACATATTTAGTCTCTCTAGTGGTGGAACTTGATACGGGAGCACTAAAACAACTAAACGTACCTACGGCCAAAATGACTGATAATTCTATAAGTAGTACTAGTAATTTCAAACTACAACTAAAAAGCAACGCATAGGAGTATGTATATAGAAAAGGACGGAGAATTGTACATGGACGGTGTTGAAGTGGACATGTCATATTCCCAATATGGGATTTCACGACTTCTGCTAAAAGATAGCGTTTCTTTTCTTGTTAGAGGGTTAGGCATTTATCTTGTTCATTGTCCATCAGTCGTCACAGCATTATTATTCTTGTAAAGAGAAAAATGTTCACATATTTATTATTATTTTTAATTATAATCTTTATTGCAATTTTTATAATTGAGCATTCTTTGTGGTGTGCATAGTTATACAAGTTACGAAGTCTAAAATATTAATTTTACTTTAGAACTTATAAATTTTACATTAAATTTATATCTTTTAATAATTGTTGTTTTTCAATAAAAAAATATTATTTTTAATTTTTTTTAACATGTGCAATATTGTACATGCTCTTTTAAATTATAAATTTTATAAAAAAAATTAAGTTATACATGAATATAATATACTCATTTGAATTGGCTTGATGATATTGGTTTAAAACCTTAAAGTATGATCATTTCATTTTCAACGTTCTACCCGTGTCAATTTTAACGAATTAGTTTGACTTATTCAAAAAAAATATATATATGAGTATAATGTTTTGAATGATTATTTAAAAAAGTTATGTATACAATGTGTTGCAACAAAAAGTTGTTGATAACATGTTTTAGTAAGTTCAGATTGTCATACCAATAATACTATAGCCAAAATTAGACTGGATGTTAGATTTAAAAAATAATAATTCTATATTATCTTATCGCATTCTCATTAATTAATTAATAACCAAAAGATAACTATTTTTTAATAAAGGAAAGCAATTTACATGATTGATCAAAGCCACGTTCGGATTTGTGTAAGGCATACTCCGTACGTTATTCTCCATTGCCAAACAGTATATACTCGCAACCATCTGCAACTTGTTCCAAATAGTAATCATTAATCGTAAATTATAGATTAGAAAAAATAATCAAGAACTAATCTATAATTTATACAAGCAATAATTACAGGTCCCACAACGATCACATATAAAATGTCATGGACGTAATTCCGAATCAGAATTGTGTCACAATCCATGCCACTATTTTGCAACAAAAATGTCAAGAGCCAAACAAAAGAACGAGAATCTGATCACAAATTCATCACCGAATGTTAGATGCAATAAGAACTATAGAGAAAGCAAGTAACAGTTATGGGAATGACTTATTTATTCAATATGAAAGTGCAGCAAAATAAATAGAAGCAAAACATACGTGCTGTAACAAGCTACAGCCCACGTTCTAGCTAAAAATAAGGAAACAAATTTGACTAACAAACTTGACTAAATCAGCTAACAAACAATGCTAAAAACTAGGACTCTTTTGATTAAGCCTTATCATTCCCTCCCTTAAACTAGGCTGCATTTGAAGCTAGTTAACTCCTGAAAAATCACAGACTCCAAGCTTCCATCTCAGCTCCCGAAACGACTCCAATTTTAGAGGTTTGGTGAGGATGTCTGCTAACTGATGCCTTGTACCACAAAACTGAAGTTGTACAACTCCATCATTCACAAGCTCCCTTAAGAAATGATAACGCACATCAATGTGCTTGCTCTTTCCATGCATCACCGGGTTCCTCGACAACTTAATTGTTGAGTTGTTGTCACAAAAAATAACAGTACTTTCACTGCCCTTGTAGCATATCTTCTTCAGCACCCTTTGCATCCATATTGCTTGACAACTACTTCCAGCAGCTGCTACAAATTCAGCTTCTGTCGTGCTCAACGTTA
The DNA here is from genome assembly GCA_946800305.1 of Medicago arabica. Classification (NCBI taxonomy): domain Eukaryota; kingdom Viridiplantae; phylum Streptophyta; class Magnoliopsida; order Fabales; family Fabaceae; genus Medicago; species Medicago arabica. The sequence goes on from OX326964.1 coordinate 68,573,258, forward strand.
CTATCGGTTGCTTTCGAGAAGACCAAGCTACTGCAGCTCCACTTAGCATAAAAACATAACCTGAAGTACTTCTTCTATCCTCCGCCGATCCAGCATAATCACTATCAGTAAATCCAATCAATTCACAATTTCCTTCCTTTTTGTAGAGAATGCCAAACTTTGTTGTACCTTGCAAGTAACGTAAAATTCTCTTCGCCGCCGAATAATGAACTTCTGTAGGTCTTGACATATATCTGCTCAATAAGCTAACTGCATACATTATGTCTGGCCTCGTAGCAGTCAAGTACATCAAGCTTCCAATCAACTGCTTGAAAAATGAACCATCCATCTTAACACCATTTTCATCTTTGGAGAATTTAAATCCTGGCACCATTGGATTTTCAACAGGATTGTTATGCTCCATTCCAAATCTTCTCAACACTTCTGTCACATACTTCGTTTGACTGATGAAAACACCGCCATCAAATTGGACTACCTCAATACCAAGAAAATACCTCATCTTACCCAAGTCTGACATATCAAATTCCTTCATCATGGACTCTTTGAATTCATACATCATTTTTTCATCATCTCCGGTATAAATTAAATCATCAACATATAAGCTAATGATCAAATGTTTACCTTGTTTGACTTTGGTAAACAAAGTTTGCTCACTGTCCTCCTTCTCAAACCCTTCCTTTCTAAAGTATGATTCAATTCGGCTGAACCATGCTCGCGGTGCCTGCTTAAGTCCGTACAAAGCTTTATTAAGCTTATATACCTTATGCTCCTCATTCTTTATTTCATAACCCCTTGGCTGCTCCACGTATACATTCTCAGCTAACTTCCCATGAAGAAAGGCTGACTTCACGTCCAGCTGAAATAGACACCAACCTCTTTGTGCAGCAAGTGCCAAAATCATTCGAACCGTGTCCATACGAGCTACATGAGCGTACACTTCTTCATAATCAACTCCATATTCCTGAGCATACCCTTTGGCGACCAAGTGAGCCTTGTATTTTTCTACTTCTCCCAGCTCATTCAACTTTGTTTTGTACACCCATTTGACTCCTATTTTTCTCGCTTCTTTCGGCAGCTCCGTGAGATCCCATGTTCCATTCTTCTCAATTGATTTCATTTCTGAATCCATCGCTGCCCTCCATTTCACTTGCTTTACTGCTTCGTCAAATGAAGTAGGATCAGAATGAACGGCATGAGCAAATAAGACTAACTGAGTTTGTACCTCTTCATCGGAAAGACCTTCACCAGAGACATAATCATTCATCCACCCTGGTGCTCTTCTATTTCGGCGCTCTGTCACGGGAGAAGCTGCATTTTCATCTTCATTACCATCAGTTGCATTTTCTTCTTCATTACCATCAGCTGCATTATCACCATCACTCGATTCCTTCCTTTCTTCACTTTTCTCATCTTCCCATTCAGTATCAAACGTGTTATCCTCTTCAGAGCTCTTCTCCCAATTCCATTGCCCGTCTTCTTCAAAGAAGACGTCCCGACTGATAATAATCCTCTTGGAGGTAGGATCATAAAGTCGGTATGCCTTTGATTCTTCACTTACACCAAAAAGAACACAACAACGGCTTTTATCTTCAAGCTTTGTTCGTCGAGCATCTGGTACATGTGCACATGCTATACAACCAAAGACTCTCAAGTGCCCGACTGAAGGCTTCACCCCACACCAAGCTTCCACTGGTGTCATTTCCTTCACTGATGATGTTGGACATCTATTAAGAAATAGAATGCCCAGTTTACCGCCTCTGCCCAGAATTTTCTTGGAACATTTTTCTCAACCAATAAGCTCCTCGCCATATTCATCACGGTTCTATTCTTCCGCTCGGCGACTCCGTTTTGCTGCGGTGTATATGCAGCAGTTAATTGCCTCTTGATTCCATTCATTTTACAATATTCCTTGAATTCATTTGATGTGAATTCACCTCCACGATCCGTTCTTAGACATTTAATGGACAAGTCAGTTTCTTTTTCGACAAGAGCTTTAAATAGCTTAAAGGTAGTGAATGCATCTGACTTATAAGCAAGAAAATACACCCATGCCTTCCTACTATAGTCATCAATAAAGCAAATGAAGTACCTTTTGTTACCCTCCGAAAACGGAGAAATCGGACCGCAAATATCAGCATGAACAAGTTCCAACTTTTCTAATGCTCTCCATGTGCTTCTCCTAGAGATTACATCACGATGTTGCTTCCCTTTCAAGCAATTTGTGCACACAATTTACCCTCAGAGAAACTTGGCAAGCCTCTCACCATGCCTTTTGTTTGCAAAGTCTTCAACCCTTTGTAGCTGAGATGACCGAATCTTCGGTGCCAAAGGTGAGCCACGTCTTCAGTGGTTACTTGGAAGCACTCTTCCTTGTTTTCCTTTTTGATTGATTGAGTGCTCGATAATAGCACAAACATTCGATTTGTTGTCATGTTGGTTTGGAATACCAAACCTTTTGTGTGGTGATAAATCCGACATTCATTTGACTGCATTAGTACAGCCAAACCCCTTTCTTGCAGCTGCCCAACACTGAGAAGATTATTCTTCAAACCAGGCACATAATATACATCCAGTACAAGGTAATTTACTCCTTTTATATTCAATCGAACACTTCCTTTTCCAACAACGTTCATGCTTGCATAATTCCCCAATCTAACCATCTTGTTGAACCCTTCTTCTAACTCACAGAAGAGTGATGAATCACCACACATGTGATTGCTGCACCCAGAGTCAATATACCACACAACATCTCGATCACCTCCAAACGTGTCTATATACGCCATTAGCACCATCTCTTCAGATTCCTCCAAATCAGCATAATTTGCTTGGCACTCGTACTGGTAGTGTCCAAGCTTATGACACTTGTAACATTCAACTGTTTCCTTACTCCTTGGTTGGATACTCCTGCCTCTGCCTTGTCCCCGGCCTCCTCAGAAAGCAGTTCTTCCTCGTCCTCTTCCACCATAGGTATGTTCATGAGTTACCTTCAAAGCATGTTCATCTTCTCCACTTACTTTGAACTTTTGCTCATGAACGAGCAGAGAACTTTGCAAGGCATCCACTGATAGCTGATCTATATCCTTGGATTCCTCAATGGAACAAACGATGTAGTTCCACTTATCAGTGAGGGTTCTCAAAATCTTCTCAACGATCTTGACATCATCCACATCTTCCCCATAATTCCTCATGTCGTTTATAACCGTCATTACTCGACCAAAATAATCAGTGATCGATTCACCCTGCTTCATTGCTAAGACCTCAAAGTCTCGGCGTAGACGATTGAGCTGTGCTCTCTTCACTCGAGCATTGCCGCGACACTTCAACTTCATGGAATCCCATAACTGTTTAGATGTCTCCTTCTGCGTGATCGTCTTCAGAATTGACTTGTCAATTGACTGAAACAAGTAATTCTTAGCCTTCAAATCCTTCAGCTTCATCTCATCCAGATTCTTTATTTGCACTGCGGTCATCCCATCTCTAGTTGTTGGCTCTGTGTAGCCTGATTCTACAGCAACCCAATACTCTTTGGATCGAAGGAGATTCTCCATGACCATGCTCCAATGATCGTAGTCGCCGTCAAACTTTGGTATGGATGCTGCGGCAAAGTTTGCTTCTGAACCCATCTTTCAGGTCACTGCTCTGATACCAGAATGTTAGATGCAATAAGAACTATAGAGAAAGCAAGTAACAGTTATGGGAATGACTTATTTATTCAATATGAAAGTGCAGCAAAATAAATAGAAGCAAAACATACGTGCTGTAACAAGCTACAGCCCACGTTCTAGCTAAAAATAAGGAAACAAATTTGACTAACAAACTTGACTAAATCAGCTAACAAACAATGCTAAAAACTAGGACTCTTTTGATTAAGCCTTATCACCGCACTCATGTGAGAAAATTTCATTTTAAGTTGGGGAGTAAAGCACATCGCTTCTTCTTCTTTTTTAAACAAGAAATATCAATGGAATCTCTCGAAGCCAAATTGACACATGCCCAACAATTTTCTCTGTCACAACAAAACAAAAAGGACAAAATAATAGCGGTGATTTTGTTAACATCTGTGGATTCTAAGGTTTGAGAGTAAAGTTAAATAGGCCAGGGAAATATGCAATTAGAATATTAGAAAAATAACAGAAAGGCGAGATTCCTTTTGCTAAAATTCTACCTGAAAATATACATAAATTATTATATCTATTTATGTGCCTATATAGAGTACAAGAATATAAATTGACAATGAGCCCTGTTGTGTAACTTTAAAAAAAATTAAGTAACCACTATTTGCTCAAAGATTATAGGTTAGGTTAGCATCATGGTTCATTTCGATTCAAAACACAATTTTGGTAGAGAATGAAGGACCTTAGATTATTTTAATCATTAACTAGAATATACGCAATGAATGATTGACACTTTGAATTCAACAATATTTTTTTTTGTTTTCTTATCGGTTTCCGATCCATCAATGATGGACGATCAATCTGTCTCGTGCGTAATATGCGCATTGGTCAAACATTGTTCCCTTAAAAATTGAACATTCCCTGGATATGTCTTTGGAAGGAGTTACTTGCCACTAAAGTTTAAACAATATTAGTATTGTTAATAGGAGAATGTTAAACATTGCTCTGAGAGCATTAGTTAAGCAACTAAAATAAGTAACTTTTTATTAAAAATATTGTAATTATTACTCAATCAAAAAACAAAACATATATTTTCAAGACAACTTTTCTATTTATAGATCCGTTAACCATTGTCCTTAGGACATTTGTTAACAAGACTCTTGTTAATATTAGACCTCTTTTTGTATTGACAATAAGTTTGAGTGTGGATTGGAACATTCAAAATATGAAGCTCCTCAAGAGTCATGACTCATTTCTATTGGATTGTGTACTAAAATATGTCTATTTCGCACGTCATCTAGTTCAAAAACATGTTAGGTTAGGTGAGAAATGAGAATGATTAGATTAAGCTAAGTCATGCTTGAAAGGAAAAACAAACTCGAGTTTGCACTACAACACGTCTATAGACTTTTTCAGGTCAGCCGTGACCTTTCACGGTACAAGTATAACTCGTTAGCATGCTTAAGAAGCATTTTCTTTTTTGAGGGACTTTATGCTTAGAAACGTATTTTTTAATATATTATTTAATAAATCATCTTAAACAAAAAATAACATCAATGCCATTAAATAATGAAAGATACGATACAGATGTTAATGCGATCACAAATTTAAAAGACTGGTAAACACCCCTTACAAAGAACTTCAATCATGATAAACTCTACAACATATTTTTTATCAAAAATAAAAAAGACTCTTATAAACTGAATTCATCTCAAATATCATCGTGGCCAACCAAAGCATAACTGTCATATGAAGAAGAGCATATATATCGGCCTGATTTGTTATCACATCGCATCTAATAATAATACAATTAAAACCAAATCTTGTTGATACTCTCTCCTACTTTCAAATGTTCCAACGGAAAACAAGATCTTTAGTTGCCACTACGAGGCAGCATGGTATATCATCAATTGATTTGAATTAATGATCCCTGCACTCCCTCACAAGTTGAGAATTTAAAATTTCCAACCATCAAATATTCATCAATGGCCAAGATGATTTACTGCAGCCACTGTTCCAACAGCATCTACTATTCTATTAAACAAAACTATGAAGGCAAATAGCAGATAATTATAATGAATTAATTAATAATATTAAAAATGTCTGTTAATCAATACCATCCTATTGATTAGATTAAAAAACAGGAGTAAATAAATTTTCCATCCAATCAATGAAAAAAAAAAAAAAAAACACAGATCTAGAGTATCAGTGGTACCAACAATAATAAAATAAAATTTGTCATTGATCATTAAAATTCGATCATATCATCCTTAATTAGCAGAAAAATATTGGGTATCAATCATAACAAATAGCAAAAGATAACCCAAACTACAAACCAAACCTTAAGGACAAGTTCAACAACATCTCATTTGAAACCCATCACTGAAATTTTTAGTAGATGGATTCAAGGACGAGTAGAACCAAAAACCCATACTAGAAAATAAAAATAAAAACTTTCCCTGTTCCACATCTTCATATACAAACCAAGATTCTAAACGAAAGCTCTCTCCAACAAAGGAGCCAAAACGACGACGTTTTCCTTTTCCTTACAAAACTCGAACAAAGCCACGTCAGAGAGCATCTTAACAAACTCCTCCAAAGACAGCTTCCCATACTTATGTTCATTCTTACGAAGATGTTTGACGATTTCCGTGAAAAACTCCACGTGGCAAGGAAGAACCAAACCGCCGTTACCTCGTAAACCAAACTCTTCCTCGGTTACATCGAGGAGACCAGCAAAGACAGGAAAATTAAGAAAACGAGCGGGAATGGCAAACCGGTGACGTTCCGATCCAACATAAACGAAGACAAAACCGGAACGTGGTTGTCTTCGAGGAGTAACACATGGTTCGTTGGTGATTTCGTTAGGTTCAGAACGAAGAGAACGACGGCGGAGGCTGATTTGTTTCCACCGTGTCATGAGTTGTTTCAACCGCACGATTTGACGAATCTTGTCGACTTTTTTCATCGTACCAGCCATTGAAACTTGAAAGGGAAGAGAATAAGGGTTTGTGGTTTTGAGCGTTACGATATGCGAAAGATGGTATTGATTTTGGTTTTTTGAGTTAAATAAATAGTGAATTTATTGGGTTTGGGCTTTGGAGAATGACTGTATTTCTGTTTTTTTTTTTCCTTCTACCGATTATTTTGGTGGGGGTATAATAGGAAATTACAATGTAAAGGAGCGTGGAAAAACTAAAATCCTAATCAAATAACTTCACTGTCCTTCAATTGTCCCATTCAATTTTATCTCAACTTTATTAGATGGATTTCCTAACTTAAACAAAAAAAATCATCAAGTTTCAAGTTAGTAAAATGTATATTTCATTTGGACAAAAAACTAAGAGATAGTTTAGTAAATATTTCTCAAGCTATTTTTTTCGGTTGATAGAAGAGATGACCATCATAAACTCACACACATAAAGTAAAGGTACCGGGGATCGAACCCCGCTCATGACGTTCAGCTTAACAATTTCAAATTTTTGCTAGTTGAGTTATGATTTATGAGACTCAAGCTATTTAAATCCTATAATAATTCAGATTTGGTCAAAAAATTGGTGTAAAATAAAAAGATTTGGTAAAAAAAAAAAATCTAATATTAAGATTAATAATTAGTTTATTATTGCATAGAGTTTTTTTTTTTTAATGTAGACGGCCAAAAAATACTCTCATCATTATGAACTTATGTAAAAAAGAAAAATCTCGTGTTCAAACCCAACTGACTATGGAATTGTTCAAGTTAATTATTTGTATGTGAACAAATGAGGTACCTCTGAAAAAGGATGTGCGATCTTCACATCGATAGCAAAAGTAGGTGCTTGAAAAAGACATTCTAATGGCAAAGTAATAAAGTGATGTGCTAAGCAAAAACAAGGCTGATTGAGCGAAGTGGTCAAACATATAATGTGAGACCCCTCTTTATAGTGAAGTGTCCAACGATACACCCCTTATTGTTCATATCTTTGGTTCTATGAATTGGTTTAGTTTGTTTTTGATACAATTTGGGTTGTTATGAGTGACTCACTTCAACGTTATTCGATGGTTTGTTAGAGCCTACGGCAGTGGAGCACATTGGTGCTATGTGCTTGTACGTTCTTGATGTAGGAATGAGGTGATTCCTAAGAAATACATAAAGAGTACAATAGAGTTTTTATTTATTTATTATTGTTTTTAAACGTAATAAAATTAAAGGGTAGTAGTTAATTTTGATCGATATGTAATGAGTAGTGTATAAATTTTTTAAATTAGTATTTGATTGTGCTTTGCCAAAACAATCCATGATATTAAAATGCTTCATTAATATTGTAATATTAGTCCTTTAATATACTTATTTATCGTCACATCAGTCTTTATAATTATAAGTACTTACTTATTGTCATTTTAGTCATTATATGAAAAAAGTTACTGTGAACATTAAGAGGTTATTTTTAGCGTCAAATACTATTTTGACTAACATAGTGCACAATCATGAACTATTTTAAAACTTCGATATACTGAGGAACTGTTGTTACGGTCCATTACACATTCAGGGACTAAATAATTATTATCCCTAAAATTAAAGAAAATAAAGTAAGTGAACCAAACAAAAGAAGAAAAAAAAACATTTTTAGTTTTTTTAGGGGGATATGGATCTTTTTAGTATTTTGGGAAAAACTAATTGGAAAAAAAAAGAAGTAAATCTCCTTTGATTTTTTTTAATATTCGATAACAAATATAAAATAGAAACAAATCTTTTTAGATTTTTTTTGAATAGAAACAAAACCAATAAAAAAAAACAAAGATATGACTAAAAAGCAAATATAAAATAGAAACAAGTCTTTTTAGAATTGTTTAGAACAGAAACAAAACCAATAAAAAAATATATGAATAAAAAGTAAAGCTAAATTTCTTTTGAGTGTGTAAAAATTAAATAACAATAAAATCTCTAAGTCTTAGAATAGAGTTTAATGGCGGTGCGTCGACGGTTCAAAATAACTTTACACACACGACTAATCAAAATACTTAGAACTGCCACGTAAATTAAAAACATTAATTGATCTGATAATTTTAAATATTTCAATTGGTCGTGTGTTCAAAATTATTTTAAATACAAAATAAAAAAGAAAGAAGAATACTAAATCTTTTTATGGTTTTCGAAATATTTTTTTTTCCTTTTTTCTAAGTGTGCATGTGTATATAAAATAGATTAAAAATAAAATAAATTCAAATTAAGAACTTTAATTGCACCGTTGAAATTAATCTCAGTAAGCGGTGCCAAAAATTTGATAGTCATTTAGACAAGGTACTAAATTGCCGTCATGTAATAATATTTATACAAATTCGTTTCCAACGTGGATTGTGAAAATTCTACTTAACAATGTCAACCGAAACTATCCTTTAAAAAAATGCCAGCTGTAACTAGATGCATAAATTGGAGAGTTGAACATGGTAAAGTTTGGATTACCTAAAATAAAGGTAAAGAGAATGATTGGGTGGTTTTCTTTCACTACTTGATAAGTCCAATGTCTACAATTGACTACTTAGTTTCACAACATTTGAACAAATCAGCTAGAATCCTGCTCTCCTCCTGCAAAGTCCACTCCCGTCCTGCAGGCAGGACGAAAATACCCCTGTGCAAGTTAACTAGCGCATGTGTAAAACTGTGTGTTAGTTAACATGCACTGCGTGACTTAAGTCACACATGTGTTAAACATTGCATGACTTAAGCCAGACACTGCACAAGTTAACTTGCCCACAGATTTAACACATGCGCAAGTTAACTTGCGCACTTGTTTATGCAAAACAACTTTGAGGATCTTTTTTTTCAAAACAACTTATTTGAAACAGTTTACTTATACAAAACAGAGATTCTAATAAGTTGTTTTGCATAAAAAAGATGTTCTGAACAAGTTGTTTTGAAAAGTGAGATCTTAATAAGCTGTTTTGCATAAATAAGCTAATTTGAATAAGTTATTTTGAAAAAAGAGATCCAAATAAGTTGTTTTGCATAAATAAGTTGTTTTGAGTAAGTTGTTTTGAAAAAAGAGATTCTAATAAGCTGTTTTGCATAATTAAGCTAATTTGAATAAGTTATTTTGAAAAAAGAGATCCAAATAAGTTGTTTTGCATAAATAAGCTGTTTTGAATAAGTTGTTTTGACAAAAGAGATTCTAATAAGCTGTTTTGTATAAATAGGCTGTTTTGAATAAGTTGTTTTTTAAAAAAGAGATCCTAATAAGTTGTTTTGCATAAATAAGTTGTTTTGAATAAGTTGTTTTGTAAAAAGAGATCCTAATTAGCTGTATTGCATAAAAAAGTTGTTCTGGATAAGTTGTTTTGAAAAAAGATATCTTGATAAGTTGTTTTGCATAAATAAGTTGTTTTGAATAAGTTGTTTTGAAAAAAGAGATCCAAATAAGTTGTTTTGCATAAATAAGCTGTTTTGAATAAGTTGTTTTGAAAAAAGAGATTCTAATAAGTTGTTTTGCATAAATAAGTTGTTTTGAATAAGTTGTTTTGTAAAAAGAGATCCTAATTAGCTGTATTGCATAAAAAAGTTGTTCTGGATAAGTTGTTTTGAAAAAAGATATCTTGATAAGCTGTTTTGCATAAATAAGTTATTTTGAATAAGTTGTTTTGAAAAAAGAGATCCAAATAAGTTGTTTTGCATAAATAAGCTGTTTTGAATAAGTTGTTTTGAAAAAAGAGATTCTAATAAGTTGTTTTGCATAAATAAGCTGTTTTGAATAAGTTATTTTGAAAAAAGAGATCCTAATAAGCTGTTTTGCATAAATAAGCTGTTTTGAATAACTTATTTTGAAAAAAGAGATCCTAGTAAGTTAGTTAACATGCGTTGCGTGACTTAAGTCACCCATGTGTTAAAGCTGCGTGACTTAAGCCATACACTGCGCAAGTTAACTTGCGCACAGATTTAACACATGCGCAAGTTAACTTGCGCAGTGTCTGTGCAGCAAATATAATGTGCGCAAGTTAAGTCACGATGTGTGACTTAACTTGCGCAGGGGCATTTTAGTCATTTTGGCTGGACGGAAGTGTATTTTGCTGGGTGAAGAGTGACATTCAAATAGCTAAGCATAGGGCTGGACAGAAAAAAGATAATCGGCCCAAACCATCCGATATGTGTGATCCGTATGCAAACAGTCGGGTGAACCGGTTTTTCGGGTTGGACAGTTGGTGTAAAAAGGGTTCACTTGGTCCGTGGTGGAGTCGGAAAAAATAGTTTGGGTGAACTATTAAGAGTTTGACTAAAAAACTCATGTACTTAAAATAAAATTACATAGTTTACTACTGCTATAAATTACGAATATTTTTAATTTTTTTATAATACAACTGTTGACCGAAGAAATTTTAAGTTGACAAGACAATATAAAAGATATTTAAAACCCCAAAACATTAGAAGGTATGTGTACCTCCGCTACCCAACCAAGTATAAGCACGACAAAAATTGCTTGTCACTTTTGGAACCGCCGAAAACTCAAACCGTTGAAAAATTGTTTAAAAACTCATAAAATAAATCTATGATTTTTAATTTTTTGGATGGACCACTACACCAATTAGTGGGAATTTAGATATGTCGAACACTAAAACCGCAATAAAATTGTTTGAAAATTCGCAAAATAGATCTACTATCTTTAATTTTTTAATTTTTTCGGATGGGCTGGGCTCCGCCTCTGCACTTGGTTATTGTTGGGCGGTTCCGGTTGAGCTAGACTGACCCAACGAAATCCAAACCTGCCCGGCCTATGCATATGAGAATTCCTTTAAAAAAACTTGATAATAAAAAAGAAGAAATTATTTCGATATAATAAATACATCAAATATAAATTTTTAAAAAGAACACAAGAGCACACAGTTCGTCAAAAAAACAAAGAGAGTACACTTCAAAAGTGATACCCATAAGGATATCACATTGAAATTTTGACATAATAAATTTAAATAACTAATACAATTTATACATGATTATTTATACTTAGATAAAAACTATATACATAAAATGACCTAACATTAAAGAGCAATGATTTTTTGTCAAAAAAAATTAAAGAGCAATGATTTATTTTTTATACAACTACCAACACCATGTTGCTTTCTGCAAGAGAGGAGTGAAGAGAATGTTGTTGTTTTCCTCATAAGAATTGAAAACCATGTTTGCAAACTCTTCCAAAGAAAATTTGCCGTACTTATGCTCGTCTTTCTTGACATACTTTACAATTTCTCTAAAAAATCCTATTTCACAAGGGAGAACCAAACAACCCTTAACACCAAGGCCATACTCTTCCGCAGCTTCCCTAAGTAGACACTTAAAAATATTAAGGTTAAGGAACCTTAGAGGAATTGTAAAACGGTTACGTTCGTGCCCTACAAAAACAAAAATATAACCGGACGGAGAATATCGAACTTTGTTGGTACGTGTTTTATTAGAATCATGAAAAACAACGTTGTTATTGCAGCGAAAGAAATGCTGATGAAGAGTCTTGTGCTTCCATCTCATCATGAGTTGTTTGAAACCTGCCATTGGAGGAGTTGCCTCACAAAAAAAATATTATATTATAATTCTATAAACTAAATGAGTTTAATTGAAAGGCAGTATTTATAGCATAAGAAAGGTGTCATACATATGCACCACTTCTGTAAAAAAGAAAATATGAACGGAATATTGTGATTATGTACTTACCTTATACAACTTGTTCTTTTAACCAACTAATTCTCAAGAAAGGGGCACATGTATATCTAAATTCCTGCCTTAAGGTAAGTAATTAAAGTTTAACAAAGATTGTTTTAGACAAAATTTAAAATTAAATTCTTTTAAACGATTCGTCTTAATCGATTTTTATTAGCTACTCGAGTTCAATTGTTTGAGTGATGATACCCTAATCAATCTTTATAATATTAATCAAACGTACTTTGTTATAAGAATCTTATAGGATCATACGACGTTGTTGTTAACATTTTAAATATACGGTATTGTAATTTCAATCATTTACACGTTATGGTTGTTCTTTATTTAAAATTTGGGCAAGGAGAAGTACTCATTGATAATAGGGACTCTAATGACGACATAATTTAAACTTTTTTGATTAAGATTATAAAATCGAATTTTTACTACCAACCGGTCTTGTCGATACACGGTGTTTATTTATATAGACGAAGTGATAATAATTATTGAAAATTTAGATACATAAATGGAGAAGTTGGAGTTTGAACCCAGATTACCACGACTAACTTAACAATATCGGTTTTTGTCGGTTTAATTAAGAATTGTCGACTATATTTGTGTGTATCTTAAACGCAACATGTGGCCATTTGTTAAAAAAGACATATGACCTCATTTGATATAGGTTTTTTTATTTTTTGACAACCTTTTTAATTTTTTTGACAATTTTTTTTTCTTTTACAACCTGATTTAATATAGACGTGTTTGTGGTTGGATGCAAATGAATACCCTTGTTGGCAAAGAATTTATCGTTTTGTATTTAGAAAAGAATATCTCATTGAGTCAAAAAAAGAAAAAAGAATATCTCATAATTTAAATAAAAAGGAAAATGAATATATCATTTTTAGGCACATCATAGATAGGAAAGTCAGTTTTTTTTTTTAATTAAATCCAATAGTATTTATGTTTTTCTAACATTTATAAAGTAAGGATTTCCTTAAAAAAAACATTTATAAAGTAAGGATAAAAAAGTTCATAATTTATTTATTTATTTACTTATTACGTTTTTTTGGAGAAGATTTATTATTATGTTTTTTTTTTTACAAAAAGATTTATTATTATGTTGTTTCTAAGAAATTTCGAATATAAAGAAGTTAGTTAATGGTAAGATTTTTTATTTGATAAATAATTTCGAAAGGAATATTATACATATATATATAGCTGGTTATGATTTTATTTTACTTAACTAGCACTCAATTTTATAACATTTTATACACATTAATTATTACTATTTTCATAATTAGTTAATGAATCTACTTAATAGAAAACAATGGATGCATATTATATTCAGGGCGGTTCGAACTTTGAACACTTCATTTCTTCACAATTAAATTGTGTGAGGTCTAACCACCAGACTATTCGGAGAAAAAAAAATACTTATCAAATTCTAAAACGATAAAAAAAATATTGATTTTTAAGGAGGGATCAAGTTTCTTGAAAAAAATGGAAGGATCAAATTACTTCAAAAGTAATTTCGAGTTGTGTTACTCTGCTTAATAAATCATTATAAACATTCAGTTTAATCAATCTAACCGTCCATTACTATCATTTTATCTTAATGATCAAACACACATAGTCTTGGAAAAATACAAAATGTGTAGCCATATAATTCAATAGTCGATTAAGTTGATCCTTCAAAAAAAAAAAATAGTCGATTAAGTTGATTAAATGCATATAAGATATGGGTTCAGAGCTGTTCAGCTCACATATTGCATTTTTTTTCCAATTTGGATTATCTTATGTAAGACATTGTAGATCCGTGTACATCCTTAAACTTTTACTTAAAACAGTTCGAGCAAATTTGATGAAAAAAAATCTCACAATATCTATCTTTTACATTTTATTTCAATTGTGAAGGTCAAGTTCATTTTCATTTATTTAGTATGTATTTACTTATAATATACCATTTTAAAAAAGTGGGATGAATTGTTTTTTGGGTTAAATATATTTTTTATCCTTATAAATATATGAATTTTTCGTTTTAGTCCTTTTAAAAAAATTCATTGACTTTTAGTCCCTAAAAAATTTTCAATCACTACTCTTGATTCCTATTTTTTAAGTCAATTTTTGCATTTTTTTTTTAATAAAGTTGTGCAAAAATGTGTAGAATATTGTAAAACTCTAAAAAAAATATATAATTTTTTTTTTAGAGTTTCTTATAATATTATAATTTTTCTGCAAATTTTTAGTCAAAAATATAAATTTTACATATGAGTTTACTTTAAAGGAGAGACCAAAAGTGAAGATGAAAAACTTTTGGGGACTAAAAGTTGAAGATTTTTTTTAGAGGAATTAAAATGAAAATTTGACATATTTATAGAAATCAAAAACCCAACCCTTGTTTTTTATCAATTAAAGTGAAATTAATGACATTTTACAACCATCTTCAAGTGATTTTGAACTTTAAACATTAAGATTATTTATTTATAGCAAAGATGTGAATAATTTTCATATTATGCACATTAAAGATATTTATTCACTCCAGCGACCCAAGGATATGGCCGCTAAAACACCCATTTTAGGCCTAACAAAATATTATTTTCATTAGATTTTATAACAAAGAGATCACATATGCACACACAAAAAAAACTCCTATATTAATTAAAACTTTCTTTGGGCCTTACACACTATTGATTATTATCTCGCAGCTCTCAACCACACATTCATTCAATTAAATCGTGGATTAAATTTGTATATGCATTGATGATGTAATTGTTTTAAACAATGTACTCTTATGGATTTTGGACCGTCACTCAACCCTTAATTAATATGTACATCGAGGCCCACATTCGAGTATCATAACCCATGATCGAACATATTCACTTATCAGAAAATCTTAGTCAACTTCTTGAGTCAAGAACAACTCTTATCTAGGTCATTGTTGACTCAATCAAAGTAATCAGGACTTAGTGATTACAAGATTAGCGACGTGGACAACTATCCGAGCAAGGGATTCAACCCACCCCTTTAACCATAACATGAAGTTAATTGTGCCTACATATATGTATAGGAGAAGACTCCCAAAATATGACATAATTTCATCTACCTCTCTACACTTGAGAGTGACTAAACCTAAGCACACCCCCCCCCCCCCCCGATAGAACATTTAGCGCCGTCTATGAGAAAAGAGGAAAACTTTTCCAGAAACACCATCTGAGAAAATATCCACAACTACTGGCGAACAACAAGAAAGGAGAACGAGGATTTAAATATGCCTCAAAGAAAGCAAGTACTTGGAGAAGGTGAACAACAAATCCAGGTCACAAAAACTCCAATTAGACATGCTCTAAACACCATCGTCGAAGGTTCCCACGGGGAGGGGGGGTATAGTTTGGCCATAAGGAGATATGTGTGCTAGTTAATAATGTACATACATCTGTTTGGTGTTTTCCTTTAATCCATGATATCACCTTTTCGATCAAAGATCACGAGGAACTCGTTCCACATTAAAACGATCACATGGTGGTGGAGGTTTAAATCTTTAATTTGAATGTAATGAAAGCCCTGGTCGACCATAAGATAGACAAACATCCTATATTTGGATGTGTTCATAGGTTTGAAAATAGCCCTTGATCATCCTTCGCCCTTGAGAGGAACCTTAATCTGATTCTTCGAGAAATAAGCATAGGTGAATTGGCACATAACCTTAAACATCACCTTTGGGGCGGGGAGAGTGCGAGAACAATCAAAATCAGGTTTTTAGTTGTAAAAACTTCATTCACCTCGAGCGCCATACTCTTTATGCTTTGCCTCAAAATAATGTACCCACTTAAAAGGGAAAAGTGGTAGGACAAAAACTAGAGAGTGATGTGGCCCATGACAAGAGGTGGTCTCGAGGGACAAGGAAGCGACTTGAACGCCCTACTTTTATTACTTATTATTTTATTGAGATTAGATGTCTTTTTATAATTTAGTCGATTTATTTTGATGAAGTGATATCTTGTTATGTTATATTTTGGTATTTATTTATATAATATATATGTTATCTGGTGTAGAAATATATTTGTTATTTTGTGTAGAGATATATTTGTTATTTGGTGTATTATTATTATTAAGTGGGGAAGAGATATGTTTAATTTAGAAATAAATAAGATTATGAGGAAAAGAGTAGTTTTGGGGTGTAAGAGAAATTAGGGTTATTATATTAGGTAGAGAATAGAAAAGTTAGAAAACAGAAACATGTACAAGAGTTTTGGAGAAAAATGGAGAAGACCTTAGGAGAGAATAACGCTGCTGCTAATTCAGGAGTAAATCTAAGGTAAGGGTGAGACTATCATTCAATAATCTTGAGTCTATGATTCTAAAAATTTCATTTAACATGTTGTAGGTTTAGTTTTTGAGAATTGGAGAATCAGGGTTAAGAGTGATAATTGATGATTTATGTTATGTTGTTGTCGATTTGTGGTTGGATTCATGATTATGAGTTGTGGTTGTTGATGATTATTGTTGTTAATGTCATATTATGAATTGGGTATGAATTATGTTGAGTTGTTGTTGATGATTGTGATGATTTTGAATGAATGTGAAGTTTGAATAATATAAGTTGCTTTTTTTCTGATTTTTTTTATATCTGCCCCGAATTTTGAAATGAAAACTGGTATTGATCGGTACAGAATTGGTCTTAGGTGTAAACACGAAAGTTACGTTGTAGCTATGGATGTTAGTTTTCTAATGTCGTTGGTCTGACGTCAAAACGATATATAGAACTTGAGTTATGGTCAAATTACTGCACGTAGGTCACAGTGAATTTTTATGGATTTTCTGCACAACTTTTTCGAATTTGAAACGAAAACTAGTATTGATCTGTACAGAATTGGCCCTTGGGTGTAAACATGAAAGTTTTAGATAATTTTGTTAGCTTTTCAGTGGCTTTGGTTTGATGTAAAAATGACTTTTAGTTTTTGAGTTATGATGAAAATACTCCAAGGAGGTCTTAGCGAAATTGTACGGTGACAACATTATCTGTTTCATGTTTTTGCGTCTTTTTCACACGTCTCTGTTTTAAATTGGTCTTTGGTATAAATATAAAAGTTGTTGATAATTGTGATATCTTTCTAGTATCCTTGGTTTGACGTGGAAATATATTATGTATATTCTATTGATGAATTGTTGATGTTTGATATGATGAATTGTTGACGTTTGAATACGATGTTATATGATGAATTGTTGATGTTTAAATACGATGTTATATGACGTTGTTTATGATTGATGAATATGAAATTATGATGTGAAGTCGTTCCCGTTGTCGTTACCACAGTTGTCGTCAATGTCTTCAAAGTTGTAAGTAGTTTGTCAATGTTGTTTAAGTTGTAAGTTGTTTGTCGATGTCGTTGAAGTTGTTGGTCGTCAAAGTATTGATTGATGAGTCCATGCATAGTCATTAAAGATGAGGGCTGATGGCCTTGAGAGTTATTACTCTAACACGATGAGGGCTCATGCCCTATGAGGTTTTGCTCAATAGAGACGAGGGCTCATGCCCTAGAAGTATATTTATGCTCAAAAGCGACGAGGGTTTATGCCCTAATTGGTACCACATGCATGTAAGTTATCAAGTTGATGAAGTTGTTGTTGCATATGTCGTTGATATTAAGTTTTCAAGTTGATGAAGTTGTCGTTGTATAAGTAGTCGATGTTGTTGTCGTGTTGTCAAGTTGTCATTATATTTAATGAGTTGATTAATGAGTAATTATGCGAAGCATCTATGTTGTATAATTGTTGTTTAACATTGTTAAATTTGTTATTATTTATGTTGTTAAATTCTTTTAAAGAATTATATGCTTATTATTATAGAATGTGAAATCTCACCCCTTTTGCTTGGAAATGTTGCTCTTCGTATGAGTAACTTGCAGGTGACCAAGAATAGTGCAGTTGAGAGTAATCTCCGCTGTGTCGTCTAGGATGCTCTGATACGTAACGGGATGATGATTGTTTTGTTGCATGTTTCCTTGTTACGTATTTCCTTTTAAACAATGTTGAACTATTTTTATGAGAATCTATTTAAGATGTTGAAATTATTTCCGCTGCATGTTTGTTAAATTTTTATAAAAGCAGAAGTTTTAATAAATAGCAATTTAGCTATATTTATATTTGTTGAATTTTTGTAAAGTTGAATGTGACACTCTGTTTTTAAGTTGAAAAACTCTGATTAATCTATGTTATTTTAAAGTTGGGAAAACAGGGTGTTAGAGCGACTAATTATCCAATCCTAGTTATAAGGTGATGCTTGAGGAACAAGTAGCCTCCCATAATTAGGCGAGACACTTACTAAATAATTAGGGAAAAACCTTGATTCTCCTTTATAAAAGGATGCGTCTGGATAAATCCTAGGGCATTCACTTTCTACCCCTCACATACCTAAATACTAGCAACCTAGTACCTTCCACCCGGCCTACAGGGGGTCAACCTCTAGTTCTCAGGCGAGAACAACTTACATTTGAGTATTGTTGAAACAGCGTAATGAGAAGTTTTTTAAGGGTAAAGATGGCTTAGAATATGAATGGTTATAACATACAAAATTCTGTTATGGAAAAAGTTAAAAACTAAGGTGAAAGGCATTACATATTCTTTGGACAATGGATTTTACATTTGATAGAATGCTGGAATGGTTGAGGTTGAAGGTTTTCCAGCGAGGATTTTACGACTGAAAGTTTTGTAGTTATATGGAGTTAGTAGAAGTGCTTGGTGTGTCTAGACTAATGTGTAATTTTTTCCAGGTTGGTTCGTTATTTGGAGGACGTGTTCATTCAGTTGTTTTATAATTGGTTGCATTTGTTTGCAAGACTTGGTTCCTTTTTGTTTTGATACTTATGACTCGTATCTCTTTAGTGTTGGAGCAAATTGCTGTTTTTGCTTGATTGACAATCAATTAATATATGTGTGAATATACAAATGAGTGGGTCATGGTTCAATTGAGTACCAGGTCACATATTCCATTATTTTTGGCTTTGTTCAAATAAAAAACATATTCCGTTATTTATATTGGCATGCAACTGGGGATGGGCGAGCTAATGCACAAATAGAGATGATTTATCATTAAACCTTGTAAGAATTTTGGTTTCGGTGTCTATGTGTTGGTAATATCATATATGTAATGGATCGATTTATTTTGACAACTCACAACTAGAATCATTTAGCCACCGATTTAGAGACATATCCTTATAATCAATAACTAAAGGAAAATGTTGTTTCAAGTGAAAAGTTCAATCACGACCGTTTAAAATACTACTTCATTTATTGTTGCTGATATCATGTTTGGTAAGTGGAGATTTTTTTTTTTGTTATCAAAGCAATTTGCCATTCGTGAAGCCGTCGCTGGACATTTTCTCAGGATGTATAGCAATTCTCATAACTAAATATAAGTTGGTCGTTAATTCAGTCGGTCATAACAGTAAAATAGCGACTAATTTTGTGAATGTTACATTAGCGAAGAAAAAAGGGTCTCAAAATAAAATGCCATAATAAAAAACACGTTGTTTTTTTTTTCTTTTTTTACACTTGGTAAAAAAAATAAAGAATAACATTGCACACTTTATTAAACCCTACATCCAGAAACACATCAGCCTCCCTGTCGTATCAAATTGTACAAAACTCTTGGTGTCTTTACAAGTCTGGAGATGGAGCAATACCTCTGTAGTCACAAGCCCAAATTTAAAGCATTTAAATACACTCCTTTAAATAGAAAAGGATAGAAAAAGAATACTCAATTTTTGCTTTTTACTAAATTTTTTAGATGTTGTATATATTTTAAATGTGTGTGCGCCTAAGTGGAGTAAGATATATTGTTGTGACCAACTAAGAATTATCCTATTAGATGGCGGAATCTTTGTAACTCTCAACTTTGTATTTTTTCGCTTGTTTCTTACGCACCTTGTGTTTGAAATTAGTCTATTGTTAATGTTGTTTTTGGATTTCCAAACTGTTATATTTGGATTTTCAAATTCTATTATCTTCCAGAATATCTACCGAAGTTGTTACTAGGTTGAGTCACGATCAGGTCGCTCTCTTTAAGACGTTTCGTGGCACTACCCAAAATTGTGCAAGGCAGACTATTAACCACGTTTCGTGTTTAATCTTTCAATTTTTCTTCCAACATCACACCAATGTTCCAACCGTTAATATATATTGCCGTTTAAAAAAAAAAAAAAAACTCTCTTGGCTATACATTTGGTTGAGTGGCTCATCCATTGCGGTTGCCTTCTACGTCTCCTCCAATTGGCCAGATATACAAGAGTACAAGAGAACCATACCCTTGAAAATTCTTGTTTATATATGGAAAATTGGTTCGTGAGCTCAAATTAGCATATGGAAGGACCAATGGATTCGTATTGATGTTGATCAGGTTAGTCCTAGAATTCAACCTTCTCCTAACTGGCAGCATCTCACATTAGCACACCTCATTGTCAACATGAATTGTGCTAATATGGACAAAGTCGACTGCATTGTATAATTAAATGTAGCATGGATTGTGTAAACTTTGCAAACATGCACAAAATTGGTTTTGGTTACTACTTTCGTATGGATCTTTTAGTGAGTTTATTACAGCTCAAACATCTTGGACTCATTCCCAATGTTCATTTCCAGAATGTGAAGCTTATGTTGTACACATTTCCCCTAGATTGCTCATAATATGACATTCATTCGTGTATACTTTAGCTGCTCACTCACTTTTGTTTATAGACAAGTTAATAGGGTCTTTCCTAGCTTAGCTAGAGCTTCATTACTAGGGTCTAGCAAAAAAGAAAAAAAACTTTTTGGGCATGTTTGAATCACTTTTGGTTTTTAGTTTTTAAAACTTATTTTATAAACATATTTTAGAAAACTCTTTTTATAAAGAGAGGAGAAAATGTGTTTGGTGATGTAATTTTTCAAAACTGTTTTAGCGATGAGAAAATGAGAAAATCCGTTTGATAATTTAATTTTTGAAAATTGTTTCAAAGATGACAAATTTTTTAGTAATGTAGTTTTTTTTTTAAATTTATTTTATTTTATTACATTAGATAATTAAAAGTATTAGATAAAAATTAATGATATTTTTTTTTTAAATATACAAATTAACCTAAATATATTAACCAATAAAATAATGGGTTAATAAGTCTTTGCCCCCTATAATGTAGGTCATTTCTGGTTTTACACCCTGTAATTTTTTTTTGATTTACCCCCTGTATAAAAATATATTTGATTTACCCTCCTAATAAGCCAAACAAAACGAATTTTTTTTGAAAAAATAAAATAAAATTGGTTTTTGTTTGACCTATTAGGGGGGTAAATAAAAAAAAATACAGGAGGGTGACCATAACTACAAATTAACCGAAATAGATCGACTAAAATTGCACTCATTTATGAATCAATGGTCATAGCTTATCTCAAGGCCTTATATCATTAGATGCGATATACTTTAACACATCCTCATATGTCCAGGGTTGGACATCTAGAGTGTGACCCATGTGATCCGAGAGAGGTTATATGATAATAGGTGACTTAACAGATTTTTGATAGGCTTTGATATAATATTGGAAATTTATATGGAAACTAACTCAATTATACAAAATAGAATTGTAAGGTAAGAAAAATAAGAATTGAAGTCATTTATAAATCTACGTTGAAATTGTATCCTATAAAGACTCTTCTTTAACAACAATGATTCTAATAATCAACTTAAGAGAAATGCTAAAGAGTGCCCTTAGAGCATTGGTTTAGAGGACAAAAATACAAATATAGTATTAGAAAATGATGAAAAGTGATTAATTTGACTTTTGAAAAGTTGAAAAAGGGTTGAATTCAAGACAGACTTACTACTATTGGTTTCCTTAACCATTGCTCTTAAGACACTCGTTAGCAGGACCCTTAACTTAATGAGTAGAACTTCTTTTCCGTTGACAACATTGACCAGAACTTAGTAATGGCAGGCATTCATGAGGAAAAAATAAATACTTTCTCTCTTTTAAAATGATTGTCCCATTAACATTTTTTCTCTATCTCAAAATATCTGTCACTTTTAAATACCAGTGCAATATATTTTTTCCACTATTAAACTCTTATTTATTGAATTTTATCCAACTAAATTACTCCACTAACTACAAGTAAAAATGATATTCTGGTAAATGACACTAATTTTACCTTTGAAATCAACATAATTAATCATTTTAAAAATTCCGTGAACAAACCTTAAATGACTATTATTTTAAGACTGAGGGAGTGAATAATATGCTAACAAGAATTAAAAAAGAACCTCGAAAAAATTGGTTTAATTAATATGTTGTGAAAGTGTACAATTATTTTGCACATGTATACGATAATATGTTGTCACATTAATTGATTAGACAACATAATGTGTACATGTATAAAATAATTGAGTATAATAATTAAAAGGTTAAATAAGTTTCTGGTCCTTATAAATATATCAACTTTTCGTTTTAGTCCCACAAAATTTATAATATTATAAGAATCTCTTCAAAAAAATTAAAAAATTTAACAAAACATGAATTAAATATGAACTATTATATTTTTTGCGGTTAAAATTTCATATTTTTGTTAAAAACTTCTATTTTTTTGGGAGAAATTTTTACAATATTCTACACATTTGTGTACTTTTTTATTAAAAAAATACAAAATTTGACATAAAAATAGGGACTAAAAGTAGTGATTAAATTTTGTACAGAGATTAAAAGTTGAAGAATTTTTTAAGAAGGATTAAAATGAAAAAGTTGGTATATTTATTGGGACCAAAAACATATTTAACTTTTGATTAAATTATAAAATGTAAGTAAAAAAAGTAAAGAAAATTGTGAACGCTTTCTACCTTGAGTTGGTCCACTTAGGAGGTTTTTAGGAAAATTCAAAGTTGCAAATTATTACGGTTTTGCCATTATTGAAAATTTGACACTTTCTCAGTGTTTTTGGTTTTTTAAAAGGGGAAAGTGTAAAGCAAAACAACATTCACCTGCTTTAGTCTCTTGCTTTTAAAAACAGCAAAAGTGAAAATACTTTTCAAAAACTATTTTGCAAAACAATTAATCAAACAAGTTTTCAAAATTGAAATCAAATAGGCCCTTAGTTTTTCGGTTTTTTCACATATTTCCTCCATTGAGATATTTCCTAATCCCTATCCAGGGGCATCATCATACATCAAATGTGGGGACTTCTCTCTCGTTTTTATGGGTGTTACTTGTTTCATTCATGATGAAATTAAACCAAGTTAAGAAAAATGCTAACATCATAATATTATCCTTTACTACTCCTGCCGCGCTGGCAGTGTAGCCCTAATCCCTTGCATTTTTCCCTCCTAAGCAGGTAATTAATGCTAATCTAATCTCCCAACCACACACTTAATCTCATCCGTTGATTCAAACTCCTCACTTTCTCTCTCATGCAGATCGTACCAGTACCACCACTCCATCTTTTCCCTTTCCTCTCTCTCTCTCTCTCTCACGCGTAACAACACAAACCCTTTTCTTCTCCTTCTTCTTCAAAAGCACACACCAACCCTTCATCTTCTACCTTCATTTTGATCATTTTTCGTCCTTCTCCCACTAAAGTAAAGCACCATTGTCTTCATCTCTTCATCCTCTACAAAACCCACTAAATTATTGGTTGTAATGGATAATTTCACAATTTAACAGTCGCGTACCCATTTGATTAAAACATTCTCCAAGTTCCAATTTTTCATTCTTGATCCTTACACTAATTTTTTCTTTCTCCTTTGTGGTTTTTTTTAGGTTAACCACCTTCATCTGCAAATGTTGGAATGGACATTTGCAGAGTCCTTGAAGAAGATTAAGATGAAATAAGAATTTTCAGGTATGAATTGGAAGTACATAAATATTTTAACTCATGAATTGGAAGTACATAAATACTGCTGATGTTAGTTTTGTTCTATTGTTAGCTTTATAGAATGTTTTTGTTTTTTAAAGTTAGCTAAAGTTAGAGCAAGAACACTAGCCAACATAAATATTAGCTAAGCTTAAAGTGCAAGATACTATTATTAGTATTGTTCTAAGCTTGAAATATTTTTTAGAGAAAAGAAAAAAAAACAATGCCGATTTCTAGAATTGCAATTGGAAATCCTTATGAGTTTGGAAAAGCCGATGCACTTAAAGCTACATTAGCTGGGTTCATTTCAATGCTCATTTTTGTCTTTGCAGGGGAAGGCTCTTGCATGGTATATAAGCATTTCATTAGTTAAACTCTTTTATGACATGTTTGGTTTAATTTATTTGAGTTTATCTAATGACATAAACATTTTTGAACCTGTTATCAACTTATTTCCTTAAGCTTATATATGAAAATGAAAACATTCTGACTTTATTTTATCGAATAAATGTTTATGCTATAAACGCTTAATTGAACTGTTTTTCCAAACATGTTTGAGTGTAACTTTTTGTGTTTTTGGTTTGCATTGACAAATTGAACCATGCACTAACTAACTTTATGAACTCTTCTTGGGGTATGTTTTTGACAGATAAGCTTACAAACAATGGGGCAGCAACACCAGCTGGGTTGGCAACAACATCACTATCACATGCATTTGCACCTTTTGTTCATAATCTTGGAGTTTACTTGGTAGTGCATGACATCCTCATATGTAACAAATGATTTGGTCTCTTTATTTGTTTTTTTTTCTTTCTGTTTTCTTATGTTTGACAACATAAGAGCTTTTCTTGGTAGTGTATGGCATCCTCATGTTTTCTTATGTTTAACAAATGTCTTGGAAACGAGATTTTAAGTTTGACAACAAGTTAGAGCAAGCATTTTGTACTTTTAGGTGTGTGGAGGTGGTTGAATCGACTTCCCATCTTTCCTTCATTGTGATATGGTGAAGAATGTTTGGTTGAATTTGATGACATGGTTAGATTTGAATTTTGTTATGCCACCAAATTTGCTTACGTGGGAGGTGCTTGTGGAGGAGGTTAATTTGTTGTCTCGGCGGTGGTTTTTATCGAGATTTAATATACTCCAGCGTGTTTGTTTTATCGAGATTTAATATACTCCTGCTGCCAGTTTTTACTACTGCTGTTTTTCTATTTTTACTACTGCTGTTTTTCTATTTTTACTTTTTTTGGCGATGCTACAGCAGGTTTTCTCTGTTTTTCTTGGTGCTGTTCGCTGGTGTTTTTTTTGGGTAAGGCGGTTCAGCTTTGTTGGGCTTTTAAGGCGTGTCGGTTTGGCCCATGTGGTGTTTTTTGCTGTGTCGTTTTGTTGATAGATGGCTGCCAGTTCTGTTGGGTCAGTTAGGGAGTGATGCAGGGGTATGCTTGCTCTTTGCAAGGATACCTTGGCATCATTGCTTTGTCGCATATTGGGAGGTTTGGAGTTTTTTCGGGGTTTGGGTGTTCCGTATATTTGCGGCACCTTTGTATGTTTTTTTGGTTTTTTGCGCGAGTTTTTTGTGCGTCTTGCACATACTCGACGCTAATGATATTTGCTATTTCATTATAGTTAATCACATTCGACAAATAGAACTAACAATACAAACTCCACAAGGCTAAACATGACTTAGATATTGTGTCCTTTGGCCCCTAATTATAAGCTCATTTTGATGATATTTCTCAACTTAATTTACTATATGCATTGATTTTATTTCAATACATATGATCCCTTAATAGTAATACAAAGAAATACTAGAAGATATTGGTAACTATCGAGGAAAATGAAGATATAGACGTAACATTAACATTAAATGTAGTTTATCTATAGAAATATTTCAAAATCTTTTGTAGTTAATTATTAATATGTATAAAATTTTCATTATAATAGTAAAAGTTGTGATAAATTTATTGTGTTACGTATATCAATACATTTGATTGTCTCATTGCTAACGTAATTCAAATGTCATATAATATAATTTAAGCGTTTCTTTAGCAATAACCTAATATGTTAATAATCTATAATAAAATAATTAATATGTTAATAAAATATTTGTTAGCATTTACGGTTAAAAAATATTAGAGTCATCAACTCAAATAGACCCGTGCGGTAGCACGGGTCAAGAGTCTAGTTAATGAAATAGCAAAGCTGCAAATTAGCCTAGAAGTTCCTTTGCAAGCAATACCATTTTGTACTGATGGCCTCACGCGGGAAAACCCTAGCTTGTTCATTTTAGTTTATCAATTACATTTTTACCCTTCTGAACCAAAGCTGTCAAGCACCATCAACCTCGTATCATGCTTTCTGCATTCACATTGCTCAAGAATGCACCGTCAAACAAGTGGAATCTTTCTACCAAATTTTCAAATCACAATTCCACCTGCCAAACCTCCCATTCCTCTGTCTATGTGCTTATTTTCTTCCTTTCTCTCCCCCTCTCTCACACGCCAGCCTCTTCTTCCTCTTCTCTCAAACTCAATCCGGATTCCCGTTCACAGACTCGCTCTTTCCCTTCTTCTCTCGTGTGATTGCTTCATCCTCTCCAGCCAAGCCACGCCAGCTTGGATTCCTCTCTTTTTCATCTGATTCTTTGATTGATCTAAACATCTCAATTCCTCTACTTCCTTTCATTGATTCACAATATCGATAGCTTGAATTTCTTTTCTGGATTTCGTTTTTAGGGTTTTTAAGGGGATAATCATGATTTTTTTAGTCTTATTTGTAAATTTTGGGGTTAAAGGTGTTGATTTTGTGTCAATGTTATTTATAATCTAAATTTTGTGTAGAGGCGATTCTCATTCTTATTTTAAATCAAGATGGGAGAGGTAATATGTCATATTATGCCTGAAATTTAAAAGTTCGAATTGTTTCTTCTCCAATTTTTGAATCTGACAATGATAAAATTCATTTGCAGGAAAAATAGAGGCTTTAAGCCTTTTTTGTTGTTTTGATTATGGACTGGTTGGGTAAGTATTAATTTTCCTGTTTATTTTTGGCTAGATTTGAGTTTGAGTTTTTTTTTGTGATGTCCGATGATCTTCGCCATTTAGCATAGTTTCGCACATTTTACAGGAACAATCTTTGAATAATGGCTGAGAATCAAGGGAATGGTTAGTAATAGTACACAACAAGGTGAGTTAAATTGAACTATAACTTGGAGTGAAGCATGATTGTTTTTTAATTGATGTTTTTTTTTTTTTTTAACTTTTTTTTTGTTGAAGTTATTGCATTTCTTTACTATTTAGGAAGTTAAAGTAGTTTATGTTCATGTCATACTTGAACACGTAATTAGAGTTTGATAAGATTTATTTAGACATTAAGGCCTAAGAAAGAATTGTGAAATTGATTTGTTGAAATTTAATTTATGATATGTCAAAGCTTATAGCAGTGCCGGTGTGTGCTTTCAGCCTTAAAATTTTGATTAAACTACCTTTGTATGTTGTGTTAGTTTTAACTTTTAAAGAATGTAATTGTAGACTTAAGTTTCATTCATGTAATCTTTGTGTGGTTGGCTTCTACAGGTTGCAAATGTGAAGCTATACATATGAGAGTTGTTGTCATAGGTGTATATTCCTATCTCTTTCTTAAGATTTGATGATTTGGTAAATTACATGGTTTAATAAGATAAAATCATTACCAAAAAAAGTCAGGTAAGTATGACAAGGTACTGACTGCATGTTTGACTTATAACTAAATATGAGTGAGAGAGCTATAACACAAAACAATCCACACCCGATTGAAAATTATAACCTAAAACTAATTTCTTATCTGTTTGTGGTCTTTTACGAGATCAACAATCCACACCCAATTGAAAATTATCTCCTAAAACTAATTTCTTACGAGTTTGAGGTCTTCTATGAGATCAGTCTTTCTCACATTTTAGCTTATAATTTCCAATTGGGCTGGGATTGTTTTGTATCAGATGACCCAAATGGATTCCA
This sequence comes from Medicago arabica, assembly GCA_946800305.1. Taxonomy (NCBI): domain Eukaryota; kingdom Viridiplantae; phylum Streptophyta; class Magnoliopsida; order Fabales; family Fabaceae; genus Medicago; species Medicago arabica. The sequence continues at coordinate 68,601,385 of OX326964.1, forward strand.
TAGAAAGATGGCCATTAATTGTTTTGAAAAAAATGATTCAGTAATTGCTATTTTGCCGTTCATGTTGAAATTAAGGGTCACCAAACAGTCTGTAAATGATTTGGAAAGTTGTATTTTTTAGCTGTTGTCTTTTCTTCAACTTTAACTACACAATATATGTTCTGTAAAGTAGTAGTGTTAACAATTTTGTTTTATACCTTTGAGCTTTTCAACTATGTAGTTGTCATGTTTTATTAAACATAAATGTTTCACCATGCAACAGGGATCAGCTGAAGTTGTCTACAATAGGAAAAGTGATGCATTTGCTGCTCTTAAACGATATAACCATGTTCAGCTGTTATTTCCAATTGTATATTGAACACAAGTTTAGTTGAAAATCCTAAGCATGTAGGGGGAGTAAATGCCATGTGAAACATGTGCTGCATAATCTAAATAAAGAATGTATGGAATATGGATGTCATTTTGTAAGTGCGTTGTTTTGCATTTCATTAGAATTATATAGCACCGTGAATGAAAAAAATACATAGCTATACACATTAGATCAATAGAACAGCTAATGAGTCTGCAAGTTGTTCACGCTTCATACCCATGTTAATGTCAATGCACTAATAATTATTATGAGATCCAATCACCGGACAATACATGATGCTGCAAATGTAAATTAAGGGTGGAGAGGTGCAAGTAAAATTTGTTAAACAATGATTTGCATTCGGTCAAGCTTATCATTGACCCGTGCGATAGTACGGGGAGGCGAACTAGTATGTTCTAATGATACACGCTAAGGAAACCAAGATACATTCAAAGTCCTTAAAGATTTAAAGTTTATTTTCTTCGATTTTTTTTTTAAATTTTAATCTTCTTGACATGTTAGCAAGACCCTACAATTAAACATGCTTTTCCAACCCAAATCTTAAATACCACGTATTAGGAGATTGAGGGAGTGCATGTCTCTCTTTTTTTTTTTTTTTAACATAAATTTTACATAAAAGACAATTTTTTTAAGCAAAAGAAAATTGAAATAAAAATAAACAAGATATAAAAACTGGGGGACATTAAACCTTATCCAGGTACAATCCAATCAGAAATATAGAGTGAAAAACAAACCTAGTGGATCAACCTGCGTACACGCGTGAAGCCAAATTACAAAAAATATAAAAAGTGAAATTTGCAAAGAACAAATTAGGTCCATAATGATGAATGAATCGGCCGCTAACGCGGAATTAAGATCCAAATATATACCAACAATTCATCCAAACAACAAGTATAAAAATTCTTTCGATCTAAAAAATATTGAATAACGCTTTATATAGAAACAAAAAATGAAACTTGATAATTTTTATGAAAAAAATAAAATAAAAATGAAAGTTGATATTTAAGATTAATAATAAATGAGTTGTTTTTTTAAGAAAAATAATTATTTTCTATCATTGACAATTATAGTAATTAAATTTTATTTACCTAGAGTTTTGACGAAATAAAATTTAATTTTTACGAATTTTTATTACTCATAACAATGAATATTGATTATTTTTTATGACAAAATGTAAATTTATTGATATGATCCTTGTAAACAATAAAATGATGTTTTTTCTTATGAAATAATGTTTTATAAAATATAAATATTGATAAATAGTTGTTTATTTCATAAAAATGATCGTTAATTTATAAATTTTTTGTGAAACAAGAGTAAGAAGTTCCCTTAATTTAAACATTGCCCACAACATAAATTGTTGGTATCGGTCACGGACAATATAAAATGGTGAGTGTTTGGTGGCAATCACATGCATATCATATCTTATCATACTATAATGTAATAAACAAGCGTGAATCATTGGATACCTTACCTTGCAATTGAAACCGATTTTGGCGCTTCACCAACCATTCACCAACTGTTATTTTATGTAATGTAATCTTCTTATTCACATTAATCACTTGTATGCTTGGTGAATTTTCCGATCGAAGAAGAAGATGGCAGAGTTGTGTTGGCCTTCTCATACAGAGGTACGTACGTTATTCTTTGATTTGATTTGATTCGATTCGATTCAACTCGATTCACAGCATTATTGCTGTTTTCTACGCTGTAAAGCTGTTTGTTAATATGATTCAATACATACATAGATCTTGCAATTACCTTGAACAAAATTGTCTTGCATTTCCGGAAATAATTAAAATGTAGGAGTTGCATTTTCATATGGATGGGATGGCCTTGCTCTTGAGTCCACAGATTTATCTGTGATGGCAGAAATGCTAAGTTTGTAGGGTTATTGATTTTAGTTGGTTTGTGGCATTTCGCCAACTTCAATGCTTGTTCTCGTTCTTGCGATTTTCTAGATCTTTGAAAATTGAGGATAGAATATTTCAATGGAAGTGGAAATAACTCAAAAATATGGAGAGAACCTGAATTAGAAGCATTTCATTTCCATCAAATCAAGCTTTACTCATTTAATACTCCTTGATTAGTGTGTATGTAAATTTGTAATCTGCAGCTAAATGAAATGAGAGAGAAAGTTTCTCAAATGGCAAAGGTGAAGAAAGAGGATGTTCGAGTTGTCGTATCACCCTATCGAATTTGTCCTTTGGGGGCACATATTGATCATCAGGTACTTTTATTTTATATATACATCTCTCTGTTTTGTTATTGCTAATTAAACTAGATAATTGACTTTGGGCATGTTTTATAGGGAAACTTTTGATTAAGCAATATTAGGTATTAGACCATTGGGACTGGGAAGATTAATTTCTCCTGTTCAATGATTAGCTAACATATTCTAAATTTTTTTTAACCGAAATTTGAATGAGTTACCTTGCACTTTGGTGTCTTGTAGGGTGGGACTGTTTTAGCTATGACAATCAATAAGGGAATACTTCTGGGGTTTACTCCTTCTGGAAGTGATGAGGTAAAATTCGATCTTGTTTTCAATTATCGATCTTAAAAAACACAAGAAAATATCTGGAAATTGCTTTTGTTTCTTTCAATTAGCAGCTAGCTAAGCATATAACTAAACAACACTAGTGCCATTTAGACTGGTCTCTCTCTCTCTCTCTCTCTCTCTCTCTCTCTCTCTCTCACACACACACACACGTACGTACTTATTTCACATCGTCTTTGGTTGTTTGATAACTGATAAGTGACCTGTGGGACTTTTTTCTTTTCTTTTCTGTAGTTTGTAATTCGTTCAGGACAGTTTCAAGGAGAAGTAAAGTTCAGGTATGTGGTTAGTGACCATAAGGCTTGCTGTTTCCTAATGTTTTATTTTAGAATTTCAAAAATTGTCTTCATTGCTCATAAGATCATGCGAGAAATCTAACAACAAACTTTTTTAACAAACTTTTATTGGGTGAAACTTATGGTTTACCATGAAACCATTTGGATGCCAATTCTTATTTTGCTCAACCCACTTCTTATTCGGTGGGATCCTCATCATTTTCATCCAATAGTAAAATGCTGTTAACATTTCTCAATATTATCTTGGGTGAATGAAAGTACCAAACTGCCAATCCAGCTACTAGCTTGTTGTCATTTCAACTACCATTCTGATAACAGGCTACTTCCTTTTTCATTGCATAATTTTGTCATTTTGGACTTCCTAAATAACACTGTATAATTTTCCCAATGTTGAGTGAAGTGTTTGGTGTTTGATAGAGTTGATGATATTCAGCAGCCAGTGCAAACTACTAAGACAAAAAATGATAACGCGGCAGAGAATTCTTCCGAGCCACAGGAACAATGTAATTGGGGGCGTTATGCTAGAGGAGCCGTATATGCACTACAGAATAGGGGACACAATATTTCAAAGGTAAGAGATACTACCACAATGATTCACCTTTCTGTTTATCCCCTAGGCAGCAGCTTTCGATGATAGTTTAATCTGTACTTTCTATTACAGTATTTTCAATGTGTTTGACATTATGTTTTTAATTTGTGAATGGCGACACATGAATATACCAACATACTAAAAAGTTGGTGCAACTGAAATATACGCAAGAAGTAAAAATAGCTTAAAACAACCAAACAATTACCAAGATTTGCTGTAATCAGAAAGCACTTGGTTCAAGAGGTCGGTTTATTTTTTCATGCAATCATGCATAAGAAAATGCGCTAAAAATGACACTCAAATCAAATCGGCATAAGTGTATCAGAAGAACGATGGAGACAAATTGTAAATGCTGAGCATTGATTAAGTGAGGGTAAGGGAAGTTTTATGTGATGGCTGTATTCTGTTTCTAAGTTGCCTTCTGTTCATGGCTTTATGGAAGCAATACTGTTTGTGGTATTTTGCTGGGGTGTTTTTTCAGTACTGGTTGTTCTTGAGTACAACCTGACAGGAGCAGGTGTAGCTCTAAATATATTTTCTCAACCCTTGTGACCATAAAATAAGAAACTAGTTGTAATTTATTTCTGGTTTTCTTGGAACAAAGATCATTGCGTGCAAGTAATTTCCATTGTTTTGAAATGTATACTCATCCCTACTTGTCACATTGTTTACAGGGTATCATTGGATACATACGTGGTTCTGATGGTCTGGACAGTTCGGGATTAAGTTCTTCTGCCGCAGTAAGTAGAAATTCTCCCTTCCTATTTTCTCATGTTTTCTGATTTTATGATGAGGATTACAACTTTCAATTTTTTACAGGTAGGAGTAGCTTACCTCTTGGCTTTGGAACATGCAAATGATTTAGTAATATCTCCTACTGAAAATATTGAATATGATAGGTAAGTTTATCCAATCTTTGGAGACATCACTATTTATTCTTCTTCAACCATGGGTACATTAGCACATGTATGAATCAATATAGTCAAAGGCATCAAAAGGCAAGCCAAAGGGACCAAAGTGAGGCATTAGAAGGGGACATCACATTTTGGCATTTAGAAGCACCTTTCTGGATAAGAGTTAAATACTAGATGACCAGTCATCTAACTTGCTGAATAGTCAGAATGATAAAAGGATATGTTATTTGTTGGACTCTGGTGGCAAACAACTTATGGCTTTGTAAAACTAATCGAATAAATCAAGTAATCTGAATGCCTTCTTTAAGTCAGTGTTTATGCCTCTTCTTTAGCAAGGTTTTGGTGGCTTTCAGCTCAAGGCATTGGAAACCCTCAAATGCCTTTTGCCTTTAACTACCTTGATATTTGTCTGTTGAAAAAAGGGCAAAATTATTTACAGACCTCTACTTCTTACAGTTGTATGCCATCAAAGGTCGAAATTAATGATGTCTCCATCATTTCAGTCACCGTGGTTACAAATAAGATACAGAGTTATTTTTTAATTGTCTTGTAATATCAACCCTCTAAGTATTACATTTCTCATTATAGGTTGATTGAGAATGAATATTTGGGTCTGAAAAATGGCATAATGGACCAATCAGCTATACTACTTTCGAGCCATGGTTGTTTGATGTGCATGAATTGCAAGGTAATATCTGTATTCACGTGCTCTCGTTGCAAGTTCTAATCATACTTAATTTTTTAGGCAGATACCCATCAGTTGCATAATCAGATTTGATGTCTGGCATCACATTGTTCATGCACCCATTTGTTTCCCAAACTACCTATTGTCTCTGTCATTTTCTATTATGCATATATCTTTTTCACCTTTATAGAGGAGACTGTACTGAGGGAACAGGTGTTTGAGAAGAATTTGGATGGGAAGGTCATTTTAAACTAGATTTGCACCTGAGGCTGAATCCCCAGGGAAAATGTTTTGATATATTCCTCTATGTTTTTCAATGCCAAAGTCTTTAATTTTCTGGGAGAGCAGTTAATTTTCCAAATGCCAGGGATAGCAATACTGTTTATCAACCGTAAAACTTAAATTTCTGCTCATAATTTGTAGTGGTAGCATAGTTTTTAGATCACAAATGTGAAGGTCGTTTCACAATTTTATGCTCACAGCTGTTTTTTTTTTTATATTCTTTTTAATAAGTGGTTAGTTAATATATTAATATACCACGAAAATTCAAAAGTATTTTGTTTGCACTGAGGACAAGGATGGGTTAGATATCCATTACAGTATAAATAACTAATAAATTGTCAGCATTATTTTTATTAGTTTCATTTATAGCTGTTCACATGGTATTGTTTTGGCAAAATAATCAATTAAAAACAAAAAACCACTATTTAATGTCCTACTCATAACATTGTCTAGCTGTTGACTTCCTTAAAATAAGTCTGATATTCATATTTCATAGCTAATATAGTCTGCATTATGGGCTTGATTCTTCTAGTTTTCTTAGTTCTTATATATTTGGGTTCCTTGCTCGGATCTCTTTCTTTGAATAGGAATATCAGATGTATAAACCGTTTTCATGTATAACTACATAACACTGTCACTCCTCTGATCGTGTCTTAGTTTAGCATATGCAGACGAAAGAATATAAGCTTATTCACCGGCCAACGGTGCAAGAGTACAAAAAGAGTCAACAACCGAAAGCAGCCAAAATGTTGCTGGCTCTTTCTGGTTTGAAGCAAGCTTTGACTACCAACCCTGGATATAATAGGCGAGTTGCAGAGTGTAAAGAGGCTGCACGGATTCTTCTTGAGTAGGTTTTTCTATTTTTTTCCTCTCTCAATATATACTGTTTTCATTTATGTGTTCACAATGACATGTATTTGCTTTACATATATTCCATGGAAAATGTTGGATATTTCTGAATTTTAAGCACTTAAGAGCAGTTGCCATCAAAATCTGTCAACATTACACTTTAAGTCATGAAGGTCACAATTTGCTTCCAAAAGAGTAGTAGTTTTAAGATTAAAATCCTAAAAACTATTTTCAGAACCAAAATTCAGATTGTGAAAACTGTCAAAACACTTTCAATTTTAGACTTCCACGCCCGTCAACGAAAAACACCAGAAGCACATGCACCCTAGCACCTTTAATTTTTTTCAAGAGAATTTGGTGCGATAGTTCCAGGAGTTTATGCTATTTTTAATTCATTCTGCAGAGCATCTGGAGATTATGAAGCGGAGCACATCCTATCAAATGGTCAGTATTTTTGACTCCTCACTTTTGAACTATCTATTTTTTTGTTGATGAGACCATCATAACTTTTGAACTATCTTTTGTCAAAGGCTAACTAGTCTAAGTTATTTTTTGCATTTTCTACCAAGCAGTTGCACCAGAAGTTTATGAGGCTCACAAGGTACAAAGCATTTACATGCTGAATTCAGTCGCATAAGAATTTACCCAATCATTGTTAATATGTATGACATAATGTGCAATTGATGTCTTAACTCTTAACTGATGTTAATTTTGTACAAGCTTAATTGAATGGACATGAACATATAGTTATAGCTGAATGAGTAAGTACCTTTTTTTATAAGAGAACAATTTTATTGTGCAAGTTCGGAAAAGTAGAGAACAAAATTCACTGATACTCTTTTTTATAAGAGAACAATTTTATTGTGCAAGTTCGGAAAAGTAGAGAACAAAATTCACTGGTACTCTTTTTTATGCACTATGATATCAAAATTCATCGATCATGGCTCTTGCGTTGTAATAGAGATACAGAAGTTCTGGAAAACCTTCGATGACGTTGGAAACTTAGATGCATAAACAGGTTAAACAAATTGGTTTGGTATTTGGCACATATCATTTTCATAAAAGAAGCGCTCTTTTGGTATTCTGAACTACTGACATGTAAACCATTTTCCGTATAAATAATAATAATCACTCGGTTCCTGAAGCTCCTCACAATGGAGACTGAGTGAAATTGAGAAAAAGTTTTGAGGGCTAATGAAGAGCATATATGGTTTTCTTTCTGATAGTGAAATCAAAGGGTGTATTATGATTGAATTTATTTCTGCTTTATGTAGTTCTCGTCGGATCTGTAAAAAATGTGATGATTTGCTATTTGCAATTCACACTATACTGGAGTTCCCTTAGAGCACAAACAGCATAATGAAAAACTCACATGGGAAGTAGTATATGTTTGAATATTTGCATCCAGCTTCAGCAAGCTCTCATGCATTCATGTTGAGACTCTCCAAGGTAGAAATGGGGGATTCCATATGCCAAAGTTTAACGGCACTTGTGGTTTCCAATATTGCCAATTTGAGTGTTCAAATGCCGAAAATTGTTACATTGACATTTGCGTAAATAGATTGTGCTATCCCCGCCATAGTTTCTTTCCATGTTAGTTAATTTAACGTGTATGTATTACATGTTCTAGGCATTTCTTACTGTTGAATGCTTTCTTCATACGTGTTATATGTCTAACTGAATTCCATTTATGAATTTAGCATAATCAAGTAGTCCTGCATTTTGTTTGTGCAGTGCAAATTAGAACCCGATCTGGCCAAAAGAGCAGAGCATTATTTCTCAGAGAATATGCGTGTTAAGAAAGGTAGAATCTCTCTTATTGCTTCAGTAATCTCAGCTTCATAGGTGAGTTTGTATTATAGCCGCTCATGTGATTTGATGTAAATGTTTAATCCAGGAATTGAGGCTTGGGAAACGGGAAGTTTAGAAGATTTTGGAATTCTCATAGCTGCTTCTGGTCGGAGTTCCATTGAAAATTATGAATGTGGTATGACCTTAACCCCCAAAGTTCTAAATTGATATATTATGAAATTCCATCTTCTTGTCCCTCTAAGATGAAAATGAGTTGAATACATGAAACCTATATGGGTGGAAAAACCTTTTTCCTACATACATTTCAACTTTCCAATATCTAGTTGCATTTCTTTCTTGATGTATTGGATTTAAACTTATATTGTTGCCTTTACCACTTTGCAGCACATTATTTCTGTTTTTTTTCCTTTTCTACTGTTGTATATATTTTGCTCTAATCTTTCTTTCTCTTTGTTGCTTCCTAAATCTTTCTTCCAGTCCCTGGTAAATGATGGTCTGTTCTGCACTAAAGTCCAGATTCTCAGTAAAGCAATCTATTTTATTTTCTATTTGGTTCTCCCAATTTGATTTTACCCGATCTCAGTAACAATAGATTGAGGGATTTTCGGGAGTTTATTGATAAACAAAAGACAAAGTAAAGCTTCTTAGATGACTTGTCAGGAACATTTTAATTATTTAAGCAAACACATCATGAATCGTTTTTCACATGCTTTAATTTGAACAGCTGGACATTTTTAACGTGAAATGTTGGTTGGGTAACAGTGACACATAAAGCGGTCAAACTTCCAGGGTGGGATCAGATGTCACTGGTATAGCTGGTGATGTGTTATAAACTCTTCAACCACTGCAAGTCATAAAGATAGGGAGCTTTACTGATGGTTGTGCACAATAGCATTCCTATTTTACACTTGATGTTTAGCTCTTAACTAGCCCCGTTTGAGTTGGCAGATATAATTTTTTTTATTGACTTTACTAACCCCTCCGAGAAATTGTAAAAATCTCCACCCAGTATCAAATTTCGTCTAGTTTAAGTTTAAGTAATTCAAACATTTGAATTTATGAAATTCATTTGGTGCATGTGCATGGTGGAAGCTTTATACTGGAAGTTCATTATGTTTAACTACACCAAATTTCAGATGACAAGTGTTTAATTTGGTTCTTTTTATTTTGATGTATATGAGCTTTAAGAGTAAAGTTTCCTCATGTTTACAAGACATAAACTAGCATACATTTTGACCTTTAGTATTGAATACTGATGATCATGAATTTATGTGTCTACCAAGGTTCTGAACCACTGATTCAACTGTATGAGATCCTATTGAGAGCTCCTGGTGTATTGGGAGCCCGTTTCAGTGGTGCTGGGTTTAGAGGATGCTGTATTGCCCTTGTGGAGGAGCACCTTGCAACTGAAGCTGCATCATTTGTCAGGAGAGAATATCTCAAGGCCCAGCCCGAGTTAGCTAGTCAGATAAGCAGAGATACTGCAGTTTTAGTATGTGATTCTGGTGATTGTGCACGTGTAATTTGAGCAGTATTTTTATTGTCATTTCTTGTCAATAGCAGCTGTTAATTTCATTATAGTCAATCAAATCTTCTGCATTTTTTTTTTCATTTTTTATGTGGCTTTGAGCTAGAAAAATGATATTATGACACAATTTTGACATCAAATTCGACAGCATATTAGATAGTTAATGACGTTTAATACATAGTTAATAAATATAACAGGTGTCACAACCCATTAATCCCCCGAGGTTGGCTCCTCTCTAGGTCCCAGGTTCGAATTTCCTAGGTGTTAACAATCCCTGTTTTGGGACAATCCATTACAAAGTTTTGTGTGACTTAAATAGAGCCCTCCGCTAGTGGACGGTGGGATTAGTCCTCTCGATTAGTCTATCCTTAGGTCGGGTACCAAATTTTAAAAAAATGATTTTGAATGTCATTAACCACAATTTAAGTGCATTTTTAACACTAGAAAATCATGTATATTTGAACATAATTTGATGATTAATATATATTTAAACACTTGAAATTGTGATTAAGTCATAATCGCAATAAATCAAGTTCAATTGATTGTTAATGAGTTGTGGTACATTATCTTCATTAGCTATCTTCTTAACATCATTACCCACGTAATTGAACTCTATTAACTATTTGATTTGTTTTTGAAATTTGATGTCAAAATTGTGTCAAAATAACATAACTCAGGTTTAAATATCCAATAATTTCTTTAAAAAATATAATAATTAAAAATGGAAATTACTAAACTTAATAAATTGAAATGAAGATAAAAATGTGTTTTATAAACGAAGGTCGCCGAGGGAACTTGAACTTATGTTATTCTGTGATGCTAATTAGCACAGAACTTATGTTATTCTGTGATGCTAATTAGCACAGAGGCTACTTAATTCGTTGTCTGATAAGCTCAATACTTATGCTTTGAAAATAAAACATGTTTTTTTAATAAACGAAATGATAAATGACCATTAAAGTTCATATAAGTGGAGGAGACGGAGCTTAAAGTGACGTCCGATCTAATAATTTTGACATTTTGTCAGTTGAGTTAAGACCGGTGGAAGAAAAAAAATGTTACTCCTTCGGGTTTTTTATTTTTAGGGAACTCGCTCAGTATGTTATATATTAATTTGTCACTTTCGCACATATTAAGAAATGTAGTTAATTATTTCATTTCAATTTCACTTTCACCTATGTGGATGCTCTTATTAATCATTGAAGTATGAAATATATTCAAAAATAAATAGTGAGGTATTATAATCTGAGAGTAATTAATATTTAGGGGTAAGTGAAATAAAATATCATTTGATTTGTAATAAAAAAGCTCTAATGAGATGTAATAGAGCAATCAACTGGTATATAGTAATACATATTGAAGTACAATTCAAACCTAGTAGTTAGAGTTTGGTTAGTAGTTAGTTAGATAAGTAAGTAACTTTGTTAGTTTGTTAACTTGTGTGGCAAGTTTCTGCCTTACTTTGTTGTAGTCTTGTAGATATAAATAACATTGTATGTGTAGATGGATATTCACTTCTTATCCTTGGAATAAAGTTTTCAACTTTATCCTTTCAGTTTTCAAATTACTATGTATCACTTTCTTCTGTTTCTTACAGCACAAGTCACCACTTAGCACTAACAATACAACCATTTGGCCTTTCATAATGAGGGAGAGATAACGTGGAGTGTTTCGTGTGGTTAAACATAGCTGCATTAAATTAGTTATTCACACTATCTTCTCAAATTAATTTCCACAAAAATGCTTCCAGTCCTTGTTTTCCTCTTCTTTTATTGCACCTTTTTCATCACCTCATTATCCATCCCCGTCTCTGCCCTCAACATTGGAGTTCAATCTACCGGAGTCACCATCTCTATGGTTCACCTCTTCTCTTGCTTTATGCTATATATCTACAATTTCATTCCAAACACTATCAAAAAAACAATGTATTCCTAATTTTTCTTTTAATCTTTTTGCTTAGCTATTTCATTTGCAGAACGAAACTTGCAGCAGGAAATGTGAGTCCAACTTCTGTTCAGGTACAATTTTATATATAGTTGATTGGATTAAGTTTAATTGTTTTTTTTTATGATGTATATGTTGTTGATGAGCAAAAAAGTACTAACTACATTATATGTATTATAATTTTGGATTGACATATATAGTGCCTCCATTATTGAGTTATGGCAAGTACTGTGGGATTAATTATAGTGGTTGCCCTGGGGAGATACCTTGTGATGACCTTGATACTTGTTGCATGAATCATGACCTTTGTGTGGATGCCAAAAACTGTGAGTTCTCAACTTTTCTCTACATCATTCATTCCGCCGGTAAGAATAAGTTATGAAATTATGAAAATAATTACAAAATACACGATGATGATGATGTTATTAAGCAGATGACTACCTAAGCCAAGAGTGCAGTCAAACATTCATAAAATGTTTGAATAAGTTTAAGAAGAGTGGAAGTCCCACGTTCGATGGAAATATATGTGAAATGGATTATGTTATTGAAATCCTCAGAGTTGTTATGGAAGGTGCTCTGCTGGCTGGAAGAGTCTTAAACAAGCCTTAAAATATTGGTTTGTATTTTCAAGAAATTAACAAGGGCCTAAGATGTAGAATTTCATTGTTTTTTGTTAAGGAATTCTATAAGTGATCAGATTTTATTTGTATCCATTTTTCGGTGTCCTATTTATACAATTGTTTAGCTTCAATGTTTGTTCAATATTCCCATGATCCTCACCTCCTCAAATATAAAATATGTTGTCATGAGATAATGGGATGTTCTTTTAATGGGAAGAGATAATTTAATTATTTAATCTTTATTAATTTATCCATAACCCCATATTACAGATTATTTTATTAAAATATTAAATGAATGATATTTTAGGAATTTAGTAATATTACATCATTGAAAAAACATGGCTCTATTGAAAAATATGGAGAAAAAAGAAAGAAAAGGGAATAGCTCTATTTATAGAGCATTTTTAAAGTTTAACTAACAAGCAAACCAAGCAACTAATAAGCTAAATAGTTTTTCAAACTACTAGCAAAAATTTAAAGAAATTAACAATGTAGAATTTCATTGTTTTTTATTAGGAGGTATGAATCAAATTATATTTGTTTGATGTTGTTGGTTTGAGACATTTCATGTGATTCTCTCAACGTTTCCTATTTTATTTTTCCGTACGAATTTCGACCTTCAAATGGTGCTCTCGCAAGTAGACGGTTGAATTGAATCCTTTGTATTAGTTATCGTTAGATTGGATATTGAGTTTTCAAAAATAAAATAAGGTTGTGTCTGACCGGGTGAAAATAATGAAGTTGAATTTGTTAAGGGTCGTGTTAATCAATACCAGAAAGCACTTGTTAAGACGTAAAAATAGAAAATTTTCATAAAAACCAACAACTTTTTTTCTACCATTTTTGAATGCAAAGTTTCTATATTAACATTTTCCATCTGTTAAATTTGTTTTCTTGTAGAGTACTGTCAAAGTCAAACATGGTTCTTGCTTTGTTCTTCCGTCATCTTCCAAAAGAGTCCACCAAACCATTAAGCGTTGAAGGAGATTCACTCTGACAGCACAGCTTAAAACCTTCAATTTCACTCAACCTTCTCTCTCTCTTTTCCTTTCCCTTTCCCAAACAAAACAAAACCCATGATCCAAACAAAACCACAACCTCGTAAAACACAAGAAACAGCATCCTTAACATGGGTTCAGATCCTTTGTCCCTGAATTCAACAAAACCAACACAAATTCCAACACAAGATCAAGAAGAACATGACTCACCATCATCATCATCATCACTAGCTCTTCTCTCTTTCAACACCGAAAATTCTTCATCTTCTTCTTCGACCCCTTCTTCCAACAAAACCCTCTTCATCTCTCTCATCATCATCACCTCCATTTCACTCTCAGCAGCATTTTCCTTTGCCTTTCTCTTCCTCTCTTCATCATCTTCTTCATTGAAAACTGTAGCTCGTCCTCTCACCAAACTCAAACGCCCGGTTGTACTGTTAATTTCCTCAGATGGGTTTCGATTTGGTTATCAATTCAAAACCTTTACTCCAAGTATCACTCGTTTGATTTTAAATGGAACAGAAGCTGAAACAGGGTTGATTCCTGTTTTTCCATCCTTAACTTTTCCAAATCATTACTCTATTGCTACTGGTCTTTACCCTGCTTATCATGGTATAATCAATAATCATTTTTCTGATCCATTTTCTGGTGATCAATTTTATATGGGTAGCCATGATCCAAAATGGTGGCTAGGTGAACCCATATGGGAAACTGTGGTGAAAAATGGGTTGAAAGCTTCTACATATTTTTGGCCTGGTTCTGAGGTAAATAAAGGTATTTGGGATTGTCCTTTGAAGTATTGTTTACATTATAATGAGTCTGTTCCTTTTGAGAAAAGGGTTGATTTTGTTTTGAAGTATTTTGATTTGCCTAGTGATGAAATTCCTGATTTTATGACACTTTATTTTGAGGACCCTGATCATCAAGGTCATAAAGTTGGATCTGATGATCCTGAGATTACTAAAGCTGTTTCTAGGATTGATAACATGATAGGTAGGTTGATTAGTGGTTTAGAACAAAGAGGGGTTTTTGAGGATGTTAGTATTATTATGGTAGGTGATCATGGAATGGTTGGTACTTGTGATAAAAAATTGATTTTTCTTGATGATTTAGCTCCTTGGATTGAAATACCGGAGAGTTGGGTCATTACACATACTCCAGTACTTACCATTCGTCCTTCTTCTGGTAATGTACCATCTGATGTTGTTGCTAAGATGAATGAAGGATTAAGTTCGGGGAAAGTTGTAAATGGAGAGAATTTGAGGATGTATCTTAAAGAAGATTTACCTAGTAGGCTTCATTATGCATCAAGTGATCGGATTCCACCGATAGTTGGTTTGATTGGAGAAGGTTTTAAGGTTGAAAAGAAGAAAACAAAGCATCAAGAATGTGGCGGCTCGCATGGTTATGACAATTCATTTTTCTCCATGAGGAGTATTTTTATTGGACATGGTCCTCAATTTGCAAGAGGGAGGAAGATACCTTCATTTGAGAATGTTGAGATTTATAATTTGATTACATCAATTCTGAAGATAAAGGGTGCACCTAATAATGGCTCTACCTCATTTGCAGAATCTGTTCTTCTGCCTGCTGCATAGAAAGGACTTATATCAATTTTTGTAGGTAATTTTTTTTATTGTTGAGATGAATCATAGTTTGCTCTATGTGGAAGAAATGTTTATAAAAGAATCAGTCATTGTAACTTCAAGTACATAATAAAGGTACTTCCATTTCCATATATTTGGTTCTTATTTTATTTGTTATGAAGTAGAGGGCAAGCTTAGCTTTAAAGATGTTTTATTTTTGGATATGTAACCAATATACAATCACAGAATTTTGATGATCTTGATATAGAATGACATTCCATTACCATTTATATCTTTGATGTTTCCTCATAATAAGCTCTAATCAAATTTAGATTAGGATTCTGTTGGAACTGAACTATCTTCATTTTCTTTTAAGAAATTAAGCAAGCATTCGTTTTGGTTCTTAAATGTGCGAGGTGTTGTCACAATAGTCCTCGAATGTATCAAAATTACATACTTAAACGTGTGTTTGGTTAGTCAGTTTGGTCTTTGAATGTGTACTGCCTAGTCCTCGTATGTGTCTTCTGTTGGTCAACTTTGTCCATAAAATTACTAACAAAAGAGACACTTGAGATGTGTTTGTAATTTGATACGACTATATATGACGAAACCTTACACATTTATGGTCCAAAATAACTAGTTACCCACATGTTTAGGGTAAGGGGAAGCTTTCCCATTTCAAGGCTAGTGCATAAAATGTTTGTTGGTTGGTCTTCTTGTGGTTACACATCACTGCCACTGCCTGAATTTTTAACTCAGTAACTCTGATAGCTATTATAGAATGTGTAAACGAGTGAACAATACAAGACTTAAACTCATGCGGTATTGGAAATTTCTGTAATAAGTTGAAAACCTCGATTTCAATTCTTGATCTGAGATGGAAATCGCCACTTTCCTCAAAAGATTATTCGTCGCAGGATTTCATAGTTGATGGATGAAATAGAAGTATATAGAGTCACAGTAAGTAATGAAATTCCAACCTTTTTTTTTTTTGGAAACAAAGAGGGCCTAGTCCCGAAAGAAACAACTACAAGGCAACACTACCGGAATGTAATATCCCAACAAAATCAGCAAAAAGAAGCGAACTAATATGAGCTGGCGGTTGCTCATAAATAATCATTTTGGAACCACTTCTACAACCCATGGCTGCTAAGGCATCCACACAAAAGTTAGTTTCGCGGTGCGTGTGACATACCTTAACCTCTCACTCTAATTCCAACAATTGGCGAATTTTTTGAACTAACCGGAACCCTGCAGCTCCAACATCACCATCACTAGTTAAGTTCTTCCCAACCACTTTAGAATCCACATGCACATCTACCTTGCTAAATCCATATCTCCGGGCCAATCTCAAACTCTCCAAAACACCCCACAACTCTGCAACATATGCACTACATTTGCCCAAAAATTTAGAAAAACCGCATAGCCACTCTCCTGCATTTCCTCTAATCAAACCACCACACCCCACCCGCAAGCCACCTTGACACGCTTCATCTGAGTTGATTTTAATCCAACCTGACAGTGGTAAAGTCCAACTAACCATAATTTGTTGTTTTGCATTCGCATCATCATGCTTAACATAACTCGCTGCCATGTATCTCATATCATAATTGATAACTTGCTTCTACGGTTGTTGAGGTCTCTCAAAGCCCGTACAATGCTCCTCTTTATTCCTCCACATCCAAAGAGAGTGACACGTTATAGACCAAAACTCCGGCCACTTTCCCGCGTTCACACTTCCAGCAAAATTCAAATTTAGGTGCAGCCAATTATCAAGATTAACATTAAAAAATTGATTTCTAAAATCCACATCAACAATACGAACCCAAATCATCAACGCCATAGGACAATCGCGAAGAACATGCATGGTAGTCTCAATAGTATTTCCACAATATCTGCAATAAGTATTACCAAGATGCATTTTATGCTTCATGTAGTTAGTTAATAGACGATTATGCTTAACTATCCACATAAAATGTCTAATTCTTTCCGGAACCTCCAAAGACCAAACTTTCCACCAATCACTATCCACATTTAAACTGTCAAAATTACACAATAAATCATAAGTAGTTGCCACGGTATATTTACCACTTCTAGATCCTGGCCACAGTCTCAAAGTCTTTCCCATTCTCATTTTCTGGAGGCACAATAGCGTTAATTCTATCCAAAACATCCACTGGAAGCCAATCTTTCAAAATCTCTTCATTCCATTGGCCATTTGCATGCACTAACTCACACACCATGCTATTCCTCAAATTATTTGGAATGAAAACAACCAAATTTGCAATTTTAATACCATAATCCACCCAACATTGTTTCCATGCGTGGATACTATGACCATTACCAAGAGACCAGTACTCAAAATCCTTCAATTTAGACCAAAGCTTGGTTAAATTTTTCCATAAGCAATCATTAGGCTTAACTATGACATTATCCAGATTATAGGTATTATTACAACTATACTTACCTAGCATAACATCACACCATAATGTCTTCTCACCACACAAAACCTCCCATCCTAATTTCATGAGGCATGCTTGGTTCATTTCAACAAGTCTTCTAATGCCAAGCCCTCCAACATTCTTTGGACGAGACACAACCTCCCAATTGATAAGATGTATTTTCTTTTTATGATCATCATCCCTCCAAATGAAAGCACGCTGCAATTTTTGGATCTCGTGTAAACAAGTTTTAGGTATCATAGTGGTCATCATAGGGTAAATCGGTAAAGCTTCAATGCAGCTTTCGACAACGTGACTCTCCCTGCAAAAGACAAATGCTTGGCCTTCCAATCAGTAAGTTTAGTTTGGACTTGACTTATAATATACTGAAAATCCACCGGTTTCGGATGCCTTCCAAGGAGAGGCACACCTAAATATTTTCCCAATTTTTCAGTCTCACGAAATCCAGATAAACAAACTAGCTCCTCTCTTCTACTTCTGGACACAATTTTTGAAAAGAGAATGCTAATTTTTTCATTACTAACATGTTGCCCCGACATATTACAAAATATTTGCAACACTTAATCACACATTACATTTGTTTATATGAAGCTTGACCAAATAAAAGCAAGTCATCAGCAAACATGAGATGTGATATCTGAGGCCCTTGTCGTCCCGCCCTTAGAGTCTTCCAGTTACCATCATCAACTTCTTTAGAAATAAAATGCGACAATTTATCCATGCATATGACAAAGATATAAGGAGATACAAGACCACCTTGTCGAATTCCAACCTTTATTACTATGCCGAAACCTTTGAGTTTACTCATAGTCTCATAAATAAACTCTTGGTTATGTGCATTACTCCAAAACCCTCATTTCATAATTTTTTTAGTTCCCAAGACGAGAAGAGTTTTGTGTTATGAAGAAAAGTTAACCCTCAAAACCCTTCCCTCTCTTTTTCCACTTTTTCTTCCACTCGCTCATTCCTTTTCTTCTTTTTTTCCAAACCCTCTCTTCCCTTCCCCTCCCCTCCAAACTCACAAACAAAGTCTCAGTCTCATAAATAACACTTTTGGTTATGCGCATAATGGGTATAGAGAAAGGTTCATTATAAAAATGGCTATATGGATCTATGTAGGCTTATATACATTAACTAATTCGCAACGTAAAAAATCAATAAAACATTAGCTTCAGTCTGTTATGCAATCACACTTTTCCATAATTTCTCTATTATCAATCCTCTCCCACTCAATTGAAACAAATGGTGTGTATTAGACTATGGTGAATACGGTGAGAGTTTACAATTGAGAAGTGTTTTGTAAAACAAAATTGCTCCCCTCCCTCTTTCCAGTCCGAGAGTTCCCCTCTGGCATGGCGGATGGTGGAGTGGTTAGCTTGGTTACTCAAAAAGTCGTATGTCGGTTCCTTTTTGGAAAAACTTGTGCTCTTGTAACGTTGTGTGGCGACTCACCTTTGCTTACAAAACTCTTTTGTGGCATTTAATTTAAGGTGTGGAAGAGCAATTTTAGAAATGAGAAGCAATTTTTTAAATAGTAAAAACTAAAATATTTTAGTATTGTATCTAAACAATTATATAGACTAATGATCAAACAAGACCTAATTAGGTTGGGAGCGGTGATAACGATCACAAAATACGAAAAACCCTAAATTCGTCCTTCATTTAAAATAGTCTCTTCTTCGCTCACCAACTTCATCCCTTTCGCTCACCAGCTTTATCCCTACGAACTTCAATTAAGTTAGTTGTGGTGTGCCGCAGAAAGAGGATGAGGACGAGGTAGAGGGCACGATGCGCTCGCTGATGACATAAAAGATTGTCATTTAAATATAATGGTTAAATAAGTAAACGACCTCTATTAAATGTTTAGAATTTCATTTTTAATTCTAAAAAAAAATGAATTTATAAGATTAGTTTTATACTGAATGGATCTAAAAAATGAATTTTTTCTTATATCAGAGACTAAAGCAATATAATATTAGTATAAGACTTGTTTTTTTAAAGTTTTCACTACAAGAACTTCTTCCCCTTATTGCTTCACCATAAAATCATACCACTCATGATAAACATGTTTCTATGACCACACATGCACGGACGCATGTGTTAGATAATGGGGCAGTTGCCCCCACTTGTTTTTTCTTCTTTTTTAAGTAGTTATTGAATATGTATATATATTTCCACTATAAAATATGGTATTGCCCCCACTAAGTCACTTCTGCTTTTTTGAATGGAGATAATTAATTTTTTTTTCAAAAAATACAACAATGTTCACATTTTAGATTTTTTTTTTAACCAAAAAGTTGCTAGAAAATAGCTAGGCTACCAAAATGTATGGAACAAAGAGAAAGGAAAATAAACAAAAAAAGAAGTGGGATTATACCAAAGTCTCCTTGGTAATTTACAAATCTAAAGTTAGGCATTCATAACTTGTTTTGAGAAAAAAATGAACTTATACAAGAGGGCATCTGCAGCCAAATTGTAAGCATATTAAAACTGAGCCCTAGGTTTCCTCCTTGAAGATGGAGGAACAATGAATTGCATGGTGTGTGATATTTAGGTGGTGATGTTTATTTTGGTGGGTTTTGTGTTCATGGGTGTTGAAGGTAGGGTCTGATTAGGTGTTGTGTGTAGGGTGTCTTTTATAGCGTTTATTTTCAAATATTTCGCATATATATGGCACCTTTAGTTTGTATTCTCATCACCGGTCTCTGTTCGTCTTAAGTAGGGGTCTGATTTTTAAATAATATATGTTGTTTGAAAAAAAAAACGGTTTCTTAGCTTCCAAGGAACCAAAACATGATTTTTAAAAGCATTCACCACCAATATGGACTTTAAAACCAATATATAAAATTCCCTAAAAAAACCAATATATAAAATAAAATTTGAAATGATAAATATGAGAAAATCTCCTCAAAACAAAACAAAAAAAAAGAGAAAAATAACAAGACCATAAGCATAATTTTGTCTTTACAATGTCAACAAGTATTAATTTTGAAGTATTATTTTCATGAAGATAATTGTAAGAAACAGATTCTCAATCGTTAACTTAATTTATTCTGTTTAATCAACTGAAGTAAGAACTCTTACTTTGTCACTGGCCCAACACCTGGCTTTTGGACACAACCAATAAGAATTTGACATAATTTAACCTTGTGATTGGATTAAGGGATCAGTGAAATTTGTATTACACAAGAGAATAGAGAGGATTAACACAAGAAAAACATAATTTCGATTTCAATGATTAGTAAACGTGAAAGACATAACAAGATATCATCATGATCATGCTTAATTATACACCATCCATTGACTATTGATCATTCATCAAAGGAACAGGAACAGGAACAGAGTAAAGTCTGCAATTGACATTTAGGAGAAATAGCTTCAAGCAATAATCTAACAGTACCCTCTTGTTTCACCATAGCTCCATCCTTCTCCACCAACACAGCACCCACGATCTCATCATATTTACCACCGCCGCCGACAATAAACGCCACCACCGCAGCCTGAAGAGGACCCAGACTAGGATTAAACGCCGCCGATTCAACATAAGATCCCTTGTAAATTTTTCCATTACAATCAACAATCGCCACCCCAGATGGTGAATCACTGTAAGGAGCATGGGATTTATTCGCAGCCTCCAAAGCCGCAATCTTTAGCTTCTCATGAACCGCATCACCGTTGCAAACGCGTTTCTGTGTTAACGGAAGAAGCTTTAATCCGTTGCTGCGTTGTTCCAAAAACAGAGGAGCGTGTTGAGGGAGAAGATCGTGCGGTCCAAATCTGTAGGGAAGAAAATGAGACAGAGAAGTGAAATTCGGATCGGGTTCAGAGGTAACGATGATTTGAATATCGGGTGCTCCGCGGATTTCTTGGAAGAATTGCCGGCAGTGGCCACAGGGAGCGGCAGAGACGGCGAATGAGTGGAGATTGGGTTCGTCGTGGAGGGAGAGATTTGTGAGGAGAAACTGTTCGGCGTGGATGGAGTGATGAAGAGGGAGGCCTGGAAATTCAACGTTGACTCCGATTAAGATCCGACCCGATGGGGATAATCCGACAGCTCCGACGTGGAAATTGGAGATGGGTGGGCGGGCGAGGGATTGGGCGGAGGTGACAAGTGATGGGAGGAGTTGGGTGAGAGTGAGGGAAGAGGATTTGGCCATGGATTTGGCTTCGGTGGCTTCGATAACAAAAACGGGTCGATCCATTCTAGAATTTTTGTAGATCGATGGAAGGAAGAGAATGTTGAGTTTTGTTTTTATAGAGTTTGATTGGAAAATAGGTGGATGTTGCTCTGCTGCTTCCTAATTGGATCTCCCTATAACAACAATTTTGTGAAACTGCAAAGGTAATTTACGTTGTTCATTTTTTTAAGTAAATTATTAAAGATAATTTTATAAGAAAAATGGTAAAACAATAGTTAAGTAAATGGTAAAATTATAAGAAAAATGTTACATGATTTTTTGACAAAATATTAATTTTATTCGAGTGTGATTGTTTATATTATCATGAGATTTAATTTTTTTAATTAAAATTTTAAATAATATTATATAAAAATGATAAAGACTATAGTTTAAATCATTAATATAATTCAAAAATAATATTACACCAAAATTATGGATCATGTTTTTAGGAGGTATATTATTTGAACAATAATTTTTTGCACAACATAGACCATCTTCTCTAGTAGTATTTATCTCTATAAGATTGAGTACCTAACATGTACATAATTCGAGAGAATTTGTTTTGGGTTCATAATGGGTTGAACCTTCACCGTAGATGCTCTTAAAGAACACCAAAAATAATTAAATAAATTTTAGGTTTTCACATGAAAGTCAAAACAATGTAGATAATAACAACACAATGAAAGTATCATTTCAAAAATTGTCACAAAGCAGTCGCATAAATATTATTTTTTTGCATTTTTTATCAAGTAGCAAAGAAATCATCTACAAAATGAATAAATGAAGTGTTCGGTGTTCGAATTCAAACCTCTATATATATTTTGCAACATCTCCATCAATCGAGGTAAGCTCACAAAAACTCATTTCTCCATGTTTACACATGCATATATGTAAAATGTTTTTTTTTATTGATGATATACAATATTTTAGATTTATAATTTAAATATTTGTTACATATTTGATTAGATATTTGAAAAAAGATCTTGATCAAAATAAACATGGTAACAAAACCCGCCCCCGCCAGACTCCGTCGCCCCCGCCCTAAATTTAATGGGGAAAAACTGATTTAACTGGGTACAGGTGCGATTGCGAGTGTGGGGAAATTTGAATTTTTAGCACGGGGCGGAGCCGGGGATGCTTACACTTGCCCTGCACCCACCCCCCGCCCCACCTCCGCTTTTTGAATTTTACTTTATTAAACTTTAGGCTAAATTGCATTTTTGGTCATTTAACTATTTAAGCAGTATCGCTTTGGTCCCCTAAATAAAATTCGATTTATTTTGGTCCCCTAACTTATTTCTGTTACACATTTTTGTCCTTTCCGTTAGTTTTAATTCAAAAATGTTAGATTTTCTTCATCTTCATATCATCTCCGTCAACCTTTAACAACAAGAATCTCATAAAAATTCCAGAAGAAAATGAAGCAAACCGACTGCGTGCAGTACAGTAAGAAAAGAAGGTATAACCTTGAAAAGAGGGTTTCAGTTCTCTTCTCTAACCTGGAGAAAAAGAGGGTTTCACTCTGCTGTAGAGTAAGATGGGTGACGACTTTAAGATCCTGAAACCCAAACCCACTAGCCGCTCAAAAATGCCTCTCCACCACTCTCAAAACGACACCGTTTCTGTTCCTGAAACCGACGCCGAGTATCAATTGCCGGAATTACCGGAAGAACTCATCATCAACGAAATCCTCCTTAGACTTCCAGTGCGATCTCTCCTTCAATTCAAATGTGTCTGCAAATCATGGAAAACTCTAATCTCTGATCCTCAATTCGCAAAGACCCATCGAAAAGTGTCAACCGCGGATCCACTATTGGCCACTTCTATTATTCATTCTGGAAAATGCGAAATCATATCTTACCCTGTGAATCCACCGCTGGAAAAACCATCAACCCCTGTTGAATCCGTCAGTATCTTCGGCACGGGACACGAATATCATATTATTGATTCATTCAATGGGTTGCTTTGTTTGTATGATGTCAGCCAATTTAATTTCACATTGTGGAATCCTTCCATCAATCTGAATTCTGAAACATCTCCGACCAATGTTTTGTCTGATTATAATTTTATGACATATCATGGTTTTGGCTATGATCATGTTATGTTAATGACAAGTACAAGGTGCTGGTGGTTATGCGCAATGCAGCATTTGTTGGTTATAGGGAAATTGTGACCAGAATTTATACCTTTGGTGAAAATTCTTGGAAAACTGTTCCAAATTTCCCAGGAAAGTCTCATGTATGGCAAGGGAAATTTGTGAGTGGCACCTTGAGTTGGTTAGTTAATAAAAGAAGTGGTGCTAATTCTAATCAAAGGGGGATTCTTTCCTTTGATCTTGGGAAGGAGACTTTTGGCGAAGTGTTGCTTCCTCAACATGATGGTTACGATGTCCGCAATTGCGGACTGTATGTTTTGAGTAACTGTCTTTGTGTTTGTTTTGATCACTCTAATAAAAATCATTGGGGTGTATGGATGATGAAACAATATGGAGTTACTGAGCCATGGACTAAATTGATGATCATCCATCGTAAGAAGTTAATGCGGCATCTTGTTGACCCCTTGTTCATTTCAGAAAATGGTGTTTTGATTCTGATGAATTCTGTGTATTCCAAATTTGTTCGGTATAACTTAAATAATGGCAGAATTGCTTATCGTAAGATTTTGGGCAAAGTCGGGCACGAGATGCATGTTTACCATGAGAGTCTGCTATCACCGCAATGGTAAATCATATCTGTGGGGTCTTCCAAGTTCTATTTTCATGGCTTTTGATTAAAGCAACTCTATTTTTTGCTCTAGATCGTTTTTGGGCTTAACTCCAGTGGCATGAAATATGTAGTGAGTTGTTTTGGCGAAATTTTGTCATCCCTAATATTGTTATTCATCAGAAACATTTATGATTGAATTGCTTTGTAGGAATTAAACTAATGTTTGCCGTGATCTACTTTTTATTCATTCAGAAAGTAAGTTTATGTTTTTCGTAAGAGACATGAATGATATTAGTTTTGCTTTTACTTGCAAAAACAGAGTGATTCACAATTTTCATCTACACTTGCAAGAGTAATTTGTCTGTCTATGACTCTATGTAGGCTTCAATGTCTGTGTATGTCTTTCTCATTACAATTACAAATTATCAACATCACAATGAATTTGTTAGCAAAACTAAGTCTTTATGAGTTGCTTTGTACCTGTAATCACATTGACAAAGGATGACGGTTTTGACAAAACTATCATATAATTCTTTTCTCTTTTATCAGATTGATATTATTTATTTATTGTATAAATGATATTTAGTTCAAGAATGAGTATTTGGTATGTTACCCTGCTGCTTTATGTGTATTAGACCGCTGCATAATTACTTGCTGGTAGTTTGCCGTGAAATTAGAGGAATGGGGTGGAAACTCTGAGATTGTATTAGCTAAAGGGTGGGTGCTGAAATTGGGTGATGGATGTAAAGTGATGTTTAATGTTTTGGACAGATCATTGGGTGACTGATTCTCCTCTGAAACAGAAATTTCCTAGACGTCATTTGATCTCTATATAGACAAATGAATCAGTCTCTAATATGGGATATTGGGAGGGAATAAACTGGATGTGGAATTTAATATGGAGAAGACGCTTATTTGAGTTGGAATTGAGGTGCAAGAGCTGATAGGAGTACTGCATGATGTGAAACTATCTTGCTATGTTGAGGATAATGTTTGGTGGAAGTTTAGCTCAAAAAGAGCATTCTTGGTTAAGTCTTTCCTCAAGTGACTGCTGGGATTCATTTCCGCATAATTTTGCTGCTACTGGTGTGTGGATGGGTGTGGCTCCACCAAAAATAGAGTTATAGTCACATAACTTGCAATTCGTTTTGGTACGTGGTATAGGTTCGTGGTACATGACATAAAAGAATTTGATACATATAGGGCTATAGAGCTTCGTTACGTGTCAGTACTCAATATTAGTACTACCTCATTCAGTATAATGTAAGATATCCATAAATTATTAAGAAAAAGTTTTTTTACTAATTTTTTTTAGCAGAAGTTAAAATTTATGAGTAATCATTGTTATATATTTATCATTGCTATGTGTGTCTTTACCACTGCTAAACGCTATCTTCCTTCGGTATTTAAAACCTCGCAAGTCTCAATAATATTTAAACATACTATTTTGAACTTCGTAACATGTGTGAATTTGAATATGATAGAAAAACCTTTTAATTAATAGTGAAAAATGTGGAAGGATTAGAGTGGCCACCTCCACATCCAACAAATGCCGACTTTCAACAACCTTTTTTATTTTCACTTTTCTTTCTCTTTTTCTACCGGTATATTTTGCAAGATATTGTTATTTAGACGGCACTCCTCCTCTTTCTTTTTCTTCAATCTTCATCACTTGTCTCGGTTTATAGGTTCTCTAGTTTCCACAAATTTGAGGGAAATTTATGCGAACCAATTCACAAGTATTGTGGACCGGTACAAATGTACCAATTTGTGGTTCGCAGCATGTCAAACAAATGTAGATGAAGAAACTATGAATCATGTTTTATTACGTTGAACTTACAACTGGAAAGTTTGGATGGGGGATTTTAGAATGGTGGAGGATGCAATTGCCTATAACTCTCACAACTAGGCAATGGTTTGTTTGCCCGGGGTTGGAAGAGTTGGTTTTTAGAGAAGGCTATGGGTGTCAACATGTAATTATTCTTTTTTTTTTTTTGTCATTGTGGGACCAACGTAACAGATTGGTCTTTGAAAAAAACTTTGGAGTTGGAATAGCTGTTGTTTTTAATCAAATGAGAGTTGGGTTTTGGATGCAAGGTTGGAGTCTTGAGTGTCCATATTTAGCAGCAAACTTAGCGCATAATGTGGAGGGAGTTTGGAGTTTTTTTTTTTTTTAACAAAGGAGGGAGTTCGGAGTTAGAGCTCGTGAAATAGGGATAGAAAAAATGCAACATGGATCCCACCAGCACCATTTGTTCGAAAATGGAATGTTGATGTTTCATCAAAAGGTAATCCGGGCCCTGCCGGTAAAGGTGGAGTTCTTCGTAATGAGCAAGGCGTTGTGTTTGGCTAGATTTGTGGCGTCTGTATGAATTCAAGATTCAAACGAGGCAGAATTAATTGCCATCATAATAGTTGAATCAGACTCAAAAAAATGCCATCACATGGGTTGATTATTGGGAATTCGCCCCTGGAGTTTGAGGTTTCATCTTAAAAAACTAAAATATTTATGTGTTAAAGTTGTTTCCTTCATTCATGTTATTAGAGAGGATAACCGATTGGTCCCATAAGTGTAGCTCAGTTGGTAACTACCAGAGATAATTTGTGCAGGGGCTGGGGTTCGAACTGCAGATTCCCCACTTCTCCACGCATAATGTGTGTGAATCTAGTCACTACGCATAATGGATGGTGGATGGGTGAAGTGGAATTATTAATATATTATTTGGTGCTGTCTCAGCCTCTGTTGATATATGTTTTCGTGTTGGCTGAAGTGGGGGAGTGTTTGACATATCTATTGATGCTGTTTTTCCGACTACCAGCTTGAGTGCTTCTATTTTTCTCACTAAAGTATTGATGTTTTCTCAGCTGCAGTGTATCACTGTTAATATATGCCCAACACGCAGGTCCTTTACAGCCCTTCATAGAAGATGGACAGAGTGTGTCTACTGTACATTGATGTTGCACTTGACATGTTATTTATTTAATAAAATACTTAACTTATTTAAAGAAAAAAAAGGCTTAAATGCGCTTTTGGTCCCTTAACTATTTATTTGGTATCGCTTTGGTCCCTTAACTAAAAAAAGACCGTTTTGGTACTTTATCTTTATCTCCGTTACCTGTTTTGGTCCCTTCTGTTAAATAAATTCAAAAAACGTTAAGTGAGGGCATAGGTGGCAATTGAGGGTTGAATTGGCTGATTAGCACTGGATGACATGACAATTGATAGAAGGGGTATAAATAGAGGAAAGTAGAAGAGAGATAGACAAAATTCATCTAGTTTCTCTAGAAACCATCTGAACCGACCGACGAAGAAGAGAACAAGAAGAGAAGAAGAAGGAATTACGCTGGTTGGAAGAGAAAGAAACGAAATTGCACCACTCATTCAATCAAGGTATCTTCTACATCCTTTATCACCATCTTTTTGAAAAACTTTTTAAGGTTTATAGGGTTTAGGGTTGTTGTTTCTGGTTTAGGGTTTGTTTAATGGTTTCTGGTTTAGGGCTTCAATAAATGCGAATTTTTAAATGATGACAATGGTGCTAGTAGGGTTCGGTTTATAGCAGAAAGTGATGGAAAGGCTCACATATATGTTGTTCATCCAATATCCCAGCCTGAAATTATTGATAAATTATAGTATAATATAGGTGGTGATGAAGGGGTAGGTCCTAATGACGTTGAAGAAGTAAATGGTGAAGGTGCTGAAGGAGTTAATGCTGAAGGTGCTGAAAGAGTAAATGATGTCCCCAATGTGTTTGGAATGGAAAATGAAATGGCTGGGCCCACTGAGTGTAATGTGGAGAGTGAGGAAAGTGAAAATGCAGGGTCCAAGGTGGCTGAAGTGGAAAGTGAAAATGCAGGGCCCACTGTGGCTGAAGTGGAAAGTGAAAAAGGTGTGGCCACTGGTGCTGAAGTGGATAGTGGAAAAGAAGGGCCCACTGAAGTTGAATTGGATAGTGGAAAAGTGGGCCCACTGAAGTTGAATTGGATAGTGGAAAAGTGGGCCCACTGAAGTTGAAGTAGAAATTGATAATGCTCAAGCCAATGGGGTTCATGTGGAAAATGGGAAAGTTGGGTCCACTGAGCAAGTTGAGGGAGAGAGTGTTAAAATAGGGACCATTGAGCAAGTTAGTAAAGATAAGGGAGTGCTAAATGATGGTGAGAATGAATGCATTGAGCTACATGAAGATAGTGATGACAGTGCCTTAGGGATTGCATTTGGGGACTCAGATGATGAACTTTTGCTGAATGATAATTTTGGTGATGAAAGAGTTGATGTGAACAATGAGGGGGAGGGTGTAAATGAAGATGCAGAAAATGTGAACATTGAGGGAGAGGAAGGTGTGGCTGGTTCTGCACCTCTTGAAAATGTAGAAAATGCTACCCAAGTGGGATAGGGAGTTGGGATTGGTTCTGCAAATGAAACTGTTGCAGAGAGACCTGTTGCAGATGCATCCAAAAAGAAGAAGGGCAGACCTAGGAAAGTACCTGTTGCGAATGCACCCAGAAAGAAGAGGGGCAGACCTAGGAAAGTACATGTTGCACCAGAAGTTAGTGAGCCTGTCATTGAAGAACATAATGAGAAGGAAAAAGCTGATGTGGAGGAAGGTAATGTGCAAACAGAAGGTGATGGTGAGTCAAGTATGGCAGCTGATAAGGGACTGAGTGATGACGAAGAGTATGATTCTAATGAATTGATAAGTGGGAGTGACTCTGATGATGATGGTTCTAGAAAGGCAGATTTTCCAACCTTTAAGTTACCAAGCAATATGAAAGATTACAAGTGGGAATTTGGTACCTATTTTGCTACTAAACATGAGTTTCTAGATGCATTGAGGACATATGCAATACATTCTGGGAGGCAACTTAAGTTCAAGAAGAATGACAAAGTGAGAGTGAAGGTTTCTTGTAAACCAACTTGTCCATGGAATGCTTTCTATGCAACAATACCAAATCAAGAGACTTGGCAGCTAAGGAAGGTCTATAAGGGCAAACATAAATGCAGTAGGAACCAGAGGACTAATATGATGAATTCCAAGTGGTGAGGTGTTAAGCTGCAGCCAAATGTAAGAGAGAATCCTAGTATGAAGGTATCTGACATATTGAAAAAATACAATTGAAATGGAAGACTGGAGTAACAAAGACAAAGGCCACCATAGCAAGAGCCATGGCATTTGATGCTGTTGATGGTTCATTTAGAGAGCAGTACACTAGGTTGCATGACTATGGTCATGAGTTGTTGAGGTCAAATCCTAGATCAACTGTCAGTATTACTTCTGTACCTTATCAAGGTACAAAAGCTGATTTAGAAGACCCTAATGTTGTTATGTGTCCTTACTTTCAAAGGATGTACATCTGCTTCAGTGAATGCAAGAAAAGTTTCTTTAAGTGCAGGCAAATCATTGGGCTAGATGGCTGTTTCTTGAAAGGTTACTATGGTGGGCAACTTCTAACTGATATTGGTACATATCCAAATAATCAAATGCTGCTCATTACCTATGTTGTTGTTGAATGGGAGACAAAGGAAAGTTGGGCATGGTTTTTGGACTTGTTAGTCAATGATTTGGGAGGAAGAAGATTATGTAATACCTATACTTTCATCAGTGATCAACAAAAGGTAATCATATTTACCTTTAAATATGATGTTGCTTTATTTTAAAACTGTAAAGTTTATTTTTCTTGCAGATTTTAATGGTTGTATATTACAGGGACTATTACCAGCTCTTGTGGAGTTACTTCCAGATGCTCAACACAGATTTTGTGTCAGACACTTGTACAACAACTTCAGAAAGCAATACCCTGGCAAGAAGCTAAAAGAACTTATGTGGAGAGCTGCAAAGGCAACATATCCCAATGCATGGATGGATGTTATGAAGGAAATCAAAGCAATTAATGGGGAGGCATTTAAATATCTGATCAAGATACCAGTTAGACATTGGAGCAGGTCTTATTTCAAGGGTGATCCAAAATGTGATACCTTGGTGAACAATTTGTCTAAATCATTTAACTCAGTGATTGTGGGTCCAAGATCAAAGCCTGTTATCACTATGTTAGAGGAGATTAGGATGTACTTAATGGATAGATGGGAGAAGAATATACAGAAAATTCAGAGGTATTCTGATAGTGTGTTACCAAATATCAAGAAGAAGTTTGAAAAAGAGGCTGAGTATACTAGCAACTGGCTAGTCAGGTATTTGTAGTATTAATTTGGTCCCTTAACTTATTAAACAAGTATTAAAATGGTCCCTTATCTTTTTAAACAAGTATTAAAATGGTCCCTTATCTTCTTAAACAAGTATTAAAATGGTCCATTATCTAAGTTTTGTATTACTCCCTGATATTTATTAATTGGTAATGACTGCTGAAACACTTGCATATGTCCCTTTATTTGTCACTGAATACATGTTGTATGTATACATAAACAGGCGTTGTACTTAAGATGAATTTGAGGTCAGACACATTTCTCAAAGTGTGGACACTTTTTCAGTTAATCTAACAACAAGTGAGTGTTCTTGTAGGAAGTGGTTGTTAACTGGTCTACCTTGTGTTCATGCAATTGCTTCTATGAGGTTTATGGACCTTGACTTTTATCAGTTTGTTCCTGACTTATATAGGAAGGAAAGATATGAAGAATGTTATAGATCAATCTTCCATCCTGTTAATGGGAAGGCTCTTTGGGAAAGAACTGCATGCACTGACTTGCAGCCACCCCTTATTAGAAGACAACCAGGCAGGCCTAAGAAAAAAAGAAACAAAAATCCATCTGAATTTATAAGAGAGGAAGGACTGATGAAGAGAGCTTCATTTGGAACAAAGTGTAGCAGATGTAAACAATCTGGCCACAACAAGGCTACTTGTAAGCTGCCATCATCCCCACCACCTGCTGAAAACCCAACTGCAGCTACTACCCTCTTCCAACAACTTCAAACCCACCAGCTGCTACTAACCCTCTTCCAACAGCTTCAAACCCACCAACAGCTTCAAACCCACCAGCTGCTACTAACCCTTCTGATGCTACGGACCCTCCTGTCATTAATCAACCTCTCAGTCAAGGACAACCTGCATCACTAGCTTCATCAAATTCTCAACCAGTTGTTGCAACACAAGGGTCACCCATTACTGCACCTCCAAAGGCACAAGATGCAAAGGGAAAGGCCAAGAAACAAGCTGCCAATTCACAATCTACAAAGGCAAAAGATGCAAAGGGGAAGGCAAAAGCTAGTTCCAACTCTCAGGGAAGCAAAAAAAGAGTTCTAACCAACACTGCAAAGACTCTGCCATCAGTTTCCAACACCAAAAGGCAAAAGTTGCCTTTCACTAGGGGTCCACAGGATGCTGCAGGACCGCCATCCAAATGAAGTGATTATATTATTAGCCTATTATTATCCTATTTTGAACTGATGTAATGATAAGGGTTTTGATACCATTTCTGTGTATGTTTATGTGATGAGAACCTATGGTATTGTGTAATACCTTTTTGAGTATGGTCTCATTGTTTATGATGACAAAAAGTGTAATTGAGAACCTTTGGTGTTACACCTTTTGAATTGGTCTCACCTTTATCATTCATGTTTATGTAATGAGAACCTATGGTATTGTGTAATACCTTTTTGAGTATGGTCTCATTGTTTATGATGACAGAAAGTGTAATTGAGAACCTCCAGTGTTACACCTTTTGAATTGGTCTCACCTTTATCATTCATGATTATGTATTTGAGAACATGTTGAATTTGTCTCAATCCTTTTTATTATAGCTATATCAGGTATATGCAAAAAAGTATTGGACTTATAAACCAAGTTATGTGATTTATTTCCAACAAAGTATGTGACTTATTTCCAACAAAGTATTGTTCAAATTTAAGCATATGCAACAAAGTATTGTTTACTTACAAGCTTGTTATATCAATTGTGAGCAAATTCTGAACATTTCGTTAACATAAATAGAGTAACATAATTTTGTTCATAAACTAACCATTACATTCAATAAGTTCAACATTACATCTTTTGTTTCCCATGTTACATATTACGTCAACAACTACCTTAATTGCACTCACATAATACCTTCAACACAAGACACACACACACTACCTTCAACACTAAAGACACACACACTATCTTCAACACTAAAGGTTCACTCAATTCTCACTTAATAAACATTGACAACATCAGTGACATAAACACCAAGTTTATCCCAAAACTAACAGTGACAAAGCCTATAACAATCTTGCAACAGTTCCTACTGCTAAACAACTCATCCTTTAGACAACAAATTTCATGCTTCAACTTGCCATTTTTCTTCTTCTGCTTTGCAATCTTCACATCACGGTCATCAGCAACATCATCTTCATTGTCTACCCATTGGAAATGGTTGCAGCCATTATCAATTCGGTTCCTCCAATTCCTATAGCCCCAAAACTTTTCACCATAGTTAGGGTTATTTTCATCAGTGATAGTTCTCAAAACCAAAAACCCACCACATGAACATTTTCGAATCCGTCTTCTAACCCCAGAACCCACAGATCCGGATAATCCCCTTTCACTTTTCAACCCGAATTTGTTGCTGCTTCTGCGATTAAATCGAGATGTTGCACTGGACATGATTATTGTATGAACTGAATACAATGAAGAGAAGAAGAAATTTGATTGGAACCCACAAATTCAATAAGAGGGATGAAGATGAAGAGCAAACCCTAATTTTTTGGTGGAAAAGATGAACACAAATGAAAAACCTGGAAAAATACAATCCTTATATACTGCTGACTCACTAATTGTCCAATTCAGCCCTCAATTGCCACCTAGGCCCTCACTTAACGTTTTTTGAATTTATTTAACAAAAGGGACCAAAACAGGTAACAGAGATAAAGATAAAGTACCAAAACGGTTTTTTTTTAGTTAAGGGACCAAAGCAATACCAAATAAATAGTTAAGGGACCAAAAGCGCATTTAAGCCAAAAAAAAACTATGACAAATTGGTAATAAAGGATCAAACAATGATAGCAAGGGTGTTGTTGTCATGTCTTTGAAGGGGTTACTCGTATTGTGTTAGGATGATGGTTTTTATCGATTAAGTAGAGAAATTAACAAGCTGCTGCACATACTAAACCTCGCTTCAGATTTTCGCTGTTGTCACAATTATTAGCAGCTCATCTCGTGCACTGCTTGTACTCAAGTGAAACTTTCTTCCAAATAAGTGAAACTTTCTTCCAAATGATGAAGAGCAAACCCTAATTTTTTGGTGGAAAAGATGAACACAAATGAAAAACCTGGAAAAGTACAATCCTTATATACTGCTGACTCACTAATTGTCCAATTCAGTCCTCAATTGCCACCTAGGCCCTCACTTAACGTTTTTTGAATTTATTTAACAAAAGGGACCAAAACAGGTAACGGAGATAAAGATAAAGTACCAAAACGGTCTTTTTTTTAGTTAAGGGACCAAAGCGATACCAAATAAATAGTTAAGGGACCAAAAGCGCATTTAAGCCAAAAAAAAACTATGACAAATTGGTAATAAAGGATCAAACAATGATAGCAAGGGTGTTGTTGTCATGTCTTTGAAGGGGTTACTTGTATTGTGTTAGGATGATGGTTTTTATCGATTAAGTAGAGAAATTAACAAGCTGCTGCACATACTAAACTTCGCTTCAGATTTTCGCTGTTGTCACAATTATTAGCAGCTCATCTCGTGCACTGCTTGTACTCAAGTGAAACTTTCTTCCAAATAATATTTTCATTTGGCTTGTTGAATACAAAATTCTTAATCAATTGCCAAAATGATGAGAATGATATTTGCTAATTGCTTTCCTCCATTCTTTTCTTAGGTTCCCAAGTAGACCAGCCTTACAAGCATTACAATTGTAGCATAGCTGGTTCTTATCATTCATTGTTCAACGAGTTGCAATCTGAATCAGCCATGGGATTCATAGGGTTTGTCCACATTATGGTACTCGCATAATTGTTTCCACAAACAGTTGGAGGATTGCAACACCCTGACTATGAAATAAACCCAATCAAACAAATTCCTTCGCAGGAGTAAACAAAGACTTAAAATTGAAAACTGTTAGGGTTTAGCACAAGTGGATGGTGCGTAAAGTATTTGTTGTAATAAACTCAGGATATCAGAGTTCGATTCTCAATGATAAAAAAAACACATAACAGAAGAGCGCACAACTATCAAACCATGTTAACATTCCTATCTTGTGCAACAGAGACAAAACAATGAATTTAACAATAGTTGCCTGAATAATTTATTGTCACAATTTTTTCATAATAGGTCAGTAGCTATCTTGCATGTAACTTTCCAGGGCCTCAATCATTGTCCCCATAAAATATAAAGGTTCCTTCAAAAAAAAATAAAAATATAAAGGTTCCACATAGCGTTAGTGTGTAGTTAGGCAAGCTAGTAACATGGGATGCGTCTAATGTCTCAAGTCATGTTGATTCAAGACATGTTGAGTGTAAACCTCAGGTTTCAAACAAATAATTATTCCAAGTCTAAACGGTGGGTCAAGTCAAGAATATGATGGAAAACTATGGGGTGGAAATCACTTGATACTACAAGTAGTTTATCGTTGTCTCCGGTAAAAAAAAAAAAGTAGTGTAATTTTGGATCCAACAAACGGATTTTATTTAACTACTGCATTATTCATACTATTATATTATTATGGTGAATTTTCCTAAAAAAAAATAAAAATATTATGATGAATTATGAATGAATTGGACGGTGCACAACTTATTGGTCCCAGTTAATAAGCTACGGACACTAGCTACCAACACAATCGAGTAACTTCACTGCTAATGGATTTATATTCAGATGCATTAACAAAAAGTGATTATTACATAATCAAGAGAAAGAAGAGAATTGCATTAAGGATACATCTTTACTTGTTGCCCAAACCACCTAACTTTAGTTTCACTTAGCTACTCTTTAGTGTTTGATAGCTTATAGTGCACTTGCATATGTATATAAATACTACTTGTAGCACTTCATTCAATAATAAGAATTCACTTTCTATTTATTTCCTTGTTTACTAATAGTGATTATTTTCAATTCATTTTGTTTAAATAGTTTTGATTTAAATTGATTTTAGATGTATAATTACCAAATAAAATTTAAATATGTATATTTATAATTAGATTTAACTTCTATCACTTTTAAATAAACAAAATGACAATAATCACATGATAACTACACATGAGAAGAAATTGGAGTTCGAGAGGAAAATTTGTGCGCCTCTTTAGTCTTTGTTTGCGAGTTTGAAGGGGAGAAGAATGGAAGGCTTTG
Organism: Medicago arabica; assembly: GCA_946800305.1. Lineage (NCBI taxonomy): Eukaryota > Viridiplantae > Streptophyta > Magnoliopsida > Fabales > Fabaceae > Medicago > Medicago arabica. The sequence continues at coordinate 68,637,044 of OX326964.1, forward strand.
AGGGGTGGAAAATATGAGTGAAAATTGAGAAATCTTTCAAAAAAATTAAAAGAGTTGTTTTTTAGAGAATGATAAATTAATGCATATAATTACTAGATTTTTAATTTTAAAAATAATATAACAACATAGATTAAATTTGAAGAATTCATGTAAACCCTCCTACAATACAATGTTTTAGTTCCACAAATGAGGAGGGTTTAGTATTATCAAGTAAAGATAACCCTAAGAGCCCTCCCTTTCCATTTTCCTTTATTTCTTCCACTTACTCATTCCTTTTTTCCCAAGCTTTCCAATCCATTTTTCTCCAAACTCGCAAACAAAACAAAGTTTTAATCTAACGTTCAAAAAAACTTTTTCATGGTGGAAAACTCTTTCCTTGTCTGCCCTAAATGCCATAGAGTTCGAACTTCGATCATGACTTGACTTGACAAACTTTTTTTCTAGTTGACCTATGATTTTGTAGACTAATTTCAATTTTATATCATAATTTAAATTTTTGTTGCATATTTGATTTTTTTTTTATACAAGAATTTTTTTTTTTTGAAGGAAGGAATTATACGAGATGAAATGCATGTTTTAATTGAAAATATTTGTATTAATATTAATGTAGAGATCTTCTTAAAAAAAAATAAAAATTAGTTTAGAGATTCAATACATGGTACTACCGTTAGTACAGTAAAAAATGTATTAACCTGAATATAGGTCTTACACATAATATTCTTTCTCTTCTCTAACCTTGAGAAACAAGGGTTTTCAGTTCAGCTGCAAATTAAGAAACAGCTGCGGTAACAAAAATGCGTGATGACTTTAAGATCGTGAAACGCAAAAACACTCTCTACCACTCTCAGAACGACACCGTTAAAGCTCTATTGCCGGAATTGCCGAAAGAACTCATCGACGAGATCCTTGCAAGGCTTCCAGTGAGAACTCTCCTTCAATTTAAATGTGTCTGCAAATCATGGAATACCCGAATCTCTGATCCTGAATTCACAAAGACCCATCTTCGAATCTCTACTGCGAAACCACTATTGGTCGGTTCCATTAACGGTGAAATAATATCTTACCCTGTGAAGCCACTGTTGAAAAACCTATCAACCCCTGTTGAACCCGTTATTATATCCAGCACTATGCACGGGTACTATATTATAGGTTCATACAACGGTTTGCTTTGTTTGTATGATGTCCTTCATTCTAACTTCATATTGTGGAATCCTTCTATCAATTTGAAATCCAAAACATCTCCAACCATTGGTTCTTCTTATAGTCAAATGAAATGTTATGGTTTTGGGTATGATCATATTAATGATAAGTATAAGGTGTTGGTAGATGTGTTCCCAAGTTACCCGCTTAAGTTTAAGTTTGGATTTTATGTGCTGTTAGGGAAATTTGTGAGTGGCACTTTGAATTGGATTGTTTATAAAAATGGTGGTAATTCTCATCATTTGAAAATTCTTTCTTTTGATCTTGAGAAGGAGATTTATGGAGAAATGTTGTTTCCTCAACGTGATGATTGTTGGAATTGCGAGCTGTATGTTTTCAGGAACTACCTTTGTGTTTGTTATAATCATTCCAATGAAAATCATTGGGGTGTGTGGATGATGAAACAATACGGAGTTGCTGAGTCATGGACTAAATTGATGATCATCCCTTATGAAAAGTTGTTGAATTATATATAGTCTGGTTGACCCCTTGTTCGTTTCGGAAAATGCAGTTTTGATTAAAATTAAGACTTGCTCCAAACTTGTTTGCTATAATAATGGCAGGATTGATTATCCTAGTATTTTGGGCAAACTTGGACGGGAGATGCATATTTACCACGAGAGTCTGATATCACCGCAACCGCAATGGTAATTCGTATTTGTCTTTGTCTTCCAAATTTTACTTACATGATATTTTGGTTAAAGCAACTCCAACTTTTTCTTTAGAGCGTAAATATGTGGTGTGAGTTGTTATGGTGAAAGTCTAATCTTTGCCATCCCTCATATTGTTTTTATCAGTTGGATGAATTAAAGTCATTGCTTTGTAGAAATTAAATTAATGTTTGCTGTGATCTGCTTTTTATTCATTTTGAAAGTATGTTTATGTCATGTCCTAAGAGATTGTAATGATATTAGTTATGCTTTTACTTGCAAGGTCTCGCAATTTTCTTCTACATTTGCAAGAGTAATTTAGGCTTCAAAGTCTATGGATGCCTTTCTTTTTCCAGTTACAAATTATTATCAACATCACAATGAATTTGTTGGAAACACCAGTGACAAAGCTATCATATAATTCTTTTATTTTTTAATAAGTTCATATTATTTATTGGGTAAGATGAGTATTTGTTATGTTAGCTTAGGATAAGGTTTTATTGCTCTCAAATTGAATATGACTGACTATATGTGTTCCCACACAATGCTCATTGAAATTCTGGAGGAAATATCTACTACGATTAAAAAATCCAATTATCTATTTTCCCATGGTATTAATTTTTTTTTTCAAAAAAAAAGTATTATCTCGTGTTCGCATGTGCACGACTACTTACAATACATGTAACTTAATATACACACACAAAAAAGACAAGAAAGGAATATATGTATAATGTACATTAAAGACAAGGACTATTGGAGAGTTAGCATGAGTGTGGGAAAAAATATTGAGAACCAAAAGACAGAAAGACTAACAATAAAATTTTGGCTAAATTGCATTTTTGCTCTCTTAACTATTTAGATAATATCGCTTTGGTCCCTTAATTAAAATTCGATTTATTTTGGTCATTTAACTTCTCTCCATTACACATTTTGGTCTTCTCCATTAGTTTTAATTCAAAAACGTTAGGTTTTCTTCTGAAATTTTTCTGAGATTCTTGTTGTTGAAGGTTGATTGAGATGATATGAAGATGAAAAAGAGGAGAAGAAGATGAAGAAAACCTAACGTTTTTGAATCCTTCATATCTAATCCTAGCAAACATGCTAACCCTAATTGCCAAACCCTTAACCTAATTTTACTAGAACTTTTACCCGTGCGCCCAGGTCATAAACAATGGAGAAGCTAATATATTGCAATATGAATCATTACATAGATAAGAAAACATTTAGAAGCTAATATTTTTTAACGATTAATCTTTCTCGTTTTATTTGTTTTATTCTATTTATAAGAGGTAAACAATTACTTTTTTGTCAATTTATGAATCTTGTTATTAATAACATCTGACTTAATACAAAATAAATCTTTTCCCAAATTTCACATAGGGCCAAGTCAATTTTTTACAATAAATTTATTTCCTCATGCCAATTACTCTCATTCAATTCTTCAATATGTAATGACAATGGAACCTCTACTGTAACCATCATATTCTTCAATTTATAACAACAATAGAGAGCTTGCAATAGTGTCATTTGAGATGGCAAAATCAATTAGTCAGACACACATAAGAGAGGGTATTGAAAAAAAAAATCCTGAGTTTCTTCCTTATGTTGTATTAGATATCCCTGGTCATTCCTTTTGCGGCAATGTTAGAGAGGCTGAACTATGGCTACAATGCCTGCATTAAACAAAAACCACTTGAGTTTCTTCCTTATGCTGTAATAGAATTCACTACAATATAAATGAGTACACTATTAGTGTAGAAATGCATAAAGAGAACAATGGCTTATTCTTTTATAACAAAAGATCAAGAGTGTAATGGAACTTGTGAAAAGCCAATATCTAAAGCAAATACGTTACAGGAAATGAAATATAAGATTATGGATTAATTCAATAAAAGCTAATTAGAATAAAATAGCTAAACGCAAAACTTCCATTAAACATTTCCATACATCATCATCCGTCTATCGTCGGTATATCATGCCAATGTACAAATTTAAATCAAAGAGAAAATAACATAGGATGCAATGTTTACTATCATTCGGATCATTCCAAGAATAAGAAGAAAAAGAGGGGAAAGACAACCTTATTGTTGTCTTAATAAATGTTCTGTCAGTTTTAGCTAGCAGTATCTACCTCATAGGCAATTACTTTTACACATAGAAAGTCACCAAATTGACAAAACAAATGGATATAGCATGAACATTAGTATTAGTAATAAATGAAATAGAGCTATCTATTGATGCGAGTTATTAATAATAAATAAATCCAACTTATTTGAATCAAATCGGATGAATCTCATGATCCTAGAATCATGTAATGTGCAGGTCTTATTCAGTTCTTCCTATTGAAAAAAAAAATATCAACACAGAAAAATCAATTATAAAGGTTATTATTATAACACATGTCCATGTGTTTGAAACTTAGATCAGCTGCATTCATTTCTAAACTCTAAAAGGACATCATTTTTCTATCTAAACTCTTAAAGAACTCTAAAAAGACACCGCTTTAGTAGTGATTAGTAATTCACAGAGAAAGAATAGCCTAGCTGACAAAGAAAACACTTTCCTCTCATTATGCAGGAAAAGGGTGTTAAGATTAGTATTCAGTGCAAATGATAGAATGAATGGTATGAATAAAACATTAGTGAAAGGAAAGCAAACTAAATATGTTTGTGATCCATTCAACGGATGTGGAACAACTTCATATCATGCTTATAAGAAGCAGACATTATCCTCCACAGACTTGACAACAAAAGTATACTCCATTTCTCATGGAGTATAAGAATAAAAATTATATGTAAAGAATTAGTAAAAAGAGTAAATTCTAGTCACTTTATATCAACATAACAAAGCAAAAGTTATTAACAATACGAAATAAATCTGATGATCGCAGAGTTAATAATGAATATAAACTTGCTAGTGTATTGTCCTATATGCTAAAATTCCAAATAATTTATTCAGATGATGACACATAAGAGAATAATTGTGCTAAAAATTTCAATACAGATCATGTAATGTAAAAATCACATAGAAACTAATAATAATTTTACCTTCCAAATCATCCTCTTTAAGTACCTATCTTAGACCATATTGTGCAACAGAGAAGCCTGTTATCTACCCCACCAGCAGGTCATAAACTTAGCAATGTTTGATCGCTTTGCTCCAACAAAAGTGTATATCCAAAGCCACACAATAAAGTTTAAGGCTTGCAATCTTATCTTACTGTAGCAAATAATATTAAGAACATGTAAGTTTTGAAATTGTACGCAATAAGCATTTACGAATTATCAAATCTCTTGTAACAGCCAACAATCTAATGGAAAACTATGCATACGATATATTGAAAATTTAACGAAGTTGTAGAAACTTCTACTCAATTCTATACTTAAAACAACAATTTCTCGTAGCTTCTTCCTTTATGATCATTTGTGAACAATGCACGGAATCTCTACATTTCAAAAGTTTATGCCTTAGCTCCCTTTGTTGCTGCAATCTTATCTTCACTACCTGCAAAAAAGCACCATGTATATAATCCAAACTTGAAATTCCACATGCCATGGACAAACTATGCATGTATGTTTCTGATTTATATGCTGAATAGCCACATAATCTCATGAATTTTATTTACATTCAAAAATTGTAGCTCAATAGTGCCATCACTCTAGGCAACTAAAATAATAAGCTAAAATGCAATAACACAGAAGATAATACAGGTCATGTAATGCAGCTGATCTAAGTTTCAAACTGTCTCGTTAAAATGAAATAGAGCAATCTATTGATGTCAAATAAGCTGATAAAACTACACTAAAAGGTCTAGTGATCAAATGGTCGTCTGAGTCAGTCAAATTACCATCAATTTTAAAGATCCAACATCAATATCCTAATAGAGTCCACTCCTATTGCTGAAAGAATGGAAGAAAGTAAATATATTATAAGTAAGCAGAATTGCATGATTAGCAATAACCAATGCATAAGATATGCTTAGATTATGCATATAGCTCATATAGACATAAAAATAGTCATTTCAACTACAACTGCAATAGTAATCAAATATATATCTTTGATTGGTCCTCCACCTTAATAAGAAAGACAGAATAGTAGTTGTTTAATATTCTCACTGATAGGGAAGGAATTCATGTCAGTGGTAGGGCGATAAAAGGTACACTATCAAATTTCACAATAGATAAAATAGAGGAATGCAGTCACACATGGATAGCTCTGCACCCAGTTATGACATTTTAGTCTGCAACAACAAAAAGGAGCCCGTCAAGAATAGAGATAAATCTACAACCAAGATCAAATAAGTATAAACCAACAAATAATAAACTCCAAACAAAAAGGGAAGAACGAAGTCATGCACTGATGTGGAGAGAAGAAAAAGTCCAACAAATAAATTGAAATCATGACCCAAAATTCAATAAAGAGATTCTAACAGATTACTATAATACCTATTTTTAAAATACATGTCTTAGCAAGCAGCACAATGATCATATGCAAAGTTGTACACATAATCAAAATGCAGATGACGATTTAGAACTGAAATCCAACTATTCTATTTTCTTCCATAGAAAATTAGAGGTGGAAGAAGAAATTTTACCAGAAGAAGAAATTTCCCCTAAAAGCAATTATAAAAAGTTCTTGACGCAACAAAAGTAGAACATTACTTGCCCTTTCCTTTTCCTCTTTCAGACAGCATGAAGTTCACAGACTCATCGGTGATCGAACTTCCTGTGCCGGAACCACACTCTCTCTCCACCAAAACAACCTCTTCATGCACGTCGGAACCCCCGTGTTGCCTTGCTCCCTCGTCGGTGATCGACCACTAGATCCACACTCCACACAACACCACCAACCCCTACACTCACCTCCTAAACTTCCAATCCAAACGCGCCATCGAACTCAGATGCGGTTGCGGCGACGCCGGCATGGGTCTCTACCTTCTGGGACTCATCGAGATCATCCTTAGTGAGTCGGCATGAGTATACGAAGGAGAGGGACGTGAGATCGGAATTAAGAGAAGGAATGCAGAGAAAGAATCAGTGATGAGAGAGAGAGAAGTCATGGGAATGTATATGCATTGGAATAGTAAAAATATCACACTGATTTTTAGCGGATCGGTGAACAATTAGAGTTCCAATGGGGAAAATTCAAATTTGAATTGATGGTTGTGATGTGTGCAAGTAGATATGATCAATGGCTGATATGACAATTGCACCTAATGATAAAGATCTAATGGTCCTGATTGTTTGGCGCCTAAAAATCTTAGAATTAGGGTTTTAAGTGATAATTGGAGTGTTAACTAGGATTAGGAATAATTAGAAATTAGATTAGATTAGATTAGATTAGATGGCTCTAAAAATTTGAATTTCAAAATCCAACTTTCCCTCATACTCCCTCCATTTCAAAATATAAGCAAAATTTGCTTTTTAGGTTCATTCATTTAATGAGGTATGTGGACCACATACCTCATTAAATGAATGAACCTAAAAAGCAAATTTTGCTTATATTTTGAAACGGAGGGAGTATAATTAGTTAAATGAATTGCATTGGTTTGATATAATTCTTGGCCTTCCCAATGACAATAAATAGAGGTCTGTTTTCCATGCACCTAGGTACATGCCATATAGGTTATTTGTCCATATAAACACACGTTATTTCTTTTGCATCTCTCCACGTTCAATACATTCCTGCTTTACCTATAATCCCAGCAATTCCATTCCATTTTCTTCTCATCTAACCATGTCAATTTTTTTAAAATTTTAGCTTTAGCAATTTGAAAACTTTCAGCCATCGTCCACCTTCTACTTCTAACCCTCATTGTTCTCCACCTCCCACCCTCACTATCTTCACTTCCGGTCCATTCTTCCATCGCCACCGTCCACTCCCGCCGCCAGAACCACCGTGGAGCTCCGCCGTATCACCACCATCACCGGTCTTTAGCATTTGGCACTCCAACTTTCGGCATTTGATCGATTGAGCCTCCGCTGCTTCTTTTGTTTGTTTGTTTGTTTGTTTGTTTGGGTTATCCACATCTTTTATCCTTTATATCTAATCCTAGCAAACATACTAACCCTAATTGCCAAACCCTTAACCTAATTTTATGGCTCCAAAAATTTGAATTTCGAAATCCAACTTTCCCTCCTACAATTAGTTAACTGAATTGCGTTGGTTTGATATAATTTTTGGCCTTCCTGCTGACAATAAATGGAGGTTTGTTTTCCATGCACCTATGTACATGCCATATAGGTTATTTGTCCATATAAACACACGTTATTTCCTTTGCATCTCTACACATTCAATACATTTCCACACAAATCAGATTCACCATGGCCAATATAGATCTCCAAGCCTTGCTTTCTTACCATAGCATGACTGGTAAGGCTGCAACGTGAATATAAGATTAGTTATACACTATGGTGTTTGAACTTCACTGATTGTGCGTTTTGTAATACAGGTCCTTTGGATCTCAACCCTTTAACTAAGTTGGACTGGTTTGTCAATGAGCTTCGCAAGAATGTATAATTGTTTAATTTGCAACTAATTGTTTCATTTCTCTTTTTCGTTGTCTCAGGCCCATTGAATATGAATCCTGCTGAATTGACAGAGATGAGATACATGCCAATTTTATTCATGGTATTCCAGCCCCATTTGATCATGATATAATTAATTTCCAAATTTACTTACGAGAAGAAGTTGGATTCGGATGAGATTAAGCATGGTGTGATAGTAGGGTTTTTACGTTGGTTTTATATCTGTCTTTGGTGTTTTTTCTTATTCTCCCTGTTAACAACTTTAGTATTTTGCAGGACCTTGCCAATAATTGATTTTGTGAGATCTCTCTTGATAAGAGGACTACTTCTTTGAAGATTGTTAATGATTGTGGGAATATGTGGGAATGCACTCTGACTTTTGGTACACGTCCATATGTCCATTTTCGCGTTGGTGGTGGTTTCGGGTGCATGGTTGTTGCAAGGAGGATTAGTGAATGTGCCCATGTTATGGTTGGTGCACCTGTTGTTGGCAGAAATGAGACCCTGTATTTCCGAATTATTAGCTACTAGGATTCCTTTTTTTGTTGCTTAAGCAGTGTCTGCAGAAGCGTGATTTAAGTGTTGCTTCTTGAATTTGTTTGTAGTGAGTTTGGATTTTTGGCCAGGGTTTAGTTAAAATACTTATGTTTGTAGTGAGTTTGCATTAATCTACCTGCTTATTATTAAGATACTTATGTTTGTTTGTATCTTCATTGATGAGCTATGATCCTTCTTTCTAAAACATAGCAGCAAATGATATAAAACACATGAAAAATGAAGTTTGAATCAGCCTTATTCTAAACCCTAAATTATCCATGGTAATCCAAAACATCATGTGCAAATTAAGGAATAAATGGAGGAACCAAAATATTGTTTAATATAGCTAACTAAGTATATCTCTGGCTAATATATATTATCTGTCTTGATCAAGACTAAGAAAATGTATTTGTCATAATGTTATTAACAACAAATGTCACGTTACCAAATATTATTATACTTAAGATTTCAAAAACAAAAGCTTAAATATGATACTTCATCTTTCGGAGGTATATTCCTTCAAAAAAAAAAATCTTTCGGAGGTATATATTACTTGGATGTCCATTGTTTATGTATGCAAGCTCCATCCCATTTGTATGTTAATTGTTTTTTTCCTTACTAAAAAAAAAACTGTTGTTTTGGGCTTATAATTGTCTCATATTTATGCTTAGCAAATTTACATGATTTTGATGTGAAGATTAGATGAAGCAAATGGGTCTGTTGTGCATAAAATGCAATATTAAAAATACTTTGATCTTTTTTTCAAAAACAAAATTTATAAAAATGTTTTGAAAAATCAATTTAAAGGTAAAGGTCTGTTATATAAAAAAATGCTTGGCATCAGTAATAACTATATATTAAACTAAAAAATACAGGGAGTTCACAATTATGTTTAAGATAAAAAATTGATTTTGTCAGGGTTGGAAATACAGTGTTTGTATATGACTTTGGAGATTACAAAGGTCACTTCTATTTTTACAACAAATTCAAAACTAAATAGTTGTGATACGCCTTAATCTTGGAATCATTAGACAGTTACATTACTTAGCTGCCACTCAATGATTTACTGAAAAATAAAAAAGCTTTTATTGGTTGAAGAACTCAAAAGTTACATTACTTATGCAGCTATTAAGGACACATCCTATATGGAGAGTTGTGTGCATTTAATTTGAAGAACTCAGTGTAATGTAACTGGCTTTGAGCACCGTGAAAGGCAGCATATTTACCTATGTTGAGAATTGAGAATGTGAATAGTCCCTTGATAACATCAAATGGCGTGTATTCCATCAAACTGATTATTTGAATCTGACCCTGATCATTCTTAAGTATATATAGACCTTGGGTTGGATCTTGAGAACCTTTACTCCATACTTATCAAAAAAATATAAGGTAAGGTTTGGGTATTCCATAGAAAGTGGTGGCGCCGATCATTACTCCAGCTTCTGCTATTGTAACTGGTAGGATCAACATTAAGTTACGTGTGCGCGTGATACACCTTTAGTCTATCCCAGATTTTAGCAAAGCCAAACGAAGACAGCAACATGCACATGCTTCTTCTTGACGAAAAGGTATCTTGCATCCATAAATGTTGTTTGTTTTTTTTCTTTATATTGCTTAAGGATTTTCTACAGAATCGTTGTTATAGTGTTGCTTCTATGTGATGTTTGAAGTTATTACTTTTTTGTTTCATGCAATATACTCATCTTCAATATGAGATTAATCTACCAAATTAATTTGATGTTTAATATCAAACAATCTACCGACTATAATGACATTTAAGTTTGTTTGTATCTTCATTGATGAAATATGATCAATCTTTCTAAAACAGAGTAGCAAATATAAGCTTGATAAGTGAAAAATAAAATTCGATTCACCTCTTTACATTCTTTTGATTACGGACTTTCTGCATCACCCATGACCCCTAAATACCAATGCATTGGACACCATTTCAAGCTCAATCTTATTGAGAAAACTAAGTTTACCAAGGTTGAGGCAGCTAACATACCTAATAATCATTTCGACTTTGTGACCTTTAGAGACATCTTGGAAGCTGACAGGGAGGATAGACATCTAGGTAGGCTAAGAGGGATGCTGATAGTGTTGGGTCTGCTACGTTGGATGTTGAAGATGTTGGTGAGAAGTCAATCACAAGACATGTGAAGCTTAAGTGTGTCATAGTTGAGAAGAATCCATAAGATGTCGTGTGTTCGTTTTTCATTGTTTCCTATGGAGATTTTGGGTTGGAGTCTGGATTTATTTAGTATCTTTGTTTCTATTTTTGTTATGTCTGTCTTGTTGTTTTGCTCTGTCCTTATACGACAACTTAATCAATACAACTTCAAATGTTGTATATCGAGAGATAGAAACATTTAGACTATATACTTTTATGTCTATTATCCTGTTTTGTGCATTGAACCGTGGTTGTTTGCAGTTTATTTAACATTGAATGTGCCGCTGCAGCTAAGGCATACTTTTGCAAATGCATCTGTTTTGTGTTTTCTTCTAAATTAGTGCGTGAAAGGACTTTTGATACGTTACCATGCAATTGCATAAGTATATATATAAAAGCTGAAAAACAGATAGAATATGAAGGCAGTGTATGAGTATGTTGGTAAACTATGCACATAATTCTTGGTACTATGAATTTGATTCATTTGATATATTTCATGAATACTTTGCTGCTGTATATCATTCCTAATGAACATCAACATTTTTATCTGATGTTATTGTGCTTTCATTTCAATTGATATACGTTTCGGATATATACAGGTATTTATTATGCTTCGAAGTGCAATAAAAAATATGGATTGAGATATGCTCATTAACGAGCAAACTCACATATAGGGAATAGGTTATTTAATAGAACATACTAATTTATAAACACTTTTATGCGAGTTGTGTACACAATCTTCATAATATATCCCAACTACTTTTTTCAAACTATTGCAAGTGATGTTGTGAACAATATATGACCCGTGCAGCAGCACAGGTAGACGATCTAGTTAAAACTAAAGGAAATGACCAAAATGTGTAACAGAGAGAAGTTAAGGGACCAAAATAAATCAAATTTTAATTAAGGGACTAAAGTGATACTACCTAAATAGTTAAGGGACCAAAAAATACAATTTAGCCTAATTTTTTTGAAACTATTGTGACTCGTGAGCTATGAGTCATAGCAACAGCACAACACTGATACCGGCAGATAAACATTAGTAGTGATTTGAAAAGAAAAAAAAAAGGAGTGTGATAGATTATAACCAGCAAGAGTTTGTGTCGTATGTGCATCAAGCAGCGAAGAGTGTCAGAAATGTCTTTAACCTAAATTCTCAGTGTTACATAGATTGCGAGGAAAGATGATAAAATTCAAACCCAACCCTGTTTGTAACGGGTGAATAGGTCTTCTGTTTGAGCATTCTTAAAGGCACTACAAGCAATGACATAAACCCATATAAGAACAACAACAGCCACGATGAGAATAATATTTGCTTTTCTCCATTCTTTTCTGAGGTTCCCAAGTAGACCAGCCTTACAAGCATTACAATTGTAGCATAGCTGATTTTGATCATTGTTCCACAAGTTGCAATCTGAATCAGCCATGGGATTCACAGGGTTTGTCCACATTATGGGACTCACATAATTGTATCCACAAACAGTTGGAGGTTTGCAACATCCTGACTGTACAAAAACCAATCAAACAAATTCCTTAGCGGAGGTAGTGGAAATTTTTCATTTTCTTTTTTGCTTTTCAAATAAGATTGAATTAACAACAAACACTAAACATAGGCAAAACATAAGACTACTCAGGTCTAACTCAAGTGGTTGATGCGCAAAGTGTGTGAGTGTTTAAAATTCTAAATGCTGAGTTAGAATTTTATTTATAAAAAAACACATAACAGAAGGGTAGACTACTACCAAACCATGTCACGAGGTGGCAACCATAACATTTTTATCTTGTGCAATAGAGACAAAACAATGAAGTTAACAATACTAGGCCGACTAATTTAATGTCTAAATTTTTTCCATAATTTCTCTGTATAGGACAGTAGCTATCTCGTATGAACTTTCGGGTGCCTCAATCATTGTCCCCATAGAATATAAGAAAGGCCCCACACAACATTAGTGTGTGGTTAATTAGTAGCCAAGCTGGTAACATGGGATGTGTCTAATGTCTTGTACTAATGATGAATTCTCAAGCCATGCTAATTCAAGACATGTTGAGTGTAAACCTCATGTTTCAAACAAATAATTAATCCAACGTCTAAATGGTGGATCAAGTTAGGAATATAATGCTAAGCTATAGGTTGAAATTGACATTATAGGACAAGTAGTTTATCATTGTCACCAGCAATGAAAGGTACTAGTAATTTTGGATCCAACAAACAGATTTTATTTAACTAATGCATATTATACTATATGAATGAATGGGACGGTGCACAATTTATTGGTCCCAGTTAAAAAGTCACGGGCACTATCTTTACCTACTAGCTACCAACACAATCCAATCACTACTAACCCTTGGGAACCTAATGTAGTGCCTACCTCCCAAATTGATCTAAGGAGTCTTATTCTTATCAAATATTGATTTATTTTCGGTGATACGCCCCTAAAGTCTGTCATAAATGATTAGGATACAGTATGAATATAAAAAAGTAATTCTTGAAGTCAGTAATTGGTAACATTGTTCAACACATAGTAACATGGTACCATGTGATGGTGGGTTGAGATACAGACAAAGTTATCAACAAGTGGCTCCAAAACTGATTTTCTTCTATGACAACAATAATTTAATTTTCTTTGTTTCCAAGAAGGAAGAACACTGACGAATGGATCTGGTAATAATTCACTTGGCAGTGCAAGTACACGGCCAAAAACCATCACCAGAATGTCACTAAAAATAGAAACACCAACAAATTTTACTTTATTTTCTAAATCATGATTAATAAACTTTTTCAGGATAACTTTTAAGGGAGAGATATGATTAAGGTTACCTGTAAGGGAGAGATATGAGAGTTAAAGAATTGATCAGCAGTGATATAATTCTGGGTGAGTTTAATACAAACATCAGAAGCAGCCAAACACGGCATAATCTTCCGCCAACTCCCAGAACCAGTAACACGATGCCTCAACCAAGAAGAAAACTCATCTAACCTATACTCTTTGTACCCTCTATCAGGAACAACATAGCTTCCATCAGGTCTAGTAACAACGAAGGCAAAGACGAGGATGATGAGCAAAAGAGCGATGAGAAGTGCCATAGTGAAAAGGTAGAGTGCTAAGAGACCTTGTTTGTTATAATAAGCACCGATAAAACCAGTTAAAGCAACGAGGAAGACGAGGATGCCGATTATGACAATTGGCCATCGGAAATTGGCTATGCATTCGTTGTCTGGTTTTGATGCTAGCCAAATTCCGGAAGCTATGATTGGTATTGAGGCTAATATTGCTATGATGTTTAGTACTGCGGTTATGTTGTTGCTTACACCCATCACAGGTACCAGTTAAGTTACTTAGTACCACTGCCTTTTATTTTGCTATATTTGAGTTTTGGTGAAAGTCACATTGGTCATGGACTCTTCTAGGCTCTATTTATGTTTGATGATTGCTTTTGAGGGGCTTAATTGTCATTCGGTTCATATGGTTCCGTCTATCCAATATCAATGCTTTGTTAAGATATTTAAAATAGAAATTCTATCTTTAAAATTGTGCATTTAACGTATTGAAATAATAAAAGGTATCATCAATCATTTTTAATTTTGAATCTTTAACATGACCCATAAAAAAATAACTACAAATAAGTTGCCAATTTTAAAGAACATGAATACCATGGTTGACTTGTCTCCTAAAAATGATAAAGTTGATGCATTTATTTCAAATTTTAGATTAAATACATCAAATTTCTTTCATCAATTTTTACTTATATTTGATATTAGAGTAATGTCACCAAATACATAGATGTTATTCAACAAACAAAAATATATGTTTATCCTTTTGCTTTTCAAGCTGTTCACTACGTCCTTAGAATCAAGTTCGTCCTTACGAGTTTAACTTAGTTAGTAGAGACAATATATAAAATATGTAAGGTCTGGGGTTCGAACCCTGACCACCACCAAAAAAAGAATCAAGTTCGAAAGTTACGTAACACAACTATAAACTGTCTCAAGGTAGAGAGAAAAAAAATTTGCAACCAGAAGAAATTTTTTAATTGATTAGTTTCAATATCCCCACCTAAAGCATCGTCGCTGACAACTTCTAATAATGAGGGAAATTTATTCGATTTTAGTTAGCACAACATGCCCCATATCATTTCGAATATACATTCTAATACTCATAATTTTATTAAAAATCATGAAAAAGGAAATGTTAATGTTATATTATATCAGTTTTTTTAAGTCTTCTCGAGCTTAACTCAATTGATATGGACAATGCATAATATATGTAAGGTGCGAGGTTCAAACCCCGACCACCACAAAAAAAAACCACTCTCTTTAAAACTTGGACCCACTTGACTGCCATGTAACTCGACGGAGTTGGATTGTCACCGGCACGCAATCTACGCTGCCAACCCACAAGCGCATTTGGACCAACAAACACATACCAACCGAGAGGTTTTGACGACGTTGTTCCAAATTTTATTGTTTCTTTGCTTCCATAACTCCACAAATTGTGAGCGAAAATTGTGCCCTGATCTTATTAAAACTGTCCAAAATATAAAGCAAAAAATTTGCTTATGTCATAGGCTTGTTGGGTAAGTTAAATTGTTGTATGGTATTCTAAAGGTCGGCACTTTGCAACAATTTACACTATTTTGGCAACTCATTAGAAGATGCAAATTGTTTTCTTCATGGTTCTCACAAAATAAAAATGCAGTTTCTTAGACAACTAACACCATAGTCACGAAGACGAACTCTAGTGGATATGCAAGTCATGTAAATTCGTCAAAACAAAATCTTGACTTTTGATGGAATTTTTTGTCGCCAAATAATGCCACCAACCACCGACTAAGAGATGAGACATCAGTTACCTTGTTATGAGAGTGGATCCTCTATAGAGGACATTCCTCCTGTTTTCTCTGGTGCCTAACAATCTACCTTTAATTACACTCGCTCTCCCTTTTTATTATCACAAACACATTCTTTCATATATGTAATAGAGAGTTTAGATTACACATGAGAGAAAAACGGAAGACAATCTCCTCCCCGTTGTTATATATACTCCCTTCGTTTTACAGCGTGTGCCGTTTAAGATTTGTCACATAGATTGAGAAATGAAATGAAATAATTAATAGGCATGACACTTGTACTAAACTACCCTTACTTTATTAAAAAAAGAAAAATTAAAAGTTGCATTGGAAATTGTGAGAGAAATGAAAAGTTGAAGTATTTATTAAGGGTAAAGCTGGAAAAAAATTAGTTGCATTGACAATGCAAAGTGACATTTATTTTGAAAAAAATTAAGGGTAATCCCTTTATTTTTTTTCTTACAATAGTCCTTCAAATATTTTCTGTCAAGTCCCTATTTTTAAGTCAACTTAGGGTACTTTATAATTATAAATATTTACTACTTCAATATATTTTCATGGACTTATGTAAAAAAAAAAATTCCTGTATAATCACTTTAATGTATTTTTTTTATTAGGGGAATCACTTTAATGTTTTGTAAAGTACAAAATAGTTACATAAATCCTTTAAGCAAAAAATCTCAACCTCCTATAATCCAAGAATATCATGATTTTTTTTTTGCTATGGTGATAGCAAAAGTAATTTGCTTGAGTGATGTATACTTTTTTTTTTCGAAGGACGTATATATATTTTTTTAAAAGGTAATGTATACTCAAAATTTTCTTTTTTTTAGAAAATGTGAGTAATGTATACTCAAAATTTTCTTTTTGATATAGAAGTAATGGACACTCATGTCATGTTCAAGTTCATGTTCATGTATAGAAACTGTTGGACGTGTCTGCATATTATTTGCAACATACCGAATAGGTGTATCAATTAATGCTTTAACATAAGTTACGAATGCAAGCAAGGGGCAATGAAGCATCTTTGATTGAATGTGCTTTTCCCACTAACATTGCCACAGGCAATTCTTACGTTCAAACTACCTTTTTCAATTTTTCATTCACCAAACATCAAGGACTTTTTCGTATTTTCCCACACTCCATCCTCTTCCATTTCTCTCTCCGCAACCTCTCTCCCTTCATCTCTCTGCGTTGCAACGGTGAGAGAGATTTCGCGCGCCATTACTCTAACGGTGTCGCTATAACGCTCTTCCATTACTCTCTCTCTCTAAACCAGAGAGATGAGGTTATTATCACATGCGATTCTCAAAGTTCTCATTCTCTACGATCTACTTCTTTGTTATCCTTCATTCTCTTTATCTCTCCTCGCCGCTAACTCCACGGTGGACACGGAACTTCTTCTACCGGAAACTAACGTTACCGCCGTTGGCAATGCTTCGCTTGCGGGATCCAATGAAGATAGTCTCGCTAACATGATTGATCGTGCTCTTGAAAGAGAGTTTCCCGAAAATGAACAGAACGAAGGTTTCTAGATCTACCTTCTTTACTTGCATTTTTCAATTTCGTTTCTGAAACTCTATTCCAAAATGCCGATTCATTTGAATTTCTTTCCAATTTTGGATACCTTTGCACTTTTCTCTCATTTGTTATGTGAGATTGATGTGCTTGTGGATAATGGACAAAATTTGAGCAATGAATTTCGCTCAATGTTTATTGGCTTTTGTGATGGAAACAAATAAACATATCGAGTTCGAAATGCTCTTTGAGGATACTTTATTATGGCATTGTTGAGTTTTTACGAATTACTTAGCATTTGGAAAGTTTTATTCAAACTAATGCATTTTGTGAATTACCGTGATTCTATTGTAGGCACCGATGATGCTGGTAGTTTCAACAACAGTGTTGCTGGACAGCAGGTTTGTAATCGATTCCTTTGTTATGCTAGTATTTGGATGTCGCTAGATGTGAAGCAGTTTATGGGGCGATGGGGTGTAGTCCACCGGCCTAATTTGGCAATATAGGTATTTAGCTTTAGGTTAGTGTTCAATCTCGTAGGAATTTAACTCGGTTGATGATTCTTCATTGGAGGAGGACTTAGCTAATCTTAGGACAGTGGTCATGAATCTCATGATAGATGATATCATATATTCATATTTCACTTATGATGTGTGAAAAATATGTTTTAGAATTTATTTGAGATTGTGAATTTTACGGTGGGAAGTGGGAACCTATGGCTTGGTTACCTTGGTTACTTTGCCCTCTGTTTTTTTTTTTTTTTTTTAAATACGTAGGAGGCTTTTATATGTGTGACTTATCGATAGCTCTTGAATAGACTTGTGATCTAATGTTCTTCCTTCTCACGGCATGTTATTGTATCAGGCTGTTTTAGAAACTGTTGCTAGAGTTAAGCCCAAGAAAAATGAGACCAAAGAGGAAAAGTATGCATCTCTTTCTTGTAGAATAATTGGATTGTTGATTTTTCTTCAACAGAGAATTGTTTTTTAATAATTTAATGCAATGCTAATTACAATTTTTGACTTTTGGTAAAAAAAATTATCAGGTCATTTCAGTTCCATGATGTCTTCAATCTGGACAATGAGAACCGGGTTGACGATACACCAACTTTAATTGATCGAAAGGTATGTTTCAGTCAACCTCTTGAAGTTTAAATCTTTCAAAGTTACAGAATGCTACCATATCATCATGATATGCATGACAAATACACTTGTACATGTACTACTCTTCTTAAAATTACACATAATTTTTATATTTTGCTAATTTTTCATCTTCAGGACAATGTCTTTATCATATCCAATCCCAAGTCAAAGTATCCTGTTCTGCAACTAGATTTGAGGTATACTTACAGTTCCTGTCTTTTTTTATTTCTTTTTCTTTTTCAAGTGGCGTTACGGTGTGAGTGACTACGAACTTCTCAGACCGCTTACCCTTTTTGGTTTTCCGTATTTGCAGATTGATATCAGACCTTGTGGTTGTCATTGTCTCTGCAACCTGTGGCGGCATTGCCTTTGCTTGTGCTGGACAACCGGTTTGACCACAAACTTATTTTTTGAGGATTTATATTTCTACCATAAACCTCTTCAAGTTGTGTCATTCATACAATCAAATTTGCAGGTTATGACTGGATATCTGTTAGCAGGATCCCTCATTGGACCAGGAGGTTTGAGTTTTGTTAGTGAAATGGTTCAAGTATGTTGCCTTTTTAGTTCTTTTGTTACGCACTCTACTGGTCGTTTTCTCTTTCTTTGAATCGGTCACATTATTTCTCGATATAAAGTCACCTCGTGTTAACGAGAAGTCTTATAAAGTCACATACTGCTTCCGTTCATTGCAGGTAGAGACAGTTGCTCAATTTGGTGTCATCTTTTTGCTCTTCGCATTGGGCTTAGAGTTTTCCACTACAAAGGTTGCCTTGTACACTCATTTATTCATATTGCTTAAACTTGTATATTTTCAGCTCATCCATATATGGTGTAAATTTGACTCTTCATGTTTGCAGCTTCGAGTTGTTCGAGCAGTGGCTATTCTTGGAGGTCTGCTGCAAATTCTCTTATTTATGTGCCTGTGTGGAATAATAGCTTCGGTATGTCTGAGAATTCTATAAATACTTTGGAACGATAACTTAAGTCATGATAAATAATCACCGCCAGTTTGCAACTCGTATTGTTTAACATATTTGTTTATTTAATATACTATGAGTCCATGATACCCAATTTGGTTGAGATTATTTCCAGTTCTGAAAAAATTACTGATTTATGTGTGGAGTAGGATCGACTAACATAGCTTTCTCATAATAGGAGACGGTCCTGAACTTTAAGCTAAATTGAAATCTCAGAGACTGAGGGAACATTGAGAGAATTGGCGAGAAATCTCGCTTGTCATGCTAAAAAATGTGTATGGAGCCTTTAAATTTGTTTCTTTTATGAGATCAAACTAGACTTGAGATTTGTTGGTAAGGCATGTAAAATTTCCTAGGTTGATACACTAATCTTACTGTTCAACAGTTTTTTCTCAAAAACTTCTTTCTCCTCTTCGTTATTAATTGCATTTTAGTTTTAGCAACACACTGGACTGATATCATTGATTTAAAATGTTTCAATTTTTTTTCTTCCTAATTAATAATTATGCATGCAATTTTTTTTTTGTCCACAATATATATGTAGATTGTTTTGTTGGCTATTGTTTATTCTTGCCAAGTTTGATAAGGCTTAGTTGTTGTGGTAATTCTGCTTTGCCTTGCCAACATGATTGTTATAAGGCTCTAATTTGTTGAAAGTGTATTATTCATACTCACTACTTAACAGATACATTCCTTCATTTCTCAAATAATAAGTCACATTGGCAAGGAGAAAAACCTGGAAAAGTTATATCTCTTTTTATTCTGTTGTGTTATTTATACATTTCCACCTTAGCGTCTATACCATTGTATTTTTAAACCTTATCCAAAGTATTATTGGTGAATGACCCTGTTACCAAGCCTAGCTCAATACAGGCCTGTAGGATTTATACATTTCCACCTTAGCGTCTATACCATTGTATTTTTAAACCTTATCCAAAGTATTATTGGTGAATGACCCTGTTACCAAGCCTAGCTCAATACAGGCCTGTAGGATGGAGCTTATACTTTTCTAGACATGTTAAAACTCTTAAAATAGTTCTGTAAGATCATGTATCGATTTTGAGGCTTCAAGTTGAGTGAAACAATCGGTGATGTTTTGTACTATTATTCAATCCAAATATTCCCCACTTAATGGCAATGAAAGTCTAACAAATGCGCCTAAACCCTACCTGCAGTTATGTGGTGGTAAATCATCTGAAGGAATATTTGTTGGTGCATTTCTATCCATGTCTTCAACAGCAGTGGTAATTTCCCGATCACAATTTCTGATAACCTTTTTTTAAAGTATATGTGAAGTACACGTGTTCAAATTTGTCAGACTATGACGAGCACTTCGAGTTTGTTGTTGTTTTACTACAGGCTTTATACTTATTTCAAGTAATCTATGCCCGCTCATTAATAATTGTAATATGCTATTTCAGTCATTGATTGGGTGCACTTGGATTAGATTTTACGGTGATTCATAGTAATATTTTTATGTTCTATAGAGACATCACAGTGTTTCAAGTTCCAACCAAGTAAAGGAAGAGTTAATCAAAATACTCAACCAGAGAAAATATGAGGAAGTTATTTTTGTTTGAAGGTGGTGGTCTGATTTTAGGTTCCAAGTATTAGTTGCAATATGCTTAGTAACTAGACAAAATAAGTAGAAATCGAGGGAGGAAATAGACAACTTCAGTGTAAGAGATTATAAGATTATTTGATCATATGACAATAATATCTCATTGGTAGGGGCATAAGATTGAAAGGCAAAATCAACACTTCGAGAATTGATAAAAATATTTCTATGATAAGAATTGTGTTGAATGTGAGGTGTATATGTTCCTTTTTGGGGTAATTGGTTGGAACTTACACATGTTGGTATGTGATAATATTTATGGCTTCTCTATTGTGCTTTGGTCATAGTTTAAAGCAATGCTGACTGGTGGTATGTGAATGGATAATACGTTGATACATTTTGTAGACTTAGTTCCTTTTTTTTTTCTTTCTATTTGGACTTCTTCATGTGCTAGTAGTTGGCCTTGGTGTGGTTGAGTGAAACTTGTTTTTGAAAATTTTATTTCCTAGTCAATTTTTTTGAATTTGCTTTCTTTGGCCCATAGGTCTTGAAATTCTTAATGGAAAGGAACAGCGTCAATGCCCTTCATGGTCAGGTTATAATTGGAACTCTGATTCTGCAGGTATGTACTATCACTTTTATATTTATAGATGCACATATATGAATGGCTGAAACATTACTGATGCAGTTGTGTAAAAAGAGTGGAGATTAGTGCTATCAATGACACTGATATATTTGTTAAAATTTTCTCAGATATACTTTGAAATTCTTTATTCAATGTTATTAGTTTTTTTTTCAGGACTGTGCTGTAGGTTTACTCTTTGCACTGCTTCCTGTCTTGGGTGGAACATCAGGTGTTCTTCAGGGAGTAATATCCATGGGTAAATCGTAAGTTAATCATGGGTGGACTGTCATTTACTTATTGCTATAGTTATATTTTAGCATGGTTATGAAGATCAATAATAGGTGTCACTAAAACCCTAAGGCTCCCCATTGCTGTTTCTCTATATTTTGATCCTTCTATTGTGACTACTGTCGAGTTGACCTAATATTTTCTAGATGTTAAAAAAGGTAATCTGTTCATAGTTTTAATTCTTGGTTTGTGAAGAGATTTTAAAAATATGTAGATGCAAGTTTAGAAATATTAGTGAGGTGTAAATAACATATCTGGCTAAAGATTGTTTTGAGGTCCACAGATCTTCAACAGGTTATCCTTTGCACTATGTTAACCAATGTATGTAGTCTAAACAGAGTCATTTCAATTCTTATTTTTCTTTCAAAAAATACTTGTATGTTCTATTATAGAAATATGATTTTAAACTTCATCTACATGGTTAAGAACGAGTGTATTCAATATATTTATTTCTTTTTGTGTACATTTGTTAATCGGCCTTTATACCGAACCTTCACAACTGAATGTGTTCTTAAGGGTTTGCTATGACCAGTTAATTTCACTTGAATAAATAAAATATATCAAAGCAGTAAAAAATGAAAGAAGTTTTCTGTTTTCTGGCTGTTTTATTTGGAAGTAAGAAAGGCATGGCAAAAATGTATTCAAGCTTACTGGCAGTATCATTCCTAGATATTATTTTATGATTTAGTTTGGTATGCCTGGCACTGGCAGAGTGGCAGTACTAACTTCCCATAGCCTGGTTGAATTTCATGAGGCAGTCTGCTTGATTTGATATGCTGATGATATCAACTTTATTCCTGCTTGAGAGTATGCTTGTTTCGGTCATTTATTCTTTCTGATACACTTAATTTTATTGTTTCAGATTGTTGACCTTAATTACATTTCTTGTCGTTTTGTCAATATTATCTCGTACTTGCGTACCGTGGTTCCTTAAGCTTATGATAAGCTTGTCATCTCAGGTGAACATAGACCTTTGCTCTGTTGTTGAATTTTTGTTTATGTTACTTTTTAACTGTCTTTTTCTTGCGCAGACTAATGAACTTTATCAATTGGCATCAGTGGCATTCTGTCTAATAGTTGCTTGGGTCTGTTTTCTATCCATTTTTTTCATTCATTTTTTTTTTGTTACTTGGCAAGAGTGTTATCTTCTTAATATATTAAAGTCTGTTTTCTTATCTACACTAGTTAAGTGCCCTTAATCATGGTAACGTCTCTGGTTGTTTCCTCTCAACGTGTAATGACTTATGTCAATGGACCCAACTTTACTTCCCTGCACCTATGTGATGCTTAAATACATGCAATTCCTGATACATTATACTTACATGCATGAATTCCAAATCCAAACAACTTGTGCCTTTGACAAATTGTTTTGATCATTTGTTATTTCATTTCAGTGTAGTGATAAGCTGGGTTTAAGCCTGGAACTAGGTTCATTTGCTGCGGGAGTGATGATATCAACAACAGATCTTGGTCAACATACGCTTGAACAGGTAACACATTTTCCTTAGGATGTACATCCTCTGGTCACTATTATAAGCAAAAATCCTCATTTTAGGTTCATTTAATAAATGGTCACTATTATAAACAAAAATCCACATTTTAGGTTCATTTAATAAATGATGTATGTGGTCTATAATATAGACCACATACATCATTTATTGAATGAATAAAAAAATACATTTTTGCTTATAATAGTGACCTGAGGGTGTATATTATTTGTAGTTGCTAGTTTTACTTTATATGAACAAGCATATTGTAAGGGGAGGGAATGTTTGAATATTCTTTTAGGTATTACTTCATATTTTTATCATGGATTGTAAAGTGGGGTGGCCAACCGAAATGAATTTCAGGGATCCTTCTTGAAGGAAATACATTTTGAGATGAATCCATGTTTTGCCAATACTTATTTGAGCTTTACTCAAATTTTATGATTTTAGGTCGAGCCAATTCGCAACTTTTTTGCTGCTCTGTTCTTGGCCAGTATTGGGATGCTTATACATGTCCATTTTCTTTGGAATCATGTTGACATTTTACTGGCAGCTGTTATATTGGTGATCATTGTAAAAACAATCGTAGCTGCATCTGTTGTTAAGGGGTTTGGATACAACAACAAGACTTCCATTCTTGTAAGATTTGACAACAGTCAATACTGTTACATCTGCTTTTTTATTACATCATACATTTCATTGACAGAGGAGCCTTAGGTTATTCCACATGCGTAGGTTGGGATGTCCTTGGCACAAATTGGGGAGTTTGCCTTTGTTCTTCTCAGTCGTGCTTCGAATGTTCATTTAGTTGAGGTACACATTTCATTTTCAGAAGCTCCTTTTAGCTAAATTCTTCTGATGCCGAGGATGAGAGTGAAGTTTATCTTCCTATATTTCTGGAAATAGTTTCAACTCAAGAAGATTGGAAATAGTTTTACATTGTTTTTGCTGTTACCTTTAAAATAGATACAGTTAAACTGAAGGTCTATTCCTTACTGCAGGGAAAGTTGTATTTATTGCTCCTTGGAACAACAGCTCTCAGTCTGGTATGCGGACAATGCTTTACAGAACTATAGTTTACATAGCAATCATAAACATTGTCTTTCCCTTTCAAGTACTCCTAGGGCACATTTGTCATGAATTCAAATTAGCAATCACTTGTACTTTGTTGGTGTTGTGTGGTTTGTATCACTTGAACCATTTAACCCCATCCAATTGTCTGTTTGTCAAGTGAGATCCTCCCTTAACTCGTTAATTTTGTGATTTGCATACGCAATCTTTATGCTCTTTGTAAACGGGTTAGAGCTGTTAGGCTATCTATGTTCATTTTGGATTTCTCGTGTCTACTCAATGGTAAACTATCACTTCAAGCCTTGTAGACCATGGTCATTTTACTCCCATATACTTCAACTTTTTGTGTTGAGAGACTTTTGTAACGTGTAACAAATTTAATGGAAAAATGGGATAAATAAAATGAAAAGCGTGATAAATCTGCAAAGCATGTTGATGGGGGCAACACCGTTGGCATGCTTGCAGTTGCAGTGTATTCAGCTTGCCAGCATAAGTGAACCTTTTCAAGTTTTTTTTATGCTATATGGTATTATGTTTTTGTTTGTTGGCCGTCTTTATCTTTTTCAAATAAGTGTACAAGCAGGTTATCACTAGTAAACACTGGGTCTTGCTGTTGTGAATTCTTGTGCATAGATTTGAATGTTATAGCCTGTTACAAGCAGGTGTTTTGAATATTAAATTCTTAAATGTATTTAACTAGTTGATTTGTAGCAACATTGAAGTTTTCACTGACAAATTTATGCAGGTGACTACCCCCTTGCTTTTCAAGCTGATTCCTGCTGTTCTACATCTCGGTGCATTGCTCCGATGGTTCCCTCCTGATAGTCCTGCTGAGGTATTACCCAGCAAGGTATTTAATAGTGTGTTTATTTCAAAATTACTAATGTTAGTCCTGGGAATGTGAGCTTGGGAATGTAACATTCTCATGTTTGTTTCAAGTTTTAAAATTTATTATTCTCATGATAAAGGATAGGAATCCAACATTCTCCTGGGAATAAAACTCTACTACCTATAACTGCCCACTACCACTCACATATATTTGTATTTTTAGTTTTTTAATTAAGTAAATTTTAAAAACATTTCTATACTTTACATGAGTAGGAATATTATATCTAGTAAAGTATTCCCATGATCCCATCATTCCAAGGAATGTGATCTGATACCTTGAAACAAACACACCCTAAAAGATCATTATAGCTTTTTGTTGTTCCAATTGTCCTAAGGATATTGAATGTGATTATACTTTCAGGTTTCCTTTAAAGGGGACAGCTTTCGTGCAGACAGTGCTAAGCGTATTACTTTGATGGTTCAAGGCTCCCATGATTCATGATAGCCAAATATATTATGACGCAGGAAATGGTTTGCGGGATTGACCCGATGGTTTCTGTTATACTGGTGGACAGGTGCCAAATAGTGCAGATAATGTTTGACTAATTGAATACATTTTCTATTGCAAAGAACTGTATATGCCGCCTGATTTCAGAGCACACACCGGAAATAGTGAATGCAATGGCAAACACACAACACCAAAGGAAGGATTTCAAGCCGGATCCATCAACTAACCTTGTAACATGGGCCACTTTGTTATCAACTTGAATGGCCTACTTTGTGTATAAAGTAATATCTAGTTGCTGTTAGTAGTGTAATTCATTACGAGTCCCCTTTTATTGTATCCAAATTTTTGTGTTGATTGGTTTTTGAATGTGTAAGTTGTCTCTGTAGGCAGTCATCAACGTCAAATGTATCATGCTCATAAACTATTGAAATTATTAATGATTAATGATAGCAGAAGAAAAGTTGATATATGGTTCATTACCTCTTAATTAATTACCTAAGATGTGGTGTTATGTTTTGTATTGTAGGTTACTACTAAATCTTCATCAGCTACTGAGCAGCATTCCCCTTTTTTTCATCACTGACCGTTTCTAGAAGTTACCATCTGTCAATATGTATGCTCAAGCCTCAAAGTACAGTGAAGTTACCATCTGTCAATATGTATGCTCAAAGTACAGTTACTGTTCCACTCTAGTTAACATTTCCCTTAGTTTAATACTACTATTATAGTCGGTATTTCAATTGACGTTTCGGTATTTCAATTGAAGTTAGTATTTATTTATTGCACCAACATTATGTTGCTTTGAAACGTTGTAGTTTGAAAAATGCCAACATGGTTTCAAAGTGACATCAATTATGATTTTTTTTTTAAAACAATCTAAATTGGCGTTGTCAATATTGCATTGTTGCCCCCTTAAGGGAAATGCTTGTTCCCACGAACACTAAATCCACGAAAAATAAGAAAAAAACTAACCCCACCGTCACACAGCATCCAATTTTATGTTTTTTTTATAATTAAAATAATACTCCTAATCATAACTGCATTGCTCTTTATCGTGGAATTCGTGAGTTTGATTCCGTAGGAAATAGCATTGCTGCTTACTTAATTGAGAGTAATGAAGACATGAAAACAGAATCAATCGAGGTCTTCTTTTTTTTTCTTTTTCAAAAGTTTCCAACGACGATACTCATACACAATTAGACTTAGTGCAGCTCACACACACCAAGTGAGGAGAAGTGTGGTATCGCAGCTTTGAACCCATACACCAGCACATAAAATATTCCCACAAAATTTTTACTGTATGAGCCGTGCTAATGGTGCAGTCTATACTCTGTATTTAGGATTGGATATTTTCTGTTTTGTTTGCTATCTCCCTGGCTTTTTTGTTTTCTGTCCTTTTAATGTTATCCTGCTGCTACAGTTGTGCACCTATTATGCATGCAGGTGCAGATAAACAAACACACGGGTGACAGGAGAGCATGGTGATCAGATATATTTTGTGGCAGAAACAAATTTACGAATATGACAAAACATAGCTGGAAGGGGTTTGGTTTAATGTTCTTGTGGCATATGTTTGCATTTAGACCCTCCTCCATTATCATTATCATATAGCACAAACGCGTGTTGTCATAATATGATATATCAGTACAATAACGAATGGTGGTGAGTCTGGTGACGTTGGTTTTTGCCAAATTCAATTATTGTTCACTGTTACTGATATATCAACGTCGGCCAAAAGAGGAATCGTGAATATCCCCACTTCAATGGTCCCCTTCTTTTATTTCTCAATTTGAAATGAAGGATAATGTACATGTTTTCCAAATCCTCGACCAATTAATCAAATCAAATCAGGCTTAGCTTTTGGAAGGTATAACGTCAATTGTACATTGATATTATTAATTATCGTGTAATGACCACATCTATCAAACATTAATCTCAAAGTCATATACTCAAAATTCTGCATACAATTTCATTTTTCTTAATAATATATAAGATTAAGACACCAAGGTAAACCAACATATGGTTGGTCCGAGTAACAAGAGACTTAAACACTTTAAACAAATGGTTAGAGGTTCAATCTTTGACTTGGAGTATGAAGAAAATCTGATTGGGAGGAAGAATCATTCTTGTGTGTTACACATGTTTTCCAACAATATTAATTAACTGTTAAACCACGGTAGATGTTTTGTACCTCCAATAGTACAATATGATTATTATTAGAAGAAAAACACACATTGAGAAACATATTTGCAAGCAAGGAAATTAAAGAAAGTCTACCATTCTCTCATCATCAACTGAATGGTGATAGGAACTTTCCTGACAAAAAGTCCAGTCCCAGCCAGGCTTGATTGGAATATTATCTATAGAATCTTGTGGACGCGCTTCATTTTCCTCCTATTTCTTTATCTTCATATTTTTTTATCAACATGGGAAGATAATTGTTCAGTTTCTATAGTCACACATATATACTATTATGGCATTAAGAATATTTCACACTTCACAGTTATTACGGGTCCTTTAATTTCCAGTTTAAGTTTTTAGATTATTACTAAATAAAGTTAATTAAATCTGACCCCCCACTAATTAACAACCAACTAGTCAACTACAAATTAACGAAGACCAACCAAATGGTAGCATATGTAGCAACACCTTTGAACTAGCTGGTATAATTCCTTTTATACCTTTTAAATGTCAATGTTCTTTACAAATTAATTATTAATCAAGAACGTAATAGAGAAAAAATAGTCAAACTCGAAGGGATTGGAGAAGTCAGAATTCCATGTGAAGAAAATAATTTCTCCTAAAATAAGCAGAATCCAAAGTTTAGTCCATTCTCTTAAGATTTTGTTCCATATTTTTTGTTTTGTTTTCGGCCAGCAGGAGTAGTTATTATTCAAAAGCCCATCGCTTAAAGGTCATGACAAAAATGTCTATATATTAGTTTTGACGAATTTTTTTTTTTAATATGTCTATATGTTCACACTATGTTGGGGGCAATAAATATGCTTCTTCAGTCTCTTTTGGCACATATTCTCTATCTTATTGAATATGCAAGGTGTGGGCCCAATGTTATATATAGTCATGATGCATGAGGAACTGCTATTGACTAAATTATTACAAATAGAAAGTTGTAAGTTAGTTAGTTTATTTTCTGGATGAGACTAATTGGTATGTTGTTGAAGGAGAAAACAATTTCCAAAATTACTTTGTTAATGGAAAATTGGGTGTGTCTACGCTTTCAAAAATTCAAAAAGTAGAAATCGTGTTTATATGGTCCAAAGAGTGTGTAAGAGATCTGCATATCCTGCATGAGCTGACTTAATGGAAATATATAGCGATTATTAATGGGAGAAATTTCCATTGTATGCCTAACTTTTGGATTGAATTATAAAATATAGAGATCAGATATATACATTTATATATTGTATACTACTCCCTCTATATAAAACTTTTTGGAGAAAAAGTTGTTTATTTCTTTTTATAAGATCCTCTTCAATTTGCCTCTTGCATTATTTTTGTTTTCTTTTATCAAAATATGCTTAATTACTTCATCATTTCTTTCTTGTGAGAATCTGGGGGAAAGACTCCAATTATTTTTGAAGAATAAGTTATAGGAGTCTTATACTCTCTAATAAGGAATGGAGGAAATAATGGATAGTTTTTATCAGCAATGCATTATATGATGCTGAATGTTGTGTATTTATCTTCAAAATTAAAAGGGTCTGATGATTGCATATAGACCTGACCAGGGTATAATTAATGGCTAATAATGCTAAGAAAAACGTGTTCATTTGATCATATATCTTCTTGTACATGAGGTTAGGTTACACTTGACAAATGTTTTGCAATTAAAACGATAAGTTGCTAACATTAGAATGTGAAAGATTCCAGAGTACTTAATTAAGTGACACTAATTAGGCCATGAAGGAATGTGCCAGCAGGGGAGGGTTGATTTTGTTCAAGCTTGGTCTTATTAGAAGCCTTAGGGGATGCAACTGAAAGTGTGAGGTCCAAATTAGGCACTGCTGCACAATTTGAAGAGTCATGTAGCCAATTAGCTGTAGAGTAATTATTTTCTTGCTTTTCTGATTTGGCTGCTTCTTCTTGTTTAAAGTAGGACAAAGTGGTGCCATCATTAATCTCAACTTCACATTTACACTTATCCTCAAATTTATGACCCAAATTTACTACTGAATTAGCATGCCCTTGGTCTTTTGTGTTGGAGTTTTTGCTCCCAACCTGCAGCCAAATATATCATATTAGGAGAAATACTTACTTGAACATACACACAGATAAACAAGTTATGAAAAGATTAAATAATGTAACTAAATTATTTTTGTGTGTGCGTCCAAATAATTTTTAGGCTAAATACATCTTTTGTTCCTTTAAATATGATGAAAATATTAAGTTAGTCCTTTAAGTATTTTAAGTTTTAAATAAGTCTTTTAAGTTTTTTTGAAAGAAATAAGTCTTTTAAGTTGTTAATTTAATACACAGTTACCCTTTCGATGACCTGTTTAAAAGTTAAAAACTTAAAAAACTTCAAAAGGTGTATTTGAAACTTAAAAAACTTAAATACGAACTTGATATTTTTGTAAAACTTAAGCAATTGATAATGAATGAATTGAATTTGTCTAACATAGTATAGTATATACCAAGTCAAAGAGACTTGAACGTCGCTTTTTGTTGATAGTAGCCAATCTGAGAAAGTATTTTTGAGCATGGCTAGCAACTTGTGTAGGGGTTCTTGAAGTGACAAAGTTTTTAGAGATGCCTCTCCAGTCTCCTTTTCCTAGCTTCTCTAATCCAACAAGGAATATTCTGTGCTCTTCTTCTGTCCATGGAACTCCTGATCAATCAGTATATAATATATGTTAGTTTATGAGATCCCAAGTATATATGTTTTTTTATGAGATAAATTTTAGCATATATAGTATTTTCTCATTCATCATGATTCAAACCCTTATCCATTAACTCCCTTAGCTCAAATTACAAGTATACATGTATGAATAACTACTTAATATTGATGACTACATCCATATCAATATATAAGGAATATAAGATTTTGGTGTAGCATTTTTCTTTCAATTCTATTATTATTAGTAGTTTACATATTAGTATATCACAAATTACAAATAAAAAACAAATGAAGGAAGCTGTTGGAAATTTGAGCATGATAAATTAGTTTTGAAAGAAGTTTCATTTCAACCACAAACAATAAAATTTATAAATAAAGTATTTGATTTTTCATTGAAATTTTGAATTGATGAACTATACAGCAAATACCATAAAATATACAAATTAAATTAATAGAAAACAAAAACAACATTAATTAGTGACCATCTTTCCGCTAATATATGTATAAATATACCTTTCTTTCTCTCTTGGGGTGGACCTATAAAACAATCTGATAGATATGCAATATTAGAAATGGATTTGTGATAATGATTTTCATCAATATTGGTTAATGATGTTGATGAAGAGAATGAGGAAGATGGAGAGGATGGTGAGGGAAAGGTGTCCATGCTAAAGCTTTTCTTGATCATGGTACTAGATGATGAGGATGAAGATGATAGTTGGACCCCAAAGAGACGAAGTCCTCCAAGGGTGAAGGATGTGCATGTCCTACAATTATGTCCTATCTTACCACAATGTGAACACTTTCTTCTCCCCATTACAAACCACCAATTAAAGTTGGTGTGTATATGTTTCTTTTATGAGAATGAGAATGAGAGACAAAGAGAGAACAGAATAAATGAATTAGTTTGGTGGTATATATGATATGAGGATGGAGTAAGATGTGGGGTGGGGTGGGGTTAATTGTTAAATAGAAAATGGAAAGAAAAATATGGTCGCACACCCACGCTACTTAATTGGACGGACATAATTTATTATTCTTGGATATTTTTGTTAAAAATAAAATAAAATCATAGAGACACGAATTCCTTATCTTATTAGTTTTCAGCATCTATGACCTCTGGGCCTATTCACCGTACATCTGGATCTGCCTGCAAATTATTTAACTTGATAATATGCTACTTTAGGCAAACATAATATAATACTCTCTTACCACAAAAATCTACTTATATGTTAGTCATGAGTTTGAGCTAGATCGAGACCATAAGACAGGTGAATATGTCTTGATATTAACTTTTGATGTAAAACCACAATTTCTAAAAGTGTAAAAAATTCAGCTCTCTAATGAATCCCTAAGAAGACTATCATAACCATAATGACATGAGTTTCTAATAGAGCTTATTTGAGTTTGATCATATTATCAGGTAGGTGTCTTCAAGAAACTAGTATGGAAACTTTGTTGAGACTAAAATTACAAAACACCTTTTACGATGGATATGAATTGATTTGAGCGGTTGCATGTTTTTAAAAGCGTACGTTTTCAATATAAGGGTGATTTACAAAGACAAAGACTAGTTTGTAGTTGTTTTATTGAAATTCTTAATTTAGTCAACATCAATGATTAAATTAAAAAAAAAATATGTCAATAAATGATATATATATAAATTTATTTAATAAATTAACATAAAAAAAGTTATACATTCAAAAGAAACTTATCGAAGGTTATCCAAACAAAATAAAACGATTTTTTTAAGCTAAAATAGAAAATATATCAAATAAAAAGAAACAGATACAAAGACCGGAGGGTATAGACCTAACTCAAATGAGAATACATCGTGATAAATCAGTCTAGGTGGATCAACTCTAATATATTCTAACAAAAATTCACTAATTACAGATGCAACCCAGCGAACCCGCGTACGAACGTGAAACCAAGTTACAAAAAAATATGAAAAGTGAACATTCACAGAGAACAATTAGAGTTTAAGAATGGTGAATGGATCAACCGCCAACACAGTATCAAAATCCAAGTGCACCCTCATCAACAACAAACATAAAAAGCTCTTTTGAATAGTACCAGAGTGAAGGTAGACATGACGTCCCAAAACCTGCGGATCTCAACAAATCTGGAATACCAGTGAATCGAAAAAATCATACTAACGAACACAACAGTTTTAAACTAACACACATAAGAACTAAAATCGAGGGATGAGTCCAATATGTCAATAACCATACCCTTCCGAGTTAAACGAACCAGACCCTTTCAAATTTTTGAATCACACACCAACCTTTTTAGGTTTTTGAGTTCAACCTCCGTAAAATAGGTCACAAATCCGTAGCCACAACCAATCTCTAACACTCATAATAATATAATCCTAATCCAAAATTTAATCGATAAATAGCAGAGAGCAGGTTAGGAACAAGAAAATAAATACAAAATCTTACAAGTATATCACATAAAAAAGGAGGGGTTATTATGATTAGAAGTGCACCTTGTGGGCCGATCAAACTATGTTTTAAAAGCATCGTGCAAATGACTTTTGAAATGAATATACCCTTTGTTATTAATTATTAGAATCTAAGATTCAATAAAGAAAGGGTGATGATGATATTCTTGTTCAATTCAATAATGTAATTATAGCCAAGTTGTATATCAGAACAGAAATTTCGGATAATTATCTAGTCCTAATTACATAGCCAATGAATTTAGTATTATTATAGCTAGGCCAAGTTGTCAAGAATTTCAGTCCATATCACAAGTTGATTAATTAGTACAATTTGAACGGAAGGCAAGTTGGGGATGTGTTTAGTTTTCCAAATCCAATCCTGTAGCAAGAGGATATCCATACACTGCTTCCTTTGTCATCTAATTCAGACTCACTTGGCAATATCATACAAAGGAATCTTCTTAATTATTTTGGTGAATTTTAAACAAATCTAACTTGTTGAGTCTATTATACAATTTGATGCCTCGTTAATTTAGTTACTACTCCTAATTGATTCTATTTTGAATATGCCAATGGGCATATTCAAATTTGGGAGCAATACAATAACTCGTTGAACTTTTATTGTATATGTTTTTCTCAATCTTTTTATATTTTATTTTTCACTTCTTACACTCAAACAAAATTGTCTTTGATTGAAAGCTATTTGTGAATTACATCCAAAAATTACACAATAATACATGGCCATAGGCGCACTACTAGAACGATCATTGATCAGTTGCATCTAGTAAGCAAGTGCTTAATCAAAATTTAGTTAACAATTTTTTAAACACGAATCATTATCTTTCAATCCACTTGTTGAGTACGAAATAGTATATATAGCTCAAGGGAAAAAAAACAATACCACCGGTGACATATATTGGATAACTATGTGATCGGTCTTAAATGGTTAATGAATTTTATCAAATAATGAATTGTTGTTGCATAGAATTTAAGTTAAATTTTTAGACTATCACACACTTATTCTCATGTTAACTTGTGTCTAGTTAAGAAAACAAATATAATATATAAATCTTGAAACTTGTATAATCAAAGTTTAAAATGTGTAAAAAAAATGATATTTTTAACATGAAGTTTTTCTTCTTGATTTCTTTAACCGGTGTTCCAAAAACACTAGTTAGAACGACCTTTATAATATTACACCACTATCAAATTCATTATCATATGCATATACTCCTTAATTTGGATACATCCACTACTCCACATCTTACCAAATTGGGCTATGTACACTTGGTAACAAGTCTTTATTAAGTCACATCAAACATTCATAATTAGTCTTATGGGTAAGCACACTAATCTTAATCTTATCATAAATAGGATATGCAAAAGGTAACCAAAGACCGGGGTAAGTTAGTTCATGGGTCATAATCAATCAAGGATATAAAAAATAATTGAAGATGAATAAACTTATTATTATTAATTAAAACGATATAAAAAATAAACTCTTTGAAATTACCAAATTAAATAAACTGATCGTAATACTGAGTTGGCATTTTATGGATCAATTGACGATGTAAACCGTGATACAACATTGATTATTAGTGGATAATATGCTTTTTTGGTCATGATTGATGTCACATTATATATATATTGTTGAACCCTGCGACCTATTGGTTCCATCCAAGCACTTAGACCACTTGACTAGTAGCTGTTTTTGTGTTATATTTTCGCTTCCCCTGACTCATATGCAATACCAAACATACTTTTTAAAAGCCAACTAATCTCTTTTCCTCTCATTCCAGACTTTAACGTTAAACGGTTCTGAAGTCATGTTCTCCCCTTATTCATGCGATCTCAAAGCTGAAGTCAGCCATTTCCATCTTTTTCTTCCCCCTTTTCTCTCGATTTCTCTGCAGAAATATGATTGTGATGCAGATTTCTTCCATGATAACTTATTAATGGTATGATCACTAAACTAATTTTCATATCTGCTATTTTATTCATTTTGATTTTGTGAATTGTGATTGTGTCAGTTTTCATGATGAAGGGAGATGCTTGAAATCCTATTATGATTATATTTATTGTATTGATTGTGAGTGTGTCAATTTCCTTGGTTCCCAATGCTTGAGATTAGAGTTTCAAAATTTGGGGATTTTATGAGTTTCCCGTTGTTTCTGAATCCTTGAATTTTCAAATACAAAGTTTTCACGTTTATTGATATAGGTTACGATTGGCAATGCTTAATTTCTAATTTCATTAAAGTATTATTATTATTATTCTTATTTCATTAAACCGTACTTAGATAGTTTTCTTCAGACTAAACACACGTGCAAATGTTGTTCCTGGAAAATAGCCACTCCAAGCATGACTAATGTGTAGTGGCCTTTGACAAATCCTTGAAAATATAGTCTTGATCTTGAACACCGTACAATGTTGTTGCTTGAAAACCCTTGAAAATAGTCACTCCAACCATGACTGATGTGTAGTGGGTTTTGATAAATCCTTGAAAATAGCCACCACTCCAAGCATCGTGGGTGGTTTTTCAAGAGAAACCACTAACTTTTCTGATTCTCATTCTCTTTCTATAAATAAACATTTCCCTGAACTTCTTATTCACCATAAATTATATCCTCTCTGTCAGAAACAAATATCAGGCAAAGTATGTTGTAATATTTAACAAAAATAATATACTTACATTTATGTTTTAGATTATTTATTGTATGCAACGTAACTAATGTTTATCACGTCAATTGTAGGATGGCAATGATGAAAGTTACTGCAATCTCTGACATTGTGTGTGGAAAGATTGAGTTTAACGTGACAGCTAGAGTAATTAACATTTGGGCAATTCCGGATCGCAACAACACCGCAGAGGAAGGAAGCATTCATATGCTTTTGGTGGATGCTAAGGTAATGTATCTAAAGAGTAGGGGTGTGTGAGTTTCATGTGAAACGCATAAAAACCATTTTGGAAAAAGTTCTGCTTCTATTTAATTATTACTCATGTGTGTTTTTTGTTGATTTCAACTTCTGCCTTAGAAGTCAAATTATTGTCTTTTATAATCAGAATATGAATTTTTATAGGCACAGGAGAGATTCACTTTTTATACCAAATTAGTTAACAACTATTTAAAACAAAGATATAGTGTCATACCGATTCAGTTTTAAGGTTATTGTTTTTCGTTTATATCTTTTGATAGGGTGGAAAAATTCAAGCGTCAATCCGGAAAAATTTGATTCCAAAGTTCAAGTCTGAGATAGAAGAAGGTTTTGCTTATGCCTTTGAAAATTTCATGGTTGCCACCAACGAACATTCATACAAGGCAACTGAGCACAAGTATAAGCTGAATTTTATGCATTCAACAAAGGTTTTCAAAATCTCAACTAAAGATATACCTGTCGATCATTTTGATTTTATGCCTTTTCCATCGATATTGGCAGCTACTAGAGAGGACAAGTTGCTTGGTAAATACTATTTTTCATTAACAAAATATTAAGTTATATATATATGTATACTTCTATGGATACAAATTTTTGACTTGCTTCTTGACCTTTATTTACATTAGATATTATTGGACATGTTGTCGAAAAAGATGTTGTCAAGGAAACTGAAAAAAATGGTCAGGCGCCTATGATGCACAAACATTGCTTTGAAGCCGTTGATCGTACTTTCAAGGATATAATGCAAAACAAAGATATCCCATTTGGTGGAAAAGTAGTTGTTTTGGGTGGTGATTTTCGTCAAATTCTCCCTGTTGTACCTAAAGGAACAAGACAACAAATTGTTCGTTATGCTATAAATTCTTCTTATCTTTGGAATTATTGTGAGGTCCTTACATTGACTACAAACATGAGACTTCTAAGCGGAAGCACATATTCTGACATTGAAGAGAGAAAAAAAATTCTCAGAGTGGATATTGTGAATTGGTGATGGAACGGGTATTGAAAATGTAACTTGAATTTTGGTATTGAAAATGAATTCCGTTCGATTTATTCAATAATATCATTGTAGTCTTCATTCAAATATTTTAAATAGTACATTTAAAAATGTCGACGACTCATAATATCTTCCATCTCATGCTTATATATGAAACTCAAGACTCATGTTTTATTAATTCATTAGTATTATTGTAATCTTAACTGAAATGTTATAAATAATACATTTAAGTATCTCAATAACTAATAATATAGTCAATCTGATACATACATACATACATACATATATATATATATATATATATAAACAAACCCGTGCATCGCACGGGTCGGGGTCTAGTAAAAAGGAAAAGTAACAGTACAAAATACATCCAAAGAGCCGTCCGAAAACGCTCAAAAACCCCGAAAGATCAACCCCTTCCCAACAAGAGAGACATGAGACAACACCCAAAGACACCACCAAAAGAATACTGAAAACAGAACAGAAAAAGAGAGCTACACCAAGAAAAAACCAAAAACACCCAACGACGTAACATGCCAAAACTCCTAACAAGAGCTCCACAATGATCGATGTCACATTATATCAGATAAAATTAAAGCAGCACACTACGCCACTAATTGCTAAGCTCAAAAGATAGATTGCATCACTATAATTTAGTAATTGCTCGAATGAAATCTTTTACTGAATGTCCAATGTGCAAGCACTTTCCCATATATGATATATCTATCCAAAAATAATGTGAATTTGTTGCAACAGATACACAAGATACTATGTTATGTACCCTACAACTTTTCCCAAAACGGAGACACCACTTGGTGGAGCCAAAGATCGCAATAAATAAATGTATTACTTTAATATGTTAATATTTTTTTTTGCAATGTTAATTTGTTATATTGACAATAATGCAATTTTCTAATGTACACTTCCTTAACCAACTAGTGGCTTTTTTTCTCAAAAGAAAAAATTAACCAGTGGCTTTCTAATTTCGCAAAGAGGTACTAGTATCGTTTTCTCTATTTAAGTAAAAAACAACATGGGAAAATTAAGTTATGATAATGATTGTGCAGATGTAGAAACTGGTTATTTTATTGGGCAGTCCATTCCAGTCATACAATATGTAATGTTCTTAACTTGTTGCAATCATTTCAATAATTTATATCTGTTGATATATGTGCCGCCTATTATAACTGGTTTACCGCGGACTAGTACTTAAAATGTCTAAAACTTCAATAACAGATACTTTGTCTCTTAAAAATAAATGTTTATGGTCCTTATCAATTTTTCGATAAAAAAGTGGTTTAATTGATATGAGTTTAGTGAAAGAAAAAAAAAAACAGGTTATTCAATCGTCTGATCCTTAACTTAATTGATTGTCTCAATCTGGTCTCTTAACTATAATTTGTATCAAGTTGGTCTTCTATGTTTTGTTTTGTTACTGGTTTTAGTCATTTCTGTTAGTTTCTCTCAAAAAACATTAATAGAAAGGACTAAAACTAAGAATGAAACAAAACATAAGAGACCAAATTGGTACATAAGTTAACGTTTTTTGAGAGAAACTAACAAAAATGACTAAAACGAGTAACGGAGCAAAACATAGGGGACCAAATTGGTACAAGTTATAGTTAGGGGAGCAAATTAAGACGATCAATTAAGTTAAGAGACCAGACGGTTAAATAAGCCAAAAAACTAATACGTAGTTTCAATTAACCGACATCAATCAAGTCACCATCTTCATTATATAAATAAAAAAGGTTATAAGTTTTTATTTACGCGATCTTCGTTTGAATTTCTAATAGTTTTAATATTGGTACACAATAGACCACTTATGAAAGTGGGACACCTTAAAACTCTCCTATACTGAGATTAATACATTCTTGCATATATTAAAATAAATTCGGAGAAATATTTATATACTATGATTGGCCAGTAATGAGGGGTTTTGATTGCATCTATGAGGCACTATGTTAGATTTCATATTCGATACCAAAAAAAGGTCGGAAGTGCCCAAAAATGATAATATAATACAAGTGTCTTAAAATTAAAGTAAAAGAACCCTAAAGAAAATTAACATAAAAGAATAATATAGAAAACAACTTAATGAATTAGATGAAGAAATAAAAAATAGACAATTGCCAATGACAGATTGAATAACACTGTTGATAGTTAACAAGTTCACCGCATATTCAAGGCTTCTACTAATTACAGCTCATTATAAATTGACAATTTATCTGCTAATTGATCATGATTAATATAGTCTAGAAAGAAAGATGAAAAGGACTGTGCAAAATTGACTGGTAGTGAAATTAACACAAATTATAGAATATGACAATACCTTTCAAGTGATTATTGTTTTCCTTGGAGACTCCCAGGTGCCGCTGCACCCCCCAGTTTTAATATAAATTTCATATTATGCATGACATTTCAGCTGATAAGTTGTGGTTGCAGCGATTATGCAGTCCCTCCACGTATCCTGGGGGGATTTGAACCAGCAATATCACCACCACACCAGTTTACAATGTTCATATTTTTTGAAATTGTTTAATATATATTCTTCAAAAATTTGGCGCCCCCGAAAAAAAAAACTCAAGATCCGCCACTGGACGCTATATTATCTTTATATTTTTGAGACGGAAACTGTTATTAAGATGAAAAGTGTCTGTACATTGTATTAGTTGGTAGTGAATTTGGGACCAATCCATAAGCAACAATTTGCTATTATACGTTAACTCTATCCTCCTTACTTCCCTCATTCCAAATGTTTGGTTACACATATGTGATGAAAGTATATAATTGGTCTATTGCACTAAAATATATTTTATTTGATTCAAATGCATTTTTGATCTCCTATTTTTTAAGAGTGGCTCTCTTTGTAACTTAATTTATAATTTTTCCATTTTGGTTCAAGGGTGTCGTTATTTTAGTGTCTTTTATTTATTTGCACACGTTATTCTATCACTTCTTGTGTTTTGACTGTTTTGTTTAAATATACCATTTCTTTGGCTTTAAAAAAAAAAACATTAAAAGCCTCGTTTGCAACAACTTTTTCTTAAAAAATCACATTTTCAAGACAAAATAAGCACTTTTTGAAATTTTTATGTTTGTTACAAATTTTCAAAAAAAAAAAAATTATAATTTGAATGAAAAAACCTCAATAATTTTAAATGAGTGGTTTTTACTAGTGTTTGCCCATAAAAACTAAAAAAAAAAAAAGATTTTCATTGCGATAAACAAACAAAAAACAACTTCTACTTTTTTAATAAAAATAATCTGTAAACCACCACCGCCATCATCAATTTCCATAACCCCAAACCTCAAGTGCATCTCCCTAAAATGTTTTAATTCAGGATTCACTCGCAATCAAAGTTGAAGATTTCAAATGAAAATGTTATTTGTTCTCGTGAACTTAACTCAGTTGATAAAAATAATGTATGATATATACAAGGTCTGGGTTCAAACATCGGCCACCACAAAAAAAAATGATGTTTAGAATTCAATTTCGCACGTCATTATAACAATTTTTTTGTAATATATTTTAATTAATATGAATTAGTGAGTTACGAATTTCACAATTTACTTATAAAAAATAATATTATATTCAAATATCAAAATATGGCTACAACCTTCGTTGTTTATTTTTTTTTTCTTTGAAG
Source organism: Medicago arabica (assembly GCA_946800305.1). Classification (NCBI taxonomy): domain Eukaryota; kingdom Viridiplantae; phylum Streptophyta; class Magnoliopsida; order Fabales; family Fabaceae; genus Medicago; species Medicago arabica. Next base: position 68,677,869 of record OX326964.1, read on the forward strand.
GAATTTTTTTTTTTAATAAACCTTCGTTATTTAAAAAAAGTTATAAATTGTCGGAAAAAATTATGTTATCACAACAACTTGAGTCGCTAAGGTACACTAGATATAACAACAATCTTAGTTGGAAAAATCAACTTATCCTAACAAAAAAAATAAAAAATGGTGGCGAATATTGTCGTTGGCAAAATTACTAACGACAACAATATTAAATTTTGCGGCAAAATTAGAATAATTTTTTCCCTAAGAAACTATCTTTATTTTCTCATGCACCTCCACCATCTAAAATGATGAGACTTCATCTATCTGTTGTTGAATTGTCTTCCTTCGAAGGCACCACCAGAATGTTGTTGTAAATTCATCACACATCTACCTTCAAACTTCACGGTAGCTCGAACTACTCTAGATCTAGGGGTCTATCATCTGTCGAAGCCACTTATACATAATTTTATTGAATTTGTAAGGGGTTATTGAAATTGACGTTTCCTTTTAATAGAAAGATCCAATCGATATTTGAACATCATGGCATGGCATTGTTATTACTTGATTGTTTTTGCATATAGTTGTTGTCACTTTAGCATGGATGACTACATTTATTACTACATACTAAGTTTATATGTAGTTGCCTCTGTTTATATTGTTCAACTCTTATTTTCATTGGCACGGTTATTCCATCACAATGACTATTCTGTGAATAACTAAATGTAAAACCTACTCTATTCAAGTGTAAATAATGGTTTTTATATTGACTAAATGAGTTTCTCGAAAGACAACCACAGCAACCAGTTTTGCCAATATGAGAGCAATCAGTATTAAATTTAGCAGAACTCATTGAAAGTTTACTCCAAAACCTACTCTTGCAACTGTTGGTTCCACAACCACGTGTTGATTTTAATATGATAGTATCTAACGTAATTGTTTGAGGAATTTTCATTACACTGGGCAGGATAAACCAAAACTGGAATATTGTTCTGTACAAAGCTAAATAATACTAATATATCGGAGTTCAAATTTCGTTAGCTTTACTATACTATGTTCCTCTCCCCTCCACAAAATCAGACAGATAGGTAGATACTATTATTTACATGATCACTAAACCAAAACTTAAGAGTAAAAAGTATAATATGCAAGAAGCTTTAAACTTGCGCACTCTCCACCTATAAAAAGAAGAACCTCCGTATTTTCCTCTGCACATGCCTCTGAATTTGATTGTCCTTTGTTTTCTGTACTGGTCTGATATACTTGGAAATGGAGAAGTGATCAGCAATCACATGACAATGTCACCTTCCAGCATCTTGAGCACCTATGACAAAACACAATAAATGTGGGATGGAGATGGAGACATTACTAATTAATTAAACACAAATATTTGAAAGATTAGTTTGTATGGAATGGTCTGCATGAGTTATGGTCCTTCATAGACAAACTCCTAATAATCCTTGAAATAAATTGTCAGGATCTGTTTGGAGATCGAATCGGCATATGACTTTTGGGACAAAGTTCAATTGGTTCAATCTACAACTATGCTTGAACTTGATGAGTAATAAATAAATAAAATTATAAACATGTAAATTAATCAAGTCTCCAACCTGAGACACTCGAGGCCTTAAATGAGGATCCCGTCGAATACACATAGAAGAACATTGCATCATGCGATAAACCTCTTGATCAACATAGCAATTTCCTATGCTTGGATCTACTAGTTTGTCGATGGCATTTTCTTCAAGCAATGGACGTGCCTACACAAATATTTGAACCACCAACAATGATGAATAAATAGTTGTAAATGGATCGATACTTGTTTCGTGAGAAAGGCATCATGGCACACTCTTATTGTCAAAGAGGTGAGTATAAGTCAATACATTCAAACATGATACTAACAACTCTCTTTCCAACACTCTATTCATGGTTGGATGAAATTCACATGGGCCCTAAACTTTGGAAATGGGACCGACATGATTTCGTTAGATCCACTCAGACTTATAGAGAGAATGTTGAAAAGAGTGTCAGGGACTTCTTTTTCAGATATACAACAGTTTGGTAGCAATTAAACTCATTGTATAAATCATACCCATTCACTAAGGCATTGTTGGCCCCTTGGCCGGCCAATATCCACAGCTTTCCGACCTGTGACAAGCTCTAGTAATACAATCCCAAATGAGTACACATCAGCTTTTTCAGTAATTTGACCACTTTGAGCATATTCTGGTGCCAAATACCTAAAGGAACAACAAGATTTCTATTATCACATTTTAAAACTAACAATGAAAAAAATGAGATGAAAAAGAAATTGGCTTTCATCTAGCACTACCCAAATGTTCCTATCACCCTGGTTTCCACACCCATGTCTCCATCTGGCTGCCACCTAGCAAGTCCAAAATCTCCCACCTAATATCCATAATTGAAATTTAGTTGAGACATATATCTTAATAAAAATACCTAAAAGCATAATATGCACATCTGGCATCATAGATGAACAATCATTTATCACCAAGGGACGCAAAAAGAACATGAAGGCGATAATGTAGTCAAGTAAATCAGACTTACTAATGATTCAAAATCATGAGTGAGGAGGATATTGTTAGGCCGCAAATCACGGTGTACAATGCAACCAACTCTACATTCTTCATGAAGATATCTCAATCCACGAGCTGCTCCAACCGCAATTTTTTGGCGTGCAGACCAATCCAGCACATTCTGCATCCGTCCTGCAAAATCCAAATGATCTCTTTAAAAAAAATTATCCTGCAAATTGCCATTAGCTGATATGAATGTAGTTTTAACTTATTTAGGATTCAAGAGGATTTACCATAGAGATGAGAATCAAGTGATCCGTTGCAGATATACTCATAAACTAGCAATCTTCTTCCATCTTCAACACAGAACCCAATTAGCATCACAACATTGCGGTGTTGTGCGCAGCTTAAGACCTCTACTTCTGAGCAAAATTCTTTGTCTCCTTGAGTACTGGCTAATTTATATTGCTTGACAGCAACGACTTGCCCATCCTGTAGAACACCACGGTGTACCGAACCAAAGCCACCTTCAGCTAAGAAGTTTGCTTGAGAAAACCCGCCCGTGGCGAGTTGTAGTTCTGCAAATGTAAACCACCTTGGAGGATTCCCAAATGCAGGTCCTTTGTGTTGACAAATAGAACACAATGGAGGAGGTCCATGAGGTGCATTTCTGGCTAGTGAAATTGCTTCTCTAACACTTTTGCTCAAGTTCACATCAATTTTACCAGTAGACACTCCAAAGATTGGATCTTCATCCAAGAATGTCAATTTTTGAAGCAAAGCTTCATAGGTAGAAACCAAAGACTTATCACTAGATCTTTGCATATTGTCATCGTGTTTTGAGAACTCACCATCTACACAAATTACATTTGAAATCCATGGCTGAAAAGACGAACTTTTCGATGATGAACTTAGCTTTTCACTTTCCGAGTCAGATTCAATATCCTCAAGGTTCGACAGTCCCTCGTGAACAACAAAGGGAAAACATCTCCTTCGTCTTTCATAGTTGTCAGAGTGGAAAAATGGCGATGTTCCAGGATCTGAGCTCGATATCGAAGCTGTTCCAATATCAGTTACAGTCAATGGTGGTGACCCTTGCTCTGGACTACTAGCAGGAGTAACTGCTGGACCTCTAATTATATCTGAATGTTCAAAATTGTCTATTAAGTTACTTGTGTACGCATTTGGTTCCAACGACAATGCACAATCTCTTCCTTCCTTCTTAGGTGAACTATTCAAATTCAATCGTAGAATCTTCGGATGAGAATGCTTCATAATTACAATATTGCAATGCAGCTCGTCCATGCAGTATTTCTTTTCACCTTTCAATTTTCTGCAATTGTGGACAAACGAATGATTGTTTCCCAACTCATAAATAATTTGGAAAATTATATAGTAGAAACAACTTATTACATTGTATTGCATGTAAAGGACACAGTTCAAATGGTCATTAGTGTCAATTTACAGATACCTTAAACCAGAACACAACCCCTAAGAAAGAGTGTGAAAAATACAAAGTAATCTTATTACCTGTCCAATATTACCCAACTTGACTGCACTCTCTTGGCTTCAGCAGCCACTGCACCGCACGAAGAACCAGAAAGAATCTTCACTCTAATCTTTATCTGTTCAAATATTTGAAAGGTTACTTACAAAAGCTGAATAGCAAAGACACAAAGCAAAACGCAAAGAAACACAAATGTGGAAATTATTAATGAGTTATGTTAGTTCCAACCTTTTCAGGATCATAAAAATCATGGAGTTGAAGAACTAATTGAGAACATGAGTTTGTAATAACTTCTTTCTGATCTGAAAGAGTTCCTAATCGCGATGTCCAGTGACTCGTGGCACAATCAGTAGTAAATCTTGAAATACCCCATACCTTCTTCCCTGTAAAATACACAAATTACAATCAATCTTAAACCATATTACCACAAGGAATTTGAAAAAGATTTCAAGATTGTTCAGATCTCGTCTAGTGTCTCATTTCCTTAACTTCTTAATTCAAAAAGCATGACACATAAAAGCTGCAAAAGCATAAGCATATGAAAGAAAAGAATGACAATACTTGAAGAAAGTTGAGGAATGATGACCAAAAGCTTAATGCAATCCCCTGGTTGAACAACATGAGTCAAAGCCCAAACCAAAGCAGTTCTCGAAATATCTTTTGAAGCTTTCACTGCAACTATAACAACCTTAGAGGAAGAAGAACTCGTTTCTTCTTCATAATGATGACCCTTTTGTTTATTCATCTTTACAAGAAAAATCAATTGCTAGAACCCATCTCAATTGTTAAATCAACTACCCAGAAGAAAAGAAATGTTTCAAAAAAAGAAAAAAGTAAGAAAAAAACAAATAGAAATGGACAGTAGACAGTAGACAGTAGACACAAACTTCAAGGTACTTTAATCAAACAATGTTGCCGTTAAAGCAAACAGTGTGACAGGAACAAAACATTAGAAGAAGAAAAGAAAGTGACAACGTTGAATGTGTGTTGAGGAAGGTCATGGAATGGAAGAAGAAACAGAATTTTGTTTTGATTCAGGTAAGAACAAAGCTATTTTCTTCTTAACAGTTTTTGTACAATCATTGCAAAACAGAATACAAAAAGATTTATAACCTCCTTTAATAATTATAATTATAATTATAATTATATGAGTTAATTAAAGGGTCATGATGAACAAACAAGTTATATGTGAGTGTGTAGATGTAGAGACAAATCCGTTTGCTAATCCCAAAATTATTCATTATTATTATTATTATAAGCTCTGAATTTAGAGCAACATCTTAGGAACAAAGTATTATTCTCACATAAGACATAACTACTAGTACTAGTAGTTTTAGTTTTTAAAGGTTTTTGAAATTCATTTCAAAAGTATACATCTTTTAACATATATATATATATATATATATACATATATATTGAAAACTAAACATATCATTTATGTCGCACAATGTTGGTAGTTTTAAGTCTAACACACAATTTTAAACTTTTTTAGTTACCAAAAGTTAAGAAAATATTGAGATGTGCAAAACACACACTCCATCCGTATCTTATTATATTATGAATCACATTTGTAATATCTAATTGTCTCATATCATTTGTTATTTTAAAATACTAGAAATACATTTAATATTTTTTTCAATTTCATTGAGCCAATGAATATTGATTTAGTTTATAAAAAGTTTACTCATATTTCATAAGTCGTACGTTCAACTCTTTATGTTGATCTTACTGTAAAAGTTTTTTAAATCCTAAGTTTTGTTTTGAAACACTAGTGAATCTTGGAACCTAAATCAACCCAACTTGATTCTATATAAAAAAAAATTAAGAGGGGATTGAAGGAATATCAAATGCATCGCTTGAACATAGGGAAATGGATATTAAAAGTACTCATAGCAAGTATTATAAGCAAGTGACAACTTTGGTTTAACTTGAAAATCACTCTCACAACCCTCAAATACCGTGGCATTGATGACATGACATGTGAATTTTATAACCAGTGGGCTGGTACCTTTCTATTGCAAGTATTAAAATAAAGATTGTTTAATTTGAATGTACTATATAGGAGCTCCAACAACTATGAAGATTATTTAATTTGAATGTACTATATACTTCTATATAGAAGTTCCAACAACTATTAAGATTGTTTATTTAATTTGAAAGTACTATACTACTATATAGTATCTGTAATTACATTCGGCACGAAATTGCAGCTCACATCAATCCGCATTCAACATTTGGCATAAGAAAGTGAAATGCATAAATAAAGAAGAGACCGATTGAAAATGTTGCTTTCATTACATGTCTAGAAAGAAGGTACCAAAATTGGATTAATTATCAAATGGTGGAAACCTTTCCGTAGTGCATACAAATAGAATGGCCAAAAAAACTCAATTGAATTGACTACGTGCTAACCAACCAATTCTAGTTGTTTTGATTGATGTAATGAGCCAACACAAGAATATGAATTTGGTGGCTGAAAGTGAAAGTTTGAAGTCATATTTTATATTGCCTGAATAGTTACATGTGCACATTTAATGAACCATTGCATTACTACTTACTACTACTCCTGTCAAGCCAACACAAACCCACTAGTGAGACCAGATCGGCACAAACTTTCTTTCAAACGAGTTTATGTTTTCTCAGTTCTCACGTGTCAAGCTTTATGATCAGTTCATTAAATTATTTTGAGTTCATTAATGCCACAGAATTTATCAAGCATTTCTTCCAATTAAAACATCTAAAATGTAGTATATAATATTGTTTCGATTAAAATTAAAATTAAAATTTCAACAGACAATAGATTGGTTCAAGTGGTATGAGACTTGAGTCCCTTAAGTATGTGGTTAGAGATTTCGAGAACCCATCTTATGTGTCCTACATATTCTTAGATGTATGAAAACTTTGTACCAATATAATATATAATATAATGATAAAAAAAAATAGAATTTCAAATTCAATCATTTCATTATTTAAAATATGGTTTCTTTTGTAAATGTTTAGATTATACCTGTGGTAGTTAGAAAGTTAGAAAAATAAAAAATGTTATACTAATAGTTGTCAATGAATTAGTAGTTGTGATTCAAAAGAAAACATGGATAAGTGATTGAGCCATTAATTAATTGAACTTTTTAACTAGTAATTTATTATATTAATTATGAACTTATTCGACTGCACGATAATGTGACCGGAGGGGTAGACCACGATGAACGATGTAGATAGGCAATGTCTTTTTGAAAAAATGTAGATAGGCAATGTTTGTCTACGGTAATGTGATTAATATGTAAAGGCTCATGCTAACTGGAGCCTCCACCGCATCGGTTAATAAATCAAATATAGTAATATTTACATTAAATGCTTAAATAATAACCTAAGAAAGGTAATATTTGCATTTAAAAACGTGTATTCGATGATTAATTGTTTACTCTTTTAGCTTCCTTAATCAGTGCCTCGGGGCACCGGTTAGCATTACCCTTATGTAAAAAATGTGTCTTGGCATAAAATGGGAGCTTTTGAAGTGGCATTTTTTATCAAGCGTTTCAATTTGTACCAAAAAGAAATATCAATCTTTTAAGATTTAATATTGAGATGATATAAATAGATATTTATTATTAAAAAAAAAGTTCTTTTTGAGTCCCTTTAAAGGTTTCATTTTCAGTCGTTGCAAATTTTCTTGGATTCTCTAATATCTCTATATCAATACTCTTTACAGAAGAAGAAGAAGAAAAAAAAAAAACAGTGCTCATGTGTATGCGGATCAAGAGAATCCATGAAAACATAGGAATATTAGAAAAGAATGTTGTAGTTTAATTAGTTAATCTCTTACTAGGCAATGAAAGTATGCAATCGGGTTATATAGACTATATATATCAGTATGTCACACATCTTTGTTGAAGAAGCTAACACATACTTTGCGAAGCTCCTTCAACATATATAGTGATGAATGACTTGAATAGCAAGTAAACTAGAAAAAGAATCATCTTGTCAAGTGCTTCTATAAGCATATATAATTATAAAAGTAGCATTGAATTTGGTTCTTATACAGTATAAACAACTTTCTCAATATCAGCTTTCTCAAATTGTGTTAATCACAACAAAGAAGAATGTATATAGGTAACTCTAAGCATCTCACTTTTGTGTATGAAGTGAAGGATTCAAAAAGAAAATTCAAAATAGTTCAATGGTTAATTCAGATAAAGATTGCAGTGTTACCCTTTACTCATTCCCTGGTGTCCTAGAAACTATTGTCCACTTGAGACATGATAGACATATGATTCTCCATCATTCTAGTGTGTGTTGATAGCAAGAAAAAGGGAAATGTGGTTTTAAGGGACAAAGTTGAATTTTATTGACTCGAGTTGTTTGTTTCGACACCTTCAATTTAGTCCCTATTGAGATTGCACCTAAGTTTATTTCTACTTTCTGGGAGAGCACTGCACTACCATTTGATGAATGCAGTTTTATGAATAACTTTTCCTGACAAAAAAAATAAAATAATTTTTAGCAGCCTTCTGATGTATGTTATTTTCTAACTCTGGTGTATGCGAGCAAATAGAGAAGAAGTTATTTTCTAACTGAAACATAATTAGGATGAAAGTAATTCTGCTTTTCAATTTTCATGTATGTTTCTTGAAAAATGAAACTAATGGAGAAAAATCCATTTTCCAACTATAACATAATTAAGAGAGAAAATGTATATGCTTTCATATTTTCTTAATAACTTTTTGTAGTTTTGAAAACAAAAATAGTGGTTTTTCATTCTTTGATAGAACTGGGGCATTAGGTACACCAACCAGTTATAAACAATGCATGTTAGATGGATATAAACTAACATTAATCCATCCAATAATTGCTATATGTTGGATAGGGAATAGGAACGCGAATTGTATGTGAGAAACTTGTCCAGTGAACCGAACCCTCTCAATTCGCAGAAGAACAAATCATGTTTAAGGTGTTAGCACCGCTACCTATCGGGGGAAAGGAGAGCGCAACTTGTGTCGCTGTGTACCTTCTGAGTTATGTGACTAATTTGCTAACAATGTTGAGGATCACTGCAAATCCTACTCCATGGCGGATAATCCTTCCTAGGCATTGCGAAATCAGCTCCCCCGAGTTTCAAAGTAGGGCAATAACTGTCTGTTCCCTCATCAACGTAGATGAATCTTGCTTCGCATTCGATTTCAGGTAAAGAACCTCGGATTCGGTCTATTACCAAACCCTGAGATGGAATAGAAAACAAAGTCAATGAAATTGAAGCTAAAAGGATCATATGACATGATGCAATAGATTTTAATTTGCAAGTGGTACATATAAGCACGAATTTCAATAACTGGATGGAGAGTGGAAATTTTGATATTTCCTGGACCTTTTTATCAACTATTTTAGTACAAATACTTCTGCTTATATACTCAAATATGAAATATGCATGATTAATAGAGTGCTTAGATTCACGCTAAAGAATATCCAAAATCAGTTTTAAGTAAAAACATAAATGTTTTGGTTCAAGCAGCTCACATCTTTTGAGTTTACCACACTGAAGTGAGAAGCATCCCTCATCTTACAAGCCGATTTATAGAATTGAGTTAGGCTAAACTCAAATTTTAAGATAGTATTAAAATCTATCTAAGATTTATTGGTCCATCCACAATTAGGTCAAGCTTGAGATGTGAAGTATACAAAACTAAATTCCTTTCAAAACATGCTAACCAAAAGTCGCCCAAAGAAGAGTAGTCATCCATCTTTAAACTTGGGTTGGACATAACTCAACTTTACAAAAACAGCTTGTAAGGTGAGAAATGCATTCACTTATAAACCCTTATTCATGTCTTATCTCATTCAATGTGAGACTCTTTAACGAACAGACCTCTCACACTCAGGACTGGAAAGTATGCAGATTTGATGGCGGAAACAATTTTTGGATGCAAGAAAGCAGTTTTAAGGTAGTTTGCAATGTTGTCGGTAGTAATAATCTCTTTAGAGTGGAGCAAGTGATGGATCCAGAAATTTTAATAAGTGGTGTCAAAGTTATATCATAAAAATTTATATAAAACTTTATAAACGCGTAGGCGTGCAAAAAGTATACATGTGTTTAGATTATGATAGTAGTTTTATGGTCTTGTTAACGATATGCTCTAAGATAATTGGTTAAAGATTTAATAAAAGAAAATTTTATCTTAAAAATAAGCGTTATTTATATCGATATAATAATTACATCAATTTTTTATTAAAAAAAAACTACTTCTTTTGATTTATTAACTAGTGCTCTTAGAACACTCATTAGGATCCTTCTTAATTTTGTAATATTTTGTAGTGTAATAAATGGACTATGTGAATACAATAATGCTATATAAGTGGGGTCAAACTGGATAAATATCTACTTTTGGAGTTAAGATTCTCTCCATTTTACTTAAAACAAATTGAGACAAGTGGGGTCGGCTGACCCATTGCCCCCACCTTGGATTCATGCCTGAGTGGAGCTCTTTCGTCATCCTCTCCATGAGAGAGATTTGTGATGGCATGGCGGTTCAGAGTTGGTTGAAAACGTCAGTTACACCCATTTCATTGATCATCCATTGTCAATGGCGTCGTCGTTGATTACTATCTGATCAAAGTCCAAAACACCACCATCACCACCGTTTTTGTAAAGATAGGAAAATGCTAACGTGTGTATTATAACAAAAATCAAAATTATTAAAAATTATACCAATTTATTTCTCAAAATGTTTGAAAAATAGTTTTTCTCAATAAATATTTATTATTTATAAAATCGATTTATAAATCGATTTTATGGGGTAGTTCCTGGAGAGTGGTGATGATGAAGATTATGTCCTATAATGTTAGAGGGTTGGGTGGTTTTGAGAAAAGAGCTGAAGTTCGACGTTTTATTCTAGACAAGCATCTGTTAGTGGTGTGTTTACAAGAATCTAAGCTGAGTTTGATGAGGAATTTTTTGTAAAATCTTTAAGGGGTAGTTCCTGCTTTGGGTACTCTTATCAAACTTCTGTTGGGGCCTCTGGTGATTTAATAACATGTTGGGATTCGTCGGCGGTGGAGGTTTGGTGTACTATGAGTTTCAGACATGTTTTGATTATTAAAGGGAAAGTTATTCTCACGGGTCAGGTGTTTATTATTGCAAATGTTTATGCTCCTTGTGATACTAATGCAAAACAGGATCTTTGGGTTCGATTGAATCAATTTATTTTTGAGAATGGAGAAGCAAATGTTTGTATCTGTGGGGATTTTAACTCAGTTAGAATGGCGACAGAGAGAAGAGGTAGAAGCGAGATATTTAGACATTTAGACAACTTTAATAATTTCATTGAAGGTAGTTTTTTTATTGATTTACCGTTATGTGGAAAATTATTTACTTGGTATCGTGGAGATGGCGTTTCAATGACCAAGATTGATAGATTTTTGTTGTCTGCAAAATGGTGTGATTCTTGGCCAAATAGTATTCAAGTTGCTCATCAGCGGGGCCTTTATGATCACGTCCCGTTGGTTTTAAATGTTGATGAGGCTAACTGGGGTCCCTGACCTTTGCGATTAATGAAATGTTGGGTATGTTGAGTTTGTTCGTGAAAAATTGAACTCTTTCAGTATGGATGGTTGGGGAGGTCATGTTCTTAAAATGAAGCTTAAAAACGACAACATTCCAAGAATATTGAAGGCAAGATCTCGGATTTAAAAATCGAATTTCTTTCCTAGACTCCAAAGGGGAGGAGTGCGATTTGTTAGAAGAAGAAGAAACAAAGGAGATTCATGAGTTGTCGGTGCAATTGCATTCTTTGTCTCAGATGTATACTAGTATGAATTGGCAAAAGGCAAGGATGAATTGGGTAAAGGAAGGTGACGTGAATTCTAAAAAAATTCATAATATGATGTCCAGCAAACAACGTCGAAATTCTTTACAACTGATTCATGTTGATGGTGTTCAAATCCAAGGGGTTCAGAATATTCGGGCAGCTGTATTTAATCACTTTGCGAGTCACTGTTGTGCTTCAAAAATTGTTCGGCCAGGTGTGGATGGTTTAAATTTTCGCAAATTATCTTATGTTCAGGCTGGTTCGTTGGTGCGCCCTTTTTTATTTAGAAGAGGTTAAACAGGCGGTGTGGGATTGTGATAGTTTTAAAAGTCTCGGACCTGATGGTATTAATGTTGGGTTCATTAAAGATTTTCGGCATGAGTTGAAAGATGATTTTATGCGGTTTTTTGTGGAATTCCATCGTAATGGGAAATTGATGAAGGGTTTAAACTAGACTTTTATTGCTTTGATTCCGAAGTTGGACAGCCCTCAACGGCTAGCTGATTTTCGTCCAATATCCCTAGTTGGTTGTATGTATAAAGTGTTGGCAGAGGTGCTTGCTAACAGGCTTCGTTCTATTTTGAATTTTGTGGTGTCGGATACTCAATCTGCCTTTGTCCGAGGTAAACAAATTCTTTATGACATTCTTATTGTGAATGAGGTTGTTGTTGATGCTAAAAGATTGAATAAGGAGATGTTGTTATTTAAAGTTGACTTTGAAAAGGCCTATGATTCAATTGATCTTAATTATTTAAATTCAGTTATGTCAAATATGAATTTTCCAACTCTTTGGCGAAAATGGATTATGGAGTGTGTTGGAACGGCTACAGCAGTAGCCCTTGTCAACGGGAGTCTGACCGACGAGCTATACACAAGGCTCAGGCAAGGGGACCCTCTTTCGCCATTTTTATTTTTATTGGCGGCAGAAGGTTTTGATGTTTTGATGAAGGCTTCGATGGAAAATAATTTCTATCATGCGTATGGTGTAGGATCTCTAAGGGAGGTCACGGTGTCTCATCTTCAGTTTGATGATGATGCTCTCATTCTTGGTGAAAAAAGTTGGTTGAATGTGTGTAACACCCCATTTTCCCAACATATAAATAATATAAAATAAATCAAAGTTCATCGCAAACAGAATGTTACATTTCGTTCTTTAAAATATCATTTATCATAAATAGAGTTAAATTCACTATTTATTTAAACAACTGCTTTCAATAATTAAAACAACGTCGCAACGAAAAATATTCAATGTTTTCAACAATACTTGGCATTAAGGCCTCAACATCAACAACATAATAAAATTCCGAACTTAAAAGTGGTTCAACATCAACTTATAAAAAGATACGTAACAAAGGAAAACAAAACACATAAGAATCTTCATCCCGTTACGTAACAGAGCATGACTCATATGACGACACAATAACTCAACTCACATCAGCGGTTACTCCTAGATGTCTGCACGTTACCCACGTATAGGCAACATTCAAACAGAAGGGGTGAGATTTCACATTCAGTAATAATAAGCAACAATTCATATAAAAGAATTAATCAACATAAAACAGCAGCAATTCATATAAAAGAATCAATCAACATAAAACAGCAGCAATTCATATAAAAGAATCAATCAACATAAAACAGCAACAATTCCTCATATACTTTCAATTACAATCAATCAATTAACTTCGTTCAATAATGCAACAACAACGACTTAACAAATGCTACAACAACGACTCAACAAATGCAACAACAACGACTCAACAAATGCAATGTAATTATGCATGTGGTACCAACAGAGCTACAGCTCCCTTCGCTAATGTTGTAATTCGGTTTGACATGCTACAGCCCCCTTCGCTTAACAATGCTTATGCAATGACACAACTTAAAATGCAACAACAGCAACATCAACTTCGCATCACAATTTCAAAATTAATCAACATTATTCTTCGCAAATAAACAATAATTTCATTCACACACTTATAATTACGAAACTCAAGCATGCATACCTTAATCGAAAACGCTTCAAAAACAACTCAAGGACATAACGAAATAATTATTAAAGTACACATAAATTCATCATTAAATACAGGAATCACGTTCTGAAAACCATTCAAAATCTGGAACATTTTCAGTTTCGAAATTGCGCTAAAATCCAAACTTTCACTTCACCAAAAATCAGAATTTTTTTAACACAGCAGTTCCATTTTAAGTTATTCCACAACAAGATAACTCACATCCTGGGCCACAGACTATTATTATAAGGTAGTTCATCTCGTTGTCTTTCCAACGCTTCGAACGGCGTACGAATCAGACTCTCGTAACTCAAGTTACGAATTTTTGAAGTTTCCAAAATTTAGCACTAACACAGCTACGGGTTTGATCACTTTTTGCCCAAAAACCCCAATTTCGACAACCAAATCCCAAAATTGATAGGAAACATTACCTACTGTTAATCTACAACCAGAACATCAAATTCTTCACATTAATTCATGGGATTACCTATACTTTCAACAATCTAATTGAATTCAAAACCTAATTTCTATAACAACAAAAATTCAACAACAACAAGATTAAACCCTTTTTCAGAATTATATACTTATGATTAAAGAAGGTTAGTCCCACCCTTACCTTAGATTGGTTGAATTCCTGAATTCTACAAACTTCCTCTTTTTCTCCCAAAAACCGTTTCTACAAGTTTTTCTCTGTTTTATCCCAAAACTGTTTTTTTTGTTGTAACCCTAGTTCTCTGATGCTCTCCTCTATTTATAAATGATTTGAGTTTATTTTTCACTTAATCTTAACCTAACAAACAAATTCCCCTTATTCCTAACAAACAAATCTTAATCTTAACCTAACAAACAAATTTCTCTTATTCCTAAACTGCCCTTTATGCCTCATTAATCTAATTTAATTATATTCTTCACTATTAAAGTCATAACAAACTACTAATAATTACCAAAAATCACGCATCACAATTATTCAAATAAAATATATAAAAAGACACTAAACTCAATAAAATAAATAAATAATAAATTAGGGCGTTACAATGTTACTTTTTGAGGAGGTGTCGGGGTTGAAGGTAAATTTTAATAAAAGCATGTTGACGGGAGTTAATGTTTCACCATCTTGGTTGGCAGAGGCGGCCTCTGTTTTGAGCTGTAGAACTGGTATGATTCCTTTTGTTTACTTGGGGTTACCTATTGGCGGAGATGATCGAAAACTCAATTTTTGGAAACCTGTGGTTGATAGAATCACTGCAAAATTGTCGTCATGGAACAATAAATTTTTATCGTTTGGCGGTCGCCTGGTTCTTCTGAAATATGTCATGTCCTCTCTACCGGTTTACTTTCTTTCCTTTTTCAAGGCGCCTACAGGTATAATTTCCCTTATCGAATCTATTTTATAAAAAAAAATTGGGGAGGGGGGGGGAGGGGGTGAGGTCTAAAAAAATTGCTTGGATAAAATGGGATTTTGTATGTTTACCTGTGTCTAGAGGTGGGTTGGGGTTTGCAGGTTAGGAGAATTTAATTTATCTTTATTAGGGAAGTGGTGTTGGAGGTTGAAGGTGGATAAAGAGGGGTTGTGGTATCGTGTCCTAAAAGCACGATACGGAGAGGTTGGTGGTTGCATTATGGAAGGAGGTTGATACGCTTCTAGGTGGTGGAGGATGATTTGTAATGTGAGGGAAGGGAGGGGGTGGATGTAGGTAGATGGTTTGATAATAATATTAGGCGGGTGGTAGGAGATGGGCGGAAAACATTCTTTTGGACTGGTAACTGGCTGGGCAGAATTCCTTTAAATATTCAGTTCAGCCGTCTGTATGAGTTATCAGTAAAGAAGAATTGTTTGGTGGAGGAGATGGAGAGAATGGGATGGGAGGTAGCGGAAATGGGTGGGGTTGGAGGCGTCGTTTGCTGGCGTGGGAGGAGGAGAGTGTGAGGGAGTGTGCCTCTTTGTTAAATAACATTGTTTTACAGGATAATATTTAGGACCAGTGGCGGTGGTTGCTTGATCCGACTCATGGCTATATGGTTAATGGGACGTATCATTACCTAACCAATTTAGATGATCAGGTGGCGGCTGGAGTACTTAATGATGTCTGGCACAAATCAATTCCAACTCGTTCAAATTTGGTTCGTCGACTTGTTCTCCAACCGATTGATAATGTCTGTGTTGGTGGGTGTGATTCCTCTGAGACGGTTGATCACCTCTTCGTTGGTTGTGAGGTGTTTGGGAGTGTCTGGTATTCAGTGTGTAATTAGATGGGTATCCCTTGTGTTTTTCATGGCTCGGTAACGGAACACTACTTTCAGTTTATTCATTTGGCAGGTATACCGCGTCACTCTCATTTTTATCTTAAGGTTATTTGGCTTGCTTGTATTTGGGCAACTTGGAATGAGAGAAACAATTGTGTCTTCAAAAGTGTGGTTATTGATCCATTCAGTATTGTGGAAAGAGTGAAGCTGAATTCCTATTTATGGCTTTCTTCGAATTATGTACCTTTAGCGTTTGGTTTTCATGATTGGTGGCGACACTCACTCCTTTGTATGGATATCATGTAATTTTATTTTTCTTTGGCTGGTGGCTTTTTGTTCAGGCGCTTGTGAATTGTAACTAACATTATGTGACTCATCTCTTTTAACACATCTTGTGCGGGGTGAATCGCCTTGCTTTTGAGCATTTAATCCATTCTGATTTGTTCAAAAAAAAAATTATAAAATCATTGATGTATACGATTACAATAACTCTTCACACAACTTTATTTCAAAAGATTTCATAGGCAGCAATATCGTCTCACCAAAATATGTCAAAAAGCTCGCGGTGGTAGCTTCTTCTTTTTTGGGCAATGATAACAAATTATGTTATAAAAAAAAGTTAATTAAGTAAATGGTTTCTATAAGTATATATAAAGTTCATTTTTAGTTCTATGTAATAAAATCGTATTTTTTAGTCCTTGTAAAATTTTGCATCGGCATTTTCAGTTCCTGTAAAAAAATTCACCAACATTTTTTGGCTCTAAAATGCTGAAGGAAAATGTCACAACACCTAAAAAGTGTGATTTTATTTTGTAAAGATTAAAAACAAAATTATGAATATGTATAGGGATCGTTTACTTAGATAACCCTCAAGTTTTGGTTGATTTGGAATGAAAGGAACAACCGCGTATTCAATAATGCGGCCTCTAATCCTTCTATTCTCCTAGTAAAAGTCAAGCTAATTTCATTTTTATGGTTGAAATCAAAACAGACAGCTTTCAGTTACAGTTGTCATGATTGGTGGAAACATCCTCTCTTGTGTATAGGTGTCCACTAGTTTCTTGTTTTTTTTATGGTGCTTTCTTTATTTTGGCACCTTTTCTGTAAATAGTTTGGGTTGTTTCACATTTTGCATACCTTTTGCGGGATGATTCATCGGTGTTAATTTATATCATTTTAGTTTGTTAAAAAAAAACCTAAATGAATGAAAATAAAATAAAATACAATAAATTGCAATAACTATTTACAAAAAATAGATTGAACTAATTTTGTAACAAAAAATCTATTTTATATAGTTGTATCCAAACAAACTAGATTATTTGTTTAAAAAAAAGGATTTTTATTACGCTAAACAAACGCAAAATAGATTCTGATTTTTCATAAAATCTCTAAAATATAATCTCTAATGGCCTGTTTGTTATAGATTAAAATAAAAGTGATTTTAACATAAAATAATTTAGAGATTATATTTTAGAGATTTTATGAAAAATCAGAATATATTTTGCGTTTGTTTATCGTGATAAAAATCACTTAAAAAAATAATTTAGTTTGTTTGGATATAACTATATAAAAGGGATTTTTTGTTACAAAATTTAGTTAAGTCTTTTAAACCACCTTTTCTCTCTCCTCTACAAAAAAAAAAATATTTTTTGAGAAGCTGCTCGTTTGAAGCTGTTTTTAGATTTTGATTTTTTTTAAAAGCTGTAACAAACGGATATAAAACTCTTAAAAGTGATTATTTTGTTAAAAAAAAGTGATTTTTTCTTAAAAAAAACTATAACAAACGAGCTCTAAATTATTTCATGTCAAAATCATATTTATTTTAATCCGTAACAAACGAGCCCTTGACAACTTCTCATTTGAAGCTGTTTTTAGATTTATTTTTTTTTTTAGATTCTGATTTTTTTTAGAAGCTATAATAAAAGGATGCAAAACTCTTAAAAGTGATTTTTTTTTAAAATAAGTGATTTTTTCTTAAAAAAACTATAACATACGCGCTCATATTCTCGTAAAAAATATCCTACATTAAGGGCCTGTTTGTTACGGATTAAAATAAAAGTGATTTCGACATGAAATAACTTAGAGATTATTTTTTAGAGATTCTGTGAAAAATCTGACTCTATTTTGTGTTTGTTTACCGTAAGAAAAATCACTTTTTTTAAACAAATAATTTAGTATGTTTTGATACAACTATATTAAAGGGATTTTTTGTTGCAAAATTAGTTCAATCTTTTAAAATAAATTTTCTCTCTCCTCTAAAAAAAAATCTCAAACGGATGCAATACTCTTAGAAGTTCTAAATATTAGTTATTCATTAAATTTTTATATAGCTATTTAAGAAAAACTACTGTTTTTAAAATATCCTAGTCCTAGGGTAATACTTGCAACATATAATTGGCCTAGGGTTTGACAAAAACCTTTGTTCTCTCAATACGCCAATTGTTTCTCCTTTCTTCTCTCAATTTTTAACTGCTGCGTGTGTTCTTGTGTTTTCTGTCTGTATTGTTTGTGTGTTGTTTGTTCATATGGCTCATGATATCTCACTTGCTAAGTTGTCTTCAAGGTGTGACATAACATATTTATCAGATGATTTGTTGCACCAAATTTTCATTCGCGTGCCATTGAGATCCACCGTTGCATGCAAATGTGTTTCAAAAGGTTGGTTGGCTTTAATTTCAAGTCCTAATTTCATAAAACAATTCCCATCTCATCAATACTCTCTTCTCAAATCAATCTTGATATTTGTCACAACTCATGAACTTATGTTAGCTTTTTGGGAACAATCTCAACAAGATCAGCCTCTAGAGATTCCTATCTCTCTCCCTCTGGATATGATCATCAAAGGTACTGGTATCATATGCGGTTGTTCCAGCGGTTTATTCTTGTGTTCTAAGAATCGGGACACATGCGGTAGCGGCTACTACGTTTATGATCCACTTGTCAAAGAGTGTATCCATATACCTGATCTCTGGGCGCGGAGGAAAAATAGATACGCTGTAGGGTTCGTTTGCAAACCGAAGCAGATGGTGTCCAATCATTATTGGGATCGACGCGACTTTCATGTTGTGATCATCGAGACCACCTCTGTAGAAAGGATGTTCGAGATCAAAGTTGATGTTTTCTCCTCAAAGAAAGGGCATTGGGAACACATTTTTATGTACATTCCGGACGGCTTCACTTTTTGTCCTCACAGGCTTCTAAGTTGTTCCTATTGTGGAGGGTTGTATTTCATGGGCAAGACAAATATTTTTCTGTTTAATCCTTATACAACAGGACGATATACCATTGATTATCCATTAGAAGTTGATTCAACGAATATAACGAGTTTTGGGTTTCTTGGGATCTCATGTGGTAGTTTGAGGATAGCTGATATCGGTCAAAATGATTTGAGAGTTTGGGAACTTGTTGGAAAGAATCATTGGGATTTGGTGCATAAGATTGATCTATCCACAAAATTACCACAGAAGTTTTGTGCTAATTGTCAGAAGAGTGTTGGAGGGTTTCATCCCTGTGATGGGGATATTGTCTATTTACATTCTTATGCTGATGGAGTTTTTGTTTGCAACTTAAGGAATGAGAAATTTGAGGTTGTTCCTGGTTATGAGAAAACTAATATAAGTCCTTTTCAATTAGAGATAGCAGATTTGGTGCTGCCTCCAGAGTCCAGAGGCATCACCAATATTCACCATCAACTGAATAAGATTATTTACTGGATGTATGCTTCATCTGTTTTTTATTTCTTAGATTATCAGGTGATTAGTTTTTTAGGAGAAAAAACACATGTTTTATGTCTTGAATAATACAATTGTTCTTTATTGTTGAGTTTTATTTAATTTATGATGATGTTTGTCACTCAAAGTAGCTAGATTTGATGGGAGAATCGCCCTTTTGAAACAAACCTGTGGAGATCAAATCAACAGAGATTGTTCGAGGGATAAAAAAAGCCATAACCATTTTATGAATATCAATGAAAATCAAACACATTCAAGAAAGTGTTCGTTCAGTCTCTAACTAAGGTTTTTAAACATGCTAAAGAAAGGAAACCTCTATGTTTTGAATAAAATGTTCAAATTCTAGAAGAAACAATCTATCATGTTGTATTGGATACAAGGGACAAGTTTAAATCCCCTCGCACTAATTTTTATTGTGCAAATGTTTGAAAGGTTCCGAACAAAATCTGAATAGTAGAAACACAAAGCAAACAGAAAAGGAACATGTATGTGGAAATTATTAAAGAGTTGTGTGGAAATTATTAACTACAATTTATTAGAGAGGTATGTGCAAATTATTAACTACAATTTTGGTCTATAGTAAGTAAACAAGCAAAAGAATCATCTTTTCAAGTAGCAGAGAAGAGATTGAAGACAAAGAAGACGTAGAATAAACAAAAAAACAACAATTATACAAACTCTCAGTTACAGAAAAGAAGTGTCTGTCAGGGCTGCCAGGCCATGGCTTTGCAGCATGAAGCAGGCACCGATTACTGGAAAAAGTTAGCATCATACAAATAAGCTTTCTTAATATAAGCTTTCTCTAATTGTGTTGATAGCAACAAAGAAGAATGTATAGGTAATTCCAAGCATCTCATTTTTGTGTAAGAATTGAAGGATGCAAAGGAAAACCCAGAGTAGTTGAATGGTTAATTCAGATAAAAGAAGAACGTATACCCTTTACTAATTCTCCACTGTACTGGAAACTATTGCCCCCCTTCACTTGAAACATGACAGACATGAGATTCTTCCTCAGCCTGGTGGGCTGGTTGGTAGTCAAGCCAAAACAAATCAAGATTTGGGGAATAAGGGTAAATGTAGTTTCAAGGTTCTATGGCAGAAATTAATTTTTACCAGCTTAAGTTTTTTGTTTCGACATTGTCAATTTGGTTAATATTCATGTGGGGCACATATGTGAGAATAGTTGACATGCTACGTGACACATAACATGGCAAATCGTCGAAATCAGAGAATTAAATTGCGGACCTCACTTTTTGGAAAAGCGTGATAGCAGACACGACATCCACTTCAGAGATTTAACTTAAATTTCAATATAATCACGGACCAAAGTGATATTAGAGGATAAGGTGAGGATTTGCTCTTAATATAGTGGAGTATCAACTAGGAAAAGATTCATACAAATGCAATTTTACACAAGTACAAAGCACATGGATAATTAGAATATAGGAAATAATAGAATTCTCCAAACCAAATTTCTAGGATCACTATCATTTGATAAATGTAGTTTTATGGATGTCTTTTCTTGAAAAATTAACAATCATTTTTAACTAGTGTTCTTATGCATGTTATTTTCTAATGCGACTAAATATAGAAAAAGTTATTTTCTAACTGAAAATAATTAGGATAAATATAGTTATGATTTCGGATATTCTCTTGAAAAATGAAAACTAATGGGAAAAAAAAAATCATCTTCCCACTATAACATGATTAGTAAAGAAACACTTTCCTACTGTTCAACATTTTCCTTTCTAGAAACCACAACAGAGAAATGTTTTGAAACCAAAATAGTGTTTTTCATTTTCTATTAGAACTGGAGCATTTAGGTATTAAAGTTCTCCCTTCTGATGTTTACAAATCACACCAACCAGTTATAAAGGAGAAACAATACATGTTAGATGGATTTCTACTAACATTGATACATCCAATTATTGCTATATGTTGGGGAGGAAATAGAAACAGTGATTGTCTTTGAGAATGCTACCTATCAGAGCAACCATTCAAATTTAAGGTGCTAGTATTGCTACCTATTGAATGAAGTGGAATGTAACTCGTGCAGCCGTGTACCTTTTGAGCTATGTGGCCAATTTGTTGACAAGGTTGAGTAGTATGCTCTCCAACTCCTCCCCATTGCTCCAATCATGAACTTTTGCATGAACTAGTTTTGGATCACTGCATATCCTGTTCCAGAGGGGATAATTCTTCCTAGGCATCACAAAATCACCTCCCTCAAGCTTCAAAGTAGGGCAATAATCACCTGCTCCATCTCCAACATAGATGAATCTCGTTTCGCTTTCAGGTAAAGAACCTCGGATTCGGTCTATTACCAAACCCTGGGATAGAATAGAAGAATAAGTAATGAAATTGAAGTTGGAAGGATGGATCACATGACACAAGATTTCTATTTGCAAGTGGTATATTGTATACATAAGCAGGGATTTCACCAACTGTATGAGGGGTGAAAATCTTGATACTTCCTAGACCATTTTATCAACTAACTTGGTACAAATGCTTCAGCTTGAATACTCAAATATGAAATACTCATGATTGTTATCCTTTTGGAAACAAAAATGCAAGATTAATTGAGTGCTCAGATTCACAAAACATAATGTTTAAACTAGTTCTGTCTCATCTCAAAGATAATCTTTAGTAAAAAATCTAGATTTTTTGTTATTTTCAATCAAAATTGATTTCAACTCCAAAACTTGGTTTGATTAGAAGCTACAATCAGGGTTTTAAACAAAGGTTTGTGACCACGATCTAGGCCACGGCATAACAGTCTTTTGTGTTGTTGAAACTGCAAAGAAACTGCAATCAAGGCCGCATTTGATCGCGATTCGAGGCAGTATCAAGAATCACGACGCGGCTGCAACAGCAACTATTAATGCAATTGCTATTTAAAATACTGGTTATGACAGAAACAGTTTTACATAAAATAAAATAAAAAACAGTTGTTGTGGTTCAAGCAGCTCAAACTTAAGAAATCAGTTGGACTACCAAACTAAAGAGAAGTAGTTGAATTGAAGAAGAGAGAGTGAAGTGTACCTTGCACATATTGGAAGGGCAGAGTTGACAATCATGAGGAGGCAATGTTGTTGAATCATGAAATGGAGTAATAAAAAGGCGACCCTTTTCATCAACAGATGTTGGGTTTGTATTAATTTGGGAAAAACACCCTAAAATATTATGGTGTTCAAGAATAGTCTGAATATAAAACAAATTGGCATCGCTAATTATCCTTAAATCACATCTGCAAAATGAAGAAGAAAACAAAAAATAAGTTAAAACTATTATTAATAGTCCGTATGACTGAATTGTTAAGCTAAACGTAGTGGACCCGGATACAAACTTGTAAACTCTTATCTTATCGCAACAAAAATGAAATGTTGAGAATAAGTTGTAACATGAGAAATACCCAAGAGAGTGTGCGGATTTGATGGCGGAGACGATGTTTGGACTGAGGAAAGCAGTTTTAAGGCAGTTTGCAATTTTGTCGGTGGTAATCCCTTTGGAGTGAAGCTCTTCCATCATCCTGTCCATGAGAGAGGTCCATGATGGCATGGTGGCTCGGAGTTGGTTGAAAAGATCGGTGAGACCCATTTCGTTGATCACCCATCTGTCACTGTCGTCGTCGATAATGGTTCGATCAAAGTCCAAAACCACTACCACCATCGCCCTCTCCCGAACACTGTATTGAGTGAACTATGAAAGGTGAATTGAATAATGCCAAGTACAATGAAGTTTTACTTAATCAAAGATAAAAGATTTATATTTAAAACAAAAATTTTATTTAAAGATTCTAGCAAGACCCTAATTAAAATTTTGGTCCCATATTCTTATGAATTTATTCATGGATATCCTTACTTCTAAACCTCAATTTGTAACAAAGACATTTTGGTAATTTCACCTCAACATCAGTCTCTTTTTCATCTTCACGTGATATCCCTCACTTTTCTCTCAAATGCTTCACCCTTCCTCATTTCCACTGTCATCTATGGAGGGAGTTAGGGAGTGAAGGAAAACGAGGTTGTGGGTTCAACCCCACCCACGACAAAAACCTAAAATACTAACAAGGTTTCATCCTTCAAAAAACTTGTTTAGCATACTACAAGGTTCTTGACTTGGTTTGAACCTACCTTTTCTTCTCTTTTGACCCTTTTTAAATTAAGTGTTGTTGCCACTACTAAACTAGTTAAAACAAGATTGAGTTTATATATGGATTATATTAATTCAGAGAGAGAGAGATATATTTCAAATTAACTCTCTTGCTTAGTTACATTCAATCATATCTCAATGCAAGTGTGTTAAGACAGCTTGATTAATGTGCACGTGATTTAATGGCTTTATTAAGAGATGATATACAATCGCTACCTAAATTCTTGTTCATGGCTTTTCCAATGATTTATCTTTTATGAACACCCTTTTACAATCTATGTTCTATAAACTTGATGTCATAGGATATTCTTCGTTTAACATTGATGTTCTAATCTCTCAATGTTGTGAATAAATTCTTCGGACTTGTATTCATTTTTTTTTCTCCCTTTTTTAAATAGTGATTACTTAAAAGCTTTTGGCTATTGATCTTGATTAATCATGGTCAACACAATTTGTGTTTATCACGCTTTAATATGCTATATTTTTTTTTTTTTTTAAATGCAGTTTTACCCTATTTTAACTTAATTTGGATTGTACCCTCTATTTTAAAATGAAGTCAAATGTGGTATAGGGGGCAAAAATCCTTAAAAATATAAAATATAAAGGGTAAAATTTCGAGCTTTAAAATAGAGGGGTAAAATCCAAATTAATCCAAAATAAGGGGGTAACATTGCATTTACACCTATTCTTTTAAACACACCAACTCTTTCCATGTTAGTTTCAGCAACTTCAGATTATGACATTGAAGTTCATGTGTCGGCTTTGACTTCTTAGGCTTGACCATTTGGTATATTCCATCAACTTTATAGTATGAGTTTAAAATAGTCATTGAGAGACGTTGCGACTTTTTAACTTACGACAAGTGTTAAGACTTTGCATGTTTTTTAAACGAATTATATTTTTAATTTGACATTATTAACTATTTTCTATTTCTCTCGTTCGCTCCAATTAAATCACCGATGAAGAGTCCGGTGAAATGTTCCATGTGAACACACCTAGAAAAAACGTCTTACTAAGACAACCATGACACTATAAAAATCATAAAAGTGGTTATTCAAAGTTAACAACAGTATCAAAACAAAACAAAAAATCAACTACCAAACAACGGAGGTTCAACACAACCACACCGACTTAACCTACTTGACCAATGAAACCCATATTATGGGTCATAAATCACAACAGCGGTAAGGCAATAAAATAACAACACATCAAAGAAACAAAAATTTGGGAGTACTCAACCAACATGTTTAAAGTCAAAGTACAAGGAATTATTTGTCAAGATGTATCCCACACTGTCAATATGTGAGAAAAATGTTTGAACTACTAACAATTATTCACATAAGACAAAAGCTTGAACTTGAAAGTTGCACAAACTCATAAACAAGAAGATTGAAGGAGAAATGTAGATTAAAAGTGTTTCATATTCTCCCTCAAAGCCTTATATACTCAAAACTATCAAAGGCTGACAATGAAGAGTCATGAACTGAATACAATGATTCTAAAGTGTTATCCGCATAAGTGGATAGAAGGCAATGAGACCCAAGTGATCCAAAGTTTCAAAGTGTTAGAAGATAAAACTCTATCATTGTGATTGATCCAACAATCCTAAGTTGTCTCACAACATAACATCTAAAGCACTTCAAAGGACTAGACACCTAAGTACTATAAATCCCATTTGGGACACGTGGCACCTATAAGCCAAAGGTCATGTCCCTTAATCTTCTTCTCCTGACGGAGATCAAATCAACATTAATGCGTGATTTAACAGTTGGGCAAAGTGTCGTCACACCAACCCCTTGCTCCCACATGCCATCCGTCCTAGTAAATCATCTGCTACAAAATACAAATGTCAAAAACTACCATATGCATGTTTGACACCTTCCTACTTGGCTTTCGTAAGACGTAACCTTCTAAAACTCTCTTCCTAAGGTGACGAATAACAACATTTTTGCAACTATAACATTTACATTTCGACAAAGAAAAACTACGACTGACGGTACATTTACCTTCCCGCGGAACTACAAAGTGAGTACACCTTGTAAGACTTTACATTCTATCATTGGTACAAGCATGCGTAAAAGTATTCTTGACCAAAACTTGCACCTCTCCACGAGGTCATGAAAAGTGTCTTTTGCACCTTATCTCCGTGACATCCTTAGATTGACATACTGCCCATGGATTCACAAATGCTCAAAGTCAACACTCTTTCACTATAAGATTGATGATTGAGGGCAACTGTTTTGGACTGTCCAAAAGACATGTCCTCGACGACCTCAAATCGAACATAAGCTCAACATAGAAGGAAGACCGAAAACACACCTTTGGGCCTCATTGAGAGTGCTTGTTGTCATGCCACACCAATAAAATTATTCGAGGAGACTATGTAAGTCTTGAATTTATTTTTAATACATAGATAATTAAATCATTTTAATGAGTAAACAATTAATTTGGTTTTTCTCTAAAAAAAAATAATTTGTTTTTAAACTATCAATTTCTCACAAATTTAGTTCTTAAACTATTAAAATCAAGTAAAAGATCCATAAAATATATTTTCATCAATCATTTAGTCAATCCTTATAGAACAAATTGATGGATGAAAATATAACTTAAAGATCTTTTAATTGATTTTAATCGTTCAATGACTAAATTGAAGAGACGGTGATAGTCACTAAATTGTTTATTCAATTTTTAATAGATAAAGACCCGTAAGACCACGCATGTCTTGTGCGATGCTCTCGTGTGTTCCAGGTCGATTTCAATCACTTTAAAGTGCATAAGGCGCAAAAAGGTAAGGAGCTTAAATCCATGACATCAATTTTACCCAAGAATAAGAAGAATTCGATAGTACTAAACCGTCACGACCATATACTTGCTTATATTAATTATGGGCAGATAATATAAAATAGTGTTGGTGAGGAGGTCACTGCCAAATGTCCAACTTTAAAAGCAATTGACTCTTCTGTGATTAGTCACACACCGATTGACAAAAACCATCAAACTGAAAATTGACTAAAAGACCTTTTAATTCTATATTCCATCCCGTACTTATTACAAGAAAGAACAGATATTTTAGCATTGCGTAATTGATGTATTTGGTTTATATTTATAACGAGATATATTAATTATCTTCTAATGAACCTAAAAAGTCAATTTTCTTTGCACAAATTAGCCAATATAATGTAAGTATATGCAAATTTTAATCGATGAAAGCAAAATATTTTACACAATCCTTTGTAACAAAATTCCCCTAAAAAATCTTTGTAACAAAATTATGTCTGATTTGTTAACCAAATTAATTTTCATTTTTAAATAATTTATTTTAGTTTATTCAAAAAAAAATTAGTAGATTTTTTTTAGAATTATACACAACGAAAAAACGGCTCTTGTGATAAGCTATACATGATTAAAAAAATAATTTATCAATATTATCAGACTAATTTTTTTTTTTTTATAATATATACGCGTGTGTGTATTAACAGGTTAATATAGTATTATTAATCTAACCATCTATATCTATATCTAAAGAAAAATATCCTTTTCAGCACACTTTTGGGTTGAATTTTTCTTTCCAAAAATACCCTTAATTTTTAATTTTAATTTTAAATACAAATAACATTTGTAACAAATAGATAAGAATAAATTTAATTTAAGGAGAAAACTTACGCGCAATTCTTTATGAACTGTTCTTACCGTTAGCCAATTATAAAATAACTAGACGTCAACCCGTGCGATGCACGAGTTTGTTTCGATTTTCATATATAAGCATCATGTTGACTATATTATTAGTTGTGGAACTCGTCATACAAAATTTAAACAATGAGCAAAATTTAAACAATGAACAAATTAAATAGTTCAAAATACACATCAAAGGAAAAAAGTTACTGCATAAAGTTAGTATAAGAAACATATCAAGTGATTCAACCATAGAAGCCTATGAGGTCACCTACATTTTCATTTTTCAAGACATATGTTGTAGGAAAAAGGGGAAGAAATGGATGAAAAACGCAGACTTTTGGGTTTAGATTGTGAAGGAGAAAGGAGAAAAAAGGGTTCGAAACCGTTTGAAAAGAAAGGAAAAGGAATTAATTGGTTTTTTGAAAATGGAGTTTGATATTGGATATCATGTAGTGGAAGCAAATAAAATCAGTAAAACAGCTACTGGTGAAGTAGCAGAATCGGTTGGATGGAAGCAAATGGTCGTGGGTTTGAATCCCTCAATAGCTATTTTTCATAAAGATTTTTTAAACATCTCAAAAAAGGCTGAATTAGGGTTAATCAGTGGTGGGATTAGGGTTAATCAGGATTGTTTAACATTTATATATTAAGATACGTGGATTTCTAATTCATGTCACTAATCGTCCCCGTTAACTCTTTTTTATTTCCGTTAACCACAGATCAAACTCACATAAAACAAAAACTCATGTTACTTTTTTATCAGCCGATTTTATGTTGTACGTCCATGTTGTTCCCCTCAATACAACTGACAAAGATTAACAAGTATTTTCATATCTCTTCCACAGAAAACTGTATTTTCATATTATTTTATTACATCCACCAAAAACAGTACTTCCACATTATTTTATTACCACTATGTCCGTTTTTTCTACCGTGCTAACGCATGTGATTATTTTATTATGTTTGTTTGTATAATTTTGATTCAATTTTAAAATATTAATGAAATTATTGATATATTGATTTTTAAACAAAATATTGTCAAGGCATATAACAAAATTATTTATGAACTCAACATATTTCAATTTGCCTGCATATAAAATAAAGATAAAATAATGATGTTTTGTTGTTTATTCTAATAGTAATTAGTAACATCATAACATAAAGGTATAAATGACATGTTATGTAAAAGAAACATTGCTTTAAACAAAATAATGATTTATTTAATGATTAAAAAAAACCATGATTCTCTTTATATAAAAAAAAGTCACGCTATCAAAGTTTGTATAAGCAGTTATAAACCAGCAAAGTCAAATAATCCTTGAAATTAATTGTAACCATTTGAATCATACCCACTTATAAACCAGCAAAGTCAAACAATCCATAAAATTAATCGACTTTGATTAATTTTAACATGAGAAAAAAAATGAAAAAAACTTTGATTAGTTGTGAGAACCCTACTTATTAATATTTAATGTTTAATGAGAAATGCTAGCGTCACACCCACTAACACTCTCTTTTAACACACCCATTCACAATCAACCATGTCATCCACTTTTTTAATTCATTTTACCTGGTAATCTGTGTTACCATTTATTTTATTTTTTATTGTTAATCAAATCAGGTTTTCACGTTTCATCTTCTCTGCTGTTCCCACAAACACAGGTTCTCCCTTGCCAAATAAATCAATTTCTTTCACCCAATTGAAAGAGACAAAACTGTGTATTAATCGACCTTGCTTACTGTATTGAATGGAAACCAAAGTAGAAGTATACTAAAATTGTTACTGCAAAAATCTGCACAAAATACCAACATAATTGCAAAAGAATGTTTATTTTGATTTTCGGTTACTACAATAAAACAAAACCCATTGGAAATTCCCTAAAAAAACACCCATTTGAAATATGTTCTTGGACAATTTTGTTTCCTTAGGATACAAACAGTAGAGAAAAAATTAAAATAAAAACATATAAAAAAAGGAAACAAAAGGAAATCAAAACAGAGATGGCCAGAACGAAAGAAAGCAAGATGCCAGATCATAAGTAATGAGAAAGACGATAAAGGGAGATGAGAGGTTTTTTGTTTAGCAACTTGTACTTCTAGTTGCCGGTAAAAGAGATTAAATAAGTTAAGGATGTAGCTAATTTAGATTGATGTGTGTTAAAAGAGACTGTTAGTGGGTGTGGCCCTAGGCCCTAGCATTTCTCATGTATAATATAGTGCTAACAAATCTTTTTCTAAAATATTTTGAGTCCTAATATTTTTTTATTAGATGATTTGAAGTTCAATCTTTAACAATATTTTTTGCTCACGTTTATTACTAATATTTTTTTTAGAGGATTTAAAGTCCAATCTTTAACATTATGTTTTTGCTCACGTTATATGTTTTGCTCACGTTTGTTACTAATATTTTTTTTAGAGGATTTAAAGTCCAATATTTAACATTATTTTTTGCTTACGTTTGTTACTAATTTTTTTTTTGAGGATTTAAAGTCAAATATTTAACATTATTTTTTGCTCACGTTTGTTACTAATCTTTTTTAGAGGATTTAAAGTCATCTTTACCATTATTTTTGCTCATGTTTGTTACAATTGATCAAAGGCTAAGTAAGAGTAACTTATATTGATAAAATAAAATAATATTAATTAAATAAAATAATAAAATAATATGGAAATACTGTTTTTTGTGTAAGAGATATGAAAATATCTGGCAATCTTTGTCGGTTATATTGAAAGGAACAACACGGATGTACAACATTTTTTTTAGAGAAACACATATGTACAACATAAAAGCGGCGGCTGATAAAAAAGTAACATGAGGTTTTGTTTTGTGATAGTTTTGTGAGTTTGATATGTGGTTACAGAGGTAAAAGAGGGTTAACATGAACAATTAGTGACATGAATTGGTAATCCACGTGTTATTTTATATTTGACTAATAGTAAGAACAGTTCATGAGTAATTGTGTGTAAGTTTTCTCCTTAAATTAAATTTATTGTTATATATTTGTTTCATTTGTTATTTGTATTTAAAATTAAAATTAAAAATTAAGGATATTTTTTGAAAGAAGAGTCAAACTCAAAAGTGTGCTGAAAGATGTAGTTTTCTTTATATAACGTGTAGATAGATAAGTTACTCTTCCTTAGCATTTGATCAATCGTAACAAACGTGAGCAAAAAATAATGGTAAAGATTGAACTTTAAATCCTTAAAAAAAGATTAATAACAAATGTGAGCAAAAAATAATGTTAAAGATTGAACTTTAAATCCTCTAAAAAAAAGATTAGTAAGAAACGTGAGCAAAAAATAATAATATTAAAGATTGGACTTTAAATACTTTAAAAAAAAGATTAATAACAAACGTGAATAAAAAATAATGTTAAAAATTGGACTTTAAAGCTTCTGATAAAAAGATTAGTAATAAACATAGAAAAAGATTTGTTAGCACTGTATTAAATATTAATAAGTAGGGTTCTCATAGTTAATAGTTCGTTCGCGCATTGTTTAGTTTTTCTCAACCTCTATCAACCCTCTACATTAGAATTCAGAATTAACATGTTTATTTTTTATTTCTTTTTTCTTTCATGTTACAACTAATCAAAGTCGATTGATTTTATGGATTATATATTTGACTTTGCTCGTTATAAGCGATTATGATTCAAATTGTTTACGATTAATTTTAATAATTATCTGACTTTGTTGGTTTATAATTGTTTATACAAACTATGATAGCGTGATTTTTTTTTTTTTATATATAAAGAGAACTGTGGTTTTTTTTAATTATTAAATAAAGGGAAAATAAGCAACAACATCCTCTGCCGTTAAGCTTCTTCCACTGTCGTTTAAAGAAATAAAAGCATTACTTTTTTCTTTGTGATTCCAAACATTCTGCATGTAGACAATTGATAAAATGCTCTCATGGCCTCCATCAAATATCCAACAAAATACAGTGAAATCAAAGTGTTAAAACCATTTAAACAATTCAAAATTGTTAACGATAATCACACCCATGTTACCAACAACTAAAAACAGAAACACTATAAAGCTTCAAATCACCATCTTTTGTTTTTGGTTACATTCAAACCACCATATGAGAGGCCCATAAAAAGAGAGGACCGCTAAGAAGTATGGATATGAGCACCGACAACAGATACAACACAGATACTGACACGCCAATAACATAGATAATTTGAGAAAATCACATAATTTAGGGCAATTATATTTGTGGACGCGGATGCACACGTGTTCAGACACATCTAATATGAGGAGTGTATGTGATTCTTAGACGAGGAGTAATATCATAATTCATATATATGGTCGAAAGAGTCATAATTACACCTACAAAAGATGATGTTTAAAAATTGAATGACATAATTGTCAATTAGTTTTCAGAAGAATAGCATAATTTGTTGTCATTTAATGAGGTTGAAGGTATACTCATAAATTATATCAACGTCGATTCCTAAACTCAACTGCTTAAGGAAGTATCCCACCACATATTTTAAAGGTAAAAAAAGATGCACCTCTGATGTTGTTGTGAAACATAGACCCTAGATATGACATGTGTAATGAAACACGATTGTTATGTCGTGGTTTATTTAAGAATATGTTGGATATGGAAACCCTAACAGGAAGCAATGATGGAAAAAGAGCATTTTTGCCCATAATTAAATTAAAACAAATGCGAGTTCATGACGTCCCTTTGTGCTTAGTAGAAAATAGTTTTCCGTTAGACGAAGTTTTGCTATTACCATAAATAAGTCATAAGGGCAAACCATTTCTAATGTCAGAATCTATCTTCCACCACATGTTTCAGCCATGGTCAATTATATGTAGCTTTATCAAGAGAAGTTTCTTAAAATTCAACAAAAATTCTCATTAAATAAGGGAAAATAGAAGGAGAAGATGAAGATTTACGAAAAATGTAGTTTTTAAAGACATTCTTTTATCGCAATCGCAATGTTTCTTTTACATAACATGTCATTTATACATTTATTTATGATGTTTCTTTTACACAACACATACATTTATGTTATGATGTTACTAATTACTATTAGAATAAACAATAAATGATCATTATCTTACTTTAATTTTATGGGTTATTCTAACCGGTGTCCTTAGGGCGTACTAGTTAAGGAAACTAAAAATAGTAAGTTTGCATTGAATTCCTTAATTTTTTAACTTTTAAAAAGTCAAATATATCATTTTTCACCATTTCCCAATACAACATTTCTAAATATGCCGAGTTCAAAAATAATTTTGTTATATGTCTTGACAATATTTTGTTTATAAATCAATATATCAATAATTTTCATAACATTTAAAAATTTAAATTTAAATTATACAAACAAACATAATAAAATAAACACATACGTTAGTGCAGTAGAAAAAGCGGACATACGGACACGAAAGTGTCCGTCTTTCCACTAGTTATTTATAAAGGTAATTATCAAAACATTAATTTCTCGTGATTTCTAACCTAACCATCACCATAAGATAAAAATTTAACTAAGAAAAAAAAGAGTGATTATCACATAATGTTTCCTCATCAAACAGTGATCACATATGCTTGAGCATTTCACCACCCATTCATGGAACGAACGAGTATAATTTACGATGAGGCTGTTCTCAAAAAGATGCCAACACTCGGAATATATTATACACACAAACAACACATTCTGTAAAGCCGAAAATTCTAAATATTTTGTCACGTCTTCGTTGAAACCAAATAGCAATAATAGTATTAAGGTTTGGTGAGACTGGAAGAGAATACTGGCATATGAATAATACTAGCATAAAATGGAAAATCCAAAAGTAATGTGTTGTAACATGATTAGGAAAACATGATTAATGATTGGAGTCAAATGAAAGGCAAGCAACCTACCATTTTTTAACTTCTAAGCCCCTTCTAAGTTACACACGTCCAATGTATAAAACATGGGGGAATTCCTTACAAAAACTACAAAACAAATTAATAGCAAAAATATTATACTTAAAAAGAAAAGGCAAAAGAAAAAAAAGTAGGGACTTTTTGAAGAAGTGGCCAGAGACAGGTGTACACGCACAATAGAGTGACTAGTCAAAGTGAAAAATGATGGGGCCAGTCAAATTTTCGTTGGAGTCAGGTGAAAAAAACAGACGCACTCCGCAAATTTCGATCACTTTTATTTATCCGTGTTCTATTTCTTTTAAGTAGTACTCCCTAATCTCTATATAAAACTCCCATTTACTTTTTTCGAATTTTTTAATAAAAATTGTCGGTGTAACTAATGTGTCTGTATTGTATGTTGATGTTATTAAATTGTCATTTGTTTGTATGTGTATTAAATTTGAGTTTTTAAATTTCAAGACATGTTAGTAGTATTAATTAATGATATTTTTAGAAAAAAAGTAATAAATACTTCTAGTAATATGAAAAAGGAGTTTACAATTAAAGACAAAAATAAAATCAAATATGTGTTTAGATATGGAAACGGAGGGAGTAATAATCACTCCTACTGTAATTATTATATTAATTAATTGAGTATTAATAAATCCAATTAATTACATATTACAAATCTTTCGGACAATCATAACTCAAATTGAGCCATGTTATGCACCGCGATTGAAAAATCATGAACCCTACACTTGGAATATTCATAGGTCAATACTTTAAATTATTTCATCTCTTTAAAAAAAAAAGGAGTTTTGTTTTTTTGGTAGTGTTAAAAAAAAGAGAGTTTTGTTGCTCAAAAATAGCTGACCCTAGGTTTTAAGAGAAAAACTTCATTTTTAAGTTTTCTTTCTCCTCTATTCATCAAAGATAGTGATTTTGGATATTTTTTTGGTTTTGAATCATCCCTCTTATATTTTTTTTTTCCGTTCTTTTAATCTAAGTGAGTGGTTTTTAAATAGATTACGTTTTTTTTGTTGTCTTTTGCCTAACTTTCTTCTATGAGTGCGGTGTTTTTTTTTTATTTTTCATCTTGTTGCAACCATTTGGTTCCTATTGAAAAAATTGAATATTCACACATATATTTTTACGTCGCTTTAATTTTATCATATTATTTATAAACATTTTACCATTGTAAGCTATTAAATTTATTTAGTAAAGTGAGTTTACGTTTTTAGCGATATCAAATATGCAATTGTATTTAATGTACTCTTTTCATTTGAATGAAATTAACATCGTCTTGTTTTTGTAAATAAAATGGTTAATGAGTTGAGATTTTTGTTTTTAAGGGAAATACGATTAGAAAGTTAAATGATGGAGAGAAAAAAATACTAAACATAACTAAAATTCTAACATTTGTCTATTCGAAAAAAAAAAGACAAAATAAACTCGACATGGTCACCGGTTGGGATGACAATGGGTCCTCAATGGGCAGAGTACTATAATGTCTATCCCCGTACCCGTGTTTATAAAAGATGCCCATACCCGAACCTATACCCTCGTGGGCAACAATTTTAATGTCCGTCCCCATGCTCTATGGGCATCTAAATGTCCGTACCCGTGCCCATTACCCCCATAAAAAAAATAAAAAATAGAAACATAACTGAATTTAAATCAATACATAAAATTTTGTAAATAATAGTATTTTGCCAAATCAAAAGCATTCAAAGTTTGTATGAAAAACCAAATAAAAAACATTCAAAGTCTGTATGAAAAAAGTGCATAATACAATAAATTTCAAACAAAATATAGTTATAAACTTGCTCCTTAGCTCATGTTCTCCATTTCCTGAGAAAAAAAAAATACAATTCCCATAAAAAAAGTGTAGTTATATTAGGTTTAGGTTTAGACACTTCTAAAAAAATGTTTTGGTTTAAATACTTGTAAAAATGTTACAATTAACTAATTAATTTTAGTGGTATATAAATTTAAATATATATAATATTATATTTATATATATGGGCTGCGGGGCGGGTTGGGCATTAGATTACCCGTACCCGCGCCCATGTCCATTCAAGTTTGCGGGTAATTATCCGAATCCGTCCCCATACCCATAAGTGCGGGTATTTACCCGCCTATTACGAGTATTTTTTACGGGTACCCGATGGACTTGAGTCGAATTGCCATCCTTAGTCACCGGTTGGATGCAAACCTTTAGCTCATTGTTTAATTGATTCTATCAATAAAACCACAATTAAGCTCCAATGACAAACTTTTTGTATTTCAATGTAGAAAAATATGAGATATTTAGAGAAGTCTCATTATAAACTTTTGCTCATTACTTTATATATAAAATTAAATTGTAATACAAAATATATTTTTAGATGATAGTTTTAAATAAGGAATAAATTTTAAAAATATTCTAAGTATAATTTCATGTATCAATTACTTCCTCTTTAAAAGAAAATGTATCAATTATTTCCTAACAGTAGCTCATAGTATATCTCAAATATATTTAAAATCTCAACCTTCTAAAAAATTTAGATATATTTACTACAAAAAAAAAAATAGATATATTTTTCTCAAAAAGTTCTCGATTAACCGTTTCGGTCCAGAAACATCTTATAGATTTAGAGAAAAACGATGTCGTTTACAGAAACTAGGCTACGGTAAAAAACACCTAAATAAAAGGATCGAGGTCGCATGTAAAAATTCAGTTGATACGTACGTTGTCGGTGGTTGTTAACCGTAGGTTAAAAAAAACGAAGTTTCAAAAAATTACGACAAAAGAGAGAAAAAGAAAGAATCGAATTGTGACATTGGCTTCGTATATAAGCCATTAAAACCATACAAGAAAGAGGTTTATATTTTTCTTCAAGAACCTGACACATAAACAACAACAACAACATTAACAACACACACGCACGCACACAAAAGAAGAGAGAGAAAATTGTTGGGTGGGTGGAGCCTTCTTTCTTTGAAGTTCTTCAGAAAGGGGCTTCATCATCAAGAGCTTACAACCATGGCAGAATCTTATGATTCCGTTTCAGTTGATATGGAAAAGATCTTTCTTGGTGGAAAGGTATGATTTTTTTAACGAGTTTTGGTTTTTGTTTTTGAAGAATAATGGGTTTTTTTGGGGTTTAAAGGTTGAAATTTTATGTTTTTTTGAAGGGGGTTTATGTTTCTTTTTTCTTCTTTCAATTAGGTTTTTTAAGTGATTATTGGGTTGGAATTTTCTTAGTTTTTTGTCATATTTATGTTGAGAAGATGTGTGTTTTTTTTTGTGTGCTGCATTTTATGTTTTTTTGGATTATCTTATTTATGAATGTGGTGTTATCAATTGTTTAAAGTCAATGGGTTAGTTAGAGAATAGAAGAGAACAAGAAACGTTTTTTACTTGGCTGTGTTGACTCTTGTGAAAAATTAATGAGGTTAATTAACCTTTTTGTTTTCTTTCTTTGAATGTTTTTGTCTTATTTTCTCATGTTATGAATTTGGGATATAGTGGATCTTCTTGATCCTTATTTGTCACATATTTCTGCATTTGTGAATTTTACATTTGGTGGTTCTTTTTCTCATAGAAATTGTCAGATTTGGATTTGGTCTTTTTGCTTTTATTCTTTGTGGTATCTGATGCAATTTGGGTGATGTAGGAAGTTTTATTTGTTTTTCTTTTACTTTATGTTTATTTGGGGTGATGTATGTAAATACTTTTGTTGGTTTCATTGAATGAGTTCAAAGTCATTCTTTTCCTTTAAAAAGGCTAAGATATTGTCCTCTTTGTAGCTGTCTTCAACTTGTCTTCAATTATTAGAATCTGGAATAACTTGTTTCATTGTATTGTTTGATAGTGATACATTAATGTGCTTTTGCTTGTTAGTTTGGGTTGTCCAATAAAAGGGCAAGGGCACATTTAGAAAACAAGTAGCTTGGAAAAGTTCCACTTAGGAATTTTAACCTTATCCAAATGGAGTACATTCATAATGAAGAATATTCTTTGCTTTTGATGAAGGTTTTTTTTCCGTGCTTTTATTTTGTGTAGTTTTTCCCTGCTTATGCCATGTTGATTACGATTATGGTTTTACCATTTCAGGAGCATCATATTCAAACTGGCTGTGGTTCCGTATCTGTCATAGTGTACGGGGATCAGGACAAACCAGCTCTGATCACTTATCCAGATTTAGCGCTAAACTGTAAGTGCATCATGATCCTGTTTGAAAAAATAGTTTAATGAAGTATGTACAAGCTATTTATAATATAATTATTCATATTTTTGTACGAGCTATTTTTATAATGAAAGATATAAATGAAATCAAACTGTTCTGATACAAGCTATAAGCTATTTTTGCAAGTTACCCTGAAGAGCTTAATAAAATCAGATGAAAACAACTTATGGACATGTTAAAAGCTGTTTCCATAAGCTCTACCAAATAGTCTCATGATAGTTTATGTCAGTGGATGAGCTCAAATGAGTCAATGAATTCATATTTTCATCTACTTATTCTTGCTGAAAATGTCGACATTTTGATTCTGGCTGTACATGTATACTTGAACACTGTCCTTTTAATTTACTCTGGAAAAATGAGTTAATATTTTACTTGCATGGATTATGGCAGATATGTCATGTTTCCAAGGATTATTTTTCTGTCCAGAGGCTGCTTCTTTGCTGCTTCATAACTTTTGCATATACAATATCAGTCCTCCTGGACACGAGGTCTGTAAGTCAACTGATTTGAATGTATTGGTTATTGTATTTAGAACGGAATATTATTATTTACATAGTTTCTCCTCTGGAACTTCAACAAGAGTTCTTGCAGTTAGGAGCTGCTGCAATTTGTTCCGATAATCCTGCCCCTTCCGCTGAAGACTTGGCAGATCAAATAGTGGAGGTTCTCAACTATTTTAGGTAATTAATTGAAATATAATTATTTTGCTTATAATTTTGAGAGCAGATTAAAAAAAATGATATATTTATTAACGGCATGAATTATATCCTCTCCAGGCTTGGTGCTGTGATGTGTATGGGAGTAACGGCTGGTGCTTATATCCTTACTCTTTTTGCAGTATGTACCCTTTTAACTTGATGGAAAGAAAATATAGGAAATAAGTGCATTATTCAACTTTTTGTTGATTTGTTCTTTTCTGATATGTTTTTACAGATGAAATATAGGAATCGTGTTGTTGGATTAATACTTGTATCTCCCTTATGCAAAGCACCTTCTTGGACTGAATGGTTTTACAACAAGGTTCCTTTCAAATCCTTGCATACTGTCCTTTTATGAATTCTTTGATACGATGACGATACCTGAAACGACTAATAATTTGTAGGTGATGTCAAATTTGTTACATTTCTACGGCATGTGTGGTTTGCTAAAGGAGTGTTTACTTCAGCGGTACTTCAGCAAGGTATTGTAACGTGAGGATCTTAGCTCTGTCGTATTCCCTCTTTTATTTCATAAGTTGAATTTCCTTGCTCAACTTTATCAGGAAGTTCGCGGTAATGTTGAAGTTCCAGAGTCAGAGATAGTTCAAGCTTGCCGAAAAGTTAGTGCTAAGCTAATTTAATGTCTTTTTCCTGTACTCTATCACTTGAACATTATTTTTTGTTTCTCTTTCATCCTTCCCTTGTTTGGTGTACTCACATTGCTTTGCATTGTTTCTTTATTGCTTTTCTTTTTCAGCTGCTGGATGAGAGAAAGAAAACAAATGTCTTGCGGTTTCTTCAAGCAATTGATCAGTAAATCTTCTACATATTTTTTGCCTGACCAAATTTTAATCAGTAAATCAAGTTAGCACTAAGCTAATTTATTGTCTTGCTAACTTTCAGGAGGCCTGATATTACAGAAGGATTGGAAAAATTAAATTGCCGTACGCTTATTTTTGTTGGGGACAGTTCCCCTTTCCATTCTGAGGCTATCCACATGACTTCGAAACTTGATAGGAGATTTAGTGCCTTGGTTGAGGTATGTAGCATGAGTGTATGTGTTTTAAGAATGCAGAATATTGTATACATGTATCTACGAAATGCAAAAGCATGTCTAGATAACTTGTGAGGTTCAATTAAATAGTTGCATTGCCCACAGTTTATCTCTAAATCAATGATAGCAATTGGTTATAATTAATTTTGTTATTGTGTAATTTGAGCCGTCTGATCTCAAATTAGCGGCGGAGATTGATTATTGTGTAAATGAATGTTTATCTTATAGCAGGGAATTTGAATCCACATGATTTCTGTAGTTAGTTGACCGGACGATGATGAACATATAATAACTTGGTAATGTTGTTGCAGGTCCAGGCTTGTGGATCAATGGTGACAGAGGAACAACCGCATGCGATGCTGATACCTATGGAGTATTTTCTGATGGGTTATGGGTTGTTTAGGCCATGCAAGTTCAGTCACAGCCCAAGGAGCCCACTTAGCCCATCTTGCATCTCCCCGGAGCTTCTTTCTCCGGAAAGCATGGGGTTGAAGCTAAAGCCCATAAAGACGCGTGTTTCGCTGGAAGTTTGATATCTTATCAGAAGAGAAAATACTTTTGTAATTGAAACCACTTTTTTATTTTTTTCTTCAAATTTTTTAATTGTTTTCAAGACAGAAAGATAGAGAAAGAAAAGAGGTATGATAGAGTTTGGAGGGGGGGGTGTAGATAAAAGGGAATGTGAAGAGAATACGTGAGATATATATTAATAATCTAGGGAGGAGTTGAGTTGCTTTGATTCATTTTTAGTGCGGTATTGAATAAAGGAATCATTGAGCTGTATTTATCTGTAAATCCAATTGGACTCTAGCTATATTCATAATATTTATGGTGACCAGCAATCATTAGCCCCTTAATAAGAATTTTTTTAGGATGCACATGTTTCCCCCCATAACTTATGGGAATCTATTTACTTATAACATGTGGATGTTGCTTCTATCTAAAATGATTATATATTTGGTTTGGTTTAATCCAGCAGGATCATGCATTTCACACTACAGTTACTGCTAATTGAAGCAAACTCAGATTTGATTTGACGGGGAATCATACTCAACAGATTTAATATTTTCTTTTATGCCAACGTTTAACACGAGTCTAGGCATAAAAATTGCCAAACTAACAGTGAAAACTTATTTCTGTCAAATCTCATACTAAATTTTCGTCGATATTTCTCTTTCAACCTCCGCTACTGTTTTCAGGGGAATTCCAAGTCACAATTGTGTTCATCCCACGCTCCAAAATCTTCACCCTTGAACCCTTGGTCATAATTCTTTAAATGGTAGTACTAGGCAGTGTTGCCTACCAAGTTATTTTGCACCAAGTTATTTATGGTTTACACTTTCACTCACTATGCGCAAATTGATTTTCATAATTGGATCAATAAGTCTGACCATTAGGTCAAATGTGGGGTGACTTTTTTTTAACACGCTTATTGATGTAATAGTAGAAAACAAATTTGTGCATGTAAAAAACTAAAAACAAAACAATTATTAATTAGAATTTACTTACCTCCCAATCAAACTACATATATTATTTATTAGGGGTCCTTCCCTTTGGGATTCGAAGGTTCACCCCAACAAGTGTAGTGCATCGTAGCACACTGCTTTCGCATGATTGTCCCTGTACTGTACTAAAGACAGGATTGACAGGAGGCAATCAAACGTTACTTTTGCATGATTCCTATTCCGGTCAAGGGAAAAGTCCAAGCCATGAAAAACATTTGGACTCTGAGCATAAGAGCATTCACAAAAGAATCTCTCTTGCTCCACTACTACCACTAGATTAATTCATTGAAGTTAGGGACAATGCAATGCACAATGGCCAAACATCTTTATATCCGCATCATCAATCTATAATGACTTACACATAGTACTTGAAATGAAAGACAATTTCAATTAGTAAAACTTGGGTCACTTCAAACTTAATATCTTTCACGTTTTATTTATAATAATGGTAAATATATCAATACTTGATAAAAGTAATTTAATAAACATACTACTATTCTATCTTTTTCATTAATACATTTTTACTTAATCGGAGTGCAATGATCAAATGAACCCCTTGAATTTTGTGTAATCACATCACATTGTCCTTTTATTACTTAAGTTTTTTCTTTATTGAAGCTACAAAGGAAACATTGAAAAGTGAGGAATACAGGGGGATTTATTTTCTCACATAACTAAAAAAAAACATGAAAATGACAGCTGTTCACGTCTTCATGCTTGAAGTCAGGCTTTGCTTGCCAGTCCATTTTCAACACTAGTAAAGGTCTTCTTGACCGGCCATGGTCCCCCTGCCATCACTGCCTCAATCTCATGTATTTTCCTGGGACACTTGGTCATATTGTAGCAACCAGCGGCAGTAACAAGCTGAGTACATCATAAAGAATTAAGTAAATAAATAAATAAACAGAAAAACTCATACTACATAAAGGAACAGATAAACAAGTATGGTCATATGCAGAATAGCAAATCATAATTTATGTTGTTCAAAGAATATATATAGGGACTGTACTATAATATGTATGCTATGGCAAATGTTATATGACAGAGAAAACATTAATTTCAACTTTAGTGACACAATGAGAAGATAGAAATGATAAACTATAAACTAGTTTATCCTCAATAAGGTTCAGCAAATGGAATACCACATCACTTTCAATCCGCACCCCACCAAAACCAGTAAATCTGCTAATCACTTCCTGGTTAAAGAACTTGGAAATTTCTGGATTATTCATGGCTGGAAGTAATAAAGCATCGATAAAGTAGCATCCAGGCTCCACAGTGATAACCTAGACGCATAAAAGCAAGTTAGACTGTCATCAAGTTCATACTTCTGCTTCCGTATCACAAAAGAAAGTATTAACTAGTTGAGATTGAAGGAAAGACAAACTCAACAAAGGCAACAAGGGATCAAATATTATAATAGTCAATATGTTGATTTTAACTTTCAGTGATACCGTGCATAAAATACTGATAAATATCACTCCATAGAAGATTCCTTGAACAAAATTCTTTGCAGTAGATGGTTCAATTTCAATATCAGGAAAAATTTATTAAACAAAATAAATCAAGTTTTAGGTGCATCAAATTGTGCCATTTTTAACGTGGTATATACCACATACCACAGACCAAAATACAAACTAGTAACAAGTTGACTTGCTTCGTTCAAGTTACCACCTAGAAAACGTTTTTGTTAATGGAAAAAACTGTAACTAACCATTCCTTCCTGGAGCACTCGGGCCGTACGCAAGGCTTTTAATCCAGGTTCCTTTCTTCGCTCCAGGCCCTACAAACCAAACCAACATTTCCAAGACATCATATGAAATTTTTTTTGAACATTAGAGTTTGGAAATGTATGGAGAAAATCCGCACTAGCACCAGAAATTTTAATCTTAAACATACATGGAGCGAGTAGTTTAAAACATTTGCACCAAAAATTCACAAATACCTTTGGGTAGCCTCCAGGGTCATGTGTGTCTATACCAAGTAAATGCCCCAGACCATGCGGCATAAAAATAGGACCCAAGTTTGAAGTCATCATGTCATCAACATCGCTACACAACCAACAAACACACAATTCACCAAAAGATCGTACAACTACAATTTCTATCAACAGGCAAGTTGGACACTGGAAGTGATAAAATTAAATAAAAATATATAACTTAAGTTACCCCGCAACAATGTGTCCCTTCTTTAGTGACTCCAGAATCACTTTATGTGATAGTCTGCAATGTTGGAGAGGAAATGAGTAGAAACAATGCCAAATATCTAGACACAAGAGTAAAGTAGAAGCTTCAACATTTTTTTTGGCTAAATCGCAGTTTTGGTCCCCCTATTTTCACACGTTCATGGAATTGGTCCCCCATTTTCAAATCCAGTTTTTTGGTCCTTGCCAAGTTTTTTGGATCCAAAAGTGGTGATGTGGCAAGTTTTTTTATTGACGTGGCATAAGTACAATATCAAAAATAACAAATGCACACATTTCCATGAAAAAATTATTCAACTACAATATTAGCGACATTATTGA
This sequence comes from Medicago arabica, assembly GCA_946800305.1. NCBI lineage: Eukaryota > Viridiplantae > Streptophyta > Magnoliopsida > Fabales > Fabaceae > Medicago > Medicago arabica. Next base: position 68,721,372 of record OX326964.1, read on the forward strand.
TTTTAAACATATCTAATGCTATCTATTGATGGCTCATTTACTCTTAGGTTCCCCCTTTCAAGGTAGTAAACTCTCAATCAAGCTGTGACAGCTAAAACAAGACTTGTGACTGGACAAGGCCAAATCACTAAGGCGACAATTATGGTATTTTCTGGTCCAACTACTAAGTTATATAGTCAGGATTCAGAAAACTTCTCTGGAGTGAAGTACTGACGTAGTTAAAAATTATATTTGTTCCCCACTGTTATAATTTCAAACCAAGCATGAAAGATAACATTTTAGCAAGCTAAAAGAAATAATGGTACTAAATCATACATGTGCATATCAACCCAGCTTACTCCAGGTTTCATTGAAGCGATAACAGCATCATGAGCATCAAGGACAGCCTGCAGAACATGGAAAGTAAAAAATAAAGAAATACTATAAAAACAAGAAATTGAGCTATAAGAAAGGTGCATTGACTGGGCCATCCTGATAAGCAAATGAATTCTAAAATTGGTTGAGCCTCCATAGGAAATTATTATCTGTGTTTGTGAGAATTTGTACTGCAGTTGTTTATACTGGTGCAGCTTGCATATTAAGTAAAGAGCTTACAAATTGTTTTCCTTTGACGGAGTAGGTGTTAATATAAAGCACTTACATTATATATAAGGGATTGGTCACTAGTAAACTTTCCATTTATCTGCACCAACAAAAATAAAGTTAAAGTCAAGCCTAAAAAGATTATTCCAGTTAGTAGATAAAGTGACAAGCTGTTTACTACTAATACCCCACGAGCGACACACAACATATGGATAAGCATACAGGTAATAATTATTAGAGTAATATGATAAATAAATGAGCAAACAAAGGAACCATGTAGTTGCCTGATGATTTGGTCACATAGCCCAAAAGGGTAACAGATGTGCAACAGATAAATTATGTATAAAAGCCAAAATTATTTTTTTAATGTAAATGGAAAGACTCACGGGGTAAGAACATGTTATGTCAGACCCATAGAAGTGGTGTTCAGCTCCCATATCAAGCAATGCCATGTCTCCATCTTCCAACGTCTGCAAAAGAATGATGTTTTAAAACTGTATATATCTCTAAAGGCAGATAAACACTGATCGTCTAATTTAGACTACAAGTTCATCTTTTTTGTCTCTTTCTAAAGGTAATAAAGTCTTATTTCCACACTGAATAAGTCGATTGACCATATCCAAAGTCACCAAATAGCATAGTTAGTTTTTCTTCCTGTTTTCAAGAGTTGCTCATTTTTTATTTTTTTTCCTTTCCATATTTCTAAACGTATTTTCTTCCTGCTGATGAAAAAATTACTAAGAACTAGGCATGGGATTGGATTCCAGAACATTATGATAGTCAATCAACCATATGACATTGGTTTCAATGACAATGACCTTCAAATTCAGAGGGTGAAAAAAAAACTTTGTTTCATACCTTGTCATTAGGAGCTCCCGCATGCCCGTAATGTAGAACAGCACTGCATTAATACTTGTGTGTTAGCCAGTCCATTTTGTGATGGAGATTGCTTCCATATAAAATTAAAAGACTATAAAACCTTTTACATCATATAGCGGTTGTATAAAATTCCAAACAGCACTCTGGAGTGAAGGTTGCTATTATTTAAAAAGAAAGATACTAACTAACTAACTAACTAACTAATTATATATAATTATATCAAGTGGTGGCAGAACAAATTTACCTTTTAACATTTTAACAATGTTAATAATAAGTTACTAGTGCCAAAACAAGTCTGAACGGGAAGAAAGGTATCAGAGTTCTTTTAGCTATTCATTTTTTTAGCATAGACAGAGCCAAGAAGCCATACTCAATTCATACAAAAGGCCATTGAGCAAAGTATCTAAAAATCACAATAACTGAAAAATACGGTGACGTTGTTAGGAATGTAAATGTATACCTATTGTCACCAGTAGCACAAATACATGTATAGGAGCAATGCCGACATCCACCATACATGTAGGTGTGGTGAAGAAAAATGCTTTCAAGCTGATACTCCTTCATGCCCACTTTAGCTTTTCTCATAACCTGTTTCATTGTAGCTTAAAATATACAGTCACTATCATGAAAGCATTTTCACAAAACTTATGGATAAGGTCATTCACAGTTTCACACTTCGTCATTGATATCATAGATCTTTCTAAATTACCAACAGACGGTGTACCTGTGAAACTCTGCCATCCTCGGATGTTCTTAACTTGACTAATCAAATCCTAAAAATTTCTGTGGAAAATGGAAGGTAACAAACTAAAGGAAAATCATACTTATTTTGGTATACATCCTCTTTCCCTAAATATAAGATCCTCCAAATATACAGGGCCGTTCCTACGAATTCGGAGGCTCGGCTCTGTAAATGAAAAGAGACCCGTAATAAAATAAAAATGTATTTTTTTAAAAAGAATAATATTCTATTTAAATTTTTTAAAAGATAAATACAATGTGCCGTATATATATGTGATACACCCAAAGGTAAAAATCAATACCGTATACATGAGGAACCTCATGCCACCCTCCCAAAAAAAATTAGTGGGGTAGTACTTAGTAGTACTACTGGGCTATAATAATTTTTTTTAGGCCCAGTTCCATTGAGCTCTTTGCACACCCCAAGGTCCGGCCCTGCAAATATATAAGGCCCTCTCCAAATATCAAGGTGCATTAATTAAATTTTCACAAAAATACCCCCATTTAAATGAAGAGAATTAAAAGATCAATCATTTCTCTCTCTTAATAATTGAAGGATAATTTCGGAAAGAGAATGTATATTATTGACAAATTTAACTTAATTCTTGTGCTTTTAACAAGGGGATCTTATATATAGGGTCGGGAATAGTATTTATTACAAGAACCATTAAAAACAAATACTCTTCCATATCCCTATCAGAACTCATTCTGTCTATTATGTTTTATAATTTTACGTCTATGTATATTTAACAATTTTCCATAGTCTCATTATCAGAGGAAAATTAAACTATTTTGCTTAGTTTTATACATTAGCCTCATATTATAAAGATAAACCAACCTGGCTAGAGATAATAAAAATTAAAATAACAGTACTGCAAGATCAAAATACATAAAGCTGATTTCCTTTAGTACCATTCCAGCATCCCTTATATACCTCCAAAGAACATTTCACATAAATGTTGGTAAAGAAAAAGAAACATTCAAAACTCTGGCATGTTAATAAGACTAGTTACCTCTATATGAGCTTCAGAGCTTATATCGTTGGCAAACTGAATAAGATCAATTTCCAGCTCTGACTTGATGACACGACATTCAGTCAATATAGGATGCAAAGTCGTCAGATCCTTATCAAACTTGTCGATGCCCTATTAAATTATTCAAATCATAAGCATACACCGCTAATTTCCTAATAAAGATGCTAGTAAGTAATCCCATTTTATCATAAATAAGTAACACAATAGGATTGGCATTGGTGAGATTTCATGCAATAACAGTTTTGGGTCAAAATCGTGGAAAATAATTGTTTGTTCAAACTCCGCTACGCAATAGCATAATAGTGCTGCCATAGTCACTATTTGACAACAATGTGCACTAAATTGCGTATAGGAAAAATAGTGGTTTGTTGAAAAACCACTGTGCTATAGTACTGTTATAGTTGATATTTGATAACATTGCCCGACGTAATACACAGCTGATAATTCACAATGGTAACCTAAATAATAATTATAGAAATGGTAAGAATTAAGAACCTGAAACTCTGCAGGCTTGGCGAAATTATTGCTATCTGTGTTAAGGCCGTGCAAAAGAAAGAGTAGGGGTTTCCCTGAACCCTGGTAATTTTGTTGCAAAACAGTTGCTATCTCATCCGTAAAACAGGCAGTGGTAACCATGTAGTGTTCCTGCAAAACGAGGACGCATTTGCATACATGTGAGTGCACTATCAAACATACAATATATAGCACCAACACTTCACATTGAACACTCGATCAGAGATGTATCAGTATCCGACAACGGCACATATGTATACATTCAATCATTTCATTTTCTCAAATTATACCGATGTGAGTGTCGAGCCAAGTATGCTTAATTCATGAATCATGATATGTGAATGCATAAAAAAGAATGATCATTGAGTGAATTACCTTAAAATTGGAAAGTGATTTGATTTTCCCCATCCAAACAGCATACTCATCAGGCAACCTAGGAGCAAATAGGATAGAATCCCCACTCCCAACATCCTTAACAAACAACAAAAACAATAACACATACATAAATCAATTTTCCTAATTTCAAAAACATAATATGATTGTATTAATATGCATCATGAAATAGAAAGTATAAGAATAAGATTACGAACAATAGCTCCATAAAAACCAGGTTCTTGAACTCCAAACAAATAAGCGAAGTAACTCTCTTGCCTGCAATTAGATTAGCGTTGGTATTAATAAAATTGAAAAAATTGAAATGAGAAGAATTATTGATGATTGAGATTTGAATGAAACCTGAAGAGTTCGAGGTGATCGGTGTCGTAACGAGTTTGTTCATCGCCACCTTGAAGGAGGACGAAACCGTGAAGAGGAAGAGAAGATTGAGAGAGATGATGGCGAATGGATTTGAGAAGCTTCTCACGGTTTTTTACATGAACTTCAAAATTCACTTTGGGAGGTGATAGTGATGAAGCCATTGCGATTTTGCGATTGCTTTAACTCATAACTCAAAGTACTTGTGTTATGTGTTTAGCTATTAATTTACTAGTGTAAATAAAGGTCAGTGAAGTATGAGAAATGTCTCCGGGCACTTTTCTACATTACCCTATGTTGGTTAGGGGATTTGTACCCCTTCAAGATATCAATCAATCAAAATGTGATATACAACTATAACATTAAATGTCAACTAATGTAGAAAAAACCTCTTTAATAAATAGCATATCTCACATATGTTATAAGAAGAAACACTTACTTTCCCCTTCAAGATATCAACCAATCAAAATGTGATATACAATTATAACATTAAATGTCAACTAATGTAGAAAAAACCTCTTTAATAAATAGCATATCTCACATATGTTATAAGAAGAAACACTTACTTTCCCCTTCAAGATATCAACCAATCAAAATGTGATATACAACTATAACATTAAATGTCAACTAATGTAGAAAAAATCTCTTTAATAAATAGCATATCTCACATATGTTATAAGAAGAAACACTTACTTTCTTTGCTAAATGTCACGTTTGATTGGCTAGCCCCTGCATAATAAATAATATATTTCACATATATTAATTTTTCTTCTTTAATTTATATTTATGTTTTTTTGACCAAGAAAAAAAACTATATTTAAGATTTAGTTCTATTTATGTTTAGACAATTTAATTACTTGCGTTTTTTTTATATTCATTTTAGTGTGTGTTTGGATTGGCGGTGTCGATAATTGATTTTGATAGAATTGAGTTTGAGAGAATATATTTTGGTTAAACATGAGTTTGATGTGAATTGATTTATGTTTAGATACACTCATATAAACGTGATTATCATGACTTGATGTTGTTTGGATAGTTTGAGTCAAAATTGATTTTGAATATATAATGACCGAGTTATCCTTTTAATTGCATTTAACACTAGACATCACATTCTCATTTTTTTTAATTATTTGAGCTTATGTTGAAATTATTCATATACTTTTATGCAATTGGATTATCAAATTAAATATAATTATATAAAATTAGTAAAAAGAAGGCTAAATTGAATTTTTTGTCCCTTAACTATTTAAGTAGTATCGCTTTGGTCCTTTAATTAAAATTCCATTTATTTTGGTCCATTAACTTCTCTTTGTTATATATTTTGGTCTGTTCCGTTAGTTTTAATTCAAAAACGTTAGGTTTTCTTCATTTTCTTCTGGAATTTTTATGGGATTCTTGTTGTTGAAGGTTGATGGAGATGATATGAAGATGAAAAAGTGGAGAAGAAGATGAAGAAAATCTAACATTTTTTAATTAAAACTAACGGAAATGACCAAAATGTGTAACAGAGAGAAGTTAAGAGACCAAAATAAATCGAATTTTAGTTAAGGGACCAAAGCGATACTACCTAAATAGTTAAGAGACCAAAAATGTAATTTAGCCTAAAAAGAATATTCATACTTGACCAAAAAAAAAATCCAAAAAAGATCAATATAATATTATAAATCGAAAATTTTATAGGTTAGCAAATTCATTTTCAAATAATATCAAATTTACCAAAGTCAATGTACCATTTTTTTTTTACCACCATTAGTCATCGTGTCTGTTAGGGAAAAACAATATGGATTAGGGTTTGTGTGAAGGTAACTTGAATATGAAGAAAACAGTTATGAGAGAAAAGAGAGAATGTGGATTTGAAGGATTAAGGGAAATATGAATTGTGAAAAGTTGTATATTATTCATTGAGGGAAACATTATATATATACAAAGGTGTTCCTCTAATACTTGCACTAATACTTGCACAACAAGTAACAAATGCAAGTGTAACTAACTAGCTAGAAAATAGGTAAATCAGTTAGTTACTTGTGAGACAAACGAACTGATTGCAGAATGTGTTAGAAGAGTTGATGATCAAGCTTAAGGAACCTATCAGGCTACTAATAGATAAAAATCCTATTGCACATGGTAAAAAGCAAACACATTGAGACTAGATTCCAATACTTGAGGGATCAAGTGAACAAAAGCAAGATCAAAGTTGAATACTGATCAACTTTAGATCAAGTGGCAGACATTTTCACTAAACCTGTCAAAAGGGCCCAGTTTCTGAAGCTTAGAAGAGAATTGAGAGTAGTTTGCTTTGATAGTCTGAGTTAAGGAGGAATATTAGCTTGTAATTCAAACCTTAATCATGTTTGTTTAGTTTGTTAGGGTTAGTTACTTGTTTCACAAGTAAATAACTGATTTACCTATTTTCTAGCTAGTTAGTTATACTTGCATTTGTTATTTGTTGTGCAAGTATTAGAGGAACACCTTTGTATATATATAGTGTTTTCCTCAATGAATAATATACAACTTTTCACAATTCATATTTCCTTCAATCCTTCAAATCCTCATTCTCTCTTTTCTCTCATAACAGTTTTCTTCATATCCAAGTTACCTTCACATAAACCCTAATCCATTTTGTTTTCCCCTAACACACACGATGACTAACAGTGGTAAAAAAAGGGTTCATTGACTTTGGTAAATTTGATATTATTTGAAAATGAATTTGCTATACTATAAAATTTTCGGTTTATAATATTATTTCGATCTTTTTTGAATATATTTTTTTGGTCAAGTATGAATATTCTTTTTACTAATTTTATATAATTATATTTAATTTAATAATCCAATTGCATAAAAGTATATGAATAATTTCAACATAAGTTCAAATAATTAAAAAAAATGAGAATGTGAGGTCTAGTGTTAAATGCAATTAAAAGAATAATTCGGTCATTATATATACAAAATTAATTTTGACTCAAACTATCCAAACAACATCAAGTCATGATAATCACTTTTATATGAGTGTATCCAAACATAAATCAATTCACATCAAATTCATTTTTAACCAAAATCAATTCTCTCAAACTCAATTCTATTAAAATTAATCATCGACGCCACCAATCCAAACACACACTATAATGAATATAAAAAAAATCAAGACACTAAATTGACTAAAAAAATTAAATTTAATGTTTAATATTTGTAATTTAAAAGACACAAATGAATAAAAAAACTCAAGTAATTAAATTGTCTAAAATGACATTTTAAGAAAGAAAAATAGAACGAAATCTTTAATATAAATTTTTGGCTTAAATATGTAAAAGGTCCCTGTAAGTTCGCGTGTTTTTGGTTTTCGTCCCTGTAACTTTTTTGGTTCTAAAACAAACGTTGTAAGTTGTTAATTTTTTGGTTCTAGTCCCTAACGTTAACTTCTGTTAAAAAAATGTGTTGCTGGCAAACGGAAACACGTGTGATAAAGGCTCAGTTGACGTTAGTGGCTTACGTGGCCTCATAGATGATAAGTGACTGGTTTTTAAGGACCAAAGCCAAAAACGCAAATTTGCAGAGGGACGAAATTGAAAAAACGCAAACACCAAATTTTGAAATTTAAAAATTAGATCTTCTTCATCCATTTGTTTTCTCTTGTTCTTCTCCCTACCAATTTCTTCATCTCCCTGGAATGTTCTCATCAATAATGTATGATTCTATAAAATCTCATTTCTTCAACATGTTCATTCACATATGATTAAGATAGACCATTTCACTTTCATGCCTTGAAACAACAAGAGAAAATGGCAAGCTGATGCTCTTTTTCAAAGCATGTTACTCTAACAAGTTATCAATAAGAAATTATAGACCATTATTTTATGGGAAATGGAACATTGCACTCTTGCATTCATTGATAAAAATGGAAAGATCCAACTAAAAATGAAAATGATAAAACTCACAAAGAAATCCCGGGAGAAATTATCAGATGCTTTGCAAAGAGAAGGTATGCCCAAAAGTACATGTGTGCAGATGTACATGTTTTTGAAGGTGATATTGCTATGGAGCTGCCACTGCCATATGGCAGACATATTGCAATACTTATGATTTGTTCTGCACCTTTCTGTTTCTCTTGTGCTGATTTATCCATTCTATGCCAATCATACAATAACTTTTTACGAAGATTTCCTAAAGCTACCCAACTGCAGCGCCTTGTAATATCTAGTATACACATGCAACCATTCTAGTATGTGATATTAGTCATAAAGGTAAGACTTATAATAACCGTTATAAAATCAAATAGACAACTCATAAGTTGACATCAAGGCCTCTCCACAAAGTCTAAATTGAGATTCACATGAATGTTTTGAAGACAACACTGAAGAAGTGATAAGGTTAATACGCAAGTTGGAACAACAACAAGCAGACAACTCTTATTTACACACCAATAAACACCACAATGATGGCAAAGTTAGTTGTGGCAAATGATATGAAAACGTATACAAGTGTCGCAAAATTACGATGAAGAACAAAACTGAGATATCTGAGGAAGAACGCCAAGATCATGAAACATATTTCGACCTTATTAGAGGAAAACTAGCTGATATATTGAACAAAACTAGCGGTCGAAAAATGCTAAACTAGGTTAATATGATGTTTTGTGTCTGTCAAATCAAATTATCAATGAATAGATTTGGAATAAAATTGCATAGTTAACGTAACATGAGTTAATAGCAATGGAATGAGAAGACAATCCAGAGAGATGAAAAAATTGGCAGGGGGAAGAACAAGAGAAAACAAATGGATGAAGAAGATCTAATATTAAAATTTGGTGTTTACGTTTTTTCAATTTCGTCTCTCTGCAAATTTGCGTTTTTGGTTTTGGTCCCTAAAAACTAGTCACTTATCATCTGTCAGGCCATGTAAGCCACTAACGCCAACTCAGCCTTCGCCACGCGTGTTTCCGTTTGCCAGCAACACGTTTTTTAACAGAAGTTAACGTTAGGGACTAAAACCAAAAAATTAACAACTTACAGGGTTTGTTTTAGAACAAAAAAAAAATTACAGGGACGAAAACCAAAAACACGCGACCTTACAGGGACCTTTTACACATTTAAGCCTAAATTTTTTTCTTGGTCAAAGATCATAAATATAAATTAAAGAAGAAAAATTAATATATGTGAGATATGTTATTTATTATGGAGGGACTAGCCAATCAAACGTGGCATTTAACACTTAATAAGATATGTAAGATATGCTATTTATTATGGAGATTTTTTCTACATTTTTTGACATTTAATGTTACATTTGCATATTACATTTTGATTGGTTGATATCTTAAAAGGGTAAATACCCCTAAACAAGAGAGGGTAATCAAGGTCTCACCGTCCCGGGGCACTCGTTAACAAGACCCATGAAGTATGTACTCCCTTCAGGTAATTTATAATGGAAAAGAAAAACTTTTTAGATTCATTGAATAATTAAATGTATTTAAAAAATTATTTTTTTCTTAAAAATGTGACCGGAAGGAGTACTATTTTTCGTTTACTTAACACCACTTAATCAAATAATATAATATAGGAGAAACAAAGAGGCCGACAAAATAACAGTAAAAAACGAAGTTTCTAATGATAAAATTATCATTTGGATCAGTTAAATTATCAACAATTCTTAAGATGCAACTTTAATATTGTAACTAGTAGTAAGCGGACACTAATAATAATAATAATAATAATAATGAAAATGAATTGCTATCAATATAGAAACCGCTAATAATAAAAAATAATTGCTATGAGAAAAGGAACCGCTATGGAGGTTGCGGCTTTAAAAAAATGTTTTAGTCGTGTATATCACTTTTGGAAGCAATAATATTTCAATAAAAATGGAAGTGGCGTAGTGATTAAACTTGTAAAGTGTAAGCATATCGTACCTCGTTTGATTCCTTGCGAACTCTTTTTTTGTTCTTCATAAAAATTACTTAGACCCACCAAAAAAAGGCAGGATTAGGATTAGGGCAAACTTTCTAACATTTATATATGAGCAAATGGTCACTTTAGTCCCTGACTATGCGCCTCACTGTCATTTAGGTCCCGACTCAAGATTTAATACAAAGAAGTCCCTTACTCTGCATTTCTGTTATCACTTTAGTCTCTGGCGTTAAATAATTATGTTAAGCGTGTCACAGGGACTAAAGTGAAAGTAGAAAATGATCACTTTAGTCCCTGAACCAAAAATCAATATCTCCAACTTAATTTTTAAGTCCCTAAATGTCATCCTTAAATCCCTTAAATTGAAAATCTCAAATCCCTAATTTATTATCTTATTTGACAATATTAATATAACATTTTTTTGGTCAAAATATAGCATTTTTTTTTTAAAATTAAAAAATAGAGATTAATAATATCAACATAATTTATTTTTACACAATTGGTTGTTTAATACTGTGGAACAAGTTTTACCGCTAAACATAAAAAAAAACATATAACTTTCAATACAATTTATAAAACTTACAATATTCAATATATTTGAAAAAAAAAGTCTACAATGTTTAGAAAAAAGTCACATTTTTATTTTACAAGAGAAAAAAGTCACATATTAGTGTTTTTTTTTTAGGGATTTGAGATTTAAGTTGGGAATATTAATTTTTGGTTCAGGGACTAAAGTGACCATTTTCTACTTTCACTTTAGTTCATGTGACACACTTAAGAGAATTATTTAATGTCAAGGACTAAAGTGATAACGGAAGTGCAGAGTCAGAGACTTCTTTGTATTTAATCCTGAGTCAGGGTCCTATGTGACAACGAGGTGTAGAGTTAGGGACTAAAGTGACCATTTGCTCATTTATATATACTAGATCATCGACTCGTGCATCGCACGGGTCATATCAACTATAATATATAAGAATAAGAATGAAGTATATCACATTATAGATTTGACCCGTAATTAAAATTGAAATACCTTTAGTGTTTTGTAAAAAAAAAAAAGAGATTTATAAAGTCGATTAAAAATGTGATTTTCATATTCTTACAATTAATATGGTAAGATAAGATTTTTGTGATCATTTTCTCTTTCATACTTGCATTATATTTTTATTTTTTTCTCTATTGTTTTAGTTTTGTGTAAATATATTTTTTTCTTTGTAAATCTATGATTGTCAAATATGTTATCATAAATGTTAGCAATATTGACATTATCTATTGTTAAGCTCTGAATGATTTTTATTTTTATTTTGAAAAAAATACTATTTGTGACGAGAGATTTTTTTTCACTAATATCATGAATGCCAATAAAAATACTTTGGAGTGTATTTGCAATTTTGATGCATTTAAAGATGGTAACACAACACCTCAAGGCTCAAACATTCAATAGGATCATGCTATGGGAATTTGCCCAACTTCAAATACATTGTCTTACAACTTCTCAGTGTGTAATCTAGCTCATGCTCCAGGATCTGGGAAGACCTTAATGATTATTAGTTTCATACAGAGTTTCTTAGGAAAGAATCACGATGCACGATATATGGTAATGCTTACAAAAGGTTTTTGGTGTCGCAAGCAGAACAGTTTCATAGGGACCGGAAGGATTGTGTCAAGAGAGTTGACATAATGACGTTCCTCAAGAAAAAGAACGCTAGATTTGATTCCTTAAGTCATTTATTTGAGGGATAATTGAACCTTGATGAAAAAAATATTATATATCTCATTGTAGACTTGAGTTTTAGTGTTATTAGAGACCCTAAATATCTAAGTAGCGGAGATACCTCAAATAATCTTGTTAAACAAGAGAGAAAAGATAGAAACATAAGTTAAGGAGCTTTTTTTGATGTCGAAGGAATATGCAAGTTAAGGAACTTAGAGACTAAACAATAATATATTTACAAAATTAATATTCTACATATATAATATTCTATCCTAAATACTTCGCAAATATAATTATTTACTGTTCATTTAAATATCAACAAATCTAATTACAGTGGGTGAAAAAAAATAAGGTTCGTTTAAAAATTCACTTTATGTTGGGTTGGCTTAAGTGTAAGTTGCATAGTCTTTGGTATTTGCATATTAAAATAAGTATTATTTATTTCGACGGGAAATAAGTACTCCTTGGTGTCTTTATCATAAGAAATTGTTTATTATTTTATTATTTGAATATGTGATGTATTTGGTATTATAATATCTATCAACTGCATCAGTTATAAAATGAACCTAAAAATGTATTCATATTCATTCCTTATAATATCTGATTATCTGGTATGTATTATAATATGTGTAGCATAAACTACTGGTTTAGGGTCATAGCATAAACTAGTATTATTTAGTTAAATGAAAAATAGTCAAATACAAGACAATCACATCTTTCTTAAATGCACATAGATTCACGAAGGTCGTAGCGGTGTTAGAAACATTCATAGCTTAGTGAAACCTGACAACTTATCATTTTATTCGAGTTTTATGTTTGTAGTGCCACTAATTGAAGCAATGATTTACACAAAAACACGTTCAAAGGAGAGGATGCACATGTGGATAGAAGTAGAAAATATTATGAATGATGAAAAGTCAAATCAAATGTGAGATCTTGTGTTTCCGAAGCAACATAAGAATCAAACACTATCGATGAAACTAAGACATACAACTATTGCAATTAAGGAATGTCACTTTTTTGTATTTTGATAAAAGAGCCATGATAATCTAGAATCAAATGAGATACAGTATAGTAAAAGTTTAGTATAAAAATTGTTCACCTAATAATTAAATTCTCATGATCAATTTGTCTTTTGGTAAAATTTAATAATCATTTAAACTCAATTTCTTGATTAACGATGGCCACATTTACATGTAATAATCGATATCCACAGTTAATTTAAGATAACCCGACTCATAATATATCTCTAATAAATTATTGCAAAAAAATATTATTAGATAATCTTTATTGTTGGATTTAGATCATATGACGAAGTCAACTACTTTGTCACACATTTTTTTAGAGGTACTTTGCCACACAGTTATTCGTATATTTCAAATTCAAAATAATATTGAAATACTCCTATCATATACTGCATTTGTTTAATTAATTGTATATGTCAAATAATTTTATTCAATAAAAATTTGAAACAACAAGTAAAAATATCTAAGACTTAGCATCTTCCTCGAAAATCTAAATGCTTTAGGAATGGGCCCATATTAGCCCACCGAAGGAGAAAGAGGGGAGGTGTTAATCAGGTACGGTCACCTGTACCTCATCCCTGGAACAACAAACGCTAATATTTATTCTTCTCATAATAGACCCTCCGACTAAAGTACTTCGATGCCAATTTTTATTACTCCCTCCATCTCACAATAATTGTTAGTTTATAATTTTTTTTTGTCTCAAAATAATAGTCACTTTACAATATCAATACATAATTTATTACTTTTTTCCATTACCATACTTTTATCTATTGAATTTCATTTAACTTAACTACTTCATTAACTACAATTAATAAGGGTATATTAGTAAATAATATTGATTTTACCATTGAAATCAACACAATTAATCATTTTTTTAATTACCGTGCACAAACCTTAAACGACTATTATTGTGAGACGGAGGGAGTACCAAATTGAAGAGAAGGGAGTGTAGTTTACTCAAATTTAAATAATCACTTCATCTAACTTTCGAGTACTACAGTTTTCATCTAACTTCTTTTTTGTTGCTAAAATGAAATGCTACTCCTCCTGCCGCTAAAACATCAATGCTATAGAAGAAAAGAGGATTTTTTTTAATATGAAAACATAGTTAGTAATATGGCTATGAGATCTGAGATAAAAATAAAAATAAAAATAAAAAGGCACTTGAGCAATATTTAATTTTACCAATTAAATCTTCTTTTTCAGTTTTCGTTGCCCTTTGATCAATGTCGATTCACAACTATACTCATTGAACATGTAAGATAGTATAAAATAAACTTGTAAAACATTTTACACCGATAATAATGCATATAAACTCCTTTAAAAACAAATAATGTATATAAACTACACACTTCTCATCTTCCATAAAACTACAAGACATTTCAGTTTTCACTGCCCTTTGATAAACATTCACTTATTCAAAAATATAATCTTTTAAAAAAATTCATTTCACCGACAATATATAAACAACTCGTTTTTTTTTTTACTTATTTATTTCTTCCATAATTCTTTTTCTTCTCAATTTCTTCCATAAAACTAAGACGGCAGCGCTGCATGTAATGTCATATATCATACTAATATAATTGGTCAGCGTTAGCTTAAAGTTTGGTGTTGAGTTTATTATATAATCATCCATTTGTGCAAGTCAATTGTAGGGGATCATAACTCATTTATTTTAATTTGAACACCACGCCCAACATTGAGAAAGCAAAGTATTATAATCATCTTAAAAAATGAATTATTCTTAATCTAGTCAAAGTTATTAATATTACTATCCATATAATAGTGAGTCTGAGAGTGACACATCCACTTTCAAATCAAAATTGAATAACAAGTGTCAAGAGTTTCTATTTTTATAAAATGATTCCAACCTTAACATGAAGCTAGAAGACAAGACATCTAGGTTTGGTTTTTAATGCTAGCTGTTGTTCGCATCCCGCACACGTGTGTGTACACACCTCTTTGACTTTCCATAAGAGCTAGTATATCAAACAAGTACCATCATCACTGTGGATGTAGAATATGGTAATCAAATATGTGATGAATATGAGTTGTGTGGATGAGGATGTTCTAAGTATCTAGATAAAAGGTGTTATATTGTATGTATGTATGTATGTATGTATACATCTCTTACTATGCACTATAAAATACTAAGATCAATTTTGAGTTGTTTTTTTAACATACAAAAAATCAGATTAGGGAGATACACTCTTTGCAATAATTTTGATGACAACCATCAATTTTTTTTAGGGAACCATCAGCTTTATTGAAATTTACGTTATAATTTATATGTAATCAATCAATTGAGAAATCTTAAACTTAAACTCGATTAATAGTAAGTATAAATGGAATATCCAATCATATGCGAATGCGATATAACCTCAAGTTAATCAATTTTAAATGAAAAATGTTGTTTCAAGCGAAAAGTTCAATCACGACATTTTTGCAACCGTTTAAAACATTGCTCCATCCGTGAAGCCGTCGTTGGACATTTTCCCGGGACATATAGCAATCCCCATTTTAAATATCGCGGAGACATTAAACATACTTAAACATGAGATTGAATTTGCAATACCTCTCCTCTACTCTACTTACTGCAAGATTTAACACTAGATATTTTGACACAAAAATTGAAAAACAGTTTCAGAATAATTTACCTCAGTTCAAATAAGTTAAAACGGTACAATTCATAGACTTAAGAAACTTAATTTCTTTAACGAAATGATACAAGAGAAGTTTCCAAGGAACTTGCTTTAATTAAAGCAAGCAAACAAGAGCTAAGACACACACTTCAGGTGAATCTGTTTCTTACATAGTTTCCGATATCAACAAATTAAAAAAAGAATATATCAAATTAAAAAAAATATAGCAATAATATATGAATCATAAAGAAATTTGTCAAATAGCATGCCACTATTCTTTGCTTATATATTTTTTGTCCTTATTCTTGTAGCCATGAAGTTACGTATTCTTTCCAATGCAACTTCCAAAGTTTGTTCAGTCATATTTGCAAAACAGACCCTAAACCAACCAGGTTGATCACAATGACAAGAACACCCCGGAGATATATTCAATTTGAGTTCATTCAAAACAACATTCCAAAGTTCCAATTCACCTTCCTTAGTTGATTCCTTCAAAAGTGGACTCAAATTCATCCAACAAAACAATCCTGCATTCCCTTTCAAACACTCAATTCCAACACTTTTCAAACCTTCAATTATCATTTCATATCTCTTCTTCAATCTCTTCCTATTAATCTTAATATATTTCTCTGTAAACTTCTTGTCTGATAGCATATTAGCCAAAAATTGTTGTGTTTGAGAAGATATCAAGGTAAAACTCGACATTCTTCGCGCTGTTGTTACAACCCTATCATTGTATGAATAAATTGTTCCAACTCTGAAACCAGGTAGACCAAGATCTTTTGAGAGACTATAAACAATGTGAACTCTCTCTGCATCTTTGTATTGACGAGCTTCGAGAATCTCTGCTATGCTTACAAACTCAGAGGAGTTAAAGACTGAGCCCGAGTAGATTTCGTCTGAGATAAGGTGGATGTTCTTTTTGATCACAAAGTCAAGAATCTCTTCTAGAACTGCACGTTGAACTGTTATACCTAAAGGGTTTGAAGGGTTTGTGATGAGTACTCCACTCACTTTCATGTTCATTGATTCTGCTTCTTTGTAAGCTGCTTCTAAAGCTTGAGGTGTAATTTGAAAATTGTTTGACCTGTTGCAGTGAATTGGCACTATGTTTACACCAGTTCTCCACCTCAAGTCTCTATCAAACCTACAAAAGTACAAGAAAAAGATACATGAGATTATTTCATCATATATAGTCTATGCAAGCATGGTTACATGCTATAGCTTCTAATGATAAATTAAAGCAAATGAGGCTAGCTAAAAGGTTTTTAATAATAGCACTTCATCATAAAGAAAAAAAGTGCATGAAATAAATATGTAAAATTTTGCTATTAAGACATAGGCACTCTTTTTGAATTGATTTATTTGAATTTATCTACTGATGATATTACTTGAGAATGTTTATGGAAACGGCGATATTACTTGAGAGTGTTTATGGAAACGGCGATATTATCTATTTTTCATAACTCTCGAGGAAGGCTAGTGAAAACAATTTATAACTTATATAAAAATAGTTTATTTGATTTTTATCTTGTATTATAGGTATAGTTTATCAATTAAATTGTTTATCCAAACATAGCCATATTGTATGGTGCTTGATTCTTACCCTGGATAGTACGGGGTAGGAACAAGCAATGCATCGCCGGGGTTTGAAAGAATGAAGGTTAAAAGCTCATTAGCCGCAGTTGCTCCGGCAGTGATGACTATTCTTTCCTGATCAAATTTAGCTCTACCACCTCTTATTTGTTCCATGAAGCTAGCCATTGCACTTCTGAATGATTTAAGTCCATGATAGTCTTGAAATAATGCATTCTCTCTGAAACCATTATAATCCTCTGGGTGCTCTTCCAAGTACTTTTCTACCAAATCAAATGAAACCTGCATAATACACATTAATAGTTAGTTCCAAAAGAATTAATGAACTAATTAGGAGCTAGTTATATATAGACTTAATTATAACTATTCAAGATATATAAACATACTTGATTTTCTGCTAATCCCATTTGTATAACACCAGAAGAGTTAGTTAATTCATCATAAGGGTTTTCATCATAGGCTTTCCATCCAGCAAAGTAGGGTGAGTTTTCTCCATGAGTGTCAGAAATAGCAATGTTTGAAAGTTGCACACATGGTTGTTCTATCTCAATACCCATATTAATTAATTAGAGAATGAAAGAGAAAGAAGATAGATAGAGATCCGTTGATTGAATGAGTTTGTGTTTGTGAAATGAAACCCCGCTCAATATATAGACTTTGGGGCATGTATTGTACATAAAAATACCATTCTTATCAGTTAATCACGTATACATAATTTGAGTTTCACACTTTCACCATGTACGTACCGGTTTTTACAGATAAAGATTTATCTGGTGACAACTGTACATGGCCAGATCACGCGGAATGCCCCTTAAAATGTCGGTTTAATGGATTCATTTTCCCTATAATAATAATATACAAAATTGTTATAATTATTAAGTGTGATTATTTTATATGGTTACTACACTTTTGCTCATAGACATAATGTTGTTTACTAGAAGTGGTTGAGAGTAGTCCAATTAAAGGAATTTTCATGTATTGATCCTGTGACTAGCCAAATGTCTTTTTATTCTTTTAAGTAAACCAAATGCAATAATGTAAGAGTAGGGGTTCGAATCCAATCACCACAATTTATACAGCAATTTCGACATTTTATCGGTTGTGTTAATATTGTCCAAATCTCTTTAATTACCAAAGAAACTTAAAAAATTCCTTTGCAATCAGTAAGAACCGTATGATTGGTACATTTTAATATGTGAATGCGTGTGGGGATTTAAGGAGGGTATAGTTTAATGAGGTGGCCAGTGACAAAGATGTGTTGAAACGATTGAACAAGATTTTTGATGTGCAATCAGCTATTATAAGTTCTTCACTGATCTTCTGACGTCGTACCCTACATTAGAACCACTCACCTTTGACTGAGAGAATCAGAGAAATATAGGATGAAGCCATTAGCAAAACAACACAAATTAACCACTTTTGAAATTACATCCTCTCTTATTTCATTTCCTTCAATTATCACCATTCGAGAGCTTGCATTGCTAATTAGAGTGTTTGTGAACTTGAATTAAATTGGTAATTGGTAATTTTGATGGGGAAATATCTAGTTATTGTTATTGCACTAGCATGGGGCTAGATATTCCAAGACAGCAATCATTCGAATATAAGAGAACATAATGTATTATATTACTAGGGCCATTTTTGGATAAGCGCAAAGAGCTCAAACCTCTAATTTACAGGGGTCTCAATATTTATATGGATATAAGTATAATTATTGGGATGTTGAATAATATTTTCTTTTGTTATGTAGGTTGAGATCAAACAATTTTTATTTGACAAAAATAACCCGTAAGCGGACAAGTTAAGTCAAACCCGCACATATATAAAATAATTCTTATTGTTAATTTATAATTGTTTAAATTATCATTGATCTTGAGGTCATTTTTAATATTAGAACCGTGCGTCTAATTTTATTGAAACGGTCCTGCATGTTAGTACGAAGTTTTATGTAATATGTACGGTTACAATGGTATTGTACTATGGACAAATGTATTTTTAATAATTCAATCAATAGATTACATCATATCTCGTTTATTCTAATGATATCATTTATTGATCAAACAAAAAAATTGTTTACACAATAAACTAAACCAATTTATAAAATGATGCAAGTCTTGTCTAACTTCTATTTATAAAATTAGTCCTCAAGCTGTATAAAGTATTAGCGTAAAATAATGTTGCATTATGTGTTTTTTGAAAATTGTCTACCGCACGGAGCACAACATTTCAGTTTATATTTACGTTATATCCAAACAAGACCAAGCAATAATATATACATCAAATTAAATTAAACAACATATGGAACATAAATTCATTTTAAATACATTTCCCTTTTTATGGTTAGTGTTGTTCAATCAAATAAGGTCACCATCAAGTTTCAAGATCCTGGCCCTTCACTTTTAACTAAGTTGACACTATTAGCTGTTAACAATTATTGTTATGAAAAGATCCCATATTGCACGTACTCGTTGATTTTCTATACTTTCAACATAGATAACGAACGTACTGTGTGTCGGAGAAGGAGCCCAAAAGAAGCAGTCTCGTAAACTTCCTTCATCTACAATAGACTACTAGTCATTTTCACATCTTATTAAAATCTCAAACCACTATAATATAATGAGATTTGAGAAGAAGACAGACACAAGTTCCCAATTGCTATCTACATCTTCTTCTTAATTTCTTCTCTAGAGATAACGCTTAATCTTGTCAACTATTTATATACTATAGTTTTTTATTATATATTTTTTTTTAAGAAACGAAGTATTATCATCACCATATGTATAATTCGGTTGATAAAGATAATACATGATAATATGTAGAATTGAAATTTAAACCTCAAATTTTCCACTTATTCATTTCAAATATGTATGAAATTCTAACGACTAAGTTATTTGATAAAAGAAATGAAATACTTATTATCTCAACTATAATCATTTGATTAGATGTCCAAATATCTTACACCCTTGCCCAACTAGAAATGGATCCACTCAATTGAATTCTCTGTTTGAGAGAATAATACGAAGATCTTCGTATTATCAATGATCAAGATTAATAGTAGATCTTAATCATTGATAATAGGCTTAATTGCTCTTTTGGACCCCTAATTTTACAAAAGTTGCGGTTACAGACCCCTAACTAATTTAAATACAAAACAAACCCCTATGTTTCGAAACTTTGATAGTTTTGGACCTCAAGTGACTTGTTGACCTGATCGTTGATGACGTGACACCCACTTTCCCATAAGTGAGGTGCCACATGGAATTTATTTTTATTTTATTTTGTTTTTAATTAAACCAACCATTTTTTTAATTGGAAAGTGGTTGCCACGTCAACGACCAGGTCAACAAGTCACTTGGGGTCCAAAACTATCAAAGTTTCGAAACATAGGGGTTTGTTTTGTATTTAAATTAGTTAGGGGCCCGTAACCGCAACTTTTGTAAAGTTAGGGGTCCAAAAGTGCAATTAAGCCTTGATAATATGGAGATCAATGATCAAAATCTTCACATCATTTCCAAAATTGAAAATAAAAAAACACGTGAGAAAGATTTCAACAATTGTGTGTTTGTGGCGGTTGTTGGAGAGAGGTGGTGGTGCAGTGGGGGAGATTGGAGTGGCATCCTACTCATTTAAGTGAGGTGCCACATGTGCGTTAACCGGGTCATAATTGGACCAGGTGGCCAAAAATGCAAAAGGGGTAAATTAGGGGGCTGGTTTGTCATTGTTTTTTTTATAAGGGACTAAAATCGCAAGTTCGTGATACCTAAGGGGCTAAAACTGCAATTAACCCTTTAGTTTATCTAGAAGAGAAGGGTGTAACGCCCTAATTATTAATTAATTATTTCTGATTTGTTTAGAGTCTTTCATATGATTTTAAATAATTATTGTTGAGTATGTGGTGTGTTATGTTTTATTATATAATTTATTATTATTATTTTATATAGAAAGTGAGAATTATTATTATTTTAGAGGTTGAGGGTTAAATAATAATTATTTGGTTTAAGTGGTAGTTAAGTGGAAAAAAGGGAGAGGTTATGTTTTGAGGGTTAGTAAGAAAAAGTCAGAGAAACAATTGTACGTACAAACATAAGAAAAAGTGGGTTTTTGGAGAGAAAAAGGAGAAACCTAGAAGAGGCAAGAACAAGAGAGAAGAACGCAGCTTTGATTCAGGATTTTATTCAGGTAAGGGTGAGACTAACTCTCAATGATTATAGTTATATAACTCTGATTTTTGGATTTAGCAAGAGGGTTTTGGTGAAATTTGAGAATAGGGTTTGATTAATGATTCTTGAATTGAATATGTGTAGAAACCAAAGAAATGGTGTTAGATTGTGTTCAGGTCGATTTTAGGAGTGTATAACATTTCTGTAATCAGTTTTGGGATTGAATTGGGAAAAATTGGGACTTTTTGTGAAAAACTGCAGAATTCACGTAGTCTGTACTGTCGCGACTCGCCATGGCGGAGAGAATTTCGCCTGGCGAAATAGTGCCACTCGCTCGCCAGGGCGAGTTGTAAGGCGAGCGATTCCCGAGAGCACCCAGATTTATCTCACCAGGGCGAGTATCGTGCTCGCCATGGCGAGAAGCCATTTTGTTGACTCCGCCTGGCGAAATTGCCCAGTGGCAGCATAGCCAGTTTTACGTTTTCGCGTCTTTTTCACCCGTTTCTGTTTTGAATTGGCCTTTGGTGTAAACATGAGAATTTTAGGCAATTGAGTTAACTTTTTAATGGCCTTTGTTTGACTTGAAAATGATTCTTAGCTCTTGAGTTATGTTGATGTTTGAATATAATATTAATGATGAATGTTGTCGTAAGAGTTGGTTGTGTCATATTTGACTAAGTTGGGGAGTATGTCATAGTTGATTATGCATATTAGTAGTCGTTGTTGCTGTCGTTGAGTTGTATGCAGATATACACAGTTGGAGTCCATTCATACTCATCCATTGTTGAGGGCTCATGCCCTGGAATGTTAATCATTCACCCGTTGAGGGCTTATGCCCTGGAATGTTAATCATTCACCTGTTGAGGGCTTATGCCCTAGAATGCCTAGTCATTCAAATGCTAAGGGCTTATGCCCTGGAATGTTACTCATTCAACTGTTGGGGGCTCATGCCCTGGAATGCTAGTCATTCAAACACGTAAAAATGGTACCACATGCATGTGCATTGTTGCATGGTCGTTGTCGTCGTCGTCGTTGTTGTGTCGTTGCATAGTCGCTGTCGTCGGTTGAGTTATCCTTGTTGTTGAATTAAATTGAGATTATAAATTGCTATTGGTTGTTGTTGATTTGTAGAGCATGACTAATGAGAAACCTTGTTTATTATATTGTTGAATCTTAATTGTGAATTATATAACTATTTGTTGTTTGTGAATCTCACCCCTTCTGCTTGGAAACGTTGCCTTTCCTATGGGTAACTTGCAGGCAATGAAGACCAGTAGAGGTGTTGGCTCAGGTGTCCTAGGGCTCTGATACGTAACGGGATGGGAAAATAGTTGTCATGTTTTATCATTCATTTATGTATCAATTTTGAAACATGTTGTTGGAGCTTTTATTGTCTTAGAAACAGATGTTTGAAAATTTATCACGTTGAGGCCTATGTGTCAGATTGTTGGAGTTTCTTATCATGAAAATATTATTCCGCTGCAAAATGTTGGTTGCTAATACGTTGTAGAATAAATAGTTTTATATTCTATTTATGAAATTGAGAAAGTAGTGTAATACTCCGTCGTTGCATACTCTGATGATTTTATTATAAAATTTTTATATTGGGAAAACGGGGTGTTACAAAGAGGATCTATCAAGAAATATATGTGCACTTGTCCACGAATATAACTCCATTTGAAAATCAACAAAGCTTAGTTTAACTAGTAAAAATATCAAAATTATGAGGCCGAATCTTGTGACTAGGGTTTGATCTCTGGCCCTTCCATTTGTGGATGTGTGTGTATTTCAATCGTTGTTTGTTATTTCTCATGTCTAAAAAACTCAACAAATTAAATAAAAAGAATGCTAACCAGTGTTCCTAAGATATTAGTTATGAAAATAAATATAGTAAAAATACTAGAACTTGTGTAAATAAACTTTTAAAAGTGCAAAACACAATACTTTTAATACAAAATTTATAATTTTTGTTTGTCTTTTTTTTTTCTTTGCTAAATTAAGAACACTTCTACTGATCTTATTTGTTTGTGTTCGCACAAACTATGTACTAGAGTTTATATATAAATGTGAGAAAATGGATTTAAAATTATAAACAACATCACCAAACTCAATTGCATCATGCCTCGATGAGAGAAAATTATATACTCCTTCTTTCGTCACTTATAAGAAAATTTTGTTTTTTTAAATTCATTTTTATATTATGGAACACATACATCATTAATTAGATAAACCTAAAACAATCAAAATTTGTTTATAATTAACAACGAAGGAAGTACCACCTTTTTTAATCAAGCTCAAAATCAGCTGGTCCCAAATTTAATTACCCTTGCACCTAATTAAGAGTCGAGAGTAAACCGACCAATCACCAAGTGCTTCTCAAACATACACATTACATTTTGGTTTGAACCACTATATTTTAACTAAGACAAAAACATATATCTCATCCCGAATACAAATACCAATCCCGACTTCGTTATCTAAAGAAGACAACTTCTCTATAGCACATTCATGGTGTTTAGACTTGAGCACCACAATCTCTCGTCTGAAGCATATTCTCTCATCATTGCCCATCATGTATATTATTATTTTCCCTTCTAAATATATAGAACGATATCCTCTTCCAAAAAAATAATATAGAACGACATGGTCGTTAATATTTAAAGTTGAAATACATATGTGGAAAAAGCGATTGAAATCAACAAAGAACAACAAGATCTTGAAAAAAACTTTATAAATTACAGGCTTACAAACTTACCCCTCTAATTTTTCAAATTTACAAATTGTCCTCGAAAAATTATTAAAATTTGTAAATTGATCTTTAATTTTAATTTTTAAATTTGGCTATAAAAATTAAAATTTATAAAAGTTGTCCAAAAATGATGACAATATTTTTTTATTACTCCATCCAAACAAAAATATTTATAAAAGAAGGCAATTTAATTAAATCATTTGAATTACATAAAATTCTAAATTCTTTATAATTTCTCAATTACCTCATCTTGAGGGAAGTTTGGAGGTAATGTATTGTTTTAAGGTGATCTAAATATTTTAAAGTGAATGCCATTATTTGTATGACAATTTTCAAAATGAAGGAAATTTATGAAGTATTTTTGTAGAAGTTAAATTAGAGAATTTCAAATGATATCTAAAAGCTAAGAATTTCAAATTTCTTTATTCTTATAATTTTTCAAATTTTGCATTTTGGCCCTCAAATTTTCCAAAATTTTCAAATTGACCCTAATAAATTCAAAAAACGGAAGTTAACCCCCTCATTTTTGGAACTTTAAAATTTACCCCTCGAAATTATAAACTGTCCACTCAATTTTTTTTTAATTTGCAAATTGACCCATAATTTTAATTTTTATATTAGGAATTAAAAAAATTAAAGTTTATAAAAGTTGCCAAAAAATGATGACCTTGAAATTATTTATTACTCTATCCAAATAAAAATATGTAAAATTTTCAAACGCAAGGTGTCACAATTCCTTTAACAGAGGAAAAATCACACACTACCCATTAAATAAGTGGAGCAGAGGGTTTGCATTGTAGGTCACAACATTTGACTAATATGTACTCCCTCCGTCCCTTGATAAATGAGATTTTTGTAAAAAATAAATTGTCCTAAAATAATTGACATATTTTACTTCTCAATGTGATATTAATTTCTTTTTCAATTATAACTCTAATTAAAACCATTTTCATTACTCTTAATTCAATATATTTTACTGTAAATTTATGAGTTTTGTTTGCCCACGCGAATATGTGATGCGATCATTTCATTTTGTTCTTGTTGTTGTGGTAAGTTAACTTTTTTAGATATTAAAGCTGCTACATCAACAATTTTTTCCAACATTATACTCTCCAGTCATATATTTAAGCAACACAAAATGCACGAGTCGGGGTATACTCCATTTACCACTTGCTCCATTTAGTCCATTAAGGCTTGGATACAAGACATGTGGCAAAAAAAAAAATCAAGGGATGGGATTTAAAATTAAAAAAAGTTTAATAAAAATAAAATTAAAATGCAATTTGTTTTCCCTCGTTCACCCACTTTGCCCTGCTACGACTTACTGTTATCTCAATAATCTTTTCTCCTCTCCTCTCAACGCCGACCACCACCACCACCCCGTCCTCCACCACCGTCGTCCTCTCATCGTCACTCTCCCCAATTCCTCTCATCGTTGTTTCGCTGCCACCTTCACAAACAAATCTACCGCCGCCACGTATTACCAGTGAAATATTTCATCGATGAAATTTTTATATAGAATCCGACAACAATAACCAAAAAGGCTAATTTATTATGTACAGTAATATAAATCGCAAGATCAGTGCCATGGTATATAAAAGGGAGAGAAAAAAAATCAGATCTTGAAGAAATTAAGAACTCTTGTAGTTTCATTATGTAGTTAACGATTACTTCGTGATTGACTAAGAAGGCAGCGACGGACGACGGTGGGTGATGACGAGAGGGAAGAAGATAGAGATTGCAGCAGTAGCAGTAACGGGAAGAGGGAAGGCTAACGGAAGAGAAATTGCTTTTTTATTTTTATTTTATTAAACAAATATTTATTTTTTTAATTTTACATCTCAACCTTTGATTTTTTTTTTTTGCCACATGTCTTGCATCCAAACCTTAAATGGACTAAATGGAGCATATCTGAACTCAAAATGCACACATATCCCTTAAGAAAGTCGGTTAGTTGCAATTGATGAAAATAAATAGAGCAATGTTATATCTCAAGAAAAATAACATCAAGAATTCTTCAAGAATAAAGAGCAGCCAATCACAATACAATTAAAGGAGATGTGACCGAAAAAAATGGAAGTGAACAAATAAACCATGCAATTAAACTTGCCAATTGTGTCTTGAAAAATTAGATGCTATATTTTTAGAGAAATAACATTTTCCAAATAATAATCATATTCTTAAAAAATAATGTTAAGGCTCCGTTTGGATTGACTTATTTTGAGCTTATATGGGCTTATCTACTCCCATAAGCCTTTTTAAAGGTGTTTGGATAAATAAATAAAAATAGCTTATCATAGTTTCATAAGCTGCTTATGTCATATTTTAATAAACCTAAATTTTCAACTTACCCTCCAGGATCCACTTTTTCAAAACATATATTTTAATTATAATGTCAGTTATCTTTGACGGTGCATGAATAGCAAAATTTTTATATACTTATCATACTAAAGTAACACAGGTAACTAAGTTTTTTTTTTTTTAAGGAAGATTTATATTATTTTTTTGTTACGTAACAAAATGAAACTGAATAAAAAAAACTAACTTAACTTGTCTTTTTTTTAACAAACCGCGCACGCGCGCGCGCACACACACATATATATATATATATATAATAATTATAATAATATATTATTAATATTGTTTTTTATATCACTGCAAAAAAAAATCTTGATAATCGTGGTTTGATTCTTTGATTTTTTTATATTAAATTAAAAATACTTAAAAATTCTATAATTGCTTATGTAATGTCACATCCAAACACTTCAATTTATATAAGTACTTTTTAGTATACATATCAAAACATAAAGAGCTTATCAAGTATAAGAGTTTATGATGTAAGCTCTAATGTTATAAGCCCTAATGCTATAAGCATCTATATAAGCTGTATATCACAAATGACACACGTTTTCCATTTTTCTTACTTGTGGAAAATTTTACCTTAGCAAATGAACCTTATCCAATGCAAACAAGCTATGACATATATCCACGGCCGCTTCACCAGGGAAGAATCCAAACAAGCCTCATCTCAACCTGGTGCTTCAATTTTCTACTCGAATAGCTCTACCACAGCAAAAACATGTCATGTTTGTTCATTTTTCAGTCTGAGATCAAACAACCCTCATCATCTTCGTCTTCATGAAAAGTACTGTAATTATGGAGCATATTGACGATCTCGGATTTGGAATGCGAGTTGAAGAACTCCGTTTAACCTTGTCGCATCGTTCCCGGTGTTGTTGGGTTTTTTTAAATTAGAGACTGGTCGTCTTTAAAATCTTTCAATGGCTGAATTATGTTTATGTTAATCCTTGTTGTTTTTCCATCGTCGAAGAAGGTGGGTAATGGAATTATACACAAACGATAACGACACTCATAATAATAAACTGGACATGTGCTTTATTAATGTTTTAAGATAAAAGAGGTGTATGTTGTAAACTTTTGCTTCGGGAGGAACTCGTGAGATATTTTGTCTCTGCATATAGCAGCAGCGCTCATTTATAAATGAGCAATGCTATATATCAAGAAAGATTTAAGAATGACATGGCAGAATAATCACCCTTAGATTTTATCAAGAAATTGTCCCGAAATTAATGTTAGCTAATAAAATCTCAGCCTGACCGGAAATCATGGGGTGGTGGTTGTTATGTATGTTTTTATTTTATTTTATGAAAAGTTAATAAATAAGACTGAAATCTAAGGGTGATTATTTTGCCATGTCACTCTTGAATCTTTCTTGATAAAATCATTCTTGATATCTAGCATTTTCCTTTTTAAATGTGATTTTCTTTCTTCAAATGATTAACGTCGAGGAAGGAACTTTGACGTTTAACTATGAGTTCATTAATTGCGTAAATACATACAATTGATTTTAGGTTTTGAGCTACTGGATTAAGAAATGCAAACAAAACAAAAAATTAACAAAGCCAAATTGATAAAAAGATAAAAAAAAAAAAAAAGCAGCATAACCTTTGTTCCCTAAAAAAAGCCTTTGTGTTTGATTGGATATCACTGATTAGGGCGTACAAACTAAGTGTTTATATACAAAAATTAGGGATGGCAATGGGTACCTATTGGACATGGTATCATAATCTCCATCTCATACCCGCATTTTAAGAAAATTCTCATACCCGAGCCTATATCCTCGTGGGCAATAAGTTTGATACCCGTCCCCATACCTTATGAGTATCTAAGTGTCCGTACCCGCACCCATTACCCGCACTTTCATAACAAAAAGATAATAAATAGTAAAAAAAAATATCACAATATAATTAAAATATGCTATGAAATCTGTTAAATCAACATATAAAATATTACGCATCATATTATTTAGCTAAATAAAAAACATCTAAAATAATTTGACAAACTAAAAACATCTAAAATATAAAAAACAAATGCATATAAATAAAATTAGTTGTATAGTCTATATAATGTGTGGGCATGGGGCGGGGTGAGCACTAGAGTGCAAGTACCCGTGCCCATACCAGTTCAAATTTGCAGACAATTACCCGTGCACAAGCCCATACCCAACAATGTGGGTTACCCGTCCATCATGGGTATTTTTGCGGGTGCCCATTGGGCTTGGGTCTAATTGTCATCCCTAACAAAAACTATACATATTAGTCAAACATTGTGATCACCTACAATGACAACCCTTTTCTCGACTTATTTTCCAGTGTGAATGTGAGAAAATTATTTCAACTTGAGTTGATCGATTGTGTGGTGTTGTTTGCAATAAAAACAGCTTTGAGAATAACTCACTACTAATTCCAATATAAAAAACGTTACATTTTTTTTTTGAAGGAAAAAAAAAACGTTACATAGAATTCAAAGAATTAACCAACTTAATTTCACTTTAATTAACAAATTAACAATGATACAAAAGGAGTTTCCAAGGAACTTGCTTAATTAAAGCAAGCAAACAAGAACTAAGACATGCATACACTTCAGGCGAATCTGCTTCTTGCAGTATATACTTTCCTGATAAAACCGACAAAGAATTTATCAAAATGGCCATAATTAACCATTAAAAAGAAAATAGCAATAATTTATGAATAGTAAAGAAATTTGACAAATAGCATGCCACTATTCTTTCCTTATATCATTTTTGTCCTTATTCTTGTAGCCATGAAGTTACGTATTCTTTCCAATGCAACTTCCAAAGTTTGTTCAGTCATATTTGCAAAACAGACCCTAAACCAACCAGGTTGATCACAATGACAAGAACACCCCGGAGATATATTCAATTTGAGTTCATTCAAAACAACATTCCAAAGTTCCAATTCACCTTCCTTAGTTGATTCCTTCAAAAGTGGACTCAAATTCATCCAACAAAACAATCCTGCATTCCCTTTCAAACACTCAATTCCAACACTTTTCAAACCTTCAATTATCATTTCATATCTCTTCTTCAATCTCTTCCTATTAATCTTAATATATTTCTCTGTAAACTTCTTGTCTGATAGCATATTAGCCAAAAATTGTTGTGTTTGAGAAGATATCAAGGTAAAACTCGACATTCTTCGCGCTGTTGTTACAACCCTATCATTGTATGAATAAATTGTTCCAACTCTGAAACCAGGTAGACCAAGATCTTTTGAGAGACTATAAACAATGTGAACTCTCTCTGCATCTTTGTATTGACGAGCTTCGAGAATCTCTGCTATGCTTACAAACTCAGAGGAGTTAAAGACTGAGCCCGAGTAGATTTCGTCTGAGATAAGGTGGATGTTCTTTTTGATCACAAAGTCAAGAATCTCTTCTAGAACTGCACGTTGAACTGTTATACCTAAAGGGTTTGAAGGGTTTGTGATGAGTACTCCACTCACTTTCATGTTCATTGATTCTGCTTCTTTGTAAGCTGCTTCTAAAGCTTGAGGTGTAATTTGAAAATTGTTTGACCTGTTGCAGTGAATTGGCACTATGTTTACACCAGTTCTCCACCTCAAGTCTCTATCAAACCTACAAAAGTACAAGAAAAAGATACATGAGATTATTTCATCATATATAGTCTATGCAAGCATGGTTACATGCTATAGCTTCTAATGATAAATTAAAGCAAATGAGGCTAGCTAAAAGGTTTTTAATAATAGCACTTCATCATAAAGAAAAAAAGTGCATGAAATAAATATGTAAAATTTTGCTATTAAGACATAGGCACTCTTTTTGAATTGATTTATTTGAATTTATCTACTGATGATATTACTTGAGAATGTTTATGGAAACGGCGATATTACTTGAGAGTGTTTATGGAAACGGCGATATTATCTATTTTTCATAACTCTCGAGGAAGGCTAGTGAAAACAATTTATAACTTATATAAAAATAGTTTATTTGATTTTTATCTTGTATTATAGGCATAGTTTATCAATTAAATTGTTTATCCAAACATAGCCATATTGTATGGTGCTTGATTCTTACCCTGGATAGTACGGGGTAGGAACAAGCAATGCATCGCCGGGGTTTGAAAGAATGAAGGTTAAAAGCTCATTAGCCGCAGTTGCTCCGGCAGTGATGACTATTCTTTCCTGATCAAATTTAGCTCTACCACCTCTTATTTGTTCCATGAAGCTAGCCATTGCACTTCTGAATGATTTAAGTCCATGATAGTCTTGAAATAATGCATTCTCTCTGAAACCATTATAATCCTCTGGGTGCTCTTCCAGGTACTTTTCTACCAAATCAAATGAAACCTGCACAATGCACATTAATTAGTAGTTAGTTCCAAAACCATTAATGAACTAATTAGGAGCTAATTATATATAGACATAATATAGACTTATTCAAAATATATAAACATACTTGATTTTCTGCTAATCCCATCTGTATAACTCCAGAAGAGTTAGTTAATTCATCATAAGGGTTTTCATCATAGGCTTTCCATCCAGCAAAATAGGGTGAGTTTTCTCCATGAGTGTCAGAAATTGCAATGTTTGAAAGTTGTACAAATGATTGTTCTATCTCAATACCCATATTAATTAAGTTTGTGTTAGTAAGAATGAAGGAATATGGAAAAGAGAAACTAGAGGGTAAGTTAAAGTTGGAAGTGAGAAGCAAGATAGATAGAAAACCGTTGCTTGAATGAGTTATGAATGAAAACCCCGCTCTATTTATAGACTTTGAGCGTATACATAAAAATACCATGACATATAATAATAAAAAGTATCAAATACTATATATTCTTAAATTAATTAATTATTATAAGAAATCAGAGTTTAATCTTGTGCCGGTTTTTACAGATATAGTTTTATCTGATCGTGACTGCATGTGACAACTATACATCGCCAGATCACGCGGAAAATATATGGTTGTTGTTAGGGGGGTGGATTTTTCTTGCAATATAGTTGCTACTTAAAGTGTCGGTTTAATGGATTCTTGTTTATAATATACAAATTTGTTATAAATGTGATTATTGTCTATAATGTTGTTTATTAAAGTGGTTGAGTATGAGTACTACTCACAATTAAAAGAATTTTCATATTATCAACCTATGACTAATCAAATCTCTTTAATTAGAGAAGAAACTTCAAAAATTCCTTTGTGATAAGAAGCATATGATTACCACATTTAAGATGTGAATACGTGTGGGGATTTTGAGAGAGTAGTTAAGTATTTTTAATGAGGTGACAAAGATATGTCAAAAAGATTGAACAAGATTTTTGATGTAAGCAGCTTAAGTTCTTCATTGATGATATTCTGACGTACGTACCCTACATTAGAGCCACACGCTTTTGACTTAGAGAAGTATTGGATGCAGCCATTAACAAAACAACATAACTCAAGTTTTGGAACATCCTTTCCTATATCCTTTCAATTGAATTCATTCCATTCAAAAAGTATATGTATCATATTGGATGAAGCCGTTAACAAAACAACACAACTCAATTTTTGAAATGATTTGTGTTATGTGATTGACTGACTTATGAGCAATCACCGATTGGGCACGTACTATATGATGTAGTATCAAAAGTAAGTATTTTTGTTATCGTCTTTATAGGGACCGGTGCGATATTATAAATCGTTCAACAATCTATATCGTTATGAGTAATGAAGTGGTAATATTTCATAAACTAGAAGACTATGAAATTATAAGGGGTCGTTTGTTTCAAGGTATCAAAAATCAAACCCAAGAATGATTTTTCCAGGAACAACATTCAGGGAAATGAATTCTTCTAAAAAGTGTTTGGATAGTACTTTAAATTCCCAAGAAACTTTTAATTTAAATTCTTAAAAATAAATATTATATTCTATTTACAATATATTCTCGTCAACATAGATGTTTTAATTTTTTTTTGACGTAAACATAGATGTTTTAATTCTGAAAATGCATATGTGATTAATTTATTTCATTCGAT
The DNA here is from genome assembly GCA_946800305.1 of Medicago arabica. Taxonomy (NCBI): domain Eukaryota; kingdom Viridiplantae; phylum Streptophyta; class Magnoliopsida; order Fabales; family Fabaceae; genus Medicago; species Medicago arabica. Next base: position 68,754,008 of record OX326964.1, read on the forward strand.
TATTACAAGCATATATATATATATATATATATATATATATATATATATATATATATTGAAGAACACCATAAAAAGTTAATAAAATAAAAATACTATATAAAAATCTTGCTTTTTATTATTTTCTTTGTGAAGATATAGGTGGCCATAAAAAAAAAAAAAAACACGATAATAATTAAGAAAGAATGGAACGGTTAATATAGTAGTGGGATAGCACACAACCGCCGGGAATACAAGTTTCCAATGCTTATTAGAGGGGAATAGGATGTTAGGCTTCATGGGTAAAAAACCTTTCCTGGTAATAAGTTTTTCCTGGGAACAATCTAGTATTCCCTTGTAACAAACAAAGGAATTATTTATTCCGGCCTTTGATTCCAGGAATATGTTTAGTGTCCATCAAACAAACGCGCCCTAAAAATTTGAGAGTTAACAGGGAAATGATTATGTTGGTATTAAACTTCCTCAACCTACGTATATGTATTCTCGGATTAGTGTTGCGGATTCTAATTGTCTATTGATATTAGGGTTAATATCACTTTTGGTCCATGTAATATGAGCGAATTTCGGTTTTAGTCCTTGTAAAAAAAGATGTAGATTCCGTCTCCAACATTTCAGATCCTTCCACTATCGGTCCCTCACTTAAACATGTCAGCAGAATCTGGCCACATGTCACGCTGACTGTGTAATTTTAATATTTTTTAATCCTCCATAAATTTATAATTATTTTCATTATTTAAAATTCAAAAACATAAATATAAAAAACAAATTAAAAAACAAAAATCATCATCTCTCTCATCTTTCTTCTTCTCCCTCAGCGTCTTCCCACCATCTTCTTCATCATTCCTCTCATTCATTCCCATTATTGATTCCCTTTGTTCTGAACATCATCCTCTTGTTCCCAAATCTTTAACCTTAAACTCATACCTATATGACATCATATTGCTTTCCCCTACTGTTCTCACCATCATCCTTCTACTTCTTGCCCCAAATTTTGATTCTAAACCCTAATTTTCTTCCCTTTCAAAATTCATAATTTAACCATTTAAATTCACATCAGATTTGATGGTGTTTTGTTTTGGAAACCCCTAACATTTTATATTTTGCATCATATTGTGAATTTGGGTTAAAGAGATATGGGTTTGGAGCTTGTGTTTTGTTCTTGTTGTTTAAGAGTTCAGAATTTGATTTCTTTGTAGTTTTTGGTTTTTTGATTCTCCTTCTTCTCTTTATATTTGTCCATTTTGTTATGTTCTTGTAAATTACTCAATTTCTTGGCAAAATTTTACGACAACCGCAACAGGTTACTCAATTTATGGGGTTGTTGTTTGAATTGAGGGGTCATGGTTCTGATTGAGAAATTGAATAGAGTTTTTGTGTGTTTAACTATTTAAAACCTTGGTGAATTAGAAAAGGTGAAGAACCTGCTGGAGGAATATGAGGAAAAAGAAGAACGTTGGGGAGAAGAAAAAGAAGATGGAATTTAATTGGATAATTTAATTTTAATTATTTTAGTTTTTATTTAATTTTAAAATTAAACCTCATTTTAATCCAAGTGGCATCTAAAACCAATTAAAAAGAATGAAAATAATAATAATAAATACACAGTCAACTGGACACATCAACATATTCTGCTAACAAGTTTTAATGAGGGACCAATAGTGGAAGAATCTAAAATGTTAGGGACATAATCTAATTTTTTTTTACAGGGACTAAAACGAGAATTCGCTCATATTACAGGGACCAAAAGTGGTATTAACCCTTGATATTATCACATATTGCAACATCATTCGTGTCCAAATGATGTCGTATTTCTATTGAGTCGTTTAATCGTCGATTTTCCAAACTATTAAACTTTTCAATAGTCGATTGTATCGTTGTATAGTTGATTTCTCAAACTATTAACGATACAAAAGCGTTGGGTTCCAATATTCAAAGTGATTATCAAAACCTAAATTCCATGTCTAGAACAAAAACTTTGATAGAAAATTACTCTAACCTATATTCAAAAGATATTTTTCAATAACAATTCAAACCCATAAAATTGTAATGGAAACAAAAATAACCTCAATATCATAAGATAATTAAAATCAAACAACATCATAATCAAAGGGAATACATACTAATAGAGTTGATTACATTTAATCCCAACAAAAAGAGTCTAGTTACTCATTGTCATGGTAACCTTACAAGGAGAAAAGAAGAGATGGACTGGAAGCAAGCCATGATGTCTCAATGATCTTGTGAATCCCTTCAATCCTTGCGCCCCTTGCTCCTTAATGGTCTCTCTGTGTTTCCCCTGTTTTCTATCTTCCTAAAGTGGCATATGTTATGATAATCTCCACTAAAATGATCAAATGGGCTTTTATATAATTCCTGTTCTGACTCAACCCGCCTCTCAAGTGAGTGCATTTGCCATGGCGAGTTGATGTTTCTTCACCAGTGGGTTTCTGCCACGTCAGCTCTGGGAAGTTTAGGCTGCCTTTGCTCGCTTCGCGGGTGATTCCTTCGCCATTGCGAGTAACTCGTCTTCCACTCGCCATTGCGAGCTAGGAGGCGAATGATTTCTGGGCTCTCTGGAAGTTGCTCGCCTTGAACTCGCCTTTCTACTCGTCGTTGCAAGCTTCTTCTCGCCATGAGTTTGCCATTGCGAGTTGGAGGCGAGTGATCTTTGATGCTTTCTGACTTCAGCTCGCCTTTGCTCGCCATGGCGAGCTAACCTTTGTAGTTTTTCTACTTTGCTTGGTGTCTGGCACTCAATACCTGCACAAATGGATAAAGTAAGATGCATAAAGCATAAGAGGGCAATTATCACTTTTCTCTCAGCTTTTCCCTGGATTACTTATAAAATAAGAAACAAAAGTGCCTTAATTATATATTTAAAACACTACTTTCTGGCACTTATCACTACTATTATATGAGATAAGAAAAATATTTCATTTTCACATCAATCACCACCATTTGTGTGGAGAAAACTCGCACAACAATGATTATTGGATGATTAGAATGTTCGTCTACTAAATTAAATTGGTAATTTTGATGGGATCCAAATATTGATATATTGCACTATGAACGGAGAACTAGATTTAATATAACAACATTCAAATACAGGAGATTAAGAGAACAAAATGTAGCACATTATAGGAATTATCAATATGTTTTGCTAGTCTAAAACATGAAGTGCTTTTAAACATCTATACAATGTTTTATTTACAGTCTTGATTCGTCTCTTCATTTACTGAGTCATACATTTGACTTTGATTTATTGAGTTTATTCCCTTCATTTGGATATATTGTATGATCTGCGAGTGACCCTTGTGGATATTCTTTAAGTTAGCTGGGATGTGTATGAGATGATGTCATCATTGCGGATGTTGACGAGATGTGTGATGGAGATAACGTCATTCTTCCCCTATCTTTCACTTGTTTAGGCCAAAATAACAAGTATTATATATGTATTACTATAAGCTTTGAATAGTGAGAGGTCACACTATTTATTCCCAAACATGTAAATTTGATATTATTGGAATCATCATGTATCCCCCATAATTTGAGTTTCCTATGCTAGTTTATATGTTAGAATATTTAAGATCTTGTTAGATTATAGAGCACGGATTAGACGACACGTGAATTTTTTCTCACTTTAATCAAAGGTTTCGAGTCTGAATATTGAGAATGTGGAACTCATGGGTTGCGATACTAGACCTATAGTAAAATAAAAGTCATTAATTACATTAAAATTGACGATTAAGCAAAAATTCATGTTAATAAGTTTCTTTGACAATCTCACTGATTTAAGTTGAATCTCTATGATGTTTTGAAAAGAAAATTTTGACAAGTTGCAAAATCATATTCAATTATTATTGTGAGCAGGACTAAATTTGAATTAGAAGGTAATCAATGGTTAGACTTTTAAAACTATGTAAAAAAAGAACACTAAAAAAATCATTTCCAATTCTTCTAACAACAAATGCATCTGTATAAAAAATAAAACATCCCCAACTATAAGCCAAGTGACATCGAACATAAAAGACCTATACTCTACGAAAAAGCATGATTCACAAACCATTCATAAAAGAGACAACAATTTTTTTTTTTGAAGGGAACATGAATTCTTAATTAGATCTACTCTAAAATAATCCATATATACATGTCCTAAAACCGATGTTAATAATTAGGTGCACGAGGCATTGAATAAATAATTGTCATTAGAGTCCAAGATTAATTAGTTAAGTATGATTTGACTTACGCTAAATTAAACGGTTAGGTATAGAAGCTGCATAGGATAAATACGCACACCATATATACAGGACTGCATCTATTGCTCTATAAGAAAATACTATTATTTTTTAGAAGTAAATTTCGCCATGTATTATATTTGCAATGCACACAACAATCAACATTATAAGGAGTTAGGAACTTAAGATATTTGTCGAGATCGTGTTGTTTTTTGTGTGGATTTCAATCACTTTTTTATTTTACAAATTATAGATTTCGATGTTGAAATACTAATAAGAATCGTTCTATTTTTGAATAAAATATGAAATATATGATATACGCAATAATGAGAAGAATATGCTTCATGAAAAGATTGTGGAGCTCAACACCATGAAAATCTATGTACTAGATCAACTCTAGATATGCAGTTTTTTTAGGTGGTAAGAAATGCAATTAATTAATATGGTGAATCTTAATGCAAGAAAAAGATAACGGGTAGGGATCATATATGACGATTATGAGGCGACTTAGGCCTCTAGAGTTATAAGACAAGTATCATACAAAGAGGTTATATTTATTTAATTTGTTGGTTTTATAATGGAGTTATAGTCGTGGACAAGTGCACGTATTGCTAGATTCCCTTCTCTTTCAGATAAAATAAATTTTCTTCCATTATTGATGGAAAGCCTTAGAAGTGATTTCTTACGGCTTGTTTGATATGCTTTTTGATAAACTATTTTCTTCTGTATTTTTAAAATTTGAACTAATTTGTTTGATGAATTTATTTTTAAAATTTGTTTTGAAAATTATTTCAATTTTACTGCTTTTATTGATGTAAGAGTGTCACCCTAATTATTTAGACAGATAAGCTCTACCTTATCTCTAAGTTTATCTATTTTGTTCATCTTCATTGAAAGGATGTGGTTTTAAGTTTTTTTTTTTTTAATCTTTTTTTTTGTGGTGAGTTTTTATTTTATTTTATATAAAATTACACATATCTTTACAATTTTTTTCTCTTTTTATCAAAATAAATGATTTTCACATTGATAAGATTTTTCTTTCATGTATTTCCGTGAATTCTCGCCTAATTAGTATAATATTGTTTTGTTCGTCGTGTTTGTACAACCTTATTTGATTTTTCATCTTAATGTAATGATCATTCTGCTCACATTAATTTTGTCCATCTTACGAGTTGAATGATGTTATATAATATGAAAACCAACTTCGAATATCTCTGAAACTAAACTCAAACCAATACAAATTTGTTGATTTGTGGAATACAATGAGGAGTAGGGGGAAATGTACAAGTACGTAATTGTAGACCTTTACCATTTTTAGTAAAAACTTGTGAAGAAACATAGTATTTTTTGCAAAAATCTATTATCTGGTTTTTTTCTTTCTAAACGACGAATATTATTAACACAAGTCCATACAAAGAGCACTAATAAGCTTGGAAAGAACACAAGCAAGAAAAGCTATCCTAATACAAAACACACAAGCCCGTGCAAAAAGCACTAATAAGTTCGGAAAGAACACAAAAAGCTATCCTAATACAAAACACACAAGCCCGTACAAGGACGCTAATAAGCTTGGAAAGAACACAAGCAAGAAAAGCTATGCCAATACAAAACACAAACATACGGTGGCTGCACAATAGACAAGCACACCTACCCTGTAACAAACAAGCATGGCGCAAAAGTAGCTAAAGGAAATAGCAGAACAAATGCTCCAACAAAAACAGAACTATCTGGTTTAAATGTAAATTTACTTTTTTTTCTCATTTCAAAAACAATTTTGAAAATAGAATTACCGAACACCTTTTTTTAAAATAAATCTCGTTCTTAAATGGAGTTTTGTAAGATTCATTTATAAATTTAAAACGGTAGTAGTATTTAAAAACAAACCCGATCAAACAGCCCTTGATTTTCTTAATGACTATTTAAAATAACCATTAACCTTTAGTGAAGAATATAGAGTGGAAATCTCATACGCACGAGATACATACGTGGTGTTTCTATTATTTTGGGATATATATATAATTGATTAAGTAAAAGTGTTATTTTTTAGTGATATATCATATGTAATGTATTAATTGTCACTTTTTTTATTATTAATAGTACTTATGTTTATATTTCTGATGTTGTCCTGTTGTATCTTTTGTCTCTTTTTGTTGATTTGAGAACGTTGCTATTGTTAATTGTCTTGTGAAGACAATTTCATTGTTGTATCTTATTGTTGTTCTACGTCTGTTGGTTTAGTCTCCGTAGTTTGTATACTGAGTCTTAATATGTAGTTTAAATTAATTTTTTATCAAATATCTTGGTTGTATCATATATTGAATTTTAAATTTTCTCGTATTGGCATATCAGATGTCGTATTGTATCAAGCATATGAGCTTCATAGCTGGCAACACATGGTCAGATCGATACATGTGTAAAATGCATTTACTCGATACAAATTAATCTATAGAAGAAATTTAGAAAGAAGATATAGATAGCGATCGGGAACTTGTGTCTGTCTTCATCTGATGATATTATATATCAGTTTGAAAATTGAATTATATGTGAAAATGACACTGGTCTATTCCTCTATTGTAGATGAAGGAAGATCACATGACTGCTTCATTTGGGGCCTTCTCCGACACCAAGTACGTTCGTTTTCTATGTTGGAAGTCTAGAAAATCAATGAGTACGTGCAATATGGGATTTTTTTTCTCTTCATAATTGTTAGTAACAGCTAAGAGTGTCAGCTTAAAAGTGAAGGGCCAAGATCATGACACTTGATGGCGACGTTATCTGATTGAACAACACTAACTAACTATAAAAAGGAAATGTATTTAAAATAAATTTATGTTCCATATGTTGTTTGATTTAATTTGCTGTATATTGCCTGTTTTTGTTTGGATAGTAAAGTACTAAACTCAAATGTACGTTGTGTACGTTGTTTCGTACACCAAATTTTTTCATATAAGACTTTTTAATTGTGACTTTATACAAGTACAACTTCTTTTTTTGACAAATTATACAAGTACAACTTAATAATCATAAATCATAACTATCTGATTTCTCTTGTGACTTGTCTACCTTATTTTCATATATTCAAGTTAGAGCAATGTTATATCTCAAGAAAAATAACATCAAGAATTCTTCAAGAATAAAGAGTAACTAATCACAATGCACTATTTACCACAATTCAAGGAGGTGTGACTGAAAAATAGGAAGTAAACAAATAAATCATGCAATCAAAACTTACCAATTGTGTCTTGAAACATTCTTGATACTATCTTTCTAGATAAATAGCATTTTCCTTCAAGTTATATGTTTATTCAACGACCAGCATATATTTGTGAGACTTTGTACGTAGAAATTATAGAAATAACATATTATATGAATGTTAATAATGAAACATCTCCTTCAAATAAATAATAATAATAATAATGAAATATCGGAATGAAAGAAAAGAAACGAAAACGAAAATAAATTAGATGTCCCTCTCTTGATTAATTATTTGATAAAGAAATGACAATAACTTGTGTCCAAAGTTATGGCATTCCCTCCGTGACCCGTATACTTGAAGGGACAAATTTTTGAGTCCTGGATGGAAAACATAAATCTTTGATTATATATGGCTGACAATTTTCTCTTGGATTTGGTGATCTTTTATTCTTAGAGCAAAGCTCAGCCCTCCTTCATTACATGGTCCCAATATAATAAAAATCATAGTTTTCTTTTTCCCTTTTTTTTTTCTTTCTCTATTGCCATTTTTTTCATAATAAATTAAAAAAATCAAAAATATCTTGCGCCCATAACTGTAGACACCAATTTTCGAAGTAACTGAGATTTATTTAAATGTATTCATTTTTGAACATTTCCTTAAATAACTACGAGGTTGTCATATAAGAATTTTAAAAAGAAACAAGTTCAAACTCATATTAGGTTTTACCAATAGAAAGCCTTCATATACCATGTCCATAAAACGCGTGTCTGCATTTCGAGACCTTTTTTTTTTTGTCAAGCATTTCCAGACCTTTTACAATAAAAAAAAATACTTAAGTTTTATAAAAGTAAAAAAAAAGTTCATATTTGTTGGAGCCAAAGAAATGAAACTTGGCCAAAGTAGATGTGAGGTCTTTACTTTTATCAACTCAACCCGGGAAATAATCAATGATAGGTTTTCATATTTATATATTTATAAGTAAATTACAATATTTTGAGGCATTTTTTCAATCCAAAATGTTGAGACCTAAATCCCTTGTTTGGGTCACGTGGCCCTTAGGTTGGTCATGCGATCAGCCACCTAATTGGTTTCTTTGAGGCTGTGGTTCCAAACGACCAGACCTAAGTTGCGATGGATTTGATGAATATTTTCCACTAACGTATGTTGGGGATGAGTTGGCGGACAACCATCTTCGAGCAAAATAATACACTTAATAAATCAGATACAACTTTAATTCTACGAAATCCACGACTCAACGGAGTCTTGAAACAATAATAAATACCCCAAAGCTCCGCTTCAATCACTAATCAAGGATGAATATACGCGCCGCATGAGCTACAAGAAAAATTTCAATACAATTTTGCATAAACCCTAGACACGCCGTTTTTGTGACGTGTTCAACCACGAAACCATCAATGTTACTAGCTATCAAACTGTCATCTTAAGGATGTCATCTAATTGCTACATCAAAATTGTATTGCTGTTTATTATCCATAATGTTATTATTAAAAACAAAATCATTTCTCTTCACCAAATCAAATCTAGCATAACACCAAAAATAAGTCTCCTCTCAATGTCGGGTCTCGAACCGAGTATTTCAAGGTTGTAGGACAAACTTTGCAACCAAATGACTTCTCGATAGGCGGACACCAAAAATAAGTCTCCATTGACACTTCACTGAGATAAATTAACATACAACTATTCCAATCAATCTGAAGCATTGAAAAAAGAGGCATGATTCAAATGGCTGAAACTTAACCACATATCCTTCACGTGCTACATATTAGGCTCTAAAAATTTGCAACAATGATAAATATGAAGTCCTTTAAATCAATAAAAAACTTAAGTCAATTAGTCATTTTTCTAAATTTAATTAATGTTGTAACTTTAAATTATATATGTCTATTTCAATACATGTATCTTTCTATATTTAACTAATAAGTTAGTAAACATGTTACAGTATCCTCAGTGTAAAAATCTCTTTTTTAATTAGTGCTATAAGTACAAAGTATCTTCAACCCACCACTTAGTTTTTCCTTTTACTAGACTAGTCTCATTAATATTTTTGAAAGGGCTTATTTTTAATTTTAAATTATATATCAATAACTTTATATTATGTCCTCGTGAACTTAGCCCAGCTAGTATAGACAATACATAATATATGTAAGGTCTGAAGTTCAAACATCATCCACCACACAAAAAAAACTTTATATCATTATATGGGTTTTTAGACAAACCCATATAATGCTGAAAATATGTGAAATCCATGGTAGAAAAAAAAAAGTTTTATATATAGAACACATCTACTCTAGAAGTATGGAGGAGGATACTTTATTTTTCAATCCAATGAGTTGAATACCGATTTGATATCGAGTCTTATGAGGTCCACGGATCTTTGTTTATAGAGTTTGAAAGACCAAGTGAATTTTCTATTTGACATAAGTTTCTTCATGGACTTTGATGGCGAATGTTTTTTTTTGTAACGAAAGGGAAAAAGAAAAAAAGGAAAGAAAACAAAAGAAAAAGATACCGTAACTAGAGTCGAACGAACTCAACGTCCATGATATATATTAAGGGAATAAGTGACATGTCAAAGGGGCTTCATGGAGAACGACAAAATCATCATCATTTAGAGCACCCATCTCAGCTAGAAAGCCAGCTACAACATTACACTCACACAAAGCATAAAAGAAGATTATTTAGACGTGCGTACAAATAAAAACATAGTGCAAAGAAAATAGTAAATTTATTATTATTATTATTATCATCATCATCATTATTATTACTATATAATTAAAATAATTAAAAAGAAAATTGAATGATAAATGTTGTACTAGTTAGTTATTAGATTAAATATTTACTCTTTATCTAGGTTTGAATCTATGACATCCGACTATCATACCTTTAATTCAAATCAGTTGAGTGTACATAAATTATTCTCTAAATTAGTTACACTTTGATGCAGAGATTAAGTTGATTCATATTTTTTAATTATAATAATTAAATTATCATTTTATAAAATTTAAGTGATTAAACATAAAAAAAAAAAAATGAATGTGACTAAATTATGTGAACCTTAACAAAAATCTTTATTTTCTCAATTAAAGAAGTGAACCAAAATGTGAAGTGAAACCTCGTAAAGTTTAAAGAGTGTTCCAATGTTTTTTTTTTTTATAAAATGACAAATTTTAATATGATAATTTTTTTTGACAAAAATATGATAATTGTTATGTTGATTTTTTCTTCATCAAAGTTTAAATCTTAGATCTCAACTCCTTATCTCATAGTGACCCTATGTTGATTCAACACCAACCAACCAAACAAGTGCTATTTCAAAATCATCAGCCAGCTAGCTTTAACATCGACGTGGCTCTCCTTCTAGAGGGTGTGTAATTGCATATACCCTGTTTAGTTGGGTATACCATCAAGGTCCACATATACTATACCCATCGCAAAATTTGAACTTGAAAATATTATAAGCTCCTTTAAACGTGGAATTACAGGTCCGATCTATCCGATTCATGATGCAATCATCACGTCAAAAACAAAATCATGATGCAATGAGTTCTTACCCGCTAAGAAATACTACTTTCTTTTAGATATTTTTTATTTTTTATTTTTTAGGGTATGACAGGGCAATGATTAAAGAATATATGAATAAAAAATTTATCATGAAAATGTAAGATGTTATTTTTGATCAAATAATGATTACACAATTTTTTCATAAAAATTTATTTATTTTTACATTCTTAATCATTGCTTTTTGAGCCGATTTACATTCTCCTATTTTTTGTACATTTTTTCAAATCAAGCATCCCTAAACATCTAGTAAAGTTAAAAGTAATTCCAATAGCATCTATGATGTTTCTTTTCTAGGGAAAGCATCTACAATGTGTTGTTTTTTGTTGTTGACGTAATGACGTTAAATCAGCTTTTGTTCCAAACATAAGCTTAATCACCCCCAACAAGCGCTTCCAAAATGTTACTAATTTTCACCAATTATATCATTATGTCAACAAAATCTGTAACCGTGGACATCTGTTCAAACTAAATAAAATTTAATTTTTTCTATTTTGAGTGGGTTGAGGTATGAGTTTGAGCCCCCGTTAATATAAATATCTCTTTTTTTTTTTTTAAGAGATAAATATCACTTGTTTTAGTTTCTATAAGTTTTTGTTTGTATTTCATTCCGATAGAGCAAGAAGATATCATTTTTGGTCTGTAACATCATACCACTAAACAATGACGACCATTGGTCAATAATATTTCTTCTTAAGATTGCATTTTTTAATGAAGTGGCATTGGTTGGTAATATTTTTTTAAAGAATAATATACTTTCTAATAGTATAGCTTCTTTATTAACTTATTTTCCTGCTTCTCCTTTCACAAGTGTTCCCCTATTTCACCCAAATTGATTGTCACTCTACATGAAAAATGCAACTAAGAGTAGTGTTACAGACACTCTCTTTCTAACAATTTCTCTAGCATTTACTTTTTTTATTGGGTAAAATTTAGATGGGTACCACATTTTGGAAATATGTCCCACATAAAGTGTTGATATGCACATGAGTTTCATTCAATAGAAGAGTGAGTGTGTTAAAACAAGAGTGTTCTTAGCTATTCTCACACAACCAACTAAAAACAAAGTAATAAGTCAATTAAGTTGTGAACTACTCTGGCAAACATGTCAATGAAAAGAGTTGTTGATTGATTAAGGAGAAGATAATATTAAAAAAACCTTTTGTAGGAAAAAGATGAAAATCTTATTTTATATATTAATCACAAAATTACAAATAAGAGATATTCTGTTCCATGCATTTTGTTTCCTGCGCCAATATGAGATATCAAAATACTATGACAGTGTGTGGAAGAAAGGTGTTCCTCTAAAGGTATCATTACTAGTTTGGAGGTTATTATTAAATCGGCTTCCTACGAGAGATTACATGATAGATCATGAAATCATTCTGCAAACATCATATCAACGTGTACATGGATGTGGTTAATCTAAAAGTGCAAATCATTTATTTGTGGGTGTGTGCTTTATATGGTAGCGTTTGAATGCATCTTTGTATATATGTGGCTTGGTATAGGTTACATGTTACTGATATCAGATGATTTTCAACAATTTACTAATTTAGTGGGTGATTTTAAAAAATCACGTTCAACTCTTCATGAGATTTGGTTAGTGACGGTCTCAATCATTTGGAAGGACAAGAATAATCACATCTTCCAACACTCATATTAACCTTTACATCATTTGGTAGAGAGTGTGAAACTTACTTCATTCATATGGCTTCAAGCAAGTAATAGTAATAATAACTTAGTTTTTTATTTTTATTTTCATCACTGGTGGACGTGTTTTCACTTGCTGCCTAGCTAATTATTCTGTATTCAGCTAGTAGTGTTTTCTCATTATGTTTTTTGTTTGTTCGTCTTGTAACCCTCTTGTGTGGGCGTGGAGCTCTGGTGATAAATATATTCCATTTTTTCTTCTTCAAAGTATCACAGGTTTATAAATAATTTATAAGTAAAACATCATAATGTAAATACAAAAAAATCACATATTTTTCCTAAAATTGATTTACGATTAGGAAAATAGAGCATACTTGGAAGGAAAAAACAAAACATATTTGAGCTGTGTATTAGAAATAATATGTGTGTTAATAGTACCTCGTTGTGGCCACCTACTTTGGGTTTATATGGCCCAAACAATCTAGTCTAAACCAAACTGAAAAAGAGTCGGAAAACTGCTCTCCCCTGCACCAAATACTCTCACCCTGCAGCCAAGCCAATTTTACCCCTGCGCATGTTAACTAACGCACGTGTAAAACTGTGCGTTAGTTAACTTGCGCTGCGTGAGTTAACTAGCGCAATGTTAATTAACTCACGCAGCGATCTATCTTATACAAGGCAAAACACCTCATTTTCTGCTGCTTAGCAACTTTGAATTTGCACCATTCAGAGGTAACACAATTGTTATAGTTGAAACGTGCAATTCCGAATATAATGTCATGTAACAATAGGCCATATTTAGGAACTTTATGTAATGTAATTTAAATGTAACTTTAATTCGAATTTATTCAACACGCAACTTTATTCGATTCCTTGCTGAGTTTAATTAAACTTTTTATTCAAATTTATTCAATACGCAACTTTATTCGATTGCACGCTGAGTTTAATTAGACTTTTTATTTGAATTTATTCAATACACGAGGTTATTCGAATTTATTCACACCATTATTTGTTCACTTTATTCTAATTTGTTCACTTTATTCATTAAATAAATACAAATATAAATAAAAAGAAATGAACTAAATTAATATTTATTCGAATTTATTCATTAAATACAAAATTAGAAAATAAAAGCAAATATAAATAAAAAGAAATGAACAAAATAAATACAATTTCACGCTGAGTTTAATTAGACTTTTTATTCAAATTTATTCGATACACAACTTTATTCGATTCCATTCACACCATTATTTGTTCACTTTATTCTAATTTGTTCACTTTATTCATTAAATAAATACAAATATAAATAAAAAGAAATGAACTAAATTAACATTTATTCGGATTTATTCATTAAATACAAAATTAGAAAATAAAAGCAAATACAAATAAAAAGAAATGAACAAAATAAACACATATAACAACTTCTCATTTTATTAATAGAATTGGTATAATAATTGATACATTTATTTGAATTCACTAAATAATCTTCTTATTTTCTTTTTACCTTCTTGGGATAAAAAAAAGTTTTTTTTACCCACTTGGGGTAAATAATGATCAATCTTGGGGGAAGATAGTGAGCAGCCTTCTTGGAGGAAATACATCATCATTCCTTAAAATAAATCTAAATCTGATTCTTTTTATACCCTAAGAAGATTCTTTTTACCCACGGTAAAAAGATTTTGTGGTAAAAAGAAACAAATTTAATTTTATCTCAAGGGTCGATCACTTCACCAAGTCGGCTACTCACTATTTTCCTCAAAATTGATCATCATTTCCCCCAAGTGACTAAAAACTATTGGAAAAAAAAATAGAGGGAGAGAGTGAGGAGTGAGAGAAAGCGAGATGGTGTGAAGAAATTGGGAAGTATGGAGAAGTATTTATAGGTGAGAATGATAATATAGGTTGTAAATACCATTAATATGGTCAAAAAACGTGTAAAACTTGGTAAAAAAAAACGTGTGTATTGAATGTTGAAAAACTGACAAAAGACCAAAAAACGTTTGTTTTCAGTTTTGACCACCGGTCAACGTGCGTGACTTAAGTCACGCAGGGCTTATAACGTACGCGAGTTAACATACGCTGCGTGACTTAACTTATGCAAGAGTATTTTCGTCAGTTCAGCTAAGCGGAAGCGTTTTGTGCTGGGTGAAGAGCAGGATTCAAAGAGTCGTACAAAGAAAGAAAGAAAATAAAATAAAAGTCGATAAAACAAAACACACATCACACAAGGTTAGAGCATCAGAGAGACTCGTATCGTAGCCTTGGTGCTTGCAGCGTCGTGAGGTAGCGGCGGCGAACAATTTCCGATTACTTCGTTTATTCATTCACAAGGTAACGTTCCTCCTTTTTCCGTTCTTTATTTCATCGATGAATTATCTCTCGCTACTCTCGCGTTTTGGATTCCTCTTTAGATCTGATTTCTCTTGCTTTTTTGATGATTTCATTTTCTGAGTTTTTGTTCCGACCAATTTTATCTTGTTAATGTTGTTATGAAAATTGATCGAATATTTAGGGTTTTGACTTTGCATTTAGAATCCAAATTTAGGTTTCAAGCATGATTAGATTAGCTAAATTTAGGTATTATTGGTTGTAGGTTGCGAGAAAAATTGTCACAGACCAATTTAAGTCTTCACTCTTAAACAATTACTCCCTCGGTACCAAATTATAATTCGTTTTGGTCATTTCCAATAAATTTTAAAAAGAAATTATGAGCTATTTTACAAAATTAACTTCATAATAAATAGTATTAGTATGGAAAAGATAAATTAAAGAATTGAAAAAGAATGACTAATAAATAGGTGTATAAAAGAAAAAGCTACACTAATGGTTTATGATATTGTAACACTACTTATAATTTGATACAATTTTTTTTTCTTCCCAATGTGACTTATAATTTAGAACAAAAGGAGTAATATGGATGAGTAGTAGGGTAATAGATCGTTTACCTTGTACCTTATTGTACTTTTGTCTTTTGCAGATGTCGAAGTTGCAGCAGTTGACATCAAAAGCTTGTCAAGCTTCCCAATTGATAACCAAGCATGGAACTTCTTACCACAAGCAGCTGTTGGAGAAGAACAAGGAATACATTCAGGATCCTGCTACAGTAGAGAAATGCCAACTTCTGGCCAAGCAACTATTTTACACTCGCCTTGCTAGGTTTTATTTTATCCCTTTCCTTCTTAATAAATCTAGCTGGGTTCGGTGTTTAATACTCGCTAATATATGTACTTGTTGGCCATAATTGATTGATTGCAAATGATTTTGTTGACATTCTTTCTTGCATTTTGATGTCGGTACATTTCTAACTGTTTACCCTTCCCTTTATTGACAAGGGAGAAAGCCCGGGAGAGTGAGGTTTCAAGTTTTGAACCTAATTGTTCATTGTTCAATCATATTAGTTGAAACTTACCCTTGAAATACAAAGTTAATTGTCAAATACTCAGTGAGTGTTATTGCGAAACATATTACCTTATCCTTTGTATTAGATTAACATCAATATTTTAGTATTTGCTAGCTATGTTGTCAATAGTGTGCTATAGCGGAATAGCGTATATGTGGTAGAGTTCGGCATGGTGCTTTTGGCTCGCAAACCGCAGTCAGCAATAGTGTTGGTTGCAGCAGCCAATTACAGTGAATTTGCAGCCCAAACTGCTATTGCGTGTGCTAGTAGAATTTTTCGGGCAAAATTCCTCAAAAAAAAATTTAAACTGTTTTTTTAAGTTTAAATGTCAATTTTAACCCTTTTAAGGGTAATGTTCTGTTCTTCATTTCATTATGTTATGCGCACAAACAATTATTATGTTCTTCTACCTACTTTTAGTTTGTTCCTGTTACGTTTTTCTTCTCTTTTAAGTTTTATTGTTTTGTATTTTAGGTTCTTTAATTATTTAGTATGACGGTCTCTATTACTTCGTGTATTTTTCTATTTTTTAATATTTATGCTTACTTCGTACACTGATTTTTAGTCATTGCAATAGTGGCTATCCCACGATTTGATATACCACTACAGCATTTTAGGGGGTCAGTGTGATGCGATGTTAATCCTGATAGTTATTATTATACAGTATAAATGATGATCGATTATGTGGTCGACATGAATCCTTTCTTAGCAATCAAGTGTTAGTAATGTAGTGTGCTGCAGCCCTTAGTTAGTTTAGAGTTCACAGTGTTGTTAATGCACAGCGGAATTTGACGAATCGCTACTGTTTCCGCAATAAGCTATTTAGTACAAAATACCGTAAAATAGCAATGAAGTGTCATTAATGTAGTGTGATGCAGCCCTTAGTTTAGAGTTCACAGTGTTGTTAATGCATAGCGGACTTTGACAAATTGCTACTGTTTCCACAATATGCTATTTAGTACAAAATACTGTGAAATAGTGGCTACAGCGGCGCTATAGCACTGTTGCATAGTGGAATTTGAACAAACCGCTATTTTCCACTATCTGCAGTTGACAACACCCGAGTTCAGGCCATGAATTAGGGTTCTTGTGATTTGATATATGATCAGAATTCTGATCCTATGTTGAATTGAAACATCAGAAGGTATATTCGAATATTGATCAGAATTCCCATGTGGTGCTTTTTAGCGGCATTTCCTTAGTTTCTTCTTTTAGCTATATGGATAGCAAATCTATTTTTATTCTGTGGTAATTCAGTTCTTGTTGCTTCTGTTGTTACATATAAGTTATAACTCTTCAATCTTTTGCAGTATTCCAAGTCGTTGTGAGTCCTTTCACAAGGAACTTGATTATGTCAAGCAAATCTGGAAGAATAAGCAAGATTTAAAGATTGAAGATGCAGGTATTGCTGTTTTGTTTGGCCTGGAATGCTATGCATGGTTTTGTGCTGGTCAGATTGTTGGAAGAGGATTCACTTTCACAGGATACTATGTCTGATAGTAACCACTTTATAATGTTCGATTTAGCGGGGCTCTATACTCCTAAAGCCAGGAGTACTGTCATTTATAAAATTATGTTGATTTTGGGCATTCTACAAGCAATTTGTCATTCTTTTCTATGAGGAAAAAAAGGTTGAGAAACTAGTGGTTAATAAGCCTCAGTAACCTCTTGTATTTGAAGCGGGATATACAACGCTTTCTTCTTTTATCATGTTAGAAAGCTAGCTGATAATTATTCTCCTGTAATTTTTTTTAATCATTTTTGCCATTTTTAATAAATATTAATGTTTTTAGCTTTGCATGAAATATTACAATGAGAATAAAAACTGTTGAATTTTTGCTAGCGTTTTTTTTTGCAGCCATTATGATGAATTAAGTCTAGCTTAGTTAAATACGGAATAGTGCTAGGGGTTTAAACGTGCTGAGTTATTTGTGAAGATGTGAGCTATTAAATTTTACTCCTTAATATTTGAAAGGTACGAGTTTGACACCTCCCACTACATTCCAATGACCGATATTTAAATCTGATGCTCATACATGAAAATTTCACTATGTTCATCACATATTTTTATTTAGTGCATCTTATGTATGAAAAAAAACTACTTGATAATAGTGTTATGGTTCACATAATTCAATTTTTATCACCAAAACCCGCTACTAAATGTTTAGAATAGAGCGTTACTTTTTGTACTTCTTGCTAGGAAATATTCTCGAGGCTTATTTGTTTTTTAATTGCATTTTTCTCTCCTTATTTTATAAAATAAAGGAAAACAGTTCCCGTTTTTTTTTTTTGTTGGTTCAAGTACCACTTTAATTCCAATCCTAGTCTCAACCCTTAGTTTTGCTTTCCAACATCAATTTTGAGGGTCAAAATTCACCTTCTTTGTGACTATATATAGGATCATTTTTGGAGTAAATTTTTTGGAATGCGATCAAAATACTAGGATTGTCAATGAACTGAGTCAACTTCAACATAGTTTGAAATACTGCGATCCATTAATGAGCTAACTTAATTATATATATTTAATCGAGTTGAGACCAAAATGAAAGTTTTAGATTTTAGGCCTTTTCAACTAATAATTTAATTGTACTTTTTCAGATAATTTGAGTCTTGCTAACCAATGCCCTCAGGACGATGGTTAAGAAAATCAAAAATAGTAGTTTTATATTGGAAACTACAATTTTCAAACTTTTAAAAAGTTGAATTCATCACTTTTTACCACTTTCCAATATGATATTTCTATTATTGTTCTCTTAACCAATGTCTCAAGGGCACTCTTTAGCATTTCCCAAAATATAATTGTAATTATACTTCAAATCATTATTAATTTTATGTACGGTAAATAGTAACAAGAAACATAATTTTTTAGAAATTTACCTCAAAAAGGGGTATTTTGAGAAAAAGGAAGAGTAGGGGTGCTAATAGTAACTTTACATTGTCCACCAAATATTCGAGAGAAACTTGGTGAAGAGAGTAAAGAGAGATATTGACTGAAAAAAGAGAAACAAGGTTTTAGGAAGACGGAAGCTAAGAGAGGCGCATCCTTGCAATTTCCGATCGATTCACAGCACAACTAGGTAACCTTCTTCCACCAATCAATCATCACTCCTTATTTTATATTATTCTTAATTCTTAATTTTTCTCCCCCCCCCTTTTTTTTTTTTTGCATTCCTCTTTAGATCTGGACACTCACACTCTCGTTTAATTCGATCTCATTATCCTTCAAAAAAAAATCGAATATGTAGGGTTTTTATTGATCATCAATTAGTTAAAGGTTGTTTAGAAATAACAAATATAGATTAGGAGTATTATACTGTATTGTTTAACTGATTAGAATTTCTTATTTTTCTGAGTTGCAGATTCGATGGCGTCGAAGTTGAAGGCATTGCAGTCGAAAGCATGTCAAGCATCCCAATTTGTATCCAAACATGGAACTGTTTACTACAAGCAATTGTTGGAGCAGAACAAGCAATACATTCAAGAGCCTGCTACTATTGAGAAATGCAACCTTCTCGCTAAGCAATTACTTTACACACGCCTTGCTAGGTTAATATAATTTATCCAACTTTCTTCTTAAATAATGCTTTAATATATTCTGTGCTAAAATTCTATGTTCATGTATGCTTGTGGTCTATGGTATGTTGATTTCTAATGATGTTAGACAACCAGATCGGATTGATTGGTATGATCAGTTCAGTTGGCAGTTTAATTCGGAACAGATAAGAAGTACAATATGTTTAATGCGAAAAAAAGAATAAAACTCAGATGAAGTGCTATAGCCAATGTCAACTAAAACATAGTATCATTGGCACCAACAATTCTGAAAGGGTGTAAAAAAACTGTCTCTGGTACTTTGTCAAAGTTTAGTCCAAAAGAATTACTGCCGGATCGTGTAACCAGTGTAGAATAATTCAAGCTTGTCCCAAATCTGTCATTTTTTATTGAAGAATATATTCTTTGGCTGAATTGAAGTACAATAACAAGTTATAAAAACCCATATATATATATATATATATATATATATATATAAATTGTTTTTTGCCCTATACTAATTTTATTTAACAATATTTTAGATCATGGTTTAATCACAGTTTAACATTTTATCAGAGATATGTATGTAAAGCTGTTATCTTAATTAAATTGGTTATGCTACTAAGCTGTTAGCCTAACCAACTGGTTGGACTGAAGTGGTTAATGAGCTTCAGTCAAGGACTTAAGGTAAATCGATTGTGAGTACTCGAGTTAAACCCTGGTCGAAATTATCTTTGTTCAAGTTTTACTTATTTCCCGACCGAACTCTAGATTACTAGTATCCCTTTTCTCTAAAAACCAAAGTAAGCTGTTAACTTGTTACACTTACAGCTGGCTAGTCATAATTTAGTTACAATAGTCACCCCCTAAGTTTTCTATATATATCTCATCATTGTATCAAAGATTTGTCAATGAAAATAGAATAAACAATAACAGTTTATAGCCTCTGTTTTTTGTTTCTTCTCTGCAATTATTCTTACCCTTAAACTGTGAATCACTGCATTTAGCAGTTAAATGAGCAGTTTGGTTTCAAAGCATTGCTGGAACTGGCTGAATTCTTTAGGGAGTAAATGATTTTTTATGACATTTTAAACTACCCATGATTAAAAAGTTGGACTCTCCAAGGCTTCATAAATTTTTCAAATAACAAACAGTAACCCTTTATCTGTCGTTTACTTAAGTACACTGAAGTGAATGAACAATGAGTAAATAAAATGACTATTTTGTTTAAATAGGCATTCCTATTAAGAATTATTTTTCTACATTGCGGTGACAAGGAATGCATATTTTTGTAAATGCAAGCATTTCAATGAAACATGTTTTTGCTTCAAATAATTGCTTTAGATGAGCATGTTGATTGATGTTTGGTGCCTTAATGCCTTTTAGATGCATTTCGTTCATGTGACTGCTACTCGCCTACCATAGTCAACCAATTTAATTTGGACTTACCCTCAAAGTGCCTACAACTAAATGTGAGCAATATATTGTGTGCGTGTCAAGTACACAGAATACTTGCAAGTGGCTTCTTACGTTACATTATTATTTGTGCATAGTTTATAATTAAAATAAAAATTAGATGGGTCCACCAGACACAATAATGGTAAGATAGAGGCAGAGGCCTAGCATAGGATCTAAAGAAGATTAAGAAACTTTTACTGTGCATCTGTGAGTCCTGCAATGTTGTGTAGGAGGAAATGCTAGGCAGTAAGTTCAGTCTTGCAGCAATGAGAATTTTATGATGTAAACATGATCACACAAGACAAGATGGGATTAAGAATAAAATCATTAGAAAGAAAGTTTAGTGGTTTCCATCATAGAAAGGATGGTAGAGCTACGTCTTAGGTGATTCAGGCATGTTTGGAGAAGAGCTATGGTAGCATTAATAAGGAGTGTAGATAAAATTAAGGATATTTCAATAGTCAAAGATTTAGAGTTACTGGTCTGTGACTGGATTTAATTCACAGGGCATAATGACATCAGTTGAGCCATGTTGGTTACCCCATCTAGTTGTAAGGGAAAAACTTTGGTTTACTTATTTTCACCAAAATCCCATTTGTAGGAGTAAATAGGATTTTACCTCCTACAAACAGGATAAAACAAAAAATGCCTTACGAAGTGCCATATTTGATATACCACTACAGCATTTTAGGGGGTCAGTGTGATGCGATGTTAATCCTGATAGTTATTATTATACAGTATAAATGATGATCGATTATGTGGTCGACATGAATCCTTTCTTAGCAATCAAGTGTTTGTGATGTAGTGTGCTGCAGCCCTTAGTTAGTTTAGAGTTCACAGTGTTGTTAATGCACAGCGAAATTTGACGAATCGCTACTGTTTCCGCAATAAGCTATTTAGTACAAAATACCGTAAAATAGCAACGAAGTGTCATTAATGTAGTGTGATGCAGCCCTTAGTTAGTTTAGAGTTCACAGTGTTGTTAATGCATAACGGACTTTGACAAATTGCTACTGTTTCCACAATATGCTATTTAGTACAAAATACTGTGAAATAGTGGCTACAGCGGCGCTATAGCACTGTTGCATAGTGGAATTTGAACAAACCGCTATTTTCCACTATCAGCAGTTGACAACACCCGAGTTCAGGCCATGAATTAGGGTTCTTGTGATTTTGATATATGATCAGAATTCTGATCCTATGTTGAATTGAAACATCAGAAGATATATTCGAATATTGATCAGAATTCCCATGTGGTGCTTTTTAGCGGCATTTCCTTAGTTTCTTCTTTTAGCTATATGTATAGCAAATCTATTTTTATTCTGTGGTAATTCAGTTCTTGTTGCTTCTGTTGTTACATATAAGTTATAACTCTTCAATCTTTTGCAGTATTCCAAGTCGTTGTGAGTCCTTTCACAAGGAACTTGATTATGTCAAGCAAATCTGGAAGAATAAGCAAGATTTAAAGATTGAAGATGCAGGTATTGCTGTTTTGTTTGGCCTGGAATGCTATGCATGGTTTTGTGCTGGTCAGATTGTTGGAAGAGGATTCACTTTCACAGGATACTATGTCTGATAGTAACCACTTTATAATGTTCGATTTAGCGGGGCTCTATACTCCTAAAGCCAGGAGTACTGTCATTTATAAAATTATGTTGATTTTGGGCATTCTACAAGCAATTTGTCATTCTTTTCTATGAGGAAAAAAAGGTTGAGAAACTAGTGGTTAATAAGCCTCAGTAACCTCTTGTATTTGAAGCGGGATATACAACGCTTTCTTCTTTTATCATGTTAGAAAGCTAGCTGATAATTATTCTCCTGTAATTTTTTTTAATCATTTTTGCCATTTTTAATAAATATTAATGTTTTTAGCTTTGCATGAAATATTACAATGAGAATAAAAACTGTTGAATTTTTGCTAGCGTTTTTTTTTGCAGCCATTATGATGAATTAAGTCTAGCTTAGTTAAATACGGAATAGTGCTAGGGGTTTAAACGTGCTGAGTTATTTGTGAAGATGTGAGCTATTAAATTTTACTCCTTAATATTTGAAAGGTACGAGTTTGACACCTCCCACTACATTCCAATGACCGATATTTAAATCTGATGCTCATACATGAAAATTTCACTATGTTCATCACATATTTTTATTTAGTGCATCTTATGTATGAAAAAAAACTACTTGATAATAGTGTTATGGTTCACATAATTCAATTTTTATCACCAAAACCCGCTACTAAATGTTTAGAATAGAGCGTTACTTTTTGTACTTCTTGCTAGGAAATATTCTCGAGGCTTATTTGTTTTTTAATTGCATTTTTCTCTCCTTATTTTATAAAATAAAGGAAAACAGTTCCCGTTTTTTTTTTTTGTTGGTTCAAGTACCACTTTAATTCCAATCCTAGTCTCAACCCTTAGTTTTGCTTTCCAACATCAATTTTGAGGGTCAAAATTCACCTTCTTTGTGACTATATATAGGATCATTTTTGGAGTAAATTTTTTGGAATGCGATCAAAATACTAGGATTGTCAATGAACTGAGTCAACTTCAACATAGTTTGAAATACTGCGATCCATTAATGAGCTAACTTAATTATATATATTTAATCGAGTTGAGACCAAAATGAAAGTTTTAGATTTTAGGCCTTTTCAACTAATAATTTAATTGTACTTTTTCAGATAATTTGAGTCTTGCTAACCAATGCCCTCAGGACGATGGTTAAGAAAATCAAAAATAGTAGTTTTATATTGGAAACTACAATTTTCAAACTTTTAAAAAGTTGAATTCATCACTTTTTACCACTTTCCAATATGATATTTCTATTATTGTTCTCTTAACCAATGTCTCAAGGGCACTCTTTAGCATTTCCCAAAATATAATTGTAATTATACTTCAAATCATTATTAATTTTATGTACGGTAAATAGTAACAAGAAACATAATTTTTTAGAAATTTACCTCAAAAAGGGGTATTTTGAGAAAAAGGAAGAGTAGGGGTGCTAATAGTAACTTTACATTGTCCACCAAATATTCGAGAGAAACTTGGTGAAGAGAGTAAAGAGAGATATTGACTGAAAAAAGAGAAACAAGGTTTTAGGAAGACGGAAGCTAAGAGAGGCGCATCCTTGCAATTTCCGATCGATTCACAGCACAACTAGGTAACCTTCTTCCACCAATCAATCATCACTCCTTATTTTATATTATTCTTAATTCTTAATTTTTCTCCCCCCCCCTTTTTTTTTTTTTGCATTCCTCTTTAGATCTGGACACTCACACTCTCGTTTAATTCGATCTCATTATCCTTCAAAAAAAAATCGAATATGTAGGGTTTTTATTGATCATCAATTAGTTAAAGGTTGTTTAGAAATAACAAATATAGATTAGGAGTATTATACTGTATTGTTTAACTGATTAGAATTTCTTATTTTTCTGAGTTGCAGATTCGATGGCGTCGAAGTTGAAGGCATTGCAGTCGAAAGCATGTCAAGCATCCCAATTTGTATCCAAACATGGAACTGTTTACTACAAGCAATTGTTGGAGCAGAACAAGCAATACATTCAAGAGCCTGCTACTATTGAGAAATGCAACCTTCTCGCTAAGCAATTACTTTACACACGCCTTGCTAGGTTAATATAATTTATCCAACTTTCTTCTTAAATAATGCTTTAATATATTCTGTGCTAAAATTCTATGTTCATGTATGCTTGTGGTCTATGGTATGTTGATTTCTAATGATGTTAGACAACCAGATCGGATTGATTGGTATGATCAGTTCAGTTGGCAGTTTAATTCGGAACAGATAAGAAGTACAATATGTTTAATGCGAAAAAAAGAATAAAACTCAGATGAAGTGCTATAGCCAATGTCAACTAAAACATAGTATCATTGGCACCAACAATTCTGAAAGGGTGTAAAAAAACTGTCTCTGGTACTTTGTCAAAGTTTAGTCCAAAAGAATTACTGCCGGATCGTGTAACCAGTGTAGAATAATTCAAGCTTGTCCCAAATCTGTCATTTTTTATTGAAGAATATATTCTTTGGCTGAATTGAAGTACAATAACAAGTTATAAAAACCCATATATATATATATATATATATATATATATATATATAAATTGTTTTTTGCCCTATACTAATTTTATTTAACAATATTTTAGATCATGGTTTAATCACAGTTTAACATTTTATCAGAGATATGTATGTAAAGCTGTTATCTTAATTAAATTGGTTATGCTACTAAGCTGTTAGCCTAACCAACTGGTTGGACTGAAGTGGTTAATGAGCTTCAGTCAAGGACTTAAGGTAAATCGATTGTGAGTACTCGAGTTAAACCCTGGTCGAAATTATCTTTGTTCAAGTTTTACTTATTTCCCGACCGAACTCTAGATTACTAGTATCCCTTTTCTCTAAAAACCAAAGTAAGCTGTTAACTTGTTACACTTACAGCTGGCTAGTCATAATTTAGTTACAATAGTCACCCCCTAAGTTTTCTATATATATCTCATCATTGTATCAAAGATTTGTCAATGAAAATAGAATAAACAATAACAGTTTATAGCCTCTGTTTTTTGTTTCTTCTCTGCAATTATTCTTACCCTTAAACTGTGAATCACTGCATTTAGCAGTTAAATGAGCAGTTTGGTTTCAAAGCATTGCTGGAACTGGCTGAATTCTTTAGGGAGTAAATGATTTTTTATGACATTTTAAACTACCCATGATTAAAAAGTTGGACTCTCCAAGGCTTCATAAATTTTTCAAATAACAAACAGTAACCCTTTATCTGTCGTTTACTTAAGTACACTGAAGTGAATGAACAATGAGTAAATAAAATGACTATTTTGTTTAAATAGGCATTCCTATTAAGAATTATTTTTCTACATTGCGGTGACAAGGAATGCATATTTTTGTAAATGCAAGCATTTCAATGAAACATGTTTTTGCTTCAAATAATTGCTTTAGATGAGCATGTTGATTGATGTTTGGTGCCTTAATGCCTTTTAGATGCATTTCGTTCATGTGACTGCTACTCGCCTACCATAGTCAACCAATTTAATTTGGACTTACCCTCAAAGTGCCTACAACTAAATGTGAGCAATATATTGTGTGCGTGTCAAGTACACAGAATACTTGCAAGTGGCTTCTTACGTTACATTATTATTTGTGCATAGTTTATAATTAAAATAAAAAATAGATGGGTCCACCAGACACAATAATGGAGAGATAGAGGCAGAGGCCTAGCATAGGATCTAAAAAAGATTAAGAAACTTTTACTGTGCATCTGTGAGTCCTGCAATGTTTTGTAGGAGGAAATGCTAGGCAGTAAGTTCAGTCTTGCAACAATGAGAATTTTATGATGTAAACATGATCACACAAGACAAGATGGGATTAAGAATAAAATCATTAGAAAGAAAGTTTGGTGGTTTCCATCATAGAAAGGATGGTAGAGCTACGTCTTAGGTGATTCAGGCATGTTTGGAGAAGAGCTATGGTAGCATTAATAAGGAGTGTAGATAAAATTAAGGATATTTCAATAGTCAAAGATTTAGAGTTACTTGTCTGTGACTGGATTTAATTCACAGGGCATAATGACATCAGTTGAGCCATGTTGGTTACCCCATCTAGTTGTAAGGGAAAAACTTTGGTTTACTTATTTTCACCAAAATCCCATTTGTAGGAGTAAATAGGATTTTACCTCCTACAAACAGGATAAAACAAAAAATGCCTTACGAAGTGCCATATTTTTTCCCTTTGCTATGGTTGGTATAAGACAAAAGGACTGTAAGTGGTATGAGGTATAGAAATAAATGCATGTAATTTTCTTGATCACCACAAAATAAACACTCAACATGACTTACGAATTTTAAAGAAAACAGAATGATTGTTTTTGGGAAACATCTTTTATCTTGACATTTTGGCAACCACTATAGTTTTTTCGTGTTTGAATTTTTTTCTCTTCATAATCTATCATTGTATGGTTTGATTATATTCCTTGAATATGAGCTGCTCATAATGTGCCTGTGAACCTTTACAATAATGTGGATAATCATGTCAATAATGCTGATAACAGAAATATCGTTAGATTGTTTCTTTCTGAAATATTGTTCTCAAACAACTTGCTGCTTGTAGTTCATGTGCTGTAGCCCTGTTCTGTTTGATGTTTGAACTTGAATTTTGCTTATGCGCTGCATTCCAACATCATTTTCAAACTAGTTATGCGTAGCAAATTGTGCAACATATCTTCACAACCTTTAGTGAATTAGCTAAACAATTATGGGGAAATGTGGAAGCTTATTCTGCCTGATCAAATGTCACACAAATCTGTCAAGTCTGTTCTAGGCCAATTTAGTTTTCAGTGCTTCTGCTTCTCTATATATAACTCACTCTAATTAAATTTTGCAGCATTCCTGTTCGTTGTGAGGCCTTCTGGAAGGAACTTGATTATGTCAAGCATTTATGGAGGAACAGGCAAGACTTAAAGGTTGAAGATGCAGGCATTGCTGCTTTGTTTGGCTTGGAATGCTATGCATGGTATTGTGCTGGTGAGATTGTTGGAAGGGGATTTACTTTCACCGGTTACTCTGTCTGAAAATAGCCACTTCCAAGTGTAGATTTTTGCAGTCCCATATAGGTGCAATGTCGTTTTATACACTCGAATATGGGCATTCCGCATGGCAATATGTTATTCTGATTTTTAATTTTTACTGAGAAAACATGGTTGAGTAACTAGTGGTTAACTTTGATAAGCCTCAATAACCCCTTGTACTTGAAGCGGGAAGGACCTTGCGTTTTGCTCTTATATCATGTTGGAAAGCTTGTGGTGCTACTTATCAACAGTGGTGATCCTGCAATTTTCAAAATAAATGTCACAAATTTTGGAAATAATATTGTTATTATTATTATTTTTTGCTTCGAACAAAACATTAAATGAGCTTTCTCTCGTTATACAAGCTGCTCTAAAAAAACAGATTTCTGAATTTCTTAAACCCTGTTCAGCTGTGCCTCCTATGATCATGCTTTGGAGTTGGCCGTCATTTGAGTGCCATTAGAATCAAATTTTCCTTTGTAAAGACTCTCGATTACGACCAAGGTTTTAAATATATCTAAATTATTCTCAATTAGGCATAAAGGGAGATGCATGAATTATGATTTTTTTTGTGTAGTCTATTTTCAATATACCTAAAGCACTCTCACATTCATTAATTATTATAATTCCGCTGTTAAAAATAAGTATTTGTTAACTCTTTTGTTAATACCTAAATTTAAATAGCAATGGTTATTGAATGAATCAAATCAAATGGATAAAAGTGGAAGGATAGACATTGTATCCGTCTTAACGTTGGTTATTTCGGTTCGGGTGTTATTTAACAAAAGAAAAATTTAAGTTCAATGTGGACACCAGTTCCAGTCTTATAATGAAATAACTAGCCTAACTCCAAAAAATGAATTTAGTTAATTATTATGGGCGTGTTTGTAATTTCTACCCCTGACTTTATCAGTCTTTTTAACCCCGATATATTAAATTGTCTGTGTCCATTTGTCTTTAAAGCCATGAAAAGATTGTGGTGACTGAAAAAGAAAACAAGGGAATCATGAAGCATTAAGCATTCTTTGCGTGAAAGATCCTATAACTATAAACTCCATATTCATTGAAAAATTTATCCTTATTCGTACCTTGGCTTTGTATGCATAGAAAAATAATGGACAAAATATCCGCTTCCTCCAATCCAGTTATTTTGCAGAGTGAGGACTTACTCAAGGTTTATATACGCATCTCTTGCCATATTAGTTGTAACTGTTTAGATTGATTTTTCCTGCTTAATTAACCTAAAATTGTGGCAGTATATACTAGAAACCAGCGTTTACCCACGAGAAGCAGAGACTCTCAAAGAGCTGAGGAAGGCAACAGCAAATCATCCTTTGTAATTATTCTTAATACTACTATACTATATGCATACAAGGATTTTTCAAACAAAAATAGTATGATATTATTATTATTATTATTATTATAATTATTTTATTCTTGTTGAACTTGAATTCTTAAGCCAGCATTAGGAAACTTTGTCTTATGTAATGTTATTGTAATATTGTATTATTCAGTGGCTTCATGGGCACTTCACCTGATGCGGGTCAGCTAATGGCTTTGCTCTTGAAACTTCTAAATGCTAAAAAGACAATTGAAGTAGGAGTTTTCACTGGATACTCTCTTCTACTCACAGCACTTAACATCCCATATGATGGAAAGGTTTGTATCTGCTTTCCTCCTATACATATTGTGGCTTCTAGGATGGAAAAGTATCACATAGTCTATTGTAGATCAATACGCAAAAATATTTTGAAACTATAACAACCATCGATGCCGCACTTCGTAAGTAGAAGCTCATGATACTACACATTCTCAGGACTGAGACAATGATCCAATCACCGTCGATTTTGATAACAAAAAAATAACTGTTTGTATCTCAAAACTCTCTCTCTCTCTCTCTCTCTCTCTCTCTCTCTCTCTCTCTCTCTCTCTATATATATATATATATATATATATATATATATAGCGATCATATCATTATCTCGCAAGAACTTAGAAAACCCTAATTAATGTTTAAAATGACAACGTTGACCGTCGTTAAGAGTTTTGAACAATTCCAATGCATATGATGCTGAACTCCCACGCTAGTAATCACCTCTTTGCATACATTTATATAATAAAGTCGCAAATATGTGCCTATCATTTTTATGTTACTAGCTCCAATTGTCTGCCTGCTGTAGATTACAGCCATAGACCCAGACAAAAAAGCTTATGAGATAGGACTTCCATTCATCAAAAAGGCAGGTGTGTTGCACAAGATTGACTACATAGAGTCTTCAGCTTTGCCAGTTCTTGATAAACTCTTAGATGATGTAAGTAACTTACTTAACATCACATATATCTTTCCAGGTCAAATCAGACCCATGATCGTTTTTCTTTTCCTTTGTTTTGATGCAGCCTGCAAATGAAGGTACTTTTGACTTTGCATTTGTTGATGCTGACAAAAATAACTACTGGAATTACCATGAGAGGCTTATCAAATTAGTTAAGATCGGTGGGATTGTAGCCTATGATAACACACTTTGGGGAGGAACTGTTGCCTTGCCGGAAATGGTAGTTTCAGAAACAAAGAGAGAATGGAGAAGATGTACACTTGATTTCAACAAAGCAATTTCAAAGGATCCTTGTGTGGAACTTGCTTTTGTTTCAATAGGAGATGGACTCACTATCTGCAGGCGCATTCGCTGATATAATTTGATTTACAATAGAGTTGTGATCAATAATAGTCCGAGTCATGACACGGTTTAAATAAATTTGTAAAATTTAATCTTATTGATAATTGTTCTCAACCTATCAACTATATTTATAACCACTGGACTAAAGGAATTTGGCTATAACGCCAATGCCAAACGATACTGAAGATGGTACACAAAATGGGTTTGGTATTGGACTATTGAAACTCCCAACAGTTTATGGTTCAATGCATAATCAATTACATTGGCATCATCATAAGATTGCCTGCAAACTACAATATCTAATATTCCGGTTATGATCAGCAAAAGACACTTGATGACTTCACAGACATTCTACTAACCTCACACGAACAAAGAGGAATGCATAGTCCCAGTTAGCTACATCAAACTGGACTACATATCTTTGTTCAATAGCTCAACACACATGTCAATTATGCTTTCCCAAATCACTAGTTAGCCAGTATCATATTTTAAATCACCATAGATATTAAAGTGTCGTCATTCTTACAATTAAATAATGTTAAAGGACTCGCGCCCAAAGCTGAACCCAAATATTAAAGGGTGGCACAGCCCCACCTCGATTGAGAGTCGAGACATATTCATTAGTAGCAATACTCCTGATCCTTTTTCCGTAGCAATCGTAACCACCTTTTTTTTTTTTGCAACAACAGGGATACTTCTTATTTTCACCATAAATTGGGTGGCAAATTGTTGATTGAGACCATCTAATTTTAACATGTAATGTGGGAGAGATGAAAAATCTAATAAAATTAATTGGGTTTCAACTAGGTAGGCATTAAAATATCCACCAGGTGACAGGGTTGGAAAATAAATTTCAACATTGATTATTCTCTAGGATGAAATAAGAAAACTAGTGTTGCAGAATGGTTGAACTTGAATCAATTATGGATTACACAAATGATACGGTTTCCATTCAAGTGTAGTCTATTATTTAACATAAACAATACTAATTTCCACAAAGCATGGGATCCAACGCATCACGCTTATCATGCATGAACTGCCACATAATTCATACAGGGCAAAGCAATAATAGAAAACAAAACATCCTTTGCTGAAAACATTCTCTCATAAAATTCATTGAAAGCTTATCAGGAAACTTAGCTGAAGACAGTGACTGGCCAAAATAACAAGGTAAACGACAGTTTTAGTGAAAGTAACCAAGAACCTGACCACCTACATTCCTTTTTGCGGCCTCTTCATGATCCAAAACACCCTCAGGAGTTGTAATCACGACATAACCCCACTGCATCAAGATGAATAAAACAAAATGAATATCCTTTTCCTTTACTCCTTTCTATTAAAAAAAAAAGAACTTAAAATATAAAAGCTGGTAGCTAATACAAACTGCATTCTCCACATTCAAATAGGTGTGAAACTGCTACAACACTAAATAAAAACAAAACAGTAAGCATTAACCAACCTGATGTGTTGGAAGAGTGTTCAATCTGTAAGCTTCAATATCCTTTGCCTTGAGGTCTTGTCGATATGTAAGGGCTTTGCAATCTTTAAGTCTACCTTGTAGTTCAACTGTGATCCTCCCCACTCTATGGGGATCATAGACCTGAAAGTCCTTGATATATCCTGCCATCATGAATGACGACAAATTAGCTGTAGCGATTATCTAAATAACAAATAATTCTAGCAAGTTTAGTGCCTTTCATTTTCATCTTAAGTACATATACATGCTGAAATACAGAAAGCAAGACCATGCTTATCCAACTGATAATTGTTGGAAAATAACCATGGAGACCATTTCATTTCATGAGCCATGAAGCACTGATGAAAACACGACAACACCACCCACACCTCAACATCGATACAAATTTGAGAAAATGCAAGTAATCAAATATAATGACATGTGTAGGTAATAATATCCTAATGTATGTCTTAATGGAATTTGGGTATTTACTATAACAATAACAATATCCTAATGAATTCTCCAAAACACATGAATCCAGCATATATTACCGCGGTGTTTCATGATTTGGAGAAAAGAAGAGATAACATTGGAAATAGGTTTAAGCTCCACCATAGCTTTTCCTCTCTTCTCAGCATTCACCAAACTCCTCAACGCATCGTTCAATATCCTTCTCCCCATTTCTCTTTCTCACTTTCGATCTCGTTACGCACAGCAATAGTTTTCACCAACGGTACGTCAAAGCCAAGCTAGAACGATTTTTTTCGTTAATTGTGAAATAGTGGTGTTGCCAGTGGTCGGAAATTGTTCGCTGCCGCAACCTCGCGACGCTGCAAGCACACTCTATCTCCGTCCCTCAACCCTCTTTGAACTTTTTTTTTCGTTTTTTTACTTTCTCTTAGCTCTTCAGAACTTTTGGATTTGGACCGTAAAGGCCATATGAACAAAGTTAGTGATAATAAGAAATTGCTTTTAGCACTCCACTATTTTACTATTTACCGATACTCGCACGCCCTCTTTCCACTTTTTAAATTATTTTTTGCTAAATTATAAAAACAAACTTTCTTGTGTGTTGAGTTTTATGAAATTTGTTTGGTGATAAGTAAAAATGATAAGTTTTCTTCACAAAAAAAAAAGTAAAAATGATAACTTTTTTCTCCTAAAAAAACGATATTTTTTGTGATAAATAGAAAGATAATTTTATGTTTGGTTAGGACAAAGACATGTCACAAATAACAAGAGATATTAATTAAGTATATATTTATATTTGGTTTAGTACAAAAATAAATATACTATATTGTTAAGAGATTAAATAAGATGCACTACAAATATAAATCAATTTTACACACATATCCAACAAAAAATTGATGATTCAAACGTGTCAATCAACTTTACGTCGACGGTAATTTAAGGGACAAGGTCACAAAATAGAATCTTAACACATGATAGAAAAACCAAAAAAAAACACTTAGATATATTTGTGACCTTTTAACTTTTAAAAAGTTATGATTTTGGCCTCTAGAAAAAAATAACAAATTTACCTCTTAATTTTATAAAACGTTGCAAAATTGTTGAGAAGATACCACGTGTTCCTAAAGATAAAATGTCAATATATCATATTTTGCCAAAATTAGAGGATCAAATGAACATATTTTCTTAGAAATAGAAGGGATAAAAATTAAAACAAGAAAAATTGAATGAGTAATTTGTGGAAGATGTATAAATGCAAAATGTATTAGAAACAGGCACGCATCGTGATCGTGGTGGTGTTAGAAATTCCTTGAATGGATAATCTACCCTCTCCGTTGGTGGTAGAAATTCTAAGCCGCCTCAAAGACTCAACCGATCTAGCAAGATGCAGACTCGTTTCAAACACCTTCAACTCCGCTTCCTCCGAAGTTCGTTCGTTGACCCTCATCTGTTCCATTTCTCGTTACCTCAAATCACGTTCACCAGAAACCAAACACCTCATCACCCCTTTCAAAATCGTTCTCAAGAACCTCGTTCTCCGATCCCCCAATCTCGAATCTGTCACCCTCGGCGTTGATCGTTCTCTTGTTGAAATGCCCTTTGATGATTTTGAAGATGAATCTGATGATCTTCACCTTACGGATTTCAATTTCATTCAAGATTGGCTTCCTTCGCTTTCCAATTCTATTAAGTCGCTGTCTGTTTCTGATTTCTGGGTTCAATCTTGTTGGAGACGTTCACAAGCTTTAGCCATCATCTCTTCCACTTGTTAGTCACCTTCTTAATTCTCAGCTCCTTTCATTATTTATTGTCTATGGTTCTAAATTGTGATTGTAGTTGCAATTATGCTATGAAACTTGAAACATTGTTGCAGAGACTTCTGAAACATTTGAATTGTGATCGCAATGGCAGTTACAGGGTAAAGTACAATACACCAAAATCGTTGCCCTTAAATGTTTAAAGTTTAAAATTGTTAAGAGATTAATTTCTATGCTGTATAAAACTTTACACTACATCCAATTAAAGATATTTTAGGAAGTTACCTAAAAATGTGATTGTGATATGATAGAGTCGGTTGATCGGATGCATGTCTAAAAAGATTTTACACTGTTGTTTGTACAAATTAAATCATATTTTAAATCAGCTAGCAGCTATAATAGATAATTGACGGTGTAAAAATGTTTTACACTTTCGGTGTATATAAATCAAATCCTATTTTTAATCATCTAATAGTTATAATAGATTGACGCTGTAAAAAGACTTTCCATTGGCAAATCTTGTTGAAAACCTTGCTAATAGTTTCATATCATTTTGTGGTGCAGGCTATGGTTTGGTGCAATTGGTGGTTAGGAACGCTTGGTTAGCTGTGGATGGTTTGTGTTTGATGCCAACATTGACCCATTTGACTCTTGAGTTTGTAAGATTGGATGATGAGGATTTGAACATGATCAATACTTGTTTCCCTAACCTTAAGGAACTTAATCTTATTGGTGTTGGAGGACTTGAAGAGCCTAAGATTAATCTCTCACACCTTCAATCTTGTCAATGGTCGGTTTCAAATGCTCCTCTTTCTTTGGTTATATCTGCTCCAAGTCTTGTTGATTTCCATCTCAAGTGTGTCAAGCCTAGGTTGCTTTTCCTTGAAGCACCTTCCTTGTCAAACTTCAATCTTTCTCTTGAGAACACTGATGAGCTAGTGTTGAAAAATTGTGGTAACATACAATGCCTTCAGCTTGAAGCGGAATGCTTCTCTCTTGCTTACATGTTAAGCATGTTTCGTCGCTGTGTGGTTGTAGAGAGACTAAGCTTAGATTTTGTGAGAAGAACAGAGAGGGTTGTAGAGGTTGGAGTTGATCAAGTAGGAGAGTTTGGTCTTGATACGTTGTTGAATTATTTCCCCAACATACGGTATCTAAGTTTAGGTTCTGAGGCTTGGCGTGTGATGGAGAGTTCTTTCCGCATGGTAAATTTGGAAAATGGGACTGGGATGAAAACATTGAAAGAGCTTGTTGCACATATCGTGGTCCTTGAAATTGAGTTTACTCTTGCATTTATTTTCTCTGTTTTGGATAAATGCACCCTCCTGGGAGACGTTTCTCTGCTCATCCACGGTGATGCTGATCCTTGTGTTGCTGGAAATCTCATCTCTGTGTGCAGAAGCAAATTCCCTGTAGTTAGATGGAGATGGGGAATATGGAAAGAAGGAATCAAGGATACTTTGGTTTCAGATGGCATCTAGTTTGTTTAAGGAAAAGGGAGAGTCGGTCTTTGATTTGTTGTAGGTCTACATTACAGATTGTGTTACGGTTACATTACAGATTGTGTTACGGTTAGGAGTAGGGACACTGAAAGATTTCGAATAAATTGTGTTGGAGCAGCTTCATAGAGTAAGAGCAAGCTTCAAACCTTACAACATCATGATATATCTATACAAACCTTTTCCTAAGTGTATTGCAAACTAGGAAACCAGATTAACTAGAAGCGACGTTGGTTCGGTTTTTGACTTGATGTATATTTGTATATAGATCTTTGAACTGTTGGTGATCACCACTCACTTGTTCTGGACATATGTATATTCTTGGATTATCCATACTTGTTCTTTCACGTGATGTTTATTTATAGATATATTATAATAAAAATCTTTATGAAGCAGGTTTTTCTTTTTCAATTTGTTCATTTCAGCTATTTCTCAATTCATTTAACTGAACAATTTTATAGATGGCATGAGGCTGAGCCTATTACGAAATGGTCTTGATACCATGATCGTATGATTAGTGGGGTGAGCTCTAATATTCATGTTGAACCGCTTATTTGTTACATCGATTCCTTAAAGCTTTGAAGCCGGTTAAGGAGTCTATTCATCCTCTGCATGTTTATGCTGCAGTGGAGCTGCATGATATCCTCCAAGGAATGAATCAGTGTGTTGATTATTTTGTTAAGTGTACTAAAAATATTTGCCTTTTTTGCTTGGTTGCTAAAACAAAATCATGAATTAGAATTTTTATTTTTTTTACAACATATTGATGAACTGATTTGATCATCTTTTTTTTCAGACATTTATGGACCGTTAGTGATAAAAAAAACATATATGCCATGGACTATTATTTGGGCAATTAGATAAAATAACTACCATAGATCAGTATGAAAAGGTAGAATTGATTCTCTAAGCTGCAGAAGCTACAATAGCTTGCTTCTGCCATACTCAATTCTAGAATGTAGAATAAATTTTTCTTAAAAAATCCAAACTACTTCACAGCAACGTTAAAGCACGTTTGAGTTTGGCTAGGCTAAACGTGAGTTTGGGGTTGGGGGTGTACAACCAAACGAGCAATTATACCTGCGCATATCTAAATAGTATATGAGCTACATATAGCTCGTCACATTTCTAACAAATCTTTTCAACATTTTTTTTATAAAGTTTCAACACTTTTCTTTTGGTTGAAGTTCATATAGATTTCACATAACTAAGTGGGACTCATTTTCAAATTAATAAGTTTTCTTTGAATTTCAATGAATAGCATAAAATGTGTTGAAACATGTGTTTCAACAAAAAAACACATTAAGTTGTGCCAGTTTTAAAGACAAACAATGGTGGTTTTAATCACCAGAAAAGTCACTTCAGGAAGTTCCTTATAAATCGTATATCTGATCATCAACATCATGTTTCACAATGGTTTTGCGAAACAGCACAAAACTTGCTATAGTTACATTGCAGCGGTTCGGTTTTGAATCACCATTAATCACGTCAGAAATTGAGTTTAAACATGTTTTCTTAAACTACTATTTCGGCTAACAGGAAATTTTAGTTTTCTAAATTGCTTTTTTTTCTGTTATTTAATTTTTTATCGCAAAACCAAATTAATTTTTTAGTGGTAAATATGAAATAATTCAAAAACCAAACTTCATTCACTGTTTCATAAACTAAAATATGAATTCTGCTTTATTTATAAAGTGACTCAATAAAAAAAAAATATGACACAATAAAAGTTTCTCAGAATCATTACATGAAAATGAAATTAACTATCTAGACGATTCGGCGTGACAATATTGCGCCACGAATATGACTTGATTAAGAAGAACGTCACATCTCAATTGATAATTCTAGATCTACCACCTGAAAACAAATGATAAATTATATAAGAACCATATACTTTTTTTTTTTTTGCAAAGATATATAAGAACCACAAATTAACAAATGTAGACAAAGAAAGATCCATCAAATGTACTTAAATTTAATCTGTACTCTAAGCTGAATGTAGAATACAGTATACGAATATGCAAAGTGGCAACAATGACAAACAATAGATTGACTTATTCTCAACTTTTGAGATTCTCAAGAGCAAATAGTGTGGAAGTCTTACCTTCAATGTCAACCTTGACAATGTGAGAAGTCGGGTCAATCTGGAGGGAATAGGGATAATTGGCTTATTAGTCATATATAAACAAAGGATTTGAATTGTGCCCAAGATACAGTTTAAGATACACATTATCCTCAAAACAAAAAAATCACACTCAAATATGTTTCACGTGTATGCCTATGTATCCTTTCACTTCATCAGATATATGATAACTTTTTTTTTGCTAATTAAAGTTATTAAAGAAAGATAATTTAAAGACATACAAGATGATGAAGTAAATGGTGAACTTGGCAAGATGGTGTATGATAATGTAAACAATGGAAGCTTGTAGCAACTTAATCTGATCACTGGAACTGAAAGGGAAATGTGTAAAATTTCAAAATTACTACAAGTAGTACTAAGTAAAGGATTGAAAATCCTAAGACAGACGATTAAAGCCCGCCTACTAAGACAACTATTGTAAGAATCCAACAAACTACAAGCAAAATACAGATATGGAAGCCGGTGTTGTCAAATAGCGGCTATAGCAGAGAAGCACCAACAAAATTTGAACAAATTGCTATTGTTCCATGATAAACTATTTAGTATAAATTGTTGTCAAATAGCGACACGGTGGCACTAAGGCATGGCGGACTTCGAACAAGCCGCCGTTTTTCGCAATCCGCAATTGACGACATTGTTGGAAGCGCATGAAAACAGATTTACAGGCCTAAGAAA
Source organism: Medicago arabica (assembly GCA_946800305.1). Classification (NCBI taxonomy): domain Eukaryota; kingdom Viridiplantae; phylum Streptophyta; class Magnoliopsida; order Fabales; family Fabaceae; genus Medicago; species Medicago arabica. The sequence goes on from OX326964.1 coordinate 68,792,315, forward strand.
AGGATTAAAAATTGTGTTAAGCGATGCAACAAAATCCAAAACTTATATCATGGAGATGTTTTTCTCAATAAATGTGATTGAATAAAACCAAAACTGTTTTTCTCAATAAATGTGATTGACTAAAACCAAAACAAATTGCAACAAAGAAATTTCAGAAAACAGAATGTTGAACCACTATGTTGCTGGAAAAGTGCCTTCACCAAAATTAAACTGAAGTTTCTGGGAAATAAACCACCAAGTGCTGAACCTTAGAATAAGCATGTAAATGAAGACAAATCCATCCAATTCATTAAAGCCAAACATCCAACAATGGTCAATAGATACTCATTCAACAATATAGACAAGCTATGCGCTAAACCATCACACAATCTATTATTATGAATTTACAAGGATTTTAAAGCAACATACTTGAAGAAACATAAATTCAAACAAGTAATATGTGGAAGAGAAACTCACTTTCAATGAGTCGGAACTAAACTTTCAACATAATCCATAGCATGCGACCAAATAATTTTATTTGTAATTCCAATTTCTTCTACTCTATTGTCTATGCAGTTATAGATAAATGCCTTGTCATCTTCCTGATTTGCCAATACCAGCTTATCCCCATTCTTAGAAAGATACAATGGCAACGATCCCAACTGTTTAAACCCCGTTCCATAATTGTAGTAGCATGAAGGTAACTTGTTAGAATTAATTTTAAATAATTGAATCCAAGACTCCTCAACTCCAAAATCCTTCATTTGCCAAATAACAAAATGGGTTTTCTCAAAATCATGAAAAAAACAAAGAGTGTCCCTCAAAACCACAAGTTCTGGCTGATAATGTGAAACCTTATCAAAACCCCGAGGAAGCAACAATTGAGTGTATGTCTCATTGGAGAGATCCAATGAAAGAATTACAAGTTGCTCAATAGTAATACTAATATCATTCCAAACAACAAAATCGCCCGAAGAAGAAATGTAATCACGAAGGACCAACCAGTTAAAAGTACCACTCAAATACACACCAGTGTCGTTACTACTAATAAACTTGGAAAGTGGGAGGAGACATGGAATATTTCTCCATGAATAATCCTGAAAGCTGAAAACTTGCGCCATGGCTCCTGCACAACCATGCTCCCCCTCTATATGTAACTCTACCACCTTGTAAGTTTGAGTGGAAACATCGTAACCAAAAGAAAAACTCGATTTAATGAACCTCATATGGACGTAAAAAATTTGAGATTTTGTCCTAGTAGCTGGGTTCCAAAGACAGAGGCCTGGAATACCCCTATCAATCAAACAAAGTAATCCGTTGCATGATCCAGCAACCCACCAAAGACGGCCATTCTTCTCGATCAATCGATGGTAAGGATCGTATTGAATGGTGGTTGATGAATTCTCCTGTTCAAGTAAAAGGGAAATATTTGGGAAGGTTACTACACTAGTCGTGGAATAAGGTAATGACATTGCCGCGAGGTGTGGATTTCTTTTCGATCTTTTGAGATGCATTTGAATGAAGTAAGGATCAGTTACGAGAGTTTTGAAAAACTTGTTAAGACATCTGAATCGCATAAGAGGTTTTACGGAGAGCGAGGAGAATATTTCTACAATCAGTTCGTTGGGAAGGATCACCGCCGACGCCAACTGAGGTCGCTTCTTCATTGAGCCGTCAAATTGAACCCTAACGAATAACCAGTAAAACCAAAACGAATAAGCTGTATCAATTTGTGCATGCATCTATGTATAGTAGTGATTTTTTATATCGATTTTTTCATCAAATATTTTTTTACATGATATTTGTAACTATTTTATGAATTTTTGAAGGGTTAAATATGTTTTTAATCCTTACAAAATTTAGTTCATATTTACATTTTAGACCATATGCAATGAGAAATTTAATTCAACAACTCTCTACTTTTTCAATTCCCAACATTCCACATCATTTTATCTCTCTTCATTCAACACTCATTCAATTTTTACCATCTTCAATAGTTTTTTCTTTCAACACTCTAACCCACCACTTTTATTTCATATTCTTATTTATTTTTATATTTTTTTTATTACATAAAATTTCAATTATCGATTATAATTAAATTAAAATAATAAACAATTAATAATTTATTTTTGAGTTTTTTTGGAAAAATAAAATTTTGTAAAATAATTTATTTTATTTTCTTAACTTAAAATGCAATACAACAAACTAAGCACACAACAAATAAATAACTTAAAATGCAATACAACAAACTAAGCACGCGACACATAAATAACTTAAAATGAAATACAACAAACTAAGCACGCAGCACACAAATAACTTAAAATGCAAGACAACAAACTAAGCCCACAACACACAAGTTATTTATTTAGTACGATACAAATCATCTTCAACCACGAAACATTCCAAACTTTGTTCATATGTGCTTCACTAGATTTGCTTGCAATTCGTGATGAACACTTGGATCACGCAGTTCGGATCTAGCATGCACATGATTTGCAAAAGCGGGTAACACCTCGGTCGAGTATGGTTGCGGTGTACTAGATCAACTTTACTCAGATTGCTCAAAATCGGTCCAACATTGAACATATGTATCTCGTTCATCCTCAACAATCATATTATGTAGTATGATGCATGACCTCATGATGATACCCAAATCGGCTATGTCCCACAAGCGAGCTGGTTCACGGATGATTTTAAATCGAGCTTGAAGCACTCCAAATACACGTTTGATGTCCTTCCGACATGCCTCCTGATGTTTTGCAAATAACTTACCGGGTTCACTTTGAGGAAGTCTAATCGATTTGACGAAAGTTGGATAAGAAGGGTAGATATCATCAGCTAGATAGTATGTCATATTATAGGGACGTTGATTCACAAAGAAATTCACCCTTGAAGCCTTTCACTGTTCTACATCATCAAACACTAGCGACCAGTCTAAAACGTTTATATCGTTCAACGTTCCCGGACATCCAAAAAATGCATGCCAGATCCATAGGTCATGAGATGCAACTGCTTCAAGAATAACCGTGGGGGTTCCCTTATACCCCTTGGTAAATTGACATTCTCATGCTTTAGGACAATTTTTCCACTCCCAGTGCATGCAGTCAATACTCCCGATCATCCCTGGGAACCCCCGCATTTCACTAACATGTAGAATTCTTTATAGGTCATCTTGGGTTGGTGCTCTCAGGTACACTTATCCATACAATCGTATGATTCCTTTGCAGAATCTACGTAAGCACTCCAATGATGTACTACTTCCTATTTTAATGTATTCATCGATCGGGTCTGCTGCCACACCATATGCTAACATTCACATTGCTGTGGTACATTTTGCTAAGGGTGATATACCTTCTTTATTGGTTGTATCAACTCGCTGGGTGAAGTAGTTATCATTACTTGAAAGGTCTCCAACGATTCGAAGGAAAACATGTTTTTGCATCCGGTACCGACGACGAAAGATTACATCATCATATGTAGGCTCATTGGCAAAGTAGTCGTCAATTAGTCTTTGGTTTGCCGCTGCATGATCTCTATTGAGATATTTTCTACTACGAGATGCACTATCTTCCAATATTTTTTTCCGACGTTGAATAAATCGGTTGATGATATAAATGTCTTCAATATCACGTTTTTGTTTGTAGGCTTCGATATCAAAATGATTCATTGATAGCTTTTGTGATTTTGGAAGTAGATTGAATGAGATTTGTGATATTGGAAGTAGATTGAATGAGATTTGTGATGTTGGAAGTAGATATGAGTCCCTATATATAAGTACATTGAGTGGTGGACAATGACAGATTCGAAATAAGTTATTGTATAAAGTTAATTATCAAATAAGGAGTAGACAATTATTAAAATCATTAAAGTCAAAAGTCAGAGATAATTATTAAAGCAAACAGTACAAACATGACAACACTAAGGACTAGACAACACTGACAATTATTAAAGCAAACACTGGGAACTAGACAACACTGACAATTATTAAAGCAAACATTGGGGACTAGACAACACTGGCAATTAACATCTCTTTCTTCCAGTCATTGGGGACCAAACAGCCCACGGTCCAACTTTGCCAACATTTGTTTCTTCTGGTCATTGAGAGACCCTTCGGCAGTTAACTTTAGATAAAGTTCCATTTTCTTAGCTTCAGTTTTTCTTTCATCAATTTGTTAGTCTGTTGTTGAAGCAAGGTCATCTCTTTCAAATGTTTAAGCTCTTTCTCTTTGAATTGTTTGAAATCAACCCACTCATTTTTCAGACCCTCCAAGGCAGCTTTCTTGATTTTCTTTTTACCCTTTTGTTAGCTGCATCCCTACCTATTGGACGCTCACTAGATCCTACAGAGAATGAGCCACATGCATCACTGTCGTGGGATCTCTTAGATCCACTACTTCCTGAGCCAATATTTCCTCCTAATTGACTACCATAACGTGGTTGATCACGGAAAGCGTGTCATTCTTCCATTAAAGTAAATTGAACATTTTTCCCACATGCATATAATTCTTGCGCTTTTGCCAAAACATCATTCTCTGACCAACCACTTCCTTGAAAACGCTTAGCGCCTTCATAAGCACCAATCCATTTATTCAGTATTTTGCTCATATAATTAAAACGGTTTCGGCATGCAACTCCATCGCGCGGAGGATCAAAAGAGCAATACTCATTACAATACTCTGCAATTTTACCCCAATATGTATCACCTTTCTGGTTTCTCCCGACAACGCTACTTGTTTCATATTTAATCCACCCACTAATTAGCACCAAATTTTGTTTAGTGTTCAATGCTGGTTGCTGGGTTTTCTTTCTCTTATGAGTTGAATCCTCTGGATCTATAATGACTTCATTAGCAACTCTCATGCCACCAAGAATTATTTGTGTTGAAAATTCAGGAAATTCAGATGCATTCGAAAAAAATTCATTCACCATTGGCATATAACCATTAAACGGGGGTGTTTGAGATAGATATCTCATCATAGATTCATAATATGGAGGAAAGTTTGAAACAGAGGATGACTGGTTGAAATTTGGTGCAAAACTAAAATTACGTATGTTTTGAGGATGTTGGTTGGAAAATTGATTTGGATTTTGATAATTGTTGGGATTTTGGTAGTTAAATGAGTAAGTAGAAGAATTTTGGGTGTTGAAACGATTATTATTGCGATCCATTTCACCAAAAAGAAGTTTAAAACTTCAAAAGAAAAGCTAATAGAAGGATAATAATAATAAGATTAAGATAGTGAAAAACTTTATTTTTTTTCTGTGTCCAAATCAAATGAACCAAGTCTCTATTTATAGACAAAAAAAATCATGAATTTTGGTAAAAAAAATTAATTTAGAATGAAATAATTGAGTTGAAATTATTAAGAAGATACAAATCGAGAAAGCCAATCACGTATCGCCACATGGCAACTCCTTATCTTTATCTTCCCTTTCTCTCTCCAGCGTTGCAACTTCACTCTCCTCTGTCGCGAGTGTGCTACACGCGCCAGTTTCAGCCACTCACAAGCTTCCCCGTGGCCTTGCTTTTTCAGTCAACTGGTGTTGAGTTTTCTCAACGCCTCTCTCATCCAACTCAGCCTTCAACAAAACTCAACGCCCCATTGCAAGGGAGGCATGTGTTGAGTTCCACTCTCAACATACCCATTGCACATGGTCTTATAGAGACTATTTTGGAGGGCGGGGTTTAGTATTGGAAAGAAGAGTTTTTTCCTATCATGAGAAAGTATTTTTTTGACCATTAGATCAATTGAAGAACATAATCTTATAGTAGACTATCAAAACTAGATTTATTCACACTATCTCTCACCACCATTCTTTCTCCTCCATCCCCACTCACCCACCACCAGCAACATAACATCAAACCCACCATAAGTGGACTTTTTTCTTCTTCCATTGTTCATTAACTGGCATCTTTTGTTCTTAATTAATCCACATTATCATTCATTGCATATTTTGCTCATAGATCCAAAACAATACAAAAAATTATGTTCATAGACCAAAACAAACAAAAAAACAAAAAAGGAAAAACAAACCGAAAGGCCTTACATTTAGCCATTATTACAAAGCTCAGATTCTATTTAAATTTCAATCTCATTATTGTCTACATCAAAAACGAAATTATTCAAAACTAGATCTGGGTATTTTATCAACTTCAAACTTCAAATCTAGGTATTTCTATGAAGGAGAAGTGTTCTTGATGAGTCAATTCAAGCAAAAGATATAATTTTACTGATTCAACTCCAGATTTAGGTATTTGTATGTTATTTTATAATCTAATAAAGTGAACAAAATCACACATGGCACCAAAATTTGTGGGAACATGATTGACTGCAGTCAGCAATTTGCCGCATTCATGCAGTCATGCATTCTCAGCCGTCTGATCATGATCGGATGGTCCTGATTTGAGAACAAAATTATAAATAAAAATTAAATACTTTTTTCTAAGTTGTTTGATTAAGATCAAACGGTTATTAATGTAATGAATGCATGACTGTGTGAAAAAGTTGATTGTAGTGAATCATAATTAAAATTTGTGAGAGCAACTAAATATTTATTAATTGCTCTCGTTCATAGAAAGAAGAAGAATGATAGTTTGGACCTTAATAAGGCAGGAATTTAATTTTGAGATTTGGTGCAGCTAACCCGTTTTAATTGGTGTTGATTTGCTTCTTAACCATTTTAATAGATTTTAATTGATTTAGTTAGAAATCAGCTTTAGCCACAAGGAACTAGCTCTAAATAATCAATTTCAATCTCATGGAGTTGAAGATAACGAGGTTGAAGACTGTGAAATAAATATATGGTGTATGTAGGCTATGATAAAGTCAATGTTACCATCATACTTACTCTAAAAGCTAATTAGGTCAAGCAATTGCTTAGTCCTAATTGCTATGCTAATTTCCCTCCAAAGTACTTAACAAAATAGTGTTTTGCAAGCTAATGGGGACTCATTTATTGATGGTGCATGGTTTGAATTTCGAATTTCCCTCCTAATGGACACATGTGACCTTTGTTATTCTAACTATTTCAATAAATGCATCACTTTATACCTCATTAAAAGCTTATTAGGTCAAGCTTTAACTAAACACTAATGGGTTTTGGTTTTCCCTCCTAAGCATTCCTTAAAAGTGTGTGAGGCAAGCTAATGACGCATCATTTAATGCCAACTATTTAAAAGTTTTGGTTTTACAAGCCTCAATTGAGTTGCCAACTACTTGACATACTTCTCAAGCTTACATAAGAAGCCTCACGCCAGCATTAAATGCATAATGGGTAATCTCTACATTTGTGCATTTGAGAGACTTCTCAAGCTTACATAACAAGCCTCACTCCATCTAAATAAATCATCTCCTTATGCATTAGTGTTGTATCAGGTAAGTCTATTTCAATGAAATGAATTTATCATAGGCATTAGCTCTAGAATTGTTTTATCAGCCAGTCAACGTTCTGTTATAGTCATCATGTCTTTATGTTTTCTTTGTCTTCTCTCAATCATTCTTCTTATTTTTTAATCTCTTTGTTTTCTTCATTTTTAGTCGTTGTTGGTTTTAGTTCATAGGATGCGAGTGTTAATCATTTTGTGTGAGTAAGGCCAACATGGCTTTGCAAGGTAATCATGTAATGTTGCTTTTTAAAAAGCTTTTTATAACATTAAATATGATGAAAAACTAGGTATTTTCACATTCAAAAGAAGCTGGATAGTTTTCTTTAGTCAGATATAAACATAAGGTCTTTGTTTTTATTTACAAGTGCAAAATCAAGCAGGTTGTTGTTCTTTATCCTTTCTTTTTCATTTTTTCTCCTTTTTAAAACTTTTTTCCAATCAAACTATATGCAACCATTTTTTTTATTAATGTAGGTGATTGTGTACTGAACTTCGGTGTGTTTCCAATCAATGAATTTTATTGACTCAATCTTCAATAGAAGACATTTTTTTTGTAATTTTTAGAAATTTATGCAAGTAAAATAGACATGGTCCAACAAAACTTTCTTTTTCTTTGATTGACTCTCATGTGTTATTCACAGTTAAGCTCCTCATTTTTTGTCATGGTCCACCATTTTAAGTTCATGGCAATGTAGCTACTTGCACTTACTTATGTGTGCCTTTCGTGTAAGGCCTACTGTGGATGGAATTGATGATTCCTTTGAAGGAAAACCAAGGTGATGATGTTGAATTTTACAACCTATATATAACATCACTTCTTTTTATCTTGACAGAATGGTACACTCATTAAATTGAATTAGAAGTTCTAAAGGTAAAAGAACTATTGGATTCCAATTAGTTATGCCACTGACTATATGCTCAAATTACTTCATAACAAAATTTGTACTTCAGGGAAAGAAGAACCGTTAGATGAGAATGAGTTAAAATTGGTAAGTCCATTTGATAAAGATCTATTGAGGATGTTGTTTTTTGTAAAGAAAACTATAAATTGAATTTTATTCATGTATTCCAATTGTTTTCCATTACTTCTTTTTTGTGTGTATATTTTTGTAGTTCAAAAGGTTTACATTGGTTTAACAATTAAGTTATGCTGGTTGATTTTAACTTTCCGATTGGTTTTATTCCTATTAATGTAGGTGTGAATCAAAGGTAATGTAACACAAGTGAATAATTTATTCTAATGTTCAATAGCTTGGAGCAAGATAATAGCAATGAAGATGGTAACTTAATGTTGGAGATGAAAAGAAGACCAAGTTTTGATCAAGTAAAAGCCTTAGAAAAGAGCATTAAGTTGGACAACAAGCTAGATCAAACGTGATATTAGAGATTTTGGTGTTCTAAAGTACAATTTTGATGTTAAGTTTGAGAATAGTAATAGCAATCACTTTGATTGTACAAGTAAATAACCCACTTGAAATCTATTAGTTATGTGATAATCTGTAACTAAAATATATATGGTGGTATCATGATATTTAAAGTAATGAATTAAATAATCAGATTGTAGCAAGAATTCTGACATTTTTTTTTTGCATTTCAATATAATTAGATAGCAACGTAAAAAAAAATAGATAGCTAAACAGTGAACACATTAAACCAATATAACTAAATGCAAAAATTGTCGCAATGCAAAATTTGATTTCACTTATTTTTGATGATAAATCGTATAAAAATTAGGTACTATGCATATTAAATATAAGTCCCTGATTTATTTTAGGTACTATGTATATTAAAAAAATTATATCCTTCAAACATACCCCTCGATAGTAATAAAAATTGATCTTTAAATTTCTTTTTATCTCTAAATATAACAAGTTAAAGTTAAACACATTAATAGCCAAATAGCATTCTAGGAAAATCTATGTGCAAAATAAACATATTAAATTCAACAATTATTCTTTTAATATATGTAAATAAAGTAAGAGGTATTTATGTGATGAATGGAACAATTTGCAAGTTGTTCATGGTACCCATGTAATTGCTAGAATAAGGGTAGCAACTATATATGTATGAATTTATAGCAAATATGATCCGGAAAGTCCCACAAGATTTTTAAGAAGTTTGAAATTTGGTGAATAATAAATTCGCCCCTACTTCTTGATGTTCATATGTGTATTTGGTCAAAGTTATGATGTTGAAGTAAAAGTTATGTCAAGAAGTAATATTGGTGACAAGATCTTCATACATGGATTATCTTTTATTCAATTTGATGTCAGATTATATTTTAACATCAATAGAAATATACAATATAACTTATTGATCGTTATTATAGTCGACGAGACCCGTGCGGATGCACGGGTCGATGGTCTAGTTTAATCTAATGGTAAAAAGCCAACTTTCCCATACTCGAAAAAAAGTAGTATTTCCCAAGCTAAATGCCACCGTTTTGGAGTACTAAAAGTGTTCATTTTTTAAAAAAAAGTTTTCAAAATTAGGACTATTACAAACTACAATATTATAGGGGACCAAAATTACCATTAAAAATTGAGTATCACTCTTCACCCAGCAACATACACTCTCGACAGCCAAAATACCGAAAATGCCCCTGCGCACTGCGCAAGTTAAGTCATGTTGCGTGACTTAACTTGAGCAAGTTATGTGTTCTGCGCAACTTAAGTTGCGCTGCGCATGTTAAGTTGCGCAGCGTGACTTAAGTCATATAACAGCAACACATAAACACAAACCCCTTATTTTCTAAGCTTCCAAAACCCGAAAATTTCCCCCTCAAGTGCAATTTTCACCATTCTTGCGCCATTCCAAGCCAATTTCGCCCACAATATCAAGTAAGTGATGATTATCCTACTTCATTGCATTTTTTTGGTTGAAATTTACAAATTTTTAAAGAAAATTGACATTTTTAGGTTTTTTAAAATTTGTCTTGCATGTTAGTTTCTATGATTGTTAGTGATGATTTAACTTAAAAATTGTTATTTAGATGTTGTTTATAGTGCATTGAGGTAGTTTAGGGATTAGAAATTGTTAGATTTTATGTTGATTGAAAATTGCACTCTAGGTGTTTGATAAAATGTGTCAATGAAAAATTTGTGTGTGTTTTGGATTGTTAATGATGAAATTAGTTAGAATATAATATGTTTGACAGCAATTTGGTAAATTACGGATTGAAATGACACTGTCGAAACTTTCGTGTTGTTCTTTAATTGTTAGAAATGACACAATGTCCGTGTGAAAATGTGTCATTGATTTTGTGATTTTTAAAATGTTGTGTTGTGCATATATGTCTCAGAGGGAGAGGAGTGACAGACTTAGGTTATGCAGGCCTACCTCTACTAGTAGTGCACGGAGGGAGAAGCAAGCAGTAGTCCCTCCTTTACATGGTCGAGGTCGAGGGAGAATGGGGGGCATAAGACTTGCCAGTGATGATGATGTTGTGCCTGGGCCCTCTTCATCACAGACCGGTCCATCCCAGGCGATGGACCCGACACAGTATCAGTTTGAGGAACCTCAGCCTCACCAGTATCATTTTGAGTAGCCTCATCCTCACTAGTATCAGTTTGAGGCAACTCAGCATCAGTAACATCATCATATGCAGCATGTCGTTGAGCAGGAGGAGCAGCCTCATATTGAGGAGGCTCAGCAGGATGATGATGTTGGGGCTCATTTTCAAGGGGTGCCGAGGGTGGTGTACGATGTCGGACCAGACGGCTATGTAGGGGGGCCTTCTAACCTCTCGCTTTGGAGGACATGTGGCATGCAGGATATGGGTCGATGCCGATGTAAGTATATTTTAATGTTTATTTTACTTATTTTTTTTATTTTAATGGTAATTTTACAACTTATTTATTTAACGGTGTTGTTTGTTGTTTTTTGTTTTTTATTTCAGTTTCGGAGAAAACATAGGATGAGAGGTATCTCCCACGGGAAGAAGCTGAGCCTGAAAAACTTGACGGTGCCTCAGCCGGGAGCACAGAATAATTGGTTTTGGGATGTACTGAATGCGTCTGGTCTAACTCTCCTCCTGAATAATGGGTACGAGAATATCTTCCACGGACTCGTTTGTGCTCTGTCAGAGAGATGCCATGAGGAGACCAGCAGCTTCCATCTACCCATTGGGAGATGACCATCATATTGGATGATGTGACGTGTCTCCTAGGCATCCCCATCATTGGGAAGCTCCTTTATGAGAGAGAGCTCGCCCGTACCGAGGCGATGGAGATTATGCAGGTGGACCTGCTTATTTTCGAGGAGGATGCCGCTAGGAGCTGACCAGGCAGGGTGGTCCGTATATTAGATTTGGTGTGCTGAAGAGGCGCTACGAGGAGCTCCTGAATAAGTGTAATCAGCTGGTGGAGGTTGACACACAGGAGGAGGAAGACGAGCGCTTTCAAGTTAGGCTGGCCTGCGTTAAGGCGTTTATGTTGCTCTTGCTTGGATGGACCATTTTCTCCCGCAAGAACAGCAAAAACATTAATCTGTTGTGGATGCTTGCGCTGCAAGATATGGACGACTTGAACGACTGGTCATGGGGTGGGATGGAGCTATCATTCCTGTACGAGCAGCTCTCTCTGACCTCCGATTCATCAGTGGCCTCCTGTGGTGGTTACATGACCCTGCTTGTGGTAAGATTTGTTTTTCTTCTTTTTAACTTATTGGATCGTAAATTTGTGCGTTGTTTAACTTGTTTTTCTTCTTTTTTTTACCTTGTTTGTATAATACTTGTGTTGATATATATTTGGTTCTTTGTGTTTGCAGGGATGGACTTTGGCGCACTTCATGAACCTCATTCCGAGAGTTCGTAGTGATGTGTACGACCCGGCAGTAGCCACGCTTGGGAGCCAGTGGAGACCTCCTAAGGGCTTTACGGACCCTGGACACTACAGAGATGCCATTGATGCGATGGATCACTCTCACGTCATCTGGATGTCTTATGAGAGACGGCGACACATCACGCCCTTCCATGACATATGCTGGTACTCCGGATGGATCATGGCCAGCAGAGACAAGATGTTCCGTCACTTACCTGAGCAGGTTCTTAGGCAGTACGTGTATGTCCAGACACATCCCAAGTCTCCTACGGATGTTGAGCTTACTACGGCAGATGTCGCGGCCCAGGTTTTCATGAAGTTTGCTCTACATGTCCTCAGCCAGCAGCAGAGGGGTGATCCGGTGCCAGAGGACGAACCGTGGGCTCATAGCAGGGGGTGCATGAGATGATTCTATAGAGTGTCACATCCTATTGTCCCCCCTGCGGCTATTCTTGACTACGCAGCTCAGGCACCTCCTCGTCCTGTCCCTCCTTACGAGGAGGTTATTGTTGACCAGCAGTGGGCCAGACATCCTCCTGACCCATACCAGATCATCGCCAACATCAGAGCCAGAGTGGATAGTGCTATGGGGCATCCTGATGTGTTTGGTAACCCAGAGGTACTTCACATGATGCAGGGTATACAGTCTGAGTGGAGCATGCTGGAGCAGATGCAGGTTCCACGACGACGGAGCAGGAGTCCACATCAGTAGGGTTTATGCATTATGACTTGTATAGTTTTTGTTTATGATATTTTGTCGGATTTGGATGTATATTACATTTGCGCTTTTTTAGCATTTTTATGACATTTTCCCTTATCTTGGTCCTTTATTTTTTCATAATTTGTTTATGAGTTAACACGTGCTTGAATGAATAACGAAAAATGAAATATAACGAAAAATAAAAATCTTGACTATTAACATAGGGATAAAAAAACATGTTTTAGAAATATAAGGATTATAATTTAAAGAGTATGTAAATAGAACCTCCTCTGTGCGCTAGTTAACCTGCGCACGTTATGACACTGCGCAAGTTAACTCACGCATGTGTTAAAACTGTGCGTGAGTTAACTTGCGCAGTGTCTGGCTTAAGTCACGCAATGTTTAACACATCACGCATCGCATGTTAACTAACACACAGTTTTACACTTGCGCTAGTTAACTTGCGCATGGGTATTTTCGTCCTGCCTACAGGGCGGGAGTGAATTTTGCAGGGGGGAGAGCAGAAATCTTAAAAATTTGAAAAACGCTAACCATTGCCCTATATAGGGGTGGACATCGGGCCGGGTGGGGCGGGTTTGGGCACAAAAGCTCCACCCATCCCAACCCGCGATTGATGAAAGCAGACCCTTATCTGCCCAATTTCAAGGTGCGGTTTGTTCGGGTTGGGTTTCTTCGGGCCGTCGGTTTAACGGTTTGGGTAGCACGGTTCAAAGGTTGGAAACTGATTTATCTAAAGTCTTGACACAAAAGAACATCAACCAGAAAAAAGGGTCAAAATTTGAAACAAAGAACAACAAAAACATGAAGTTCTCATTTTATTTTTCAGATTTAAGAAGAAAAATAAATAGACCAGCATGGTAAAGAAGGAAATCGAAGGAGAAGAAGAACAAATAGCCATTATTCTCTGTTTGACTGTTGTAAGAGTTTAATCGGCGAAGAAGGAAAGAGCGATTAAGATTCTAAATTTCAAATGACCCATCAATGTACATAATAATAATAATAATAATAATAATAATAATAATAATAAATGGAATACAACTTTTGTCAAACAAAAAAAAAGAATACTGCAGCTGTATGTATGCATTGGAATACGTTTTATATCTTAATTTAAAAAAGGGTCATCTTAACTTGTGTCCTTAGGGCACAAGTTAAGGAGCTTAAAATAGAAATTAAAAATAAATTTTATATTAAAAGTAGAACTTTTGCAACTTTTAAGACATTGAATGCACATGATCCAAGAAAAACTTTATATATTTGACTTTTTAACTTATGCCCCAAGGGCATAAATTAACATTTCCCTTTAAAAAAAATAGTAATTAAATAGTATTAGAAAAGTCAGACTCATATAACTTAGACATTAATTACGCTATTAAACAAATATTATTGTATGCATTAATACCTAAACTAAGCTACTGATGGTGGATTTTTCATAGCTGCGGGTTGGGTCGGATACCGACAGACCAGTTTTCCCAATCCGAATCTAACCGTGGTAACCCGCTTGAAACCGGAATTAAGGGTTCAATTACCCGTGTAACCGATTGAACCCGCCTGTTTGCTTGTTTTGCGGCTCGGGTACTTGGGTTTTCGGGCGGGTCGGATATTATGTCCACCGCCCCTATGACACTTGATAAGAAACTTAAAGTAGTAACTTTATATTGAAAATTGTGCATTCAACTTATTGAAATAGTAAAAAACAACTTTTTCTACATGAAATTTCACAATTATTTTCTTTTTTGATTCCTTATTGAAATAGTTAGCAAGACCCTAAAAATTTATGGAGATTAAACTTAGTCTCCGAGTATATTAATATTTTAAACTAGTCATTGTTTTTATCAAAAGTTCCTCAATTAAGTCTCGTCTTTATGTTTTTGTCATATGATTAAGGATCTAATTGAGACACTTTTGACAAAGACAATAATTAATATGAAATATTAATAGTGTTAATGACTTATTTAAGAATGAATAGATTACAAAGACATAAACTAATTTGATAGATTACTCCATTTTAATTAGAGGCTGAGTAAATGCTGAGCATTGGGTCAAGCCATCAACGTGCAAAAACTAGAAGGAAAAAAATCCAACAAAATTACAAGTTCTCAAGTGAAAGGACAACGCTAAAATATTTTGCAGGTGACGGAAAATATGGGTTCAGATAAATACTATAGGTTTTCCATCAAACTTTGTTTCATCCGATTTGGTTGTTTAATACATCGTTTTTAATATAAAAAATATATTATATTCTAGGGATTAATTTGCTTTTTATCACTATTTGTTTATCATCATAAACACAGTAAACCACCCTAATTATGTTTTACATAAACTAAACAATATGTTAATTTTTTTTTTTGGGGTTGGAAAATAATATGTTAATCCAAAAAAGCTCAACTGTTTTGGCTCATCTTAATTTCGATAAATTCATAGTAAAATCAATATGTATTTGTTAAATACATAGTACAGTACAAAAAAATACAATACAAAATCGACACAAGTCTACAGTCTACATAAAAAGTGGTTTTCAAAAGGAATACACGAGAGAAAGAAAAAGGAAAAGAAAGAAAGAAAGAAAAAATCTGAGAGACACAGAGTGGGAAGTGTTGGACTCTGGTGAGAGTGAGAGTGAAGAAGAATGGAATTACTTCCATCAGAAGCAGCAGCTCCGATCTCACGGAAACAAGGCTTCCGATCATTGAAACTTGTTTCCACCGACATGAACCAACTCCTCTCTGACCAACCCGTCGGCGTCGACTTCGGCACTCTCGATAACGGTCTTCGCTACTACGTTCGCTGCAATTCCAAACCACGAATGAGAGCCGCTCTTGCACTCGCCGTCAGAGTCGGGTTAGTAATTCTCAACATTCTCTGAGCCACCGACACTTCTGATTATCAATTATGTAATTCCTCAATCGAAATTCTTGATTGTTGCGTGATGAATTGCAGATCAGTTCTTGAAGAAGAAGATGAACGTGGAGTTGCTCACATTGTTGAGCATCTTGCTTTTAGTGCTACAAAGAGATATAATAATCATGATATTGTTAAGTTTCTTGAAAGTATTGGAGCTGAATTTGGCGCTTGTCAGAATGCGGTTACGTCTTCAGATGATACTGTTTATGAGCTGTTGGTACCTGTTGATAAGCCGGAATTGTTGTCTCAGGCGATTTCAGTTTTAGCAGAATTCAGTTCGGAGGTATTAGAGTCTATTTGGATTAACTTAGTTAAGCTTATTTACTGACATAAACCCTTGTGAGATTATTTGAAAGAGCTTATGGAAACCGGTTTACATATCTATAACTTGTTTTGTTTTCAGCTTATTTCTGCAAGCTTTCCATGATAGCTTATGAAAACAGTTTATAGCTTCTATGAGTATAGTTTAAATTTATACTTTCTTATAGAAATAGCTTATACATAAGTGCTTAATTAAGTTCATTATCCAAACTTAACCTAACAACAATTCCACCAAACTATGTTATGTTCTTTTTGGATTATGGAATGCTTTATTTATTTATTTCTAGTTTTTATTTGTAGTAATTAGACTGTTCTGTGCAGATTCGAGTATCAAAAGATGACTTAGAGAAAGAAAGAGGAGCTGTCCTGGAAGAGTATAGGGGAAGCAGAAATGCCACGGGGAGGCTGCAGGATGCTCATTGGATTCTTTTGATGGAAGGTTCAAAGGTACCTTAAACCAATTCTTTCTGCTATTAGTTATGTTAAGATAAGATGGTTCTGTATTGAAGGTTACATAGAGGTTTTTTTTTTTGGTAATTATATGCGTTGATGCATAAAGTGTTTAATTGATTGCAGTATGCTGAAAGGTTACCAATTGGACTCGAGAAAGTGATTCGGACCGTTTCTCCTGAGACCGTGAGGCATTTTTACAAGAAATGGTACCATTTATGCAATATGGCTGTCATAGCAGTTGGAGATTTTTCTGACACACAGGTTCTTTTTGTTACTTATCTCCTTTTTATGCTATGGTTGTGTTGTTTGGTTAGTTGTTTCTACTAACTTTTTTCTCCCTTGTACAATTTCAGAGTGTAGTTGAGTTGATAAAACTTCATTTTGGCCAGAAAATTCCAGCACCTGATCCTCCACCTATTCCAACATTCCAGGTTCCATCACATGATGACCCACGGTTTTCTTGTTTTGTTGAATCTGAAGCTGCTGGGGTAAGTAAGTAACGAATCATTAACATTTGGCAATTTTCTGGGGTTTTTCACTAGTAATGTTGTCTTGCTTGGAAACTAACATATTACTTTGGGTTTGCCCAATAACAGTCTGCAGTTATGATTAGTTATAAGATGCCAGCGAATGAGCTTAAAACAGTAAAAGACTACAGAGATTTACTTGCAGAGTCCATGTTCCTCTATGCATTAAACCAGAGATTCTTTAAAATATCCCGTAGGAAAGATCCACCCTATTTCTCATGTTCAGCTTCTGCTGATGTTCTAGTCCGTCCAGTAAAGACCAATATTATAACTTCATCATGTAGAGGAAAAGGAACTCTTGAAGCCCTGGAATCAATGTTAACAGAGGTGCTTTTACCATTGATCTGAGAAGCCTCATTTTTTTCTTCTCTCTCTCTCTTTTTTTTTTTTTTTTTTTTTTATGTCTTTCACTTTCCTTCTTTTCTCCTTTTTTCTTTCAAGATTTAAGACAGTTATATTTTAGGTTGCTAGGGTGCGGCTTCATGGCTTTTCAGAGCGTGAAGTATCTATAGTCCGTGCGCTACTGATGTCAGAGATTGAATCTGCCTATTTGGAGCGAGATCAAGTTCAGTCCACGAGCTTGAGAGATGAATATCTACAAGTATATTATATTTCTTTGTTTACATTAAAATGGATAATAACAAACTGTGCATTATTTTGGTTATAATGGTTATAATATTGTTTTGTTCATGCAGCATTTTCTCCACAATGAACCTGTTGTTGGGATTGAGTATGAAGCTCAACTCCAAAAGACTCTTCTACCACGTGAGTTGATATATCATGTGCTTTTTTATGTCTTCTTAGTTCTGATATCAAATTTCTGGATGTATTTAGATATAACTTTAGTTATTTATATATATTTATACCCCTCAGATATATCAGCATTAGAGGTCTCTAAATATTCTGAGAAATTACGGACATCTTGTAGCTGTGTCATAAAGACCATGGAGCCCCGAGCATTTGCCGTGTTTGATGATCTAAAATATGTTGTTAATAAAGTCAATCTTCTTGAGGAAGAGGGTAGAATTTCTTCGTGGGATGAGGACCATATTCCTGAAGAAATTGTGACTACAAAACCAAATATGGGGTGAGTTCAAAGGGGAACACCTTTCTCTATCTTGTAAATTACACTTTCATTTGCCTACACAGTTCTTTACTCTCTGATTCTGATATGGGGCGAGTTCAAAGGGGAACACCTTTTTCTTGTACATTACACTTTCATTTGCCTGCATAGTTCTTTGCTCTCTGATTTCTAGTGCACCTCATATAAAACCATCCATAGTGTAATTCCCACATGCTTATATTCATGTAATCATTGTTGGTGATTAATAGAATCAGTCGGTTATTCAACCTGAGATTTTCGTCCTGTTTTCCCTATGAGCTAACGTTCACAGTTTTAGTGATTATCATGAGCCATGAGGCCATTTTAATAGTGATAAGCATAAAACTTTAGTGATTCTTCTGTAACTCTTATTTAGAGTTGAATTCATGTAGTGAAAATCAAGGAAATTTTCTTACTTGGCTTTCCCTATAGGAACCAATTGTTTATGCTTTTAGCTATTTTCATTTACTTTGCCATTAGGCTGTGTTTCATTAAAATCTTGACTGTTCTCGGCAGTAAGATGCCAGCGTTTATATGTTTAAGCAGCTTGGATTTAATATGTAATGGATGGTTTCATATATCAGTTATTAAACTATGGGCTAAGTGTCCTAATTAGATAATTTTCTTCCAGTAAAACCTATGTTTAGGAATTAACATTCTAATCTCATTTTTCCTAAATAAGGCATGTTGTGAAGGAATTGGAATACTCAAACATTGGAGCTACTGAACTAATTCTGTCAA
This sequence comes from Medicago arabica, assembly GCA_946800305.1. NCBI lineage: Eukaryota > Viridiplantae > Streptophyta > Magnoliopsida > Fabales > Fabaceae > Medicago > Medicago arabica. Next base: position 68,811,267 of record OX326964.1, read on the forward strand.
ATGGGATGCGGATCTGCTACAAGCGTACAGACTTCCTTGATGATCAGGTTTTGATTCTTCTAGGCATTGCTTATCATTAATCATACATATTTTCTTAACCAAACATTGACCAATTTCGGTATCAATCTGGTTACAGTTTGGTATTACATTATTAATATTAATTGACAACTTACTTAGATTTTGATAATTGTACGATATGACCCCTAATAGAGTTTAGTCAGGTCAAATTAGAACTTAAACCCAGGGGTTTTCATAAACCAATCCAACTCGAGTCAAATTGCACATACCAAACTGAAAAAAAACAAAAAACTTTTTAACTTTTTTTTTATTTGATTGGCTTGGCCTTTGGTTACAAGTTAAAAATCGATCTAACTAAACTCGATTTCATACTGTTAAGTTTTGACTTGTACTTATGTGGATGACATATCATTTGACACATAGGATTAAAAAGTGACACTGAGTTATAAACTTAAAATAAAACAATTAATAATTAAGATAGCACCTTGATTCAAAAATCAAAACTTACATTATAAAAAATATCAAATCCGTCTTCCCCACCTCAGCTTCAGCTTCTTCAGAAGTGTATAACCGAGGTGCTCACATATGGAGTGAAAAGAACAACCGGTGAATGACGTCATGTCAAGGTCAAATAGCACCAAAACTAATAGAAGATAGGTTACAGGATAGCTTGTCTAGTCCTTAGTGTAGTGTAGCATATAGAAACCCTTGTAACTGATGCGACCGAATCAGTCACTACTGTAACTAACTGACTGACAATTGTCAGTCTCCTACTCATCCTAAACCGGCTATAGCTGGTCATGAACAGATCTATAAATAGATTGTTCTCTATTGTGAATTCATTGAATCAAAAACAGTTCAATGCTCTCTGAATGATCTCAAATCAGAATTTCAACAGTTCTATCATGGTATCAGAAATTTGAGTCGATATGGTGACTTCCTCGGAGACTTCACCGTTGCCGGTGACGGTTATGCCCTCACCGCCTCCTCTCAGCCTTGTATCATCTTCCTCGACGAGCAAGAACTCCTTTTCCACCATTTCTGAAAAGCTTGATTTGGAGAACTATCTCCTTCAGTGTCAACAGGTTGAACATGTTATCAAAGCGCGAAAGCTGCATCATTTTCTCATCAATCCTTCGAGTCCTATCAAATTCAACTCTCTTGAAGATGCAAATCACATATCTCGTACAGGATCAGATCCTTTTGGCTTAGCTTCAATCTACAACGTCACGTAATTAGCTGCAAGAACTTGTGGATTCTGCGGGACAAAATTCACGTGTTTTGAGCAGCATATGCAGGTGAATTAAGAGTTAGCCATACCATAAACCATACAGTACGCTCTCGAGACACTGTGACGGGCATCTTGGTTGCATTGGTAGAGGCGTTGTTAAAAAACCCTGACCCCCAATCTTTGTTCTCATTCTTCCTCCCCCATTCCCCTGAGTTTTCTTTAAAACCCTAGAACTCCTTTTTTGCCCTAGTCAATCTCCAACTTTTGTATGATGAAGAAGTATGTGTTGTGTCATCTCCCCGATTTTGGCCCCCTCCCTCGTCACCCTTTCCACCAATCCCACCATCCCCTATCCCCCTTTAGTGCATTTGGATATCAGCTGGGTTTCAGTTTTGAGAAAAAGGGAAAAGGGCTCTGCATCTGAACAATAAAGTGTCCCAGAGGCAATTTGTTGGTTTGCAAAGGTGATGAGTCAGTCTAGAGGTTTAGGGCTTGGCAGGGGGAAGAGAAGGTAGAGTTCATTGAATCAAATGAAAGTTGTGTGCTTTAGGTCCCTAGTTAATTTTCCATCTGCACTCTGCACTTCTGCATTTTTTACCTCCTGACATTAATCCATCTCCAATATCTGCTGAAGTGACATAAAATAGCGGACATGTCATAACTTATGTGGCCTCAGTATCAATTGTCCACATGTGCAATCTAAAAAATTAATCTATTTTTTTAACAAGAAAATCAATCTATTGTGTAACCAAAGTTACTGAAATATATTGAATAAACTTAATCTCTCTTCTTCTCTGTCATTGTAGTATAATAAACTGGAGTTTCTTTTTTATACTCAATCATACATACACATAAGCCACTTGTAGTGCCATAAATTAAGTTTTCTGTTTCGTAGTAAATTTAAATAGAAAATAGCCTACACAAACATTTATTATTGGGCATAAGCTATTACATTATCCCGATGAGCGGTGTTCCATTATTTTTGTGGTGTTAAAATTATGGCAGAAAATTATCAGTTCTAATCTACAGATGTGTCACAACAGGTTATTTTCACCGGTTATTCGTATGGGGGCTTATCTGAACTACCAGAAAGTGAGTATTTCTCTTGCTCAATGGGACCGACCATTGCTGGGGAAATTGGTGTGTTTGGTTATAAACCATCTGTCCTAATGGATATGCTTGCTGGCAAGAGAGCTGAAGTCGGCACCAAGATTGGTGCATATATGAGAACTTTTTATGGTGACTGTTCACCTTCAGACCTGGAAACTGGCTTGCAGGTATATTTGATTTAATTAGCAAAATTATGTCGCTCTTTTCATTATATGATCACAACTTAAAGTAGTGTGCAGTTGCTCACGACCAAGAGAACACATTAAAAAACCATTGTTAAATTATACAACTAATTGTTTATGTTTTAAAGTAGGAAGCAAGTATTTTTTATCTTTTAAGTTTTGATTGATTACAAAGCAAGTATGTATTAGTAATCTTTTTCTGAAAGCCTTATAATATTTCTCCATTTTCTTCATGAATATTTTATAGACATAACTTGAATATGTAAATTCCATCTATATTTAAGTTATAAGGTAATTTTGTTGTTACTGTAGTTGTTAGCTATACCCTAGTGCTTTGCTTTGCAGTCGATCAAAACTTTTAATTTTATTTTTTGCTTTTTCCGCTTTTTGTTCTGTTCATAGCTATGATTCTCCTAAGAGATGTTACATACAGGAGCTTGTAAGCAGTGTCTTAAAATCTTCTGATCCTTGCATCAGCTTTATTTTAAAATTGTTCCAAATTCAACCACTTCTATCTTCTGCATTTTCTCCCTTTCATCCTTAAACACTTGAAAGTGCATGCATCTTAATATAGTCAACAGTAGGTGTTAAATTATAAAACTATATGTTTATGTTTTAAAGTAGGAAGCAAGTTTTTTTTATCTTTAAGTTTTGATCGATTACAAAGCAAATATGTATTAGTAAAATTTGTTTCTGAATGCCGTATATTTCTCCTTTTTCCTCGTGAGTATTTTCTAGACATAACATAACTTGAATATGTAAATTCCATCTATATTGTAATTCTAAGCTATACCCAAGTTTGTTGCTTTGTAATCGCTCAAAACTTTCAATTGTACTTTTCGCTTTTCTGCTATTTCTTCGGTTGGTAGCGATACATTTCTCCAAGACTTTGTTGCATATAGGTGCTTGTCTCAGTGCCGTAAAATCTTCCGATCCTTGCATTGGCTTCATTTTGAAATTGTTCCAAATTCAACCGCTTATATCGTCTTTATTTTCTCCCTTTCATTGTTAAACACTTGAAAGTGCGTGCATCTTAATATAGTCAAACAGCAGGTGTGTGTTTAGGTTTGTTAGCTTGCTCGTATGATATTCATTTTTTCTCTGCCAGTGCTTTCAGCCTCTCCGTTTCTGAGCAGCATTCAAATTTGTTTGGTCCCAGCTTTTCCGAAGAAGTATATTTTGATTACCTCATATCTGAGTCCATGATGATTCTGATGCATAACACAGTTTAGTGTAATTTGAATTGTTTAACACAGCCTAGGTTTGTTAAACTTTTGGCCTGCGCTAGTCACATATTAATCAAGAATGCATGCTTTCTAAATTAGATCCGTGGGAATTTGATGTGTCTAGTATCATATTGGTCACATTTGACAAGTGTTATATCTTGTTGGATTTTTCACAAAGATTCATGTGGTTATGACTTCCACACATGTGCACAGACATCAGTTCTATTTTTCATTGTGTGCTATCTCTTTCTTCTTATCCTGATAGTATTGTTTATTTTATAGCTTGTTTATCAGCTGTTCACAACAAATTTAACCCCAGACGTGGAAAATGTCAAAATAGTGATGCAAATGGCTGAAGAAGCAGTCTGTGCTCAAGATAGGGATCCCTATACTGCTTTTACAAACCGTGTAAAGGAGCTTAATTATGGAAACTCCTATTTTTTTAGGGTATAACATTTTTCTGGTGTCAATTTAATCATAAACTGAATAAACTACTTTTGACTTTCAACGTATATCTGTTATGCAGCCGATTAAAAAATGTGACCTACAAAAGGTTGATCCTCTGGAAGCTTGTGAATACTTCAGCAAATGTTTCAGAGATCCTTCAGCTTTTACTGTTGTGATTGTTGGGAATATTGATCCTACTATCGCACTTCCCTTAATATTGCAGTACCTAGTGAGTATACATCCACTTGCCAAAAGGCAGCAGACCTTGAATAATTCTATACCAATTGATATCTTTCCATGCAGGGTGGAATACCAAAGCCTCCTGAACCTATTATGCATTTTAACCGTGATGATCTGAAAGGACTGCCTTTCACTTTTCCAACAGCCATCCATAGGTACATCAGTAAATTGCATTCACACACAGAAGGTGTTTGATTTTAATATAATTTGTGTAGTTTTGTACCTTCAAGAAAAGATGTGAAAATTTTGTTAGGTTCTCAAATAGACTATTTATGTTTTTTGGCATAGCTCTACTTTTGGTCTCTAGTTTGGTTTTTTTGAGCCAGTCAAATCCATCTGTTTTTTAAGTTATGCAAATTAACCTTGCCGTCAATTTTTTATCACCAACCAAAACCCTTAAATTCTAATTTTATATCAACATATTTATGGGTTTGCAATGAATTTGGGATATGGAATAATTTTGGTAGTTCAGAAGCCAGAAGTTTAGTGGAACTTTGACTGAGTTTTAAGGATTATACAGAACATTAGAGTAGGGCTTAATGAGATAAAAAAATTAGGTTCTCAGTGAAATCTGTTATTTTGGTGAAGGAAGTTTTCAAATGATTTAACTGATTCAATTTATGAATATCTTAAGTAAAACAATACAAATTTTAGAGTTCTAAGTAGGAGAAAAGTGATAAATGGGCTTCTTTATTTATGTCAAAAGGAAAAAAGAAATGACCATGGTTTAACATCATCTCGAAAAAGCTGTATACTTTTTTCTATTGCATCTTTTTGATAATCTGGATGTTACGAGCATATTTATGAGGCGTGTATGGATACTGAAACACTTTTAAAAGATTCAGTGAATGCGTCTTCCAAATAAACCATATTCTTTGATTGTAGAGAAGTGGTCCGAAGTCCCATGGTGGAAGCACAATGTTTGGTACAGATATGCTTTCCTGTGGAGCTGAAGAATGGGACCATGGTCTGTGCTCCTTTCTTTCGTAGTCGTTGAATCCATGGTTATATAAAAACTTGTATGGACTGCATCTTACAAATAACTCGTATAATCTGTGTTTGGTCATGTTTGGGGCATGACTTTCAGGTAGAAGATATTCACTTTGTTGGGTTCTTAAGCAAGCTTCTGGAAACAAAAATAATGCAGGTTCTCCGTTTCAAGCATGGGCAGGTGAGTACAGTATGTTATCTCTATCAGCCTTCAGCCTTCTTATATGCTACATTAATTCTGAGGTTTCTCCTCTATGCACCAGATATACTCTGTAGGTGTTTCAGTATTCCTTGGCGGTAATAAACCCTCAAGAACCGGTATTGTTCGTGGAGACATTAGCATAAATTTCTCATGTGATCCAGAGATATCTTCCAAGCTGGCAAGTCTCTTCCATATGTAATATAAGCAAACTTTTTATGCTGTTATATGGTGAAAAATTACTGTCTTGTTAATCATTTACAGGTTGATATTGCTTTGGATGAAATGTTGCGTCTTCAAAACGAAGGACCTACAGAACAGGATGTTTCAACGGTACTGGAAATTGAGCAAAGAGCGCATGAGAATGGATCGCAGGTTGATTTAGCCTTACAGTTTGTTTCTTTAGCATCATAGCCTTTTCTATACTATCAATGTAATATATATATATATATACACACACACACACACACACACACACACACACACACATACATCGGACAAACAATTTCTCATTTTTCCATCTCAACTTTAAACAATGATAAAATTCAAAAGCTCCTTCTTCTCAAATCTCTTTATCTACAATGGCATCTTGAATTGTGGATGAAAGGGATGGGTCGTGGAAGTAACATTAACGACAAATTTCTTTTTCTTATTTTTACTTGCTCTTTCAGGAAAATTATTTCTGGCTGGACCGGATTTTACATAGCTACCAATCAAGAGTCTATTCTGGTGATGTTGGCACTTCTTTTGAGGTTAGTGTCAATTACTATCTTTTTGTTTGTATTTTCCATTTCAGTAAACTTAGATGCTGTCTGTTGCGAGCATGAATATTTGCATTTTGGTTTTCCATGTTGGAAAGGAATGGATTTCAACTTCTAATTCCAGTACCGTTGCTTTAGTTTTGAAATGAAGAAAATGCAGAATATATCTCTTTTTCAGTTGATGTTGAAGTTTTAGGGTTAGTCTTTTGAATCTAGAGGGAAGAAAATAATTACTCAAAATAATAAAAGTAATTATTTGTTTACACAAATTTGAAAATTAATTCTAAGAGATAATTTAAGTAACTTTAAATTATTCCGAATATGTGAAGATATTATAAGATATTTTCCTTATATCCTAGTAGCCTGTTTTGCTTTGACAGTTGAATGTGTTATTCTTTTGCAAGTTATGATCTAATGCAATTGCAAATAAACATTCAGTTTTTCTTTTCCATAGAAATTCAAAATTATATCTGTGCGTCCAGACGTAAACTTCTTTTAATATAACGAAATTATTATATTATCTATTTATGTGTTGCATTGCAAATTGTAATGGCAGCATAGGTTATATAATCATATTTATTCCTTTTCGTATAAATGAGAAGTTATTTATTTTGCAATTATCCTGTTGCAGATTCAAGGTGAAGGGCGGTCAAAAGTCAGATCATCCCTTACCCCATCAACTGCACAGTTGGCACTACAAAGAATATTGCCTTATCCTTGCAAAAAACAGTATACCGCAGTGATACTTATGCCCAAGTCTTCTCCTTTTAAATTCCTGAAATCAGTATTCCAATCTACTCGAACAAACGGTGGCAGAGAAGCAAAGGTCTGTTCTTCTAGGCCTATTGTGGAAAGATTTATGCCTGGGTTATATATATTCTAAATAAGCATAATCACTTGTCAGATTTTTTTCCCTATTGCAGATTTTAGCTGGAATTGCTGGCCTGGCAGTTTTGGCTCTTAGTTTGTGGAGACATTCGCGCAGTGGCCATATTAATAACAGACATTTACTTGGCAGTGCCTCAAAGTAGAAGTCTTCCAGCAGTTTGATTCTTTTTCTCACTAAAGACACAGCGTACATATCAACATTGTAAGAGTAGATTATGTAAAACACAAGTCAGTTTTGACTTAGAAGGCAATTAGGTGTTAGTTGTATGTGGCCCCACTAAGAGCTTGAAATGAAACATCTATAGTATAGATTGATTTGCGCTGGACTGAACTGCATCATGCAGCTTCACTTGCAGCTTTACAAAATCAACTGGAAAATGGATGCGGTACAATATTGTATTTGAGTCTGGCTATTCTCTAGTCTTTCACCATTAGTAGTTTTTGTAGACACAGTTCCTGCACAGAATAATAAGAGTGCTCTTGATTCTTGATGCGGCATCTCTGTGCCATTTATTGGTATTCTTCTATTTATTTCATGGATTGTGCACTTCGAAGATTCTAATAGGGGATATGTGGGAAGAGGTTTTATAGTGACGAGAAGTTTCTTCCTTCAAAAAAAAATTCTGTTTTTATTTTTAGTTATAATTATAAAATTTAAATTTCACTTTGTTTTATGTTTTGAAAAATTTGTATAAAAAACTGTAAAAACAATATGTATAAAATTTTAGGAACCAAATCAAAGCTAAATTTTTAGATTTTTTTTATTTACAGCTGAAAAGATAATGAGCCAGAAGAGGAAAGCGAAACTATAGCATGCCCTATAATAATAACCTTATTAAACACTATTGTATACGATAAGGTGGAAGAAAAAAGAAGCATTTGACTAATAAAAACTTAACTCGAAGTTATAAAGAGTTTGTTCCTTTTCTTCCTGATTTCCCTCAACATCCTATGATGTTAAGTTTGCGTTTGTTGTTGCTGTTAATTTTACTATTATTTAATAAATGAATTTGTTTATAGGTTTCATGCACTAAAGATAATCATATTTGAGATATTTTAAATACTAAATGTGATACATTTTCAATTGAAATTTAAACATTGATTCATTACATTGTGGGAGTCTAAATAAGAGTTGTTTTGTAACGTAACATATATTTCATATTAATTTAATATTTTACTTAAATGATTTTTTTATAAATTTTAATAACAATTCATGACCAATTTTATTTTTACACTCCCTCTAGAGGCTCAAATCCAACTATATAAGCAAATACACCAAAAAATCAATAGTAGTTTACCACCAAATAATTAGTAGTTTTCTACAAGTACATATTAACGTAAAAATTGTTAATAATGAAAATATTGCATTTTCAAATCTACACTTTATTTTCTTTAGGCTTAAATATGCATTTCGTCCCTGTAATTTGGGCGCGTTTTGATTTTCATCTCTGCAAACTTTTTTTATTTTAAAAAGGTCCTTGACCTCACTTTTTTGCTGACATGGTATGGTTTTGGCCACGTAGTAGTTGCTGACTGTGGAACTTTTACCACTTGGCACTGACGTGGCAATCCACGTCATTAAAAAATTAAAAATTATTTTTAAAATTCTGATTTTTTTAAATTAAAAAAACTGAAAAAAATTCCAATTTTTTTTAAAATATGAGGAAAAAAAATTGGAAATTAGTTTTTTTTTTAATATGGAAATAAATGTTTGAAAATTAAAATGAAAAATTATATAATCTCAAAATTTATAACTTTTGAAAATATAATTTTCAGTATTTTCGAAAAAAATATATATAATTTTCAAATTTTAAAAAATTAATTTTTGAAAATTTAAATTTTAACAGTTTTTTTTCCGAATTTTTTTTATGATTTTAAAAAAAAGAATTTTCAGTATTTTGAAAAAAAATTAATTATGCGTCAGTGCCACGTGGCAAAAGTTACACAGTTAGCAACTGCCACGTGGCGAAAACAATGCCTAATCAGATCGGAAGTGGGGCCAATGACCTTTTTCAAACAAAAAATTCTTTGGAGGGATGTTTTTCAATTTTTTTTTTGCAAGGACAAAATTTAAAATTGGCCCAAATTACACGACGAAAATCATATTTAAGCTTTTTTTATTATATTTTTTATAGAAATTTGTTTTTATTGAAAATGATATTTTGATAACAATTCTTTGTAATTACTAATGTCTATTCCTCTAGGAACTGGAGTGTCTACAAATCAACCAGTAAATAAAATTATTATTACCGTAGAAAAAATAGCATTATTATTTAGAGAAATAACAATGAATAATTAAAATAAATTAATAATGGTATTTTTTTTACAAAAAAATAAATAATGTTTGATTGAGTGGAACCCTATGAGGCCCATTAGACATTAGGGTTTTATATTTAAGCTGATTTTGTGTCACTCTTATCTCGTTCGTTCGCTCCCCCTTTTGAATTCCGCCGTCTGTATATTCCAGATCGTAAGTTCCGTTCACCTCTTTCCTCTTTGTTTATCCCGAATCGCAAACAATTTATGATAATGGTGAATCGTTTCATGTATTTGTTTAATATAGGTCACAAGTGAAAATGGTGGAGAAGACCGGCGCCGGTAGGAAGGAAGAGGTTGTCACCAGAGAGTACACCATCAACCTCCACAAACGCCTCCATGGCTGGTAACTCTCTCTTTCTCTCTCTGTTGTTCATTTTTGTTTTATTTCGTTTGTATAAACCCTATTTAGCAAAAATGTTCTTTGTTTTCAATCAGATTTGTAAGAAAAATTTTATTGATTGTTTTTTTAATCAATATAGTAGGAATTTTTGAATGGCAGTAAAATAGTCCCTTGTGCTTTTCATTTTGATGATGCCTGAATTATATTGGAAGCTGTATGAATGTTAAATGTTCTGTGGCTGTGATATTAATGCTGTCAATTGTGTTATAAAGCTGCGATAGCTTCTATTTCACACAACAGTATATCACAGTAAATAGTGGTTGGCTCTGCGCTAGCTGTCTAGCGCCGCCATAGATGTTATTTAACAATACTCAGCGATTTACACAACATTCTGATAACTGTGAGGAGGAATTATAGATTTGTGAGACAATACTTTGATGTAATATTGTAATGATGGCTGCTAAGGTGTTTCAGTCTCCTTTACTCATAGCATTTAGATACATATCCCCTATTGCAACTCAATATAATGTATACTGGTTTCCTTATTATTTAATATATTTACTACTACATTTGCATTTGTCTCGGTTCTTGTGGTTTATCGGTGTGAAATCACATTTCTATGGAGAAAATTTAGGCTGATATCTGGTTTGCATTGTTTGTTTGTGTTAACTGAAATTTCTAATAGTCATTCTTCCGTGTTATTATGCTAAACAGCACATTTAAGAAGAAAGCTCCTAAAGCAATAAAGGAGATCAGGAAGTTTGCCCAAAAGGCTATGGGAACTAATGATGTCAGAGTGGACGTCAAGTTGAACAAGGCTATTTGGAGCCAGGGGATCAGAAGTGTCCCAAGGAGGGTTAGGGTACGCATTGCCCGCAAGAGAAATGACGATGAGGATGCTAAGGAAGAGCTCTACTCACTTGTTACCGTTGTTGAAATCCCCAAGGAAGAACTCAAAGGCTTGGGCACAAAGGTTATTGATGATGAGGATTGATGTCTTTTAGCTTTGTTAATCCAGTTTTTATATTTAATTTTGTCTGAGACATTGAGGATATCTTGTATGACAATTTTAAATTCCTCTATCCGTTTTGTTTGTGTTCTGTTTGCCTGTCTTAGAAAGATTAAACATCAGCAATGATTTTTACTCTCTTTTCTTTTCTGCTTGCCTGTCTTAGAAAGATTAAACATCAGCAATGATTTTTACTTTTTTTTCTTTTATGCGCTTGAATGTTTGAGTAAATGAAAACAGTTCATTACAAGTACTACACGACTAAAATTTTAGTATAATGTTCTGAACAGATATATAAGTAGGGTTCAGGATTTGTATTATGATTTATAATACTTATTACAAGAACCTTAAACAACAATGACTTGTCTCAAATTGAATTGAGTCTCCGAATTATGCCTTATTTGGACTATCTTATTTTACGCTCATCACAATTTCATAAGTTGCTTATGTCATGTTTTTAGCAAGCTAGCATTATAAGCTTAACACGGTGCTTTTAAAAATAACCATTTGATTCCAGCTGAGGCTAATTATTCCAACCAGACATGAAACCTGTTGGTATACATAAGCTTCTAAATCATCATAATTGTGGTTCTGCTTCCAACGGCAATTGGTGGCCTACATTCAGAAACTACTGTGTCTGTTTTCATTACTATACTCAACCGAAACAGGTGTTTGGGAATATGACTCTTAACTTGCATGCACCGAGTTTTGAAGAAATATAATGACGGTATTTTAAATTGAGTTTAATTGATACACACTTTCTGAAAAAGTTTTGGAAACATATCAACAATAGTATTGCCACATCGTTAAATAAGTTCTGAATTTTGGTAAGAGGTGATGTTTTTAATTTCTGATCAATAATGTGATGTTTTTAAAAGTTTAATTTACATACGTTAGTGTAAAAAAAAAAGTTGTATATATGCTTTTAAAGATGTTTGTCACGTTAATTAATGATATACTCTCTCCGTCCCTTAATTAGGCACCCATTGTTTTTGTGTCTGTTTTATGTATTACAAAATTGTCTTTTGTTTGTATGTGTATTAAATTTGAATTTTTATATTTCAAAACAAGATAATAGTATTAATTAACGGTATGTTTAGGAAAAAATAATAAATGCATTTAGTAATTTGAAAAGGAGTTTACATTTAAGGACAAAAATAAAATCAAATATAAGGACGGAGGGAGTATGAAGTATTGCCACATCATTAAATTAAATGAGATCTAAATTATGATTAGTATTGTCACGTTAATGAGGTATGATAAATCATATGTTTTTAATTCATTAAATAACATGACAACATGTTATTTAATGCATGTGAGAATTGTAGATTCTCATCAACACATATGTAAACTGTGTGTTATTTACTGTGCATCTCTTTTAAACTGATTTATTTTACGATCGTATGTAATTTTGGTTAAAATAAAAGGAGTTTGTTTGAAATATATTGTCAATGTAAATTAGTTTTGTATGGAGTAGGTAAATTGTAAATTAGGAGTATGTAAATTAGTTTTTCACTGTCAATGTAAATTAGTTTATCCAAATGAGTAATACAATCAACCCTGTTGATACACACTTTAAAGTAAAAAATTAAAATTGGAGATGTAAAAGTCGAAGAAAATTTGCATGGAACCAAAACATATATTTTTTTGGTACAAAACCAAAAACTTACTAACAAGGGCGTATTTCACTTAAAAAAAACGGGTTATTACATGTAAAAATAGTGGAATCCTGATTAAGAAGAATTTCCAAAATTGTGGAAGTGGTGAGGGAAAGTAAAGAAGTTTGAAAATGAAAAAGCTTGCGAGAAAGTTTCGGAGGAATTCAGAAGATCACAGATACTCTCTTCCTGTTCATGACGATGACTCTCGCCCCCTCGATTCCAAAGGTCTTTTTCTTCTTCTTTTTTCTTCTGTTGTAAATTGTAATTCTTTTTTTAACGCTGATTTTGATTTTTATGTACAGAGCAAGAAGAGTTGGTTCGTTCTTTAGAAACAAATCAAGCTCACCAAAGTCGCTTATGGAGGGTACATTTACAAATTTCAATTTCGATGCAATATTACATTTTTTTTTTCCTTTCCTTTTTACACAAATTGATTGAAATCTATAAACAGTGAACAAGCAAATCGGTGCTTGAAATTGTAAGCATCCGTCAAAATAGTTCTTATAGATAGAAGTGTTAATGGAGGGACCATTTTGAATGATATTCTACGTTTTCCAGGGATTTTCTGCCAATTCTCATAGAAGATAGGCTATTTCGACAGATGCCTACGAGTTCGAGGATCAATTTACTTATTCACTCATCAATAATATTGAGATCATGCTAACCTAATTTTTGTTTTTGATTTGTTAGACTGTATTTGCGGCTCTAGTCTCCTGTTACATCTTGTTTCTCTTTTACTCCATCTTCCACCAAGTTTCATCTCCATGGGAACTGGTATGCTTCAAGTACTCTAGTTTCTTTTGTAACTAAGAAACCTCTTCTCTCGACAACGAAACAATAATTCATATGTAAAATAAGTTTTTTGGTAGTTCTTATGTGATCATGTTCCTCTAGAAGTGGACACATGTGGAAATGCTATGCATTCATACACTTTTTCACTCTAGAAGTAGACATAAATTTTGTTTTATCGTTTTCTGAATTTAATGGTTATTTCTTGACCCAATTTTGTTGCTGCCTTTCTTTGTTTTTTGATGCACAGCGGTATCATGCTTACTTCATGGAGGAGATCGGCTCATGGATGATTATATCTGCAGGTTCACTTCTCTTTTTATTGAGGATCTTATGCATATGCTTCAGCTTCCTGTTATATATCATGGCCTGTTTCTTTGATTCTTATTGTATTGTCCGTTAACTATGTAACTGTGGATTTTAGACCCTTTATATTGAGTTTGCACCCTTTGACTTCCTTCTATGCTTTTAGTCTTGTACTAATTTGCAATTGTGGATGAAATATGATATGCTATTCACTTTTCAATTTTTCAGGACTATTACTGTAAACTTACTGTATGACTTTTACAGATTTCGTGGCTATTTTAGCATTTTCATTTGCCATCAAAGGACTTCTTCATGAGTCAATGCATCACAGGAGATGGATCTGGTACTCATGGTATACTGACATTGTTCTGGCAATCTTCTGGTTATATTACATGTCCAGGTAAAGTTCTTAAATAAGCAACAACAAAAGCAATTTATATACTCCTTATGAATTCAATCTATTGGTAAACCAGTTATAAACTTATGAAATGAGTTGTATTCATTTCATATTTGTTCTAGATGTTCTTATTGAATATATTAAACATGTGATGATATATGCTTTTGTGGATTATATAGCCTTAGTTGGAGAATGGGGAGAAAAATAAATGGAAAGTTGTGGAGGTAGCGACAAACTTTGGATGCGCTTGGCATTTGCTAAAGTCGAAGTAAAATAGAGCATATAAAATGCAAGTTTAACAAGAGTGACCTTTTCACGAGGATAGTGTAACTCCATATAGATGCAAGTGAAAAGTATTTATCAAATTAGTAGAAATCATAGGGGGGAATTATGACTGCTATCCAATATAACTTATATGCAGGAAGGAAAATTACAATGCCAGTTGTATGTGGTACATGTTACACCAAAAACTATAAATATTTGCTAGGCATGATCTGCTCTTCAATTTTTCTTCTTGCTCACTACTCACTTATTGGATACTCATACAATACAACTTTTTAATTTTAATCTATCTTTTTATCCTTAGATAGAAGTCATATTTCCCATATATGACTTAAATCATTTTGATAAATACCTTTTCTCTTGCATCAATGTGGGTGTTTTTGAATGTATTTCCCCCCATCTTGGCAGCAAATTTCAACTTAGAGGTGAAACTTAAAGAGCATACAACATCACAAGTTTGATGTTTTAAGTAACATGGGTTAATCGTACTAATCACAACGAGATCAATGGGTGTGTTGTTAACCATAGGATTAAAGCAAGATGGTTGAAATAGAACAATACTACTGACAGAAAAGTATTGCTCAATAAATTTTGCTTTAGTTATCAGTATCTTATATACATGCAAGTCATATCTTGATACGGATCCCTAGTGCATGTCTATTTTTGACATATATCTCATATTAAATCTCGATTCACTAATAAGTAATAACTATGATGAATGACAATTCATTCTAATGAATCATTACTGAAACTCTGTTTACTCGAGCACACTTTTTTGTCAATTTGATATAGTTTGCCATTTTTCTTTTATCATTTCATTTATGAGTTAAAACTTCAATTATTTAGAAGCTCGTACATGATATATCAACTTATAGTTTTGATATGCCACTTATCTTCATTTAAAAATGTCATTTTTATTGGATGATATGTCACTTATCTTATGATTCACATGAAGATTTGAATATTGGATGATAAAAAGGCTACAGGAGATTATTTGGTTGCACAAGACAAGATTAGGACTAAAATCATTAGAGAAAAAGTTACGATAGCTATCATTGTTGGAAATATAGTGATGTCTTATTTTAAGTGGTTTGGATGTGTTTGGACAAGACTCATAGTTCACTGGTAAGAGATGGAGGAACACAAAAAATATTGATCAAGTTATGATTGAACTTGATTCATAGCAGGAAATTATTGCACCATTTGGCTGTTAGTAGCATTCAGTTTGAATTTTCTAGCTGCATGAATCAAAAGGGTCTGCAATTGGGCACAAATAAAATTGAAATGTAGATAAAAGAAGAGTGTACCAATTCTACTCTAGTATTAATGGAATAAAGGACAAAATGATTGTTTTCCCTATTGTATTGCTCTTTCAGCACCCTCTTCAATTGTGTTTTCTGCTGGTTGCATGCTCTGTTTCAGGTGCTTCTCATCTTTCACTGTGTGATAATAACAATCTTTTTTGGTAGGTTGCCGAAGTTCCGTTGGGATGTTATCTGGCTGCCATTTGGTCCTCTTAGGTAAGCCACAATTCTATTTCTGGGTCTGTCTCTTTTTTGTTTTGAAAGCAGTAACTAAATAATTGGTCCATTGCTCGGTTATCCTGATTCAGTGCATCTACAATCTGTCTCTACGTGGATCACTTACTAACCGAGTCATCAGAAGAGGTAAAAAAGCTTCATGGATACATGTATGCCTACAAAGCAAGCTAGAATTAGGGTGATTAAGAATAAACATGAGAAGCAGCAGTTTGGAGCAGAATGACAAGATAAACTGAAATGTATATTCCATTTATTTATCAGCCACCAGCACAAAACAGAGATGACATGAGTCATAACATACATGTGTTGATTCAATCCAATGGAAATGGCATTGTTCTTGGGAGAACGAACTTGTAACAATTTTGGATCCTGTATATGGAAATAGTTGAGTTTTTTTTTTTAATAAAATAGTATTGGTTTTTTAGGTGGTAATAAATTGGATTTAATTCTTTTTTTAATTGATTTTTCCTTTGATTTATTTTATAAGGTTTTGTCAAAAAAAAGGTCGCACTGGTGTACCATATCACTTGAAATACAAATAGAATTATTAGTCTTCAAATCCTAGTTGGCAAATGTTACAATTGTTAGGTTGGACGTTGTGATCCGGATTCAAACTCAGTATTTCTCATTTGTGTGTAAGTTTTTAATTGTTAATTATCACTTTATCAATCTATAAAATAAATAGAATTATTATATTTTCTTTTTCTTTTCTATTTGATAATTTGTACGATTATCTTAAATATATGTTGTATTTATATACCTTTTATAAATTATAATAGTATGAAAAATTTAGGGATTATGAAGAAAAATATATTTTTTAGATTCTTGATAATAAGTTTTTAAATTTTGAAAATTTCAGTTCAATCGAATTGAAAATTTTGTATTTCATCAGTTTGGCACCGTGCCTGTGTCTGTTTGGTTGGCAAACTGGCGTTTGTGGAATTTTGAAAGCAAAATTGCGGTTATTTGAAGAAAGTAGCATTTGAAGCTTTTGTGTTTACATGATGACTTGCCCGGTTAAGCAAAACAGAAAGAAAGAAAACGCTGAAGGAAACAGGTATATTTGAATTTTCTGAAAAATATAGCAAAAGTTGAATAAAAATTATTATTTTTATTGATTTGAATTTCCCTATTACACGCCTACTCATAACAAGTGAATCACAATTGTGCTTTTTCGATGCTAAGGCATGGTATCATTTATATTTGTTATGTTATAATGTTGAATATAGTTTATTAATGCAAAATTTATTAACTATACCTAAAATTTTGATGAAAATAATTTTAATTAAAATTTAGTAAAATGTGATATTCTTAATTTATACACCATGACAAATTGGACAAGCCCCCGTCCCAAAAAGTAAAAAAAAAAAATTAATTTAATTAGTGGGGTGCATCGACCAATGCAATAGTGCAACATATAGGTGACACTCGAGAAGCCAGTAGCAAGCTACTGAGGTGGTTTCTCCCCCTCAGATGCGACCTATTGGGACACATATCAGACATTAAACTAATAAGAACAGATACTACACTTGATCTTAGCCAAAAGGCCGAGAAAGGTATGAGTTGAAACTTGTGCTCTTGTTGCTTTTATATCTCATATTCACTCCCTTGCTTTCTTTACTTATCGATGTGGGACTCACTCTATGGAGTATTCGGCCATTCTTCAGCTGCCTCCTTTATCTATATACGTTTTCTCTCAAAGTATTTGTTTGAAGTAATGAACATTCAGAAGTTAGGAACCCTTTTCACATTTCTATCTTATGCTAAGTCATTCTGTAAATTAATGTAGCAGGAGGAGCACTGCAGCTCTTTTTTTTTTTTTTTTTGTGGAGTTTTTAATACTGATATTTGAGGGGGAAAAAGCCTTATACAGTTTGGTTGATCAATTCCAAGCAGGAATTGCATAGCACCGTCTTTGGTTGTTGATCAGAAAAAAGCTTACAAAGTTTGTTTCTTCTGTGTGCATTTGTAAGCATGAGTGATTTATGCAGATTGTCGATTACTGGTACTGTCTGAACATTGTGAAGTGTATGTCAAAATAGTCATTCCACTAGTTTTTATTGTTAGAGACCATGATATGATAGGTTAATCAAATTTATGGTCTAAATTTCATAGGCAAATTAGTCACTAATGATCAAACATTGATGTTAGTTGTTAGATCAACATAAAAAATGCGACATGTCTAGTTAAGGTATGCAATAGAAGTTAATGGAAGGATTATCTTGAATGATATTTTAAGGTTTCCGCTTTTTTTTATGCTAACAACTTTGAGGACCAATTTGCATGTTCGCTCATCACTAAAATATTTAGCTAATGCTAACCTAATTTTATTTTATTTTTGATTTGTTATACTGTATTTGCGGCTCTTTTCTACTGTTAGATCCTGTTTCTTTTGTACTCCATGGGAACTAGTTTGCTTCGTGTATTCTAGTGTCTGCTGTAACTAAAACCTCTCATCATGACAAAGTAAACAATAATTTATGTGTAAAATAAGTTGTTAGGTACTAGGTAGTTCTTATAGAAGTGGGCACACATGGAAATGCAATGCCTTCATACTCTTCTTTTTGTTCCTCCAAAGAGAGTATATGAGTTGAAAAACTAATTTATTTGAATTCGGTAAGAGTTAAACCAGAGCAGGTCACAAGCGCTCGTCACATGTACAACCTAAAATTTCCCAACATGAGATGTCCTTATTAAAGAGTTTGCCTGCTGTGTTTCCAAATAGTGAAATGTTTGTTTCTTTTGAGTCTTGACATTTACCTAGTTTGAATGATAGGTGAAAACCATTGACAGACGAAGAGAGAGATCTCATTAATACAAAATTACGTAGATACGGACATCGAACGCGACACTAACAACACGGACACATTCAGTTAAAATTTTGAGAAATTGACATAATTCAATGTAATCATAAGTGTTCGTGTCAAACACAACACGTGTCGGGCATCGAGACACGCTTTCAATTAGAAGTGTGTGAGCAACAAAGATGATTATTACTTTTTTATCCTTCAAACAATCTCTCTTGATCTAGAGAGTTGATTCGAAAATGACAATTCTCCTATGAAAATATAGCTACTATGAGTGACAACCAACAACACAGCTCAAACATATTGTATTGAAAAAATGACTATAACATGAAAACTACATCATCATATATCATTTTTAATAAATAAAACTCAACAATAAAGAACAATTGTATTATTCAAAACTTGAAACATGTTTTTTTCCCTCCTAAAAAACTAAGCAACTAATAAAATATGAAATTAAAAAACAGATGTAGCATTCATCCAATAAATAATCTTATTCAGTTGATGGTGATGTTGATGGTGATGGCTCTGGACTCTTAAGGCAGCAATAAATCTGCTATCTCTAGTTGAAAAGGACTTATATCAGCTCTTTCATAACCAGGAACAGCCTCAAATTTCCTGGTCCCTAAGTAGCAAACAAAAATTCCTTCAGCATAAGAATGTAAATACACAATGTCCCCATCAAAAGGATGAAACCCTGCAACCCTCTTGTAGTAATTAACACAAAACTTTTGTGGCAATTTTGTAGATACATCAATACAATGCAACAAATCCCACTTATTCTTTTCAACATGTTCCCAAACTCTCAAATCATGTTGTCTAATATCAGCTATCCTCAAACGACTACAAGAGATCCCAAGAAACCCACAACTCACTATATTCATTGCATCGGCTTCCGATGGATAGTTAATAGTGTACTTTTTTCTTGAATAAGGATCAAACACAAAAATGTTTGCCCTTCCCATGAAATACAGCCTTCCACAGTAAGAAAAACTTAGAAGCCAGTGAGGAGCAAAAGCGAAGCCCTTCGGAATTTTCACATCAATGCGATTCCATCGCCCTGTCTTTGATGAGAAAACATCAACTTTGATCTCGAACATCCTTACTAAAAACGACCTGATGAGCACAACTCGGAAATTATGTTTATTTGAACAACGAGCAGTCACCTTCTGCTTCGGTTTGCAAACAAATCCCACAGCATATAAATTTCCTATGCACGTCAAAGGAGGATCAGGTATATCGATACGCCCTTTCACGAGCGGATCATAAACATAATAGCCACTACCATATGTGTACCGGTTGTTACAACACAGGAATAAGCCGTTGGAACAACCGCATATGCTGCTACCATTACCTTTGATGAGCATATCCTGAGGGAAAGAGATAGGAATCTCGAGAGATTGAATTTGCTGAGATTGTTCCCAAAAAGCTAACATAAGTTCACGGGGTGTGACAAATATCAACATTGATTTGAAAAGAGACTGTTGATGAGATGTGAATTGTTTTATGAAATCAGTATTTGAAATCAAACTCAACCAACGTTTTGAAACACATTTGCATGCAACGGTTGATCTGGATGGCACACGGGTGAAAATTTGGGCTAATAAATCATCTGATAAGTGGTCTATGTGACACAATGAAGACAACTTTTCTTTGGACTCAAACCTTGAAGACGACTTAGGAGATGAGATATAATGAGCCATATGAACAACACACAAAAAATAAAAAATAAACACACACAGAATTCACAAGAACACAGATAGTGCTTTGATTGATTTGCAAATATATAACAAAAAATGGAGATAGCAAAGGAGAAACAACTGGCGTTTTTTTAACATGTTTAAAATGACCCAGTTAACAATACGCTGGGATATTTAAAAAATGGTAATTATCCAATTAATAATACGCTGGGATATTTTAAAAATGGTAATTATATAGAAATTTAATGAAAACGAATATATTTAAAATGGAAATTAGTTTTTTTTGACGAAAAGATGGAAATATGTTAATGCAATTGATTGTCTTTAAAAATATTTTCATTCATTTAAGGATATACTTTTTTTTTTAACAAATCATTTAAGGATTTAGTATTATTTTACTACCATATTTTGTTATTGATTCATTAACACCTTTATGGTAAAACAATCAAGCCTTTTCTACCCACAAAAATAAACATTAAAGCCACCATTGCGAAATTATTGGAAAAATATCGTGTAAGTTATTGCAATTTTATTTCCTCTTAAATTAATATTCCATATTCTTCTAAAATTTTAGGGTGTGTTTGTTTCAAGGCTAGAAATTACATTTTTTTTGGAATAACATTTCATGTGATAATTAATTAAAAAAATAAAAAATGAAAATAAATGTTAGTGGTAGTGATAATTTATAGCAAGTTGAGTTTTATTCTCATGGGAATGTTAGATTTCTAATCATCGAAACAAATTTTCAAATCTCACATTCGAATCTTATTACAAACTTTGAAACAAACACACCCTCAATTTATATACTGAAATAACATTTATCGGCACTCTCCTATCAAAATAAAATAAAAAAATTATTGGCACCCAAACGCAAAACGGGGTGTGAGAGTTTTGTCGTATTCTATATCACATAATCAACACGAGTTTATTTGAAAATTTGGAGCGTGCTCTTCTTATGATATCGGGTTTGATTCTCCTTATTATTAATTTGGATGGAATAGTTTAGTTTCTTAAAAAAAAATGGTTTTAAGAATTAGTCTATAGTTGTGTATCCGATTCACATCAAAAAATAACATGTATTTGAAGTGAATATAATAGTCACAAGGAAGAGGGGTTTGAATTGTGACCCTTTTAAAAAATTAAACCTGTAACTTAAAATTGTTTCTCAAGTTGTGAACTTGGAATGGTTAAGTTAGAAGACAGACTTCAGAACGTTCTGAAGTGTTAGTGCAAAAACAGTTTAATAAAGTAAATATGTTTATGTGTGTGTTGTGTTTACAGCAGGGCCGGCCCTAGGCATAGGCCGGGGGTGCGACGGCCTAGGGCCCATGCCTGTAGGGGGCCCTAATTTTTTTTTATGGTATGGGTGTATATAGAAATATCTGATTTTTTGGGGGTGCATATAGCAAAGTTTACTAAAAGACCCCAAAAATTGACAGATGAAAGGCTGGGTTGAAGCATGTTAATGTTTTTGGCCCTTTTGTCACAATTTGTTGTATTTACCGCCGTATATACAAAAATTTCTTTGTACACCCTTCCTATAATTTTTTTTTGTTATTCTTAATAATGCGCCAAAAAATTATTATCGAATAAATTGATGATATTTTTTGGGGCCCTTTGTTTCTAATAATATGCATCACTAATATTAAACATATTGGTCATGTTTATTATTCAAGAAATTGGGATAGGTTTATAACAAAACAAATTATATTTTAGTTGAAAATGGACCTACTAGAGAAATTAATCTTAATTTTGTCATTCAAAGGTTCCAAAAAATTAAATTATATCATTATAGTAATGTCAATTTTCTTGAATTGATTAAATGGATTGCAAAATTGAATTTGATAATACAAAATCATGCTAGGCGTATTCATGATCATGAAACCGATGTGAGACTCATTCAGGATCATGTGACCCACTCATATTTTTGTGTGTTCTTTATGGTGGTAAAAAGCGAAAAAAACGAAATTAAGACTTGATGAAATCACAACAATGAGCTTAAAAAATTTATGATGTATAATTAAAGGGGCCATTTCTCGTATTATGCCTAAGGCTTGTAAAACTCTAGGAACGACCCTGGTTTACAGTAAGTATAAGTATATAGAAGAGAAGAAGAACACACATAAATTTATAGTGGTTCACCCAATGTGGGTTAGTCCGCTCCTCATAATTTTGTGAGAGTTTTCACTATGATGCTTGAGATAACCTCTCAAATCCTGCACCTTACAATCTTGTTCACCTGAACAATTACAACAATTGTATTCTCTTAGCCTCAACAAGCTTGCACCTTTTTGCTAAGTTACCCACTTAGACTTTCATGCCTTCTGCTCAAACTAACACTTTAGCACCCCTAAAGTTAGATGAGACTTTCTTTATAATTTGTATGAAGCTTGAATGATTGAAATCAGACAAGAGAAAAATGGAGGGGAAAATTATCTTTTAGAAAGATAAGAGAGAATTGATTTACACTTTTAAAGACTTGTTGGAATCTTTTTTATGATCAATTTTTGCTAAAGCTTCAAAACACTCTTATGTTGTTTTTCTTGTATGCTTTGCAATGGTGCAAGTAATGTTGAGCCTTTGATCTCTATTTATAGAGTTGTTTGACTTATATAGCCGTTGTAAGGTGACCAATGGTGTTATGTCACGTACCCTGGGCGCCACAAACTTTTACTTGAAATTTTGGGTAAACATTATGACCATCAGAATGTTGTTGTGTTCTTCATCATAATGTTGATGTTCATCAGACATTCATCTGGGTTCACCATATATAAATGAACACATGAGTTTCTGGGTTTGTCATATGCGTTTCATATGATTTCCTGGGCAATATCCATGAGTAGTAACTTTTCCACATACATTCAAATGTTGCTGGATAAAGTTGTTTTAGATCTGCATTGGATTGTGTGCAGGATAGAGTAGTGGATCTGCAATCTTCAGGCACATGCTTTAAGGGATTTTCTGATACTGAACAATACCCGCTCCCTTATGTGTCTAATTCTAATTGAATATGACTTAGAGTTTGCTTTTTGCTTTTTCTTTTTACCTAATGTACTGTTCACAGTTAAAGCATGTGCAGAGCTGAACATTCTGATCATCAAAATGTTCCATTTGTTTTCACTTAGGAGGATTGTAAGTCTACCATTTGATGTAATCAAATCCTAATAGTGAAAACATAACTGAAGTGCAGTAATTGCAACATCTAGGATGATATTCTCATTGGAGTATTCCTTGTACTTCAATGTTCATAGTCTTAAATGAACATTGAGTATCATTTTTGACATTAACCTTGTAAATGTCTCTACTACTTGATTGATCCATTCAAATATACTTTCCTGGACATTTATTAATGTCACGTATAACTTGCATGTTCTTTATAATGTTCTTGAGTTTCTTGGCTTGTGTAAGACCAACCTTCTGAATTCTGCTTGAACATTCTGATCAACTTTCTGAGCAACATTCTGAACTCAGAGTTAGTTCATGAATTCAAATGTCCTTTGACTTCTTGTATCTTGATATGATTTATACTTTGTTTGTGTCTTGGTTAATCACTCAAGAACACACAAATACCAAAAATTATCAAAGTTCATTAATCCTTTAATCACCATAGATGCCTTTAATGATTTCTTGATCCAAAGTCAAGATCATTTTCAGCATAAGATATGTTCATGTCACATCTTTTCTTGCTTGTTCTTGGTGTGGACATTGACTTATGGGTTTGCTCTAATGAACCTTATGAACAACTTTCTAAACATCATTTTCTGCATAAGATATGTTCACGTTACATATGTTCTTGCATGTTCTTGGTGTGGACATTGATTTATGGGTTTGCTCTAATGAACCTTCTGAGAAACCTTCTGAACAACCTGCTAAACTCCTTCTGGGTTCGTACATATGAACTTCATAATGTTTCTTATGGGTTCCTTCCTTTTGACGGTTGTACTTCATGTTGAACATTCTGATGTTCTTAAACATTATAGTGTTCTTCAACACTTTGAACCTTACGTAGGTTGTTTATTTATTCCCTTCAAAAACTACTTGAAGCATATAAATGAGAGATCATTTGTTTTGACAAACAAGATGATTCTTTCTTTGAAGTTCAAAAGAATGTTTCTTTGCATCTAGTTCATCATTGCTTGTAACCGATGACTTCAAACATTCTTGTTTATCCATGAAGTAATCCCTTAATATTTTTGGAATATTCTGGGTTAATGTTCATGATCATTATGAACTCCATTCATATGAACATTGAAGTATGTTCATACGAACATTCTGAACTCTGAACTTCTTATCTTTAGAAGTTTTGGAAGTGTGATACTTAGAGGTTATGAGAATCTTCCTAACTTGTATGCATAACTTCAAGCACATTATTGTGTAGCTCGTGATGTAAGTTCTTTCATCATGATTCAAGTTCTTCCATCATGATTCTTGAGCTATGAATCTTCATGGAGATATGATATTGTTGTTTCAACTGATGATATATTAATTCTTTCATTGTTGAGTAGATATAATGCACTTATCAATTTGGGTGGCTTCTAGCTTATCCACCTGTGTGATTCCTGTTCTTTTAACAACAACTCAAGTGCAACCATCAGTAGATCACCATTCATAAAACTTATTATTTATTCCATGAGGTTTGTTATCATTAAAATATTCATCAAAAAGATTTTTGCTTCAACAATATTTGCATCGGGTTGATAACCAAAATAAATGGAAAAATGTATACCTTTTGATGTCACCGACGATGGAATTAAAAGACGGAAAATTATGCACCTCATCATCTCCAAGATGTCAACAATAATGATTGTGTGCTCGCGATTTTTGGGTATCAAAATCATTGATCGGATTTGAACCTTTAATCATTGAACTCTCAACTTTTATTCGCGGGAAGGGAAAAAGTGAGTAAAAACCCTTATAAGACCTTGGATCCGGGGGTTGGTTTCGATTGGGGAAGGTGTTAGGCACCCGAACCGACTATGGTATCCCATAGGAACCTTCTACCTAT
Source organism: Medicago arabica (assembly GCA_946800305.1). Lineage (NCBI taxonomy): Eukaryota > Viridiplantae > Streptophyta > Magnoliopsida > Fabales > Fabaceae > Medicago > Medicago arabica. The sequence continues at coordinate 68,836,715 of OX326964.1, forward strand.
TCTTAATCTTGCGCTAAATTAATTTTACTTATTAAAAAAATTATTTAAGAGTTTAAGTGAAAGAAAGGAGAAAGATGAAGCATGTTTTTGGTTATTTTTATTGATTTGGAAGGGCCAAAACCCTTTGCCTACTTGCCCAAATAAATCGGGATCAAAATCAAGTAGTTCGGCTAAAGAACTTTTTTGATGGGTTGAATTGATTTTAACATTTTTTGAAAAAAATATTTTAAGAAGAGATGAGAGGCCTCAAGGCATGAGAAGAAAATACGGTGAAGTTGGTTAATTTTAATTGCAAGAAATCCATGTCTAATGTGGATATTAAATTGATTAACATTTGATTAAGGAAAATAAAAGGAAAAACACTTGGGTTACAAGCCAAGGTTTACTTTAAAGAAATTTGAATTTTTGACTTTTTGATTTTTTGATGAAAATATTTTTCTAAACTAACGGTGAATTAGCGTAACGGCGGAAAAAATAAATAAGCGTAAAGCGATAAATAAAGTGGTAAAGTCTCGGTGCGCGTGTCGATTACATATTACATACCCTAAATACATTCTATGGTCTCAAAATAAAATGACGAGAAATAAAAATGCGCAAAAATAAATTACATCATTTCCCTAATTACAAACTAAACCAAAAATAAAATAAATGACGAAAAATTTAAATATGCATGCAATACTTCTATGAAACCTATTATACACATTAAAAATGCAATTTAAACAAAATAAAATAACAAAACAATAAAATGCAAACACATGAAATAAACATAAATGCAAGATAAGCAAGATCAAAATAAACAAATATTCATGAAAAGATTTTTTTAATGCCTAAATAAACAAAAATTATATAAACTAAACAAAAATATCCATGATGTGAAGATTAAAACACTAATTAAAAATGCATGAAATACAGTTCAAGTATTATGTGAATTAAAAAAAAATAAATGCATGAAATAAAAATAACAAAAAAAGTTACTATATAAAAAAAAATATGCAGGGAGGGGGGTGCAGGCAGCAAAACAAGGGTGCAAATAGCAACATAATCAGCAAAATGGGCCAAAGGAAGAAAAAATGGGCTGGGCTATGGGGAACCGGTTCGGTTCATCCTGGATCGGTTTAGGTGAACCGAACCGGTTTTAGAAGCATTATATATATGTTTTTTTGTTCATAAATCCTCATTTCCCCTCTTCACTTCTCTCTAAAACAAAACACAAAACCAAGCTCTCCCTTCTCTCTAAAAGCCTCGCCGGAGAAGAAGGTTGGGGCGGCCGGAAAAAAGCTCTGGCATGGTGGCCGGAATAGCTCCGGCGCGGTGGTTGGCCGGAGCGCCGCCGCGTCGGAGCTTTTTTTTATTTGTTTTTAAAATTTTTTACACCATTAGCTTCTCCTTCTTCTCCTCTACTCAAAAATAAACTTAGTTTTCAAAGGAACACACCAAACAAGCCTAGATCTAGCTTCAAAGTTCACACAAAAACACACAAAAAAAAAAAATCATGAAAACTACCTTGTTTCTTCTTTTCTTATTCTTTTCCGCGTTCTTCTTCTTCTTTTCGCGTTCTTCTTCTTCTTTTCGTTTTTTATTTGGTTCGACCTTGCGTTTTTCTTTCTTTTCCTTGCTTAGTTCGGTTCGGCCTCTTCCTTTTGGCTTGTGTTTGGTTCGAAAATGTTGAGTTGGTGATGAACAATGTTGGTTTTGGAACTTTGATGATGATATTGATTTGTGGTTTCTATGTTTTGAGATGTTTATGAGTTTTTATGATTTTTTCTTGAGTTGTGGTTTGAGTTTTGGTTAATTTTGTTGCTGAAATTTTGGATGTTCATGAGTGTTCATGTGATGTTCATGATGTTCATGAGTATTTTGTGAGTTTTGATCTGAAATTTTGGAAAGAGAAAGTGGTTTGGTGTTTGTTGGTGATTTGATGATTTTTCTGACTGATAGTGACTGATAGGGACCTTTCTGACGCGTGAACAGTACTTTAAATAGTACAAAGTCTCTGATACATTGAAATGACAAAAATACCCCTGCTGAAACTTGGAGGAAAAGTTGGACCAGGACCAATAACAAACTGACATGTGGACTAAATGACTTAAAAATGATAAAATCAGATAAATAAATAAATAACAACAAATAAATAAATAAAAAAGAAATAATTAAATAAATAAATAATAATGAAAAAACGAAAATTAATAATAATAAAAAAGAAATAATAAACATGACTAAAAAAATGTCCCGTCGGAACCAAAAAATGAAGTATTTTAAAATACCTCTCTGCCGAAATTTCGTCTGAGACGACTGAAATACGCGGCTTTTTAAACGCTAAATAAAAATAGTAAATCAACGACGTGAACAAAATGAGTTTTTAAAAAAACGTAGACTTTACGATAAATAAAATACGCATAAAACGCGGATAAAAATTAAGAAATTAATACGCGAGTGACATTAAAATATAAACGACGTAAAAAATGAAATGCGATCACAATACGAATAAAAAACAGATATTACGGGAATTAGAGCGCGAACGAACAGTTGAAAACGAACAACGTACGAAATAATAAAAAAATAAATTGGTCAAAATTTGGGGTATGACAGATGCCCCTATTTAAGTTTCTCCGTCACGAGGATTTAAAAAGACGAAATTTTTTGAATCGACGGGTCGGAGAGACTTAAATATTAAGTACACCAATTTTTGACCAACTAAGAAATCAAAAAAAAGCTCTATGGATGTAATGATATGAGTTGTCTGTTATGCAAGGACAACGAAAATACTAACTCGAGAACCAAATAATAAGTGTCACTGAGGAGGAAAATAATGTCTGTTACCGTTACTGCGATAAAGACGAACATAACGAAATGAAAATACTGTCTATTACCTTTACTGGGGTAACAACGAACATACGAAATGAAAATACTGTCTATTACCTTTACTGGGGTAATGACGATCATACGAAGTGTAAAACTGTCTATTACCTTTACTGGGGTAAAGACAAACATACGAAGGGTAAAACTGTCTATTACCTTTATTGGGGTAAAGACGAACATACGAAGGGTAAAACTGTCTATCACCTTTACTGGGGTAAAGACGAACATACGAAGGGTAAAACTGTCTATTACCTTTACTGAGGCAAAGACGAACATACGAAGGGTAAAACTGTCTATTACCTTTACTGAGGCAAAGACGAACATACGAAGGGTAAAACTGTCTATTACCTTTACTGGGGTAAAGACGAACATACGAAGGGTAAAACTGTCTATTACCTTTACTAGGGTAAAGACGAACATGTGAAATGAAATACTGGTGATGTGTTACTATTACTGAGGCAACTTTTTCTAAACAAACAAGTACAGGGTACACATAAATACTCTTGGTACGAATGTAGCTCAAACAAAAATACTGGGGAAAATTGAAAGGTACGAAATGAACTGCAAGGTGGAACCTGCCACTTGAAGTAAACTTGATTGGTGAGAAAACCGAATTGAACACATTGGTGATGACATATTTTACTGGATACACTTGGAGTAAGACACACGGGTAATAATGTAAACACTTATGAATGATATCAGTATGCATGATATGTATGCATGAATGAATGAACATGTATGAAAATATACTGGTGAGACTGATGAGACAAGATTGGGCAGGCCGTAAGGGTAGTGACCCGGTATTACAGTGCCAACACTTAGCATTCTTCACTGGGGACGATATCACTGGAGATGAATCAAATCACAATCGAGGTACCACCCTCAAACCAATGCTGGGTAAGGAACACATAACACAAAAACCTGGCTGAGGTTGCCATTTCTGAACTGAACCAAAGTACCTTCTCAAATTCTTGCTTCAAATAGTCATTGTTTTTTTGTATTCTTTTTCTCTTTTTTTTTTGAAATCCCTAACTTTTGCCTGGACCGCCCTTTCGGGTTTTCAATCCACCGGGAATATATTCTTTTTTGTATGTCCCTAATTTTTGCCTGGACCGCCCTTTCGGGTTTTCGATCCACCGGGACGCTCATTTTTGGCTTAAGCCGCCCTTTCGGGTTTTCGACTTAGCGAGCTTTTCTTTTCTTTTTTTTTGCTCTTTCTTTTTTTGCAAGACTATGATCCTCTTTGTTGAATCTACCTGTGTTTGAACGAGTGTTGACATATGCTTCCATGATACATGAATCTACAGATAATATGTTTGTCATTTTTTGTTTTTTCAAAAGAAAACATAAAAAGTATTTAAAAGAATTTTCAAAGTTTTTACTTCAAGTATTGACGTTAAAAATGGAAGAAGAAAATTTGCACAGAGAATAAACAAGAATTCCAAAAAGATGCACCAGCTCAAATTAATTTAATAGGGTGGTAACCGGCCAAACGCATGGCTCCACGGATTACAAAAGTTGGAAAATAGTAATTACATGGGGAAGGTACATTGAACACAATAACCACTACATTCCCTAACAAATTTGAACCACTGTTTAGATGCTTTAGTATCGGAGGACTTCTGACAGCTAAGGTGCCCCAAATGGGTGATGCTTGATCTGATGCAGTTACTTTGTCATAGTCCTTAACTTTTGCATAGGCTGCCCTTTCGGGTTTTCGACCTATCAGGATAAACTCTTTTTTTTCAATTCTTTTTTTTTTTTTTGTCTCTAATTTTTGCCTAAGCCGCCCTTTCAGGTTTTCGACTTACCGAGACGCTCTTTTTTGGTTTAGGCCGCCCTTTCGGATTTTCGACCTACCGAGCTGTTCTTTCATATATCTTTAGACAAAGTATTTCTTGACTGCATCAGAATTCACAGGACGAGGTAAATCTTCACCATCCATAGTTGTAAGGATTAAAGCACCACCAGAGAAAGCTCTCTTGACCACATAAGGACCTTCATAATTAGGAGTCCACTTGCCTCTGGGGTCTAGTTGAAAAGATTTGATACACTTAATCACAAGGTCTCCTTCTTTGAATTAACGGGGGTGAACCTTTTTGTCAAACGCCTGTTTCATCCTTGACTGATATAGTTGTCTGTGACACAAAGCAGTCATGCGTTTCTCTTCAATCAAATTCAATTGATCAAACCTATTCTTGAACCATTCAGCTTCAGTTAATTCAGCTTCCATCAAGACTCTCAGTGATGGGATTTCTACCTCCACAGGGAGTACTGCTTCCATACCATATACCAAAGAGAACGGGGTTGCCCCTGTTGAAGTACGCACTGAGGTACGATATCCATGTAAAGCATATGGTAACATCTCATGCCAATCCTTGTAGGTAACCACCATCTTTTGCACGATCTTCTTGATATTCTTATTTGCAGCCTCAACCGCACCATTCATCTGAGGTCTGTATGGAGAAGAGTTATGACGTTCAATCTTGAAGTCATCGCACAATTCTTTCATCATGTTGTTGTTCAAATTTGTACCATTATCCGTGATGATTTTGTTAGGAATACCGTAACGGCAGATGATATTATTCTTGATGAACCGAACCACTACTTGCTTGGTCACATTGGCGAAAGATGCCGCTTCAACCCACTTGGTAAAGTAATCAATAGCCACTAGTATGAAACGATGTCCATTAGAAGCTTTTGGTTCAATCCGACCAATCATATCAATGCCCCACATGGAGAAAGGCCACGGTGAAGAGATAACGTTGAGCATAGATGGTGGTACATGGATTTTATCTGCATAAATCTGACATTTGTGGCATTTCTTGGCATGATTATAACAATCAGCTTGCATCGTTATCCAGTAATAACCTGCCCTCAATGCTTTCTTAGCCATTGCATATCCACTGGAATGAGTGCCAAATGGACCTTCATGTATCTCATGAATCAATAAATCTGCTTCACGTTCATCCACACACCTGAGCAACACTGCATCAAAGTTTCTTTTGTACAATACGTCTTCATTCAGGAAGAAACTACCAGACAGTCTTCTTAAGGTCTTCTTATCTTTGCGAGATGCTCCAAGCGGATACTCTTAAGTTTGAAGGAAAACCTTGATATCATGAAACCATGGCTTACCATCAGTAAGTACTTCAACTGCAAACACATAAGCGGGCCTTTCGAGGAACTGGACACTGATTAATGACACATCATTATGACGATTTACTTTGATCATCGAAGACAAGGTGGCCAAAGCATCTGCCATCTGATTCTCATCACGGGGAATGTGACGCAACTCCACTTTGTTAAAGAAAGTTAACAAACGTCTTGCATAATCTCTGTAAGGGATCAAACCAGCATGGTGAGTTTCCCACTTTCCTTTGATTTGATTAATCACCAAAGCTGAATCTCCACATATATCAATATTCTTAATCCTCAGATTGATTGCTTCTTCAATGCCCATGATGCAAGCTTCATATTCTGCAATATTGTTTGTACAGTCAAATCGTAGCCTTGCAGTAAAAGGGATGTGAGTACCCTCAGGTGTGACAAGGATTGGCCCGACTCCATTACCATAAGCATTAACAACCCCATCAAATATCAAACCCCATTTAGATTCAGGATCTGGACCTTCACCAAACAACAGTTCATCACAATCTTTCATCTTCAAATACATGACCTCTTCATCAGGGAAATCGAACTTAACAGGTTGGTAATCTTCAACCGGTTGATGAGCCAAGTGATCTGCAAGGATACTCCCTTTGATTGCTTTCTGAGTACGGTATTCAATATCAAACTCGGCCAATAACATCTGCCAACGAGCAATTCTTCCTGATATCGAGGACTTCTCCAAGAGATACTTGATTGGATCCATTTTGGATATCAACCAAGTGGTATGATTGATCATATAGTGCCGAAGACGTTTGGTAGCCCAAGCTAAAGCACAACAAGTCTTCTCAAGTGCCGAGTATCGGGATTCACAATCTGTGAACTTCTTGCTTAAGTAATAGATTGCATGTTATTTTCTACCAGTTTCATCTTGTTGTCCGAGTACAAAACCCATGGAATCTTCTAACACAGTCAAATACATGATCAACGGTCTTCCTTCAACAGGAGGGATAAGAATTGGAGGTTCTAACAGATACTCCTTGATGCTGTTAAAGGCTTTCTGGCAATCTTCCGTCCAAACGATCCCTTGATCTTTTCGGAGTAGCTTGAATATCGGCTCACAAGTAGCAGTCATATTAGAGATAAATCTGGAGATATAATTCAATCTTCCGAGAAACCCTCTGACTTGTTTCTCTGTTTTTGGAGCGGGCATATCCCGGATGGCTCTGACTTTGTCGGGATCTACTTCAATGCCCTTCTGACTAACAATGAAGCCCAAAAGTTTCCCTGATCTGACCCCGAAAGTACATTCATTAGGATTCAAACGGAGTTTGTACTTTCTTAACCGTTGGAACATCTTCAACAGATACTCAACATGTTCTTCTTCAGTACCAGACTTGACAATCATATCATCCACGTAAACTTCTATCTCTTTGTGCATCATATCATGGAATATCTTGGTCATACCCCTCTGATAAGTGGCACCAGCGTTTATCAAACCAAATAGCATTACTACATAGCAGAAAGCGCCCCACGGCGTGATGAAAGACGTCTTTTCTCTATCTTCAGGAGCCATCTTGATCTGATTGTAACCGGAGAATCCGTCCATGAAGGAAAAAACTTTGCATTGAGCAGTACTATCAACCAATACATCAATATGAGGTAAAGGGAAATCATCCTTTGGACTAGCCTTGTTCAAGTCTCGGTAATCAACACACATTCGGACCTTACCATCTTTCTTTGGAACAGGCACAATATTGGCCAACCACTAAGGATACTCGGATGTAACTAAAAAGCCTGCATCAATCTGCTTCCGCACTTCTTCTTTGATCTTGAGGGCCATATCAGGATGTGATCTTCTGAGCTTCTGTTTGACTGGAGGACACTCAGGCTTCAAAGGCAAGCGATGTTCTACCACCTCATGATCTAATCCTGGCATGTCTTTGTATGACCAAGCAAATATGTCAGCGTACTCTCTGAGAAGTTCAATTACCTTTTCTTTAACAGTAATCTCCAACAACGCTCCAATCTTGATCTCTTTTTTATCCTCCTCAGTACCTAGATTGACCAATTCTAACTCTTCCTCGTGAGGCTGAATGATCTTTCTCTCTTGCTCTAACATCCATCTGATCTCATCAGGAATCTCCTCATCCTCCTCTACCATAGCCTCGTAAACAGGGGATTCAAAATTGGGCAGAAGCATAGGGTCACTATGTTCAACGGGCTTATGTATGTTCAGTCTGCACATGATTTATGATTGATTTTAGTAAATGAGTAAATGCAGACTTTTGAATTTGATTGATTTTTTAAAAGAAAAAGAGAATGGGGTTTTTTTTTTTTTTGGATTTTCTATTACCATTTTTCCAAAAAAAGCAGTAAATAAAAATAAAACAACAACAGTCGTGATAGAAACGACATTTTTTCATTAATAACGAAAATACTTGAAGATGAAACAAAAGCCCTACATGATTTCATTTTCGTCTGGGGCAGGACGAAAAGAGTTTTCTTTAAAAAAACGAAAAAAGTAGACAAACATATTACTTAGACAAATGCAACACAGAAGGAACATCAACAACGATCCAATTACAGCAGGCTCCTCCGGGTGTCACAAAGACAGGCGCCACCTCCTCAGACTGATCCTCAATGATAGCATTGGTTTCTGGCGGAGCATGAATAAACCCAGCGCTATGAAAGATGCCCTCAGCTGGCTTGAAAATTGCACTCGACTTACTGGTAGAGAAACCGAGACCTTCTTTCCGCTTATTCTTAGGCAGCTGCACCAACTGACCCCAACCTTCTGCTTTACCACCTTGTACAACCTTTTGGGCGTCCTTCAAGGAGGCCATACAAGTCTCACTCTTCTTAGCAGCTCCTTCTTCCGCAGAAAACCCCTGAAATGAAGTTCCTTCCACATCATCAGCACCAATATAGGAAAAAGCGGACAAATGGCTAACCAATAAAGCTGATTCACCAATTACCGTTATCAACTTCCCACAACTTACAAATTTTAGCTTCTGATGAAGAGTGGAGGTCACAGCTCCAGCCTCGTGAATCCACGGTCTTCCAAGTAAACAGCTATATGAAGCTTGAATGTCCATAACTTGGAATGTGACCTTGAAAGTATGAGGGCCCACCGTAATAGGCAAGTCTATATCTCCAATTACAGACTTCCTAGATCCGTCAAATGTCTTCACCATCACTGTACTCGGCCTTAACTGAGCGCCACGGTATGCCAGCTTATCTGTCGCGTCATTTTTCGGAGATCAAGGCTATTTGATTAGCGTTTGACTCACTATTTTATTTCACGACTGAACATTTAATTTTTTTTTTTAAAAGAAAGTGGAAAAAAGTTCAAATACCACATTTTAAAGATTAAGGGTTCGGGGGTTGGTTACATAAAGGGAAGGTATTAGCACCTTTTATGTTCGTAGTACTCTACGAGAACCTCTTGATTTTATTTAACTTTTATGCTATAACTTGCTTGCTTTTTTAGAAAATGGATTTAAAATGATTAAAAGAAAAAGAAAAAGAGAAACCTATTATCTACATTTTTTATTGATTTGGAAGGACGAGTGTCCTTTGCCTACGTACCCGTGAGGGATCAAAACCTCGTAGTTCGGGGTAGAAATTGACGTTTGATTGGTTTTTGTATTTTTTATTAGTTTTGAAAAAGGTTTTAAAATGTAAAAGCCAAAGTGGCAAAAATAGAATTTGTTTGTATTTTTTATGTTAAAGAAAATGACTTGAATATGTTTAAATGGATTGAAATTTGATTTAAGAAAACAAATGAAAATGGAACGTCACTTGATTGAAAATCAAGGTTTATTATGAAAAGAATTTTTTTGTGAGTTTTTGATTATTTGCATGTTTTTGATATAATAAATGAAAATTAAATTAACGGAGCAATAAAAATAAAAGCGCGTGGATTTTTGTAGTGACGTTGGATCACCACAAAATCCCTAATCTAATTTTTTGCATTTTTGGATATATATATATATATAAGGCCGTAAAGAAATAAAAGGACACACACGCACACTTTTCTCATTTATATTTACATTGGACCTAAATACATTCTAATTGCTGGAAAATAATAACAATAATTAAAATGCTAAACAGAAATAAAATAAAAATGCAAAAGTGCTAAAAAGAAATAAAATGCAAGAAAAAAAAAAAGGGACAACCGAAGGGACAAAAATTACCGAAGGGGACAAAGATTCCGAAGGGACAGAAAAAAGAGGGAGAAGAAAAGAATAGCTCGTCAACACAAGCTAAATAGGGAGAAGAGAGAAAAGTTCTTTGACAATTCAAGAGAACTTTTTGTGTGTGGAATGAGGGCTCTATTTATAGGTGAGGAGGTTGATGTAAAAAGGAAAATTGGTTTAATGGAAATGATGGACAATTATGGTGAATTTTGAAAAAGGAATGTTAAAGTTGACACTTGACTTGAATTTTTTTTAGACCTTGGACATTTTATTTTTGGACCTATTGACACTTTGTTTTTTTTTGACTTGGACAATAAAATAAAAGTGACCAAAATAAAATATGAAAAATGACTAATTAAAAAATAAAAAATTAGAAATAAAAATTATAAAATTAAATAAAAGATGGAAATTAAAGAGTAAATAACAAATAATAAAAAAACTAAAGAAAACTAAAAAATATAAAAAAAATAAAGAGAGAAGAGGGCCCGACACGGAACCAAACATGAGGTATTTTAAGATACCTTTATGCCGAATTTTTCTCTGAAAAGTTAGAGACTGATCAGGGTCAAAGGGCGTGTGTCAGTGTATGAATGTGGAACCTTAGGTCAAAAATTGGGGTATGACATTATCCAAGGTAGTCTTTGCCATCACATTGAGGGCGGAACCAGTATCTATCAACACATTTGACAGCGAGTCTGACTTGCAAAGGACAGAGATGTGCAAAGCCAGATTATGGTTTCTTCCCTCCGCCGGGAGGTCCTCATCACTAAAACCCAGGTTATTACATGCAGTTACGTTCCCAACTATGCTCCCAAATTGCCCCAGAGTAACATCGGGATCCACATACGCTTGGGCCAAAATCTTCATCAAAGTGTCTCTATGAGCTTCAGAATTCATCAGCAAAGACATTATGGAAATTTTTGATGGGGTTTGTAACAGCTGATCAACTATCTTGTACTCACTCTTTTTGATCAGTTTCAGGATCTCATCACTATTTTCATGAATGATCCCCTCAGGTTGACTGGCACCTTTACCCTTGTCAAGATTTTGCACTGGCACATTCGGAGCATTATTCTCGTTGCGTACAACGGTGGGGAGAATACGCCCGCTTCTCATCACTTTGCCCAAACCTGCTATATTTACGACAGCGTCTGCATAGTGCAAAGGTATCTCTCTACCATTTTTCACAATGGTTGCCTCGTACCTGTAGGGTATGGCTTTCTGAGAAGTGTAGGGAAGAGGTCCTGGTAAGCGGATCACTAGGGGAGTGACGTCTGGCTTCACACTATCACGGGTTACCTCAAGATTCTTGAACACAGGGGTAATGACACAAACATTCCTGGCTTCCCTCTTGATAATCAACTCTCTTCTATCAATCAGTCCTTGTATATCCTCCTGGACTTGCCCGCACCCTCGAAGATCCACAGAACACACTTTACAAGCGTCGTGATCGTGGCTAAACATGTTTGCTTCGCACATCCTAGCGTGGATCGGGACCAATGGAGTTCTGACATCCTGAGCCCTGAGAATTAGACCCAACTCCTGATCCTCTTGAATCATATTAACAGCAGGTCCATGAGGTGGCAGAGGATTGTTCTGAGCGTTGGGATTTGTGTCCTCGAAGGACAACTCTTTGCTTTGAATTAACCTCTGAACCTCTTCCTTGAGCGGGTAGCAGTGTTCAATGTCATGTCCGGGTGCCCCTTGGTGAAAGGCACAAGTAAGGTCAGCACGATGCCAAGGAGGTAATGGATTCTGTAGGCGGGGAGGCTGCCTGGTCTGCACAAGATTTCTTGCTAATAAAGAGGGTAGCAAGTCTGCATACAACATGGGTATGGGAGGAAATTCTTTCCTGGGAAGGCGATTTGGTTGTTGTGGAGCTCGATTGCGAGGTTGTTGTTGCTGAGGTGGTGGTGGGTAGTATGGTTGTTGGTAAAAAGGTTGCGGATATGGTTGTTGGTATAGTGGTGGATAAAATGGTGGAGGCCTTTGGGGCGTTTGTGGGTGATAATTTTGGTTTTGTGGAGCTGGAAAAGGTGGTGGAATATTGGCAATGAATGGGTAATTTGGATATATTGGTTGGGATCCACCCTGGGCTATCATGCTAACCTCCTGGGTATTCTTTTTTGGATAACCATTTCCAAACCTCTTGGATCCATTAGATGACCCACCTGACGAAACACCCGACGCGCCACTTGACACACTACCTTCTTTGGCCAAAATTCTCTTACGGACCAGATCTTCAATACGAACCCCGGCGTCGACCATCTCAGTAAAATTCTGTGACGCACAACCAATCATCTTCTCCGAGTAGTAAGGACTCAAAGTCTCAAAGAATAAATCAGTCATTTCTCTTTCTTCCAGAGCTGGGCGAATTTGGGCCGATTTCTGAATAAAACGGAGAGCATACTCCTTGAAAGACTCTTTGTCCTTTTGCGCCATAGCTTGCAATTCTCTTCGAGTGGGTCCTAGGTATATATTATATCGGTATTGCTGTATGAAAGCACTGGCCAATTCTTCAAAGGTGGTGATACCCTTCAGATTCATGTACCACACTTGTGCAGGACCAGTCAAACTGTCTTGGAAACAATGGATAAGCAAAGGTTCATTGTCTCTATAAGCTGTCATTTTCCTCACATACATGACCAGATGAATTTGTGGGCAAGTATTTCCCTTATACTTTACGAAATCCGGTATTTTGAACTTGGGAGGCATTACAACATTCGGGACCAAACAGAGATCATGCACATTCTGACCGTAGATATCCTTACCACGAAGGGCCTTCAGTTCGTTATGCACTACGTCATACTTTTCTTCCAGATTTACCATTCTGTCATCTCCTGCTACACTACCAGAGTGATAATTGGTCCTTCCTCTTGCTGGGCAGTATGAACAATAGGTGCCGTATGATTCATAACAGCTTGAGGGAATGATTGACCAGGATGGAAAAGTGGTGTTGACTGTTGTCCATAAGGAATCGGCATTTCTGGGCCAGCAAAACGAACACCTTCATTAGCTGTGAGAGGCATGCCCCAAGGGTACTCTCTGGACATGTAGTTCTGAGGGTGATAAGTAAATCCAGAAGGACGAAGACTTTCATTGAACATGTTTGATGCATCTCCAAAAGAAAATCCAGCCGGGATGGGCTGTGTAGTACCAGCAGACGTAGCAGAAACCACAACAGTAGGGATCGGCTGTGTAGAACCAGTAGGGGCAGCCGAAACAACCACAGGAGAATTAGGTGCAGCAGAGACAACAGCAGGAATCGGCTGAACTGGAATAGCATCAAGAATCGGTTGAACTGGAATAACATCAAGAACCGGTTGAACTGGAAGAACATTTGCAGGTTGAGCAGCTGCCGCTTGGGCCTGAGTGGCCATTATAGCCTCCATCATAACTGTTAACCTTTCCATCACTTCTCTGAGAGTAATAACCTGTTCCTTGAGATCACTGTTCTCTTGTTCAATTAAATCCATCTTCTTCTTCTTAACGAATGCCCGAGTGTTGTGGATGCGGGAAGGCTTGTACTGAATACGCCGGGCCACTTTCCTTGACTTAGGCAGAAATGAGAGAATTATGAGACTCGGTTTTGACATTATATGAATGCAGTATGATGCATGATATGCTAAATGCAAAAACAATGCAATTTTTTAATTCATCGAAGAACCTATAAGGACAATTTTTGTAAACATAACAACTTTAAACATTCATTACAAAATAAAAAGTAAATACAAGATAATTCCCTTTTTAACAAACTGAGCCAAGGGATAGACTCCAAAGTACATAACAGAAAACTAGGAAAATACATAAAAGGAAACAAAAGTGAAGATCTCAAGCTCTTGAAGTAGACTACTCCTCCAAATCTGAATGCGGGCCAGCAAAGAAATCCATGCGTTTCTTCTTACTCCTGGGAACCTGTTCGAGTATAGCATCCTTCACCCTGATACGCTCTTTCAGCTCAGCAATTTCCTGATCTTTCTTGTGATTTTTCCAATTCTCTTCTTCTAATAGGCTCATGAGGGTGTCATTCTCACGCTTAGCTGCGTGATATTTCTCTTTCCAATCGGCACTTTCGCGCTCTGACTCAGCCAAACGCGCATGGTACTCCTCCATGGTCTTAGGGGGTAAAGGTAGACATGGCAACGGGGCGGGGCGGGGGCGGGTTTTAACACACCCGGCCCCCGCCCCGCTTGATGGTACCCAGCCCCGCACCCGCCCCCAGACTCGGCGGGGATAAAAAGTTCACCCCCAGACCTTTCCCCAACGGGGACGGGTTTCCCCGGCCCCGCACCCCCACCCACAAAAATTGTAATGAAAAAAAATAAAATTACAGTAAGTCTGTTTTTCGGTGGCAAACTTGTTTAAACCTATTTTAGTGGCAAAATAATTAAAACAAAAGCTTCTAACAAGCTTAAAAGCTCTTCAAATTTGTCTAAATATAATTACAATTCATAATCAATCCATATTCAAAACCAACAAAAGCTTCTAAAGAGCTCATTACATCTTCTTCCTAAATATAATTAGGATTCAAAACCAATACGTACTCAAAACCAATACAAATTCAAAACAATAAAGGATTCCAAATCATCAAAAGTTATAACAAAAATCATCATCTTCAAGATGGGAGATTGCAACCGAACTAACGTCACTTATCACCGCCACCGGCTCACCTATGTTGAAAAATAAAAGTTAGAATATAAACATTTAACTTCACAAATTTAATACAAACTTTAAAGAGAATACCTTCATCATCATCATACTCCAGTTCAGTGAGTAAAATAGCATTTTCATTTCCCACATTAGAATTAAAATTACCTATCAACAATAAAACACAATTAAACAATGACAATCTTTAAAATAAACAAAATTAGTAACTAATTCAAATACATTCATATTCAGATGAATAAATTAAAAATTTACCCGTGTTCTCAGCACTCCATAACCAGCTTCTAGCACACATCAAAGCCTCTAAAGTGGTCGGATGAAGTCGGCTTCGATGAGGACTTACAATATAACCACTAGTACTGAACGCGGATTCAGAAGCTACAGTAGAAACTGGAATCGCCAACACATCCCTTGCAATTGCTTGAAGTGTCGGATATTTGACACCATTCAACTTCCACCACAATAAAATATCAAAATCTGGACTTCTGGGTAAAACTTCCTCATCTAAATAAACATCCAACTCTGTTCTAACATATGAAGTCCTAGCTCTTTTTTTACTAATCACAAACAAATCATATCTTTTCATAGCATCACTGCCAACAGTACCAACATTAGAATCCACCATTTGAGAATCACCACTAGAATCATTGTTCATTCTCGATTGATAATCATAAAGCAAGTCATAACACAATTGTCGGATTGACTTAACTTGTTGATCAGCATCATTTCCATAGAAGATTCTGTAATAGTATTCAAGCAAATCAGTTTTGTACCTTGGATCTAAAACAGCAGCGACACCCATCATTTCATGTATCACACTCCAATACTTGTCAAACTTTACCAACATGTTCTCGGCCATTTTTTTTACCAATTCATCAGAGGATTCAATCCACATAAGAATTGCTTCTTTAATCTCACAAATCTTAGGAAAGTATTCATTGGCAGTTGGATACTTGGTGCCAGAAAACACTTCAGTGATTGAGTTGAACATTTTCAATTTTTCACAAATATCTTTTGCAAATCTCCATTGTGAACTTGTTGGCAAAGAAGTGTAACCAGTTCTCCGAAGTGCTAATCGATTAAATACATCTTCATACAAAATGGCAACTTCAAGCATCTTGTAAGTGGAATTCCATCTAGTCGGACAATCTAAAGCCAATTTCTTGGTGCAAGAAATTTTCAATTGATTGGCCGTCAACTCAAAATATTCCTTCCTTTTAGGTGTTGCAGTCCAAAATGCAACACTATCCCGAATCTTCTCTACTCCATCTTTCACAACTTCTAAGCCATCTTTTACAATCAAATTTAGTATGTGTGCGCAACAGCGCATATGAAGTAAAGCCCCCTCCCTTAACAGTGAATCCGGTTTCAGCCTAGCCTTAATTTTTTCAACCATCGCATCATTTGTGCTACAATTGTCCAAAGTGATAGTGGACAATTTTTTTATCAATGTTCCAATCCATCAAACACTCAACCAACGCATCACTAAGTCTTTCACTTGTATGAGGTGCAGGAACATAAATAAACCTGATATAATAAGATTCACAATATTAAAGCTACACATCACTAATGAACTAGGTATCATGCATATCAACCAAGCAACATAACAGTGCAGAAAGTAATTTTGCACTAACAAAAACGTTGCAGAAAGGAATTCTGAACAGTGCAGAAATACATAAAAAAATCTATATTTGAATGACACAAACACATTTGAATGACAATTTTATAAGTAATGGCAACATAAGTAAACTATTTTTAGAAGAAATTATAATTACCTCAAAATCTGACTATGCAAAGTCCAATTTCCATCAATGTAATGAGCAGTCACAACCATGTACCCTCTTTTCTGATTGCTCGAAGTCCACATGTCAGATGTAATGGCCACTCTTCCTTCAAGACTTTCTATGAACTTCATTGTTGATGATCTCTCAAATTCATACACTTTGAGTATCTCCTTTTTTATAGTATTTCTACAAGGGACTTGAAATAGTGGTTGGAGAGAAGCTGAGTATCTTCTAAAACCAACATGATCCACAATTGAAAGTGGATATTCATGCAAAATAATTGCATGTGCAAGCTCTTTCCTAGAATTTTCAGCATTATAAATCCATGTACACAACTCTTGTTTACCTTGCAAAGTTTTAGGAGTAAGAAATGTTTGTCCTTTATCCGTTTTACCTTCAAAAATCTTCTTGTGAGGACAAATCAATAAATGTCCTTTTAAGTGCGATGTCCCATCATTCGATGATCCACCAAGAAGCTTCTTGCAATAATTACATTTAGCCTTAACTTTTCCATCAACTGTGACCTTTTCAAAATGATCCCAAACTTCACTTCTTTTTCTTTTTGACTGGTTTTGTGTTGCTGCACTATCAACCTCCATAGTATCAGTTGTTGTGGGAGTGGGAGTAGGAGCAGCAATTGACGGGTTAGCACTTTCATTTGGAGTTGGTTGATGTGAACTTTCTTGTCCATTTGGAGATGGTTGATGTGTACTTCCTTGAGAAATGAGTGGACATTGTGGTTGAGAGGTACCTTCATTTGCCATCTAAAACCAATAATTCATATAATCTATTAGACTCACATTGCATAATGAAACGAAACTTGTGTTGCATATAACTACACTATAAAAGCTACTATTAAACTCAATCTACAATATATTATTCATGTTAAGCCAACCACATGTTTCAAACACTATAAAAGCTACTATTTGAATATAGCAAATAGAATACCGGCTTTGTGCTAAAAAATAGGTCAGTAATTTGGCATTATAATTAGCAATATTAAAAGGGAAGAGGTTAGACACCATTTTTGGGATTCTTTCATACTTTATTGAAGGAAACTATTTAGTACTAGGCATGTCTATAAGCACTTCAGTAAGATATCAGGCATTTAATAAATATATTTACAACCCATATTATATGCTGCAAGTCTTCATTATGTGCAAAAACATTTACCCTTCTTCAAGACTTTCAAATTCAAGGATTCAATAAAAGTCAAGTATTGAAGTTTCCATAAAGTCAAGTATTGAAGTTCCATAAAGTGCATAAGAGAACAAAGGCCATGAAATAGAATTGAAAGAAGCAAAATATTGTTGACTATAGTAGTTAACATCAAGGGGTTAATAATTGATCTTATAGGATAGTGGACTAGGAGTTTGATTATTTTGGTCAATAATGTACAGGACTCCTGTCTGATTTATGTTGGATCTTTAAGAACTTTGTAAGCAACTGATAATTAAACAAATGTTAAAAACTATAATTAAGAAAATTAACTAATATGTATCCAAATATTTGTCTATTCAGCCATGTTATGTTTCCACTGTCTTAGGACCATCCAAATAATGACTAAATATGAATCCAAATTGCTGTCAAGGAATCTCAACTATTTGCAGGGGAAAATACATAAATAGGAAGCTAGCACATCTTTCACGTCATAGCAAGCTTTTTTTTTTAATTCAGTAATTCAATAATAATAACAAAGGTGCCAAACGGGATTCTGTAACATGATTCTTCAATTAACAGCTTATTCCAAAACGCGATTTTGCAAAACGCAGTTTGTGAATAAGCGCTTTTCCAAAACCCTTTAAGCCAAAAATAGAAAGAGGAACAAAGAAAGAGGAACTTACTGAAAGAGGAAAAACAAGCAGCAACCCTTTCACTCCTGGAACTCCTGAACGACGAATCCTTTAAGCCAATGCTTGATTCACCCTTGATTCTTGAAGCTTGAAGCAGAAGAAGAAAAACACGTTATAAGGGAAGAGAAAAAGGAAATTTTATGTGGCTGAAGAGTAAGAGAGAAATTAGGGTTTCAGTTTCCTTCTCTTTATATACCCCTCCTAACTTAACTAAAATAAGGGCAATAAAGTAAATTTGCATTTACGGGTGCGGGGCGGGGCGGGTGCGCATATCCCCCGTCCCCGGACCCGCATTAAAACTACGGGTTTTCCCCGCACCCGCACCCGGACCCAGTAAATTCGGCTTTTCCCCGTTACAATCGGGGCGGGGGCGGATGGGACCCGGCGGGTGCGGGTTGTGTTGCCATGTCTAGGTAAAGGCACTGGTATTGCTGGAATAGTTGTAGTTAAGGACCTTAGCAGGGGGTAAGGCATCCCTATCTGAGCAGCTCTATCGATGACCCATTCGATGTAAGATTCATGAGTTACACTTAACTTATACTTCAACTGGCTCTTGTTTAACCTGATAATGGATCGCCAAGCTTGTACAAACTGCATTCTCTTATCATTAACATCCTCCTTGTACAAGAAAAACTCGCTGGATAAGAAGAGGTAAGCAAGTCTCATCCTCATAGGGTACCCGAACTGACGTCTGGCAAGAAGTGGGTTATAACTGATGCCCCCGTGTATACCAAGAAGAGGCACATTGGAGAAATCCCCACAATGGTCAATGATCACTCCAGTATCATAAGCTGAGTTGTACCACACTATATCATCTGGGGTAAGAGCCATGAGCTTCTCCGACCATGGAATGAACTCAGATCGAATTTTAGGGCGAGGTAAATGTGAGGTAAACCAAGTGTAGAGCAAGGGTGTACAACAAATGATAACTCCACGCCCTTTAGCCGTACGGTCATGGATTGACAAGTAGGTATCAGCAAGAAAGGTAGGGACAAGGTTTTGGGTAAGGAAAATCTGAATAGCATTCATGTCAATGAAATTGTCAACATTCGGGAAAAGCACAACACCATAGATAATTAAAGCAAGGATGGCCTCAAAGGCGTCGGCATTGGATCTCTCGGAGAAAGTGGTGGCTTTTTGGTATAGGAAATTGAAGGGTAGGCATTGGAGACCTCCTTTAAGGGTAAGATTGGCTTTTATCTCTGAGGCTTCAAGATGAAGAGCAGCCGCGATGGTTGAATACTTGGGTGCGGGTTCAAGACCATGGAAAGGTACTTTGTCGAGTATGGGTAAACCGATCCAATAAGAGTACTCTTCAAGTGTGAGCATAAGCTGATAATCTGGGAAAGTAAAACAGTGATAAAGTGGGTCATAGAACTGGACCAAGGTATGAAGGAGTCCTTCATCGACATCCGTCTTGAGAATACTAAGCAAATAACCATACCGCTCCCGAAAGTGGTCCGGGCTAGTTAACCTCCTTGCTAGCTTCCTTAAATTCTCCAAATCCGGTTTCTTGAAATCATACTTCTTAGTCCTCTTCACAATTTTCTTCACAACACCCTCCATATCTAATATGTTTACAAAAAGATATTACATAAGTCCTTCGATGTTTTAATGGATGCAAAAAGTATATATGTATGAGTGCATGTATGCATGATTATGCTAAAGAACATAGAAAACATGGTGAGGTTAAGTACACAAAGTTGGAGCTGAGGGTAAACACGCCATTTGGTAAGGACTAAGGTTTCAGATGCACTTGTAACCAGGGTTCTAACAAAGTTCCCAAGTTACAACCCCCTCCGAATTTTATTGGATGCCCGGGACAACACCCGGTCCAACAGCGTCCGTAGGAGAGTCTAGTTTGAGCGTAGCATCGCGTGTTGACTAAGACCAAGACAACACTTGGTTAGCCACCGCACTACATCCTAATGGCCAAGATGGGTTAAAGGTAACTAAGGTCCTTAGCTTCGACGGAAACTTAAAAGTAATAATGTCTAAGCGCGACAACACACGCCGACATATATCACTTCAAGATCCTCCGCTAAGTGTGGTTATATCACATGTTCCACCACACGAGAATACTCTCGGCGTGTCACTATGATTCTACCACTCCTATCTTATATTTCACTCAAGCCCGGGTGTAGGACTTATCTCGCCACTCACGTAAAAAAGTAAACAATTAGGCACGTATTTACAAGGTATAAGCAAATAATAAAGCGCAAAAGTAAAGAAAGATAAGTTAGGCTTAACCCTCTAAAAGGTCCCCAGTGAAGTCGCCATTTCTGTGCTCGCGATTTTCGGGTATCAAAATCATTGATCGGATTTGAACCTTTAATCATTGAACTCTCAACTTTTATTCGCGGGAAGGGAAAAAGTGAGTAAAAACCTTTATAAGACCTTGGATCCGGGGGTTGGTTTCGATTGGGGAGGGTGTTAGGCACCCGAACCGACTATGGTATCCCATAGGAACCTTCTACCTATTCTTAATCTTGCGCTAAATTAATTTTACTTATTAAAAAAATTATTTAAGAGTTTAAGTGAAAGAAAGGAGAAAGATGAAGCATGTTTTTGGTTATTTTTATTGATTTGGAAGGGCCAAAACCCTTTGCCTACTTACCCAAATAAATCGGGATCAAAATCAAGTAGTTCGGCTAAAGAACTTTTTTGATGGGTTGAATTGATTTTAACATTTTTTGAAAAAAAGATTTTAAGAAGAAAATACGGTGAAGTTGGTTAATTTTAATTGCAAGAAATCCATGTCTAATGTGGATATTAAATTGATTAACATTTGATTAAGGAAAATAAAAGGAAAAACACTTGGGTTACAAGCCAAGGTTTACTTTAAAGAAATTTGAATTTTTGACTTTTTGATTTTTTGATGAAAATATTTTTCTAAACTAACGGTGAATTAGCGTAACGGCGGAAAAAATAAATAAGCGTAAAGCGATAAATAAAGTGGTAAAGTGTCGGTGCGCGTGTCAGTGCGTGTGTCGATTACATATTACATACCCTAAATACATTCTATGGTCTCAAAATAAAATGACGAGAAATAAAAATGCGCAAAAATAAATTACATTATTTCCCTAATTACAAACTAAACCAAAAATAAAATAAATGACGAAAAATTTAAATATGCATGCAATACTTCTATGAAACCTATTATACACATTAAAAATGCAATTTAAACAAAATAAAATAACAAAACAATAAAATGCAAACACATGAAATAAACATAAATGCAAGATAAGCAAGATCAAAATAAACAAATATTCATGAAAATATTTTTTTAATGCCTAAATAAACAAAAATTATATGAACTAAACAAAAATATGCATGATGTGAAGATTAAAACACTAATTAAAAATGCATGAAATACAGTTCAAGTATTATGTGAATTAAAAATAAATAAATGCATGAAATAAAAATAACAAAAAAAGTTACTATATAAAAAAAATATATGCAGGGAGGGGGTGCAGGCAGCAAAACAAGGGTGCAAATAGCAACAGAATCAGCAAAATGGGCCAAAGGAAGAAAAAAATGGGCTGGGCTATGGGGAACCGGTTCGGTTCATCCTGGATCGGTTCAGGTGAACCGAACCGGTTTTAGAAGCATTATATATATGTTTTTTTGTTCATAAATCCTCATTTCCCCTCTTCACTTCTCTCTCTAAAACAAAACACAAAACCAAGCTCTCCCTTCTCTCTAAAAGCCTCGCCGAAGAAGAAGGTTGGGGCGGCCGGAAAAAAGCTCTGGCATGGTGGCCGGAATAGCTCTGGCGCGGTGGTTGGCCGGAGCGCCGCCGCGTCGGAGTTTTTTTTATTTTTTTTTCAAAATTTTTACACCATTAGCTTCTCCTTCTTTTCCTCTACTCAAAAATAAACTTAGTTTTCAAAGGAACACACCAAACAAGCCTAGATCTAACTTCAAAGTTCACACAAAAACACAAAAAAAAAAATCATGAAAACTACCTTGTTTCTTCTTTTCCGCGTTCTTCTTCTTCTTTTCGTTTTCTATTTGGTTCGGCCTTGCGTTTTTCTTTCTTTTCCTTGCTTAGTTCGGTTCGGCCTTTTCCTTTTGGCTTGTGTTTGGTTCGAAAATGTTGAGTTGGTGATGAACAATGTTGGTTTTGGAACTTTGATGATGATATTGATTTGTGGTTTCTATGTTTTGAGATGTTTATGAGTTTTTATGATTTTTTCTTGAGTTGTGGTTTGAGTTTTGGTTAATTTTGTTGCTGGAATTTTGGATGTTCATGAGTGTTCATGTGATGTTCATGATTGTGACTGATAGGGACCTTTCTGACGCGTGAACAGTACTTTAAATAGTACAAAGTCTCTGATACATTGAAATGACAAAAATACCCCTGCTGAAACTTGGAGGAAAAGTTGGACCAGGACCAATAACAAACTGACATGTGGACTAAATGACTTAAAAATGATAAAATCAGATAAATAAATAAATAACAACAAATAAATAAAAAAAAAGAAATAATTAAATAAATAAATAATAATGAAAAAACGAAAATTAATAATAATAAAAAAGAAATAATAAACATGACTAAAAAAATGTCCCGTCGGAACCAAAAAATGAGGTATTTTAAAATACCTCTCTGCCGAAATTTCGTATGAGACGACTGAAATACGCAGCTTTTTAAATGCTAAATAAAAATAGTAAATCAACGACGTGAACAAAATGAGTTTTTAAAAAAACGTAGACTTTACGATAAATAAAATACGCATAAAACGCGGATAAAAATTAAGAAATTAATACGCGAGTGACATTAAAATATAAACGACGTAAAAAATGAAATGCGATCACAATACGAATAAAAAACAGATATTACGGGAATTAGAGCGCGAACGAACAGCTGAAAACGAACAACGTACGAAATAATAAAAAAATAAATTGGTCAAAATTTGGGATATGACAGATTGCAATAAAATAATTAAACACTAATGCATTTCTCTCTTCTTTCAATTATTTCAAATACAAATGAAACAATATTGACCAAATAATTCGCTTAGTACTTAAGGCGACTCATAAATTATAACCATCTTCTTGGTAAATTATAATTTTATGGAGTTGTGATGGTTGGTTAGAAGAGATGATGAATTTAATCTAAAATTTTAAAGTTTTAGTTATTTAAAATTATTTTCTAATAATAGAAAATACAAGTGAATAAAAAATAGTTGTTTTAGTTCTTTAAAATTGTTGTTAAAATTGTTGACAATAGGGCTGGAAATGAGTCGAGTCGAACCCGTCTGAACTCGACTCGATAAGAATTGGTTCGACTTGAAACTCGAGTTCGATACGAACCTTTTTTTAAGCTCGAGTTCGGCTCACTTAAAGTTCATGAGCAACTCGGCTCGACTCGTTAGGTTCAGTTCGCCAACTCAAATCAAATAATTAAAATGTCAATTTTTTTCTAAAAAACATACTTTCTGATATTTCGACCTTTTATTTTAAATATTTTGGCCTTTAATTTTTATTAGAAAGGCAAATATTAAAATAAATTAAAATTATCACGCACAAATTCGTGATGAATGCAAAAATGACAAAATTATAAACTTGGGTACTCAATGATAATCACCCAGTGGTTTAAGGTTTGGTAAAAAGAAGTTATAAGCTAGCTGATAGCTGAAAAACTAGCTTATAGCTGATGACTGATAGCTGATAGCTTATAGTTGAAAAGCTCGCTTATTAAAAATAATGTGTTTGGTAAAATTAGTTGTTGAAGTGGCTGATAAGTATAAAATGACATAAAAGGATATGTTTTTTTTTAAGTATACACATTTTTTTCTAATGTATTCAATTTTAATATTTTAATTTATGGTTAAATATGTTTTTATGATATCTGCTTTTGGTTTCATAAATGAATCCCAAAAATAAAAATAAGTGTAAGGTGGAAAGAAAAAAGTGCGAGCAAGAATGTATACTATTTTAAAACGTACAGCGGGCTAATTATAACAAAATAAAGTATTTCTTTAAAAAAAATATATAAAGCCGTTCATTAAAAAAACAAAGCAATGGCAATTTTTTATTTTTTAAAAGGAAAAACGTGGCAGTTATGAAATATGTCATAGGTGGTTAGTTTTATTAAAAAATAATTAAATTAAATTAATAAGGTTTAAATTGGAATAAAATATAAAAAGCTACAAGCTAAAAGCTCAAAAGCTACTTGAAATAGCTTTTCAAAAAACACTATAAGCTAGTGGAAAAAGCTTTTTACCAAACACATCTTATTCTATCAAAACAAGCTTATAAGCTAGTCCAACAAGCTATAAGCTAGTTTATTTGTGTTACCAAACACAACCTAAGTTAAAACAGCGCAGTGCTTTTAGTTAAAACATCGTTAATGTTCAATTTTAGTACATTGTTGTGCCGAGCACACACTTCCTTTTTATATAGTTAATCTAATCTCTTTTTGTTTCAAACCCATCGATGTGGGACAATTTTATCTTAGGTAAAAGTTTAGACAATTGACAAAGCTATATAATGTTAACTTCTAATACTTCTAATTTGGAACTTTTTTTCACAGATCTACTGCTCTTATTTTATTATTGTTAGTTGTTGGACATTTTTCTATTTTGTATTTTGGCATGTAACTTATTATTTAATTAGACAAGACTTAAAATCATCATTAGAACGTATCACAAACCAAATAACATATAAACTATCAACTAAGTATATCTTCCATGTACCTAGTTCTTCAAAAGTTGCATAACGTGTACTCAACCCTATACCATGTATCGAAGCAAATTACAAATCAAATGACTATGTAAACAGCCCAAAATAAAAATACAGAAACACCAGAGAAAATTCAACAATTAGAATTGAGAATATCCTCAATATATTCTTCCATTTCCAAACAATGAAGTGTGTGTCTATATATATATATATATATATATATATATATATATATATATATAATGGTAGAGGCAAGATCCGTTATAATTATTTGATCTAATGACTCATACTATTTCAATAATAAATGAAAAGAAAACACATTAAGAAGTTAATAGGAGATTAACATTAATGAGATACTCTTGATTTGGTATTAATTACTTTCTCTTTCTTCTCAAAATATGAAGTTGCATTCTTTGTGCTATTGCCATGTCTACCATTATCGATGTCTGCAAATTATTTTTATATAAATGTTTTCTTTCATGGTTAAAAAAGAAGCCAAGTTTTTTTTTTGTCAGAAAAAAAAAGCCATCTTTACTCCGTAAAAAAATTTGAATAGTTATTTTTAATGTTTGTTACAACAAAACAACATTAAAAAAAGTTGAAAATTGGTGAAAATCATGTCCATGATAAAATTAAAGAGACAAAATCATTAAACTACAATCGAAATTAACATCACACGAACAATATGCCAATTACTTTTATTTTACTGGTCAAACAACACAAAAATATTATCTGTCTTATATTTTAATAAGAGAGAGAAATAAAATAATTAATAACAAATTAAAGAGTATCTCTTATAGTAATAATCTTCTACTAGCATCTTAATGTGCTTCCTTATTCATTTATTGTTAACAAAATATGAGCTGTTAGATCAAATAATTATAACGGTTGAGATCTGGTGTAAGTCTAAAGACTTACACCTGGTGTCAACGGATCCTGCCTCTTTTATATATATATATATATATATATATTATCGAGTCAACTCATGAACCCACCGAGTCGAACTACATATAGTTCAAGTTCGGCTCATTTATTTCACGAACTTAATTTTCAGCTCAAGTTCAGCTCATTTGGTTCATGAACCAAGTTCAACGAATTAATCGTCGAGTCGAATTCCGAATTATATTCGAGTTGGTTCGGTTCATTGCCACCCCTGTTTGACAACAAACGAAGTAATGGATTAGATAAACTAAGTTCTTCGTTGGGTCTATCCATGCCAATCTGTAATATATTTGTAGTCTTGGACCTAATCAAACTTTTCTGAAAACATCATGAAAATATCTCTCTGAGAAAGCGTCTAACTCGATCGGTCTCTTTAAACTATACTGACTAAATATAGTGAACATGATTTTCACGTCGTCATCGTTTTAGAGCTTCATATGGGTGAATGATGTAAGATATTTACATGTCATAAAACTATATACACGTGAGTATAATAGGATCGTCTCCACAGGGAGTTGCTTATATCTTATGCATTTCAACATCGTTTATCATTTTAAGTGTTTGGATTTAAAATGTTTGTTTGTATAAACCTAAATTATCTATATGACATAAAACAAATAGAGTAGAGATAGGGTCGTTTCGCTTGGGGTCAGAAACACACAACCAAGCGTAACAACTGCAATGTCTCGATCTAATAACGGATTCTAGCTTTTTAAACGACATTATCACAATCATTCAACAACATCAGTCGTATCCAAATGATATCGTTATTTCTAAGGGATCGTTTAAATGTCGATTTCCCAAACTATTTAAACAATCACAAAGTCGATTGGATCGTTTAATCGATGATTTCCCAATCTATTAACCGGTCCAAAAGCATTAAGTTCTTGATTAAAAGTGATTATCAAAGATTAAATCTCATGTCTAGAATGAAAACTTAGATAGATTGTTATTCTATTCCTATGTCCAAAAGTATCTGTCAATATCATTTCAAATCTCAATAAAGCTTTAAATACAAGAATAACAACAATATTGAATAAATAAGCTAAAAACATATATTAAAAGATCAAGAGTTTACATGATAGCTTGTTTGAATACCTCAAAACCCACAAGGGTAGATGTAGCTACATATGTCTATGCAAACTTGGCAAAGGATGAAGGAAAGATGAAGATTCCATGCTTAGATTCATGATGTCTCAACAAATCTTGGGTTGAATATACTCTTAACTCCCTTGCTTTGTCTCTCTCTATATATATATATATATCTATCTCTCTCTCTCTCTCTCTCTCTCTCTCTAAAAATTGGAAAAATAGCAAAAAGAATGAAGAAGAAGTCCAAAAATGAGAGAAAAGCTATTTATATGACTGAAGCTGTCGGCGCACGCTTAAGCGAGCGGATGAGGCTTAAGCGTGCGGCGGGAAAATCTTCCGTTGGCCATTGAGAAGCTGCCACATGTGTCTTATCCACTGCAGATGAAGGACTACGCTTAAGCGTGCAAAATCTGGTGCTCTCTGGAACTCAGACGCTTAAGCGTGCAACTTAAATCTTGGAAGCGTGTGGGAAGCGTCCTGAAAGCGTGGAAGGGTTGTGGCTATTGGAACTTGCACGCTTAAGCGTGTTGTGGACGCTTAAGCGTGCAGACTTTGGTTCATAAGCTTCTTTCTTGTTCCTTGCTTGTCATTTCCTGCATAAAAGAGATGAAATCAGGCATGTAAAGCATAAATGGTAAAAGTACAACAATTGGTAGCTTTTCCTTAGATAACTTGCAGAACAAGTCACTAAAATACCTAATTTAACATATGAATTATATTACTTTTGAGCACTTATCAGTGAATCGAACACGCCCGTATCAGTAGATTGATGAATGACGATACTCAAGATTGTCCACCTATCAAGTGTCTTTGTGGTTGAGACAACCATTAATTTGGTTCAGCCGATCCTTCAAGCCAAACAATTTAAGACAATGCAGACCTTAACCAGATTGAGTTTTCCCTTTTTTATTATATAATATGAATCAATGAAATACTATTTAAGATTATATAATATGAAATATGCCCAGAATATGAACGACATCGTTACCAACGAGGTTTGGCTGATGATTGGAACATGATTAGGAACTATTGAAGATGGACCACATGACAAATGGTTCATTTGACCTTGGGGTTTACTTATGTGTCTATAAACAATATTTCATTCTTCTTTACTTTTTATATAATTATAACTCAAATGAATTTTTTTTTTTTTGCGGTTATAATGTCATTGTCAAGATAGAGAGCACTAGAGATAAGGTGAAGAAAAAAAAAAAACTCATCAATTTTATTTGGGTTAAATATGTTTGAAGTCCATATAAAATTACAAGCTTTCAAATTTAATCGCTACAAAATTTTTATTCTTTTTTGTCTATGTATGTATTTTATAGGGACTATTTTAGAGGACTAAATATGTCCATTTTTTGTAAAAAAAGAAAAATTAAAATAGAAACTGTTTTTATAAATTACAATATTATCGAGGATTAAAACTTATAAATTTGAGATTTTGTAAGGATTAAAAACATTAATTCATCTTATTTTAATGGGTTTGAAAAACGGGTTCATGTAAAACGGAACAAAACCACATTCACGAAGCAATATTCCTCTGAAAACCTCAATCCTCAAACCCTAAATAATCGATAGAGCTACCTTTTGCGATTTCAGAACTTGGATTTTGATTGATTCTCGTAACCATGTCGAAAACCATGCTTAACCGACTTCTTGGTAAACCAAAACCAAAAGTCAGTGCTTTTGAAACTATAGCCAAATTAAACGAGGTAACACCGATTTCGCTTTTCATATTCATTTCTCAATTCTGTGTAATTTATTTATTAATTGATCTTTTCACTCTTCATTGTATATCTTTTCATATGCATTGTTCTGTAACGTTGTATACTATTTTATTTGTATAACTTTTTTAACATTGTTTGATTGATTGTGTAATGATGAATGCGTGTGAAAGTTTTAGGATCAAAACCATAGGCATTATACAATTTTATACAGATGAAATAGTGTAGGGCTTTAAGCAGTTATTATGATTTTCAACTGTAAAACCGTAGGAACAGTATCCAGAGCAATGTACCTAAGTTTTACGAAGGTTTATTAGTTGTTTCTAATAGTAGTTTACTCTTTTGGGGGAAAAATTCTTATTTTGAATGTTTTGTTTCTTGGATGATGTAGACGCTCGAAATGCTAGAGAAAAAGGAGACAGTGCTACTTAAAAAGGCTGGAGCGGAAGTTGAAAAGGCCAAAGAATTCACGAGGGCGAAGAATAAAAGGGGTATTTGACAATATTCATGTTATAGAGAATACTATTTTGACATACAATACATTTCCTCCTTTAGGAATCTCGTTATTACTGGAGTTGGCTCATGGGTCAATGATATTGTTTTTGAATTTTTTCCTCATGCAGCGGCAATACAATGTTTGAAGAAGAAGAGGCTATATGACCAGCAAGTAGAGCAGCTTGGAAACTTCCAATTGCGTATCCATGATCAGGTGTGTGAACACAACTTTGTTGTAGTTAGTAGCTTATAACTATTATTTTCAAAACCGATCTAGCTATTAAACTGTTAAAAAGAAAGACTTGGGCTATTTTTGGATATCTAATGGAGAGTGGAATGAAGTAGAATAAGATATACTTGAGTGGAATGAAATGAAATAAGGTACCATTTTCCATACCATTGTTTGTTTATTTTAACGAAAGAGTTGGGTTTTACTCCAGTCTCCCCTTTTGATGGGCAAGGAAAAGTTGGGTTTTGGATGAAATGAGATTGAATTCATTCTGTGTAACGCCTTCTCATTCCATCTCATCTTTATTTTAAACAATCCAAAGTATTTAACCTTTTTGATTCCACTATTTTTCATCATTTTCCATCAATCCAAACATAGCCTTAAGGCTGCAAATTTCAATCTGATTTGAAGCGGGCGGTGAATGTTAGAACTTAGAAGTGTCTTTATTGCTTTTTTAATATTGACAATTTATGGTTAATGTCATGATTTGATCTTCTTATTTTCATACAAATTGACCCGCATACTTGAGACACTCGCGTCTTTTTCTATCTGTGCTAAGCTATGATGCATAGGTACAGGTACGGTACGGGTACCGGTATCGGTACGGGTACCGGTATCGGTACTTAATACGGAAAATTTTAAAAAATGAAGGTACGGTACGTTGATATAAAACATAAAAAAAAGAAGAGACTTTTCAAGTGAATTACTACCATTGTTGTTGTAAAAACATGTTTATACAAAAATCAATTATAATAAAAAATAGTATAATACTAGTCGTATTTTGATCGTGTTTAACCATACTTTTCAGAATTTTACTTTTTGTGTGCACCCCCTCTACTATCTTCATCAAAAGCAAGATAGGGAATTGAAATACAATAAAAAAGCAAAATAATTTTGGTTACTTTTCCACAGCCCATACGTGATACGTTTTTGCTGCACCAACTACGATGAAACAACTAAAATTTGATTTTTGCATCCCTTATATGGCTCTTCTCCATACACACTAAAATTTCCAATCACTTAAGATGAGACTTTACGATTTTCTCTGTTATGGGTGCTTCTCCAACTTTCTCTTTAATGCTCTTATTCCTAAGCTTATATTGTCTAATGTTTGCACTCATTCATCGTAATGTTTTTAGCGCTGTAACGGTTAGCTTACATTGGTGTAAGCTCTTTATCTCCCACTATTCATTCTCACACAACATTGTAGTTCTTATGTTGTGCAGTAAAAAATTTCATCAGGCTTGACCGGGATTTTCATATCACAAATTACACCAGAAACATTCCTCTTTTTATCTAGATATGCATGCTAGTATTGTTAAATTGATTGAGCAAATCATTAAGATTAAATATTAAAATAGAAATATTATAATTCTGCTGTTCGGTATGAGATGGATATCACAAATGTGTGAGAAGAACGGAAAAAAATGTCAGAAAAAAATGAAAAATCCCCTTGCAACTATATGTTGACTCAGATGTTATGAATTATATTTGCATGATTTTTTAACATGCATCAGTTTTATTTTGAATCCCTAGAAGTAGAAGAAAGAACTATTGTCACATTAGACAAATTAAAAGAGATGGCTAGTTTTGGTTATTATTTGGGAACCAAACAACTATTGTCACATAATTCTAGAAAAAATTACAAAAGACGGAGCAGTTCAATCATTTGAATCATTCGCACAGTTTGAATGGTTCATGGGTCATGATTAGTTACATGTCTTCCCAGCCTGACTGGCAGATTGAGTTTAGTTTCTACTTATATTTGTTACTGCTAGTGGGCAACATGATTATTTTTTTTTGTAAGTATTATTTTTATCATATACTTGTAATATGTGTTGCAGATGATAATGTTGGAAGGAGCCCAGGCGACTACAGAAACGGTTGATGCGTTGAGAACTGGAGCATTTGCTATGAAGCGCATGCAAAAAGAATTGTACGTAGCAATGTTTATAATATTTCCTTTCTTTCATTGTTAATGTACACTTATATGTTTTACCTCTTTAATGCTTGTTCTAAAACCTGAGAAATACTGTATGAACAAATATCTTCATGTTTTTAGCTAATATTGTTTCATGCTCTTGCTCTTAACCGGTTGCTATATTTTTTTCAGCAATCTTGATGATGTTGACAATATCATGGATGAGATCACTGAACAGACAGAAAAGATGAGACAGGTTCAGGAAGCATTGTCAGCTCCAATTGGCGCAGCCGACTATGATGAGGTTGTCTTCTCAACTGTTAATTTTGTTTTTATTTATTTACTCTATGCTGAAGAGGATTTTTTTATTACAAGATTGATCCCATTTTTTTATTATTTCAGATTGAATCATTATTGTACATTGACATATGTATTATATGATACAATATACCCAGGCAACATACTGAATTTATTTTTTATTTCAGGATGAATTGGAAGCAGAACTTGAAGAGCTAGAGGGTGCTGAGTTGGAAGAACAGCTTCTTCAGCCTACAATTACAACTCCAGCATCCCCGGTGCATGTCCCAGCTGGGCAGCAACATACCCACCCTGTGTCTGTGAAACCAACAGCTGAGGAAGATGAATTGGCAAAGTTGCAGGCTGAGATGGCACTTTGAGCAGGTTCCATAACTCGTCCACCACACCATTTATTCAATGAATGCCTTAAGGGCCGTTTGTTTGGGATTTTCTTGAAAGAAAATCTATTTTTTTAACTTAAAAAAAATAAAAAATTATAGTGTTTGTTTCAGATTTTAAAAAAATTCATTTGTAGCCTCAAAATGAAAAGCTATTTCTAGTAGCTTTAATTTTAAAGTTGAAACAAACACACCCTTAATCTGTTTTGGTTGGATTAGTATTTCAATTAACGCAGCAGTCCAGTGGTTTGTGTCTGCTCCAATTTCATGCTTGATATCACTTTTCACAATTGATTTAATTTATACTATCGTAGTTTGAATTGAATTGCTTTAAGTTGCTTGTCAGAATAAAGTTCTGAATATCTTATTTTATGCATTTGGTAACTTTGCTTGTGTTTTATTAAAACCAGAATTTTGCAGGCATTGGTGTGCATGATGTGTTACCTCTAAAGATTTGGAACCGGTGACTTGGAGAGTTCTGCCTAACCTTACATTCACTTAAATTTTTTGGGGAATTATTGAACAGACATGATGTATATATAGGTGATAATTTTGAAACAACCCTTTGAAAACTTATTTCGCATCTATCAGGAAGTTGAAAACCGTGCTTTACACATTATACATGTACTGTTGCAAAGTATATTGATGCATTTGGTTTTTTTTTTCCCCCTTCCGGAAACCTTGTCATCTATGAACGTTATTCATCACATTAACGAATAACAACAAATGAATAATGGTCGGTTTTGATTATGAGCGATTGTGAGCAAATGAGATTTAGATAAAACAGGAGCTATCTGTTTTTTTCTGCCTCTCTTCATACTGTCGAGAGCTTGCATCACAGATTTGGTAATGTGTTTGTGTGTGCAAACGTATTAAGTGTTTGAGTTGAATTTGGATAAGGAAGTTTCTGCGTTATTGGCTGAATTTGGAGATGTGATTAGGGGTATAAAGATGTTGGAGTTGAGATTTGCATAAAAATGTTTGGTTTGTTAATAAATTAAGTTAAATTACACTAACCTCCCTTATTTTATTTATAAATTGACAAACACCTCCCTTCCACCCTTTAAACAGTGTTAGCTCTCCCACTTGCACACTCTGGGACTGGGTTCCCGTTTCTTCATTGTGTATCAAGTTTTGTGGTTACAAGCAACATGGATATTGCCCGTCATAAGCAGTATTAAGTTAAGGGAGAAAAGGCAACAAAAATGAATCAATACCATAGGAAACTATTTCAATTCCACTACGCTTGAAGATTGCACAGCATTCATTCAATATTGCACATGAGTCCCATCAAATTATGTGAGTCTCATAATTTAAATAGGTGACTGATATTATCGAGACGGATTTCAAGTATGTAGTAGATGATATTGGTAATCCGAAGTTTGATATTCAAGACGTTGTCTAATGTGTGCGGTGCACATGTCTTGTCTTTGCAATTGTCAGCGTTGTTTCTCTTTTGGTTTTCCTTATACTATTATAATTAATTAAAGATCAATTTGATTCTCTCAAACTTACTTTCTCCCGTCTCAAAATAATTATCTTTTATCATTTCACTATCACTTAAAAATATTTGTTTCTCTTTTTTCCATGATTATATTATTATTTATTGAATTTCATCCAACTTAACTACTCCACTAACTACAATTAATAAAGATATTTGAGTAAATGATACTCCCTCCGTTCCAAATTATAAGCAAAAAAAACTCATTTTCTTTGTCCCAAATTATAAGCAAAAAAGACCAACTTTTATCATATTTAATTATGTTGTTTCAAAAACTTATCTTTTCCAAAGGAAAATTAAATGCAAAGTGCATTCAATTTGCTCTCTCTTTCATTTTATCAATAATCAACCACCAATAAAAAACTTATCATTTTTTTGCTTATAATATGGGACGGAGGGAGTATTAATTTTGAGAAATGCTAGTAACACACATTTTTCAACACACCCTTTTTGATTGGTTACAATTCACATGGAACCCACATGATTTGGTGAGACCCATGTGAATTTTAACCAATGAAAGAGTGTATTGAAAAGTGTGTGTTGCTAATATTTCTCATTAATTTTACTATTGAATTCAACACAAATGAAAACTAATTTCATCCTTATTTTCGAATTTCTCATTTTGGTTTTGAACTAATAATGGTGTTTGGGTTTTTCTTTCTTGTATTAAAATTGAAGCTTGGCGGGGATTTAGAAATGACAGTGTTTTAGGGAAGACTTCTTTGACGGTTTTGTATAGAGTTATGGTTTTGTGGGTTTTGGTTTTTGTGGATTTGAGCAGACTAGGCACTACTGTCATGCCCATTCACTCTTGCATCTTCATTCCAGATTGGAGGATTTCAGTTTAAGTTGTCTTATGAGAAAGAATGAACTAAGAATAAGTGCATTATGATGTTGTAGTGTTAAATTGGAATTTTGTGTTGCAATTCGAACCTAGAAGAAAGATTGTTTTTATTTTTTTACTTTTCTGAGTTTTGATGATGAATGTGATGAATTTTTATGGGTTTAATGACGAATATGATGAATTTTATAGGTTTGAGAATCAGAGTAGTCAATAGTAGCTGATAGCGGTGCTACGGCGGTCGCGTGCAGTATAGCGGTGCAGAATCAAATAGTGTCTGCTATTGCTATAGTGGCTTATCGGTTAACGGATTTGGGTATGTTGTTTGATTATAGTAGTAAATTTTCAAATTGACACAATTTTTAAAATCATTATGGTATTTTGGAGATTTCGTAAACCCTAACATTTTTCAACTCTTCCTCTCTTATCACCTGCACCACGAAACACAATCTTCTATCTTCCAACTGAAAAACAGGACCTTGAGATCTTTTTTCTCTTTCTCTGCACTCAACTCACAATCTCTTCCTACGTATCGCTGTCGTCGATTCTTTTCCACTGTTCTCACATGATCTTTTCCTCTTCCACTGCTTATATCAATTTTGTTCTCTTCCTCTCTTCTTTCTTTATTCGTTTCTTTGTCTTTTGTTTCATGGTTTCTCTATTTTTCTTCCGCTATTTTCTTTTGTTTAATGGTTTCTCTTGTTTTATGATTTTTTTTATTCGGTCCTATATCTTTTGTTTTTTGGAGTTTTGATTTATGAATGTTTCATGAGATTTAGTGTTATATTTAATTTTATATTAAATATATGTTTTATTATGTAATTTGTCCAAAAAACAGTCAAATACCAAGGACCGTTACTTGTCATACCGCTATATTCTATCATGTTGTCCCACCTTTGGGATCAGTCGCTACGTGCCGCTATCTGGGATTGACTACGATGTTGAGAATGAAGATGATGAATGTTAACGTACAAAGGTTAACAAAATGGATTTATTTGGTGACGGAGATGAGTTGATGAACCAAAACGTAACCGTAACGAAAATTAATTATTGAACCAACATAAAACCTCTTAAATAGTCAAGGGCCGGAATATCTAATTTACTACTCTTTATTACAAGAATGTGATACATTGATACTTGAGCTTACATACCAGAGAGAAGAAGCAAGCACCCTCTAGAAAAGAAAAACAAAGAAGAAACAAGAACCGGAGAGAAGCTTCTCTGATTTGTTGCCAAGTCATTCACCTTTTCTTTCTATTTCTCTGCATTTTTTTCGTTGTTGAGACCCATAACCGATCCAACCCACCTGGACAAACCGACCGACAAATCCGAGCCAATCAACGGTCGAATTTGGGTCTCAATTTGGTGCCTTCGGTTTCATCCACTGTGGCATTTTTGGGGCCGAAACCACCCAGTGCTCAACCCTAATATCAGAGCTACTCGCAACGTTTTCACGTTTATTGATCATTGTATTTGGAACATTTTATTGAATGAATTTCTTGATTTTGTTTGTGTAAAAAAAATCTAACAAGGTGACATCAAAGGCAAAATTAATTTTCAATATCTATAATCTACATGTACATCCTCTGTTCAATAATTTCACGAAGATAAAAGCGACTGTGAAAGAGGCAGAATTCTCCATGTCACTGGTTCCAATTCTTATGTATGCCCCATACCATTCTCATCATCAATGCCTGCAAAATTCTGACCTAACCAAAGCGAGAAGCAATATATCCATAACAAGAACTGCTTAAAACTGGACAGGCATATTTTTCTGCCAAGCAGCTTCAAGCAATTCATTTCAAAATATTATCATACAGCAGAATTCAACTGTGCAAACGTTGAAATGAAACAAGAATCCACAAACCATTCAACTGCTATACATTAATTGCCATACCAATCATACAAACATATTAATGCATAGATAAGAATAGATCAATAGCGTCGTAGCCGAGAAAAGGGACCTGCTCAAAGTGCCATCTCAGCTTGCAAAGCTGCCAATTCTTCCTCAGGAGTGGGCTTTGTATGCACCGGACGAGTAGGCCGCCTAACTGGGACATGCACCAAGGCTTCTGGAGTTGTAATTGCAGGCTGAAGAAGCTGTTCTTCCAACTCAGCACCCTCTAGCTCTTCAAGTTCTGCTTCAAGTTCATCCTGAATGGCAAACAAATTCAGAATGCTGACCGAATATTTCACATAATGTGTAAATAGACGCTTAATGACAAACCTATCAAAAGATAAATTTCCATAGCAGAATGAAAATAAAAATTATTATTAGAGATAACCTCGTCAAAATCAGCAGCTGCACCAATTGGAGCTGACAATAATTCCTGAATCTGTTTCATGTTCTCAGTCTGTTCGTTAATCTCATCCATGGTCGCGTCAACATCATTAATATTCCTGAAAAAAATATAATATTGCAACTCAACAATGTTACAAATCAGTAACCTAAAGATAAGAAAGAGCGTTAAACAAAAAAGGTCACGTCAGAAGAATATTATAAAAAAATTCAGGTTTTAAAACAAGTAGATATACCAACAACAACTAAGCCTTAACACACACCAAGTATATACTAACATGCAAATAATATATATATATATATATATAGGCTTAATTAATGATGTGGTCCCTTAAGTTATTTGTTAGTTACATTTTAATCCCATAAGTTATTAACGTTACAATTTGGTCCCTTTAAGTTATCTTCCGTCAACCAAATAAATTTTCACCGTCAAAACCGTTAGCCCAATGTCTAAGGTGGATACACATTGCAAGTTGTCACGTCACCGTTCACATGTGCCTATTTAACGTTTTGGCAAAAGACTGACAGTGAGGATTTATTTGGCTAACAGATACTAACTTAAGGGACCAAATTGTAACGTTAATAACTTATGAGACCAAAATGTAACCAACAAATAACTTAAGAGACCAAATCATTAATTAAGCCTATATATATATATATATAGGTTATGCTAGAAGCACCCATAAATGTTTTAGCAACCCACACCTCAAGTGTGATTTCCACCTTTTAGTTATAACTTTGCTAAAAAACACCTTCATAAAAATTAGTTAGTGTCTTTTAACAAATGTTCATAGAATAACTTGCTAAAAGACACCTTCATAAAATGTGTCTTCTAACAAAACCCTATATATATATATATATATATATATATATATATATATATATATATATATATTGATCAGAATATCAAGAATAAGATCAGAATTTTTTTAAACATAAGAGTGCTACATACGTTTCTTGTTGCATAGTCTTCATAGCAGCCGCTCCAGTTCTCAACGCGGCTACGGTTTCTGTGGTTGCCTTGGCACCTTCCAGCATTATCATCTGTAACACATATTACCAGCATAAGATATAAAAGACACTTAAAAACTGAATCATGTTGCACTCATAGTTATCAGAACAAGACTGAACTGGTTTCTCAGATCGAGAAAACTTAAGAACTGATCCTCCAATCGGTCAACTCAACCCTAAAAAAACAGTGCAAAAAATGGAAGTACTAGTAATCAACCAGTCAACCCGCATGAACAAGTCACAGTTCATTGCTCAAATGATTGAACAGGTCCGTTAAATAATATAATAATAATGATATTTTTATTACCAATTTATTTAGAATCAATATGAGAAAAACAACAATTTGTTATGCAACAAGATTTTGCTACTAATCTCCTGTCTTCCCCTTCTGCTCACATTCTATATGATACTAGTATGTATATTAGAGATAATATATATCACTTCAAATATTATGGTAGATATTTTTATAGTTTTCTTTAGGTTTATTCAATCGGTCGGTCCCTTAACTTAATTGATTGTCTCAATTTGGTTCCCTATCTATAATTTGTATCAATTTGGTCCCCTATATTTTGCTCTCTGTTACTAGTTTTAGCCATTCATGTTAGTTTCTCTTAAAGATACGTTAACTTATGTACCAGTTTGGTCCTCTATGTTTTGCTCCGTTACTAGTTTTAGTTCTTTTTGTTAACGTTTTTTTTAGAGAAACTAACAAAAAGGACTAAAATTAATAATAGAGCAAAACATAAGGGACCAAATTGATACAAATTATAATTAAGGGACCAAATTGAGACAATCAATTAAGTTAAGGGGCCGGATGATTGAATAAACCTTTTCTTTATTTATTTATACATGTTTCACACACAGACCGGTAAATATAATATTTGTTTACTTTCATATGATTATATATCATTACTAGGCGCAGCACCAACGCAAAAGCTCAAGGGAAAAATATCCATTTAAGGGAAATGTCCATGTTTTTGCATGAAAATCGCATAAAAGCCATCAGGAGAAAATTGTTGAATGCCTAAGTTTTGCAAGAAAAGTAGAAAACTATAAAAATGCCTTTAGGTAGATTTTTTTGTAGAAAATTGACAGGTAGTCGGGCTTCTGATCGGGTTTAATAGAGTGTATGTGAGTCTATATCTACGTTAATATACAAAATGGTGATTGAACTAAGCAGACTTGAACCTTTCTTTTTAGCGATTTAATGATCAGTCCAGTTTTGAATCTTTTTAGCGATTTAATGGTTGGTCCACTTTTTAAAATAATGAATTTAACTGCTGGATATGAAATTGTAGTTATTGAAGAAGAAGTTGCACTGTCACCTGATCATGAATACGCAACTGGAAGTTTCCAAGCTGCTCTACTTGCTGTTCATATAGCCTCTTCCTTTTCAAACATTGTATCGCCGCTGCAATAGATAGAGATTCAAAAAGAAAACTTTACTAGAGATTAATATATTATTGACTCTTGAACCTACTCCACTAATAATGGATTTCTAAAGAGGGGTGTGTCTGTGTGTGTTGAGATATTTTTAGCATAAAATGTCCAGGTAAAACTTATCTATAGAAATTTGGTAAAATGTACAGTAGAATGATCAGGTAATGCTTGTCTATGCTCATTGCTCACCCAGTCACTCCCACTTTCACTCTAGTCTTTCCTTTTCTATCAGTTCACATTTCATAAAGTGGTGTTGTAGTAGGCACCCTAAACCTCTAACTACCGAACTACCCTAGATCTGATTTAACAGCTTCTATAAGTCATCTCTAAAGATTGTCAAACCAATCACCTATGAAGAAACTTTACCCTCTTTTCTACGGTTGGTGCTACCCAAGTTTCTCTTCAATGAAGGCTCGATTGATTTTGAGCAAAGTACACATTCGTATTCTCCAAATTAACAAAAGTGCAAGTCATGAGGAGGGATACACTATGGGCTCTGTTTGGATTAACTAATTTGAGTTTTTCTATCGGCATAATTTTTGTGGTAGTGTTTGGGAGACCTTACAAAAACAGCTTGTGACGTGTTTAATAGGCTTTTTTCAGCTTATTTTCATAAGTTCTCCAAAATAATATATGGAAACAAACATACAAATTTTTTTTTAATTTAATTTCATCTTTTGCTATAGAAACAGGGTCTGTGCGTCCCACTTATATTCTTGAAAAAGAAAAAGAAAAAAATCCATGGATTTTTGTACGTACCCCTTTTATTCTTGGCTCTTGTGAATTCTTTAGCCCTTTCAACTTCAGCTGCAGCCTTTTTAAGAAGCACGCTCTCCTTTTTCTCTAGCATTCCAAGTGTCTACATGATTCAAGCAACAAAACACTTCAAGTTATAAATAAAATTCCCTCAAACTGTAAACCACTGCTAGAAACTATGGAACAATTGATATTCAACATCAGCTTATCAATTAAAAAAACAAAATTATATTCCTAATAACAATATAAACGTAATCGAGTGCTAGCAGTTTAAAGAGTGAACAGTTATGCAGAATTCAGTAAGAAAAATTGAGTTATATTTATTTACCTCATTTAATTTTTCTAAAGTTGATAGAGTATTGGCTTGTTGATCCTGTTTAGTTTTACCAAAAAGCTTTGAAAACATGGATGATTTCATCTTGTGAGAGAGAATTATGAGTCTCCCTGTGACAGAAAAAACAGAATCCAATATGAGAATTATGAAATTGTAATATAAATGAATGATGAAGATGAAGGAACGAACCCTGTTAGGGTTTGGAATTAGAGGAGGGAAACGCGTGCGAATGCGAATGCGATAGGTACTTCTTGAACAAGAGAAGAAAAACGAAATAGAGAAAGCGAAGGATACTTGCTTAGCTCCCTTCTACTAAGCGCGGCCCACACGGATTAGTTTGTTTCGTTAGTAGTATTTATAATCTGGGTCCCTTTATAGAGGTCAAACCACTTATCTTTTTTCTAACAAAAAACAAAACCACTTATCATTTAACAATTCAATTCTTTGATGCATCATAATTTTAGGAAATTAAAACTAACTATTCACGTAAATCCTCCTTCAAAAAAAAACAAATGTAAATCTTGATCGTACCTATAGAAATATTTGTAAATTTTGAATTTCAATACACCAACAAATCATGTTTCAAACGGTAATTTAACATATATAATATAATTTCTTATCTTTTAATGGAATTTAATTTTTTAATTAAAATTTAAAAAAACATTATTAAATGATACAACAGTAAATAAAATAGTTTAAATGAAGGGTGGAACATGTAACAAAAAAGTCAATCCAAATTTATGTAATTTCTTTGTATACGGTATAGAAGTATCAATAACGTTCAATTCCATCGAATACATTTCAAATTAAGGAAAATGGAAAATTGGTCGAATGAGTGGTACCCAATGGAATGGGTCCATCTCACTCCATTCAATTCAATTTATTTTTTACAAAATCAAACAAAATGTTACTATATCTCACTTCATTTCATTCCACCACCCTGTATCTCTACCAATCCAAACATAGCGTAAGTGTCGTTTGAATACTAATTTTGTGTTTTTAAAAGTAATATTTGTCAATTGTATCATTCTCAATTATTCTTACTCACTACTAATTAATATTATCTATTTGAAAAATTCAAATTTATTTTCTTTTAAACAAAGTTTATTTTTTTGTTATTGTTTGTCTTATACATGCAACCGTAAAGATTAATATTTTGAATTAGATAGGACCGCAATAGACGATACAACTTTTCCTCCAAAAATTATCGATTATTAATTTAACGACTAAAATCTATTAAGTTTTTTTTTCTTCCAAAGTACACTAACATTGACAAATCTAAAATATGTTTTCTCTTTACATACCAATTTTACACGTATAAAGACAAAATAATTTATGAATGATGGAAAATTAAACTAAGATATTTTTTGAAATGATATCAGTGATTACGCTGTTATGTTTATATTTTCTTGTCTTTGTTTAGATTTAAATCTAGAACCTTCAACTTTTTTAATCCATAACTCAAATGAGATATGCTTATTCCTCCAAATATGGTAAGATCGATATATGATAATAGGACAATATTATTCATTTTCCCTTGGTTGTAATAACTAACTATGCTAATAATAAATGTAGAATTTTGTTTTTTTTGGTTAAATATGTTTTTGGTCCTTATAAATATATCAACTTTTTGTTTTAGTCCCTCTAAAATTTTCCTTCAACTTTTAGTCCCTATAAAATTTTCAATCACTACTTTTGGTCCCTATTTTTAAGTTAAATTTTATATTTTTTATGAGATTATGCAGATATGTGTATAATATTGTAAAAATAATTCCCCAACAAAATTAGAATTTTTTAACAAAAACATAAATTAATTATGAATTTTTAACCATAAAAAACATAAAATTCATATTAA
The DNA here is from genome assembly GCA_946800305.1 of Medicago arabica. NCBI lineage: Eukaryota > Viridiplantae > Streptophyta > Magnoliopsida > Fabales > Fabaceae > Medicago > Medicago arabica. The sequence continues at coordinate 68,879,011 of OX326964.1, forward strand.
ATTTATGTTTTGTTAAACAAATCTAATTTTTTTTTTGAGAGATTATTATAATATTATGAATTTTTCTGCAAAATTTTATTCAAAAATATGAATTCTACATATGAGTTTGCTTTAAAAAAATGACCAAAAGTGAAGATGGAAAAAATTTTAGGGACTAAAAGTTAAAGAAAAATTTTAGAGGGACTAAAACGAAAAGTTTATATATTTATAGGGACTAAAAACATATTTGACCATTCTTTTTTGTCAAGTAGACTAGTGGTTAGAGCTCACACAATTTAAATTGTAAAGAAGTAGAATGTCCGAAGTTCGAACCCAACATTACATATAATATGCAATATAGCTATCGACTGAGCCGAGCTATCCTCACAGGCATGGTAGAATTTAGATGTTAGTGAAGTAATGCTACAAAATATCAAAAATTTAGTTGGAAGCCCAAATTCAATGTAAGAAAAAAATTCATATAGAACCTATTGGATACACATTCTATGTTCTTCGTCTTTCAATTGAATGTACCAATAATTTTCATTATTGGTCTTAGAAATTTGTATAGTATGATCTAGGGTTCTAAGACCAATAATGAATTTTGGTGTTACTGATTAAAAATCAAGATGATTTTGGTGTTACTGATTTAAAAATATTTATTTGATAAAGGGTTGATTGATGGGGTTGGGTAGCTCAAATTGTTTAAAATAACAGCGAGTTCTCCTTATTTTTTTCCGAATCTCAATTCTTTCAGCGTCTAATTCAACCCAATCTTCCTGCACAATTTCAGCGGTTAGTGAGATTATCTCTCAAAATTCTCTTATTATTATAGCAGTGGAATCATGCATGATTTATTGATTGGTGAGGGTTTCACATAATTTTACTTTGATTAAATCTTACTTAGTTTGTAATGTCAATGATTTGTTGAATCGCATCGATGTCTAGAAAACCAGTCTCCAACACCAAATTTTAGTCCGTTGATTCATAATTCATAATATCAATATAGATACGCAATTTATATAGTTTTAGTCTAGACCAGGTAACAAAATTTCTACTTTCCAACTTTACAGGGTACTGAGCTGATTGTTATTTATGGCTCGATCAACCAAAATCTTTTACCTGTTCGACCACATTAGAACTTTCGTCAATGCCAAGGTTAAATGGATCCGAGACGATTATCTTGACACTGCAGTCTTCAAAGAGCAAAATCTCAAACACCTAATTTCTCTTGAGAATCATATCATTTCGTCTCCGTCAAAATCCTTATCCATTTACAATGCTTCCATCCTGAAATTTTCACTCGACCTCCCCACTACAACTATCAAATTCGTTCATCATGTTTTTATGCACTTCCAACCCAGTCCTGGTCTTCCTCCGTGTGTTAAGCTCACTTCTCAAGCTTTGGCGCTACATAAAGAAGAAACAGAAGTTCGTAATTCGAGAACTAACCGTGAGGACGCTGCTCAGAGGCTTTCGAGGCTTCTAATGCTTGCTGGCATGGCGAGATTGCCGATTTATGTAATTGAGAAGCTGAAATGGAATATGGGTCTTCCTCATGATTATGTTACTACCCTTTTAGCTCATTACTCACATTATTTTGATGTTTGTGTTGTGGAAGATCCATTGTCTGGAAAACAAGTGCTTGCTTTGGAACTTGTTTTGTGGAGAAAAGAACTTTCTGTGTCTGAGTTAGAGAAGAGGGTAATGGGCTTTAACTGTGGTGCAGATAAAAGAAGACATGATATTCAATTTCCCATGTTTTTGCCTAAAAGTTTTGCTTTAGAGAAGAGGGTGAAGACTTGGGTTGAGGGTTGGCAAACATTGCCGTACATTTCTCCATATGAAAATGCATTTCATCTTGACTCACATAGCGACCAGACGGAGAAGTGGACAGTTGCAATTTTGCATGAGTTGCTATCTCTTTTGGTGTCAAAGAAAACAGAAAGAGAGAATTTGCTTTGTTATGGAGAGTGTTTGGGGTTGGGCTCGAGATTTAAGAAGGCTTTGGTTTATCATCCCAGTATATTTTACCTTTCTAATAAAATAAGGACTCAGACTGTTGTGCTTAGGGAGGCTTTCAGAAATGAATTTCTTGTTAAGAATCATCCAGTGATGGACATGAGATATTGGTACATTCACCTCATGACAAAGGTGTAGAAGCAACGTAAATAAGTTGATTTGGAGGATGATGATGAAATTGAAGTTTGGCTACTGAACCTGTAGATTCTAGTTCAAACTATCTAACAGAAATGAAAGCAGATTTCCATGTTACTAATTGTCGGCAACTGACAAAATTTATTATGTTCCGTGTTGGAAATTTATGCCAGTTGCCAAGATTTAAAATGTGGACAAATGCAATTGTGATTACCGACTCCAATTTAAAACCTTATTAGTTGGTATTAAATCATGGAGGAATGGACGTATGCTATGCCTAAACAGCAATTTGTCTAGAGTTTTTAGTGTTGAATTAATTGTGGCCGCAATAGTGGTTGATCGTTGACTAAACTGTGGATGTGAATAACATCCTCGTCTTTGATTTTTGTCATGGACAACAACATACCTGTTTTTCCCACTTTAAACATCACCTTGTACAGATTGAGAGGCTTATATCTTTCCCCCATCACATACTGAAGCATTTTATCGTTAGTTCTTCTTGTTGGGTTACATAATCATATAAAGAAGGGCTGTTCTCTATATCTCTCTGCAACCCACCTATTACTTGGCATTTGGCAAAATTTACATCCTATGCGAAAGGGAAATTAGATACATGATTTGCTTGAGGAAAAAAGTGTTCCATCACCCAAGGGGAATGATATTGTGATAATTATGCTAACTCAGTTAGATACTGTTATCCTTTTCTGATATCCGTCATAATTCTTGTTACTAATATCTAGAAGTTTCTCAGTCTATAGTGACTATGAGATGGTGCCAGAACTGTTGGTATAAATACCTTGTAATCTATCTCTATTATTCAGATCATAAATATATGACTTCAGATTCAATGACAAGTTCCATCTGCACTTTTCTTTCTATTTCAGATTCTATCATGGTTGAATGTCTATAACATGAATTAAAATCTCTAAAGACATTTAACACTAGTCAAGTCCACCCTTTTCACAACTCTATTGGAATCCGAAATTAGCAAAAAATAGGTAAGTATAATTTATACATTTACGCAGAGATTATAAGATTGCTACTTCCTTAGTGCATGCATTCCTAGGTACATGGTTAACTATGTACACAAATACACTCCTCCTAAAGTTTGAAAATACAAATTAAATGCTCTAAGCTTGGAACAAATAAATTGAATAATCGCCTACTAGCCTATTCCTGTCCACTTAAGTATGGTGATGGGCTGGCCTTTGCCAGCAAATTTTTCCATATTTTATTCACTTTTTTCTTTGTCATCTTTTTGTAATTTTAGCATTAAAGCATCATCCTAAGTTGCAGGACGTAAGTTTCTTCCTCTTCTTACATGATATTGGACATCAAGTGAGCATTTATGAAACATGAAATTGTTCAGTGGATGGCGTCGTTTTGCTTCTGGTGTTCTATTAATTTTCCTCGTTACTCATCTGTTTTCTGGTAAGCAATCTCTTTCACTTTTTCCTGTAAGTACAAATCATTCCGTGTCATGTATAATTGAGCTTTACAAGTGAACTTGGTTGTATTCTCATCAGTCAGAGAGTTGAACAGCTCAAAAATGGTTGAACCCCGTAAACAACTTAACAAGAAATTTGATCATCTAGTACTTGGTCCTGCTGCTGGTCAAGGCTTGTCAAATCGTTTGCAATGCCAAGGTTCGTTTTGTCTCTACATAGTAGTTATTTAAATTAGGGTCTTGTTAACTTGGGCACAAAATAAGAAACTAAATATAAAAATATAACTTTGGAAATTGTGCATTCATAACCTTAAATGCCTAAAAATTTGTCTTTTCAAACTCACTTGGGTTGGTCTGGTGGTATTGGCTTGGGACCTGAGAGTGTGTTCCTCCTCAAGGTTTCAACTTCGATTCCCACCGGTGTTAATTTAGGTGGGCTAGTTTAACTTCTTATTAAAAAAAAACTTGTCTTTTCAATGTAATATTTATTGTTTAATTCTATTTTAAGATCTTTATCTTGTACATTAAGGGCACAAATTAACATTTCCCTTTAAATTATGGTCTAATTCTTGAATTTTTTGCTCAGAATGATGTGATTCCAGATAGGTTGTCTAAGAATGTTGCTGACGACCCACCTTGCACTTTGAGTGAGTTAATACTACTATTTTGAAAATTGTCTATGGGATTTTGATAATATAGCATTCACAAATGTTGAATTGGTATTAGTTTTTCTCAAATGCCCCATATTAGATACCTTCTTAAATGTAATTTAAGGTGTTAACCCATTTTTTCTCTTATTTTAATAATGTCATTACGGAAAAGAACCTAACGAACCAATGAAGAATGTGGAAAGCAGAGAGATCTAAAATTCAGTGTGGGCGTGTGCGCGCGCCTCCGCGCACGCTCTGAGACCTTATTAACTTTAAGAGTATATCAACTTGTGCTTTGAAATGTTGTTGCTTCTAATATATTACTATGTTTGATGTTAATAGTAAACCTAGTGCTATAATCCTGACATGGCATTGCCTAGGAGTGTTTGCACTCATTGAGAATTTGGGAGTCCATTATAGGCATTGGGCAGTTTTCTAACAAAATCTTAAAATTGGAAATGTGTTATTATTGGTGTTCAGTTTTTAATTTTTAAAATTGATTCGCAGTCTCATAGATTACTTGCAGATTGTATGAAATAGTTTTCTCTGTTTGGGTTATTTTCTTTTTATCTTTTGATACCAACTCTCTCCAATGTGACATACCATGAATTGAGTGTTATTGATGTGTTAATTTTTTTTTTATATCTTTCTCATAGGACTAGTAATTTGAACCATATGCCAATTTTGTTTACAACACATTTATGGCTCAGCTTAATTTGTCACAAATCTTATTCTGAAGATATTTCTCAGCATGTTCTTAATTACCTTTATTTGTCTCATGTATATTTATTTGCATATAGTTGGTTCATTGTATATTTAGGAAATTCAATAGAAATAATCATAGGTTGGTTCATTGTATATTTGTGCTCTTTCTAAATCCAACCCTTGATCACCAATCTTAAATGACACGTGGACAAGGGGTTAATAGTTTTTGGAAAAAACTAACGGAGATGACCAAAATGGTAAACGACAGAAGAGTTATGGGACCAATTTAAAACACTTAATAGTTAGGGGACCAAAATGAAAAAATAAAATAAGTTAAGGGACCGGATAATCAATTAAGCCTATTACATATTTACATCCATTAAGTATGGTATTTTTTGTGGATTGTAAATGTTATAAAATTATCATTTTTTAGGTTTTGCACTTCAGTCATAATTATCTTGTTCGGGGCATGGATTCTCTCATGTGAAGTTTTCACTGGAGCAGGTCCAGTGCACATCCACACCGTTAATTTATTTTTAATTATTAAAACTACATTGATTACAAGAAAAACATGGGATTGAGATTTCACAGGACAAAAACTGCACTGGAGAGGATCCTCTCCCTCTTGTCCGCATTATTTTGGTTTCGATTTATTTTTATAATGCATTTTACATCTATGCAATTCACAGGATCAAAAGCTCTCAATAGGACCCATTCTTCAAATGGCGGATTAGGTGTAGATGGAAGTATTACATTTGTCACTGTCTATACCATTTATAATTCTTCTCTCGATAGAGTAGATGATAAATCATCAAACACATTTGTTGGCGACGCTTCATATAATAAGGTGGAAAGGTCAATGGCTGTGTTGAATGTCTTCATTTACTACTGAATAAACTTTGTGGGTATGTTAGATTGCAAAGAGTTTATTGCCTTTGATTATTGTGTCTAATGTTAGTTTATCGAGGGTAGTGTGATTAAGTGCGTTGTCATTATCAATGATGATATAAATTTTTTGAAGTGTGTCAATTGGAAATAGTAGAACGTCCTCGTCTTGACTTTTATTTTACCTAACTTGACACTATTTGTTTTATCACATTCCCTCAAATGTACTTGTCAACCTTTGCCTGCTGATAAATATTGATCAATGGGCAAACAAAGGTAGCTTGATTGATTTAATATTAAGCATCTTTGGTATTGAATATTGTACAATTAGAAATTATATTGAAATTGTATTATTAGGCCGTAGAATAAGTTTATCTTACCAATTCAAAAAAGAGAACATACCATAAGGAATTAGCATGAGGTCTATCTTATTTTATTTTTAAAGGCCATATAAGGAATTGTATGTTTGAAAGAAATGAATGTACAATTGCTACTCAAATCAGAGACTAAAACTTTATTCTCTATATTTATGAAAAATATAGTGGTGACTTTTTCCAGATAACAACACATCATTAAGTTTTCCTTAAAAAAAAAAACTCATCATTAAGTTCAGATTTTTTTTTCCTTCCGAATATATAAGAATCTATATTATGCGAGGATTAGAAAGGTGTGGATTTTTTCAGATATTATTTGTATAATGAAGTTGCCTGAATTGCATGCTTACAGTTCTTAACCAACTGGTAGCACCGAAATTGAATCCAATCAATCCATTGGCAAATAAAACTACACTCAGATGCCTTATATGTCTTCTCTCTAACAATCAAATCATTGTTTGTTATTGTTGTAAATAGTTTGTAATTATTAGTAATTGTTGTATTCGGCCCATAACCAGGTCCATTTAGAATAGCTATTTAAACGTATTAGTGCTTGTACTCTTTTTACGTTACAACATTGAAATATCAGTTATTATTTTCTGCATTTATACATGTTTTGCTCTGTTCCACATACTCAAACCCAATCTTAACTTTGTGTGTAAATGGTCCAAATATTGGATAACTGATATTGTTATTCAGCCTTAAGCTCATTTTCTGACAATTATACCAGACAGACATCATTTAATATTTGGTATGGATAACATATGCAGGTAGCAATGACCCAGAGCGAAGTGATTATTCTCACGGATCCAGTTTCTGATCTTTCAGTGCACAGAAATAGGGTCTCTCTGTATCCCATACAAGGTGAATATTCAAGAGACAAGTTAATGCTCCAAAGGATTAGGTCTTACATTGTAAGATCACAGTCCATCCACAGTATATATAGATCTTTTTTGGTTGAAAATAGTTGCTTGTTTTTTCCTCTTCTCATTCTTTTTCTGTCTACTAATTGCAACTCCAAATACTATAGCTGTCTTTTCCCCGAATCAGGTGCACCAAAATAGATCATAAGTGCTGTCTATCTTCGTCATTCTTTCTCTTAGACGTTATGTGCTAGTAGTCTTGTTTTATTATTATCTGTGATGATAAGAATGTCAAAATTTATATAAATAACCTTTCGTTTGGTTCTTTACAGACCTTTTTAGAAACAAGACTTCACAAGCTTTCTCAGAATCCAATGGATACCATTCATTGCATCTTCACTGATTCTGATATAGCAGTGGTTGATGATTTAGGGCAGATTTTTCGTGACCATCCTAATTTTCATATGGCTCTGACCTTCAGGAACAACAAGGCTCAACCTTTGAATTCAGGATTCATTGCAGTAAAGTGTACCCCTGATGGAGTTTTAAGGAACTGCACTATCTGTAAATAAAACTACAGATACGCCTGATACTCCTTGGATTAGGCGTATCTGTAGTTTTAGTTTGATTGCAGTTACATGATACTGTGAAGAAAAAATTAAAATTACAGATTAATTATGTAATTTGATAGTATTTTTGCAATTTTCACTGTTTAACAAAGTTTCAACCATCTGATTTGGACCGGACCTTTTTCTGGATCACACACATGACCTGCCACTAATTGCTTGACAATTGACATGCTCTCATTTCAGGTTTCTGAGGATAAGAAAACAATGTATTTTTTATATTTAATTATGATCTGTTTTTAGTGCAAAAAGTTTTACAATATAGAATTTAGGGAAAAGGCTAACGAATGCTCCCGGGGCATTGTTTAAGGACTTTAAAATTTAAATGCTAAATTTTATGAAAATATGAGTATGCAATGCATTGAAATTTGTTGTGTTTGACTTTTTTAATGAATAATTTCTAAATCTATGATCCTTAAACAGTGCCCTGGGGGCCCTCGTTTGCAGGACCCTAGAATATACTATCCATGAGCCATTTTAATTTTTGAAGGCATTTTTCCCTGTTTGCTTCTCCTAGAATCTATAATAAACAGGTTGACTGTACTATACCTTAATATTGTATTTACAAGTTAAAGGGATAATACGTCTTAAACTTCTTGATCTCTCCCCCCCATTATACTGGTATCTAATGCTAAATTCCTGATTTATTTCTTCATTTTTCTGGTATCTAATTGTTAAATTCAATTTGAGAATCAATGCAGGGTGAAGCTTTTCCTACAAGAGGTTTTGAAAGTTTATGTCTCAAAATACATGAGTGCTTCCCGCATGCTGGGTGATCAGTTAGCTCTTGCTTGGGTTGTGAAGTCAAAACCTCATTTTGATGCCAACAGGTTTGCGAAAACACTACCTTTCTCTGATGACATTGGTGGTACTTCAATATTGTTCTTACCGTGTGCCCTATACAACTGGACTCCGCCTGAGGGTGCTGGTCAATTTCATGGTATGCCACTGGATGATAAGGTATAATGCTCACTAGCTGACTGCTTGGAGTTAAATTGGATTGGGTTCTGATTTTTTTGTTTAATGATATATCATTTGTTCCTGGTTTATTTCTGGGTTGCAGGTTGTTCATTTTAAAGGATCAAGAAAACGTCTAATGCTCGAATCATGGAATTTTTATTCCTCAACTCCTGACATTGCTGATATGTTATGCCTCATTTTGGGAAGTGGAGGAACAAAATATGATTTTTGAGGATGATTTCTCCCAAAATGTATCACATCATATATTTCAGCAACTTGCGCCATCAACAACTCCCAATTGTAGGACAGAAAAATTCAGCTATTGCTCCTTTGTCATTAGTCATTACCCTTTTGATTGGTACTGCTAACTGCAAACCAGAAGGCCGGAGCTGGACCGTGAAATAGGTTGAACTGCTCTACTCAGGATAGTTCTTTTAAGAAGGCACAATTTTTAGATTCCAACATATCAAGAGCATGTAGAATGTGATATTATATTTTGAAATGATGAAGGTTTATACATTCTTGCGCAATTGGAAAAGATATTTATTGAATTTGAATTGCTTGGTTAAATGCCATAGATGAACTCCTCTATGAAAATTGGTATTCAAGAGTCGATATTATTGACTTTTAATGGATCATCAACTTTCATTATACAATCATTTACACTGTCTTTGGAATCAATGAAAGTGAGAGGAAAAGAAAGGAAGGGAAGAAAGTGACAAGAAAAGTAAGTTTTCCATTGTTTTGTTGTACAATGAAAATTAGGTTACAGTTGCAACTAGCCTTTAGCCAGCATCACTTTACACTCTTTAATTACTGCGTCTTACATATGTCTAATCCAAATTTTGTGCTGTTTGGATAAAATCTTGAATACAAAAATGTCACATGATGTTGTGATTTATTTGAACACTAAAATTGAGTAATGAAACTCATTACTTATACTTTTTTGTAGATGCCATATCCATCACATGGTGTTGGGTTAAAATCTAAAATACCAGATGCTACGTACTCCATTTGTGAACTGTTATTTTCTTTGGAAAAACCATTGTGAACTGTTAATTACCTCTATGTATTGAGATATGAAATTGGGGTTTGGTCTATCTGATGGCACGATTGAGAACACGTCCCTTATGTTGTGTTTCACTCATCAGTCATCACTATTGGCTTTGTTTATAACAATGATTATTATTTCGGGTGGCACGATTGAGAACACATCCCTTGTATTGTGATTCAATCATCACTTTTAGCTTCGATCATCAATTATTATTATTTTCTATGCACTTTTACATAATAGAGCCTGTGATAGTTTTTGAAGAGGTTTTTCTATTTCTAATAACATGGTAGATAGCATCCGAAAAAGAAAAGAAAAAAAAAAAAAACAGTGTCGACAGCGAAACTGTTTTCTGTTAAAAACAAAAAATGTACTTATGTGAAAAACAAAAAATGGCTTCGGTGAAAAACAAAAAATCTCAATGAATTTACTCATGATAAAGACAAAATTGTTGGAGAAAAAAAGTAAGCACATGAATTTCGGTGGATTCTAGGGTGAGAGGTCAATTAAGTCTCTCACCGGTGAAACACGTAAAAAATACCATTTGATTGAAACAACGGTCCAGATTAATTGAAAGTAGAACATAAAAACATGTACACCTTCCACACACAATTATGTCCATGTCTCGTTCTTCTCCAACTTGAAAAAAAATGTGTTAGTGTGTGGTTTTGTTTTGTGGGCAAGACCAAATAAATAACCATGAATTTTCATCAAATCTAACAATTAAGTGGCAGTTAACAACCGACAACAAAGAAAAAGTAGTCATTAACAATAGCACAATTATAATTGAATTAAATCATCTTCTCTACTTTTGCTACTAAACCCAATCAAAACAAGAGCAACCATCGTTTTCATTCAATTTACCATGTTGTGGCCAATTTCTATTGACTCTAATTATTCATTAAGGATTCCATTTTATTTTCAACAAACATCTTATGGTTAATTGGAAAGAATACGAATGGGAAAGATAGATGGGTAGAATTGTATGTGAAAAGGTATACATATGATCATTTTTATTTTTAATAAATCTAAACCATTATTTAAATCTAATGGTAGCTTTTAAGCGCTTCACCGGTGAGGGACTTAATTGAACATTCACCTTAGAATCCACCCATGAATTTCTGCATCAGTGAATAAAATATTTTTATGCCACGTGTCACTTCCACGTTTATTCCCAATATTTTTATTATTATTTTTTATATTTTAAAACTAATATATTTTATTTGACATAAATATCTCAATAAACTTTTGATCTTATCTATTGAATATTTTATTTTATTTTTTATTGATTTCCTAATATTTTATGTAGCAAAAATATCTCAACAAACACATATAATACTCTCAATACTATCCATCAAATTTTCACTTTATTTTTTATTTTTTTTCCGAAAAAGAAGTTTCAATTAGTTACCGTCTAATATTTTATCACCATATTCAATCAATTTTTCTTTGAGAAAAAATAAAAGAAGCTTCAGTTAGTTTTTGTATAGTATCTTTTAGCAATATATTATAATACAAATGTTAACTATAAATAAAGGAGACTTTGTTAATCATGTATTCATATTTGAGAACAAACCAAAACTCAAACCTTCTTTTGTTCTAACATTTTTCCTTCTTCAGGTTTGAATACACATGATCCAAGAAAAACCTTCTATATTTGACTTCTTAACTTATGCCCCAAGGGCATAAGTTAACATTTTCTGATATATATATATATATATATATATATATATATATATATATATATATATTCAACCACTTTTTAATGGTACTTTTTAATATAGCATGTTTTCATCTTTTTGTTTTTTTTTTTAAGACAACTTTTCGAACATCTTAAAAACTTCTAATGACGTTTACACACAGTTACAATACTTTCATTCAATTTTGATTCCTAACTAACCAATAAATTTCATCATTATTGTTTTTGTTTTTATTTTCCAAAAATTATGGCTACAAAATTTGACATCATTGATAGCATAACCATGAATAACAAATACAAATTGTGAAGATTTAAGATTATGATCATTAGAACGTGGAGATTTCAAAATCTCAAGGATTAAGACCCGGTTGATTTATTCTATATGATTTTTATGATTGAAAGAGTATGCATCAGTTCTATTTCTATATTAACTTTTACAAACTAACAAGATTTGCATTATTTAAAGTTATTTTTATATGATCATTATTCTTTACGGTTTTTATTTGTTATGTTTTATTATTGTTTTTTGAACATTTGTATGCATAGTTATTCAAAAAAAAAGTCACTAACTTTTGTTGTTACTGGTATTAGAAGGGAGCAAAATTCAATGGAGTGTGTGGAGCAACAAAGTTGCAAAATATCAATCTATGTTGGTAGAGGAAATGTGATACGAGATAACAAATACCTCAATTTCTAAGATGAACTATGAATTCAAATAGACTTCCCATGAATAGGTACTATTTTTTAAGAATATGACCACAATGAAGTCGGTTAATGATTTAACCGTTCCTTTTTATGCATTCAGGTTCACATCATATGATAAATTTTTCAATGCTACGAATAAAGATTCATACTTAAATGGTAATTTTTTAAAGAGCTAATTCGTGTATCTATTGTATATTTATTTGTTATAGTTTTTATTCTTCTTACATTGGATATTAACCTAACATTTCATATTATTGTAAGATATTATAGGAGTATTTGCTACGAAGGGTAAACTCGCAAAATACAAAGGCAGTCTCCAATCAACAAATTACATGTTTATGATTTTAGACGAGCTTGGATAAATTTATTCTCATGTTTTTGTTCTCCATTAATAACTATAGTGATATATAATTTAATTTATTTGTAGGAGAGGAAAGAAACTCAGGTGCACATTGTGGGGAAAACATGCAATTGAGTACCTAACAACATACCTCTGAATATGGTATTGTGAAAGACACATACTCTAAATCATGATGTTCGGATCGTAGATGTCCATTTAAAATACTTATTAAAAATAGTGATGATCTTCTTTCGAATACTACAATTAATGTTGTATACAAAGAAGTATTTGAAAACTTAATATAAATAAGTGGTATTTTTCTTCAACACATTGGTTAGGTATTTTTTATTTTTTTTAGAAATCCAAACTAACCTATCAAAATTGGCGCTGGGAAGAATCAAATATGAGACGTTGAGAAGAGCAAACTCCAAGGTCTCAAGTTAACATCATCAAATCAACCAAAGTGAGTTTAATTGAGATTTACTGTTTTACTGGCAAAAGTACCAATCATTATTTTATTTTCTTTATGCATACTATACATATTGATCTCAACTTCCTTAAAAAAAAAATCGGTTTCTACTATTATAATCCATGTTTTGATAGGTTATCTAGGTTAAAGACTAAAGTCAACATTTCTTGGCTAAAAGATTTCAAACATTAATATGATATATATTTGTTACTGATTTTTATTTTTAAATTTAAATTATTTTAAATCAAATATGCTTATATATGTATATGTGTACAAAACCTTATTTCACATGCCTATCTCGTGCAACGCCGGGTCACTAACCTAGTACAAATATAAATACAAGATGGAGAATGCTAAACAATACCCAACTACTAAAATAAGTAATTTGTTTATAAAAATTTATGTAATTATTACTTAATCAAAGTCAAAATTTATATTTTCAAGACATAACCATTGCCCCGAAGGCACTAGTTAGCAAGAACCCTAAAATATTACTCCCTCCGTTTTTAAATATAAGTAAAATTGACTTTTTAGGTTCATTCACTTAATGGCGAGGGAGTATGACTCTTAGTTTCTGGTGTTTTTTAGCCAAATTGGAAAACCTATAAACATATCACATTTCCCTTAAATTAACGGGAGCCGAGAAAGTCGCGTAAATGGTATTCTGAATGGTCGCCTGACGTGAAGTCGTAAAATAAACAAAATAAAAACAAAATATTTATTACCCATTTGAAAAGCGGAAAAAAAACAATTAATTTTTAGGCGCATGCAGTATGATCATACCTTGGAATATCTTGATTTTGGTCAAGAGGACATCAACAACAACATTATCAATTTCACCAGATGCAAGAAAAGCATTCAAATCATCGACATAAGGACCAAACAAAGTAAACCTTGAAACAAAATCTATCACAACATTTAGTTCAGAGTAGAAATCAAATTTTATCTCGACAACAGTTTAAAAAACAAATATCACTAATATAGTTCAATGGAAACCTTGAACTGAATTCCATTGCGAGAATACGACTCTTCAACGTCGACGACCTTCAACATTCCCATGACATCTGAAAATTTGTATGTATTAGAAAATAAATGTACAAAAACACAAAAGAGCATACCATGAATAAACATTATAAAACAATATTTTAAACAAATATAAAGACTAACTTACCTATCAAATAATCAGTGTCATACTCCGTTTGAAAAATCGTTCGAGGATCACTAACGACATACATGTCAGCAAGAACAATTTTGTCATCGCATTGCTTGATTTTGGTACCATATTGAAAGTTAATCTTATATGGATGTCTTGTTGTCCTATAAGACCCCACATTAGCAGCAACACTGAATGATATCGAAGAAACGATGATGATGGTCCTCGAAAGATGACGATGATTATGGAAAAACAACGATGATTATGACATAAAATTTTGTTTTTTTCAATAAAAAATAAGTTTTTTTTAATAAATCTAAACTTAACGTGACATTTTTTTATCATTCAATCCGTTAGCCATGTGTCAAATGTAACGCCCGTTTCGATTATTTAATTAATTTTTCGAGTTTAGAATATGTTTACGTGATTTATGTGATTTATATGTTAAGTTGTGGTTTTATTAGACGGATTATTTTATTATTTAATAGAATAAGGTTGAAAATAAAAATAAATACTAAAGTTGTGGGGCTGTTTTTGAATTAGATAGAGTTGTGGGGATTAATGAGATTAGAAAGAGGTATAAAAGGAAATTAGGTTTAGAGAGGAACAGTCAGTACGTTACGGAATGTTGGAGAAAAAGGGAGAAAAGTGGCCAGAGAGGAGAGATCTGCGATTCTGCAATATTACCAGGTAAGGGTGAGCCTAGCTTCAATTATGTTATACTGTAATTCATCTGTTTGTGTTTAACCAAGGATTAGAGAGAGTTTTGAGAGAGTTCTAAGTTAGGGTTTTGGTAGATTTTGTGATGAATTGATGAGGGAATGATGTGAATTGATGTAGAAACCTGTTACAGAACCTAAACTAATCACTAGGACCTTAATTTTGAATGATTAGAACCTTAGTATGAGAGATTAGACGAGTTTTAGCGAGGATTTGAGCGAACCCGCAGCCTGTTCTGCGACCGCTCGCCGTGGCGAGCAGAACAGTTTAACTCGCGAGGCGAGCAACATCACTCGCCGTAGCGAGCAAGTGGCAGAACGCAATTTAAGTAGCTCGCCGTGGCGAGCAGTCCCACTCGCCACAGCGAACAATGTGGCCTCAGACCACTATAACTTGAGTTTTAGAACTCTGTTTTGAGCGAGGCTTTGAGGGTAGACTTATGGATAGTATTAGAGATGTTTAAGACCTAAATTATAACCTGTAATGATGCTGTAAGATGATTCTTAACTGTTGACCTTAATCTATGATTATACGCTTATTAAGTGAGTTATATGATTGATGTTTAAATGATATTTGTGACGATGATTATGTGCTGTGAATGTGTTAAATGTGCTGAACTGCTGCCATGTAAATGTGTTATAATTGCATGTGTCAGTCAAGAGTCGTAAATGATGTTAAGATGTTGTATGTAACTTGTTTAAGTATAAATAGTCGAGTTCATGCATTTGCATAATTTGAGACGGTGGAGCTTATGCTCAAAGCGACGGTGGATCATTTTGCTCAAAGCGACGGTGAAGCTTATTTAAGCTTAAATATTGGTACCACATGCATGATGTTTAAGATGTTAGAGTTGCATAGTCAAGTTGCATTGTCGAGTCTTGTATTTAAGACGTTATGAGATTATTTGTTATGTGAAGATGTTTTAAGATGAATTGTATATTTGGATGATTTGAGACGTTCATGTTCTATGTGATGAATCTTGTTGTTGTTGTTAAGCATAGATATTTGAGTTATATGCTAATATAATTGATGTGAATCTCACCCCTTCTGTTGGAATTGCCGCCTCGTGGGCAAGTGCAGGTGACCGAGCTTAGGATTGACGATGTGAGAGGTCCTTGTGGAGTCTTAGGAGCTCTGATACGTAACGGGATGGGGATTATCTTTTGTTTCTATTCCTTTATGTATCGCTTTTGAATTAATTATGACATTGGTGCGAAGAACTAATCTTTTAAAGAGTTTGAATTATGTTTCCGCTGCTACATTTTGAATAAAGACGAGGAATAAATTATTATTCATTTTGTTTAAAGATTTTATGAAATGTGACATCCTGAATTATTGTGATATACTCTGATTAAATGTATGAATTTTTAAGTTGGGATTTCGGGGTGTTACATCAAACAACCAAATGACATAAGAGACTAACTTACACTGACATGTATGATGTTTGTTTAAAATGTATATGATCAATTTAAAACCTAAAATAAATATGAGAAATGTTAACCGATGCCCCGGACACTGGTTAAGAAACAAATATAGTAGCTTTTGGATTGAAAATTGTGTAATCAATGCTTCAAAAGTAAAAAAAAAATGTTATTTTTAATTTAATTTTTCTTTTTTAGATACTTTAACCAGTGCCTCGGAGGCACCCGTTAACACAACCCAATAAATATAAATATAAGAGACAAAACATAAAATCAAGTCTAATTTTTATTCTTTAAAAAAAAACAAAATAAGCAGACTTGGAGAGCAAGCAAATGACAACTATTTTTATTAACAATAATTTATTTTATGGATCTTGTTAATGTGTGTCTCGCAACAGTCTTTAAACATTATAAATTGAATACCATTTAAGGTCCCTAACCAGGCCCCGACACGGTTAACATTTCCCTTATTTTAATTAAATATATAAACATCAATAGTCATACTCTTCACTCGCTAACAGAAGAAGGGTTTCGAAACACAATTTCGTATTAGGGTTTTCTCTCATCACACTCTTCACTCACTCCGAGTATCCATCGCCGCCGCATAACAACAATGTCAGACCTCTCATCACCACCGTCCGACCAATTATCCACCGTAACACTCTCCTCTGACGAGGTTCCCAAAGCCGAATTCTCCGACAGCGTCCTGATCCAATCCATCATCCGCCGTGAAGACGGAGGATCAGGTTTAGCAGGCAAGAAAGCAAGAATCGGGGGATGGGTGAAAACCGGAAGAAAAGCTGATAAGGACGCTTTCGCCTTTTTGGAATTAAACGACGGAACCTGCGCCGGTAACCTTCAAGTTATCGTCGAAGCTTCGCTTGCTGATCTTGGACAACTTGTTCAGACTGGAACTTGTGTTGTTGTTGAGGGACATCTCAAACTTCCTCCTTCTGGAGCGAAACAGAAGATCGAGCTTCGCGCTGAAGAGGTTCTTCATGTTGGTCCTGTTGATCCTGCTAAATATCCTTTGCCTAAAACGAGACTAACTCTTGAGTCCTTGCGTGATTTCGTTCACCTTCGTTCCAGAACTAACACGGTAAGCTTCTTTTTTATTTCTCTCTCAATTTACAATGCCAATTGCGTATAGTAATGATGATTGAACCATATGTCCCTTCAAGACAATTTCAGAAACTAAATTGATCAATCCTGATTCACAAATTTCAGTTTAGTAGTTTACATCGTGTGAATTGGGAACCATATTTATTTGCACCAGCTTGAAGTAGTGCATATACAAATAAACAAAAAGTTGTTGGTTTTTTATTCAAGGTGAGATTGATTTATGCTTCCGAAGCTAGTGCATTTTATGCATGTTACTATTGGGTGATGTGAATGCAGATATCTGCTGTTGCTCGGATTCGGAATGCTCTTGCTTATGCTACACATACATTTTTCAACAAGCATGGTTTTCTTTATGTGCACACGCCAATTGTCACGACTAGTGATTGTGAGGGTGCTGGTGAAATGTTTCAAGTGACAACTTTGTTCAGCGAAGCAGAGAGGTTAGAGAAGGAACTGATACAGAATCCTCCTCCAACTGACGCTGATATTGAAGCTGCTAAGCTTGTTGTTCAGGAGAAGGGTGAGGTTGTTTCTCAATTGAAATCTGCAAAAGCAGATAAGAAGGAGATTAGTGCTGCTGTGGATGAACTTAAAAAAGCAAAAGAAAATGTATCCAAGCTGGTGGAAAGATCTAAACTTCAGCCCGGTATTCCTCGAAAGGACGGAAAGGTGGATTATACTAAAGATTTCTTTGCCCGTCAAGCGTTTTTGACTGTTTCTGGTCAGCTTCAAGTTGAGTCTTATGCATGTGCTCTTAGCCGCGTGTATACATTTGGCCCAACATTTCGTGCAGAGAATTCTCACACTTCCAGGCATTTGGCTGAATTTTGGATGGTAGAACCTGAAATTGCGTTTGCAGACTTGGAGGTATATAAAAATGAACACACTCTCAATCTTGTTATGATTATTCTCACTGACAACTGTTTTCTCACATTTTAACGCTATCAAATTGTTTGTTATTAACCACATTATCGGCTGAGTGTCAATTCAAATAATGTTTTTCAGGGTAATAAACTTATTTTTCTAGTGCAATCTTGAACTGCCAACTTCACCCCTACTCCTATGGCTGGTGCTTTTGCTTTTGTTGTAGCAGAAACAATAACTTATTATTTGCATTATTGTGTAGGATGATATGAAGTGCGCTGAGGCATATGTGAAATTTTTGTGTCAGTGGTTACTTGACAACTGCCTTGAGGATATGGAATTTATGGCTGACAAGTTTGATAAAGGTTGCATTGATCGTTTGAAAATGGTTGCCTCTACCCCCTTCATTCGACTTACATATACAGAAGCCGTGGAAATACTGGAAGAATCTGTGAAGAATGGTAAGAAATTTGAGAAAGAAGTAAAATGGGGAATCGATTTAGCTTCTGAGCATGAAAGGTACTTCTACAGTTGTTTTTTCAAGTTCTTGTTCTTATTGAATTGTGTTTTTTCTTTAACGATTAATATTGGTTGTTACTTTTGTCAATGTGTGGAGTTGAACCCACGTCCTTGCTGCTTTGCCCTATTTAACCACCAAGCCACCTTATCATTCCTCTTATTAAATTGTGTTGTTTGATGCCTTTGGGTTATGGTATGCAGATACCTAACAGAGGTGAAGTATAAGAAGCCTGTCATAGTCTATAATTATCCAAAAGAAATCAAAGCATTCTACATGCGCCTCAATGATGACCTAAAGACAGTGGCTGCTATGGATGTTCTTGTGCCAAAGGTATGTATCCTGTATATTTTGTTTTAGCATGTCTATGGTGCTTAGGAAAAGAACTATAGAAGGCCTACCATCATAGTAAGCAGTGTAGACAAGAATTAGAAATAAAGAGAGATCGAAAAAACTACATATCAAACTATTAAGAAGGATTTAGATTCCTATGCGTTATTAGAAAATGTGATTTACTTATTATGACACTGAGTGGGGTACAGATGTGTTATATATGTTATACCCAGTTGCTTTTGTTGTTGGCGTAATAGGAACGTGTAACTGTAATTTCAGGTTGGAGAGTTAATTGGTGGAAGCCAAAGGGAGGAGCGTTATGATGTCATTCAACAAAGGTAAATTATAATTTCCGCTTACCCTAATTCATAAATAAATGTGTGCTCTTTTTACTGTGTTTCCTTTTGTAAAGTATTTTTCTGTTCATGGAAGATTTTTTTACTTTACTTTCCTCGTTTCTACTGTTATAATGTTACAGATTAGAGGAGATGGATCTGCCTGTTGAGCCATATGAATGGTACATTGACCTGAGGCGGTATGGAACAGTGAAACATGCCGGATTCGGTCTTGGCTTTGAAAGGATGATTCTTTTTGCAACCGGCCTGGAAAATATTAGAGATGTGATTCCCTTCCCACGATATCCTGGCAGAGCAGATCTATGATTTTTATAACTGATTACTAAAATAGCTACTACAATTCCCTTGCTGAAGTAGTTGAGCTGAAAACAGAAAAATTGTTATTGTTTCCATGTAGAGCATAAATTTCAGTCTTATGTCCTGGCTTACACTCTCTTCTACCAACTAATTTACTTTCAAGAGAGAATGCCGGGTTTTTGGATGTTAAATCTATTTTTATTTTCACATTTCTTTTATTTCATTATATAGAATTCAAACAACTTGTTAGGCACAAATTGATTCAACGAATTATATTTGGTTTTATGCTTGATAATCATATACAAATCTCCTTAGAAGCTCCTCGAATTGCAATATAAACGTGCAATAGCTTATTTCCTTTCAGCAAGCAATGAAATTTCAAAAACCATGATAATCCCTAGTCTAATAGGAGAAAAATTGCAGCAATCATCAATTCACAAAGCTGTCTGGGTGAAGTATGACGGCAATGATTTTTTGAGTTGGAAAATCCTTGTTGAGTTGATGTTGATGAACATGTCCATGTGGACGCTGTTACTGCTACTGTTCCCAAGTGTTTCGATGAACACTTCGTATTTGTAAAGCTTTGTTTGGGTATCTTGTTCAGTATTGATTGGATATATTCATGGTTGCGGAATGAACATTATTTGGTGTACAAGATTGATAAAATCTGGTTTCATTGCAACTCTGCGTCATCTTTTCACTTTGGGCAATGTTTGCAATGCTTTGGGGGAGGAGAGCAGGGGAAAAAAAAAGTAAAGAAGTCCTTTGCATTTTTCAGTGTTTCGTAGAGAATAATAAATAAGTGTTTGTCATCAATTAGTTTAGTTTAAATTTTGAGAGTATTTTAACAATATAAGTTAGATTTGAAGAATTTATCTATACCCTTTTTTTAATACAATTTTCGAGTTCCTCCATTTTAAGAGGATTTTGGGTTATGAAGGAAAACAAACCCCCTATTCAAGTTGATATACTATCTTTCTTCCATTTCCCTTTCCTTCTCCGTTTTACCCAAAGTCATTCCTCTCCTCTAAATTCGCAAATAAAGCCTAAAGGTATTTTTGGAAGAGTTTTTTTTAAGGGTTTTGGAGGGGAGAACTTTGAAAGGTTAAGTCCATATCTTGAAATGTTTTTGATATTTTAAAATATTAAAGTTATAATATGATAAATAATCATAAAATACTTCAATTAAATTTAATTTATTTTAAAAAAATATTTTATAGTATTCACAATTTAGTCAAGAGAGTTTGCAATAGCGTCCCAATATTATTACAGGTAGCGGTAAGTAACGGTGACCATAATAACAGTGCCCATAAACATGTTTTATGGTCATCCACTTTTTCATACAGCTGCAACACCTTATTAATCAAGTGCAAAAATAAGATTAATTCAATGTCTTAGATGGTTAGTTCAATTCATGGTAAAAACATGTTAGACTTAAGAGTTACACATGCACTAAGGTTTTAAATAATAGTCGTGGTCAAGGTTGCGGTCGCATTCTGAATTTCGAGATTTCAATTATTACAGGTGTTATGATACATATTGCGATTGTCGCGGTGTGAATTGATCACAACATTGCACAACTCTTAAATAATAATATTAAAGTAAATAACTTAAACTAGAGATAGATTTGGAGTTCTAAACCAAACAAAGACATAACATTATGTAATATATGATCAAATATGTATTAAAAATATGATTTTCATCTATCTAAATTGAAAAAATATCTGGATTCTATGTCTATACTTATGAACGGCAATTTTTTGCGGCCGTAACGGTGTTTCGTTGCGGCTGTTACAACATTTTGTTGTGATTTTTGTTCACTTGGTAATAACGGTAACGTCAACTACCTATAAGCAGCCTTTTTCTCGGTAACGGACCGTTTTACTATGGAGCGTGGCAGATTGGCTGGCAGCATTTTCTACTCCTGGCTTATATTTGTTGTATCACATGGGATGTGGCAACTCTAATTTCTCGCGTTTTTAGGTTTAACGTTTTAATTTAGTTTGGTTCTCACAGTGTGTAATTTATCTCAGATTGGTTTATTTAGTCGTTGTAAGACTTGTTTCTACAGCGCCATCCAATAACTGGGACAATAGTTCGAATAGAAGGCAGAAAACCTGGGCACATTATCCAAAAGGGACAACAGAGTTCTCCCTATGTCACTGTTAGCTCGGTAATTCAAGCAGACATCAATGAGAGAAAAAAAAAAGTGGAAACATCATCCCCCCACTACTTGGCAGGAAGACAACTTTGTCAATGTGCTAGAAAAAAGAACACAACTACGTCAAACTGTAAAGCAACTTATTTTTTTAATCAGCAAAATTTTATTAAAAATCATGTATTTGTACAAGAAGAACAGAGACCAGTGATACAGAAAGTACAAATTAAAGACGCCGTATATAGACGAAACACCTGAAAAAACAAACACCAACAAAGACTTCCCTAAGATCAACACCCTTAAACACAACACCAACCAAAATAAACATCACCCTTTAAAGCTGACTCCTATACTTATAAACCACTGAATAAACGACATCCATTACACTCGTCGCCACTACTCACCTCAAAAGAACACCCTTATAGCAGAGAAACCATACATCATCACCAACACCAAGCTGAAGTAGATAAAATAGTCACAGGGAATGGGGGGTTTGAATTGTGACCCATTAAAAATTAAAATTGTAACTTAAAATTGATTCTCAAGTTGAAACTTGGAATGGTTAAGTTAATAGCATACTTCAGAACGTTATGATGTCTGAGTGCAAAAACAGTTTAATAAAGTAAATGTGTTTGTGTGTGTTGTGTTTGCAGTAAGTAAAAAGTATAGGGAAGAGATAAAGAACACACAAAAGTTTATAGTGGTTCTCCCAATGTGGGTTAGTCCACTCCTCACAATCATGTGAGAGTTTCCACTATGATGCTTGAGATAACCTCTAAATTCCTACACCTTACAATCTTGTTCACCTGAACAATTACATCAATTGTATTCTCTAAGCCTCAGCAGGCTTGCACCTTCTTGCTAAGTTACCCACTTAGACTTTTACACCTTCTGCTCAAACTAACACTTTAGTACCCCTAAAGCTATATGAGACTTTCTTTACTTCTTGCTAAGTTACCCACTTAGACTTTTGCACCTTCAGCTCAAACTAACACTTTAGTACCCCTAAAGCTATATGAGACTTTACAAGATGTTTGAAGTTTGAATGTTTGAAAACAAACAAAAGAGAGGGAAGAATAATTTATCTTTAAAAGCGATAACAAAGAGAATTGATTTACACTACAAAGAGATATAAGAATCTCAATGATGATCAATTCAGAGAATAATGGAAGGAGAACTTATCTTTAACAAGATAAGAAAGAATTGATTTACACTACAAGAGACAATTTGAAGTCTCGGTGATGATCAATTCAAATGCTAAAGCTTCAAACACATTTCAGATGTTTTCTTGTATGCTTTGCAATGGTGCAAGTAATGTTGAGCCTTTGATCTCTATTTATAGAGTTTTTGGTCTCACATAACCGTTGTAGGGTGTTCAATAGTGTTACTCCATGTGTCCTGGGCCCCACAAGCTTTTACTTGAAAATTCGGGTGAACATTCTCACCATCAGAATGTTGTTGTGTTTCCAGGATGAACATCAGAATATCGTTGTGTTCTTCATCGGAATGTTGATATTCATGATGTTCTTCATGTGAGTTTATCAATGATGAATGTATGATGAGTTTATGGGTTTTTTCAATGCGTGCCATAAGATTTGTTCATGTTTTATACTTAAAAAGTTACTTCTTCATATGCATCAAAAGTTGCTGGATAAAGTAGGATAAAGTTACCAAATCTGCATTGGACATTGTGCAGGAGAGAAATGATAGTGGATCTGCAGCTTCAGGCCTATGCTTCTAGGAGATTTGCTTGATTCTTATCAGAGGACATGTCTATCTCTGCACAAGATCTCCTTTTGCTTTGCTTGCCAACTTTTCACCAACTACACTGTTCATAGTTAGAAGTATGTGCAGAGCTGAACATTCTGACCTTCAGAATGTTCCATTTATTCTTACTTTAGGATGATTTGTAAGACTTACTTTTAATGTAACAAATCCTAATAGTAAAGACACAAATGAAGTGCAGTGAATGCAACATCTAGGATAATATTCTCATTGGAATATTCCTAGTACTTTAATGTTCATAGTCTTAGATGAACATTAAAGATCCTTTAGACATAGTCCCTTGTCCATACCATTATTGTTGATAAATCCATACAGATGTACTTTACTAGACCTTTTATTCATGTCATGTGTACTTGCATGTTCTTCACGTTCTTGATGAATTTGGGTTTGCTTATGAACACCCTTTTGAACTTCCATCAGAACGCTCTGATCAACTCACTTATCAACATTCTGTACTAACTTTCTGAACTTCAGAGTTAGTTCATGAATTCAATGTCCTTTGATTTGTTGTATCTTTGGTATGATTTAAACCTTGTTCCTGTCTTAGTAAAACACTCAAGAGCAAAAGTTAAATACCAAAGAATTAATCAAAGTCCATTTAGTCCTTAATCATTAAAGTTTATTATCTTTAAAATTAATTAGAGATTTTGTCTCAACACAAGTCACATCCGAAGAACTCTTTTTCTAAAGATCATTCAGCTTCCACCACCGCGCAACCACTGGTCCACCGAAAGAAACACCAAAAGCCGAAAACGAAACTTAAACCAAAGAACTGACTTCCGATCTCGAATCAAAATTGATTGGTCCACCAGACTTCAGAACCAAATCAGACGGGCGCCTCTTACCCCCAGTCCACCAGAAGAACACCGTAGCCAACCAAACAAAATGATGCTAGATACAACTCCCGATCTCGAAGCAAAATAAACCGGCCCATCAGAATCCAGCACACAGAAGGTAAGACAGACGACAAGATTTGCGGTGGAGCAAACAACAATCAAAAAGAAAAAACAACTCAACTCAAAGGACACACACCCTCAAAACACCTTAGACACCTTAACAACCCAAAACTCACAGTAAAGCAACCTTAGAAATGCTTTCCTGGGAGGACACTTGTATACATAAAGAAGTTTACATTTATAAACGGAATTTGTCCCCTTTACCACTAAAACAAGTATACGGGAAGTATAAGCCAACTAATTCTTTTTTTAAGTGAGTGAGAAGAATTAATCTTATAGGTGAACATGGTTATGGCTTAGTTTGTTCTTATTCTTGATTTCAAGTCTAGAATTATAGATTCATTTTGGTCACGATACATCAGGTCTTAGGCAAAAAAAGACTAATAATTTGAAGTTGGAATAAGATATTTGTATAAATATGACTATTTTAATTAGAGATCGACATACTTAGAGCACCTCCAATAGTGATCTTTAAAAATTGTTATTTTGTGGGTTCTATTGTAACACATCATCTTAAAAAAAATTATTCATTTTTAACTTTAATGGTGAACCCTAAATAACTTATATCAAGTCCCACAACTTTACCTCACATATTAATATATTATTCCTATTTAACTATAATACAACTTAATCTATTAATTCAGTATTGTTAATTAGTATAAATATAAAAATATTTAAAAATAAAATTAAACTTAATAGGTAAATAAATTTTCAATTATTAAAAATAGTAAAATAAATTAATATATGTTGCATGTTTACTGATCAGAATTGGCAAAAAAGAAAACAAAACAATATTGTAGCATTAATATTAGTTTTTTTTAATCAAAGTAACCCATGAACATTGTTGTTTCAGAAGGGAAGGATTATTCCATGCTGGCGGAATCCAATGGTCATACTTGCAAAATAACCAACTTTTTACAACTCCATGCTGGCGGACATCATTGAAATAACTCAGTTGGAGTTGCTCTTATAGTTCTCAACTTAATATATAATTATAGATTTTAATAGAATTAAGGCTAAATTGTATTTTTGGTCCTTTAACTATTTAGGTAGTATCGCTTTGGTCCCCTAAATAAAATTCGATTTATTTTGGTCCCCTAACTTATTTCTGTTACACATTTTGGTCATTTCCGTTAGTTTTAATTCAAAAATGTTTGATTTTCTTCATCTTCTTCTCCTCTTTTTCATCTTCATATCATCTCCATCAACCTTCAACAATAAAAATTCCTGAAGAAAATGAAGAAAACCTAACGTTTTTGAATTAAAACTAACGAAAAGGACCAAAATGTGTAACAGAAAGAAGTTAAGGGACCAAAATAAATCGAATTTTAGTTAAAGGACCAAAACGATACTACCTAAATAGTTAAGGGACCAAAAATGTAATTTAGCCTAGAATTAATAGGTTTTTACCCTCTATAATATATGTCATTTTCAATTTTCATCGTTGTAAAATATATTTTTTTATTCACATCCTTGTAATTTCATCGTTGTAAATTACATGGGACAAATAAAACAAAAATTTACAGGATGTAAAATCGGAAATGATCTATAGTACATGGTCTCATTCCGATAAAGTCAATAAAGACCGTTCTTCATGAAAAACAAAACAATATTATAATATATGTATAACAAGTCAAATGACACTTTACAAAGCATCGCCAAAGTTGACAATTTCCATATACTGATGTCCTGGAAGTGGAACAATTTCCATATTTAAAAATTCACATCCTTAATTAAAGAGAAGGAAAAAAAGGCAGCGGTACTTATTACGTTTCTTTATATTTCAAGGAAAATTATAAAAAATGGCGTCTAGAGCAAATCTTCGAGACCAAAGTGAAGAGATTAATCCAAACCAAAACACAAGAAAGTGGTTTATCTTGGTAAGATTCTGTAAAGGAAATTAATATTCTTTTTTAATGTATCTTATTTTATTAGTCAATTCTAATTCCATCAGCATCATCTTATCTCCGATGCACAACAACCCTATGATCTTGTCTGTTGTTGAAGTGGTGCTAATAATAATTTATAATTCAAACAAAATATTTCAAACCTGTTGGCACGGAACCAACAGTCTTCCCTCAACCCGGGGGATGCCACCAACTTGTTGTTCCTTTGAGTTTACCTCCCTTTGATGGTGACTCCTTACTGTTAAGAGTTAAGACTGCATTTTTCCATACTAAAAAAAAACCTTGCAAAGTTTGTTAAGATAAGAAAATGTAAAGGTTTTTTATTAAAAATTGTAAACTTGATATCTTAAAAGTTTTAAAAGTTATCTTTTTAATATAAAATTTATTTTTAAATTCTATTTTAAACTTCTTAAAATATGTCATTAGGGTACAAGTTAAATGACCCAATATTTATAAATGTCTACCCCGTTCGGTCATTATTATAAACAAAAAACTAATTTTTAGATTCATTGAATGAGTGATGTATGTGGCCATTAACATAGACCACATACAAAAAATAGTTTTTTTTGTTTATAATAGTAACCGAAGGAAGTATTTCCATTGTTTACTAATGTCTATGTCGACCGTGAAACCTAAAAATTTATTTATGAGACATGATCTCATTATAGATCATGCCTGTTCCTAAGACACAAGTATTTATGAACATTAACTTATATTTTGAATAGGTCAATACATGTATGGTTTTAATATTTTAACGAACGTTTTTATATTTTTATTTATTTAAATTTTACAAACATGTTATGTCATAATGCATGTTTATCTTATGTCTTAATGCATGTTTTTGGAAGGCATGAACACATGGCCCTCTGTTTGGGTATACAGAGGGAGGAGAAAAGATAAAAATAGAGGGAAAAAAAAACTCAAATCTTATTTAAAACAGCTTTTTTTTATAGAGAATAAAAGTAGATATTTATAATTAATATACTTTTAACTTTAACCGTGTTTCTTTGAAGAAAAAAAAAGAAAGAAAAAAAATAACAGTGTTATATAACAACAACATAAAAAGAATTCGAAGAAACTTATTTAAACCGTTAGAATCCTCCAAGATCCTCCTAAAATACATTTTTTTAGTCTATCCATATTAAGGAAACTTGTTTACTCATTCAACTTGAAGGACTATCCTAGGACTATCCTCGTTAATTTTCCTTTCTTCTTTCTTTTTTCATGAAGTCTTCGCTTCATTTCCGAAACCCTCAAACCAAAAATATGTGCTTAAACTAAGTCTACTAGGTGAAAAGCAATTTAATCTTTGTTTAATTAGCATAATTCTACTAATAAGTGCTTAACCCAGGTACTACGTGAGTGCATGGCTAACAAAAGCAAGTGTTCGGTTATATATTCTAAGTCATTGTTTCACTGTTGTGTAATTTCAATCTCCTTTTATTTGAATTAGGGGAACTAAAGAGTTTCTCAAGGAAGAAGTTTGCTGAACTTATCCGTCCCTACTGCCAAAACGAAAAAGCTGGGTCTACAGGAAGTCTTTTTCCCGGGGACAATTTTCCTATGGATAAGACCAAGTAGATAAAAATGACATATCATTTGTTCAATGTTGTTTATTAAAGTCTCATGTTTGATTAAATATATATAATATATTGCTTATCAAGAAATGTGGTAGTATTTCTTTATTAATTTATTACACGCTGTTTCTTGATTAACTTTTCCCTCAAAAATGAGCAGATTACCTGAAAAATGGGGCCATGTACTTTGTCCAAGAAAGATTACTTCAACGAAAATGTTAACATGTGTCGTTAAGTCATAAGTTAAGAAACCAAATGTAAGAAGTTTTTCTTGTAACTTGTACATCTTAAAAATTGTAAAAGTTAAATTTTCAATATAAAAGTTATTTTTAATTTTTATTTTAAACTTTTTAACTTGTGTCATAAGGACACAAGTTAACACGACACTTGCTTCAAATAATAAGAATTGAGAATTACTTCAAATAATAAGAATTGGGAGGAGAATAAAATATAATTGTGTTGTCAATCTTTAAAAGTCAATAAAATGTATTTTTCAATTTAAAACTTTGTTTTATTGATTTCCTTAACCTCTCCCTTGGTGTTTTATTGATTTCCTTAACCTCTCCCCCTTGGAGCACTATTTAACATGATATATAAGAATTTCACTTACATCCACACAAAGACATAGTTGCATGGATTTAGAAAACACACTATAGCATTACTGGTTACATAACACAGATAACACCATATCTTATTACTCACATTAATTTAAACAATTATTTCCCCCCGAAGTATGAATAATCAAACATGATAGTAGCTTGTTCCGTGATTTATAGCACTCAACACTACTAATGAAATTTCAATTGACAGAACCACGCTGTTTCTCATATTTGTGAACATCTGGATTCTGCCTCGTGACTTGCACATTTACCACCACACCCTACTATTTCAGTTTCCATCTCTATCCACCGTTTCAGATTGAGAGAGATTTTTGTATCATATTTTAGTTTTGATTACATCCATATAGACAAGAAAACAACATTGTTAATTACATTTTGTAAAATACAATACAACATAAACAACAACATGGATTATAATAGTATCAGAAAACAAATCAAAGAGATTATAATACAATCAAAACATACAACATGGCTTAAACCCCAAGAGTTAGCGGAAAGAGTAGAACTGAAGCAAATCCATAACTTTAATAAATATATATAATTTACATACTTGATTTTGGATCCTACAATTACAGAACATAAGAAACTTCAAATATCTACATCACCAAGATGAAATTAGCAAGGAGACAATAATAATCAACATTAAATAAAATACGAAAATAATAGTTTATCATATGCTAACCTATATACAAAAAAAAAAAAAAAAAACTAAGCTTAGGATAATTTTTCATTCAATCATCATCTTCAAATCAATTACTGGTCGTCTGGATCTTCCAAGGAAGAGCTTATATACACATTCTTCCCTTTCAACCCATCATAACCTTCAAAATAAGATATATTTACATATAGACGACCCCAAAATGAAATGAAATCATTAACATTCAATCACCCAAGAAAGGGCTCACCAGCTCCGAAACCCACCCAACATCCGGATCCTCGACTACCTCACCCGAACCTGAACCCAAGCCCGATCCATCAAAAGAGTTCTCTTTGCTCAGTTTCTCAAACATCTTCACCCTTATGTCTCTTCCAGATTCCACCCTCTCCATCACAGGCTCTTCCTCACAACACTGATCCCAAAGATCAAAATGATTAACCCTACCACGACTCGGCACCTGTGTAGGTGTCGATGGTAGGCTACAAAATCCGGGTCGGATCACGGGTCCTCTCGGAGATCCAAATCTAGGAGAACCCATTTGAACATTCCATGAAGAAGGTAATGACTTCATGGTACCAAGTTGCAAGTTTCTCAGAGAAGCCACCATTTCATTCACATTCACAGAGCTAGAACCCACAGATCTTCCCAAGGACCGAGTCATCGGAGTTATTGGAGACATGGGAGGAGACTCCACCGGTGGAGAAAGAGAACCAGGTGAAGAAGACATGAACGGAAGAGTTTTCACACAGGTGGACTCAAAAGCAAGCCTAAGAGGAGAACCGTCATAGGAATCAACGGAGTGTGCACTCCGGGGACTCTGTTGAGTCGGAGCCCTAAGTTGCTCCGTAGTGTGAGCGAAAAAACAAACTGGCCGGCGACAACTGGTTCCGTCTTTACAAGGCTGAGTACGGTAACGCGAAGGATGAAGCCAGCACTCGAAAACACCATGCGCAAACTCACACGAATCACCTTTCTTGCAACTTCCTTTACGAAAATCAGGACACGAAGTGCCGGAGTAGTTATACTTTCTCGGGTCACGGCGGCGAGCTTTCTCGCCGGGATGAGAAAAGGGACACTCCGTCCAGTCATGTGACCGGCCACGTGCGCATCGTCGAATCTTAAACTCGAACATGCGGAAATGATCGTTAGAATACGAATCCACCGATTCATGACTCGGGAAAATCTCCGAGTCGGAATCGGAGTCGTCGTTTTCGTTAACATAGTGTTGAAAAGCGCTTAGCGCTTCTTGCATGTAGAACTGAGAATAATCGTCGTTTGAGGTTAAAGGTGAAAAAATCTCCGCCGTGGAATTGTTCATCGTTTGCCATGGTGGAATGTGTACAGTTGGATTTGTACGATGAGGTGGTTCCCCTAACATCATGGTGGTGCTGTGAGGAAGTTATGGTTTTGGATATGGATAAATATTTTACTTTGCAACTTCTCAGTCATGGTTAGTATCCCTATATAAACAGCGAATTTAACCGTGGTTTGGTTTTAGTAACTGTGGTTCGGTTAAAAAGGTTAAAGTTAGTGGGGGGTTATTTCTACGTTACCGCGATATTTTATTGGGAAGTATGGTCACAGACTCGTGGATTTGTTTAGTTGTGCCACGTAATGAACAGATGTTGAGGTGGTGAAACTGTAAAAGTGTGATTGGTTTGTCATCAACACAAAATTACCCAGCTTTTTTATTTTTTAACGCCCCTGGTCTTCCCAAAGCGGTGGAGTGGAGCATATTAGACGCCACCGGTAATACTGGCATAGACATAATTTCTCCCACTAAAGGAGAATAATAATTATAATTATTAGTACGATAAAGATAGATAAATTATTCACTAAAATAAAACACAATTATGGACATAGTTTTAATTTTTTCTCGTTAAGAAGATAAAATAAAATATATTACCAAAAACATCTAAAATCAACACAAGAAGTGCTAAAAAACCAACTGAAAGAGTATCAAGTTACATCAGAAAATCATAGGATACAAAACAAAAGGTGGCCAAGTGCCGAGACCCCTATTACATATAGATGCCCAAACAAGGTAATGGTTTCAACCACCAAAAATGATAAGAGAAAACAAAGTTAGGACGATTTGCTTTCAGCCACCAGAAAGATTGAAGTTTAATTTTGTCGAGTAATTGATCAAGAGTGGCATTCTTTTGGTTAAAGACCCGAACGTTTCTTTCGATCCAAATCACCTAAACATAAGAAAGTCATATGAGGTTAAAAGTTGAGAGAATACTTTTGGAGTACCCTCTAAGGTGTCAAATTGATGTAAATGGTCTGACACATGTTCTGGATACACCATGTGGATACTAAAAAAGTTAGAGATACCATACGAAAATTTCCCAAAAAAATCACGAGAGAAGAAGGTGCTCTGCGTCCTTCATCATGCCGCAACCACCTGTGCAAAGCTGAGAATTTGGTTGAAGTATCTGTCTTTTAATTAAATTATTTGTTGTTGGTAATCAGTTCCGAAACAGACGCAAAACAAAGAGACGGACTTTGAGGGGCGCCTCTTTGTTCTAAAATTCGGTTGCATGAGCAGCGACAATATTATTGTTGATTGTTGACATCAAATGATTATAAGCACTTGTGACATTATATCTATTTGTCACTTGTAAATGCCAAATCCACCTATCAGAAATATGAGGCTGCAAAACAACATTAGTTAAAAAATAAAACACTCCCGCACCTACTCTTCCTCCCAAGCTAATAATCAGCGCCTCCACTTCCAAGCCTCGTTATCCTCCCTGCCCAAGCGAATACATTTCAGCCACCGTTGCCATTTTGTTAGTAGCAAGATCAAAAAGGCGACTAAAATTATTCTTCAAAACCATGCCATCAATCGAAGGATCCCACCACAATAAAGTTTGGGAACCATCACCTACTTCCCGTCCAATATTATCATCGCACCAATGGCCACCTCCTACACCATACACATTCTTAATAAGAATCAAGTTGTTCCACCAGACAGAATTAAACCTTCCCTCCTTGACAATAATACATCTCACCTCCCCATACCTAGCTGCTAAGACTTTATACCACAAATAACTATTTTCAACCCTCATCCTCCAACACCATTAAAAATAAGCTAAATAAAATTTCCTAATCCTCCGCACCCCCAAACCTCCGTTCTCCTTTTTGGAACAAACGGTGTCCCAGTTAATCCAAGATATTTTTCTAACCTCCTCACTTCCCCCCCAAAAGAAACAATTGAAAATAGATTCAGTAGAGGAAATGATACATGCGGGAGCCTTTTAAGAAGGAAAGAAAATAGACCAGAAGAGAGGACAAGACGGACTTCAGAAGGACTAAGCGGCCACCCAAAGAAAGAATTTTGCTCTTCCAACCCGATAATCTTGACTTAATGCGGTCAAGCAAAGGTTGCCAAAATTTGAACTTGCGAGGATCACCACCAATAGGCAGCCCCAAACAGAGGATAAGTAATTAAACGGCCCAACATGCAATGAAGAAGGGAAGTCGCCTTGGCCAACCAAGAGTCATGAATGTTAACACCAACTAACATGCTTTTGTGAAAATTCACCTTTAGGCCAAATGTCGCCTAAAAAAAAAGGAGCAAAGCTTTCAAAGCTCTAATGTTTTCCCAACTACGATCTCCAATTAATAAGGTATCATTAGCAAATTGTAAATGAGTGATTTGAGCAAGATTATTGGAACCCACCTTATAACCAGAGTAAAGGCCAGCCTCCACTAAAGTATTCATCATAATATTATTAAAAATAAAAAAGGCGATAGAGGTCTTCTTGCCTCAATCCACATTCAAATTTACAAACCTTCAGTTGCTATTTCAAATACCGAGTTCAATTATGATTTTACAATTACAATCTTTAATCAAACTATGACATCATATAAAATAAACTTAAATCACATTCAAAAGCTAACTCAAATTAAAGGTTGAAAATATTCAAACACTTTTATATATCCAACTGTCCGGAAACATGAACATTTCGAGATTCAAATAACTTTAATAATTATGTCTTATTTTTCTAAAAGTGATAAATTCATTTTTTTTGTAATACATTTAAATAATCGATACACTTTTATTTAAATTCTTAGTTTATTTTTTATGTAAAATATAATTTTAAAACTACTCTCTTTTGCATATATTTTTTGAAGAAAAAAAAGGTCGCGTTTCATATTTTGGTGTTATTTTAATATTCATTTTCAGGCCTCGCATTATGTTAAGTGGACCCTTGTTACCCAACAAATTCAATATCCAATGTCCATCCATTAGACCGTTACCAAACAAAGGTTGAGGAGCTAAACACGGTGGTACAGAGGGAATAGGGGCGCAAACAGAATTAAACAATTAGTTCAAATGATGACCGGAAACCGGCGGCCAAAGAAATAAAAGTGTGAATTTTCTTTTATTTGTTGTCCCACAAAGTCATACATGTTTAATGTGGGTATGCATGGCTTTATTTGGTAAAATCAAGCTATAAGTTAGCTGGTAGCTGATAAGTTAGTTGATAGTTGAAAAATTAACTTATAGCTCATGACTGATAGCTTATAGCTGAAAAGTTTGCTTATTGAAAATAATGTGTTTGGTAAAATTAGTTGTTGACGTGACTGGTAAATATAAAATGACATAAAAGGACATGTTTTTGTTTTTTATTTTTTTATAAATTATATACACTTTTTTTTACTTATTTATTTAATTTTAAATTACGTTAATCTCCAAAATGATAAATGTTTGTTATGAATTCAATTAATATTTTTTTATTTCACTAAAATGGTTTTACTATTTGATGCCGATTTTATTTAAAACTTTATATTATATCATATGAATTGAAAGCAAGTTAAAAAAAAAAAGGAAAAAGAACAAAGAAAATATATGGTAGTAAGTAGTAACGTGCAAGTGGCTTTGCACTAAAGGTGGGTAGTTTTTTTTTTAAGATAAAAAAAGTGGGTAGTTACATATGAATATGGGTAGTTTTTTCTAATTAAAAAATAATAAAATAAAATTAATAAGGTTAAAATTGGAAGAGAATATAAAAAGCTACCAGCTATAAGCTCAAAAGCTACTTGAAATAACTTTTCAAAAAAAGCTATAAGCTCGTAAGAAAAGCTTGTTACCAAACACATCACGTTTTCATCCAACGAGCTTATAAGCTAGTCCAACAAGTTATAATCTAGCTTTTTTGTGTTACCAAACACAGCCTAATATTGGATTTCATTTCCTCGGTTGAAGAATTGGAAAGTAACGTACATGCTATCATGATATTATCAATATCATGCATTTTGGATGAAGTTGTTTTTTAAGAGTCCCTTTGATGCATAACAATAATATTGATTGATAGACATGAGGGGGTTATTAGATTCTAACTATTACACTAAAAAGAAAAAAGAAAAACATCAAAAACCTTCAATCAAAAACCATTAGCACCATCAAACATTTTCGAAAACTAAACAACTCATCAGTAGGGAGCAAATGCATCTCTCTCAACCCTAACCTCTTTTCTACATGGTTTCTCCAAACTTATGTCTAGCTGTTTATTAAATTCTTCAATTGGTATTAGAGCCATTAGATACATGTTATGGCTATTCTTAAATATTAAATATTGAATTCCAATCGTTTTTGGCTTTTGTGATTTACATGAATTCCATTATATCACTATCTATATTTTGTTTTATACTCTATATGCCACAGACTGATGTATGATATATTGTACCTATGCACGGTTAGTATTCGCCAACATCCATGTTTGCATGGTTTTTCTTCGCAAAACAACATGTGATACAGAATTGAAAATTCTCATAAATCCAAATTTTTATTCGATATGCAAGTTATAAAGAACGGATCAACGATTCAGAAAAAATCATAAATCCAAATTTTTATTCGATATGCAAGTTATAAAGAACGATCAATGATTCAGAAAAATTATAACGGGTTTTTCCTCATCAAATATACGGCGATCGTACTACCTAAAAGCTAAAGAAAACCGAGAAATAATTGATTTATATTCGTTTTTGTCAAGAACCCTCATTTTTTAATCTCTGATTGGGTCAATAATCCACAAAATTGATATGTGTCTTACCTTTGTCTCTCAATCGCGATCAAAACATTTTTTGAATCATCGAATTCCGCTGCATAAATCACCAAATCGCATCGGATTAAACACGGACGACCCGTTTCTTTGCTTTCCGGGCGAAGAAGAACCGGATTTTTTTTTTCTCAGTAAAAAATAAGAATAAAAATAAATAAATAAAAACTGCTGGGAAGTGGGAACGCTTCTCTAAGATTCCAAACTTTATTTCCTTTAAATGCCAAATAAATGTTATTTACTATTCTTATAATTTTGGCACATTATTTTGGAATTATTTTGACAATTATAAATATTTTATATATATTATTATTTGGGAAATAAATTGTTTCCTAAAATATCATATTCTCTTATGAAAAGATTTCGAACTCTTATTTGACATTTTTGAGAAATCTCATTCTCTTAAACTTGAATTATTTTAAATTGAGATTGATGTGTCATTGAAGGATTTCAAACTCATAATTGACTAGTAAATGTTATATTATTTTGTGATAAAAATATAATTTCTCTTGTACCCAAAATATTCGGAAGTTTTGATTTATTCTATACCTTTAAAATTTGGGATTTAAATTAATTTATGAGATCTCTAAATATTTTATGTAAATTAATATGTGAATCATACATTCTTTTAAATCATATATTATCCAAATTTGAGTCTAAAATATCCTGTGTAAAAATACTTTTTGTAAAAATAACACTTATGTAAATTATTCTTTTAAAGTGTTAGTATTATGAAGAATCTTTAGACCCAGTCTTATATTCTTGTCTCAAATATCTGGTATAAATTAAACTAATATATTTTGAGAATTGTTGATATTATATTCTTGATGCTTGGATTTCAAAAAATTTGTTAAATCTTAAAAGGATCGTTGAGAATAATTTCTTTTAAAATTATATATTCTCAATATTTGAGCTTACGCTGTTTTGAAAATCCTCACTTATATTAGTAACACTGACTATCTAATCATTTCAAATGTTACTATTGTGAATTTATAGAAGACTCAATTTTACTAGTTTTAATGTCAAATATAATTAATTTAATTTTTACGATTTTAAATATTATTGGCATTATAAATATTCTAATATAATATATTCTTTAATTCATATTGTCTTAGCATAAAAATCCTAAGTTTACTAATTGATAATTCTTTTGGTGACATATTTAAACTTATACATTTGTCTCTGATTCTTGTCACAAATTTGATTATAGGGTTCTAATAATATTTTGTTTTCAAAATGAGTATAGTGAGTGTATATTATATATGTCATTTATATCAACTGAATTTGACATATTTCTCTTTGATATACATTCTTATAGTTTCTACTATACTCTCTAACCCAGACTTAATTACTCTAAATTTTGTGACAAACACTATTAACTATTTAATCTAATTATGTGTCTCGTCGTAATTAAATATTTGGATCACAATAATGGTAAACTGTGTATTTTATATATAGCGAATGATGTGTTGTTGCATTTTTTATTTATTGTAAAATTCTAATGATGAATTAAAATTTGTAAGCCTCTTTGTTGTTTATCCGTTAAATATTATCAAAACGACGTATTAAAAATTCAGGCAATTTTAAATCATCCTTACAACTGAACACTTATATAAATCATAATGATTTATAATTATATCATAATGATTTAATTGCTTATTCTGTATTCATGAATATTTTGAGATGACGACTATATTATAAGATATTCTCGTTAAGTCATCAAAACTCAATGACTCAAAGTATAAGGATGAATGTCACACATTGCGAGGTTAGTGTTGATTTAATTATTTTTATCCTCTTGTGACTTATCGTATATTATTGCACATATGAAGACATTTATTTATTCTTCTCATTTGTTGTGCAATTATGATATCCTTTATAGAAGTGAATCCTTTTTTCCAGAATATTCTAAATAGAACTCTATAATTATTATACATTGTTACTACAATACTCCATGGTTGTATTTATATTCTAATTTATAGTGGGAGTATTGAAAATTTTTATTCTAAAAGTTCTACCGGATAAAATAGAAAACTAATTGACACACTTGTATTCTAAATAATAACTCTTGTTATTATACTATTTCATATAAATAAATTCTAAAGTCATATTTATGATATGTTAATTTAAAATATTGTTATTAAGCATGTCTTTCTATTATTTGAATTTGAATACAACCGAATTTGAGTAAATTAAATACAATTGTTTATGGATGATATTATTTTATCATATTCTCTTAAGCATAAACATTATTGTTTTGTATAATTGTAATCTCACCTATCGTGGATACAATTATGCAAATTTTGTTAAATAGATTAACATTATATTGATGACAGTCATACCTTATCTGTGTGTTGTTATTAATATAACTGTTATTATTCAATGTACCTTATTTTTTATACTTATGTCAAATATAATTAGAGTACCCTAATGAGATTACATTAAGTAATTTACTCTTTTAAAAGACATGTAGAAAACTATATAAATTTTGCAATCCATTATTATTCTAATTTTAAATTAAACTTCTACTTAAATATTATTGTTTATATATAAATATTTTGGATTGCTACTATCTCTTTGTTATGTGAGTGACGTACATACCCTATCGGTGTGACGTTACTTAACATGATCTTTTTGTGATAGAGAAATAGTTGAATATTTTATTTAAAATATCTTTAAAATTTTTTAATTCAACTATCATCATCTATTCTCTATCAAGTGGGAGAATCCTTGCGCTATGTATTGGTAACGTGATGGACATACTCTATCAGTATGACATTACTTAACATAATAATTCTTTTGTAGCTAATAAAAATACCTTATTAGTTTAACTATCATTCTCACCAAGTGGAGAACATATAATTCTTCAACAAGCGAGGAAAATACTACATGTCAATTAACTATATCTCATAAATAAATATATTTATTTGTTTCATAACTTTAGATATAAAATTCTTGTAGAGACTTATATTGAGGATATTAATTATATTCTTTTGTCATAAATTATTATACACTTCCATGACCTTTTATATTATTGTAACCTTATTTTGTAAAAGCAATATGTCAAAATCCTAAAATTCTTAACAACTCTATTGAGACAAATTTATTTATACCACTATTGCTATTCTTTAATATTGATGGAAGTTTATGACTATTTTCTCTTATATCCTCGATAATAGTAATAAAGTATAAGTCTCGTGTTTTCTGCTGCGTGTAACCTAAATTTTCTTAAATGTGTGTAATTATAATTGTAGCATTTGAGTTTTGACTAAGTTTCTAAAATTGTATATAGAGTCCCACATCCTTGATTTAATATTAGAGACTTACCATATACTCTCACATCCAATTTTATAAGACTGAAGACTTAATCTCACTCATATGATGATAAACATTCTATATAATCATCATATTCTATCATATAATGGTTACTACATTTGTTAAATTCTTTATGAGATTTTAATTGTGAAAAGGAAATATTGTGTTAAAAAATTCTTAAATGAAAATTTACATTCTCCTTAATTCTAAATGCAGAAAATGTGGTTAACTACGAAACTCAATTATTGATAATATCTGCCATTAATAAATTATATATTCATGAGGTTTTATATTATCATTGAGTTACCACTTGTGTTAATAATTTTGTTATGCTCATGTGCAAAATATGTGGTTGAGTTCATGAAACTCTATTAGTTAAAATTATATAACCACTTATGTTGATAATCTTGCACCGGTAATCACGTATCCCATTGTTGAATATTACGTTATTATAATATTTCTATATCGGTGATAACTAATGACAATCTCACTCAGTCTTGTTTATATATACGTGGGATCAGTGGGAGTGTGTACACAACATTATATACTACGAGCTCAGATAAGAAATATCACACTATTTTTTATATATGTGAGATCAAGAGAAATGTGTACACAATATTATATACATACAATTTAAAATTCTCGTCATTGCCATATACTCTTGTGCACACTATAAAATATGGCATAACTTAAGAGACTTTAAACTTTAGTCTCATTATATTATATTGAAAAATACATGGTAATTCTTTTAATCTCAATAAGCATCATAATTGGATGCTTAAGTCAATTTTGCTGGAATATGCACAATAAACTCTTAGCATGCAAATATACACTGTGCTTCTCTTTTACCAACATTCCACATTTAATAAGATCATAAATAATAAGTACAATGTAAAATATCAATCCTCCTATCGAGTATGATATTTTATTCTTGAAGTACTTATAAACTGAGATAATCATAAATGTTCTTTCATTGTTGACATTCTAGTGGCCACATTAATCCACATTTTTTTTAAAAACTTAGTGTTTATGTTAATCCAACTTGGAGATTCTTGAATTTTCTATTTATTTATAGATTTTTATAGTCACATTTTTGCTAAAACTTGGATTAATTGAATTTCGTAGAACATTTATCGATTTTGACTAAATGTAATTACACTCTCTTAATAGGCTATCCCTATAAGTAATTAATATTCTCACACATATGTGGATATATGACTTTTATAGAATTGAAAACTCATTGACAGAACCACTAACCACATACTTGTATATACGAGTAATGTATCTCATAATGATTTGATTAAGTCTATGATATTCTAGGTTAGTGGGAGTTTATTATAGCATTTTATATGAATGTACCTATTCTCAATTTATAATGTTAATCCATATTCTTTATTCTATTCTATTGAAATGTAAGGTTTAACATATATGATTTTGTTTGCCATATCGGATTCAGTTTCTGCATTGTTGAATTTTGTGTTTCTTATACTACATTGATGACAAGTAATATTATAAATATTTGATACACTTCTACTACCATTCTTACATTACTTTTTTTTATATTTTAATTAAAGTAATCCAAGTGGGAGATTGTTGAATATTTTGGATTTACTTTAATTAATTATGAAAATATATAGTATCAATTTAATGTTATTGTGCTTGATATTTATATTGGGCTTATTGTGAACGGACCGTGATGGGTTGAACCGTTCTTATTAATTAGCCCATTTGAGAGGTCCCTGCCTCCACTGATGAGTATATAATCTAACTGTCCCATCAGGTTAGATATACTGAAAAACTAAACAACGCATCAGTAAGGGACCAAATGCATCTCTCTCAACCCTAACATCTTTTCTACATGGTTTCTCCAACAGGATGTTAATGGCCAATCATCAACCAATTATATAAGGTACACAATTTCTTATCCATTCTTTCCTACTAATTACATGTTATAACTTGTGTCTATTGATCTGGCTGTTTATTAAATTCTTCAACTTTTAACAACAGCTCCTCAATGAACTGTCACTACCAACATAGTTAAATTAAGCACACGATAATGATTTTTGCTTCGAACGTTCAAATTCGACCATCATTCAACTTTCAGTTTGTTGGAGGAGACATCACAAAAGCCTAATAGACCTGAGTCAAAAAACTAGCTCCTGATCTCAAATAAAAAATGATCGGTACACTAGAGTCCCAACGTAAGTCATTAAGGCACCCCTTAACTCACGAACCACCAGAGCAGACACCTGAACCTGTCTAAAAACTCGGCCCACCATTATCTAGATGCAAAATTCCTAAGACAGAGAAAAGGTGGAGCAATAGTGCAGAGCGAACCAGCTCGAACACAAACAAATCAAAACAAGCCACAAAATCAATCTGCACCACCACCACTTAAGCAACACCAAAGACAACAACACAACAACACCACTTCCCACAAGCAACACCCTAAAACTCCTAGGAACCAAACTCAAAACACCCATAACCACCATTGTAACAACGCCACCCTCTGAACCACCACGAAGCACCCAGACAACACCACTAAATACAATGACGACCCGCCACCCACAAACACCACCAACAACCTAGTGAAAACCAACCACCAACATCGGAGGGAGACTACCATTCGAACAAGCAACTGAACATGAATAGACCAACGCACACCACAACCACCAGCTAGACAACCACTACCACCACAATCCTTACAATGACGAACGATTCGGAAGTTGCGAAGCACGAGGATTAATCGTGAAGGACTGCAGCCGTCGGCAACAAAGCGGTCATGAAGGCTTAAGGCTATAAACGACTACTCCGTCAACACGAAGTATCTGCACACCTAGCTCTTTCGAGCAACAACAATCAAGCAACCAAATCTTATATCCAAGAGAACATGAGGCCCGCCGACGACAAGGCTCTAGTGACACAAAACGGTAACACAACGCTGACCCCCAACCCCCCGTCGTAGCGGAGAAACACACTGAAAGTGTAAAGCTTCCACAAGCCAAAACCGAACCGGTGAAAATACCACAAATCCATATTGTAAACCACCTCCGAACAGCGGTGACACTAACAATCTACGGACAAAAACACAGCCCCGACAACTCGCGGAAATCGTCCCCTCCGGTGCGGAGGAGACATCAAAGCTGGAACATAACCTCTGAAACACAACCACTACAACTGAGCTTCAACGAACCAGGAGATCGGAAGCACAAAACACCGTCCAGAAGATCTGAAAAACAAAACAAACCAACACAAACCTTGTAGATGTACGGCAACGAAGAATGTTGACGGAAAATTGTTGAGGATGCGTTGGTAAATCTGGCCGCCGAAAGAGAAAAGGTACAAAACAACTAGGAGATCGGAAGCACGAAACACCGTCCAGAAGATCTTAAAAACAAAACAAAACAAACCAACACAAACCTTGCAGATGAACGACAACGAAGAATGTCGACGGAAAACTGTTGAGGATACGTTGGTAAATCTGGCCGCCGAAAGAGAAAGGTACAAAACAACCACGACAAATGCTCCGACGAGAGGCTCAACGCTAGAGGCTAGACTACGGCGGTACGACCAAGACGGCTTCACACCACCAACGACAAGGCTACATCTCGTGAGAAAAGTTTGGATGAAAGGGAGAGATAATCGATCTAATATTGAAGGTGGTTTGAGTTGTGGCGATGGGAATTCTAGACAGAAGGCAGAGAGTCTCTCTCTAAAAAAGTGATTTTGTATTTTTCCTTTTTGTAGTTGGAAAAATATATGACATGATAGTAATACGATTGAGACTTACCCTTTTATGATTTTAGTGCACGCATGATAAAAAAGATAATATAATGTGTTTGGTGGAAACAAATTTTTCAAGATACAATGCTATTGAAAAACCTCTTTGAGGGTCAGGTTTGGCCCCCTCTTTTTATCTATTTTCTTTTTAAAATATTTGGATCACTGTCCTCGATGGTCAAACCTTTTTGCCAAAAAAAAATGCTATTGAAAAACATATATTTTTTTTTTCAATCAAGAGATTAATCAATGATTAAGAAGTAGAGATAAAAATAGAAAAATTGAGAACCCAATAAAATGATTTTATTATCATGATAATTGTGCACTCTGTTTTATGGCTTGATAGTATAATTTGTAGGATTTGAAAAATTTATCAAACGAGTCCGATACATGAATTTTATAAATAGAAAAGGTAAATGTTAGCAACATGTATTTTAACACATTCTTTTTAAGTTGTTAAAATTTACATGGAATCCACTAAATCATGTGAGACTCATAAATTTTGGTGAAAATTTTAATGAATCAAAGAGTGTGCATTAGAATCTGTTCTACCGGCATTCCTCAATAAAAAGGGGGTTGGAGGGTTGGAATCTATATCACAAAAGGCAAGATATATGGATTAGAAACTTCGAAAAATTTGTCTCATATGCTACATACGTTTATTTCCAAAATCAACTCTAATTTTATTTGGAGAACGGTTGGTAACTGGTAAGTAACAAAATCAATACTCGAAAATACAATTGAAAAATATAATATTAAGTGTATCTTTAGTTAATCACAATTGATTTTGAGCAAGTGGATCATGTAAGTTAAATGTGCTTAGTATTTTTTTTTTGAAGGAACTGTGATTGGTGAATTGAAAATAAAGTAAGAGTGAGGGCGACTTTCAAACATTTTTAAACAATATAAAAAATAGGCTTACTTTTTCCTCCGTTTGCCAAATAAATTCCGACCGGTAAATTTAACCCTAGATGACATCGATAGTAGACTAACTTTAAGAGTGGTCCACCTTTTTTAATTTAATTCGTTTGATTTTTTTAAAAAGGATTGCTGGATTACGTAGGTGTATTTTATCTTACGGTGTATTTTATCTTACGGTGAGTCAACACCAATTAATTAATTTTCTCTTTCTTCATCTTCTTCTTCCCCGCACTTGTTCACCATCTTCAACATCATATTCATCACCACCATTTTTTCCAAAAAATTCAAAAACATCAACAATAACCCATAGTAAATTTGATTTCAATTAAAAATCTAAATGAAAAACTGAATTGAAGTTTTACGAAAGGATTTAATAAAGTAAAAATAAATTCATGAATTGAAGTTTTCAACCATATTTAACAGCACAATATTCTCAGCAACCTCCACAACATTTTCCATAAGGAAAATAAAATAAAATCTGTCATGAATAGGTTCGATTATGTAACATCACCCAAGAGAAATTATGTAACCTCTCCAACCTGTACCAGAAACGTAAAAACAAAAGGAAAAAAATGCATAAGATCTGAAAACGTGAAACTCATAACAGGAGGAAAAAACACATAAGATCCGGAAGAAGCAACTTTGAAGAAGAGGAAAACGGGATAAAAGAGGAAGAAAACGCGATCCAAAACCAAACCCACCACCGAGTGAAATGCGACCCAGAACCAAAGAGGAGATTGGAGATGATTTCAGTGTGGATTTGGGGGGTTTAGGGTTTTGAGATGGAAATTGATTTTGTTGAGAGTGGGAGAAGGAGAAGAGAGGAAAAGTTTTGATAGAGAGACTGGAGGAGAGATGCTACAGTGACTAGGTTTGTATTTCCTTTCCTCTTGTTCTTGTTGAATCTGTTAACGTGTGCTCCTTGTTGAATTTGTTAAAGCTATGGAAGAGTTCATTCTATATATTTGATTGTTTAAATTTTAAATTTTAAATTGGTGTGAATAACAACATATATGATAAAAAAACCTGGTTTTTTATTTTATAAA
The DNA here is from genome assembly GCA_946800305.1 of Medicago arabica. Taxonomy (NCBI): domain Eukaryota; kingdom Viridiplantae; phylum Streptophyta; class Magnoliopsida; order Fabales; family Fabaceae; genus Medicago; species Medicago arabica. The sequence continues at coordinate 68,923,498 of OX326964.1, forward strand.
AATGATGAAGATTAATGAAGATGGAGAAAAAGACAAATGAAGAAATGTATATAAAGTGTATATTGTTGTTGTTGAAAAAAAAAAAATCTGGGTTGTTGTGATGAATGTTTGAATATGGAGAAAAATAAAAATGGTTAAGTGTGCTACATTGTAAGATAAAATAGACCTGTGTAATCCAACGATTTTCTTTCTTAAAAAAGATCAAAGCGTTAAAATTAGAAAAATTAATAAGATCTACGGTGGACCACTCTTAATGTTGGTCCACCATGGATATTCAAAGTTAAACTTAACCATCATAATTTATTTGGCAAACAGAGAAAAAGATGAGAGATCAAAAGATATGTTTTATTAATTACGACATCAAAATGAAAACTTGATTAGATAAAATAAACTTAAAAAAAATATAAACATTAGTTTATATTCAAATCGACAAAGTTTGCAAGTCTAGTTTGTTTGCTAAAAAAAATGAACGTGGGAATAGCTAAGAGTGATGAGTGGCATTGTGGCACAGAGAGAGGAATGGATAGCCTTTTCCAAAGGACATTGAGATTGAGGGCCTCCCTCCACACCACACCACTAACCGACAAAAACAGAGAGTATCCGTACTTGTGAAAATAAAGATTGGATTGCAACAGATGTACGGATGAATCCACGCGTCCAGTTTTGACCATAATCACGTGCCTATCCTTTTCTTTTCTCCAACTTATTACCACGCGGCATCATCTTCTTCTTCTCTTCAGATTCGCGTGATCCACCATGGGATTCTGAATGTCTCCTCATCTGGTAAACCAGCCAAATTCTTCTAAAAATCTTTCATTTTTTCCTATTCCGTTTTTGGGTTTTTTAATGACAATTATTTTCATTTCAAAAATAATACTACTCTTCCTCTATTATTTTAATTGTCGTATTTGATGTGTCCGTAAAACGTCAAGCTGGCTTACATAGTTTAACAACCTAATCTATATCTGGTTAGACCAGATCTAATTTTAATTAGAAATGACTTAGGTTATTTTTGAATATTTTAAAATAAACCGAACACAATGGAGCGAATCAAAAGAGAATAGAATAAGATGAAAATAAACGGAATGTATAACATTTAAGTGATATTGTGGTTTAAACCTCGTAAAATCCAACTCAACCTAACATATTCTCATTGTTAACCTAGATTCTTAAAAAAAATATTCATTGCACTCATTTCAAGTCTAAAATTAGTATATTTTTTAAAACACTTTAAATGAATTAGTTTTAGTTTTTTAAAGCTTACTCAATCTATTTCACAATAGTTGTCGTTTTTGAGGAAATTAAACATAGGAAGAAATCAAATCAATTTTATTATTTTTGATGAAATTCTTTGTGTTTGTTTCTATAATACCCTTTATTTCATTTTATTATTATTATCTCTCTACAATAAATAGATAAAATTATTATTAATAAACCAATAAATAATGTTGCATTGAAGGTTGAGAGTGATAAATAAAGTGAAACAAAATTATTCTTCAAAAATTCAAACATCACCGAAAAAGAAAATGTTATATGTATTATAAAACGGACGGAGTATATCTTAATCCTCTTATACCATTGATTGAGAGGCAATGGAACAAGCCTCGTCAAACCCATGAATCGAAAATACATAGTGCAACTTTCAATTGGAGATTTTGATATTAAAAAAAATTGTTCCATGCTACTCCTGAAAGGCTGAAACCCCAATTTATGGTTTGAATTCCAATTCTCATGTTGAGTCTTAGTTTTTCTTTTTCATCACAATGCTTTGAATAAAATAATGATAATAGCAGTGATGGGGTTTTGGATTTGTGGGAAAAAGGAGGAAGACATGGCAATTGACCAAAAATTAATAATTGTCAAATCGGGGTGTAATTAAAACTTCATAGGGTGTAACTAAAATTTATCAATTTATATAAGACCAAAATAATTAAATGGAATTTATATCAATTTCAACTAACAAGAATTCGCATCTTTAAACAAAACTAACTAACAGGAATGCGCACGTTAACATTATTCATTTTTTAGATGTTAATCTACGGGATTCATTTCTTAATAAACTCTGATGTATTTCGATTTTAATTTTTTTTGATAATTATACTCTAATAATTTATTCAATTTCCAACAAAATGGAGTTTTTTACGGTTAAATATATTTTTGGTCCTACAAATACATCAATTTTTCGTTTTAGTCCGACTAAAATTTTCCTTTGACTTTTGGTTCCTCAAAAATTCTCCATCATCACTTTTAGTCTCTTTTAAAGTAAACTCATATGTAGAATTTATATTTTTAAATAAATTTTTTCACAAAAATTCATAATAGGCTAAAATATGTTTTTGGTCCCTGCAAATATGATGAGTTTGGGTTTTGATCCCTGATAATTTTTTTTTTGAAATTCATCCCTGCAAATTCTTTTGTTTTTTAAAATAGTTTTTGGCACCACTTTACTGATGATTTGACTCATTTATGTCTATGTGGCATTCGTTGACTGTGTAACTTTGCATAGTTGGCAGTCACGTGGAAATGGTTTCACTTTAATTATTTAAAAACATTTTTTAAAACAAAAAAAAAATCGTAATTAAAAATGTAAAAACAATTAAAAAGTCTGGAAATTAATTTTCTATATTTAAAAATTGAAAAAATCGAAATTAATAAAAAAATCAGTTTATTTTTTTAAATAAAAAATATAAAAATTATTTTTCCAAATTAAAAAGAAAATAATTTTGAAAATTAGAAAATCAAATTAAAAAAAATCAGTTTTTTTCGAACTTAAAAAGCTTTTTTTTATTTTATCATGAAAATTAATTTTTGTAAATTAAAAAAAACATAAATTAGATAACACGTTTCTTAAATTTAAAAAAAATTAGGATATCTATCTTCAGATATTGCTTTGATATTTAAAAAGAATTTAGTTATTTTCAAAAATCTGAAAATAAATTTTCAGAATTAAAAAATTGAAAAAAATTTCCGAAAATCAAAATTAAAATTTTTGAAATTTTTTAATTTCATATAGTTTTTTTATTTTGCAAAATTAATTTCCATATTTTTATTTTCTTATATTTATAAATGTTTTATTTTAATTTCAAAAATATATTTTTTGTTTTTAAAAAATGGTTTTCAAATAATTAAATTATAACAATTGCACATGGCTACCAACTGTGCAAAGTTACATGTAGGCATAAATGTGTCAAATCATCAGTAATGCGGGGCCAATGACTATTTTAAAAAACAATTTTTTTTGCAGGGATGGATTTCAAAAAAAAAATACCAGGGACCAAAACCTAAACTCGTCATATTTGCAGGAACCAAAAACATATTTTAGCCTTCGTAATACTATAAGAATCTCTTGCAAGAAAAAATATAATTTTTTTAACAATTTAATATGAATTTTATATTTTTTACGGTTAAAAATTCATGATTAATTTATGTTTTGTTAAAAAATTCTAATTTTTTTGGGGATTTTTTTTTCAATATTATATACATTTCTGCACAGTTTCATTAAAAAATATAAAAATTAACTTCAAAATTGGGACCAAAAGTAGTGATTGAAAATTTTATAGGGACTAATATTTGAAAGAAAAATTTAGAGGGACTAAAACGAAAAGTTGGTATATTTATAAGGATCAAAAACAAATTTAACCCTACATTTTATTGAATGTTGAATAAGTTATTCATGGTTCCTAAAACAACTTAGACTTCACCAAGCTCGGGATCACACGTGTTAATATTCACTAAAGACAAAAGCTAATCTATGAACCTCTGCTATTCATTTGAACAATGATTGCTAGCCTAACACGAAGGATATAAAATGCAAGAGAAATGTTAAAAGAGTTGTCTTGAGCCATTAGTTAAAAAAATCAATATAGAAATATCATATTAGAAAATGGTAGAAAAAGTGGTAGAAAAGTTATGCAACGATATCCTTATGCGTAGGGCCATTGCCCCCATAAACCATTTCGAATAGCTTATAAGTGTAACTTACGTAATATAAGTGCAGAGAAGATGGGTACTCACTAGGGGTGTCAATATGATCTATGAGATTCATATCCATCTAACTCATCTACTATAAAATTCATCCACCTTATTTTAAAAATTCATTGGATCACCTTCTTAAAAAGCAAAAAGTCCAATGAATAATTTTAAATAATACTAATTTTTTTATTTAAATTGTTATATATTTGATAAAATAAAATAATTTAATTAAAAAACAGACTGAAAAAAGGAAAAAAAGTATTAATATTTAAATATTATTAATCTAATATATTCTTCTAATGTTATTTTATTATAGGTGATAGTCAACGCCGGAGCTCCGCCGTCTACCACCGTGAGTCACCGGAGGAACACCACCAGTACCAAGAAATTTGATTGGATCACCGTCGTGGGTTGCTGGAGGACAACCAACTGCCACCACTGACCGCTGTATTATTTTCAATTATTTAATTAATAATGTTTAATATTTCTTTAATTCATTTGGGCTTATGTTAAAAATATTATTGGGCTAAAAAAAAGTTGTATTGGGCCTAGTTACATATAATTTATAAAAAATTTACCATATACTCATACGTTTGTACCTCACCCTCCTTTTTAACATTTCCTAATTCTCCATCGTTCACCCCTACATCTTACATGGCATTATAGAATTCTCATAAACCTTCAACTTACATTTACGTTCCAATTCCAAATGTTACTAAAAACACCTTCATTATTATGGATTAATTTTTCAATAAAAAATAAAGAAAAAAGAAGAAGGAAACACATATTGTTCTTTGTCATTCCTCTCGTTTTCTAGAAACATACCATGATTCTTTAAACTGCTTCTCGTCCCTCTTCTTATGCTGCTTCCTTGCAAATTTAAAATTGATTAAATTGAATCTCATACAAATCAATTTTTGCCCTTATTTTATTGAATTGAATCTCATAAAATTCTGCTTCTTTTTTGATTGAATTGCATATTATCCATGTTAACCACAGTCCATGAAATTGAAGATGTTTATGGTTTGTTTGATTTTCAGAAAAATCATAAGTTTCCAATGCATACTACAAACAGGAAATCATTCCAAATTGTTTATGATGTGTACTCTTTCCAGAATACCAAAATAATTTCCATATTTGTTTTCATCTCGTGCCAAAATCATGCTAATCGTGTCCACGATCGTACCATAATCTTTCCGACAACAATTTGAATCAGAAACCATGACAGAAAACTCATAAATAGAATCGTTTCCAAAATCATGCTAATCGTTTCTTGATGATCTTCTGGCAGCGAAAGCACATTGGAAAACGAATGAGTTTGTTCCTTTTTTTTGTTGAGAAAAATGAATAAAAACTAGGTTTTTAAGTTTATATACGAGGGTAAAATAGGTAGTTCATCTGAAACGTAGGGGTTGAGATATAAACGTAGGGGTACAGGGTAAAATTTCCATAATTTATTTAGATTGAATTCACTAACAAAACCCTCTAATAATTAATACATCTCTTCAAAAAATAATACATTTTAATTTATGGATCAGATGGATTATCCATCCATTAAAATTTAGTAATAAATGGATAGGATGGACATAATATTTAATTGACGGACATAATATTTAATGGAGTAATGGATTTTTTGACCCATTTATTAGGATCCAAATTCATATCCATCCATTTTGCCACCCTGACTATTTCATATTTGAAGTAATAAAGTAGATATACTAATGGTATTGTTGGAAATATTGATAGAAAATAGATTTCGGATAGTTAGGAAAGATAGATGAGAATTGTTTTGTCGTGGCAAAAGCCATTATTCCGAAAGCAAATTTTCGGTGGACCTCCGATGCAACCCGACATTCAATTTAGTTTTCCAAAATTTAAAAAACCATATGTTTGAACTCATGCACTCGAGGACAACACGTTGTAGCCTTACAAACAATGTCCGAAAATCATTATAGAAGAATAACAAAGAGGATGAGTATTTTCTGATTTTCCCATGTCATGCTTCGAAAAACCTTGGAGACCATTTCTATATAATTCATATGGTCAGTCTGCCCTTATTGTAACAGAAACACAAACCATTTATGAGGATAAATGTGGCCAATGTTTTAAGATTTTATTGGTTTAATAATGAAATCAATTGAACTAGATAAAATTACCTAATGTTTGGTTTGCGAGTTTGAAAGTGAAGAGAGGGTTTAGAAAAAAAAGGAAGGGGTAAGTAGAAGGCTTTATTGGATGAAAACAATTGACCACACTTGATGACATTATTCCAACAATTATGCAACTAACCGCCTACATATGGTTGTAACTGTGTCCAAGAGGAAAACACCGATGAAAAGCAAAGTTTGAAGCCTCTTTAGATGTATATTGAAGTGGAGACAAGGTTGAATTGAAAAACACTTTAGACTACTTTTTAAATTTTTAGGAGCACCGGTCTCTTAAGAAATAAACAGTGGTGGCCCTTGTAAGATAATGAAATGCTTGTGTTTCTCATTGATCTGAATAGAATATATACAACTATTGTGTACCATCTGGTCAACTTACTAATTATGATACAACCTATTTACAGGGAACTAATAATAGCCAATAATGACCGAATATTCTATTCTATTCATTTTATTAAATATAATATTCTATCAGACCCCCGCAGTCGAAGCGGGAGGTTCACGGACGTTGAGACTGGTCCGAAAGTCATCAAAGAGAATGCGAGGGAGCCCTTTGGTGAAGATGTCTGCAATCTGATGTCGAGAGGGAACATGGAGAACGCGTGCCTGACCACGAGCTACTTTTTCCCGTACAAAGTGTATGTCCATTTCGATATGCTTGGTACGTTGATGCTGCACAGGGTTGCCAGATAGGTAGATGGCACTAACATTGTCACAATACACCAAAGTAGCCTGAGGAATAGGAAAGTGGAGCTCCAGCAAGAGATTACGAAGCCAACATGACTCAGATACAACATTAGCAACACCTCTATATTCCGCTTCAGCACTAGACCGAGAGAGAGTGGGTTGTCTTTTGGAGGACCAAGAAATGAGGTTGTCACCGAGAAAAACACAGTATCCAGATGTGGAACGCCGGGTGTCAGGACATCCACCCCAATCGGCGTCAGTGTAGGGAAGGAGTCTGGTGATGGGTGATGGTGATAAATGTAGTCCAAAATGTACGGTACCCTGAACATAACGCAGAATGCGCTTTAGAGCAAGCATGTGTTCTGTACTAGGTGCATGCATGTGAAGACAAACTTGCTGAACTACGTAAGAGATGTCGGGTCTAGTGAAAGTGAGGTATTGTAAAGCTCCTGCAAGACTGCGATAGAGAGAGGGATCCTTATAAGGTGTGCCTGATGAAGTGCTGAGTTTTTGTTTAGTGTCAACAGGGGTGGCAGATGATTTGCAAGATGTCATCTCAGCATGGTCAATGATTTCAGAGGCATAGGTGTTTTGGCTTAGAAAGAGGCCACCAGGATGACGAGTGACGGCAATACCCAAAAAATAGCTCAGAGGACCCAAATCCTTCATTGCAAACTCAGATGCCAAGAGAGACATAATGGATTGGCGAAGGGCATGAGTAGAAGTAATAAGGATGATGTCGTCCACATAGAGTAGAATGTAGGCCATGTCGGACTGTTGTCGGTATATGAAGAGGGAATGGTCTGATGTGCTATGTCGAAAACCAATGGTAGTTACATAGTCAGCAAAGCGTTGGTACCATGCTCGAGGCGCTTGCTTGAGACCATAAAGGGACTTCTTCAAACGACAGACGTAATCCGGATGACGAGAATCACGAAAACCCAATGGTTGATGCATGTGGACAGTTTCGTGAAGATCACCATGCAGAAAAGCATTCTGAACATCCAACTGATGAATGGGCCATGAGTGAGAGAGAGCAACGGTGAGTACTGTTTGAATGGTAGCAGGTTTTACAACTGGGCTGAAGGTCTCATCACAATCCACACCTGCAACCTGTGACCTGCCATCACAAACAAGGCGAGCCTTATAGCGCTAAAAGGACCCATCAGAATTTTTCTTATGTTTAAAAATCCACATACATCGAATAAGATTAGCATCACTAGGGCGAGGAACTAAATCCCACGTCTTATTTCTAATAAGTGCATTAAACTCAGATAGCATCGCGGATTTCCAATTCGGGTCTGATAAGGCTAGTTTGTGATTTTTAGGTATGGGAGAGATGGTGTGGTCTAAGTGTGAAAGAGATAAGTTAAACATTTTGCGGGGTTTAGTAATTCCTTTCATGCTACGGGTGATGATTGTGCAGGTAGGTGGTGGAGAATGTGGTTGAATTGGTGAGATTAAAGTAGGGGAAACTGTAGTAGGTGAATTTAGTGGAGTGGGGTCGATTGGTTGGGTCATTGTGGTTGCGGGTGGTGGTTGGTTAGGAGTATCCGGTGGCGGTTGTTGAGTTTGCCACTGTTGTATGAGGTAGGGGTGTAGGTCGTTGTCTAGAAAATGATAGGAGTGAGGTGAAGGGTAGTGTACTTTGGTGAAGGGAAATTGAGTTTCATCAAAGATAACATGCCTCGAAATTATTAACTTTCTGTTAGACAAATCAAAACACTTGTAACCTCTATGATTAGGGGGATAACCTAAGAAGACACACGGAGTAGAACGGGGTTGTAATTTATGAATGGTAGGTGACGGGAATAGTGGATAACACAGACAACCAAAGACTCGTAAATGTGTGTAGCTGGGATCACGGTGGTAAAGAAGTTGTGTTGGTGATTGATTTTGAAGTGTTTTACAGGGAAGAATATTTAACAGATAAGTTGCCATGTGAAGTGCATGATGCCAAAATTTTGGGGGAACAGAAGAGTGAGCTAGCATAGTGCGAATCATATTATTAATGGTTCTTATTTTTCGTTCTGCTTTCCCATTTTGAGAGGATGTGTGAGGGCAAGAAAAGCGAAAAATAAGGCCATTAGTAGTACAATATTGATGAAATAACTCATTATTATATTCACCGCCATTGTCACATTGGAACGTTTTTACATTTTGCATAAATTGAGTGTGAATAAGAGCTGTAAGTGACTTGAATGTTTCAAAAACCTGAGATTTTCTACTAATAGGAAAGGTCCACAAGAAATTTGTGAAGTCGTCTAAAAATAAAACATAATATTTATGGCCAGCAGAACTTAAAACAGGAGAGGTCCACAAGTCACTATGTAAAATATCAAAAGGCATCAAAGTAGCAGTTTGAGAATTAAAAAATGGCATTTTAACTTGTTTGCCCAAAACACACGAATCACAGATTCCAAAGTTGTTGAAAGGTTCACAACATATGAATTTATTATTGCGAAGGGAATTTAAAACAGACACGCCAGGATGACCAAGACGATTGTGCCATATGCTGGACGTAAGACCGACAAAATTGTTGGGAGGAGTGACTGGATATAGGTCGCCACGACTATTACATCTCAGAAGAGGGATCCCCGTCTGAAAATCAGAGACAGTAAAACCAAAAGGGTCAAAAGAAACAGATACATTGTTGTCAGTGGTGAGTTGTCTTACAGAAATTAAATTTTTAATAATTTTCGGAGCATGTAGGACATGGTTTAAGTGAATGGGTTGGTTAGAGGTTGTGATTTGTGTGTGTCCGGTGCCGTGAATTGGAATTCCATGACCACTGCCAACAATAACTTTCTGATTTAAATGACTTATAGGAGAATAAGACGAGAGATTACCTCGTGATGCTGTCGTGTGAGATGTTGCGCCAGTATCCATGTACCACTGAGTGTCAGGAGGGTGTAGAGCCATGGTGTGCATAGCTGCTTCAATGTCGGTTGGTGTATGAGATGAAGCTGCATACGCCTGAGGACGCTGTCCTAGAATGCCCGGCTGTCTCGGAGGACCGGTAGGACCAGTAGGGCGTGTCCACTAAGATGTGGGATACGGACACGGAGGCACAGCCCATGGTGGAGGTGTCCAACCCCATGATTGCCAGGTAGGGTACTGTTGTTGCTGCGGCCAAGGAGGAGAAGACCAAGATGGCGAGGTGTTGGGAGCTCCTGAATGAGATCCGCCACGGTTACCACGTCCCCCGCCGCGACCCTGATTGCCACGGGAGCGAGACTGGTTGTTGGTGTTGTTGGGGCGACGTGTGCCACGTTGAGAAGTGTCCTCAGGAGGTCGCTGTTGAGTGGTGTGTAAGGCAGTATGAGAGCCGGTGTTGGTCATTTTAGCCATGCCAGCTTCTTCCAAGGTGAGCATGGAGCGAGCCTGATAAAATGCAGGAAGAGGATTACTCTGGCGAATTAGGGTGGCCACACTGCGGTAAGCTTCAGGGAGTCCAGATATCAGTTGAAGAACCAGACGGTGATTGTTGACGGGAGAGCCGACATTCCTCAACTGGTCAGAGAGCATCTTGAGACGCTGGCAGTATGCAGAGACGTTGGGAAAATCTTCCATGCGGGTGTTGGAGAACTCTTGCTCAAGAGTGACAGTACGGACGTTTTGATTGTCTTGAAAGATGTCTGCCAAACGACTCCATGCGTCTACCGCAATGGAGTTTGGTTCTAGAATAGTTGTCAGCAGATCAGTGGAAATGGTGGAATAAATCCACTGAAGCACGGTGGCATCGAGAGTGGTCCATTGTTCGTAGTCGGTGTCTGCAGGCAGTGGCGGTGCTTTGTCTGGAGAGGAAGCAATGTGATGCAAGACTCGATGAGAACGAGCATGAATGCGGAACAGTTCTGCCCAGGTACCGTATTGGTCCTTTTCCATCTCAAGAATAATAGGAATGTGGTTCCTAATATTGGAGACAGCAAGAGCGGGATGAAAGCCATTTCTGAAACCGGTCGTATTGACGGCGGCGGCGGAGGCAGCAGCAGCAGCGGAGGCAGAGGCGGCGGTGCTGCTCTGGTCATCATTGTGATCGGAATCAGACATGGTAGGTGATGGTAGAGGTCGGACGGCGCGGAAACAGGAGAAGAGAGAGGTTACCGGAGGCAAAACGCGACCGGATATCAAAAGGGGGCGACGACGTGCGGTGGGCACGGTTGGAGAGAAGGGAGCGACGTACGAGCACTGTTGGTCGAGGATCGGAAGTCGATCGGACTGTTGGGCAACAGGGGTGGCGGCGGCGCAAAGTGAGAGGAAGTGGTGCGGCGCTGCGTACGTGCGTGAGGGAGAAGAAGGAGAATAGTGAGTTCTTCGACTTCTGTTCTGTTTTTTTTTTTTTTTTGGTTTTGTTTTTTTTTTTTTTATTTAGAGAGAGGGATCGATTAGGATTGATACCATGTAAGATAATGAAATGCTTGTGTTTCTCATTGATCTGAATAGAATATATACAACTATTGTGTACCATCTGGTCAACTTACTAATTATGATACAACCTATTTATAGGGAACTAATAATAGCCAATAATGACCGAATATTCTATTCTATTCATTTTATTAAATATAATATTCTATCAGCCCTTTCTTCTCGTAAAGCTGAATATTTGGCTGAATTTCATGCAAGATGTCAAACTTTATGGCTTGAGCTATTACTTGAAGAACCGTGAATAGAATTTTGCAGCTCAATACAATTTAATGTTGACAACAAATCATCAATATACCTTGAAAAGAAATAAAGAATCCAGTATCATGTGATAGGAGCAAATACGTTGAAACAAAGTTTTATTTTTTAATATATCATGTCGGTCAGGGAAGAATTGAGTTGTGTCACTACTCAATACTACGATTTAGAGAGATGAAATGAGATGTCTTTTAAATGTAGTGGCTGTAAATCAATGAATTAAGCAAGCATCTTGTGATGTAAATCAGCTGATATGAGTTGGTTAGTTAGTTACATTTGAACAGTTAATTCTATTAATTCTATTACTAAGGAGTTATCATGTGATCACTTATATAAATACAATTTACATTGATAATCAAATTTCATTGAGAGAAATTTTTCATCTCAAAATAACTCTCTTCTATACTTTCTGATTCATATTGTGTATGCGAGTGTGGTTTCTTAACTTCAAACCCAACACCAAAGTCTTATCATATTACAAAGAGTGTTCTTGTACAATTTCTCAATGAATGAATTCATATTTCAACTTTCTATTTCAATATTATAATACAATTTCTCAATGAATGAATTCATATTTCAACTTTCTATTTCAATATTATAATATCAGAGTTTATCGATCAAATCGCCAATTATTTATATTCTCTATTATGATATCAGAGTTTATCGATCAGGACGACCATAATTTATATCTAATCATCGAGTCCAACAATGTTAGACATGAGAGTGTAGCAATTTTTTTATGAACTTACGTCCTATTACATCAAATATCTCCATAGTTCTTTGAAAGGACTTGCGTCCTATGGTGATATAATAAGGGAAGAAAGAGTATTACTTAGATATTATTTAATTATTTTCTCCTCTTATATGTGATGTGCTTATCTCCTTTAAAATAATAGTTGAACTCGGAAATTTAAACCAAAAAATCGAGAAGATGAAAGAAATTAATTAAGATGGAATATTTAAAGTAAATAATTATTTAGCTAGATAGAACTAGTTAATAGTTAGTTAGTTAGTTTCTTAATCTCCTCTAACGAGTAAGCTCTAAATATAATTCCTTTGTAATGTTTAACTTCATTTAAGTGTTGACCAGAAGGAAAAAAAAAATCTTTTAAGTGTCTTCGTCCATTGGTTTTTGTTTTAATGAAAAAACATCCTAAAAAAGACAACTTTTGTAGCAATACTAGTGAAGTGAGCGTAATTCTTAACTGAATTGCTCTTCATACTTTTCAAATTGTTCTCAAGCATACTTCACTGATCTTTAACTTTAACTGCAACTGAACCAACAACAGTTATTAAAAAAAAGCAATTCGAGAAGCAATAAGAGTACTTTCCAATTCTTAAAAATCCTGGTTTACGTATAGGCCCATAACACAGACACAAGCTCATCGACATACATGTGGTTACTCTTACACATCTGTCTTTTATGCATGGTTTAATATCATATCGTGGTGGTGTGAAACTGAAAAGGCAATCTTTTTATTCACATTGGAATTGTATATGCTAAATTTCATGTTTTTGTTGGTGATGACGATGTTCTGATTGAATCATCCTACATGTCGATAATTGGATAATTTTATGAGAATATTTTCAAGACGGAAAAGGAATCGAGTCAAATTTGTTTAAGTTCGATTTGATAAGAATAAGTTCAACTTAAAACTTAACTTAAATTTGATACAATTTTGTTTAGCTCAAATTTGACCTGTTTCAAAGTCACGACATCTCATTTTAACTTGTTAGATCCACCTCATTTATTCAAATAACATGATGCAAAAGTCTTTTTTATTTAACATTTTTTTAGAACATTGACCTTTTATTTTATTTCAAAAAAATGTAAAGATTGAATTAAAATAATTATCTAAATATAATGTGTTTAGAAGATAGACATAAATAAAAATTTCAAACCAATATAAATTTACAAATAATTGTAAAAAGAAAAACTAAAAACATAGTTGATTGCAAATACTTCAAAATAAAAATAGAAAACCGCACCAAAATTAGTACAACTAATAGAGACAAAAATTAATAAAAGCCCACAACTATAATTGAAAACTCTCAAAATACTCCTTCATTTTCAAAATCACACGTAATCCAACTCATAAATTAAATTAGTGTTCAAGTCATTAGATTTATGAATCAAATTTAACAAATTAATTGTTAAGTTAAACTTTATATTATGATCGAATTGGTTTGATTCATTGCCGATTCTAAATTTGAATTGGTCTGATTCATTGCCGATTCTAAATCTTAGCGAAAGCTGATAGTCACATTTTGCGACACACGTTTATAAGTGGCTATCATGCCTGCGAGTTTTTTGATTAAAAAATATCTATTATTATTGCGCTTGCAAAGACATTCTGTCACTGCTTCTCGCTCCCCCCCTTAGAATTCTATCATTAAGGCCAAAAATCTAGAATCCTAAAAAAATTCAATCTCTTAAGCTTCATCAACCAAAATTGTTTATGATAAATGTATCAACTCTGGTTCTCAAACGTCTTCATAGATGTTCACTATTCAATAAATATCAACACACACAAAAACAACAAGCATGAGGGGGGAGGTTAAGAAATTATAAATCTGGGGTGAAGATTACTAGGTTAAAGTCAGAAAGAAAAAAATAAGCTCAACAACAGGTCTTATGGTTTTGCATTGATTTTCCTTCTTTTTTTTTTACAAAAATAAAAGATATTTATTTAATCAATTTGATAGAGTACATGGACATAATGCAAATTCGTTTAAAACAAGAAAATGATGAATTTGCGAACAAACTTACAACACACATGATTATATTCAAGTATTTGGAATATCCATGTATCTGGATCTGCAACGTGGACGACGTCAAAGTCATTGATTGGATATACACTGGTTCGAAGCCGATATGACAATCTGAATCGAACACATACATGTAATGTCTGAAATGAGTTTATAAAAGTTGCATACCCCATCATAGAAGCAAGTTTAGGAAAGATGAGTTAGTCTTAATATAAAATTTAAACAATAATCTTATTCAAGATGTGTCTGACACTAAATGTAAATACTTCTAACTCCCTTTAATCCGGATTCAAACTTTGTTTCATATTATTACCGAAACATAATTTTTTTTAAGTTAGTGAAGACTCATTTGATGTGTTACGACCCTTTTTTCTGATGGAGATGTGAAGTAACTCCATTGTTGATTTTTTATTAATATTTTGCTAAGATATCAAGTTGGTCCAATCATTAAGCATGACATGATTGAGCTGAGTTTTTCTTCCACAAAAATGAATGCAACTCAAAATATTGGGTTAGATATCTCGAATTGAACCAAGGCAACTTGCATGAGCATATGCATAAATACATGAGTACGACCTCTAGCTTGTGGTAGGTTTAGTAATTACACCTTCTATCTTTGATAGCTTGTCATATTTCAGTGATACTGTACTATATGATAGCGTATCTATTGCAAGATCTCGTAATCTCATCTGTTATTGAATCAAGCTTAGCTATTTGTGTTTGCATGAGATGCTAGCTATGTGGTATTAATGGCATTTGGCCCCATGTTGAGCCTCTGTTGATCGTGGTTTATTCCAGTTTTACACTTTCGACCTGCAGATTAGAAAGGGGACCAACAATGTGTGATATATATTGTTTATAAACGTGGATACATGTGATATTTGTGTGGAGTATAAGTACGTTCATAGTACTGGACGGCGAATAGTTTGACAAATTTGTGGATTGATTTGAGAGTGGCTGAGCTGGGATGGGAAAAAGCCAAAAGGCTGTTGCGTCTTACAGAAACTGATTAATTAAGAGCTTCAATGAGCCCAAAACTCGTTTAACATGTGAGTGTGGGGTTAATAATTAGAGATTGCTCTTTAGGTACATAATAATGGTTTACATTAACCAAAAATACGTTGAATGGTAGTTTATTGTCGTTAAATATTTTTTAAATTTAAGTTATTCAAAAAGTGTCGAACAACAGGTAACCGTATTTCAACATCAAACAATATTTAACCACCTTTAGGTTTTTATTTAGGGTGCTAAAGAGCAATTGCCTTGATAATTTGACAACTATACGATGACGTCTACTGATTTGGCCCATAAAATGGAGTCCACACATACTTCAGTCGACGTAGATGAAAGCTAGCTCACATCACATTACATGGGAGGAGGCTGGCTCTGGAGTCTGGACAAACTAAGGAAGATATGAATTGTACTCTAGATCACTTCACTAACATAAATATTTTCGGTTAAGTTAAAAAAAAAACATATATATTGAATTATATATAGATTACTCTATCCGTCTCAAAATAAATGATCTAATTTGATTACATGTATTATTCATATACAAAATAAATGATCTAATTTGATTACATGTATTATTCATATAATAAGATTTGATCAAATTTTTCCACTGTTATATGAAGATAATTTGTAAAATATAAGATATTGAATTTATCTCGATGAATATTTGTAAATATCAAAGATGTGCAATAACATATGTAAAACAATCAACTTTGTCACTTGTTTTGGGACGGAGAAAGTATGACAAATTAGGATTTTTTTCACTAAAAAGAAAGGATTTTGTTTACAAAAAGAGTGAATTACTTGATTGATTGATATTAGGCTTAAGTTATTTGTTGGTTACATTTTGGTCCCATAAGTTATTAACGTTACCATTTGGTCCCTTGAGTTAGTATATGTTAGCCAAATAAATCTTCAACGTCAGTCTTTTGCCAAAACGTTAAATAGGCACATGCGAACGATGACGTGGCAACTTGCAATGTGTATCCACCTTAGATATTGGGTTAACGGTTTTGACGGTGTTGATTTATTTGGTTGACATAAGATGACTTAAATGGACCAAATTGTAACGTTAATAACGTACGAGACTAAAATGTAACCAACAAATAACTTAAATGATCACATCAATAATTAAGCATTGATATTATGTATAACAAATTAGGAGTGTTCCTTTCAAAACAAACATGGTCGGTTTAAGAGGGCTACCACTAAAGCAAGGGTTCTAAGCCCCAAATTTTTTACTCTCGTGTAAGGCCTCAAATTTTTTAAGCTTTGATTATATTTTCATAAGTCAAATTTTGTAAACATGTTTACACTAAATTTATATTGTGGTTAAAAATAAAGAGTCGTAGATATATTGCAAGTTCATTTTCAATGCTAAATATTTTATTGGTTACTCGTACCTTAAATTCTGTTCTCTTTCTTATTTCTATCAAATTAATTTGATATTAGTTGTTGAAAATAGGTAGTGTGTAATCAAAGTTTTTTTTTTTGAAGAAATCAAATGGAATTATATAAAACTCAAGGTTAGCAGAACCAGAGCACAAGGAGTGCCTTGGAAACCACTAAAGATTACAAAGATTCAAGAACATCAAAACAAAAAGACAAATTAGTCAATGCTCAGACAAAGTGTGTAATCAAAGTTTTGAAACAGTAAAAAAATCATTTATATTTTCCCTAAAAAAAAGTCATATATATTTGTGTTAGAAGTCAATGAGAAAATCTATCATGGTCACAAACATAAATGAATAATGTTTAGGCACACATACATCAAAATATTTTTTCTAATAATAAAAAAAAGAAATTGATAATAAAATGATTTAGTCTTTTGAGAAAAAAAACTTTTGATGTGTGTGTGACCAAATACTATTCATTTATATTTGGGTTCATACATGAATACCTCGAAGTCAATATTATTTTATATTTTAAGATCTACCGATTGATAAATAATATTCATATTATATATTATTTTTAACATATGTTGGTGATTAAATCATTTTTTTAAAAAGTTATTGCACTTATGAGATTGACTCGAGTGATATCCATCGGTCGAAATTTAAACTTTGGTCCATCTCATTCTGAAACAATAACCCAATTTATATAAATGAATTCTAATTCAAATTTTTGTTTATATGAAAATCATAATTAAATCAAAGGTCATGTTAAGTTGTGCCCAAAGGGCATAAGTTAAGGAGCTAAAAATGGAAATTAAAAATATATTTCATATTAAAAATATAACTTTTGAAACTTTTAAGATTTGAATGCATAATTTTCAAGAAATAACAAGTTAACATTTCCCTTAAATCAAATAAGGATCTTGCTAACTTGTGTCAATATGCAAATGTTAAGGATTCTAAAAATAACAAGTATTTATTGAAAAGAATTAACTCACACGAATTATTTAACTTGTTAATAAATAAATTAGCACAATTTTCAATGCAAAATTTCTTTGTTGGGTACATTAGCGCATGTTAGCATTTCTCAACAAAGAAATTTAACCAAAAAATTATAATCACTCATAAGGGTCCGTTTAATTCGAGTCTTTTGGTGGGGAGAGGGAGGTAATATTTTTAATTTGATATGTTTGATTCAATTTTTAAAAGAGAAGGGGAGCAAAATCTATCATATACTCATTTATGGCTTCTCCCAAAATTGAAGTTTTTCTAGAGGGTAGTTTTTTAGAAGTTGACAAACCACCTCAACATTCTTTTTAATAAAAAAAATAAATGAAGAAAGACTGATTTATACATTTTTTAAGAGAAATAAATTATTTGAATGGAACAAAAAAAGATAAAAGACTCACGTGTTAAAAATAAGTAATATAAAAAATTTAAACGAGACAAATAAAATGAAAGACTCGATTTTTTTTTGTTAAAAAAGACTCAATTGTTATAAATAAATAAGATAAAATACTCATGAAATAATTTTGTAAATTATATTTTAATCTAAAAATCATACAAGCATACATTGAACTCGAGAAGTTATGGGCTCGAGCCCCATTGATGACTCTGAGGATATGTAACTATAAATATCTTTATAAGTGTTTTTTGAGTTTGAAGGTCTTCACAATCTTGTATTAGGACACCATCCTCTAACCTTAAATTTATGTAAAATAAATAAATACTTTAAACGTATAAGTCATATGAATAATTATACATTTTAAAGCATAAATTATACCGGGAAATGTAATATAATAAGATTTATAAAAATAAATAGATGCTTTAAACGTTAAAGTATTTTTGTATATTCATAATTTTTTGTTTCTTTTTATTTGTGGTTGTTAAAGCTATATACAAATCTTAACTCAATTGATAAAAATATCAAAATCTTTAAGTACGATGCCGTGATCAATGTTCAAACTCAAACTTCTTTACTTCAAGCAAAGGTAAATTTCGAAAAACTATCTTTGAAGTAAAAAAGAATATCTTGACATTATTACATCATAAATATTTTTGACAGAAAAATAGCTGGTTACAGAAATGAATTTAAAAATAAAAAGATGAGAACTTGAGAAGCTTAGTCTGTGATGAGTAGATGCATCGTCAGGACGCGTCTCTTCTTGAATCCGCAATAACTAAGTCAAATTCCACGTATTGCTGACTCATGCTTATCATTTTTCATAATTATTAGTTATTACTATTAATTACTATCCATATCGTAAATTGATTTGTCGAAACTTATGTTTGGAAGGAAAAAAGGTAACAGCCGTACTATATTTGGAAGAACTTTTGGACCTCAATAATTTGTCTCTCCATAGGACTATATATACCCCTTGTTATCAACACTCGTATATTCCATAGTTATTTCACTCTTTTGATTCTCCTAATAATCTCATCTTTTTATTTTCTTTTAAGAAGAAAATGACCATACTTGTTGAGCATGTGGACTTTGGTAATCATTCATTTTTGTTTTTGTTTTTATGTATTTTATTGCTTCTAGTATACCATATCATAAAAGTCCCACCATATAACAAGTCACATTATTACAGGGTCCCAATTTGATGATAAAAATGTGCATTCTGGAGACATCAATGACCTTGTTCTTGATGGTGGATTTCCTCAACCAAAAAATGCTTCCCAGAATGCATTCCTCGCCCCAGAAATCAATTCATTTGGTCATTCCTTCAGGTTAATTCCAATTACATTTCATTGTTTTTTTTTTTAATATTAAAAAGAAATTAACACACATGGGTGATTGGAATTATTTGGCAGGAATTATGATGAAGAAAGTGAAAGGCAAAAGGGGGTTGAGGAATTCTATAGGTTGCAACACATCAACCAAACATATGATTTTGTAAGCAAAGTTTATAATTATTTCCATCAAATTTGTTTCTATTTTAAATGAAGGTAATGTAATTGTGACCAAAATTCCAATTTGCAAAATGTTAATTAATGTAGGTGAAAAAAATGAGGGAGGAATACAAGAAACTAGACAAAGCAGAAATGAGCATATGGGAATGTTGTGAATTGCTGAATGAGGTTGTGGATGAAAGTGATCCTGATTTGGATGAACCACAAATTCAACATTTGCTGCAATCTGCTGAAGCTATTAGAAAAGATTATCCTAATGAAGATTGGTTACATTTGACTGCTCTCATCCATGGTACATAATCACTTTTTCAATATTCATATCATTTTTTTAATTCAACATTTATCATATCCGGCATAATAATCATCCATATCCTAATTTGACCAAGTCTGACATCCATTTCTTATTGGATATTATTATTGTTTTGTTTCAGATCTTGGAAAGATTCTTCTGCTTCCTAAATTTGGCGAATTACCTCAATGGGCTGTTGTTGGTCAGAAACTATTCCTTACACTTATTTTCATATGATTTTGTATTGAACATTGAATTCAATATTTTAACTGAATGGTTAATGACATTTTTGCAGGAGACACATTTCCCTTAGGATGTGCCTTTGATGAATCAAATGTTCACCACAAGGTAATTATAAATATCTTGTAAAATTATGACAATGAATGAGACAATTGTTTAATCTTAAGTGATCAATCAATTTACCTAAATCTTGTTCTTGCTTCAGTATTTCAAGGAGAACCCTGATATCAAATCCCCTGCTTATAACACTAAAAATGGGATCTACAATGAAGGGTGTGGACTAGACAATGTGATGATGTCATGGGGACACGATGATTATATGTGTATGGTGAGTCCATAAATAAGTCATCACACGATAGTATTAAATTTTCATTTTTTTTACTGAATCGTTGGAATTGGTTCGATCTTGATCTAATTGTCTAAATTGTGATAAATGTGTGATGTGCTAGCTTACGAGGAAATCCAAATCAATTTTTATATGATTCTACGACACTTTATTTACGATCTAATACACCATGCATCCAATGTGCAGGTTGCTAAGGAAAATGGCTCCACTTTGCCAAATGCTGGATTGTTCATTATCAGATATCACTCCTTTTACCGTAAGCATTTTCATTATTATGTGAAAACTTACCCCATTCTCCGTACAGAATTTATTTACTGAAAACCTTGATGACCTTGCAGCTTTGCATAAGGAAGGTGCATACACTCACTTGATGAATGAAGAAGATTTTGAGAATTTGAAGTGGCTCCACGTATTTAAGTATGCTTGTATTTTAGTTTCAACATTTTTTTTATTCATTTGCTCACATCTTTTGCTTCTCCTAATTACTAAAGATGTAATTTTTTTACAGCAAATATGATCTCTACAGCAAAAGCAAAGTTCTAGTTGACGTGGAAGAAGTGAAGCCATATTACCTATCACTTATTGAGAAGGTAACACCAATCTTTATGGATTGGTCATGTTTTTTTTTCCCTCTCATTGTTTTTCTATGTTTGATACTTACTTTCTTTTGGTCATTGTCTTGCAGTATTTCCCAGCAAAGCTTAGATGGTGATACTAGAGAGTAGAGATTAAGGATTGAGGGGTCAATGATCTGAAGGAAACATATACTGAATTATTCTGGGGTGGCGATTTACGAGATTATTAGGAGATGAAAGAGTTAATTTATTTTTTGGCAAGGTTTCAAAATGCCGTTCTGCATGTTTGGTGTAATCCAGTTATATTATATGCACTCTCTTGCAGTCCGTATGCAGTCAAATAAATAAACTATTTACTATTATTTATAAGATTCTCTTATCTGTACTTCTAGTACGTTTTTACTGTAGTGATAAATAATTCATGGAGTTCGTACAAAAATGATAAAAATCTGAAGCCAGTTCTTAACTTATTATAGATGCTTACAGACATTGGAATTAATGTGTAGATATATAATTGAGCAACCAACCACTATTTATCAGTATCACGATCAGGAAAACTACACAGTTAAGTTACATCAAAAGTTTTGGGCATCTCTTGTTCTTGCAGTACCAGTTTTAGTGTTTTAAGTATCAAATCAAATTACATAAAAAGTTGTAGTAAGTACCCTGCCCAAAAAAAAGTTGTAGTAAGTTGTAATAAGAGTATACTACCACACAGTCCCTTGTGAAAAATCTCATTACCCAATAAACATTGTTTAAGTAGCACACCCAGCTTTACGGGGATGATTAGATATTGTATTAAGTTTGTCCATTTTGTTTATTGTTGTTTCAAAATTGTTCTTGATTAATATTTTTGTTAAACAATGACATAAAAAATCAGTAAATTAGTTATGAGTATATTTGTTATATAATGTCATCAAAAATCAGTAAATTAGTTATATGTTACATTTTTTGTGTTAACCTCCGGTTTTGAAGGGAAGAGGTCTCAAAATTCAAAATTCGACCATAATAAAGTCTGAATAAGAATGGTTCCCGTCATGAATCGAACTCGGTTTTAAAAAATATAGTACGACATAGGACATGTTAGTAAACATATGATAATTCATAATCGGATCTTTGCTGCAACATTTGATAACAGCAAACCAGAAAACCGGAAGAAAGAAAAGTTGGAGACACATGATTTATCGAGGTTCATAGCAATACCTTATGCTTCCTCACTTTCTATTTAGTTGATCAAAAGAATGCAGAGGTACAACAATTTCTCAGCTCAAAGGTTCACTCACTTTATTCTCTCTTTCAATCTAAAAAACACCATCTGATTTCATGTTTTCAACAAGCATCAAACCATGACATATATGACCTTCTAATTCCTTTCACAAAGTTAGTTATCAAACAACTTAATAACCATATAAAATAGTTATAACTGAAATGAGCAAAGAAGCTATCACAATAGCTTTTAACAAAAACATAGGCACAAACTAACTTGGTAAATCGTAAACACAATTAGTGATCCTATTACCACACAATACTCCACCTTGGATCTGAAACACTATGAACTAAGATAGTGATAGCCTAAAGTATTCACAACTTTTGAGAATTCAACTCTCGCAAGTATCTAGATTTACCGGTCAAGCAACACCATAATTTGGATCTAGGAACCACCTTGGTTAACAAGTTAACTCGATTGTCTTTGCCGGCAACTTTCTTCACCTCAAGTAACCGTCATACAAATATATCTCTGATAAAATGCAGTCTTACATCGGTATGTTTTTCAGAGGTATTGAGACGTCATTGTTACTAATGTTTACCGCAGTAACACTACCATCCATAGTAATTCAAAAATCATGAAGTTGCCAGTTGCCACTATTAGTCAACAAACTCAAAAAATCACACACGACTGCTATATGTCTCTAAAGCACATACCATAACCCATGATTGAATTGTTGTTAAACAAGGGACAATCAACATTACATTAATTTAACTCCTGTGTCAGGGTTGGGTCCATCTGCAAGAGTGAGATGTACCGCGAATTGGAAATTTTGTTCTTTGCATACAACTCCATTCATTTAGAGCATCCTTTCTCATGTGACATTCGTCCGCTGGAGAGGTGTCGATGCCCTTCCACAGTTTGAAGTTCTGACTTTTGCATATGCTCCAAATACCATTGCTGCTAATGGTTGTTGAGTGAATGGCAATCTGCATAAAAGATAGAAAAAAAACATAGCAGTAAAATCATTCGCAGATGTGAGGAAGTCACTGATGATGTGCACAATCACATCTAATAAATTTTTTATGAACAAGTTGATTTCAATTAAATGAATTCAATTAAGGACCTTCAATATTAATTTTTTATGAACAAGTAAATTCAATTAAAATACAAGTGGATTCAATTATTCAAATAAAATAATGCTCCACTTTATACATTGAACTAGGGAGATGTCAGAGTTTATGAACAAGTCCGACAATGTCCTAGTACACAGTACACTAATCCAAAAAGCAAAGGTGCGCTACTTATATTTGGACCTTTTTTTGACAGCATATTGGGATTTACAAGGCTTGCTTCACAAGTTTTAATCTATAGATAATTGATAGATACTCTTATTTATTTATTTATTAAGATTGATATATGTTTTTTTTTAAATAAAAAGAGTATGCTTATAGCATTTTATTAAGAATTAGAGAGTTTATACAACGAGGTACATGATAATGAATTTTGGGACTAGCGGATAATGCGGCAACCCCAGTAAGGGTGTGAGCTACCTCATTTGCTTGTCGCCTATTAAACTCGACCTTAGAGTTTGAGAAATGTGTGGTAAAGAGATTCCGACATGCTGAAATCACTTGCCCAAATTCAGTAACGTCAACCCGATAATGTTGGAAGGCGTTTGTTGTAATCTTTGAATCGAAGGCGAAATCGACGTTGTCAAATTTCATATCACTTAGCCATTGTAAGGCATGGAATAAGCCTGGAGCTTCTCCTACGGAAACAGAACACATAGGAGAGAAAGATAACGTTTTAGCCAACATAAATGTACCTTCATCATCACGGATACATATGACAATGTCTCTTCTTTGCAACTAATTCGAAAATGAAGCATCGACATTACATTTCAGACGGCCTCGTTGTGGACGCCGCCAACTAACCAAAGATATATCACCCGTAATTGATATATGCTTAACATTAACGAGAAAATAAATCATATATGATTTTACGAAACAACTTTCTATTTTTGAGGGAATACGGAACAACCTTTTTTATTTTTTGGAATACGAAACACCTATTAGTAAGCAGTTTATGTGAATTTTTTAATTATTTTTATTATTTATGATCAAGCTAATTATATATTGTTTATTTGTATATGTAATGTAACCAACCTTGCTTATGTTTTAAGAGTAAAGGACATGGGCCGAGCTAATGTGGGTTTTTTAGGGCATTTATTCTCTAACAAAGACTCTTTAAATGGACCTCATGTGACACATCACTTATTTATAATTTTTTAATAAAAATACGTATTAAGGACTCAAAGACTCCAATGGTAATACACTAATAAAGACTCCAATGAAAAGTACTTAAATATGTCCCATTATCTTTACATCATTAAACAAAAATATTTTACATATTACTCCTTTTTACAAGTGGGACCAAGTAGTACACATTTTATTACTCGTTTATACAAGTGGGACCAAGTAGCACATATTTTATTACTTTTTTAAGCGTGAGACCCGTTAGTTACACAGAAGAGAGAAGATCCTTACATAGTTACTCGTTCCTTAACGGATACTCATTTTTTCTTACTCCAATGGAGAGTCCTTAACGGAGAGTGATCCTTGTTAAGTAAGGATTCCTCATTAGAGATGTTCTTAGGGTCTTAGCTAGAAAAGGAAAGTCTAAAACCCGAGATAACAACCATAAGAAATGAGTTAGAGTCAACACTAAAAGATTTTTTTAGTAGTATAAAATCACAAAATATCTTTTATAGTAGTATTTTTTAATTTTAGTCTACACGTTATTTGGTCAGCAATTTTAATCTCTGAAGTTGAGTCAACTTGTGTATCATTTAGACATACATAAGTTTTCTTTTTTCATACATGCTAAGACTTTATAGACATCTCACTCTACAAAGGTTGGTAGAAAAACATTCTTAAAAAAAGTAGAAAAAACCAAAATAAAGAAAATTTAGATTTAAAAATCAAAGTTTAAGCTAATTCTTTGCGGATATTTTTACCATTACACGCATCCTGCAAAGTGTATTTACAAAGTTTGGTAACATTCTCACAACAATCCTCCGTTTATTTTGTTCGGGGTTAATTAAGTTTTTGGTTCCTACAAAATATTTGCAGTTTTGTTTTTAGTCTTTATAAAATAAAATCATATTTTTTAGTCCCTGTAAAATTTTCCGTCAGCATTTTTAGTCTTTATAAAATTTTCCATCAATATTTTTAGTCCCTGTAAAATTTTTACGTCACCATTTTTGATTCCTAAAATGTTAAAGGAAAATGTCACAAGGACTAAAAAGTGTGATTTTATTTTATAGGGACTAAAAACGAAACTGCAGATATTTATAGGGGCCAAAAACTTAATTAACTATTTTGTTTGTTACGTGAGCTAACTTGAAACATCAAGAGTTTAGTCTAATGATAAAAAAAAATTGTGACAATTTTCCTATCCATTAATAGAAGGTGGGTAACACAACTCATGATGAGTTGACACCAATCAAAATTATTTATTTGTTTTCTATTATTTGTAATGTTAAATAAGTACATGATTTTGATTAGACCAACTCAGCATGGATAGTGTTACCCACCTTTTATTGATGGATAAACAATAATTTCCCAAAAATTTGTTTTTTTAAAGAAATCAAAATAGGATTATATTAACATCAACAAACTATCCCTCCAGCACAAGGTGTACCAGAGTGGATAGACCAAAGTTTACAACCACAGTTCAAACTGAAATAATAACAAAAATTAAGCACCACTCAAGCATAAAAAGGGTTTTGACACCAATCATTAAATTGATACTCCATCCGTTTCTAAATATAAGCAAAATTGACTTTTTAGGTTCATTCATTTAATGATGTATGTGGTCTGACTTTTTAGGTTCATTCATTTAATGATGTATGTGGTCCATATACCACATACATCATTAAATGAATGAACCTAAAAAGTCAATTTTGCTTATATTTAGAAACGGAGGGAGCAAGGAAAATTTGTAAATTTTGCCTTATGCTACCAAAAGGAAAGAATTTTTATGTTTTCGAGAAACTTAGGAGTAGTGTTCTCTTTGCCCCAAATTTTGTTGTTGTATCTTTCCTTTTGGAGGACCCAAGATGGCGCAAACCAGGTCAAAAATATGAAAGATCTCCGCACTTTTGCATGTTCTGAAGCCGGACCAAATTGAAGAAAATGATCCGTTGTATTTGATGGAATGTGTAAACACCTAACCAATTCTGAATCAGCTGCCAAACCTGACCATAGATACCACAATTTAAGAATAAATGATCATCAGTCTTCTGCATTCCACACTCGCCAACACACATTTGTTCCTCATATTGAATAATCGCCCGACGAATAAATTAGCCTAAGTAGACAACCTATTTCGAAAGAGCTAACACGTGAAAATCGAGACCTTAAGCGGGATGTCCCTCCTCCAGAGGAGGTCATCAGATATCAAGGAAACACCATGGTTGATAGGCGTACCATCAGTGAGAGTACGATAAGCCCCTATAACTGTATAACCCGTCGAAGGGTCTGGAATCCAAGTACAAACATCATTAATATAAACCTGCAACGAAACAGTAAGTAATAAAGCCTTACGCTCCTCTACTAGCTCTTCCTCCTACGCCCATAACCTCCTTCTCCACTTCCACGTCTCTCCTCTCTCATCCCACCCCAAAGCATACATTTGCGCAACAGTTAACAATTTATTTTTTGATAATTCAAACAACCTGAAAAAATAATATATAATTGTGAGTGCTCTTTCAATCTCATATTTTTGCTTCCTCTTGAAATTTAGACACCATTCTCTTACCTTAAATTTCTTTTTTTAAACAAAGAAAACTAAATTGTAGACAAAAATGTGAAAATTAAATAATTTTTTAATATTAAATTGTAGAGTAAATACATTTTTTTTTTTATAAAATAGGATTTTTTTTTCCATAGACCCCTTCACTTGAAATAATTTTAATCGAGGTTTGTCATACACAATATATAAGTTTTTTTGGGTAATAAAAAACGGCTAAAGTTATGGTGCATAAGTCCTTCCCTTATGCACCTTGCATAAGCTCTTTTCAACCTTCAGATTAGCCTTACACGTGTAATAATCTCAGCCACACTCTCCTTCACATCTCATACTCATTTTCTCCTTCTCATTTTCCTCTTCTCACCGCGCGCGATCCCTGCTCGCCGCCGCCGCTCGCCTCTCAATCCTTGTCGGCGCTCCCAGCTCGCCTCTCATTCTCTGCTGCTCGCCGCTCGCTCAACTCCGATTAACCTTCAGGTTTCACGTTTGTGCTGTTTTTATGTTTTTATGTGATTTTCCATTCCCTGTTCCTGTGATTGAATTTATTGAATTTCTTAATAAATTCAATAGATTGTATTTGTTAAATATATTGAATTTCTTAATAAATTCAATAGATTGTATTCCCTGTTCCCTGTTCTTGTTTCTGTGATTGAATTTATTGAATTTGTTGTGTGTTTTCCTGCTGTTAAGCTCATTGATCTTCTGTTGTGCCAGTGGTTTAAACTTCTCCAGTTCAATCACAGAAGTTAACAATTTCTGTAATGATAGCAAGAACCTAAACATCAGATTACATTCAAAAATGTGTAACATGTTTGTTATCATTTGAGTAATGGAATTGAAAGTTAACCTTTCTCTATAATCTCGGTGCCGTGGTATTGTCTCAGAGACCAATCTAACACCAACCAAGGAAAAAGAACATTAGTTCAGTTAGATAACAAAGATATGGAATAGAATGAATTCCTCCTATTTCAATTTTCAAACAAATTTTTACTGCATACAGTAGACAATATTATGAGTCAAATAATAATACAGACTACCTTGTTGCATTACCTAGAATATCTTAGGAGCATGACATATAGATCAATAATATTTTTCTCTGCACAAAAGATGCCTGCAAAATCAAATTCAATATTTGGATATGAGAAGCCATGCAGAACAAGTAACGAGATTTTTGGTTTTCTTAATAGTATATCCATTTATGAATTGTTAATGGTTTAGGTGAAAATTTAGGAATTATTAATGATTTTCTGTGATAAATCTATGTAAATGGAATTGTTAATGGTTTTGAACAAATCTATGTTCTTTTGTTACTAAGGTTATTCTATTCGATCTTAACTTATGTGATAAAATTGATTAGCTATTGTGAGTTTTGGGAATGTTTCAACCACACAAAAGATTAGTTATTATGAGGTTCGGTTTTGTACTCGAAAACCATTTAGTACATCTAATGGTTTTGGAATACAACTCACAGAAACCATTTTCACAGTAAATTTAGCTTCAGTTGTATTTTCAATTTATCATATGTAAATGAACAATTTAGCTTCAATTTATCATATTTAATGGTTTTTTGTTCTTAATAGTGTTATTGTTGTTTTCATGGATTTGATATCAACTTCATCCGAGAGTGGACAATTGACTATTGAAACTCACCAAAACCATATCCACATGCCAATGGTTTTAGCATAGTTTTTTAGAGTTTTTCAGTAGTTTCAATTTATCATATCCAATGGTTTTTTTGTTCTTAATAGTGTTTGTTGTTGTTTTCAATGGATTTGATATCAACTTCATCTGAGAGTGGACAATTGACGGTTGAAAATTCAGTTATTGATGTGGATAGTTCTCAATGTTACTCCCCTAGTGATAAAGAATCATGGAAGTCTTTGGTCTTTAAATCTATAAAAGAGATTGAAGATTTTTATTTTAATTATGCATATAACACTGGATTCTCTGTTAGGAGTATGTTGAAGTCCAAGAACAATTCACAAAATAAGAAATCGGATAAGGTACATTATGTGCGTTATGCTTGTAACAAACAAGGTTTCAAGAAGGGAAGTCTGCTTAATCCTAACAACAGGGCAACATGTGACAGTCCAGTTCTTGTTGAGTATGTGAAAGTTAAAGAAAAACCAGAGGAAAGAGTTGGTTGTCAAGCTGGAATATATTTGAAGTTGGATGAAGCGTTGAATGTCTATAAGATATATAGGTGGGAAGTTGCTCACTGTCATCCATTACATAAACCAGAGCATTTGTGCTACTTGAGATCATTTCGAGAAGTAAATGAAGTTCAAGGACAACTTGCTTTAATAAATTCTAAAGCTGGAATGTCGATGAGAACTTCTTATGAAGTTATGGGTCAAGGAGTTGGAGGCACGAAGAATCTTCCTTTTCGATTTTCGGACTTAAAGAACTATCTAATGACAACTCGTCAAAAGGAGATGGTGGCTGGTGAAGCAACTGTGATTCAAGAATTCTTTAGAAATGAAGCTCTCTCGAAACCAGGTTTTTACTATGATATCCAAGTTGATGCTGCAGAAGACATAGCTAGTATTTTTTGGTCAGATGGAATTATGCAACAAGATTATGCTCTATTTGGCGATGTTGTCAGTTTTGATACAACTTACCGAACAAACAATAAATATCGCCCATTAGGTTAGTATTTTGTACTTCTCACAGTTTTTAATTCTTATATTCTTGAATTTGAGAATTAATTTCATAATAAAAATTTGAATGAATGTTCTGGTTTAGAATTGAAGGTTCTGGTTTATGTGTGTTAATTTTGCCCTTGTGTGTGTTTAGAATTGAATGTTCATATTGATTGAAGGTTTAGAATTGAATGTTCTGGTTTATGTGTGATCCTATCTTGCTTTGAGAATTTGTGCTCTGTACAGCCATGGAAAGATCATATGTGTCTTTTTATCGATGATAAATAAATAGCTTTTTTTGTCTTTGCGAGTTTAGACATCTCGTTTGAGAAGTTGTGCTCTGTACAGCCATGCAAAGATCATAGGTGTTTTCTTACGGGTGATTAATAAAATAGCTTTTTTCTGTGTTTGCTAGTTTAGACAAGAAGATATGGTTTCGTGAGACTCACCCTCAGTCAATGTAACCATTACTAGTTATGTTATATTTAGATTGAGGAATTGATCACAAGTTCACAACTGACGCACTCAAAATGTAGGTGGCTTTAAAATGCAGCTTGTTTTGATTTTTTACTGACATTATTCCTTACAATCACTTGGCACATTGCCTAAATTAGATTTCTGTTTTGTTGTTGGCTTTTTATGATTGCGATGAGTCACCTGGATGATCAAATAAAACCATTAAATACAGCCAATGGTTTTGGAGTAAAACTGACCAAAACCATTTCCACAGCACAATGGTTTTATAATTTTTAGATATGTTGTATTTTGTTCTGATTTGGTTCATTTACATTTCAGGTGCCTTTATTGGTTTTGACAATCATCGTAAGAGTGTGTTATTTGGTTCTGCGCTACTGTATGATGAGACATCAGCTACTTTTGATTGGTTGTTTACAACTTTCTTGAAGTGTATGTCCAATAAGAAACCTCAAACCATATACACAGACCAGGCTGGTGCGTTGTTGAAGTCAATTCCGAATATTTTTCAAGGTGTTTTTCATGGTCTTTGCTCATGGCACATGGGAGAGAATGCAAAGAAAAATCTCGGCTCTCGTGCAAACAGTGCATTTTTTGATGAGTTAACTAATTTGGTTTCAAATGTCGAAGATGAATCAGATTTCGACTACAATTGGGATCAGATGATGAAAAACTGTTTTAATGGAAGGCCTACTTCGGACTTTAAGTGGCTTGTCCAAACCCATGCAAATCGTATGCATTGGTCTTCAGCTTGGGTGAGGTCACATTTTACAGCTGGTTTGAAAACGACTCAGTTAAGCGAGTCTTTCAATGCTTTTCTTCGTGGATTTTTGCAGCCAGACCATTCACTTGTTCGATTCTTTAGTCATTTCAACATTATGGTTCAGAGAATGAGGGATAATCATGCTGATTTGGACTTCAAGGCTGCAAACACTAGAACAAAAAATAATTATCCCAACAGTCAGCTTATGCGGTCCGTTGTAAACAAGTATACACCATCTTGCTTTGCATTTATTCACAGGCAGTATGACCTTTCCTTCAAATACTATTATGAGGAGGACACAACAAAAGGGTCTGAATTGAACAAGTTCTTCAAAGTTTTCACAATTGAGAAGGTTGATGATAATTATGATGATGTTGATAATGATAATGACAGGGTTTCGAATGTTGATGTTTTGGATGTAGAACTTCAAGAAAACCTTTCCCCAAGGTTTGAAGATCATGATCGACTTGATGAAAGGGTTGTCACAGTCGACATTAGGAGCAAAAGTTTTACTTGTTCATGTCGTATGTTTGAGAACCGGGGTTTCTTATGTCGACATGTTTTCAAGATTTTGGAGGTCTTAGGTGGTCATGTGCAATATCATTTTTTGAAGACTATACCTGCACAATATGTTTTAAAGCGGTGGACTAGAGATGTGCGTCCGTCTATTGATAAGCTGAAATCTACCATGAATGTTGGCACTAAAGACACCACTCAAGCACAACGATATCAACAAATTTGTGCTGTTACGGTTCAGCTTTCTACACGTGTTTGCGCAGATCCGGAGGCATCTGAAATATTTCTCAACGGTGTTATTGAAGCAGGGAAAAAGGCAGAGGAGTTTCTACTTGCTAAAGGTATTCATACAGATCGATTATCCGTTACGCCTTCTAAGTCTTCAAAAGCAGTTGCTGTCTGTGAACCATCTGTTGGGACTGCACCAAAGTTCAAAGAAAGACCAAATCCAATTAGGTCAAAGAAGCGACTTAAAAGTGATTATGAAAAAGTTAGAGAAAGACAGAAATTCCTTATAGCTCGGAAGAAGCAAAAGAAAGATGATGAGGCTTTAAAAAATTAAGCGGGCACTGATTGTTTTTTATGTTTTAAGTTAGGAAAGATGATGAGGCTTTAAAGAAAAAAAGCGGTCACTTATTTTATATGTGATAAGTTTGTACTATATTTTATATCAAATTCTTGATTGTTATGTATTGGTTTGAATATTATCTTATGGAAACTATACATTTTCACATTTGTTGGTTTTTACGTATTTATGATTATATTTTGTTACCAAACCATTAGACAAGTATTTTGGTTTCACAAAGAACACTATCAAAACCATTTAACCTTACTTATGGTTTCAGTATTCCATACATCTAATTCTAATAAAATAAAATTAAACTGAACATTATTTGGCCAAAAATTAAATAAAATGAACTGATTATGTTACTTTTCTTAGAAACTTCGTATGTTTAACACGAAAAAATTACATAAAATAAAACAAAAGTATAATTTCATTTAAAACCTTAAGGCAGTTATTTTGGTTTCACAAAGAACATTATCAAAACCATTTAACCTTACTTATGGTTTCAGTATTCCATACATCTAATTTTAATAAAATAAAATTAAACTGAACATTATTTGGCCAAAAATTAAATAAAATGAACTGATTATGTTACTTTTCTTAGAAACTTCATATGTTTAACACGAAAAAATTACATAAAATAAAGCAAAAGTATAATTTCATTTAAAACCTTAAGGCAGTTATTTTGGTTTCACAAAGAACACTATCAAAACCATTTAACCTTACTTATGGTTTCAGTATTCCATACATCTAATTTTAATAAAATAAAATTAAACTGAACATTATTTGGCCAAAAATTAAATAAAATGAACTGATTATGTTACTTTTCTTAGAAACTTCGTATGTTTAACACGAAAAAATTACATAAAATAAAGCAAAAGTATAATTTGTTATTGTTTTTTTCCAGTTTTAATTTGTTATCCACCTTGTTCTATAGGCTTATCCGCCTGGTTCTAAAGAGAAAAACATCAAACCAGGTTATTATTTTTTCCAGTTTTAATTTGTTATCCACCTTGTTCTATAGGCTTATCCGCCTGGTTCTAAAGAGGAAAACATCATTTGGTTTACCGGGTCAGGTATATGCCCCGAGTCTTGGATATTTCTTAATTTATTTCCTATTTTGGCTTAAAAGAATTTTTTTTTGTTCTTTTCAACAGATTATCCACCTTGTTCTATAGGCTTATCCACTTGGTTCTATAAAGAAAAACATCATTGTTACACTAACAATTGGTATAGAGAGTCTGGGTTAAATCTAAGGGAAACACATTAAATCTAAAAATAATTCATTTAATTATCATTAATGATGGCATCAGACAAATGCATCGAATACAAATTTTTAAACATGTTCTCATTATTTTATGGGAAATGTTAACTAGTGGATTGGTTTAAATGGATTGGATTGGTTTTCGGTTCAAGAAAATGTGAACTTGATACATATCCAAAAAATGTTCAACATCTTTAATCAAACTCAATAATATAAAAACATTAAGACAAATTCGAATTCATTTAACCTTACTTATGGTTTCAGTATTCCATACATCTAATTTTAATAAAATAAAATTAAACTGAACATTATTTGGCCAAAAATTAAATAAAATGAACTGATTATGTTACTTTTCTTAGAAACTTCATATGTTTAACACGAAAAAATTACATAAAATAAAGCAAAAGTATAATTTGTTATTGTTTTTTTCCAGTTTTAATTTGTTATCCACCTTGTTCTATAGGCTTATCCGCCTGGTTCTAAAGAGAAAAACATCAAACCAGGTTATTATTTTTTCCAGTTTTAATTTGTTATCCACCTTGTTCTATAGGCTTATCCGCCTGGTTCTAAAGAGAAAAACATCATTTGGTTTACCGGGTCAGGTATATGCCCCGAGTCTTGGATATTTCTTAATTTATTTCCTATTTTGGCTTAAAAGAATTTTTTTTTGTTCTTTTCAACAGATTATCCACCTTGTTCTATAGGCTTATCCACTTGGTTCTATAAAGAAAAACACCATTGTTACACTAACAATTGGTATAGAGAGTCTGGGTTAAATCTAAGGGAAACACATTAAATCTAAAAATAAAGCAAAAGTATAATTTCATTTAAAACCTTAAGGCAGTTATTTTGGTTTCACAAAGAACACTATCAAAACCATTTAACCTTACTTATGGTTTCAGTACAGCATAAGAGGTGTACTGCTGGTTTCACATACAACACTAGTGAAACTATTAAGCCATACTTATGGTTTAGTTATAAGTGTGGCTTAATTCATAAACTCAAGAAAGAACTAAATTTTACCATACAAACTCAATAAAAAATCTTTAAAACTAATTCATAAATTCATCAACAACAGAAGTTACATGTCATGTTTAACTTGATAACTTTTGAAGCTTTTTTTCATAGTACCAAAATCAAGAACTAAATTTTACCATACAAAGTCAATAAAAAAATAATTAAAACTAGTCCATAAATTCATCAACAACAGAAATTACATGCCATGTTCAACTTGCTAGCTTTCGAAGCTTTTTTTCATAGTATGTTTTTGCTTTATTCTCCACAAGTTTTCTTCTGCAATTGCTTGTGTCACTTAATATTGTTGAACAAATTCCAATCCTGAGATCCATAATCTTTGCAGCCTTCCCAATTTTTTTCATTTTTGACCAACCTTTGAAAGAATCCAGTTGCGTGTTGTCACCTCCCCATTCAGTAAGGAATTTCATGCAGAAAACTCCACAACTGTCTTTATCAACTTGACTAGGCATCGTTGGTGTATCCCACTTGAATGTGGTAAACTTGAAGGGCATTCGGATTTTTCTTCGCTTATAAATTTCTGCCACAAATACTTTCACCTCGTTCAGCCAGACATCAAACATATCCTTGTATACAGTGGGTGCGCCATTCTTTGTGTGCAATTTATCTCCCGTCAAGCTGTTCAAGAATTCAAATTTTTGGGTCTTCAAATTCACGACGAAGCACACATAATGACTTCCCGGATCCCCAATTAAAGCTGGTGTCATGATCTGCAGTTCCAATGAGAGAACTATTATTTACTATGTGAAATGCATCAAATGAGAAAACTATAGTCTATGTATGCATTTCCAAAGAAAACTATTATGTACATCAAATGGTTTTGTAAGACAAGTGTCAGAAATCATTGCTTTTGTTAAATGGTTTCAGACGTACAACACCAATAGTATTTCAGAGTATTACTGCAGACCCAAACATGCACTAAAATTAAAAAACCATATTGAACTAAAACTTACATATTCTAGACTGTTAGGGTCGATAGCTTTCCAATCCAAGTATTTGAACTTGCTTAGTCTCTCGATAAATGTTGTGAATGAAGCTGGGTTATTTTTGTCAAAGGCACCAGGTTTTTCGAGGTCAACCTATTTATATAAAAATAAATCAGTAAAATCAATTAGTCAGCTTAATGAGTAAAATAAACCATTAATATTCATGGAATATAATGCATACATAGTTAATCATGGGTGTAAACCAGTCTTGTCATCCTGTCTCTTTGTTGATTCCAGTTTAAGCAGTTGACCCAGGCATTGATCACAAAGCATGACACCCATTCGTCTTGCTGCAGCGACCACAAGTCTTGCCTTTCCAGAGAATAATTATGAGCCCTATTATCCGAGCAGTACAGAAGCTCATTCCTATACAATTATTAAGCATTTTAGGATTTGTAGTACTAGAAACATGATTTCATCAAGCATTATGCAGATAGATACATTTACATGAATTCACTCATCAAAGGCAGACACAAACATCCAAAAGATCAATCGCGAAATATCATATATTTTGGAATGAACAGTAAAGAAAACTATAGTATATATATGCAGTTCCAAAGAAAACTATTATTTACATCAAATGGTTTTGTAGGAAAACTTTATGAAACCATTCATTGTGAAAACTGGTTTTGACATACAAACAGCCAACATACAAACATAGTTGTAAACAACAGCTTACAAACCAAATAAAACATGACTATAATTAACATGACTATAATTAATACTCATCTCACTTATGTGAACTATGACATTGTACATTAATGACTCGGCAAAATGCTTCCTCATAACAGCTAAATAAGAAATTTTTTTCACTTACTGATCAAGCTCCGAGCTCCATGCATATGTTGATAATTTTTTCTGCAACTCAGTTGCAGTAGACTCGTGGATAACATCATCATACGGGCTGTCAAGGTACTTTGATTTCTTCACTGCACGTCGACGCTCAGGGTATGTGCTATCAGAATAAAGCATATTATGCTTCTTTCTTTTCTTTGTTGTGACTGTTTGGACATTGTCCATGTCAATTATTTCATCTGGCATCACTGACTTTAGTGGAGTTGCACTGTCAAATAATATTACATAAGAGTGTTTATTTTTGCAGATTTTAATTAAATATTGTTATTGTGCAGAATATAATTAATCAATTCTAAAGTACAATTATCACATTGCTTGATTCGTACTCTATAACAACGTTTGAGTCACATTTTGTAGGCTTCTCCCCATCCGTCACATCTGGTACCAACATAAGTGCAACACTTTGATTGCATTCTTTCTTCGTTGAATCATTATCAAAAATCTCATGGAACTTCAAGATCGTTTCCTGTGTCGCTGAAGCTGGAGTCTCTGAATCATTTGTATTGAACCTGAAATCATTAAAAAACATTTTAGTTTTTAGACATCACATATCAAAACCATTGACAAACACTTTAAAAGTTATGGTTTAAGATGGATTTTTTAAACCATTAGATTGTTATTATAGTTTTACACATCATAAATAAAAAACCATTAAAACACATCATATATAATCATTTCTTACCCTGCATTCGAAGCTTCAAAAAACTCTGGAAACTTCAAGATAGTTTCCTGTGTCAATGTCATTCCCACATTGCATGCTGCTTTAACTGAATCATCAATGATCTTCACATCAATCTCAACTTCTTCATCATTAGTTTCAGGTACTTCCACCCCCTTATGAATACCTGAACTCTTATTCTCCTTAGTTTCAGCTTCCTTGGTTGTGCTTGGTTCTTCTGAAACTACATCATTTTTCGCAGACTTTTCAGTACTTGAAGTCTTATTCTCCTTAGTTTCAGCTTCCTTGGTTGTGCTTGGTTCTTCTGAAACTACATCATTTTTCGCAGACTTTTCAGTACTTGAAGTCTTATTCTCCTCAGTTTCAGATTCATTGGATGTGTTTGTTTCTGGTGAAACTAGGTCATTTTTTGCAGAAGTAGAAGCATTTGCCTCAGCTATTCTCCTCTGCAAGGTTGTTGCGGTTCTAGTGTAGACCTGTATGCAACCCCTACAATAATTTAGATGCTCCTCTGCCTGCAATCGGGTTATGTACATGTATTGTTAGGATTTTTGAAACCATAAAAAGACAATATTATGGTGCAATTGTTTTATGTATCAGTTTAAAACAAAAATGAAGAAAAACATTTAAACTAGCAAGTAAAATTATTTAACAATACTAATGGTTTTACTGTATAACATCTTAAAACCATTAAGATAAATTAATGGTTTATACATTAACAATGCATGAATATCATTAATTTTCTCTCACCTTAGATAGTGGACATGTATCTGCATCAAAACACATTACAAGCAGACCATCATCAGTGCTCTGCAGTCTTTTGACCCCAACTGTCAATCCTTTATCCAGCCCCATAAGCTCATGCACCTTCTGAAGGTCTTGGTTTGCCGACTTGACATCCCAATCACGAAGCGATGGCTGCTTATATTTTCCTGTAAGGAATGGGCTTCTCTTCCCCATTTTCTCCATGTAATTAATCTGCAAAATAATTAACATCATCTTCTTCATCATGATCCTATAGTCTATGTATGCATGCAGTTCCAATGAAACAATTATGTACATCGAATGGTTTGAAGCTAATGGTTTCAGCCAACATAAAAATAGGAATATATATAATGGTTTGAAGCTAATGTATTCTTCCTTCGTTCTATTTGTATCAATTGGTACCATGAAGAGTACATTAGGATCAAAGTACCCTTCATAATATTTTAAAGGTTATACTACTTTGAAAATATGTGACAGTTATTAATAAACCCACTTGTAATACTAATAAGTCAAGAAAATATAATAGAACACAGTTACCATTGCAGACTTTTTTTGTTCCAACTAATAAAAAATGCAGCACAAATAGATGAGTTAAAACAGAAATGAAATCAATATTACAAACTAAGAACACATATATTGCATTCTAAAGGATAATTTCAACACTACATGAGTACATCTCAAACACAACTCTGAGGTGCAATCTTCCTAACCTGCATATGTGCCGCATCAACCGCAAATTAACTCTAGATAACAGAACCTAAGATCCTATTTCGAGGTACCAATGCCATGCAATCTAACTACGAAATCAGCAGTGAAACGAAAGTCATGCTACTTTCTTAACATATTTAGTTTAGTTTAGCCTCCACAACATTTAACGTAAATGAAAAAAAGAGAAAATTACCGCAGCCAACATACAAATACAAATATGGGAGAAAGAGAGAGAGAGAGAGAGAGAGAGAGAGAGAGAGAGAGAGAGAGAGAGAGAGAGAGAGAGAGAGAGAGAGAGAGAGAGAATGATTACCATTAGGAAGTGGAAGTCCGCTAATGGATTTGCCACTTCCGGATTTTGCAATCCGTCTTTCATATATTGGAGAACATGGGAGCACCAGTTATAAGATGAAGCCTCTTCTAATACTTGAGCATAATGTAGAGAAATTAAGCTGTTGTTAGTGGGGCACAAAATGTTGTGAATTATAAGACAAATTGCACCCTTTACCCATGCCTTTGGTTTCTCCATTATCTTCAGTCTTATCTCCAACTCTGTCGCCTTGACAAATGGAGAATAATCACCATTCAATCCTAACTCTACCCTGAGTCTCTTTATTGCTGCTTCTGAGCAAAGTTTAATGTTGATCTGCTCCCCCGCCATTGGGAGATGATACACTCTATGCACATCTTCTTCTTTCAATGGGAGCACATCTGTCTTGCTCAGTCTTATCCACATATTCTCCTTTTCAAAGTGTCTGACAACCCATTCCACAAAGAATGTGTGGATTTTTGTCCATTTGCATATATGTACCATTCCTCCAAACCCACTGTCATTCAAAAGTTGAATTATCTGGTCTTTTCTTCTTTTTCCATCTATTGACTTCATAAGGTCGTAGACCTTAGGTATGCTAAGCTTGTGCCTCAATCGTTGATCGACATCCAAGTTTTTCTTTCCATTTTCTTCATCAGAACTTGCTTCATCAGATTTGTTAACCTGGATAAAAAAAAAACAATTACCAGCATCAAATGGTTTTATTGTAAAACTTTCTGAAACCATTCCTTGTGCCAAATGGTTTCAGACAGTATTAACAAATTCCTATTGTTTTTAATTTTATAGTATTAACAAAGTAAGAATATGTATACAAAAATATTCTTCTTTTCATTAGATTCTTCTCCAGCAGATTGTTGTTTTTTCTGATCCGCCTTCTTTTTCATCTTTTTACCACTCTTCTTTGCATTTTTGTCATCTGAACTTCCTTCATCAGATTGTTGTTTCCTTTTGCCACGGTTTATCTGATCCGGCTTCTTTTTCATCTTTTTACCATTCTTTTTTCCATTATCGTCATCAGATGCTTGCTCCTGCTCTGATGGTGTAAGTCCAAGACTGAAGTTTGGAATTGTCCCTAGGTTGTTAGATTTGTTAACCTGGATCAAAGAAAACAATTACCAGAAATCATTTCCCAAGCAAAATGGTTTTAAAACCAAATCTACGAGATACCTAAGCTATATTTGTTACCTAATCTATGAGGGAAAAAGGAGGAACAAAAATGCTAATGTTATGATGAAATTCTACTCAATTCATAGGGCTAACATCTATCAACAGATGTTCTTCTACTCATTCAAAAGCTCAACTATCTCCTCTTTTCTTCTTTTGCTATGTACTGAACGCATAAGAAGAAAGTTTTGCAAAAGAAGGGTTAGGTTACTTAAAATAAATCAAATTACCTAAACACTCTTAAAAAAGAAGCTCAAAGGTTAAAATACGAGGATTAGTTTAGAGTTTTTAAATGCCTAACCAAACTGTGACCTGATTGCAGCCTTGATAACGCGAGAAAACTTCGATCTGGCCGCGATTTTCAGCTGCAAATGCAGATCACCAGCAGAGAGCAGAGTGTGTCACAGCGGACACTAACTCCGCTAACCGAAGCCTCTATCGTGTGCAATCGCGCAACGATTGACAATATAGCCTAATCAAATAATTGAATTAACTCTTAATTTCAAATCTGAATCAAACAAAATTTGATCCAATTCTGATTTGAATTTTACATATAGTCAAATACTTAAACCAATCTTAACAAATCAAATAGGGAAGGGAACCTATGATTGGATCGGCTGAAATTGGTGATTGCTACTCTCTCTTGTAGCCTTAGAAGTTGATTACCTACATGATTGGATTGGCGATGATTTTATTAAAATTATGGTGTCTCCAGTGATTTTAACAAAAACTACACTTTGGAGTTTCAACAACAACATGACGGCGTCATGATTTTGCCAAACCCATCGCTGATCCAAACATACACTATAGAATGTTGTTGAAACAAAGGAACATGGAAGTGAATTTGTGCGCCTCTGTTACCCACATGCAAATATTATGTCTATGTATATATGTATATAGTTGTGAAGTACAATATTTTGAAAATAGCCGAACTATTGTAATTGCATAATTAACCAATTTACATATATAATCAAT
The DNA here is from genome assembly GCA_946800305.1 of Medicago arabica. Lineage (NCBI taxonomy): Eukaryota > Viridiplantae > Streptophyta > Magnoliopsida > Fabales > Fabaceae > Medicago > Medicago arabica. The sequence goes on from OX326964.1 coordinate 68,964,289, forward strand.
ATGAGGATCTCTCAATGACTTTGTGAATACAGTTGCATATTGGTCATTTGGGTTTACAAAGCTTGTTATAATGCCTCCTTATAAGTTTTTCTTTCTAATAAAGTGGCCATCTATTTAATGAGTTTTGCCCTTTTATGAAACATTGGGTTTTAGGTGATGTATGAGACAGTGTGATTATCACAGTTGAGTGTTGTTTGTCAGACATCCTTAAATCTCAGTTCTTTAAGCACTTGTTACTTGTTTGAGCTATATAACTTATCAAGTTGGTGAAGACATTGGTTGATTCTCTGTTTTTCACTTGATGTGGCCACAATACTTTGTTTCTTGTCCTTTCAATAGATAAAGGTATCACCAACAAAGACATAATATGATAATATCTACCTTCACCTAATGACCTTTTAATATATTTCAGAAAATATGTATTTAATTCTTTCTTATTTAGATAGAATCTTTAATGTGCTTGATCAATCATTTAAGCACATTTCTGCAACAAAAAAACTAGTTGAAATATTGAAATAGGAGATGGTAAGTAACATAAAATGACAAATTCATTGTCATCAACCACTCCAAACTGTATGCACTATGGCCCCCAAAGGCAACATAACTCTTTGAAAGAGCAATTCCAAAATGGTTTCAAGTTCCTGATATCTATAAAATTGTGCAGGCTGGTAGACTCCAAATTCACCGGTATCAACAGATTTCATCGCCATAGACGAACTATCCGAGGTAAAATATTGAATCAAATTTAGTTCGGTTAATGCTATATTTTTGACATATTATGTCGTACACTAAACACTCCCAAAGAGGAGCCGAAACTGACAATATCGAAAAAGGTCTTAGTATGTGATCGTTCACCGTCACTCTAAAATCAAAGTTTGTTGGAACAACCATTCAAACTGTGTTCATTTTCAACACAAAATATGAATCTGATCACAACATCAGAACTAATAGTTGTTATTTTTAAGAACCCTGTAGTTTAAATAATGTTGTTTTGCTCACACAATATTACCTCTCTTTTCTCATGTTATTACATTTTCTTTTTGTAGATGAAGGCTAATCTAATAGAGCCACATGCAAAGGTTTCTAAACAAACAGGGAACTAAGAAATACCTAACAAATTTTCTACTAAATTCTACTGAACTATAGCTTTATAGATCCTACTATTTGTACAGCAAAACCATTAAGTACATCTAATGGTTTTAGTGTACAACACATGGAAACCATTTCCACAGAAAAATGGTTTTAGTATAATTTTAACATTGTGGAACCATTCAACACTCTGAAACCATTTCTTAGTTCAAATCATTTTGTCCAAATCAAAATTATACCGTCAAGTTAGGGTTACACATTTGCACATTAATCTGTCAATTTAGGGCAGCGGATTGAAAATCAAAATTACTTTCCAATCTTTATTGAACTAAACAAAACCATTTCTAACTAACAGAATCATTTTCATGCATAGCACAATAACGATAAACAAGATTAGTTCAAACCTGGTTTGATTTCTTCATTTTGCTGTTTGTTGAGTTTGGATGGTGATGAAGATGGTGAATGAATAACGACGGCGGCGTTGGAAGTTTGAGAAATGACGGCGATGAATAACGACGGCGTTGGAAGTTTCCGGTGGTGAAGAACGACGGCGATGGAAGTTTGAGAAATGACGGCGATGAATAACGACGACGACAGCGATAAAAGTTTCCGGTGGTGGAAGAAGTTTGTTACACTTTGAATTTTGTTTTTCTTCAGTTTCACGTTGAAGTTTGTTTCTTCAATTTTGGGAAGAAAACAATTTTGTTTATTTCTGTGGTGTAGAAAGCAATTTTGTTTATTTCTGTGGTGTAGAAAGCAATTTTGTTGGGTTAGGTGTTAATGGGCTGGACTTATGCATGGTGCATAAGTTTTGGCTTATGCATGATAACCACACCCATAAAAAACACCTAAAACCCAAAAGTAAAGAACTACAAAGTTAAGTAACACTGCTGGGCAAGCAAGTGTTGGATATGCAATCAAAGAGGAGACTGTTTTATGCTTACTATAAGGAGTCTCATGAACATGAGTATATAAATCATTAAAAGAGAAACCAAAATTGATGAGTCAATTCACATTCATAATGTCCCCTCGTCAAGTATGATAGATCACCTATCAATTCAAATCTCACCGTTTATGTATCCGACATACTAAAATGAAAGAGTTATCATCGATTTTAGCATTCTACATTATTATATCAATAAGGATTTTAGAATCACATAAGATTTGAACCCCTCTTCCAAACTAGTTCCATAGCTAAATACATTCCCCACATTACGTCCCAATTTGCACGAAAATCCTGTTAACCTCATGCCATCAAAATCAATAGTTCTATCAACCGAGATTCAAAAATTAATTCGTTGTGACACTTTACTCCCTTCCATTAAATCCAAACCTTAATAATTAAAGACAAATTTTATAAGACTAAAAAAACATTATTAAAAAATGTAAGAGAAATGGAAGTGCACACGTGCCATGCGTGCTGTTCCACCACGCAGCCACCTGTTTGTTCTTCTTTTGTTGTTTTGTTTTGTTCAGTCTCTCTTTCTCTTTGCCTCTTCTCATCTTTCTCTGTCACTTCTTCCGACATTGCTTTTTTTCTGCGCTATTTTCCTTTTTCCTACAATTCCATTCCATTTTCACTTTCTTTTTCCTCTTCACTATTCTTCTTCTTCTTAGGCGTTAAGTTTTCTTTTTCTCATTCCATTTTCTCCCTAAAACAAAACCCCTTTTTCCCAACACAACCAAACCCAAAACCAATTTTCATATCAAAAAAACCTTTTTCTTCTATCATCTTCATCATCCTTTGTGATTGTGTTATGGGTTTTGCCTCTTTTTTAATGGCTTTTCCTCTTCACAATCACAAAACCCTTTCTTTCACTCTATACTTTACTTTTTCTCTTTTTTTTCTTCTTGCTTTTGCTTCAACTTCACACCATGATTTCTCTATCATGGATTCTGAATTCAACTCTTTCTACAGCGACTACACACCACCATCACCACCTCCACCACCACCAGAGCCACACCCACCTTCTCTTTCATGTGAAGAAGGTTTATCTGGAATTGGATCATTAAGCACTTCTTGTGATCTCAATTCTAGTATAATCTTCGATGGTGATGTTTATATTGAAGGAAATGGAAGTTTAAATATTCTTCCTGGAGTTAATTTGACTTGCCCAATTTCGGGTTGTGTGATCAAAATCAACATGAGTGAAGATTTTACTTTGCAAAATGGTTCTGTGATTATTGCTGGTACAGTTTCTGTTGCGGCCAAAAATGCAAACTTGTTTGATGGGTCAGTGGTTAATGTTACTGGGCTGGCTGGTTCACCACCGGCTCAGACCAGCGGTGAGCCGACCGGGACGCAGGGTGCCGGTGGAGGGTATGGTGGGAGAGGTGCTACGTGTGTCTCTGATAATACTAAGCTTCCTGATGATGTTTGGGGTGGTGATGCTTATTCTTGGTCATCGCTTCATGAGCCTTGGAGTTATGGGAGTAAGGGTGGCACAACTGTTAAGAATGAGAGTTATGGTGGTGGAGGAGGTGGAAGAATAAGATTTGAAGTGGTTGATACTGTAGAAGTTTCTGGGGATCTTTTAGCTAATGGCGGTGATGGTGGGATTAAAGGTGGGGGTGGTTCTGGTGGCAGCATTTTTGTTAAAGCTCATAGAATGTAAATCTCTTCCTTTTCTTTTCAATCTTATTATTGCATTTGTATTACCTAGGGTTGATTATATTTTTTTTCAATCGATTAGTGAGTATGTAATTTACATGGATTGCTTGTGTAGCGTGCTTGGTGATATATGCAGAATTATACCTTTTTAGTTTTTGTGGAATGTTTATTAATATGTCTACAGAGCGGTAATTAGTGGCGCAGTATGGCAGGGATATATATATATATATATATATATATATATATATATATATATATATATATTTGAGGGGCCCTATGTTGTTAATAGCGCCGTTATAGCGGAATAGCATAGTAGTGGTAGGGTTCAGCGTGACGCCATCTCCCTGCAAGCCGCTATATCGAAATAGCATCGTAGTGGTAGGGTTCTGCGCCTCATCATCTCCCTGCAAGCCGTTATACGTTTATAACATTTTTGGGGTTTAGCGCCACGCACCACTATCTGGGATTAACAACATGGGGACCAAATACCGTAGCTAGTTATATTAAATGATTTGACTAAAATTGCATAAAAGTTTCTGTGGCGAAGTCGTTAGTAATGTTAGTTTTTTTCCGATATGTAGTCCAATTTACCAATCACATCTAGTCCAAAATTACAAGTGTATACGCCTTCCACCTACTAGGAAGGGTCGAAGAGAACACTCAGTCACGTGCTACACTCAGTCACGTGCTAGGGTTATATGAGAATTAAATAAGATACCAAGTTCAAAAAACGCGATTATGCTATCTGCAATAACTCCCTACTAATATTAGATTTTAACTCAATGTATGGAGTTTGAGTCTTACCTCTTACATTTTTACGCAAAATCATACCCAAAATGGATGCAAGAAGGAATCAATCCCATTACGTCGAGGATGTAACGTATTGTATCATGCCACTGAACTACCGCAACAGTTTTGTTGCAAAGACACGGAAGCATAATAATATATACATATAAAACTTATATTACGTATGTATCCAAGAAGAAAGTTTTGGGGGTGCCGCGGCTCCTCCTTGTCCTAACTAAGATCCTCCCCTGGAGTGGTTGCACTTTCATCATTGCATTCAATCAACTAGCCTCCAATATGGGAATAGATTAAGTACTATTGTGTTCCGGTTTCTATCTTTCTGTGTAATTTCAGATTTTGCTTGAGCTAATCTTGTCGTCTGCTAAGTGCAGGACTGGAACTGGCACGATTAGTGCTACTGGAGGTGGTGGGTTTGCTGGTGGTGGAGGAGGAAGAATTTCTATACACGTATTCAGCCGACATGACAATACAGATTTCTTCATTCATGGTGTGATACCGTCATTATTATTTTAAGCATTCAATGTTCTTGTCTTTATTTCACTTCCAATTTAATTTTAGAGATTTTTTTCATCTAATAGATGACTAACTATTATAGAAAATCACTACATACAGCTATAAAAAAATGCTTTTTCTGTTGCTTGCAGGTGGAGTGAGTCTTGGATGTGCTGGCAACGCTGGTGCTGCAGGGACATATTATGACGCTGTTCCTCGCAGTCTTACCATTTGCAATCATAACTTGTCTACAGAAACTGATACACTTATATTAGAGTTTCCTAAGGTGCCTCTTTGGACAAATATTTATGTCCAGAATCAGGCAAAGGCATTGTTTCCTTTATACTGGAGCCGTGTTCAGGTGATTGAAAATTTGAGCTTATTGCGCTAGTTGAATTGCAATAATGCATTAGTTATTGGAAAAAGAAGGAAGTTTTAAAAAAGAAGAGAAAAGTTAGAAGTGTAATATAAGTGTAACCCGTGTAAGACAAAAGTTAACTCTTCATAACCATTCAGTTGCGAACAGTTAGTTATTATTGGCAGTGGCGGAGCTTGAATAATTTTAGTCTTCATAAACCTGTAGTTTATTCGAGATATAATTTTAGTTAAAATCGAGATATAATTTTAGTTAAAATAAAATAAAGAAATAGATACGTGAAAAATAAACTGTACGGAAGTGGAATCGAACCCAGGTGCAAGTAGATAGATAAGGCCAACTTAGCCACCGAGCTACTGTAAACGTTTTGCATTATGTCGTAATCAAATTATATATACACCTTTTTTTTTAGGGAAAATTATATATACACCTATCTTCCATTCTATATTTAAATGCATCAAGAAAAAAATTGGGGGAGCCATGGCTCTTCTATGTCATTCAGAAGATCCACAATTAATTATTGAAATTTTAAGAGCTTTTAAGACACTGGATTTGGAGGACTACATATCTCCTTTTCATTTGGAGGACATAATTATCATGAATTGATAGGCAATAATATAGATAAATCAACTTAGATATATTTTTTTTTACTATTAGAACTTTTAGAGGAAGTTTAGGTTACTTCGTTTGGAGCGTTATAAACCATGGCTTATAATGTCCTCTCACTAATCATAATATTGAGTTTGAATTATTGCTGAAATTTTACTTTTCATCAACTTGCAGGTCGGTGGACTAATTCGTTTGACCTCTGGAGCTGTTTTAAGCTTTGGGCTTGCTCATTACGGTTCATCAGAGTTTGAGTTGATGGCAGAAGAGCTTCTGATGAGCGACTCTGTGATCAAAGTAAGCAAGCAGAGCTATAATGCTTATTTTTCATGTAATAACAGTACTTCTTTACTTCTATACAAATTAACGATATTTTTATTTTTTTCTTCCATTTTTGTCAGAAACCATTTCCTTTAAGCCGAGACAATCTAAAATTTCTCATATCGCCTAATCAAGAGAGGCATTAACATTATTTCATGGTTTAATATTTACACGTGTTGGTTATTTGAAGAAAAAAATCTTCCCTTTCATGTTCTTTTACTGTTACTTTTTTTAATTAGATATTTGGAGCTCTTCGTATGTCTGTCAAGATTCACCTGATGCAGAATTCCAAGATACTTATAGATGCTAATGGTGATTCACTTGTTGCAACATCATTACTTGAAGCTAGCAACTTGGTAGTTCTCAAGGTAGTTATCCTATCCGTTACATCTCATTTAAAGTAGAACCTTAAAATTTTATTGCTTACACTATAACGCATTTAACCATGTGGTGGTGACCAGGATTCATCTATTATTCATTCTAATGCAAATTTGGGAGTTCACGGGCAAGGTTATTTGAACTTGTCTGGACCTGGAAATTTGATTGAAGCACAGCATCTGGTTTTGTCGCTATTTTATAGCATCAGTGTAAGTCAAAGACTGCAATTCTCATGTTTCCATTTCTTTATAAAATATATAATCGACTATTGAAGAATGTTCACTTTCTCCGAGTTAAAATAATATTTATGCACACCTGATATGAAACACAAGACAGTCAAAAGGGTCAACTTTGATGGAAGTTGTTGTAGAAAAGCTTTTTTAATATAAAAAAGTTCCATTTGTTGTGGTATTTGGTATTATTTTTAGGTTGGCATTTGAAGACTTGTGAACTTTTGAACATTTTTAAAGGTTTGGTAATGTTAGGAACTGTCATACTAGGTAGATTGAAGATTTGAGATGGGGTATTTTTTATTCAAAATTGGTCTTATGCATATAGGCCATAAGAGTAAGAAATTTCTAAGCTATTGGTTAGGGTTTAGTGATATAAGGGGGGTTTAAATGTGGCGCGTTAATTGCCGGATCTTCTCTAGGACAGTTAGATGTCATACCCAAAAGTTATTATTCTTTTTAGTATGTGTGTGTATAAATTGTAGCTAGAGTGTTTTATCTATATATTACAAGTTTTCCCCCCAAACGTCAATTGTATCAAGTGGCGTAGTGGCAAGAGTCTGTTTTGCAAATAGATGGTTCGGCGATTGATCCTGACAGTTGTCATTTTTTTGTTTCCAGTCAGTGTATCATTAATTTAGGGAAATGCTAACAACTGCCCTTAGGGCACTTGATAAGAAGTTTAAAGTGGAAATTTTATCTTGGGATTTGTGTATTCAACACATTGAAACATCAAAAAACAAATTTTTCTACATGAAAGTTATCAATTATTTCCATTTTTGAGTCCTTAGGCACTTGTTAGCAAGACCCATTAATTTATTATTAAAAAAATGTGATGAGAAGGTTCAAACCAGGCACATGAGGTAAAAAGAAGTAATTATACCACTAAACCAACATGAGAAGTTTGTCTGTACATTAAACGTTAATACATATTAGAAGTATGCCCCCCTAAAAATATCAGTCAAGCTCCACGACAGGCGCGTTGAAGCATTATTGTAGGGTATTTTGTATGCAAGTGCATCACCAATAAAATTGATAAAGACCACACTAGGGCTACTTAGGTGCTCCGAAAATTGATGAGTTAGTATTGAATAGATTAGCGGCACATTAATAGATAATAGGTTAATATTCTGATGAGTAGGTTAATCGAATTAAGCTTTATGTATATTTTTTTCCCTACTATCTACACCTTTTATGTCGAGGTTAGTTTTACGCTGTTTCAAAAATTAATATTGATATGCCATAGTCTCCATATTTTTATTATTATTTTTGTTGTAGTCTATTTCTAAGCATTTTAATTATAATTTCGTATGTATTAAAACTACCCGTTATAATTAACTTATAAATATATGGAAGTAAGGGTGCCACACATGCTCACATGAAGAATCAGCATAGATAACTCATAGATTGTCTTTCTTTTCGATGTGTGTGTGTGTGTGTCGGCTTCGGATCTTAAAATTGATTTCTCGACCTTTAAGCTCTTAGTTCTTACTATATAATTATTATTTTTGTGCTTGCTAAATAATTGTCATCTTTGAAATGTTAAAGGTTGGACCTGGATCTGTTTTGAGAGGTCCTTTGGAGGCTAATGGTGATGATAATATGTAAGTTTATGCAAAGCTTAATCAGAAAGCTGTATCATGCAGTTCTCTTTTTGATTTTAATACCTTGTTTTCATTTTTTGTTCAAAATGGTAGAACAAGGACACCGCAACTCTACTGCAAACAAGAAAGTTGCCCTGTTGAATTGCTTCATCCTCCAGAAGATTGTAATGTGAATTCTTCACTAGCTTTCACGCTTCAGGTTTTTCAATAGCCCCCCTAATATTTAATCTTTGTACCGTTCAGATATCTTTCTATCGAGGATAGTAATTATGTTGTTGCTGCTGCAGATATGTAGGGTTGAAGATGTTAGTGTTGAAGGCACTATAACTGGCTCCGTTCTGCACTTTCACTGGATTAGAAGTGTAGAGGTCGAATACTCTGGAGTAATCAGTGCATCTGGGCTAGGTATATTGTCATTGCCCTCTAAATACAACACCCATAAAGAATTTCATATATCACTTGAGGGTTTGTACAATTACAATGCTTTAATGATTCTATATTAAAATTGTTATTTGGACTGATTGCAGGTTGTACTGGAGGGTTGGGTAAAGGAAGGTATTTCGAAAATGGTATTGGTGGTGGAGGTGGGCATGGAGGATATGGCGGGGATGGCTATTACAATGGCAATTTCATTGAGGGGGGTACCACATATGGAGATGCCGATTTACCATGCGAACTTGGTAGTGGCAGTGGAAATGATAGCATAGCCGGCGCAACTGCAGGTGGCGGCATTATTGGTAAGATCTGAATTAAAATTTGGTTGTGGCAGAACAAAATATTGTTTCGTAACATAATATTATCAGTTAAAAAAGTGATTCTATATAATTATTAGTATCTTGACATTGACAGTGATGGGTTCATTGGAGCACTCATTGTCAAGTTTGACTTTGAATGGTTCACTGAGATCTGATGGAGAATCCTTTGGAGCTGACATAAGAAGGCAGGATGGCAAGACTTCAAGCATTGGCCCTGGTGGAGGCTCCGGTGGAACTGTTCTTTTATTTGTTCAGACATTGGCGCTTGGTGACTCTTCCATGATATCAACAGTTGGAGGACAAGGAAGCCCTAGCGGTGGTGGGGGTGGAGGTGGTGGAAGGGTTCACTTTCATTGGTCTCATATTCCAGTTGGAGATGAATACATCACTTTGGCGAGTGTTGAGGGAAGCATTATTACTGGGTTGGTATACAAAAAACTATGCTCTAGTCCAAGTTTACTATATTTGTTTTATGCATCTACCAGTAAAGAATTGTTTGATTGACCCAGTTCATAGATTGTCTGATTTTGAGTTAGAAGCTAATTCATGACAGTTAAATTAATATTTGAAACCACATTCTAAAAGTACTGGATATGATTTGGTTTGGTATATGACTTCTTGGTTTAAGCCAACAGGTCTCTCCAACTGGAGACCAATTAATGTCACTCTTTGATAAAATGATGTACACTTGAATATGTTATAGAGTAGGTGAATCCTGGAAATAAAGTAGAGCCCTTGAACTTGTTTGCCATTGGCAGATTGATAGTGAAACAACCAAACTTATTTGAAGGTTTTTTTATTGGTCAGGGAGTTGTGCTGGAAATTTTGTAATCATATAATTATACAGTTATGTGCAATTTGCTTTAATTTAATTACAGGTTTGTGATTTTAGTTTTGTAAACCAAAAGTTATGTTCTGGTTTTATTTTTGGGTCATCTAGCCGATCACTTTTTTTAAGAAATTCAATGCGAGTAATTTTTTACAAGAACTTGACGGTTTATAACTAACATATCTCATTCAGGAGGTTCTGACCATACTTTTCAACTCTTTTTTGGTTGCTTTTAGCTAATGTAAATGTGCATGAATCTAAATGTGTGCATAAGTTTTCATCTATCTAGACCAAGTTGGTTGAGATTTTACTTCTTATTCCAGAGGTGGTTTTGGTGGAGGTCAGGGTCTTCCTGGAAAAAATGGATCTATCAGTGGAAAGGCGTGTCCCAAAGGGCTTTATGGTATCTTCTGTGAGGTAGATGAACCGTAATTCTTCACAATTCTTAATAGTTATTTATGTAGTTGGAATTGGTTTTAGAAAATTAGGTGGTTCGACATCATAAACTTTAGTTCTTGGTGATCTTTTGCTGTTAGTCATATTTTTCTTTTACTAATATTATTAAATAAGGAGATTGCATTTATTTATAGTTGAGATGAAGTTTTAAAGATAAACTTCTTACTTACTTAGACTTGCATTTTAATTTCATGTTACAGGAATGCCCTGTTGGCACATACAAAAATGTCAGTGGGTCTGATAAAGCCCTTTGTCAGAAATGTCCGCTTCACGAGCTTCCACGTCGTGCTATATATGTTGCCGTTCGAGGTAATTTTGCTAATGAAATTTGCTTTCATCCCACCTGAAATAAAGAATAAAAAAGTTATTTTTGTGTACATGTTTAGCATGATAAAATTTATTTCATAATTTGTAAATTAATTAGATTTCCCATTTCCTTTTCAAAAGGTGGCGTGGCAGAGACTCCTTGTCCATACAAGTGCACATCTGATAGATATCACATGCCAAATTGTTATACTGCTTTTGAAGAGTTGGTATACACTTTCGGTGGGCCATGGTTTTTTGGTCTTATTCTCGTAGGCCTCCTTATTGTGCTTGCTCTAGTTCTCAGTGTTGCACGGATGAAATATGTAGCTGTAGATGATTTACCAGCCCTTGCGCCTGCTCGAAATGACACTCGACTGAACCACTCTTTCCCCTTTCTGGAATCACTGAATGAGGTCCATAACCAACTTTTTCCATATGAATTTCATTCATACATGCTACCATTGGGACTTGGTTCAACATTAAAGTTGATTTTAATATTGTATTGGTGTGATCTTTCAGATTATTGAAACAAATAGAAGCGAGGAATCTCCAAGTCATGTGCATAGGTTATATTTCCAGGGCCCAAATACTTTCAGTGAACCTTGGCATCTCCCTCATTGTCCTCCAGAGCAAGTAAAAGACATTGTGTATGTCTCCGTAAAATATATTGAATCCTTGTTTAGTGTCAACAAATACAATATTTAGTTGTGTAATGCGCAAGATGTTTTAGTTCATGCTATGCATTAAAATTGATCTTTTAACTATTATGTTTATCACTTCATGTTGCAGATATGAAGACGCCTTTAATAGATTTGTGGATGAGATTAATAGTTTAGCTACTTATCAATGGTGGGAAGGGTCTATATATAGTATCCTTTGTGTCACTGCATACCCCCTTGCTTGGTCCTGGCTGCAAAGGTGTCGGAGAAAGAAATTACAGAAACTTCGAGAATTTGTTCGATCAGAGTATGATCATGCTTGCTTGCGCTCTTGCCGTTCACGGGCCCTTTATGAAGGGTTGAAGGTACTTCAGATTTAATTTAATGAATTTGTTCCCTTACCCTAATTGAGGATCCTAGCTTACTAAATGCCCTGTTGATGTTTGTTCCCTTACCCTAAGCAACTGCTGCTAGTAATTGGGGAGTCAGACGCCTGGTTTCTCGAATAGACTTTTTTAAATGTCTGGTTTAACGTTGAACTTTTTTTTTTTTTTGTCGTTTTTTCTTTACTCTCTCTACCACATTAAGTGATTATGACTTGCTTGAATAGTTTGATGATTTTCACTAGTATAATTACTTTACTTATCATGTCACAGGTAGCTGCAACATCTGATCTGATGCTGGCATATATGGACTTCTTTCTTGGTGGAGATGAGAAAAGATCTGATCTGCCTCCTCGTCTTCATCAAAGATTTCCCATGTCAATAATTTTTGGGGGAGATGGAAGTTACACAAGTCCTTTCTCTCTTCATAGTGATAATATTCTTACCAGCATCATGAGTCAGGTTTGCTCTGACTCAAAATTTTGCTTTTATGTTAAATTTTGACAAAGACTCCTGGATGTATATTTTGCTCACTGATTATTTTTGTTTGTTTCTTAGTCCGTTCCACCAACTATATGGTATCGATTAGTGGCTGGTCTTAATGCTCAATTACGCTTAGTTCGCCGTGGGCATCTAAAAATAACTTTCGGACCTGTTATTAGCTGGCTTGATGTATATGCAAATCCTAAATTGGCTACATATGGGGTACGTGTTGATCTTGCATGGTGTCAGCCCACAGCTTCTGGATATTGCCAATTTGGACTTGTGGTACATGCTACTGAGAATGAAAACATGTCATCCTCAGGAGAAAGTTATGATGATTCAAGAGTAACCGAAAAGCAGTCGGGGTAATGCTAACTTACAGTTGTGCTGAAATTGTTGGGTTTTAGATAAAATATGGAAAAGAAAATGAATACTTGCTTTTTGAAATATAATTATGGTGTAGTATGATTCATAATAACTGGATAAAAAAGAATAAGCACTAATCATTACTTATACTTATACAAGACTTGGATGCTAAATAAATAAGGAAATTGGGAAACAAATCATGTTACTGAGCAAGAAATATGAAAACTAATCTTAAAGAGATAATCCAAGACAAGAAATTAATCCTACAAGATACTCATAATATCAAGATATTGATAATACTATATGATATTTTCATATATTCTATTTCTAGCAATTTGTTTTGTTAAATATTTTATGAATTCAAGATTAATAATTTTTTTATACTCTACAGTTTCCTTAGAAGTCCCAGAAATCCAGTGCATCACTTGACAAACAATGAACAGCTACTGATGCCTAGAAGGATGTCTGGTGGATTATTGAATGGCAAGATCCTACGAACACTTAAAGAGAAGAAAACTATATATTACCCTCTCGCTTTAATTATGTACAATACAAAACCTGTTGGTCATCAGGTATGACAATGTTTTCTTCCCTAGTTAACTTCACTACGTCTAGTATTTAGAAAATCTGGCGCGCTTCATTAATCATTTTTCACACACCCTTTTGTATCGTTGCAGGATCTAGTTGGTCTGGTTATCTCTATATTACTCCTGGGAGATTTTATCTTAGTGTTGCTTACCTTGCTTCAAATGTACTCACTGTCGCTGGTGAACTTCTTCTTAGTTTTATTCATCCTTCCTCTTGGTGTGTTATTTCCATTTCCATCCGGAATCAGTGCTTTGTTTAGTCAAGGACCTAGGAGATCAGCTGGCCTTGCTCGTCTATATGCTTTGTGGAATATGACGTCCCTTGTCAATGTTGTAAGTTGTTAACATGAGCTTGCTTCTAACTATTTTTTTTCAATACTAACCAATGTTACAGATATTACCAATTACTGATTGATGTATTCAACTGCCTACTTCTTCTAATTCTCTCTTCATATAATTAACTGTCCTCTTTGAAATATATGTTTGTCTCAGATTATGTTACTTCAGAATATCAAGTATCAATTACTTTTTATCAATAATACCCTTATTTATTTGTATCTCAACCAGTTCTATATTATTATTTATTATTATTTACAGTCTTTCTACTTAACTACTCTACTAGCTACTTTATTAATACTTGTATTTTAGTCAAGAAAGTTTATCACAAATTAGTTTATTTAAGTATTTTTAAGATGTATGCCTTACACAATGGATAATATCGGATGGAGGGAGTATGTAGTAGTACATAGATTTTATCTTAATACTTGTATTTTAGTCAAGAAAGTTTATCACAAATTAGTTTATTTAAGTATTTTTAAGATGTATGCCTTACACAATAGATAATATCGGATGGAGGGAGTATGTAGTAGTACATAGATTTTATCTTAATACTTGTATTTTAGTCAAGAAAGTTTATCACAAATTAGTTTATTTAAGTATTTTTAATATGTATGCCTTACACAATAGACAATATCGGATGGAGGGAGTATGTAGTAGTACATAGATTTTATCATATTTCAATTTTCTGTCTTAAGTGATGTCAGTAAGCTCCAAGCATTTGTTTTGACACCAACGTTGAAACGGGTCTCTTTTGAAACAGGTAGTTGCGTTCATTTGTGGATTTATTCATTACACAGTTCATTCACATGACAAGCATTCCAACGTTCAATCCTGGAGTTTTAGCATGTAAGCAGAAAATTATTGACTGTATCATATAATGAAAATTGATACATATTTGATGTGACTATTTAACAACTTTCTTTAAATCTGTGTGCTATGCTTTTTATCCAACGCAGGGATGAAAGTGAATGGTGGATGCTTCCTTCTGGTCTATTCCTCTGCAAAATTATTCAAGCGCGTCTTATTGATTTTCATGTGGCTAACCAGGAAATACAAGATCCTTCATTGTATAGCAGTGACACTAATGTCTTTTGGAATTCTTGAAACTTTATAAAACTTTTCTCTACATTTTCCTTTCCCTTCTGTAAAGTGGGTAGAGCTTAACTAGGTAGGAGCAGTAACAGTGAGTTATAGGGTTGTATAAATTGTACAATTTTAGGAAAGAAAGGTTGGTTAAATTGTATGTGATGTGTGAAATGGGTTGGTTACATGATTTTTTACTATAGTTTACTTTTGAAATAAGATTTTTCAGGGTTTTGACCCCTTTGTAATGGTGGGCGGATATCTCAAGCATACACTGTTAAAATTTCTTGTCTTTATTTACTTCTATGCACATTTAAAAAACCAATATTTAATATTATAATTGTATATGTATATTATATATTTAACTCACGATTATATTCCAATCTAGGAGTATGTTTCATGTAAAATCCGAAGTCTGACTACATTTTCAATCAAGAGCAAAGTTCGCTATCTTAAATGGAAGTGTAAAACAGAAGAAGAGTGTTTGTTTAAAGGATTAATTAAGTTTTTTGTCTCTATAAATATAAGCAATTTTGTTTTTAGTCCCTATAAAAATAAATCACATTTTTTAGTCCCTACAAAATTGCCTGTTAATGTTTTTAGTCCCTGTTAAATTAAAATTTGTTTAATTATGGTTAAAATTTTAAATTTTTGAATAATTTTTTACATACTTGTTTAAAACATTATAAAACATTCCGCCGCAATAAGTTAGCTCAAAATTTTATTTTTAGGTCCAAATTTTCGTAAGTTTTATCTTGAATTTTTGGCGTTTAAAAATAATTATATTTAATTCATTACATGTTAAAAAATTCTATTTTTTTATATAAAAGTTTATTATAATGTTATTAACATGTCTGTTAAAAATCATTTAAAAATATAAAAGTTTAAGTATGATTAAACAAATTTTAATTCAACAAGGACCAATACATACTTTTAGTCCTTGTAAAATTAAAATTTGCTTAATATTATGCTTAAACTTTTAAATTTTTAACATATTTTTTACATACTTATTTAGAACATTATATTAAGTTCCTCCACAAAAATGTAACTCAAAATTTTATTATTAGGTCCAAATTTTCATTGATATAATCTTGAAAATTTGGCTTTTAAAAAAATTCATATTTAATTCATTACATGTCAAAAAACTAAAAGATTTTATAAAAGAGTGTCTTACAATGTTATGAACATGTCCGTTAAAAAACTTTCAAAAATTTAGAAGTTTAAGCATAATTAAACAAACTTTAATTTAATAGGGACTAAAAACATTAACGGAAAATTTTGTAGGGACTAAAAACATTAACAGAAAATTTTGTAGGGACTAAAAACAAAACTGCAGATATTTACAGGGACCAAAAACTTAATTAACCCTTATTTAAATATTCTTTTATTTGAGAAGAATAATAATATTTGAGAAAGCTATTAAAGCCCTGAAAAACTATTTAAAGTTTTTACCTAATTCATTCTTTTTGTACTTAAAATTTGGGGGTTTTAGTGGTCTTTATGAAATTTCATTTTCATACAAAGTGGGGTTTTATACTCCCGCAAGATGGTTTTATAAAATTATATATGGACATTTATAAGGATGATTTACTTTTTTCTCCTTATAACCTTATAATCTTACAAATGTCAATCGATTTGAATAATATATGTGATGACATGTTATTTTACGCTATTTTCAGTATGTTTTTTAGTCTATTAAGTCATTCTTGAGGAGTATTATATATGTTGTTCTTGGTTTAAAGGATATTTTGTATTGTTTTCAATTGAGTCGTGTAATTATGTTTCTTCCTTGTAACAAACAATTTCAAGTCGGCTGGAGCAGGAAAATAGTCATGACCAGCCCTACTAGCTTTAGAATGATACATTGGAAAAAAGTATGGTTAAGAGCATGAACTTTCTTCTCTAAGTTTGCTCCACATGCATGGAAGTGGTAAGTTGATCAAGGTTGGAAGTGGAACGGAGGAGATCTGAGCACCCTATCCGAAAAGGTACGTTCTCTTAAAATTTATGCAAATTTTGATCTTAGTTATTTTTGTTATTTGACGACAACCAAAAATTTTAAGTTTGCGGTTGTGATGACATAGAGGAGTTTTAGAGAAGTTGTTCATGGTTTAAGGCACATTTTTGTTTTCAATTGCATCATGTAAATATGTTTCTGCTCTACACCAGACAATTTCATAGGTGTATTAAGTCTTTTATTGACAAGCCATGTAATTCGGCAAGCAATACAACTCATGAAAGTTTTAGAAGACATGAAATGAAGATTATCAATGTTCAATAAGGCATTGAAGATATTATAAGTTGAGAAAATCATGTCCCAAGTTTCAAGAACAAGTCGAAGAAGGAAAACACTCAGAAGAATTGTGAAAAAGAAAAAAAACACACCTAAGGCCGAGACCACGCGCCTCAAGAACATGGGACATACAAAATTTGCTCTTTGTCACCTGCAATGCGCCCCGCGCACAGCCTCACGCACCCGACACGTGATGTTCCGTAAAACATTAGCATTTCAATGTTTCCCTTGCGGGTTTGAGGAAAAAGCGCAAAATTTTAACCCAAACCAAGTTTAAACTAGAGTATGTGGTTATGTTCTAGGATTCATGTGTAGTGTGGTTCCTTTAGATGACAATTTAGAAATTTCAACATTTGTCTCATTTCAATTATCTAAGTGTAAATCCCCACTTTAATAACGATACCAATGTGCACGAAATCCTAGAGGAATGATGACCTTTTACCGTAGTGCAAATATGACATTTAGGGTGATGAGGAGCAACATGACATCCGAAGAGATTCTCCCACGAAGTTAACCACTTTTATATAATCCTTGGTTCATAATTGATAGACATATTTGCATTAAGTCTAACAAAGAGGTAGATGAGATTCGAAGAATACTAATCGCCGCTAATAACCTCAATCAAACCCTTTTATTATTTGTGCAAATCAAATCAATTCACTTTGCATAATCAACCAAACTTGCAAACTCCCTCTAATTTACTGCTTTCATTAGAAAGTTTAACAAATTTTGTAGTCAAAACAACAATCCATATGAAGACGATAACTTACTACTATGTTATTTAGTGCGGTTTGATGCACTAGCATGAGATTGTTGACTTTTTAACAAGGCAATGTTTTACTTATATTTGTTTTAGTTTAGATTATTTATTTAGTTTTTATTTACTTAGTTTTAGTTATTAGATTTATCCTAATTATTTGATTTGCTTTTGATTTATTAAATTAGTTTTTTTTGTTTCTCGTATTTCTAAAGAAAATAATCATGGTTTAATTAGTTTCGTGTGTTTTAGTTTTCAGTCATATATTTGTTTTTGATTTGTTTTGTTTCTACTCTAAAAATTAAAAAGTTTATTTTTGTTATTTTGTTCAGTTTTATTTCTAAGTCATATATTCGTTTGTGATTTGTGATTGGTTATAAAGATTTGTTTTTGTTCTATTTTGCTTAGTACTAATTTTAAATCAAATATATTTTAAAATACCAATTTTAGTTTATGTTGTTATTTTTGAGTCAGATATTCTAAAAAATTCGTACCAATTTTAGTTTATGTTGTTATCTTTGAGTCAAATATTCTAAAAAAATTCAAAAAGATTTTGTTGAATTTTTTATTTTATTTTCTTAGTCAAATATTCTCAAAATCTCAAAATAGGATTTAACTCTATTATATTCTAGTCCAAAAAAAAAAAACTTTCTGTCAATTTTTGTTTTATTTTGTTTATGGTTGTTTCAATTAACAATCCATGGATTACTTTGCTACAAAACCAATTGAGTCCTTACGACAATACATACCATACGGGATGGCCTGAGTACTACCCTTCTTACTAGAAAGACCATAATGAAAGTGAAGACAATATTTGGAGGAAATATTGGCATTATTGATCGAAGTGTCTAAAACGCACTGGGAAGACATTTTAGGCAATTTGATGGAGTTTAGTTTTATTATACTATTACTAGTAATTAGTAACAGATATAATAGATTGGTAGTTGGTAATACAATAGATATACTCCTATATTTTATTTTAAGGTGGATTCTAGGGTGAGAGATCAATTCTAGGGTGAGGGATCAATTAAGTCCCTCACCGGTGAAGCACGAAGAAATTACGGTTAGATTTAAAGAATAGATAAGATTTATTAGTTAGAGATAAAAATAAAAATATATGCATTGCCAGGTTCCATCACCCCATCCTTCAATTTTATCAATATGTGTTCTCCCGCCACCATTAGTTCTACTGCCTATTTCCCTTTTCCTCTCCCTCTCAATCCAATTTTTCCCTCTATCTTAAAATTATAGGATTGAAACTCATAGCAACGCTGAACCAACTACCAACACTTTTGAGTGAGTAAGCATGGTCTAACAAAATAAATTATGAAACAAGGCAAAACAATAGAATCTAAGCATGTTTCATTCGATTAATCTAATTTATGATACATTTTAGAGATTGGAAAGGTTTTGGTCAAGGTGGATTTTGTTCCCTTGAATCATACCTGCAATAAGTGTGATTGTTATTTTCTTCAAAAAATTGTGATTGTTTTTTTTACAAGAAATTGTGGTTTTTACTGTTGATTTTCTTAGTTACTAGTATTACCAAGAGATCCTATCTTGAGAAGGAAAAAAATGAAGGGCGTGGGTGATGAAATGTAACAGGAGGAAGAAGAGAGGAATAGGTGGGACGGATTGTGTGTGATAAAATATACATGGTGAGAGACTTAATTGATCCCTTACCCCTAAAACCCACCATTAGGACTAATGCGTGTTATATATATATATATAAACTAATGCGTTTTTAATTGGGAGAATTCTTGAAAGATACAAGTTGTTATTATCGGATGAAATCTTATTATATTTCTTTTTTTAAAGAGCGATGCTATTTCTTGCGAGAGACAATCTCACGAATAGACCACAAAAGCAATTCTATGCAATATATACTTCTATAAACGGTTTGGTTATATGGTTTCTTTTATTTATATTAGAAATCAGAAATGCACAGTGTAACCCCAACACAACATGTCCACCGTCAAAGACCTCTATCTATGGATTATTCCCACTGAATCTAATAAATAATACTCAGACAAATCAAAAGCAGGGCCACATGAATAAGAAAATTTCTACCTATGGCTATGAGCACAAACGAAAGTGAGGCACACACAAATAAAACTCCAATAAGAAAACTCAGCAGCAAAATTAATAAAGTATCCAATTGGTAAACATTAGAAGCAGTAAAGGGGATGAATCTAATGATTTTATTAGGACCGCTCATAAAAGAAAGCAAAAACGTAAAGTCCGAAGAAATAGCAAAAAAATTCATCCAACGGTTTGAGGGTACATAAAAAGCATAGAGGTGCATAAGGATAAGCTGCCAGTTCATTCGTAATCCCTTGTGAAAAAATATTTCGTGAAAAAATATTTTGTGACATTTAGCATTTTCCTTTTTTAAAACCTTTTAAGTTTCTGCTTATAAAAGCGTTGCACATCCAATACACTAAACCAAGTCATAAACCCTAAACCAATTACTTTTCTACTTCTACAATATACTTGTCATTAAGACTTTGATCACTCATCCATGGAGTTTTATTGGGACCTATATGTGACTCTCGTCATGGAACCAATCCAATTAATCTCGCAAGACTTTCCTTTTGTGAATAACTATTTCTCTATTCATTTGAGTTACACCAACTCAACTTTTTCTTCCACGTCCAATGTCATAATCCCTTCTATAACTTTTTGTTGATGACTACTTCTTGATCCCTTATGATATCTTATGCAATTGTGATGCACACATAGTCATGGATGATGATGATTACACCACTTTCTTCTTGCACAACACTTTCCGCTTCGTGCCTGCTTACGTGCTAGACGCCACTCTATATCATATGGGACATTGTGCGAGAAACATGGTTGCACTCAACACGGAAGAACGTGGAATTTTGGAGATGAATGTGTTGCTTAATGTTACCTCATACATGGTAGAAGAAGATCAATTTGATCAATATCCTAATAGTAATGGTCAACAAATTATGTATAATTCAGAGAAATTGGAAGTTGATCCTCCACCATTAGATTCTATAGATAAATGTTCGATTTGTTTGGAGGGATTTTGCAAAGGATCACATTCAAAACTCTATTTTACAAAATGTTTGCATGTTTTTCATAAAGAGTGTATTGGCAAGTGGATTCAGTAGTTTATCTGCATGTTCTTGTCCATTGTGTCGATGCGAGATAGTATAAGTAGAGGCAATAACAATTAGTTTTTATTTATTTTATAGTAGTGACTTTTAGTTAGGTATAAATATGAAAAATTGTATTTTTACCAAACAAAATATATTTTCATGCATGTTATCAAAATTGTTGAGTTTTTGTGTGGATAGATATGTTATGTTTTTAAATTATCTTGTTTTATAAGTAACTTTTTATTTTTCAGATCTGATGTATGTGGATTAGAATATAGTCCGTGACAAACTTTGGTCCTCACATCAGAATTTGACTTGAACAAAAGGGTATTGCAAAGAGAAAGAGGAATAAAAATGGGGATCCGATTCGTGTTAATGGTGAACAAACAAGGTCAAACTCGTCTTGCTCAGTATTACGAATACCTCACTGTTGAAGAACGACGAACCCTTGAAGGCGAAATTGTTCGTAAATGCCTCGCCCGTAATGAAAACCAGGTATGCTTCCATTCTTTTCTTTTCTTTTCATCAGATCTTCAATTCTTACCTTCAATTGTTTATTATTCAACCCTAGGTTTTAGGGCATCTTTGGTTTCAAGTTTGCTACCCTTCCTTTACTTCAATTTCAACTGAGCTTAACTCAAAATTCAAGAAATTAGGTTAATGATTGATTAATACTACTATGTTTCTCTGTTAATCCATGATTCATCTGGCTGATACATTTTTGTTATGGACAGTGTTCATTTGTTGAGCATCGCAACTACAAAATTGTATATAGGCGCTATGCATCTTTGTTTTTCCTGGTTGGAGTTGATGACGGCGAGGTAATTCATTCATTGTTTCTACATAGTTGATGTATACAAAGGCGGTGATTAAATAGTCTAGTTTTGATCTTGCTTGTCTAAAGGAACCGAAAGAATTTTCTGTTGTAAACCTGAAGTTATTAGTCTTCTATCTTATTGTTCATTCCACCTTCTGTGGATAATTTTGCAGAATGAGCTTGCTATTTTGGAATTCATCCATCTCTTAGTCGAAACCATGGATCGACATTTTGGCAACGTCGTAAGTACTGCTAAGTCTTTGTAGTTTTGTAGTTTTGTGTTTGTTGAAATTGAAAGTAATGTGTCTCCTAACATTACTTTCATAATGTCTATTGTTTTCTTCGGATTTTTTGTTTCTCAAAGTTCATGTCTGCTTAAATTTGCAGTGCGAGCTAGATATCATGTTTCATTTAGAAAAGGTACATTTTATGTTGGAGGAAATGGTCATGAATGGTTGTATTGTGGAGACGAGCAAATCAAATATTCTAACTCCTATTCAGCTGATGGATAAAACATCGTAAGCTTTATTTGTACAATCAACTGAATATAAACTGCATCAGTTTATCTCCAATTTTCTTTTTCTTGAATAAAACAAAAGTTTGTATTTCATTTTTATAATTTCCTTCCTGCTTGACTGTATTGATTATGACTATTTATTATTTGCTTTAATTTCTTTTTTTTTAGGTATGGTCACAAATACAACATTACATGCTTTTATATAAAAAAAAACATTTATATATGATGCATACAAGCATTATGATGTATACAATCTTTATATTTTATTTTTCACCGACAGTAAGTGTATAATTGGATGGGTGTTCATCAAATATGATTTTAATTAGAGATAATTACATTTATCTCCCCTGAGATTTCGTTGTAGCATTTGTTATTTCATAAGAAACTATGACAGTAACCTTTTAATGAGTTAAATAATTAGCCAATTTCTTAGTCATTTTTACAAATAATTAGGAGTGTTAATCAAGCCAATTATTTATGCCCCATTAGCAACTATAACAGTAAATTTGAGCATGCTAGTGTATTATGGCCTTTGTTAGCCTTTAATATTCAGTGTAAATAAGCTAACTGCTTGTTGTCTTTGCCATTTAGTATTCTTTGTTATTCAGCAGCATGTCAGTACTATCAACTATCTTATGATCAATTATATTGCTTGATGATGATCAATAGAAAAAAAGAGAACATATTTCAGTCAAACAGATCAACAACCACCTTATGCTCCGATTACATGTCTCATCTCAAAATGCATAAAATGTCGATCATTTTGAACAAGATGTAGAAGATACAAATGTAAAGAAAGATTATCCGGGAACAAATTCAAATAAGATAAAAATGAATGAGATGTGGAGTTCTAAAACGAAAAAACAACTCCACAGCAAATAAAGATGTAGGATACCCGAGTAAGGAAACTGTCCTTGATGAAATGGAAGAGTAGAGATACATAATCAGATACCACAAACATCTGTGAATAAAAGGACGTTAGTCCCAAGGGGTAAAATGCCTACTCAATAAACAATTAGGGGAGGTTATTGTCATGTTTAAAATTAGAGGGGATGTTAGTGTCTTTTAATGAAACCTCAAGGGAGGTAAATGTATTTTTTCCTTTTGATTAAGTGTGATTTTGAAAAACTGATTTAGTTTAAATTTGAGTTTTAAAAAAGAAGTTTTTTATGTCTGAGTTTTTTACTTAAAAACTAGTCGAGATACTCATGCTTAGTATGGGTAGCGCGGCTGCGTTGCGTGGCAAAACATGTGCGCTGTGCGATGTGGTGTGTCTCGCGAGAACAAACATAATACTAAATAATGTTATAAAAAATTTATAATTATTTTTCATCTTTATCATTTGTCACTAATTTTAACTAATTATGCAGTGATGAAATTAGTATATTATAATAGATGAGTAACTTTGAGTACCGTTTATCAATTATACTCTTTTTGGGTAATTTTGGTAGTGAAAATGTTGTATAGAGTATTTAAAAAAAACTTTGATATAAAATCTTAATTCATTTTATTAGCAAATATAGAATTAATTTTCAAAACCGAGTTATCAAACCAAAGTATTAGGTTAGGACAATACAATAACTTTGACAATTGTTAAGGTTCGTATGCATATGTATACATTAGATTAGTGTTTAAATTGGGTCACGTATATCAATCATACATCGTGTGGATAATTTGGGAACTGGAAAATTTATATGAAGTTTTTATTTTTATTTTCTTTATATAGTATTTTTATAAACTCAGTTCATTTTATTGTTAACATCAGAATTAACCCTCAAAATTGAGTTATCACAGCAAACATAAGCATTAGGCAAGGACAATACAATAGGTTTGACGGTCGATAAGTTTCTTATGTATTTGTATACATTAGCTCAGTGATCAAATTGCGTCTCGTGTATCAATTGTATACTCTTTGGGTAATTTTTCTAGTGGAAATTTTATATGGAGTATTTTCAAAAAACTAATAAATTAATATAATATTCCCTCTTTTTCTATTTAAAATAGAAAATTGGTCAACAAAACTTCATGTATTTGGTGAAAAAATTGGACATAAATTTTTGTTGACCAAATTGTCTCCTATAATAGAACCAGATGGAGTATTTTTATAAAATCTTAATTTATTTTATTAACAAATATCATAATTAATCATCTCACTGAGTTATCAAAGCAATCTGATTATGTTATTCCTCTACACTTCAGCATAAAAATCCGCAGAAAATAATGATGATTGATTATTTTTGCCATTGACCGTTGCGCCAGAAATCTCATCTGCCCTGTCGGAGTTCATTTTTTCATTGACTTCATCTAAGCTGATTTTCGAAAAAGTTTCTATTTTTCTTTACTTATCTAAAAAAAATAAAAAGGCAACAACAAAGTTTAGTTTGGATTTTGATCTCAATCATTCTCTATTTTATATGTTTGTGTTTTTATATAAAATTAATAGTTTAGTATGAAGATTTTCTCGGCAAACAAAAAAAAAAACTCTTCTAAATTATTGTTTTGGAACACTAAAAACTTAAAAACTCCTTTTTTTTATAAAAATATCTATGTTTAACTTTTTTGAAACTATGTGATTTTTTTTAATGATCACAAAATTTGATAAACATAAAGTAGAATATTGTTTTTATAATTGTATTGTTGATCAATGATAAACATACTTTTTATGAT
This sequence comes from Medicago arabica, assembly GCA_946800305.1. Taxonomy (NCBI): domain Eukaryota; kingdom Viridiplantae; phylum Streptophyta; class Magnoliopsida; order Fabales; family Fabaceae; genus Medicago; species Medicago arabica. The sequence continues at coordinate 68,989,228 of OX326964.1, forward strand.
TTAACAAAAATAAAATTTTGTTATTTTTTTTTATCTATAATACTATCTTTTTTTCTCCTTCCAATTTTGGTAGATCCGAACAAATTAGTACAATGAAAAAAGCATATTTTTTGTTTATGGTTTTTTTTATTAAAAACAATTAAATTATTATTATTAATCACGTTCTTTTAATTTTTAAAATGATGAACTTTTATGAATTTGATTGTTGGCTGCAATCTGGCCTCCATCTTTATTTTGGCCTCCATCTTTATTTTGTTAATTTCTAGGCTAAAGACTGTTTTTTTTTTCTTTCCATTTCTTCACCATTATAGTTAGGAATTTTTTTAATAGACAAAAAGGAAATATGAACTTTCTCATTTTTAATAAACGAAAATGAAGAAATATGTATGTTGTATTTTTTTCTTCATAACTTAACACTAAGTTGTTGTTCTTTGTTGATAATAAAACAAATATAATGTGTTATTTTTTTACCCAATTCTACTTCTAGACTATTTTTTTTTCTAACCTCTTCATTTTAGACATATTTATATTGCATGACAGTTAATACTTTTTGGAGATGGAAAATAGGTAAATCTAAAGAAGAATAGTGTTATTTATAAGAGTACAAAAAAAGACTTGACAAAATAATAATAATAATAATAATATGAAGGAAAAAAGAACAACTTCCTACTTCTTCATCTCCATCTCTTTTCCTTCATACTTCAACTACTTTTTTTTGCATAAAAAAAAACATGGATTAGAGAAAGTGAGAATGAGAGAAATTTTATTGAATTATAGAAAGAAGAGGTAAAATAGAAAATATAAAAGTGTTCAAGTGTTAGATAGAGTGTAAATATAGAAAAGGAAGAGAGGGAAAAAAGAGTGTTTGAATTTCAAATTCAAATGAACATACATGCTGTAAAGTGATCACAAGGAAATTTCTGAAAAGCTGTTTTTTCATGCCAAATACCTAAAGTAACCCTAAAAGTAGTGAAGTATGAATTTGGGAAAGAGGGTATTCAGAATAACAAAAATTTTGACATCCAACGAGTAAAAGTAGTGTAATGGTTTGTTGAAGGCATGTTGAAGGTTGTGCTGGAGGAGAGAGATGTTGAAGCCATTCAACACAATTGAACCTGCCATCCAATGCCACGTGGCGAAGCACGATTCGACCAAACAGGCGCGTGCAGCACACGCGCCGACAGCAGCGTGTGAGCTGCAGACCGGATGAGAGAGAATTTGCTTTTTGGATAAGCTTGCATACGTGTCTCGTTCTGATTGGTCCTCCTGATTCTTATCATTTTAATTATTTAAATCAACTATTTCGCTGGAAATTAATTTAAAAAAAAATTACCAAAATTCATGATTTTTTTTTGTCTATAAATAGAGACTTGGTTAATTTGATTTGGACACAGAAAAAAAACCAAATTTTTCACTATCTTAATCTTATTATTATCCTTCTATTAGCTTTTCTTTTGAAGTTTTAAACTTCTTTTTGGTGAAATGGATCCCAATAATAATCGTTTCAACACCCAAAGTTTTTCTACTTACCCATTTAACTACCAAAATCCTAACAATTATCAAAATCCAAATCAATTTTTCAACCAACATCCTCAAAACATACCTAATTTTGGTTTTGCACCAAATTTCAACCAGTCATCCTCTGTTTCAAACTTTCCTCTATATTATGGATCTATGATGAGATATCCATTTCAAACACCCCCGTTTAATGGTTATATGCCAAGGTGAATGAAAATTTTCCGAATGCATCTGAGTTTCCCGAATTTTCAACACAAATAACTCCTGGTGGCATGGGAGTTGCTAATGAAGTCACTCCAGATCCAAAGGATTCAACTCCTAGGAGCAAGAAAATCCAGCAACCAGCATGGAACACTGAACAAAATTTGGTGCTAATTAGTGGGTGGATTAAATATGGAACAAGTAGCGTTGTCGGAAGAAACCTGAAAGGTGACACATATTGGGGTAAAATTGCAGAGTATTGTAATGAGTATTGCTCTTTTGATCCTCCGCGCAATGGAGTTGCATGCCGAAACCGTTTTAATTATATGAGCAAAATTCTGAATAAATGGATTGGCGCTTATGAAGGCGCTAAGCGTTTTCAAGGAAGTGGTTGGTCGGAGAATGATGTTTTGGCAAAAGCGCAGGAATTATATGCATGTGGGAAGAATGTTCAATTTACTTTAATACAAGAATGGCACGCTATCCGTGATCAACCACGTTATGGTAGTCAAGTAGGAGGAAGTATTGGCTCAGGAAGTAGTCGATCTAAGAGATCTCACGACAGTGATGCATGTGGCTCAAACTCTGTAGGATCTAGTGCTCGCCCAATGGGTAGGGAGGCAGCTAAAAAAAAGGGCAAAAAGAAAATCAAGGATGCTGCCTTGGATGAGGTGGAAAAGGAGTGGGTTCAATTCAAAGCAATCAAGGAGCAAGAGATTGAACATTTGAAAGAGTTCACCTTGGTGCAACAGGAGAAAAACAAATTGAAGAAAATGAAACTGTATGTAAAGTTAAGTTCCGAAGAGCATCTCGATGACCGGAAGAAAGAGCTGTTGGAAAAGTTGACGCGTGAGCTGTTTCCAAATTAATTTCAATCAATTGTTAATGTTGTCTAGTCCCTAGTGTTTGCTTTAATAATTTTCAGTCTTGTCTTATCCCCAGTGTTTGCTTTAATAATTGCAGCGTTGTCTAGTCCACAGTGTTTGCTTTAATAATTGTCAGTGTTGTCTAATCCACAATGTTTGCTTTAATAATTTTTAGTATTGTTTAGTCCCCCGTGACTTTTGGCTTTAATGTATGGGTTATTGTGTTTGAATATGTACCACCCAATTTGAATGTAGTCCTATCTGATAATTAAATGTATTCCATAACTTATTTCAAATCCGTCAATGTCCACCACACAATGTACTTATATATAGGGACTCATATCTACTTCCAATATCACAACTCTCTTTCAATCTACTTCTAAATATCACAAAAATCTCTCTAATACTCTACTTCCAAAAAACTATCAATGGATCCTTTTGATATCGAAGCCTACTTCCGAAACCGTGCTATTGAAGACACTTATATCGTCAACCGATTTATTGAGCGTCGAAAAAAAATAGAGGAAGATAGTACATCTCGTACTAGAAAATATTTAAAAAGAGATCATGCAGCGGCAAACCAAAGGCTAATTGACGACTACTTTGCCAATGAGCCTACATATGACGATGCAATGTTTCGTCGTCGGTACCGGATGCAAAAACACGTTTTTCTTCGAATCGTTGGAGACCTTTCAAGTAGTGATAACTACTTCACCCAACGAGTTGATGCAGCCAATAAAGAAGGTATATCACCCTTAGGAAATTGTACTACAGCAATGCGAATGTTAGCATATGGTGTGGCGGCAGATGCGGTCGATGAATACATCAAAATAGGAGGTACTACAGCATTGGAGTGCTTGCGTAGATTCTGTAAAGGAATCATACGATTGTATGAGCAACAGTACCTGAGAGCACCAACCCAAGATGACCTGCAAAGAATACTACATGTTAGTGAAATGCGGGGGTTCCCAGGGATGATCGGGAGTATTGACTGCATGCACTGGGAGTGGAAAAATTGTCCTAAAGCATGGGAAGGTCAATTTACCAAGGTGGATAAGGGAACCACCACAGTTATTCTTGAAGCAGTTGCTTCTCATGATCTATGGATCTGGCATGCCTTTTTTGGATGTCCAGGAACGTTGAACGATATAAACGTTCTAAACCGGTCACCAGTGTTTGATGATGTGGAACAGGGAAGAACTCCAAGGGTTAATTTCGTTGTGAACCAACGTCCCTATAATATGGCATACTATCTAGCAGATGGTATCTACCCTTCTTATCCAACTTTCGTCAAATCGATTAGACTTCCTCAAAGTGAACCCGATAAGTTATTCGCACAAGTTCAGGATGGATGTCGGAAGGACATCGAACGTGCATTTGGAGTGCTTCAAGCTCGATTTAAAATCATCCGTGAACCAGCTCACTTGTGGGACATAGAAGATTTGGGTTCATCATGAGGTCATGCATCATATTACATAATATGATTGTTGAGGATGAACGAGATACATATGTTCAACGTTGGACTGATTTTGAGCAATCTGAGGGAAGTGGATCTAGTACACCGCAACCATACTCGACCGAGGTGTTACCCGCTTTTGCAAATCACGTGCGTACTGTAACGCCCACTTTATTTATTTAATTATTTTATTAGAGTATATAGTATATTATTATATATTATATGATTTTAATGATGTTTGTGACGTATGAGATGATGTTGTGGTGTGACGTTTATTTTATTGTTTAATAAAATAAAATATGTGATGGAAATTAAGATGGGTTATAATAACAAATATTTAGAGAGATGAGGTTGTTTTCATAAATAAGATAGAGTTGTAGGATTAAGTGAGATTAGTAAGAGGTATATAAGGAAGTTAGGTTTAGAGGAAACAGTCAGTACGTTACAGACTTTTGCAAAAGAAGAGAAAAGTGGCCGGAGAAGAGAGAACCTCAATTCTGCACACATACCAGGTAAGGGTGAGCCTAACTTCAATTGTATTTACTGTAATTCATCTAGTTGTGATTAACATAGGAATTGAAAGAGAGTTTGAGAGATTTCATAAGTTAGGGTTTTGTAGGGTTTATGATGAATTGATGAGAGAATGACGTGAATTGATGTAGAAACTTGTTACAGAACCTAGATTAATCACTAGGACTATAATTCTGAGAGATTAGAAGCATAACATGATGAATTGGACGAGTTTTGGCGAGGTTATGAGCGAACCCGCAGCCTGTTCTGCAACCGCTCGCCGTGGCGAGCAGACCTACTCGCCGTGGCGAGCAGAACAGTTTAACTCGCGAGGCGAGCAACATCACTCGCCGTGGCGAGCAACCCTTTAGTGCTCGCGAGGCGAGCATAATCACTCGCCGTAGCGAGCAAGTGGCAGAACACAATTTAAGTAGCTCGCCGTGGCGAGCAGTCCCACTCGCCACAGCGAGCAACGTGGTCTCAGACCACTATAACTTGAGTTTTAGAACTCTGTTTTGAGCGAGGCTTTGAGGGTAGACCTTTGGATAGTATTAGAGATGTTTAAGACCTAAATTAGAACCTGTAATGACGCTGTAAGAGGATTTTAAGACGTTGGCGTTAATCTATGATTAAATGATTATTAAGTGAGGTTTATGAACGAAGTATAAATGATGTTGTGATGATAACTATGTGCTATATATATATATATATGCTAAGTGTGCTGAGCTGCTGCCATGTATTGTATAATTGCACGTGTCGATAAAGAGTCGTATTTGATGTTAAGACGTTGTGATATCTTGTTTAAGAATTAAAGAGTCGAGTCCATGCATTTGCATATTTTGAGACGGTGGAGCTTATGCTCAAAGCGACGGTGGAGCATTTGCTCAAAGCGACGGTGAAGCTTATTAAAGCTAAAATATTGGTACCACATGCATGATGTTAAGATGTTAGAGTTGCATTGTCGAGTCATGTGTCTGAGATGTTTTGAGACGGTTGTTTATGAAGATGTTTAAGATGATTTGTATATTTGGATGTTTGAGACGTTCCTGTTTTATGTGATGAATATTGTTGTTGTTGTTAGGCATAATTATTTGAATTATATGTTAATATAATTGTTGTGAATCTCACCCCTTCTGTTGGAATTGCCGCCTTGTGGGCAAGTGCAGGTGACCAAGCTTAGGTTCGTCGATGTGAGAGGTTCTTGTGGAGTCTTAGGAGCTCTGATACGTAACGGGATGGGGATTATTATTATTTCTATTCCTCTTATGTATCATGTTGATTTATTATGATGTTTGCGACGTAACTTGATTTGAGATGTTTTATGAGGCTTTTGTGCCAAGAATAATTGATTTAAGATTTTGAGACGTTTATGAATTCCGCTGCTATGTTTGAATATTGTTTCAGAATAAATTATTATTCGATTTGATTTAAAAGATTTTATGAAATGTGACATCATGATTTATGTGTTATACTCTGATTATATGAATGAAATTTTAAAGTCGGGATTTTCGGGGTGTTACAATTGGTATCAGAGCAGGTCGGTCCGTCCGGCCAATTAGAGAGTCGAGTGACGGTGTCTTAGAGTTAGAATATTAGTTATATTATTCTAACTTATGTTTGCTTGTAGAGGAATAAGATGGCGGGAAGGAATGATGCTGCTCTTGCTGCTGCTTTGCAAGCAATGGCCCAAGCTGTGGGAAATCAAAACAACGCTGGTAGAAACGATGGGACGAGGATGTTGGAAACTTTTCTGAGGAACCACCCGCCTACCTTCAAAGGGCGATATGATCCTGACGGGGCTCAGACGTGGCTCAAGGAAGTTGAGCGGATCTTTAGAGTGATGCAGTGCGAAGATGGTCAAATGGTACGGTTTGGTACCCATATGTTGGCGGAGGAGGCTGATGACTGGTGGGTTGGTATTCGACCTATCCTTGAAGAAGGAGGTGCTGCTGTGACTTGGGCTGTGTTCAGGAGAGAATTCCTGAACCGTTACTTTCCTGAGGATGTCCGGGGAAAGAAGGAGATCGAGTTCCTTGAGTTGAAGCAAGGAAATATGTCTGTGACGGAGTATGCTTCGAAGTTTGTGGAACTGGCAAAGTTCTACCCCCATTAAACTGCTGAGAATGCTGAGTTTTCCAAGTGCATCAAATTTGAGAATGGCTTGCGTCCTGAGATTAAGAGGGCGATTGGTTATCTGAAGATTCGAAATTTCTCTGAGCTGGTGAGTAGTTGCAGAATTTATGAGGAGGATACCAAGGCTCACTACAAGGTAGTGAATGATAGAAAAGCTAAGGGTCAGCAGAGTCGACCCAAACCTTATGATGCTCCCAGAGATAAGGGTAAGCAAAAAGTGAATGATGAGAGGCGACCACAGAAGAAGGATGCTCCTGCTGAGATTACCTGTTATAATTGCGGGCAGAAAGGCCACAAAAGTAATGCGTGTCCTGTTGATGTGAAGAGGTGTTACCGATGCGGGCAGAAAGAGCATATTACCCAAGACTGCAAGTTTGATGATGTTGTGTGTTTCAACTGTGATGAGCAAGGACATATTGGCTCGCAGTGCAAGAAGCCAAAGAAAGTTAGGACTACTGGAAGGGTTTTCGCGTTGACCGGCACTCAGACTGAGAATGAGGATCGCTTGATCAGAGGTACTTGTTATATTAATGATATACCTTTAGTTGCTATTATTGATACTGGCGCTACGCATTGTTTTGTTGCTTATGATTGTGCTGTTAAGTTGGGTCTTGTTATGTCTGATATGAATGGAGAGATGGTTGTCGAAACTCCAGCTAAGGGTTCGGTGACTACTTCTCGTGTGTGTTTAAGTTGTCCGTTGTCTATGTTCGATCGTAATTTTGAGATGGATTTAGTCTGCCTACCTTTGACTGGTATGGATGTAATTCTCGGGATGAATTGGTTAGAGTACAACCGTGTGCTTATCAACTATTTTCGCAAGACGGTGTATTTCTTGTCTGAAGAGGAAGAAAGTGGAGCAGAATTTTTATCTACCAAGCAGCTGAAACAATTAGGACGAGATGGAGTTTTGATGTTTTCTCTGATGGCATCCTTATCTATTAAGAATCAAGAGAAGATTGACGAACTGCAAGTGGTGTGCGAGTTTCCTGAAGTATTCCCTGATGAAATTCCTGATGTGCCTCCTGAAAGAGAAGTTGAATTTGCGATTGATCTTGTTCCTGGAACGAAGCCTGTGTCTATGACACCTTACCGTATGTCAGCTTCTGAGTTAGCTGAGTTAAAGAAGCAATTGGAGGATCTGCTTGAGAAGAAGTTTATAAGACCAAGTGTTTCACCTTGGGGAGCGCCTGTATTGCTAGTGAAGAAGAAAGATGGGAGTATGAGGTTGTGTATTGACTACCGTCAGTTAAACAAGGTAACTATAAAGAATAGGTATCCACTTCCGAGAATTGACGATTTGTTGGATCAGTTAGTGGGTGCACGTGTGTTTAGCAAGATTGACTTAAGGTCGGGTTATCATCAGATAAAAGTGAAAGATGAAGACATGCAGAAGACGGCCTTTAGAACTCGATATGGTCATTATGAGTATAAAGTGATGCCTTTCGGTGTTACGAACGCGCCGGGAGTATTTATGGAGTATATGAATCGGACCTTCCAGGCATTTTTGGATCGTTTTGTGGTGGTGTTTATTGACGACATTTTGATATATTCCAAATCCGAAGAAGAACATGCTGAACATTTGAAGATTGTCTTGCAAGTATTGAAAGAAAAGAAGTTGTATGCTAAATTGTCCAAGTGTGAGTTCTGGTTGAAGGAAGTTAGTTTTCTCGGTCATATTATTTCTGGTGATGGAATAGTAGTTGATCCATCTAAAGTTGAAGCAGTGTCGCAATGGGAGACTCCGAGGTCGGTTACCGAGATTAGAAGCTTTTTGGGATTGGCTGGTTATTATAGAAGGTATATAGAAGGGTTTTCTAAGTTGGCACTTCCGTTAACGCAGTTGACGTGTAAAGGTAAATCCTTTGTGTGGGATGCTCAATGTGAGAGTAGCTTCAATGAGTTGAAGAAGCGGTTGACGACAGCTCCAGTTTTAATTTTGCCAAAGCCTGAAGTACCTTTTGTGGTGTATTGTGATGCGTCTAAATTGGGTTTAGGTGGTGTACTTATGCAAGACGGTAAAGTGGTTGCTTATGCATCCAGGCAGTTGAGGATTCATGAACGAAATTATCCTACCCACGATCTTGAGTTGGCTGCAGTGGTATTTGTGTTGAAGATTTGGAGACACTATTTGTATGGTTCGAGGTTTGAAGTGTTTAGTGATCACAAGAGCTTGAAGTACCTGTTTGATCAGAAAGAGTTGAATATGAGGCAGAGGAGATGGCTCGAGTTATTGAAGGATTATGATTTTGATTTGAGTTACCATCCGGGTAAGGCTAACGTAGTTGCTGATGCCTTGAGTAGGAAAATGTTGCATATGTCTGCTATGATGGCGGAAGAGTTCGAACTATTGGAACAATTCAGAGATTTGAGCTTGGTTTGTGAAAGATCACATCAGAGTGTAAAGCTAGGAATGTTGAAGATTGACAACGAGTTTCTCAAAAATATTAAGGAAGCGCAGAAAGAAGATGTTAAGTTTGTAGATTTGCTTGTTGCAAGTAACCAGACTGCAGATGGTGACTTTAGAGTCGATGATCACGGTGTGTTGAGATTCCGAGGTAGAATCTGTATTCCGGACAACGATGAGATGAAGAAGGCAATCCTTGAAGAGAGCCATAGAAGTAGCTTGAGTATTCACCCAGGAGTTACGAAGATGTATCATGATTTGAAGAAGTTGTTTTGGTGGTCTGGATTGAAACGTGATGTGGCACAATTTGTGTATTCCTGTCTAGTTTGTCAGAAATCGAAGATAGAACATCAGAAACCTGCTGGTATGATGGTTCCGTTGGATGTGCCAGAGTGGAAATGGGATAGCATATCCATGGATTTTGTGACGAGTTTGCCAACTACTCCAAGAGGGAACGATGCTATTTGGGTGATTGTTGATAGGTTAACCAAGTCAGTACATTTTCTACCGATCAATATCACTTTTCCTATGGTTCGGTTAGCCGAGATTTACATTCAAGAGATAGTAAGATTGCATGGTGTTCCTTCGAGCATTGTGTCAGATAGAGATCCAAGATTCACTTCTAGATTTTGGAAAAGTTTGCAAGAAGCTTTAAGGTCTCAGTTGAAGTTGAGCTCGGCGTATCATCCGCAGACAGATGGTCAATCCGAGAGGACGATTCAATCGTTGGAAGATTTGTTAAGGGTGTGTGTACTCGAACAAGGAGGAGCTTGGGATAATCACCTCCCGTTGATAGAATTCACTTACAATAACAGTTACCATTCTAGTATTGGAATGGCACCTTTCGAGGCTTTGTATGGAAGAAGATGTAGAACCCCGTTGTGTTGGTTTGAGTCGGGTGAAAGTGTGGTTTTAGGACCAGAGATTGTGCAACAAACCACTGAGAAGGTAAGAATGATCCAAGAGAAGATGAAAGCGTCGCAGAGTCGACAAAAGAGTTATCATGACAAGCGTAGGAAGGACCTTGAGTTCCAAGAGGGAGATCATGTGTTTTTACGAGTTACTCCAATGACCGGTGTAGGTCGTGCCTTGAAGTCGAAGAAGTTGACTCCAAAGTTTATTGGTCCGTATCAGATATCAGAGAGGATTGGGATGGTGGCTTATCGTGTTGGATTACCACCGCATTTATCGAATTTGCACGATGTTTTTCATGTGTCGCAGCTGAGGAAGTATGTTCCGGATCCATCTCATGTGATCCAAAGTGACGATGTACAAGTGAGAGACAACCTTACGGTTGAAACTCTACCCTTGAGGATCGATGATCACAAGGTGAAGTTGTTGAGAGGCAAGGAGATACCTCTAGTGAGGGTTGTTTGGAGTGGAGCGACCGGTGAAAGCCTAACTTGGGAGCTGGAAAGTAAGATGCTGGAGTCTTATCCAGAGTTGTTTAATCGAGGTAAGATTTTCGAGGACGAAAATCCTTTAAGTGGGGGAGAGTTGTAACGCCCACTTTATTTATTTAATTATTTTATTAGAGTATATAGTATATTATTATATATTATATGATTTTAATGATGTTTGTGACGTATGAGATGATGTTGTGGTGTGACGTTTATTTTATTGTTTAATAAAATAAAATATGTGATGGAAATTAAGATGGGTTATAATAACAAATATTTAGAGAGATGAGGTTGTTTTCATAAATAAGATAGAGTTGTGGGATTAAGTGAGATTAGTAAGAGGTATATAAGGAAGTTAGGTTTAGAGGAAACAGTCAGTACGTTACAGACTTTTGCAAAAGAAGAGAAAAGTGGCCGGAGAAGAGAGAACCTCAATTCTGCACACATACCAGGTAAGGGTGAGCCTAACTTCAATTGTATTTACTGTAATTCATCTAGTTGTGATTAACATAGGAATTGAAAGAGAGTTTGAGAGATTTCATAAGTTAGGGTTTTGTAGGGTTTATGATGAATTGATGAGAGAATGACGTGAATTGATGTAGAAACTTGTTACAGAACCTAGATTAATCACTAGGACTATAATTCTGAGAGATTAGAAGCATAACATGATGAATTGGACGAGTTTTGGCGAGGTTATGAGCGAACCCGCAGCCTGTTCTGCGACCGCTCGCCGTGGCGAGCAGAACAGTTTAACTCGCGAGGCGAGCAACATCACTCGTCGTGGCGAGCAACCCTTTAGTGCTCGCGAGGCGAGCAACATCACTCGCCGTAGCGAGCAAGTGGCAGAACACAATTTAAGTAGCTCGCCGTGGCGAGCAGTCCCACTCGCCACAGCGAGCAACGTGGTCTCAGACCACTATAACTTGAGTTTTAGAACTCTGTTTTGAGCGAGGCTTTGAGGGTAGACCTTTGGATAGTATTAGAGATGTTTAAGACTTAAATTAGAACCTGTAATGACGCTGTAAGAGGATTTTAAGACGTTGGCGTTAATCTATGATTAAATGATTATTAAGTGAGGTTTATGAACGAAGTATAAATGATGTTGTGATGATAACTATGTGCTATATATATATATATATATATATATATATATATATATGCTAAGTGTGCTGAGCTGCTGCCATGTATTGTATAATTGCACGTGTCGATAAAGAGTCGTATTTGATGTTAAGACGTTGTGATATCTTGTTTAAGAATTAAAGAGTCGAGTCCATGCATTTGCATATTTTGAGACGGTGGAGCTTATGCTCAAAGCGACGGTGGAGCATTTGCTCAAAGCGACGGTGAAGCTTATTAAAGCTAAAATATTGGTACCACATGCATGATGTTAAGATGTTAGAGTTGCATTGTCGAGTCATGTGTCTGAGATGTTTTGAGATGGTTGTTTATGAAGATGTTTAAGATGATTTGTATATTTGGATGTTTGAGACGTTCCTGTTTTATGTGATGAATATTGTTGTTGTTGTTAGGCATAATTATTTGAATTATATGTTAATATAATTGTTGTGAATCTCACCCCTTCTGTTGGAATTGCCGCCTTGTGGGCAAGTGCAGGTGACCAAGCTTAGGTTCGTCGATGTGAGAGGTTCTTGTGGAGTCTTAGGAGCTCTGATACGTAACGGGATGGGGATTATTATTATTTCTATTCCTCTTATGTATCATGTTGATTTATTATGATGTTTGCGACGTAACTTGATTTGAGATGTTTTATGAGGCTTTTGTGCCAAGAATAATTGATTTAAGATTTTGAGATGTTTATGAATTCCGCTGCTATGTTTGAATATTGTTTCAGAATAAATTATTATTCGATTTGATTTAAAAGATTTTATGAAATGTGACATCCTGATTTATGTGTTATACTCTGATTATATGAATGAAATTTTAAAGTCGGGATTTTCGGGGTGTTACACGTACAAGATCCGAGTTGCGTGATACAAATGTTCATCACGAATTGCAAGCAGATCTAGTGAAGCACATATGGACAAAGTTTGGAATGTTTCGTGATTGAAGATGATTTGTATCGTACTAAATAAATTATTTGTGTGTTGTGTGCTTAGTTTATTGTTTTGCATTTTAAGTAATTTGTGTGTCGCGTGCTTAGTTTGTTGTTGTATTGCATGTTAAGTTAAAAAAATAAAAATAAATTATTTAAATATATTTTGTTTTTACAAAAAAAAATAAAAAATTAAGCGTTTTTTAATTTAATTATAAACGATAATTGTATTTTTATGTAATTATAAAAACAAAAATATTATAAAAACAAAAATATAAAATTAAATAAGAATAAGAAATAAAATATGGTGGGGTATGGTGTTGAATGAAAAAAACCATTGGAGTGGTTAAAATTGAATGAATGTTGAATTAAGAGAGAGAAAACGATGTGGAGTGTTGGGAATTGAAAAAGTGGATGTTGAATGGTGTTGAAAGAAAAAACCATTGTACATGGTCTAAGGCATTATCCAATGTATAGTAGGGTCTAATGATATCATTGAAGTAAAAAGTGGTTTTTATCGGCATAAAAGTCCATTATAATCTTAGAATTGTGAAGAAAATAAAATGGTGAAAATTTAGGTATAGGCAATAAAGTATTTTTGGTAGTACTTTGTTTTCATATATTGGTAGTAGATAAGTTTAATGTATAAATCAAGTAGAATTTTCAACTGAATGAAAGAATACCCCTTGAGGTTTCCTCAAACATATACTAATACACAGTCAATCTAGAATTAGGAAAAATAAACTTGTGAGGAAAAATAAACTTGTGAAGAATTAGGAAACAGCTCTAAGATTGACTGAGTTGTACGCGTTTTCTAATCTCTAGATGTAGTTTAATTTCCACACTAGGGGTCCTTATTAATCATTAAAGTTGAAGCCATCATCGCAAATAAAAACAAAATGGATACATAACTTTGACTTGTGGAGAGTCTAGGTTCACTTAACAATGTAATACTCGCTATAGACGTGTATACTTGCTTCATTTTCAAGTTCAAACAATTCCATCTTTGTCCACATTTGGTGTATTTCATTTGTCTAACATCCGCATCAAGCAAGTTATATACTTGAAGCTAAATCTAGGCCAGTCATGGATAAGAAATGGAAACTAAAAGTCGTTTGTAGATGAATCGGAATTCTTTCAAATTCAAATGATTAGCATATGGGACAAAACATAATAAATGTATACATCTTGCTCATGTAAAGCTGAGCTCTCCACAGACATTTTATGGATGTGGAAAGGCAAAAAAATTAACAAATCATATATACTTATTGACAAGTAACAGTTACAACACAAAGTCGAGGCTAAAATGATGGCAATAACATGTACAGACACAATGATAAATACCAGCCAACTGTTTTGTTAACAAAATGGTTATATATGAACAATGCCGGTCCTATAGATTAAATGAATCTTCTTCTTCTTCTTCCTTCTTCTTCTCTTCAACGGCGGTCTTAGCAATCAAAAAACTGGGCTGATTTGTTGAAGATAAAAGCCTAGCCCACATTCGATCGGTTATCACTACTGTGTTCTGTCCTTCATTGATTCTCTGCACCACAAAGCAACCAATATCCGAGAGAGTTGAGCAAGACTACAAGACCTTGCAGTCAAAATGTAACGCTATATAATATCCTAATCCTACTTAGAATGACTTGTTATCTCATCATAACTTAAAAAACTAATTTTATAACAAAATGCAAGTTTTAACAAATAATTCCCTATGTATTTTGCAGAAGCAGAACCGACAAATATCACTCTAGGTTAACGAACTCACATTAAAGGGTATATAAGCTTGTCTTCCATGCACAAGCCCACTAGTAAAACCAGTGTAGCCTGCCATTGCTCCATGAACGGCACTTTGAGCAAGAAGCGTACAGTACACGTTGTCAGAGGCATTGCTTGGAACAGCTCTAATCATATAGGTAGGATCTGTTGATTCGAAAAAAGAAGAGCAATAGTTGATATTTCAGATATTGTCACTTTCAGAACACACATTATAATTCTTTAGTTTGCATCTTTACCAACCTATATATTTGAGAGTTATACCCATTGTCTTCTGTTTAGCAAAATAATCCTGCTACATCAAAGGTTAAAAATGGTTAAGACAAGCAGTAGAAATTACCTTCATAAACATTATTCAATTACAAAAGAGTAGTGCATGAGAAACAAAGCACATCTTGTGATGACCTTATTTGTAAGAATTACTGACATTGTGGGAAACCTGTCAACATCAACCGTGATCATGTTTCCACCACAAGCTACTTATAAAGTGATATGAGATTCTCATAAACCATGTTCAGATAGAGATGCTTCTTTAGTAAAACTTTTTGTAAGGTTTCACATTGAAAATCAGAAACAAACAACATAAAACATTTAAAAACTCATCAAAATGGAAATTTCTTTCAAACATGCAAACTAGCATAGGCAGGGAAAGTAGGTGGTGAACTAAACACGTTAGCCGGTAATCATAGCCTAAATGGACATGAATGTAATGTAAGGATGCAAACATGTCAATTTTCAATCTGCATTAAAGAAATGAAGTATGATAATAATACATTTTAAAGATCACATTGAGGTAAACAGCACAAACAGAATAAAAAAAAAAATCAACACCTTCAACTTATGGGATATCCATAGCCCAACATCTTGAAGAAGTTTGTTTCCAGAAGCATCCTGCTGCTTGTGCATGGATTGGATGCTCTCAGTAACAAGTTCCTGTCCTGCTCCTTCAGCAATCACAATAACCATGTGGCCATTTTCTTTTAGCCTTCTCTCCGTATATTCGAAAAGACCACCTGGACCTTCAAGGAAAAAGGGTGTCTCCGGAATTAAGCAACAGTCCACATCCCGATTCGCAAGGGTAGCATACATTGCAATAAATCCTGCACCATGCACCCAAAACTTAGGCTCTGTTTATTTTGTGAAACCATATTCTATTTTATTTCTTTAAATGAGGTGTTCCTTTTAATTTACTAGGGGATTGAAGCACACGAAGCTGATAAGTGGAGGCATTACAAGCAATCAGGAAGCTTACCACTGTACCGGCCCATCAACTTGACAACACCTATTCCGTTTTCAACACTTTCAGCTTCAACATGTGCTGCATTTATAGCTCTTTGAGCCTCCTCAACAGCTGTGTCAAAGCCGAAGGACTTGTCAATAACCTATTAAGCCAAAGACAACAGAAAACCATCTACAAGTCAACCATGCTAACTGGTAGTAGGAAACAGGTTTAAACTGTTTGAGTTGGAATCCACAAATAGGAAGAGGGGAGGTAAAAAAATTACCGGAATGTCGTTATCTATCGTTTTTGGGATTCCTACAACTGCAACCTTAAGACCACGGTTTCTAATTTCCTATGAGGATAATCAGGAAAGTGTTGTTAATAAATTGCTTTTTTGATGAAATTAATTTCATAGATAGCAAATGAATGTTGATGAAAAATTCATTATATTCCTAAGCCTAAAAGTTTAATACCTCAAAAATTCTATAAGCGCCCCTCTGAGTTCCATCTCCTCCTATTATATAAACCTGAAATTGACCCAACTTATAAGCCTGGTGTCCTGCATAGTATACAATGTGATATTATCTGTTCTGATAAATAGAAGGAAATATAGACCTGATTGATTCCCCTATCTTGAATACTGTCAACTATCTTAGTGGTGTCATGTCCACCTCGCGATGAACCAAGGATAGTTCCGCCACGCTTATGTATATCATTTACGGTTTTAGGAGTTAGAGAGATTGTATTGTGAGCATAGAAACCCTTGTATCCTCCCTTCACATCACAACGCAACATCTTTATTAGTTTATGAGACTAATAAATTTACAAACATGCAAAATTGTCAGCATTTACATTAATAATTGAATTATTTTTTACATTCATTCCTATGTCCTTGATTGTATGAAATCCAAACAAGAGGAGAAAATGAATTTGTTTAAAGATTCACTTACACTGATTCCTAATACTTTCTTGACGCCATACATATGGTATAAACCACATACTAACTCCCTAATAACGGTGTTGAGACCAGGACATAAACCTCCACATGTCACAATGGCAGCCTGAACTTCGTCTGATTTAAAATACACCTGAATATACAATATTATACTATCGTAAAATAAGCACAAGAGGGAACCTAAACAGATAAAACTGGCGTGGAAACACACCTTTTGACGAGGTCCGGCACGCCGAAAATGTATCCCTCTTGGACTATCTTTGTTAGCAATAATCTGTTAAACAAAGAGGGAAATAAATTACATAAATCGAAGTAATTGTGTCTAGAATTCCAGCAACTTTAACAGAACCTTTATATCAGAAAATCGTGGACCGCTGTTTCAACTTGCATTGTCCTAAACAAAGTTATACTATAAGATCTTTTGAGGTGCATAATTTCAATTGAACTTAAACCACATGTCTTTATCTGTCATAATAACATTTCATTAATACATTTTATTTTTTGTTTCCGATAGGTTCCTTTTATGGGAGTTAATTATGCTCAAAGTGTCGGACATTAAATATGAGCACCTTTCTCATCCGAAGAACGTTGGTATGCCACGTTCTTTAATACATTTTAAACAAACAAAGGCTATCACATGGTTTTAAGATGATATAAGATGAGCATAATTGGTATAAATTTGGTTTTTCGCAACATATGTATTGTTTTAATTGGATTAATACACTTTAATAGTCATAAACATCACTTCGAAATTTCTGCATAAACCTGGGATTGTGGAGATAACCTAGAGATGATTTCAGATAACCGAAAATTTACCCCAAAATAAAAGAAAAAATAACCTTTTGAGGAACACTATCATTGATATGCACAAAATATTGCCTGGCAAGAGGAAATTAAATTTAAATTAATGAAAATGACTATAAATTAGAAAAAGTAAATTGTAAGAAGAAGAAGAAGAAGAAGAAAATAAAAAGCTTACTTGACAACTGAGTATGCAGGATTGTCTTGCAATGGATTAGAATATGTCTGCGAAACAAAAAATAAATATACAATATATCATCATTATTTTCATTTCTTTAATACATAGAATGAATGATACATAAGCTAAGCTAGGAGGAGGAGAAACAGGATTTAACAGGGCGTAAGAGAAAAGCATAAAGAGGAGAATTAGAGAACGAATGAGAACGACGACGTACTGGTAAATCGGGAATGTAATCGGTTAAATGAGGAACATCTTCGAGAATATAACCAGCGGAGCCTCTAAGAATTTTAGGCTTTGAATTTGGAGAAGAACCCATATCACTACTCAGTAGCAGTAGCTACCAAAACGGAGCTTTGTAGTTGAAATGTATTTTGGACGGAAAAAGATGCGTGAATGAATCACATTCAAAGATATAATGGGTGGATTAGAAGAAGAGAATGAATGGTCGTATATATAGTAAACGCTGTTGTTGACCATTGCTATTGCTACTCAACCCAGGGTTGTTTTTAGTTTTTAGTTTTACGGTTAAAAATTAAACTCAAACTGGTGGCGCTAAATTGTTTGTTTGTCTGTTGAATGAGTGAGAAGTTGCAGTAGATAGATAGGAATCTTCATCATCAAGTAAAAAAGTTAATTTATTTAAGTACAACAACTGCAAATATAAAATATACATTTTCCTGAGGGGAAATATAAAATATACTTAATTATTAAAAAAAATCAAATTCCTTTGTCTCCGTTATAATAGTAATGTTATTGATGCAAGGCCAAATATAAAATAAAAAGTTGGATTTATAGGAGATGGTTATTGAAAAGTTCTGCTGCATATGGATGGATTTTTGGTAACTATCTACCAAATTGTGCTCACCTCGTGCTTCAACTGTATTTCTTTTAGCAATTAATAAAACTTTGCCTATTAAAATAAGGGAACATTTCCAGTAAAATAATTGTCTTATATTGAAGAAAAAGTGTAAAGGCAAGGCATGAACCCACTCAATTATTAGTTAGATAGATAAATTCACGAAAAGAGATATAAAGGTCACGTTCAATATCGACGGCTCAAAAACATTGAATGACACGGACTTGATGAAGCATCCAGAAAATGTAGAAAAAGAAGCTTTTACAATAGAAAACAATGTTTCAAAAAACTTAATTAAACAAGATAGTTCAACCGCTACTGTCTACGATTTTGTTACTTGAACAGTTCAATTGTTGTTTCATTTGATTCAAGCAATATAGCATGAAGACAATGATGATAGCAACTAAACTGTCGTATTTCTTCATCTATTATTATGTATCAATATTCTCGGATGAATACTGCTATCCGTCCTGTACAAAACATTCGCGCCCTGCAGCCTTGCTAAAAATACCCCTGCACTAATTAATTAACGCAAGTGTAAAATTAACTTAACTTAAAATTTCGTATTTTGTATACATGTGTGACTTAAGTCACGCAGTGCGAGTTAACTCGCGCATGAATTAACACATGCGTGAGTTAACTCACACATGTATTGTTTTTCATATTCACAATGTTTTTACATATTCACGTGTAAATATATATCAGATACCGGTGAGATGAATGAATCCTAGTTCTACTTCTAATTGAATATACCAAACACAATAAATTCCTTTGAACCATCATATGTAAGCTATGTGGATCTTCTTAATTCCATACCTTGAATTGAAAAAACGGAGTAGTAACTGCATCTATTTCTTTAAGCTATAAAGCAGAACAACTTTGCAAGTACAATAACTAATAAGCATTAGAAATAGCATAACTATTGAAGCACTGTCAAGCTCTAGATACCACAAAAGATCAAAACAGACTAGCGTGAGTTAATTCACGCATGTGTTAATTCATGCGCGAGTTAACTCGCGCTGCGTGACTTAAGTCACGCATGTGTACAAAATACAAAATTTTAAATCAAGTTAATTTTACACCTGCGTTAATTAATTAACGCATGTGTATTTTTGGCAAGGCTGCAAGGCGCAAGTGTTTTGTGCAGGACGGATAGCAATATTCTTCACTAATTTGAAACCATACTTGTGTATGTATATTAAGTGCAACCCACGTAAAAAAAGAAGAGTAAGGAAGGAAAGAGCGAGGAAAGTCACAACGACATCGACTAACACCAGAAACAAAGTTCAATTAGCGGAAAGGAGGTGCTACTTGGATTTGTCAAACCTTATGGCCCACAAAAGAAAACTTCAAAGATTGATCGATGATAATAATCATATATTTCAATTTAGGGACTCCCTCTAGAAAACGTTTCCCAAATCTATCTTTTTGTAAATGTTGCAAATGGTGACGATGTGTCAATTAAGTATATCGTTGGCACTTGGCAGTCCTACTCAAAGAGAGAAAATAACAATGTTTTTCTACCATAAAATAAAGAGTTCTTTGTCTCGTTGACCCTTCATCCTATTCTATGTGATTTTTTTGTCGAGAAATCTTATTCTTTGTGATAATGTGCGTTGTAAAGAGAAGTTAACAGACCATAGATTGTAAAAACATACAAAAGAAAAGTTAGTTTATCAACAACGGTGGAAAAAGAAAACATGTCACATAGAGTTTACAAAGGAGGAAAAATACTTCATTGTTCTAATTAGGGAGGATGTAGGTAGAAATGTTCATGTTTTCATTGATCTACATAAAAATTGTAAATCGATAAAAAAAAATCCACATGAAATCGGATATTAGTTCGTATTTTGGGATCTATTATAAAATTCACCTGAATCATATTAGTGATCATCTTTGTAGCATCGACACCTCTGATCAAAGGCGTGTCTAACATGCGTTCGATTTTCATGTGATTTGATCAAATGCTAGTTAATTATTTTCACGACTCCGACATTCTAATAATTCATTATATCAAATTATTACCAGCTGATAGAATTTTGGCAAGTGTATCAAATACTATCGAAGTAGTAAAAATATCGTTCCTACAAGGACTGGTTTTAATCTCAAAAAGTCAAGTACGTTATTGAATTAGGATGTAATAAAAGTTGTTTTGTTTTGCCATAATGCAGTAGATTGGTTTAATAGCATAAACTTAGTAACAGAAAGTAAATCGATTGTTAAAGATAAGAGAGAGATGAGTTAGGTCTTTCGAATCATCTGAGTTCCCCTAATTGGTTACTGTACCTATTCTTATGAATGATTTTCTAGTTTCACGATAGTTAACCAAAATAGTCCTAATCAATCCCTTGAGTTAGGACCCTCTTTTAAGATTACAGCCCTTAATCTCTTAGGTGGTCTAATAATCTTCGAAGGTTTGAAATACGTTAACCTAATATCACTAATAAAGAATTATCCATTCCTAGACTAATTATAATTATTAGAACAATTCAATTAGGTCAAAGTCGAAAGTTATGGTCAGTAGTCATTCGTTCTCACCAAATCATATATATATGTGATCAGAATATATAAAACATTAAAAACAATTGAATTGAATAAAAACTAAATTGTCATTCACAATAAATAGAGTTTCACAGCAACATGTATCAATTAGGGTTACAAAGAATCATCTCAGACCTAACCTCTAATGGATTTAGCTACTCATAATCGAATTTATAAATAACATAATCATTAGAGGTAACAATACATACATGAACTGGTTACAAGGTGAAGAAATCGCCCCTGCAGCCGTCTTCAAGTCTCAAAATCGCACTTTGCTCTTCTCAAATCGTAACCCTTGTTTTCAGAATAGCCTTCAGCTTAAATAGGCACAGAAATTCGCCTAAAATCGTGTCACGTTTTTGCAGAATCGTGACACGATTTGCCTTGTATAACAAACTTCTAAATTAGGGTTTCTTCGAATCGTGTCACGTTTTGGTCAACGTGACACGTTTTTGCCTTGGCAGAGAGTATGTTTTAGTCTTCATGAATCGTGTCACGTTTTGTACCAATCGTGACACGTTTTGATCCTTTGTGAATTCTTCAGTTTTTCTGTTTTTCTTGCTACTTAAGTTACCTTGTGAACTCTAAATTGTGATCAAAATACATAGAAAATTACGTAATGACAAGGTGTCATCACCAGCGTCAACTTGTCACTATCGTGTCAGGTGTCCATATTAGTACAGATCATTTGAGAATCTATTCTTTACATGCATTGATTATCTGTTACTTGTTGATTGCCATGGTCAAATGCTAATTAATACGCTTATCCTATGGATGACTTGAAATCAGTGAATAGTAGCAGCAATAATTTGAGGATCTATTTTTTGCATGCATTAATTAGCCGTTACTAGTTAAAATAGATTGTTACTCTATAAAGCACATACTCATAAACGGACACTTTATTGCTCATCAGTGAGGAGATTCGTGGTGATGTCCTTTTGTGCTTTACAAACTATCTGTTCTTCAGAGTACATCAGATGATGATGATGGAGGTGATATGTTGATCCCCTTTTGTCCAAAGTTTTGTACCTGTTGGGAGATGTTCTCTTGAAGACTCAAAATGATGATGATGTTCGCTTGAACTGTATTGGTTCGTTGTTGATTTTTAATTTCAATATTTTCATTCGTCGAAAAAGATGCCTTTAATTTCTTTTCTTTTTTAGATGTTCTTTTGTGTACTCATCTAGATAGAAACAAAGATAATATTATTATTAAAAGAGCAGAAAGGTCGATTTCTTGCTAGTATCTATCTCAAAAAGCATGCATCATTAAGCACTAAAGTTGATTGCTCACTAAACGAGTGATTAACATTAGTCATTCCAAGGCAAGTTAGAAGTCAGTGTAGCCATAGTTTACAGAATAGTTTTTTAGTAAGATAAGATAGTTTTATGTACAACTTCCATTCTTGTCTTATTATGACTAATAGTCCTTTATTACTCATCAGCACTTTTGACAATGCTAGCTCGAAAACAGTTGCTCGGGGAAGAATCTGCATATGATGTTGGTAGCATGTCTTTATCTGGTGAAGTTAATACTAAAGAAACTGAAATATTGAGATTATCAGGCGAGAACTTTATGCAGAAATATTTGCCTTGATGAAAGAGATATTTTGTAGCTATGTGGGAAACTTGGTATACTTTATAGCCTCATTATCTGAATGAAGTATACACTATTCTTATTTAGCTTGGCTTATCCTTTCCTATTAAAAGTTGTGAATGCACAGCTTAATTTTGACCTTATTTTATACTAGGCAGCTTACTAATTATTTTGCTAATGAACAGAGAATAAGGATCCGGCAGTCAAGAACTCAAGATGTGCCTTTAGGCACTAAATCTTTTATCAATTTCAGAGGAAGCTTTTAGACCGAGGCTGGTTGTTGGGTTTTTGATAGCTGAATATTCTAAACATAGATTTAAAAGTACCTTTCAATATCAATTAAACCAAAGATAGGAAATAGATTGCAAGAATAATTGCAATATCGTATAAATTGCTAGAATCATATATTACAAGATTGAGAGATTACATTCTAAGCTTAAACAAGTACCTCTAATCCCAACTAAAGAGATTTAGTTCATCATTGTCATGTGAACATTACAAAAGTGGAAGGAAAGTTGAGAATTCATGCCAAAAACTTGATTTCTCCAAGAATCTTGATGAATTCACACTCAATCACTATTGCCCTATGAAAATAGAAGATTTTCGCCCTTTTCTCTCTCTAAAAATGTAACAAGATCCTTTTGAAAATGAAGGAGAAGGGCTTTTATAAGCTTTCTGATCTGCATCCACTCGCCTCGCGAGCAACATCACTCGTCATGGCGAGTTGAGGTTTCTTCGCCAGTGGATTTGTGCCACGTCACCTCTGAGGAGTTTTGACCGCCCTAACTCGCCTCGCGAGTAAAATCACTCGCCATTGCGAGTTCTTCTCGCCTTTAGTTTGCCATGGCGAGTTGGAGGCGAGGGATGGTGAACTCTCTGCCAAGTGCTCGCCGTTGCGAGTTGATGACGAGTTGCCTCGAACTTTGCCTCTTTTTCTTGGTTTTCCTTCCTTGCTTGGTGCCTTGAGTTCAATTCCTGCACAAAAGGGGTAGAGTAAGAGAAATAAAGCGTAATAGTACAATAATCACTTATCTCTCGGCTTTTCCCTGAATAACTTGCAAAACAAGTAACAAAAGTGCCTAAATTATATCATTGAATTATTACTTTTTAGCACTTATCAGTTTTCAACTCTAGTTCCAGTACTGCGTTATGTGACTGAAGTTCCTTTTCATCCAGTTCAATGAGACACTGAAGCTCATTTATGAATGCATTTTTGAGTCCCCTGGAGCTGTATCAACTTCTCAGGTGGAGGAACATATCCTTGTTTTGATAAGAATGCTTATAAAGCATTCTGCATTCTTAAGGGGAGATGGGAATGATTACTGAGACGTTTATAATGGCTTGCTCAATATTTGTGGCTCTTGTTAGATCTCCATCTTGTAGTGGAGTTTTATATCTGTCAAAATCTATTGAGGAAGCAGTCAAACATGCCATTTTAGCCTGTCTCTCTGTCTTTGAGAGGTATATAAACCAAATTTTGGAATGCTTGTATCTACTTAAAGAGGCATATGCCTACAGTCATGATGGAAACTCCACTCATACTAGCAAACTAGAACTAAGAAGCGGCATTCTAGATATATGCAGCACACACTTACCGCCTTGGCTTGATACAGGCATCAATGAAATGGAAGAAGAAATTATCTTGGGCTTGCTGGAAATTTTTCATTCGATACTGATTCTGCATTGTAGTATTAACTCTAGGGAATTCACAGATACTTTGATGTCATTCCGCTGGTTCAGTTTTTCATATGGATGTCTGGGATTATTTGCAGGTGATAGAATGACACATAGAATATACTTGTTACTGGGTTCACTCATAGATTCTCTATTAGGAAATGATACTGGATAACCCATTAGAGATGCTGCCCTACACCTGCCTTCTGACCCTGTCGATTTACTCTTTATGCTGGGGCAAAGAAGTACGAACAGTTTAGATTTTTCTTCTTGTCAATCTGCTGCCTTTCTAATTATGTACACCAGTTCACTATATGATGAAAGGTGGTGAACTGCCAAATCCATTTGACTCTTATTTCCCTCGTTAACAATTCATATTCATCTCTTTTGACTAACAATTGACTGATTTTCATTGCTAGACTTGCAGATGATAAGTTGGTTTTAGCTATGTTCTTCTTAATAGCAATGATTTTCATAATTGGACAACTGATAACTTGGTGGTGACTCGACTGGTGAATGGGATCTACTTTCCGCAAGAATATACACAGTATCATTGAAGTGGTTGTTTCAACAAGAGAGTATAATCAACACACTGTGTCATCAGATTTTGAAATTCTGCAGAAACTATAACTTAGAAGAGGATGACATGATTATTGGAAACAGTAACCAAACTGTGAATGTACATACTCTTGCGGAGTTAGTATCCGCTGAAGATAACAATGAAGCTAGACTTTTCGTATGCTTATTGGCACAGCTCGCTGAGGAAGAAGGCCAGGAACATGATATAATTTCTGTTCTGAATCTAATGGCAACTATGATTCATATATGTTCTGATGCTTCTGACCAACTATCTTTGCCTGGAATAGGGACAACAATCAGGACTTGCTGCTTCTCCACAACAACTTTCATGTCCATCTTGATTTTGGTTTTTAACATTTTGAGTTCAGTGCATCCTAAAACACTGTCAACTGATCAGAGTTGGGTTGCAGTAACCATTTGCATCCCATTTTTATAAACTAAAATTTTACTTTATTATAAGTTGTTAAGACTATAAATTTAATCACAAGCGGCCGGGTCTCATTTTCTTCTTAGAGTGGTCTGAGGCCTCTATTTTTTTATTTGATAAGAGTATTGAGTACTTTTAGTCCCTGGATTTTCTATTTGTGCCAATTTACCTCGGTATTTATCAGATTATGTGGTTTTTAACCCGTCCATTTCTTTTTGACTAGGACATTATTAGGTTTTGCTAATATAATCATTTTCTATTTGTGTCAATTGCTAAGTTGTGATTTTCTCATTTTCATCATCTATTTATACAATACTTGAGAGAATTAACAAACTAACTATCAAAACAGAAAATTTGAACTCTATCATATCCATTACTTGCGCTACAAGCAAGCTATTTTATTGACTAATTTGAATTAAACTCACAACATGAGGGAGTAGTATTAATATAATCCCTTGTTGATCATGCAAACTCCAAACAAATAATTTATTTTCAGAGCATAACCACCGCCATTGAGGCCGCACACGGTGATGGATAATATATGGTCCTCATTAATTACGAGGACATGTTTTGAGACAATTTACTCTTGGAAAATAAGTGACACAAATGATTTTGTATAAAAAATGGTGTAATTATTTAACAAGTGTTTTACTTGTATTTTTAAGACAATTTTCTTTTTATGTATTCTTTAAATAATACAACGAAGACACTTGTTGGCATCCTCCATCTATTTATTTGGTAGCTAAGTCGCTGGTTTTATTTACTAAATGATTGTCTATCAGCATTCAGCACAACTATCGGTTCCTTCATCACATTCACATCCGGTTGGCATCAACCACCTAATTTTTGCTCCAAGACATATTAAAACGGGACCTACCGATATGTTTCATAATTAGGACGCTATGATCATTATTGATTAGTTCAAATTCATAACGTTAGTTCCATGCATAAACCCAAACCATAAGTACATAGGCAAATTGGTTTAAAAAAATAAGCATAATTGAAAAAACAAAGCCCAAACAAAAGGTTCCAGCTTGCAAAGTTGGCACCAGCTTTTAGTAGTACTCCATTCACGCGTCTCACCACCTTACATTACACTCCCATAACATATTCCCATTCCAATTTCCCTAACATACTTTATCTCATACACACACACATATATATATATAGACCCTCTTTTCTAATTCTAGTTACATCAATATTTCTCACTCACACACATTTCTGTGTTCAATTAGTTATTAATGGCTTCTTCTATTCGCATGAACAATATGCTGATTGGAGTTATGATTGTTTGCTCCTTGATAGCTACATGTTCTGCAAACTTCTACCAAGATTTTGATCTAACATGGGGTGATCACCGTGCTAAGATATTCAACGGTGGTCAGCTTCTTTCACTTTCTCTCGACAAAGTCTCCGGCTCTGGCTTCCAGTCTAAGAAAGAGTACTTATTTGGTAGAATTGATATGCAACTCAAATTGGTTGCTGGAAACTCTGCTGGAACCGTCACTGCTTACTATGTACGTGGTACTTTTTTCCGTCTAACCATTCAAGCTCATACAGTTTGATTCTTTTCTTGTCTTCCTCACATTATATATCATATTCTTTCTTTGTTTCTTTTTCAAAAGCAACTTTAATTAACATACATAGCTTCTTCATAAAATCAAAAGCTTTTACGAGCATTTTGCTCATGGTTTCCTTATGGTGCAGTTGTCATCACAAGGGCCAACTCACGATGAAATTGATTTTGAGTTCTTGGGAAATGTTAGCGGTGATCCTTACATTCTCCACACAAACGTGTTTTCTCAAGGCAAAGGAAACAGAGAACAACAATTCTACCTCTGGTTTGATCCCACCAAGAACTTCCACACTTACTCTATCATTTGGAAGCCCGAACATATTATGTAAGTAATCGAATCAAAACTAATATATTCATGTTTGAATAAACAACTCAGTTAACATGGTGATATAAATGCAGATTCTTGGTTGACAACATCCCAATAAGGATCTTCAAGAATGCTGAATCTATTGGTATTCCTTTCCCAAAGAACCAACCAATGAGAATATATTCAAGTCTCTGGAATGCTGATGATTGGGCTACAAGAGGTGGTTTAGTGAAAACTGATTGGTCTAAAGCACCGTTTACAGCTTACTACCGCAATTTCAAAGCAACTGAACTCTCATCTGTCTCTTCCACTTCCTTCTCTGATTTTGCATTGCAGAGCAACGAGCTTGATGCTTATGGTAGAAGAAGATTGAGATGGGTTCAGAAGTATTTCATGATATATAATTACTGCAACGATCTTAAACGATTTCCACAAGGTATTCCTGCTGAGTGTAGGCGTTCAAGGTTCTGAGAGATGATGATGATGAAGAACATATAATAGCCATCATATTTTACAACACTACTCTTCAAATGAATTTGTTTGTCGCTGTTTTAATTTATTATGATTCTTTGATTTACTACCTTCCTTTGTATTTTTTTTTTGCGTCTATTTTATGTAATACATGATTAAATAAATCAAATTCTTTGTGTACCACTTCCTTATCAGTTCTCAATCTTTTGAGAACATCCGTATATACTTTGTTCGTATCCAATGTGACCAATTCTAAATGATTTAGGCTATTTTCTCCGATTACCATAATTCTTAAAAAAAAAAAAACATGGCTTCTAAATTTGATATTTTTTTATAAAACTTTTAAATTTGATTCACAAAGAGTCAACTCAACAAATTTAAATATTACTCCCTCGGAAAATAATAATATTATAAGACCGTCTTAAAGTGGTTCACGTATATCTCTATTAATTTTCCACAACTTTATCCTACTTTTTTTATACCTTTCATCTTTCATAAGAAACATGTCTATTTGTATTTGCGGAATATCTTATATGTATTGAATAAAATATTTTTTAAAAGGTAAAAAATTGATAAAATTCATCAAAAACCTAAAAAAATCATTGCAAAACTCATAACTTCATAAAACAAAAATGAAAAATTTCATTAAACCTTCACCTTATTCATTTTATCTCTCATCAATCAACATGACACTCCAACAAGGCAGAAGGATCATCATCTTTTTTCACCATTTCTTCTTCGATTCTTCTTGTGTTTAATGAGTTGGAATTTGGTTATGGTTGATTTTATTGATGAGTGGGAAAACCATTATTAAAGTTGGGGTTTTTGAAAATCCATTTTATAGGTTTTGGGGTTTATGATATTTTTTTCAATGAAATTTGGATTTCTAGGTATGTATGATGAATATATGAGTTTGTTAGTTTGATGAGTTTATGATTTTTTTAAATAAAAAAATATAAGGTTGTTGACATTTTATAGGCTAAATTACACCGGGTCGGGTCCTTTAAGTTTGAAGTTTGTAATAAATTTGTCCTTTAAGTTATTTTCGTCACATGTAAGTCCTTTAAGTTTGAGGTTTGTAAGAGATTGATCATTTAAGTTATTTTGGTCACAAATAAGTCTTTTAAGTTTGTAAACGTTTTCGATTTAGTCCTTCTATTAACCAATCAATGATGTGGTTGAAGGACTAAATTGAAAACGTTTACAAACTTAAATGACTTATTTGTGACCAAAATAACTTAAATGATCAATCTGTTACAAACTTCAAACTTAAAGGACTTATGTGTGATTAAAATAACTTAATTGACATATTTGTTACAAACCTCAAACTTAAAGGACCCCTAGTGTAATTTAGCTCATTTTAGAATATGAAGAATTAAATCGGAAAAAAAAGAAAAAGATAAAAGACAAAAGTGTTATATGAAATTAAGTTAAATGATGATTTGTGTAATTTTGACAAATTATGTTCGCTATTAACAAAAAAAAAGATAAAAAAATAATGTGAGGGTGAAAAAGTCTCATTTTTATTTATAGGGGCTAAAATCAAAATTCTTTATATTTCTAACAAGGAAAATTTCATTTAACCCTATTTAGTGTCTTGGTTTCTTTTAGAAAATATCATATACATGTTAGACACACATTAATTTTTATTCATTTAACCAATAAACATTTATAAAGAACGATGTTGCTTTCAATAACAAGTGGTTATTTTGGTTTTGCATAAACTAAATTCAAACCACTTACTCTTTTATTAATCAAATCTTGAGGAACGATGAGGATTCTTACACAATACCCAAAACAACAATCAAACCCAGAGAAAACTGACGAGGAAGACATTCAAATGGAGGAGTAGCATACAGACGTTGGTTGGTGAAGATGCACGTTGGTAAGTAAGGAAACATCAATGTTAACGAGTTTTACACCAATGCATATAACTTAATCTCTAATATTAACGTCGAGTTTCAGATTATATATCAGGGCGTCGATCTAGCTTGGACTCATGATTACAAAGATATAATCTGTGAATATGATCATCTCTCTGTGTTAAAATTCATCCAAGAGGGAGTTCCTCATACCCACCCATATGTTGTGATTGTTGATTACATTATATCTTTGCTGACTAGGGACCGAAACATTGTCCCTATTCATACATTGCGGGAATGAAGCTCTTGTGCGGACTGGTTGACTAAAATCATAGCTTTTCTTGATAATGAGATTATAGTTTTGATTTATGCCCCTTTTAAAAATGATGTGTGTTATTTGAACAACAATTTGATGATAACTTATGAGACAACCATAATTTACAAAAAATAAAATAAAATAATATGAGTATGAGTGAGAAAGTTGTCAGAAAAGTGGTCTTACAATAAAATGTTCAAATATCAATTTCTCTTTAAAATATAGTGGGTGCATTTGTAAAAACGATGAGGTGCGTAAAACAAATCATGGAGATGTGTATGTACTAGTCCATGTTTTACGAAAAGAAAAAGAAGCCAACAGTCCAATAGGTAGAAGAGTGTGATTCTTGTTTCTTCTTCTCCGCCCTAAAACGAATCAAACTCTGCTTACTCTCTTCTCTCTCGTTCGATTCACCATGTACAGGAACGTTTCCTCACGCCTTAGAGCTTTCAGGGTTAGTACTTTTCAATTTCATACCCTAGATCTCATCCTCCCCAAATATTTTATATTTTTTTTAATTCATTTATCCCTATATACAAATACAAATTCATACATGAATCGTTTTTGCTGATTACTGCTACATAGGATTCGAATTAGCTCGTTCATGCATTCGATATTATTTGATTAGCATGGAATATTTATTTAATTTCGTTTATAGATTTAAAATTTATCATAAGGTTAATTATCTAATAGCTTTTTTTTATTGTGGTTAATCAATGATTTTAGGCTCGTTCGTGCAATAGGGTACCTGCCACTGCTCGATTTGCAAGTACAAGTTCTGTTTCCCCGAAACAATCCTCGTCTGCTTTAGGTGGTTTATTTGGATGGCTCACCGGATCATCCACTTCTTCGGTCCCATCTCTAGATTTCCCACTTCCCGGTGTTACACTTCCCGCTCCATTGCCTGATCATGTTGCGCCTGGGAAAACCATTATTACTACGCTCCCAAATGGAGTTAAAGTCGCCTCTGAAACATCACCGGTATGAATTAACAGTTGGTCGTTGTTATGTATTACTCTTTCTGTTCCACAATAACTGTCGCACTTGTCAAATATATTTGTCCAACATTTCTAATTAGTTTAAAAGTATTGACACACATTATTCTTGCTATTCAGTCTCCTGCTGCTTCAATAGGTCTATATGTAGACTGTGGTTCAATCTATGAGACCCCATTAACTTTTGGGGCTACACATTTGCTCGAACGGATGGCCTTCAAGACCACTGTAAACAGGAGTCATTTTCGTGTGGTTCGTGAGGTGGAGGCAATTGGTGGCAATGTGCAGGCCTCAGCTTCTAGAGAGCAAATGGGTTACACTTTTGATGCTTTGAAGACATATGTTCCTGAAATGGTGGAGTTGCTTGTTGATATTGTGAGGAACCCTGCTTTTCTTGATTGGGAGGTCAATGAGCAGGTACCTTTCATGGATCTTTATGAGGACATCTAGAATGTTTTTATTGATTGTTTAGTGCACAACTCAGAGCATTTCTGTTGGAATAGAAAGTGTAAGTCGTCTTGAGGTCTCGCCCTGAAATACCAAAAGACATTAGGCAAACCCACTGCTTTAAGGAAAAATTGTTTAATTAGTAATCATCACACAGATAAGAGTTGAATGCAAAGTTGGAAGTTTGTTATGAGAAAGTATCAAAAGCAGAAAGTAGTCTTCCATGATTCTGAGAGATATCTTAGAAAATTGATATAGACTTTAGTTTTAGTTAGCATGAACATAAGTGAAAAGTAGCTGTAGCAGTAGTGAGCTATAGGAGGCCCCAAAAGAATCTATATGAATGCATGTGTGGTAGTAAATCCTAATGGGGGTCTGGAAAGTTGAATTAGAGCGATAAAATAATTATAACTGAAAAACTAGCGAGCTTCTATGCTATCTTTTTCATAAATAAGTTATGTTTAGCAGTGTGTTTCAGTCGAGATGAAACTTCCTTTGTAGCCATATTTTGTCCCTGTGTTTTCTTGCTTAATTGGGCCAGCTGTTTTTTATAGCCTACTGACTACTGTTATACTACATAAAAAATTCACAATTCCTATTTGTGTGTTTTTATGTGATGGTGTTGTTGGGTTTTATTTGGTCTTCAAATATGTATCTCCTGTCTCAAATTACCCTTTAGTTTGCATACCCCATAGTTTGGTGTGTGGTTTAAACTTAGTTAATCTTTTAAAGATAGGCTTTATTTGGAACCTTAATGATGGGCGCCTCAAGTATATAGTTACCAGTGCCGTCTATTTGGATTGCCTTATTGAACCACGGTACCTGGAGCTAGTTCTACTGGTTTAGACATATACATGTGATTGAATTTATATATAATAATCAACATACTATTTCGTGTTGAAAAAAAAGTTGTATGTAATAAGACAATCAGCTTAGATACTCTATACCCTTATCGGATTTATATATTTAATTTTAATTGCTTTATAGAATGATGAAAAGCTGCTGTCAATATTAGTTTATTAGAACATGTTTAAGAGTAAGCAAACATGGTTCATATGGGTAGTGTTGTATAAAGGTTGACAGATTTATAGTGGTTTCTCTTCAAAAAAAAAGATTTAGAGTGGTTCTGCACCTTCCTGATGTAGGGCCGGCCCTGTGCAAGTGCAACAAGGCCCTTTACACAGGGCCTCAAGTTTAGAGGGGCTCAAAATTTTTAAAAAAGGAAAGAAAAAAAACTTGTACCTGCGGTCAAATTCTGTCACCAAATATCCTTTTTCTGTAAATAAAAGTCTAAAGACAACAATTTTGCTATCAATTATGCATTGTCCATAGATAAATGCCTATTTGACTGTAGGTAAAGGTCATATTTAAACCATTGTTTATATATTTAACTACAACTAAGTTGTCTATCACTATAAGTGATGTTAGATTTTTTTTTTTTCAATTCTTTTTAAACACAATTGTGAAGATTATAACGGAGCCTCCGAATTGTTGGGGACGGCCCTGATGCTTAACATTTGTCACGACCTTTTGATTTTTCTGCTGTTATTAACACCACAATTTTATGTAGCTTCTGAAAGTGAAGGCTGAGATTGGTGAAGCTTCCAAAAACCCTCAAGACTTGCTATTGGAAGCAATTCATTCTGCTGGTTTTTCTGGTGCCTTAGCTAATCCTCTTTTAGCCTCAGAGTCAGCAGTAAATAGACTAAATGGCACACTTCTCGAAGAATTTGTTGCTGTAAGTTGTCAATGACACAAAGTTGATGTTTATGTATAATATAGTTTTAGTTGTCTCTCAAAAATCTATTTTTTAACTGTTCTTAATAACTTTATAACGAGACATCTAATTTTGTAAAATATCAGGAAAATTATACTGCACCTCGAATAGTACTTGCAGCTTCTGGTGTTGAGCATGAGGAATTGTTATCCATTGCCGAACCTCTTTTGTCCGATTTACCCAGTGTTCCACGTCCCGAAGAGCCAAAATCACTATATACAGGTGGTGATTATCGTTGTCAAAGTGAAACAGGGGTATGCATTAGAAAAATAGATTTTTCTTTGTATTTCTGTTTATCTCTCTATTTTTCAGTTAGGGCTCAAGCATCTGTCAAGTCTAACATTCCTTTAATTGCCAGAGGACCCATTTTGCTCTTGCATTTGAACTTCCTGGCGGCTGGCATAACTTGAAGGATGCTATGGTTTTGACTGTTCTTCAGGTCTTGATTATCTTTTATTTGTCTTCTTTTCCATTTTGTAAGGTGGCTTGAAATATGTTCATGAATAGACTGTTCAGTTAGCTCCTTAAAATATGTTTATATTTATTATTTATAGTTTCTATTAAGTCACCATTTGACTTTATTATCTTACATAATTCAGATGCTATTGGGAGGCGGTGGATCATTCTCAGCTGGTGGGCCTGGTAAAGGGATGTATTCGCGGCTGTGTAAGTTATCTTGATGTGTTCAGTCTTTTCTGGCTCTTTAGTTGAAGCTTGGAACATAGATTTAAGCTACTAATGCCATTTAAAAAAAATTAAGTTACTTGTGCCTAGTTAGTCAGTTACATATAAACGTCCCGTATATGACTCCATATTATTTGTGACGGTCTGGATTTTACATAGAACTTTTGCAACTAAGAATCTTATTGCCCCCTAAGAAATTTAAAATGTGTTATTTTGTAAATATTGTCACCTTAACATCCTTGGTTTTATCACTTGCAGATCTTCGTGTTCTGAACGAGTATCCACAAGTTCATTCGATATCGGCATTCAACAATATTTACAATAATACCGGCATTTTTGGCATCCAAGTCACAACAGTAAGTCCCTCTGAATCTTACCCATATTGAAATCATATTTCTTTGGAAATATTGGAATTTTTATGTTGGCCAATGCTTATAGGTTATGTTACTTAGGAATAAGGAAACTTTAAGTAAACCCTTAAAGCAGACCATAACCCTGTCTTCAATGTGTTTAGGAGTCCTGAGATAATTCAACAATAGCTTAAAATTCAAGTTCCCTCAAATCACAAGTATAGATGAATAACAAATATTGACGCCTTAGTGTGTATGTTGGCTTTGGTAGGTTTATGGGAATGCTCGGACATATTTGTATTGTCTTCAGCTTATTATCCGTGGTTCATTTATTTAGTCTAAAACTCTAAATGAGATTTTGTGCAATTTAGGTCCAATTTATATCAAGACATACTGTAAATCACTAAGATAAATATATACAATTTTTCATATTTTTTTTACAATTATATAGTGTATAGGAGCTGGACCCAAGTTGTTCAGTTTATCCGCACCCATATGAAACTTGAGGGAATCTGTTTTTCGTAGAAGTAAATCAATTCATCTGTTTTGCCTAAAAAGTAAATAGGGACATCTGTTTTGGTGTTATTTTATCAGGGATATTACTGAAATATTTATAATAAAGTATGGAAGAAATGGTTATTTGTCCGTTTTTAATTGATATTTAATTAGTTTTGTGTTTTAAGTGTTGTTCAATTGATCACAATAGCTTGTGATCCTTCTATGAATACTGTCACAAATCTGTTTATTCACTGTTACAATTATTCTATTGACATCTGTCTCATGTAATGCTGCTTTCTTTGCCTTGGTTGGAATTATTTTACTTTTGCATGTATTACTAATATTTAAAGGAAAGTGATAATTAAGAAATACAGACAAATAAATCAAAATTGGAATTTTTCATTGAAAAGTGTAGCATTTAAGGTTACAATTAAATTCAATGACAGGTCTTTCAATAAAAATTTATGTTTTTATACTTCTAAATCGGTGCTCCTAGAGCACATGCTAACATGACAAAAAGTATAACAGCTTATTTTTTACTCTTTTGGTCCCTTTGATTTTGATTATGTGTGATTTTGGCCATTTTGGTTTGGATTATGTGTGACTTTGGTCACTCAAGTTTTTGTTTTTCTTGGAATGAATCAAGTCCCCAAGAGCACTACTGACTGAAAACTAAGCCTTGATTTTTCTTTCATGTCTCATCTTACTTTTCATTAAAACATCTGGGTCTTGGTAACAGATTTGAGATATGAAATAGTTTTAAATGATTAAAAATTTGATAAAACTTGAAAAAAATTAGGGTGTGAGATTAGGGTTTAAAGAAATTATAATTGGTGGGTTTTGAGTAAATGTTCAAAACAATTTAATCAATCCAATTTGTGAAACTATGAGTAATTATGAGAATTTGAGAGATGAATAAATGGAAAATGATGAAGGGATTGTTGTAACAATTGAAAATTTGAGAGACTAAAAATACAATTAAGTTAAGCCAAATATAAAATAGAAACTCTGCCCACAAGTTATGTGACAAATGAAAATGCTATGCATAAATCTTTGCATAGCCTGATATGACCAATTGAAAAAATATAGTGTGCACTTTTTTTAGTAGGTAAAACGTCGGAAGGTGGTCCCCCGTAAGTTTATCTCAATTGGTAGGGACAACGCATTGTAATATGCATGTGCCGGGGTTTGAACCCCGGACACTCCATTTATTCACCTTTAAGAGATGAATTTCGAGCCACTAAGCTACTTGATTAAAAAAAAGTGGGAAGGTGGAAAGTCTCCGTTGGAATTCGAGGGACCTTTTTTGTACATGAACGAGAACCTTTTTAACTTAAGTTATTAGCTATGTGAAAATTAACACTATTTATTTTTGACCTTATATTTTTATCGTGTCACCAAAGTTTTTTCTAGTCCAAAATTTGATCCTTTCGGTATGTATTAAGCCGAAAATATTAGAGAATAGATTTCAACTAATATTTTTTTAGTGGAAACCCTCCATCATATCTGTAACTAACAAACTAACTACTATGTTTATGTTTAGTTAGGGCAATTAAGGGACTCTTCCCTTCGATCAGTGTAACAAACATATTTGTTTTTTTTATTTCTTGGTGAAATTGTCTGGAACCATTGAGCTTGTATATCCATCTGATGTCTGCGATCTATTCTCTAGATAATCACCGTTTGCAGTCTTTTATTACTATTCATTAACTTTTTATTATCAATGACCTTATTTTCATCTACGTATTAGGGTTCAGATTTTGTGTCAAAAGCCATTGATATTGCAGCTAATGAGATTCTGACAGTTGCTACTTCTGGACAAGGTACACTGTTATAGTCTTTGACTAGTATTTTTCGTCTTGATTTACACGTTTAAATTGGTAGCCTTCCAGTCACGTCATTTCTTTTGGCTTTCGTTTGCAGTCGATCAGGTACAACTAGATCGTGCCAAACAAGCTACAAAATCTGCCATTTTGATGAATTTGGAATCCAGAGTATGTAAATCCATCTCAAATGAATATTTACTTGGAAACTATTACTGCGAAAAAATTGTTTTTTGTTCAAACTCTATTTTCTTTTCTTATTGAGCTTTCATTATCATTATTATTATTGTTTTGATGTTTCTTTTTCTTTATTACTATCTGATCCGTACGGTACTTGATTTGTTTTCAGATGGTTGTTTCAGAAGATATAGGAAGACAAGTTTTGACATATGGTGAAAGGTACTGCTT
Source organism: Medicago arabica (assembly GCA_946800305.1). Taxonomy (NCBI): domain Eukaryota; kingdom Viridiplantae; phylum Streptophyta; class Magnoliopsida; order Fabales; family Fabaceae; genus Medicago; species Medicago arabica. The sequence continues at coordinate 69,025,897 of OX326964.1, forward strand.
CTAAATGTCATTCCAAAAAGTACTTGGAAGCTATTAATTTTAGTATAAATTGCAATGTCTAACCAAAAATTGTTCTTATTCAGGAAACCTGTGGAAGATTTTTTGAAAGCAGTGGACGAAGTAACTTTGAAGGACATTGCTTCAATTTCTCAAAAACTCATTTCGTCACCTCTCACAATGGCATCATATGGAGATGGTAATTTGATTTATTTATTTTTAAAGAAAAACTATGATTTTTTATGTGTTGTGTTGTAACATTGTCTCTATGCTTTGCAGTTTTATACGTTCCAAGCTACGAATCAGTGAGCAGGAAGTTCCGTTCAAAATGAGACTGTAGACTGCTTTTTTATGCAGCATATCGATTCTTCTTGTACGACTAAAAAATGTATAATTAAGTCAAAATCTTATATATATACTTTGTTGTTGTCAATAAATTTTTGAATGAGCGCAGACAACATCTGCGTATATCTTGTTATTTTTTGGTACACAATCATTAAATTTCATTTGGATGTTTTCGAAGCTGAGCAATGCTGCATTATATTCGGACTGAAAATCCATGTCATATTTATTGATCAATATGTTTTGAGTTAAATAAATAATTATATGGATGAATGTATTTTGCTTACATTTTTTTTTTTGCCTTTATGATTCCTATTTTGAAAGAGTAGTGATATTTGTTCAACTATCTTGCAACAACTTTTAGGACAACCTTAGTTTTTCCTCTTCTTTTGAGACAAAGACAATAGATGGAGAGAGTAAGAACACAATTAGAGAATGAGATAGTTGTATAAATATCATTTTAAAAATAAAAGCATCAAGTATTTAAGGTAATTAAAGTTTTAGAAATTGTGATAAAGCATATAAAAATAGGAACTTAAATAAGTTTGGTATGGGTTTCATCCTTGAAATGATTTTACAAATTTATTAACATTTGATTTTAAATAGAAAAGGCTTGTTATTTCCACAAACCTATACTTGTGATTGCAACTGGCAAATATTCTCATTTCTTACATATCCATCATTTTTTATTTTCATGTGAGGAATAATAACCTAGTTCAAGATAGAGTTTGTGCAAAAAGAAAGAATAAAAAAAGATAGGAAAAGAGAGGAATACAAAAGAATAGATGAAGACAACTAAAAGATCAAATACATTGATGGTGTTATTGATGTAGTTGGTGGTATTTTGGTGATCGACACGCATGACTTCAAAAGTTGTATTTAACACATTTCTCAAACCAAGGTCTTAGCATTTAGATGAGATGCTGCATTGAGTCTCTTATAGTCTAATTAAGGTCTTTACTTCGAATTCCGCTTTAAGTATGCAACAACGTTAATATTTTTAGGGAGAGTATGCCGCCCATTTAACTTCTACAAGATTCAATGAATTAGTCATGTGCAGACGATACTTGGTTTACATAAAAAAATTGCAACACTTAAATTTTTAAATTTAAAGTAGATTTCTCAATTTTAGATTAAATTTTAAATTAAATAGTTGATAAGGAGTATTCATGTTTGATCTCTAATCCGAACAATATTTATTTTATTTTACTTATCTTCTAAATGAATTTCAAAGTTTTTTTACTTTGAACATTGCATGCTTATCTCCTGATTGAATTTTAGATTTTCAAAGTATCTTTACTTTAAAAATTGGATGAATAAGATTGAACCTTAAACTTTTATCCAACTTTTAAAATTTTAAATATCAATACTACATAACATGTATACGAATTTTAAAAAACTATACATGTTGACTAGGAAAAAATAAAATAAAAAACTCATTTTTAAATAGTAACAAAATTTTAAAATATTCAAACGCAGTAAAGAAAAAAAGAGTATCAAATGTTAAGAAAGAATCGGAGGTAAGAGTATTTGAACTAAATTATATCCGTACAATCTCTTTTTTTTGGTTGAAGGAATATCCGTACCATCTTTTGAGGTGCGTTTGATTTGCTAAAAAATGAAGCACATGACAGAAAAATTCAAGTTGTCCAGTGTTTTATTTGTATAATTGTTTCAGGTATAGGACAAACTGGAGGCAAAAGACAGGATAAAAACTGATATTTTTGTCCCTTATCAAACCACAACACAACTTTTTGTCCCATGTACAAGTTGTTTAAAATACCAAAATAACATTTCGTTCCTCAAAAATCGTATAAAACAAAAAAATAATTCAATAATATAAAAATTTGTCCTGTGCTGTTCTACATTGTGTTGTGTTGTTCTATCTTATACTGTTCGATCTAATACTTATTGTTTTGCAAACCAAACACATGCTCTCTTTACTATTTTAACTCTATGTAATTTTTTTTTGCTAGTGTGTTGGATCATAAAAAAAAAGGTTTCATTGTGCAAGCTCTACTAAATGATCAACTTTTTCATATCCATTTTTTCGAGGGGAACCTTTTCATCCAATTGCTCGTTATCTTTCTATTATAATAATAATAATACTTTTTTATCTCATTGAAATCAACCAATTAACTAACTTATTTAACCATTCATCGTCATTCTTTTTTTGAAGTCATTGTTTAATTTTTGTGTTAAAGTAGGTTAAAAATTCATTCATAAAGTGAATAAGTTTTGTTCTTCAAATTCCAACCATGTGTAATCCATATCGATTGAACCATGCTCACGGAATTCTTTCTAATATAGAAGAAAAACATAGTTTTTGCATTAAAAAACTAGACAAAAAATAATCAATGCATTTATATTTAAATATAAGGAGTAGAATTAATTTGGTTTCAACATTGATTTATCTTACGAAAATTTGCACATATAAACATCATTTATGTGGGTAAGTAAAATCATCATTACTGTTGCCGGAAATATATTCTACCATTTTCCCACCCAATATATCTAAGGGACTACCTCTTAATAACAAACAAAAAAGTGTCCAAGGGACTAAGAATTCTTCTTGCTTTTCCTAAAACTTATTTTCAAGCTGTCCAAATGGTCAAAACAATATTTTGACGAGTAAAATTGAAGAAAGCTATCAATAATCAAATTAATAAACACATCAACATCATTCTTTTCCATCTTTGAAAAAAAAAACACAATTCTTTATCATATTATCAACGGGCATACCCACTAATGTACTTGCCAATTATTTTCATTCTTTTGGAGTCATCGATAGATAGTTCTTGACCATTAATTGTCCAGTCACATATTCGTGGATGAGAAACCCAAATCAAATCATTATACTATCTCATTAAAAGAAGAAAAAAATTACTAAGTTGAGTGCTCGATCACAATGTGGTAGTAAAATTTTCAAGACCTTTCACCCAATAAAGAATTACACTTCACAAGGAACGTTGAAAAGATGGACAGGCCAAAATAAGTGGATAATTTTTCACATGTCCATGACCATGCCTTTTCTATATCAACGTTGAAAGTAAGTCATGTCCTTTTCAGAAATTTCTTACCCATTTTCAACATTTGCGCTCACTAATGACCATAAATTTAATCATATGAGATGGGAAATGAGATCATGCTGTTTCCTTGACAAAATTATTAGAAGTTATCAACCAAAGCTAGAGAAGTATACATGATTTCTTTCCCTAAAAAAATGGTATGATTTTTTAGTTATAATGAAAACCGAAAACAACTCGAGAGTTTTGTTAGATTTTGTTTTATTTCATAGTTAGATGTGGCATTTTGGGTGCACACTATCAAACTTTGCGTCTAGCAAGAAGTCTTTTAAGACATCACTACCACAAAAAGTTGAACTAACAACAAAAATTAGAAACGGAAAAACAAAAATTACAAACGAAAAAAAATGTAAAATTAATTATTAAATTTTGCGTTTCTAACACTTAGCTACGGAATTGAAGAGATTAATTTTGCATCTTCAGTTTCTAATTTTTTTTTCCGTTATAGCAACTTTTTTCATTAGTTTGTAAATCAAAATTGGTTGAGTTTTGAAAGGTTTGGGTACACATATTAAAATGATATTAAACATAATAATTCTTATTATCTTATTAATGATTTTTTTAAGGGCATTAATATTATCTTATTAATGATGTTGATGTTGAAAATTTTATTTGAAGTTTGTACTGTTGGAATCAAAATCAAATTTCATAGATACATCGCTAATCAAATTGTTATTGTTGCATGATTATCATTGTTTTTTTCCTGAGGGAAATGATTATCAATTTATCATTGTTATTGTTGTATTGTATACGTTTTTTTTTAAGAAAAAAGTGAGTTGTCATATATTATGTTACAACCTGTCAAAAATATATATATTATGTTACAATATAAATTAAATCCTAATCAAATATGAACTATTTCCTAATCAAATATAAATTAAATAGCTAATTATAATATAGCTAATTATTTATAACAAAAGCAATACAAGGATGGCTTTCTTTTTTAGGTACAAGGATGATTTTTGACAAGTACAAGGAAGTTCATATTTGAATATTTATATATAAAAAAACATGCATTTCAGAAATCATTGTGTATCGTCTTTTCAATTAGATAAGGATACTCAATATTTGTTGTAAATTTGGACAAAACTCACATCAATACTGTAATGCCTAAAACAAAATTAATAGCAAACAATAACTAAAGTGACCAAACAAATCATAGACAATAAAAATAAGATAAAAAGAACGAACACCATGCTTATTTATCCGGTTCATCTTAAACTGATATGTTTTTTTTAATCTCTTGCCTTGAATAAGAGATCCAATAATTTTACTACTCAAGGTGTTTCTCAACCTAAGAATCTATTCCAAAACGAAATAACCCTAGTTAGCCACAATCCCACCTCATACTCTAAAATAAAAGAAACACTCTCTTATATAGTCTTGGTCTCCTTTTTTTTTTTTTTTTTTACAATTCTAAACAATGCCAGACTTTTTCAACATATATATTTTCAACCAACATCAATAATATATTAGCTAGAGATTACTTTGAATCTTACACCTTTAACTGATCAAGAACAAGGTCCTAAAACATAATGGAGTTAGCTGAGTCGAAGCATGCTAGATCATTAAGTAGAAAATATATGTGTTGTAGTTATTGAAGTTGTATTAGTGCCCCACGCTATTTATATTCTTTGAGGTATAAATGTGTTTGAACATTCTTATTCTTTAAATTAACTTTTGAGATGAGATTCAAACCAATTTAACATGGTATTAGATAAAGTCAGAACATCAAATTAATTACATATTGGAATGTGGGAATATAACACATGACTCATGCTTGACGTGAGGGTCAATATTGAAGCTGTATTAGAGTTTCACATTTTTTAGGTTTTTAGATTGTTTGATGTATATATGTGATTGAACACCCTCATCCGCCGCCTTTTAATCTATGGTTGTGATTTTTGTTGCATAATCAACCTCCAAGGGCCCCCTCAAAATCCACCATAACGAATTTGTGTTTTGGTTATTCCATCACTGTTCAGTTCGAGATGCAAGTCTTTGTTGGTATTTTTAGTTTGTTTTGAATTAATACTCCGTGTAATGCTGAAATATCTGAAAATGACTTGTTTTGTGTGTATTTTGAGTAAAAGACTTATTATGATCATCACCAAATTCTAACGATAATAACCCTTACTGCGAGTTATTTAGTTTGATATTTTGTAAAAAAATATTTTCAAATATTTTCTATTATTATGAAACTAGAAATTTATATCATCCTATGACCCATTTTAAGGAAAGTGAAATGCAATGCGGCCAGTGGCCTCTGTTTGGTGGTATGATTAGATAATTTTATGAGTTTAGTGGCGGTGGATCGATAGTCCAAAAATAATTTGTATACAATCAATCCAAATATTTAGTATTGTCACGTCAATTAAAGTTTTTAAATTATAAGTTAATTCTGAATATTTTAATTAGTTGTATGTATAAAGTTGTTTTAAACTATCGAACCACCATCATTAAACTCTAGTTTTATTCTAAATTGGATTTTACCAAAATTGAATTTACAATGATTCTGGTTAGTTTGTCTACCGACAAACAAAAAGATAATATAAAAATATATATGTCCCAAAACAAGTGCTAGAAGAATTGTTGCCAAATAAACTAAGTTGTAATTCTGACAAAAAATACTAAGATTTAATTGCCAAATCTTCAAAATTTGTTATCTCGAATATACATATCCACCGTACCAAGAATTGTACTATTTAAGCAATATCCTTAAACTTGTCAAGAAAAAGAAAGAAATATCCTTAAAGATGAACTATGCGGAAAAAAGAGTATGTTGGAAATTTTTTTGGCTGTGTATTTAGAATATTTGGATGTGTATAAAATTAAATCTATGCTTTTCTAGTATAATCACTAAAATTAGTATACCGGATTATATTCCTTGGATCACTGTGTCAACCAAACCATATACTAATATAATAGTGACAAATATCATAAACAAAGGAATATGTATGTAATGCATTTGCAAACAAAGATGAGGGAAAGAATACTGAGTAAGATATAAAGAGCTCTATTAAGATATGTGGGCTCCATTGGTTTGGTTAGTATAATGGATCAATTTAAATGGATAATTAAAAGCAATTTGATTCTCTTATTTTCATTATTTTTTCTTTGTACTTCAAATTGTATGTCAAATGAAATATACAAGCTGAGTTCATTTTGGTGCTTTTGCTAATTTGCTAGGTCCAAGTTTCTCTCAAATATACGATCCCCTTGAGATAAGATAATATGTATTCCTTAGGACTATGATATTTTTAGGTGAAAATTAAGATCTTGGAAGGACCTATTTGCAAAGAGAAAGAGGCAATCATATCCATCTATTTATTATACTGCAAATAACATCATAAGGGTCCCTCCATGATTTTTCTCTTGACTGCACACCATAGAATTAGTTATAAACGTGAAGCCTAAACCATCATCTGATTAAGATACTTTATAAGGGCCAAAGATTTTTCATGCTGATGCAGGACCCACATGATGCCGAGGCCCTTTTCTTTATTCTTTCTTACATATATAATGTGAAGCTACATTATAAGATGTGTACCAATACTTTATACTACCCTCTAATAGAAATAACACAAGGGCAAAGTTTATGGAAAAAGAGAAATTAAAAAGTATGAATTTAATTAACATACACTCTTGGTGGTAATTAGCTTTACACTAACATTTAACTGAAGCCATTTATTTTTTCATATCATTTTAAAAAATACAGTTATATACTCTCGAAAACATGATTCAGTTTATAAGTGGGAAGAAGTTTGATATATTAAAAACGGAGTTTGTACCTAATTTGCATGGAATACTCCTCTTCTTTACGCCAAATATGTGTAAGTTTTGTTGTTAGGCTCTCTCATAAAAAAAAGTTGTATCAAATTAAGATGATACAGCACAATAGTAATTTTGTACTGTATTTCATTATAAAAATGAATTGTATATAGAATTTTGTATCCAGTAAATCCGATTAATATTACTATATCCCCATTCCCTGCCCCACAAAAATTGTAAATTAGTTTGCTTAAACAAAAACAACATATATTTATTTTTAGAGGGTCTTTATTTAATATATTATTAATGTTTTAAAAATGTAATTTGTATATCATACATAATTAAGGTTCTATTAATTAATAAATAAGAAGAGGAGGAGGTGGTGGTCCATCAAGTACGTATGCTCATTTTCCTTGATTACCAAGCAACCTCCTAATAGTAATAGTATTGCCCCCTGGCCTCATCTCTCTCTGCACAAAACATTCATGCCAAAAGCATCATGATCAGCACTCCAGCTCAAAACCCATGTGAGTTTCTATCATCCTTTTCCCTCTCTCTCTCTCTCTCTCTCTCTACATCTGACATTAATTGGTTATGTGAAAATAATTAGAATGTAAATAGGCTCATTTTGTGAATTTATTAATACTTTTTGTTCCAAGCTTTGCCTCACATCACTGACACGTATTAACCGAAAGTGAGTTTTTACATTTTGATCAATAAGCGAGTTTTTACATGTAACAATAAACTGTGAAATGAGAAATTGATAAATTTCTGTTGAGACAGAGAATTATTAAACTGTTTCTATTGATGATAAAAACCATAAAACCGTAACAATATTAAATTGCTCATTCCAATATTGACTTGAAAATTACGCTTGACCTCTCTTTGATATTTAGATATTTTTTTGTGTCTTGACTTGTTTGCAAATACATTACACCCTCGTTATGTTCCCTTTTAATTATCGTTTTTTAGAAGAAAAATCATGTTTTTTGGGTTAAAAGTTCAATGTCATATTAACAATTATTTGGTTAAAAATACTTTTAACTATTTATTGCAAATTGGTGGAGTTCAGTGATTTATAAGCAGTTCAAGTCTCATAAATATGTGATCATGAATTCAATATTTGGTTATGCATGTGAAAATTTTAGCAAAAGTAAACTATTTCAAACACTTAAAGAGTTTTTTGCAAATGCGCGTAGAGCATACTTTGAGAAAACAAAAAAAAAAACATTATTTATAGGTTCATTTTTTGAAAGATTATAGGTTCATAAATACCCCTTCTTTCCTCTCAAAAAAGAAAAATACCCCTCCTCTTAGAAAGAAACTACAAGGCACGTAGAGATATTGAATCATAAGTACATGTGAATATATACAGTTGAATCAGATTTCATTAATTACTCCACTTTTCCTCTATACTTTGAGCATCAATTAATTTTATTCCCCCTATTGTTTTCTAATACTATATTGTTAGTTTAATATAAACCATTTCAATTTAATAAAAAAAATGATAAGTAGTTTATAAAATATTTGAACTCCGTCACTTTAGTCCTAAACACTATAATATAAAAATGATAGATGTTACCATGAATTTAGCTCACTTGAAAAATAATAATGCATAATATATATCGAGATCTGGTTTGAATCACAAACACCTCATTTATTCATCTTTAAAATGAATTTCTATAGTCTTTAGAATACTTAACAAAAAAAATTTATTTAGCGTCCAATTCATTTTTTTATCATAGACTCCAAAATTAATGGACACGTGTAAGGTTGCAAGTCATTCTGACGAAATCAATGAAATTGAAAACTCAAACTACCAAATAAAAAATTATCCATCTTTTTTAGTTTGGTTCAAAAACTGAACTAAATGAAATCAAACGAGATTGATTCAGTTCCTAGGTCTAGAAAGCCCACTTTGAGTTTGCTCAGACTAGCGAGTAGCGACCTCACATCAAAACAATATTTTTATTCTAAGATTATAATTCCCATTTCTCAATTGCTATCGCTTTAATGGGGTATATATAAATTTTAAACTTTTCATTTATATAAACTAACGAATGCTCTACCAGCATTGGTTAAGGATTCATTAAAAAAAGTTTTATCTTCAAAAAACAAATTGTTTCTTTGATCAATGCAATAATTACATCGCTTGTTGATATAAACTTACTATATTTAGTGCTCTAACCAATGTCCTAAGAGCGTTTGTTAGCATTTTTATATACTCAAAACTGAATCAAACCGAAATATTACACCTCTAACTAACACTTAAACATTAAAATTTAGTTAGCATTCAACTATGTAACCTATAAAGTGCATTTTATTTGCTAAAAAACGGAAGATTAGATTGGGTAACTTTTTTTTTGAGAGAGTTGGACAACTTTTTTATACCCTGTTTGATCAAAGGACTAGAAAAAAATAACAATTTTTGTCTTTCACTAAACCATGTGACAACTTTTTGTCAAGAGTACAAGACTATAAAAAAATACCAAAATACTTTTTTCTTTTATTTTCAGTCTTGTCTTGCCTTATACTGTAATTTCATGTATTGCATTGTATAGTATTATTTTTTTAAATCAAACGCACACAGTGTCCGTCTGCACACTTTTTCAACATAATAACGAACAAAAATGAATTTAGTGTTGGTATTTTGGACGTGAAAATAGAAGCTATAAACGTCGATGTTTGGGTTGACGCTAAATACTGAAGCTAAATTTCTGTTTACTTACCGTAGAAGGTAATTTGATTTTTTTTTTGAAGGAGTAAGTGATTTGAAAGTTGTCATGTTAGCTTTTTATAAACTTTAAAAGAAATCACATTAGTATTAAAAAAAAGTAATTTGTTTTAGAGAGATAGTGATATTTAAAACACTAAATTGACTTAGTTTTATTAATTAGTAATATATCTGTAGCTATTTGTGGTTTAAATATTAATTATGGAGTTTAATAGTGATGAGCTGACGGTTTAAAATAACTTTGCACACAACCAATCAAAATATTCCAAATTGACACATAAATTAAAAATATGAATTGATGTAGTGATTCTAAATATTTTTATTTTTATTTTTTTTGGTCAAATGATTCTAAATATTTTAATTGACCGTGTGTTTATAATTGTTTTAGACCGTCAACCCACCACCTTAAAACTTCTAATTATGATACAATTTCAATTTTTTTTTTACAAATTTTGTTTCAACTTTCAATTAATAATCTTTACATTTTCTAATACTTATCTTGCAGTCGTTGTTATACATTTTTTTTTCTTTCTCTGCCTCATATAAATTAGAGATTTTATATCTTTTCCCTGATAATTTGTTAAATATGGATCTCCAAATGAAGTTTAGACATAGACACTGACCATTTTTATTAAATAAATGAATTTTATAATAGTAAAAAAAGAAATAAAGAGAGTTAATACAATAATCACAAAGTTTTATCTCAGTAAGTTGGATCAACTATATAAATCAAATTACGTCATAATAATCTATCATAAATCATATTTCGATCTAACTCATTTAGATAGAGTCCATATTAGATGCACCCCTTTATTCTTCAAATAAAAGATACAGGGGGTGGCTGGCTGGCAAGAGTGCTACTATTGGAGAGTATAGAAGAGTGAAGAAAAAACCAAGCGGGTTTTATTTGTTTGATAGTATCTTTTTCTCATATAAACCGGCTTTATATACGCGGTTCACAAAATTATATATCATATTCATAGGATTTAAATAAAGGTATGGTATGGTATGGTATGGTATGTGTGAGTATAGAAAACAAACAGACAACTTTTCCTTTATTTTTCTTCTCTCACTGCCTTGCCTTGAGTCAGTTAAAGTAGAGAGCAAATTCTGGTGTTTTATTCCTTCTTTAAAGCACCTTAGTTTATATCTATCTACCACCTCAATCTTATTCTAACAGTTTCTTCCTTTCTATCACTTTCCTTGTAAGTAACTGCATACTAGTTATCATCCCTATCCTACACAGTTCATTGTATGGATCCATTTCTTTTATATTCTCAGTCACATATATATGTATGCTTGAGAATTATTATTTTCCAAATTTTAATTTCTACATGATTATAGTTTGTATGTATCATCCAGTTTTCTTAATTTTTATTGATTTTGTAGGAGAATTTGAGCTTTGAAGTCTGATCTAACATATCAAGCTCTTGAGGGTGATTATGCTAAGTGGTGTTGGAGTACTATTTCATAGTAAAAGAATTCCAATTCAGCAAAAAGAGCTTCTTAGTATTATTATATTAATAAAGTTTCATCAAAGGAGATGATGAATAATAATAATAAGATGAGCAACGTTAGTAGCTCTGATCTCATAGATTCTAAGCTGGAAGAGCACCAGTTGTGTGGATCCAAACACTGCCCTCGCTGTGGACACAAATTTGATCAAGGCAAGCCGGTAAGTATCATCTCTCTAATACTCACGGCGGTTGCGGCTACGCTGCAAACCTTTTAAAACTATGGTGACATAATTTAATGGTGTTTATAATCCCTTTTCTCATTTAGGTAGCTATTACTAAAGTTAGTTTTCTTCTTTTTTTCTTTTAATTATATTCTCTCTGTCTTTCTCTAATATTCTCCTTATTGATTTCTCTCCCTTTAATTGCTTTTTATTTTTAATTTGAATTTCAATGGAACTAACAGGATTGGCTAGGTCTACCAGCAGGAGTGAAATTTGATCCAACAGATCAAGAATTGATTGAACATCTTGAAGCCAAAGTTGAGTCAAAGAACATGCAGAAATCACACCCTTTGATTGATGAATTCATTCTCACTATTGAAGGAGAAGATGGAATTTGTTACACCCATCCTGAAAAACTTCCAGGTTAATTAATTAATTCCCATTATTTCAATTACTACAAACAAAAAATGAAATATAAATTTAAATTCTCAGTTAGGTTTTAAATTAGCTAAGAAAATAGTTTCTTAGATATTTATTATATTATATATAAGAAATAAACTTGAGCAAGAGGGTTTAATTTGTCTTATATATTGTTCACCTAATTAAGTCACCTAACTTTGATTTTGGCAATGAATTTTCAGGAGTGACAAGAGATGGATTAAGCAGACACTTTTTCCATAGACCATCAAAGGCATATACAACAGGAACACGAAAGAGGAGAAAGATTCAAACCGAAGAGTGTGACTTACAAGGAAGTACTGGAGGAGAAACAAGATGGCACAAAACTGGCAAGACCAGACCTGTTATGGTTAATGGTAAACAAAAAGGTTGCAAGAAAATTCTTGTTCTCTACACCAACTTCGGCAAGAATCGTAAACCCGAGAAGACGAATTGGGTGATGCATCAATACCATCTTGGTCAACATGAAGAAGAGAAAGAAGGAGAGCTTGTTGTTTCAAAGATATTTTATCAGACACAGCCAAGACAGTGTAATTGGTCTGATAATAATCAAAGAGTAATTAGTGCAACAACAACTGGTGAAGGAAGTGGTGGAGAACCTAATTATAATATCAATGGAAGAAGAGATAGTGGAAGTGGAAGTTCTTCTTCTAAGGAAATTGTTACTCATAATCACAGTCAGATTCATAGAGATGAAATGTCTGCTGTTGTTGGTGTCCCTAGTCCTTTAACAAGCTTCACAAATGCCTTGGATATTCAACACCTTAAATCTGATCATTTCGGCTTCATCCCATTTCGAAAAAGCTATGATGAGGTAAGTTAATTACATATATTACGTAGCAGACACACACGCTTCGGATTGAACACATGTTTAGTGTCCAACACATGTACATATCTGACACCGACATACATATAGTTACATACAACCACTTTCATTTTTTCAAATTATCGCTTGCATCAATGTCTTAGTTTGTAATTGTTTCATATAAATCATCCTTCATTAAACTCACTTCATTTTTTTTTATAGAGTTAAACTCACTTCATGTCAACATCATCATATCATAAAGTGTTTTTTTTTTTTTTGAGGGAAATCATATCATAAAGTGTTACAAACACCAAAATTAGAGATAACATTTTTCCTCTAATGCTTGTTCAAAAAAATTATTTTTCCTCTAATTTTTATTGGTAATTTAAATTTTAATAAAGCATAGCATTTGATTGGAACATGGATATATAAGGCACGTTAATTCTAAAGAAATGAACGTGATGTTTTACTAGCAGCTATACATTATTAACTTTATAATTATATGAAATTTCAACATTCGGTTGGTAAGTATATGCTTTTGCACAAAAAGATGAAAGAACATGCATGAAATTAAGGGTTAAGGAATGTGTAGATCGAGTGTTGACATGATTAATAAACATTGCTTGCATACACCGCAACATTAAATTTGTATGGACCTGACCAGATGATAAATCAGTGTCAGTAGCTAGCTAACCAACGTTCGTTTAACCACCTAGCTAAGAAAAGAAAATGTAACATTATAAATAAATAAATAATAATGAATATAGTTTTGATGATGATTGATACAACCATTGTAGGTTGGAATAGGAGAAGGTTCTACAACAAGAGAAATGCAAGCATCAGGAGGCTCATGTGATCAGGAAGTGCATGAAAGACAGCATCATGTATTAGCACATCATCATCAACAGCAGCAACAACATCATCAGCAACAGCAACAGCAACAGCAACGTCAACATGAGCATCATGTGCACCAACAGATTAGTGCAAACGCAGCTTTCCATATAAGCAGGCCTTCCAATCCCATCTCCACTATCATTTCTCCACCTCCCCTTCACCACACATCCGCCATCATCCTTGATGACAATTCTTACCATGTTTCAAGAATCATGCTCCAACAAAACGAAAATTTTCAGGTATGTATGTATGTATTCATCATCCAAATCAGTCTTCTTAAATATGCTTCTTGTAGTTTTTTCCTTTAATTATCTAAACAATTGAGACATAATTCATATCACGGTAGAGCTCAGCACACAATCACGATTGCATCGCTAGGAATAAATCAAAAAAACTATAGTGGGGGCAAAAAATTAGCATATAGTATTTTTATAAGATTAAAGGTTCAATGTGACACTTAAAAAAATACCATGACAAAATTGAAAGTTACTGATTTCTTCCTCAAAAAGTTTAAACCGTGAGTCAAATTATTATATTTTTATTAGTACTAAAATATCTCTAAAAACTATTCATTTATGAAATTTTTAGGTTTTTTAAAAGAGAATGGGGCAACACCTACTTATTTATCGTGGCAAAATAAAAGTTTAGTTGATTTGTTATTTGAAAAACATCTGGGGGCAATTGCTCCTATTTTATTTAATGTACTCCTTTCTAGATCGTCAATTTATTGTTGATATTGTGGTTGTAGCTCAATAAACTTGACGTGAGGCCTATATCCTTGATGATAGATCTTTTAAAACCTTTATTAACTTAAGAGAGTTAATTTTACTCCACGACTTCTTAAAATTCACAACCTGTTCTTTCCAATAGAAAAAAAAAAAAGTATTTGTTCATTTACCAGACAAAAGATCGTGTCTTTTTAGAATTTACTCATGAATTTACACAACCAAATACATGTGGAAAGTGAGAAAAGAGGTAGGTCTATTAACTTGGTGCAAATTAATGGGCCACTCATCTCAATATGTTGAACCAAAATGGGTTGATTGTGCATGGTATGGTGCACAAGCTAGATTCATTCATTTATACTAGGAAAGGTTTTATATATGTGGTTGCCAAATAACAAGCATGAAACTGTCTAATCACTTTTTGATTGTCAATTGTCATCGATGGATCAAACACAATGATTACTTAGAATTTGATTGATATGTTGAAAATTGATGTATAATATGTATCCACATGGCAGCAACAGCAGCAGCAACAACATCATAAACTAGGTGGTGGAAGGTCTGCGTCTGGTTTGGAGGAAGTCATTATGGGGTGCACTTCAACGTCGTCTGATATCAAAGAGGTCAGAAACAAACTTTTTGACTCGGAAATATATACTATCAACTTTGTTTATTTCTCATAATAATGCCCACTATGGAAAGAGAAAAGAGGGTCAAGAAAGATACTATTAATAGAAATTAAAACAACCTATTTTTTATAATTAAAGACTAGAAGCCATTTTCATCTTCATCTTTATTATCTTTATATCTTTAAAATGTTTTCACATTTGATCAATCAAGTTGTATTTAAATTAAAGACTAGAAGTCATATTCATCTTCTTTTTTTCTCTCTCTTTAGATCTTTAAAATGTTTTCATAATTGTATATCTCAACACACTACTATTTAATTTCTTTGCATTATAGAAATTAATGAAATACAATGATCATATATATTTGCATTTTTGTAAAGTAGAAGCTAGTTTTTATTAGCTATTTCACACAAGAAAGAAAGATTGCAAAAAGATGATACAGTACTACTAGTGACATAATCATGTATTTTTGCATTCCTTGGTCTTGTTTGTAAAAATGCTCAATATTAGCTTTTGACTATGATGACGTGGAAAAAAGGACCAGTCAATTTCCATTGCATTGTTTTCTGTGTACAATATTCCTCAGAGTTTGAAATATATTTTTCATTTGAAAAAGCTAACCCTAATTAATCTTCTTTTCATGATGATCTTCATTACACTTCTCACAGGAGTCATCTATTAGAAACCAACAAGAAGCTGAGTGGTTGAAATACTCTTCTTACTGGCCAGTCGACCCTCATGACAACAACCATCATCATCATGATTAGAATGAAGGAGACAACAAAAATAGACCCAAATAAACAAAAGACAACATCATTGTCATCATCATTCATGCTTGAACCATACCTCAACTCACTTTCGAACAAAAGCCAAAGTAATCATCATATCCATCCTAGTTATTTTTGCTCTTTTTTTTTCTTTCTTTTCCGGTTTATGAACTTCGGTGGCTCTCATTTTTCTCATTGGAACACTAACTGTGTGCAACGGAACAAGTTTTGGAAAGAAAGTGACAAAGAACAAAGGGGAAAAGAAAGAAAAATCAAAGAAGAAAAAAGAAAAGAAAAAAAAGGAAAGAAAAGAAAACAAGCAAAGCTGCTCTCCCTCGTGACACCACATAGAGGGAGAACGACCTAAGACTCAAAGTTTCTACTGCATTAAAATCATCCCTACATTAATATCATTATTATTATATTATTATTATTATTATATCATCCATCATATTATTTATATTTATTTTATTATCATTTTAAGATGCTTGTATAAGTTTTGTCAAAAAGAGTTGTCTGTATAAGTTAATTTTTTTTTTTCACATCAAAAAAAAAATATATATACCATTGAGTTTGTGCATATTGTAAACAATATATGTGTTATCATGAGTTTATTATGTATTATCATGAGATTTTGTAGTGTTATTTACAGCATAAGAGAAGATGATAAGATTTTTGCATCAAAACAAGTTCATGATTGGACAAGTTTTGTGTCAAGCGATATTGAGATATTTTCCTTGCAATATAATTTTTTTATGAAATTTAAGTAAAAGACATTAGTTTGTGCCAAACTCTAGCTTTTTATGTATTTTTAGTAATTTTTTTGTCATGTTTTTAAAGTTTAGAGAGGAATCATTTAACTTTTACTTTATCTTTTAGAATTTATTATCAAGAACTTCACGTGGAACCTTAAGAACTAATGGAATTTTAAGAACCAACGTGGCTTTCTTTGTAAAGCAGAATTTTTTGTTATTTAAATTTTTTAAAATAAAAAATTATATTATATTAATTTTATTCATGAATGTTAGCTCCCATATTTTAAATTTACGTTAAAATACATTCTAAAATATTTTATTTAAAATATTTTTTTATAAATTGTACATTGTAAAATTAAGATAGTCTATGCTGAATTTTACATTAATTTGTCAATGCTAGAATAAATTTATCAGAGAGAAAATTTGGAGAAAAAATATGAAAAATATCACTAACTTTGTCACTAAATTTTGATGGAGAAAAAATTAGAGAGATCTTTTAATTTATTTCATTTCTTATTTTGACCGATAATTTAAATTTTTATGTTAGTAATTTTTTTACATTTTATTTATATTTAAAATATTTTAAACAATTAATAAATGAACAAATATGAAATTCAACAAAAATGGGCCTGTCGAATATGATCCTTCCTAAAAGAGTCAAAATGGGTTTGTCTAACATAAGTTTCATATGTATCAAACAATTCTGTAACATTTTAACGATCAGACATAGTATATAAAAGATTTTAAATAGAAAAAAAAAAATCAGAAATTTTATCATAAGAACTAAAACAAAAGATTTATTAAACAAAGGTTAACTAAGTAAATGGTTCCTATAGATATTCATAATTTTGTTTTTAGTCTCTACAAAATAAAATCACACTTTTTAGTCCCTGGGACATTTTCCTTTAGTATTTTAGGCACAAAAAATACTGACGTAAATTTTTTACAGGGACTAAAAATGTTGATGGAAAATTTTACAGGGACTAAAAATAAAGATGGAAAATTTTACAGGGACCAAAAAGTGTGATTTTATTTTATAGGGACTGAAAACAAAATTCTGAAAATTTAGGGACCATTTACTTAATTAACCCTTAAACAAAATAGCTTTTATCCAAAAATTCTAACTCAACGGACAAACATGGCGAAATTTTTAGGATAGATATCCTGACTGAATTTCGAACTCCAACTACTTCATTTGTATGTGTGAGTTTTCAATAACAATTGTCATTTCGTATAATTAAAAAAAATAGTTTTTTCCCACTTAAACCAATAGGTGTGGTTTCCTCTCTTTTCTTTAGAGAAATGTTGTCTGACAACCTTACGGTTGTCCAACACCATATATTTACCATGTATAAGTACTATTTCATTTTTTAATTAGTTATTCTTTCTTTTATATTCAAATCCTTTGTTATAAATTGTGTATTTTTATAATGGTTGTTAAATAGTTGTTGCTTTTTAGAAATTTCGTAACATATCATGCCTATGTGTCTTAAACTTTGATATTTCGTCTAATTTGAATTGAAGGATGCAATTAAGTATCGATATTTTGAGGGTTTATTTTTTGATTGGCAAAAATATTGAGTTAATTAGTTTTATCTCATATATGCATGCTTATGAAGTTATGATCACTACACACAGCATTCTTTACGCTACGACCATGTACGTACTGGAACCAGGCCAGCAGTAAATTGCAACTTCCTTTGAGCTTTTACTGGTGCTGAGATGTTTTCCTGATAAAAAGAAATTTAACTTTAGGGGATGAGTTCCAAGAATATCTTTTTTAGTTTTTATGGGTCCATCATTCACTGACCAAAGGGCACAAACGACACACACTATCTTTTCTGTTTTGAATTTTAACTTATTATTAATGTTTGAAGGCATCTACGTGTATGTCATCATGTATATATGTACTCATGGAAATAGAGGGAGCTGATTTCAAATTTTCCTATCCGAATATTTTCAGTAATCTTTAATTTTGAACACAACGTGTATAAGTTTACATACGCAAGGTTCTTTTAATTTTATTAATTTGTTTTTCATAAAAGAGAAGAGTGTGGTACTAACTAGGAGACAGGCACATCTTTATTTGCTTTATTCTGCATTAGATTCGAACTTTTAATTTCTTGCTGTATTATTAGCTATGGTATAGTATTTTTGATGGACATGTAACATGTTATTAATGCTTTATTTTTCTTTCAAAGGACATGCATGCAATAAAGCTAAATATCAAGATAAACGGGGGAGGGGGTAACTTCATAGGTAGTTTCTGAAGGGAATAATTATTAAAGACAATGGAATATTGAATAGAGAAATAGAAGACAAGAATAAACTTTTTAGGTTCTTTTATATATGTCAGTGTACTAGCTCTTTTAAAATTACTGTATACGTCGAACTCCTATCTTCCCTGAGTGCATGAAAATGACATTTCACACTATTATATATATCTAAATTAATTTGCATATATGGCACCTACTACCTATAAACTTTGCTGGATCTCTTACAATCATATAATTGAAGAATCTTAAACTATTGTTAGTACTCTTAAGTCTTAAGAATTGATGTTATAATTAATTAAAATAAACAGCAATAGGATTACATGATTGGTCTAATTTGAAATTGAAAATATACCTTTTCACATTATATTCAAAATTTAAAGAAGGCCTAAAAAAGGTGATATTCAGTTATTATACTTTTATGGAAGATTTTGGATACTTTTGAAGGGGGCAACATAGCCAGAGATAGCATTTGTACTAGCAGTTTTATATGGCTTCTTGGTATGCCAGAGATTTGGTCCCTTAAAGAAGTCGCAAGAGGAATGGTAGTAGTGCAGAAACGAATATAACATAACATAATATGGCTCCTATCCACCTTTTTTAGATTCTTCCACAAGGGCCCCAACTTTGTGTGTCTGCTTCTATTTTACAGACCCCACTCTGCATTTCATTTGTTTAATTTTATTAATTAATTACACTTTAATTTGGATTTTGCAAGACATTATTGGCCCCTCAATAATTTTTAAACCCCTATTAAACATAAACAAATTTGTGCAGGGCCGGGATTCGAACCCCGGATTCCCCACTTCTCCACACATAATGTGTGTGAATCTAGCCACTAGGCTATCTGACCAAAAAAACAAAACATAAACAAATTTTATCCAATTGAAATATGTCTCTGGTCATTAATTTCATTTATTTTTCTACTAAAAAAATGTATTATTTCATAATCCATTCTCATTCATATATCAATGATTTATTTTTTAAATTCTTATATCTTCATTCAAAATGTTGTACGGTTTCACGTAATTTGGTGTAATATTTTTGGGAAATGTCTAAAGTTACAAATTTTACGGTTCCATTTTTAAATGTTGGCGTTGAAACATTTGAACTATGGAGGTGCAGGTAGCATGTCATCCATTCTACATGATTGCATAAATACTGCCTAGCTGATAATGTACCAGAAGTTACAAGGAGAAAATTGCTCTTCCCTTTTTAAAATTGTTCATTGACTTATATCAACAGTAGTTAACTGCCAATCAGCATTTTTCAATTGCAGTTAACTGCCGCTGCCACTTTTAAGATCGGTTGAATCGATTTAAAAAATGATTTAGCCGATCTTAGAAGTACCGCTGATATAAGGAAACGACCAATTTCATAAGTGAGAAGAGCAATTTTTTTAAAAGGATGGGCATGCATCAGAAGGAACTTAAACAATTTCCAAATATTTTGGCAAATCGCTCGTTTCATTCAGACTAGTAAGTTAATCCAAGAAGGAAATTAAACAATTTTCAAATATTTTGGCAAATCGCTCGTTTCATTCAGTTTGGTAAATCCAAGTAGAGACGAGGGAAAATAAGAGTATCATGTTTACTTGTTGAGTATTGAACAAAATTTTAATTACTTATGATTCCAGGCTCAACTGCACTTTGCTCGTGTTCGTTACTAAATCTAGACGAGCAATGACCTCACGTAACAAAAAGCTGTATCCTAGTGTGGTGGATTAGAGTGGGGCACTGCCGTGCATTTGTGGGCTACTACCAGCAGCAAAAAACAAACTAGCACCTACAAGATAGTAGCTCACCCGGTCACTCAAGATCAAGTATAGATCTTAGTATAATTCAAACAGTCATAAAATGTAGCTTACTTGTGACCTACTTCACACGGTTTAGTCGAACTGATTGATTTTTTTTTTGGTAGTGTGAACAGATTATAGTGAGGAGTAACATTAACACAGTTTAACTTGATTTATTGTAGTGAGGAGCATTTACACGCCCATTCGGCATTGAGCTTTTTCCCCCCACTTCCTATAAATCCGGAGGGATGTGATTTATAAGAAATCAGTGGGGGTAAAAAAAACTCTATTCAGCTGTTTTTCCTAGTACAACAGAAAATGCAAAAGACAAGTGCACCAATCTGCAACAGCCTCTTGAGCTTTGGTACAAATTAGGAAAGTGTAAAGAAATTGCGTAAGTAAAGACAAGTAACCATTTAGCCACCACCTGACAAATCCTATGGATTTCACACCAATAATACTTTATACTTGAACAAGGATTTCACTTGGATTAACAAACGTGCAAAAGTAAATATATGTACAAGATAAACTACATAATGTTCCTCTTTGACCTGTAAAACATCATCTTCCCTCTATCTTTCCATGCACCCTCTCTTCATGTAACACAGTTGCACCGACTTCGTGGGAAATTATTCACTTATTTCCAGTATCGTCTTCTGTACAGGCCACCTGCTTGACATTCGATGTGTCAAGTAGGCTTAGCAAGCACGTGACTCCGAAACTGGCAGTCGCCTTGTCATTGGTACACTACTACCAGATACTTTTAAGGAAGCAAACAGGCAGGATAGTCTTGCTATCATGGGCTTGGTCTTTGGCACTTTAGGAACAATAGCCAGCTCCATACTAGTATCAGATGTGCTATGATAGCCTTCAAGATCATCTTTCGTTATGACAACTGTGTCCCCGGAGGGAGAGTGTGGTAAAGGACAAGGTCTTTGCTTGTTGTAGTTGTGAACAGGGTCTTTGTAGTTTTGAACAGGGTCTTTGTTTGTGAGAACTGCATCCCCAGAGGGAGAGTATGGTAAAGGACAAGGTCTTTGGTTGTAATAGTTTTGAACAGCCTGCTTACAATACATGCAGAGATTATACAAAAACTGAATGCCTAAGAGAGAAATCATTACCATAAAAGTTTTAACAATTATTATATTGTGTCACTGGCCTTCTAGAAAGTAAAAGGGCACAACAACAACAACAAAAGAAATAGGTTATACCTTCCACTGTGACGGTGCTAATAGCACTCTTGGTCTTCGAGACCGCACGTACTCCAGGGCAGCAACAGGTGTCATATGCTTGTATTCAACCTGAAAAAACATGAGTAGATAACATGGAAATCAATCAGCACCTCAAAGCTTCAACAGATGCCACAACTTTCAGTGTGAAATATCAGGAATTTACCAGATAACAAAGCACAATTGTTGTACTCCTCCCCCTCCCAGCTTTACAGTGAACATAAGTTGTTTTACCACAAGTTGCATTATCTGTACCAAAATATGAAATTAAGACGCACACACACCCAAAACTTGTTTTCAGGATACAAAAATAGCATAGAACTACATTGATTGATGCCCCCCTTCCCAAAATTAAATAAAAATAAAAAACCCACGATGAATGAACTGCACAGCCCGGCTGATATCCACAAATGAAGGAGCAAAGAGATAATCCCTAGTGGGAATTACCAAATGATCGATCCCATGAGCCTGAAACAAAGCAAATAAACCAACATATCAGAAATAGTTTTAAACCATAGCAAAGGCATCATGAAACTAGCACGCTGATGTCAAAATTCATTATTCCCGTACTAATTTAAAGCACCCCAACTATATATACTCTTTCCACAAATTCCTAAATACAATCTTCCTATGTAACATACAATTAGCTTACAAAACGCAAAAATAACAGTCTAAAAAGCAAAAAGGGATACCACTTACATGATACAGCGACGATGGTACCAAAGTTTCATAAGGTTCATTCAAAGTAATTACACCACCAACACCAAGGTTCTTCAAGTGAGGAACATCTTTAGGGAACGGGACAGCGCCCAGCAACAAAAACTAGAAATAACAACAAACAAATGTTCAATAAAACAACAAATCACACCGCAAACACCAATCAAAGAACATTCATAACACGGTCACCCTAAGTAATAATTCATTTTCAAAATATCAATAATTCATTCTCGGCAAATAAAGCAATTTTTCATTATAATGTTTGGTTTCACTTCTAGAGGGGCCAAAATTGATTCTGAAGATGTAGAATTGATTCCGACATGTTTGTTGTTTTTACTATAATTGATTTTGCCTGCAGAATTTGATTATACTTAAGCTAGAATTTGTTGCTTTTGATCCTAAAATTGATTTTTACACACAAAATTAAATTTATAGTTCAACTCATAATGTAAAAAAATTAAATTTATAGTTTAACTCAATTTTACATAATCAAAAAACCAAACATACACTGATTCAGGATCAAAACAACGAAAAGTAAAAAAACACATCATAAAAGAAGATGCAGAAAGAGCAAAACCTCATCAATTTGATCCCACCACCGAAACTCAGTTTCAATTTTGTTGCGAAGCACATTATACAAAAGTGTTGGATAAAACAAGATCCGTGCACCTGCACCTACCAACGCTCTCTTTGCATCAACCCTAACAATTTGTCTCTCGAAATTCTCTTCTTCATACCTACTACACTCTGCATCCTCTAATTCCTCGATCTTCATCGCAAACGGAAAATTACAAAAAGTTTTGAAACCCTAAAAACACAACCACGATTCAGATTAACATAATCATATGCATTAAAACCCTAAAAATTGAAAAGGAAAAGATAATGAAATCAATGAAAGGAATCTTAGTTACCTTAATGCTAAATTTGGAAATGATTAGACGCAAGATCGAAATTTAGCGATAAATAGAAAATTGATGTGAGAGGATAAACAGGAAAATTTGAAGAGACGGTGTGGAAAGTGTTGGTAGAGTCGAAAGAGTAGAAACTAGAAAGGTCCCGAGTAGAGTAGGAATGCCCTCGGAATATGGTTTTACTACCTAAAATACCCTCTCGTTTGTAATGTAAAGCATATATATTATTAAAACATCAGTTTTTCTATCATGTGCAAATTTGCACATGTTAAGAAGTTTAAAGTAGTATGTTTATATTGAAACTTGTATATTTTCTATTAAATATATAATTTATTAATGAATAATTGTTGTTTTTCACTAAATAGTTACTATTTTTAGTTATTGCACATGTTAGACAAACCCTTAAAATATATCTAATTTAGGATTATTCTTTTGGACCGCATCTAATTTATTGTGAAAGAATATAGTAGTTTTTTTTTTTTAAATCTTCTTACTAGAGAAAATCACGTAGCATAGATGTAGAGAATTGTGAGTAAGCTTAAATATACTTTTTATCTCAATTTATTTTAAAAGATTGTCATGATCCCTTGATTTATGTAAGTTAACATTAAAATTGATAAATTTGATCAATTAACTTGTAAGTTAATGTAATTTGGCTCTTAACTTATAAGACCAAGTTGAGTGATAAAAATGTGTTAACTTAATTTTTATTTATTTTTATGTTAATATGTTATTATTTTCTTTTATTGACAAGATTTGAAATCTAGATTTTGAACTTTTTTAATTCCTTAACTCCATTAATGAGATACCCATCCTTTATTACATAAGATGAGAGACTAAAATGATTTATTTCATTGTTAAGGGACTAAATTGCGTTAATCACTTAGAGACACTCATGTAACTAATCATTGATAAGATTTTCAAGAGATATGAAATATTTCTCTCATCTTACATGTAGGTTGGGAGTGAATTTCATCATGTGAAAATCTCTGTAGTTTTCTTCTATGAAAGAATCTAAACCATTAAGCATTTCCTTTCTCTTAATTTCAACATCTAGATCATCTCCAATGTTTTTTTTTATTGACCAAGAGATGGGAGAGGATCCAATCCCAAGTTGGTTTTATAGGTTGAATTAGACTAAATTTATTTTTGGACTTCATGTGAACTCTAGGCTATAGTAGATGTATAACATGTACATTATATATACATCTATTATAGCATAAAGTTCACATGAAATCAAAAAAAAAAAAATACTCTACTCTATTGTGATTTCACCTTTATGGTTCTCAAGAATATTATAACGTTAAACAAACATATTTTTTTATATATCTTGAAATAAAATTTACATCTTTATGTTTCAAGCAATAAATTTGATAAACGTGAAACAAACACACCCCATGAACCTATTTTCTAAAATATATCGTCCTTGATGTTATTGGGGGAGGAATTATTCAATTTCTCAAAAAGAACACACGGATGCACATAAGTGGGCGTGGTTGATGAGTAGCATCACCTTTATAAAACGTGCAACACGTTTGGTGGCTACCATTATCAAATTCAACAACGTTCTGAGACATTCCATTTATGTAGGACATGGACAATTGGAAAGGGTAAAAGAGGGACAATAGCCATGCTTGCTTGGTCATGGAACTTAGCTGCTTTCCATTTGTAGACAAAATGGCGTGCGCTCTTCTTCACCATTGTTTTCAAACCAAACTCATTTATTCTAATGATTGTTTTCAAACCAAACTCATTGATTTCTTGACCATTCTCCAATCATTTTAGGCAAAGAAATTGAACATTGCATCCCAATAGAACTTTTAACTATGGATGTTCCAGCTCGACATAAAATTCCATCAAGTTATCACCTCAAACTCCAAATTATTTGAAAAAGAAGCACTCATACACTTTAATTAGGATTAGAGAGCTAAGTCAAAGTATTAAAAACTACTCGTTACATTCATGTCATTAACTTTAATCACATAATTTAAAAGTCAATTTTATTTTGAAAAAAAGAGAGACTAAATATCTCAACCTTTTTGGATTCCAATCCTCTTAAAGAGATTAAAGATCAAGCACTATGCACATAGCAGTCAATCACTCTCATGTACGGTAAATATGTTTCACTCTTTTGTTTTATAGTCTTATATGATTTATATTTGTTGATAACTTCGGATGTGGGAACTTTTTTTTTATGCTTCACGCTATCCTTTTTTAATTACTCACTCATGCATATGTGTTATTTCTTTATGCATACGACGTTGTTTTGCTGCATATGGTGTGTGTATATATATAGTTGGCTCGTAAATCATACAAGTCGGAAAAAAATGAATTTAATAAGTCGAATTATACATAACTCAAGTTCAATTTAATTATAATATGCTTAATTTTCAACTCAAGTCTAACTCATCTGGTTCATGAACTAAATTCAACATTAATTACCAAATCAAATCTCAAACTATTTTTAAGTTGGTTCGGTTCATTGCATATCTTAATCCACATGTTTTTTTTTTTTTCCTTGTAAGGACTGATGTTTGTATTAATGTTGTATTAGAAGTGGAGATCCAAATCTAGAGCTCCTTAGCCACCATTCACCAAACCCAACGTTATATTAACCATTAAGGTGTACATGTTGGTCAAACTATTTCGATAATTTTAGAAGTTAAATATACTTGAAACTTTTCACAAGGTTGGATTTTTTGAAGGGGTTCACAAGGTTGTATTGTGGCTACCATCTAGCAAGCATTTATCGCAACTTGAAATATATTGATATTGCTGGGTGGAAATTTAAAGGGTTTCAATTGTCCAACTAACCCATGTGCATCAATTAAGCTATAGGCTCTTAAACAAATACTACTATTGTGTTGTACAAACTACAAATCAAGTGAGACTAGAAAATAATGTTCCCCTGTCGCTGCAGTCCTTGCGGCTCGCACACAAATCTTGTGTCCCTTACTCCCTTTCAATGGTAAACTATGCGCAAAAAACAGATTAATCGATAATGACAATAGTATTTGGTTGATAAAAATGCTTATTTTATTCAAACATCAACTATCCATGATATACAGCATAGTTTGTGTACAAGAAGAATGCTATGGACACCACTGCATGTATACAGCATCACCAGTGTTTCTATCTATGATATTTCATATTGCTACAATCACCACTATCCATGGTTTTTTTTTTTCTGCCGACTTGAAAAGTAACAAAGGCTAATAGGCTACTATATAAATATAATAGGCTACTATATAAATATATCTCGTGTCAGACACATGCCGTGTTAAACATTAACATGACACCGACATATATAGGAGTTAATATCATTCCAATTGCGGTTACAAAAGTAATTAGTATTTTCATCATGAAAAAGATATAATTGACTAGTAATTATTCCAAAAAAAACTATCAATTCGGCAAAAAACCGCTCATGCCCGACAATGCAAGAGAAGCCATTGATAAGATAGTGAAAATCGTGAATATTTTTGACATTGGGATAACCATTTCGTCCATTTCGTCAAGATAAAGAAGACGTGGTTACACTGAATTATGTGATTTTCTGAATTTATCAACGGTGTCGGCGTATTGGTTCCGTATCCGTATTTGTGATTCGTAGATCTATGATCATACAGCATCCACAGCCTTCACCATTGTCTTGTCTATACTACAGCATCCATTGCATTGTTTATTTCTGCCGACTTGAAAAGCAACAATTGCTATTAGTATTTTCATTTTTGTTAGTAAAAAGCTATTCTATCTACAGTCTCTTGCAGAACTACCTATAATATTGATTTATAGATTCCCTTTGTAGAAATTCTGTTACAGACAATATTAAATGTGGATATTTCTCCAAATTGAAATTCGAACTTTGAATCAACATGTTACCTATATTTAGCTCTTTCCGCTAAACCAAATCACTGTTGGTCTATGTATTGAATATTTACCATCTCTATGAATTTATCTCCATCTGTATTTAGATTTAATTTAGAGTGAATCATTAAGTTTGTCTTTGAATTTGTAAGAATCGGCTAAAATCGTCCCTCAATTATGCGAAATATCAAATTAATCCCTGAATTTAACATATGTCAATCAATTTAGTCCCTCCGTCCAATTTGAGTGTTAACGGTGTTGACGTGCATGTTAACCTCTCATATGGGTCTCCATGTCAGATGCCACATAAGTAGGGATTAATTTGGCCGATTGTGACCAAAATTTTCAAGGACTAAATTGATTGATTTGCAAAAAATGCTTTGCTCTTTCTTCCCTAAATATATAAAATTTCCAACGGTTATTTCTTCCCCAAATATATAAAATTGGAACCCTAATTTTACAATCTTTAATCTACACTCCAAAATTTCTTCCAATAATTAGTGGTAACGTTATTCCCCAATTCAAAAAACTTCAAACCCTAATTATTTGACTAACTATCAAATTGATCCCTACATTATATTAAAAACCCATCAAATAAGTCCTTGAATTATTTAATCAGATATCAATTTGATCCTTGAAGCATATATGTGCAGAACAATGTAAAAAATTCAGAAGACACAACTTGACCCTTGGATCATATAGGACAACTTACAACTACTTCATTCACCCAACGAATTTTCAAATATATTGGGAACCAACTCCTTATGACAAACCAGAGCCACCAAAAGTGAGAAGGGTTGCAGGAAGACCAAAGAAGAACATGAGAGAGGATGACAATGAGGAACTTGTTTGTGAGAGTAGCATGAAGAAGACTTACAATTACATCAAATGTAGAAGGTGTGGATTGATTGGTCATAACTCAAGAAGTTGTGTGAAGCAAGGTGTTGATAGGAGACCAAAAGATTGAATTAATATTGAGCCAAAAGAAGAAAATGTTGAAAATGCAGAAAATGTTGTTGCTGAAAATGATGGGAATGTTGTGCGAGGAGATGCAGAAAATATTGGAAATGTTGTGCCAGAAAATTCAGAAAGTGCTGGAAATTTTGTTGCAAATGCTCAAAATGCTGACAATGCTGTTGCAAATGAAGTTGTGCCTGGACAAGTATGACTCTTAAATTTTAAGGATCGATTTGTTAGTAAGTGTAATAATTTAAGGACTGATTTAATTGAATATGTTATAACTTAGGGACTGAATTGATTGAAAATGTAATTGCAGGGTGTTACTACAAGACGGTATGGCATTAGAGGACCAATTATTTTAAATGAGAGGCCTAAGCAAACAACAGTCAGGGGTCCTGCACCAGCACATCCAACTGCTCCTGGCTTTATGGTTCATCCGGTTCAACCTAAATTCATGGATTTTATCCTAACTCCCAAAATCTCAAAGAAGTGATGCTTGATGGTAATGTATTTAAAATATGCTTTTGGAAAAGTAATATTTAAACTTGTTTGAATTATACCTCATAGTTGGGTTTCTTTTTGCCAATGTAATATTTAAGACTTATGACTTGTTAATGCGCCATAGTTGGGTTGCTTTTGCCTATTTAATATTTCAGACTTAATACTTATGACTTTTGTCTATGTAATATTTTAGGATGAAGTTGTATCTTCAGACTTTTTTACATTGTTCTACACATATATGTTTCAAGGATCAAATTGATATTTGATTAAATAATTCAAGGACTTATTTGATGGGTTTTTAATATAATGTAGGGATCGATTTGATAGTTAGTCAAATAATTAGGGTTTGAAGTTTTTTGAATTGAGGAAGAATCTTACCACTAATTATTGGAAGAAATTTTGCGGATTTTGGAGTGTAGATTAAAGATTGTAAAATTAGGGTTTCAATTTTATATATTTGAAGAAGAAATAGGAGTCGGAAATTTAATATATTTGGGGAAGAAAGAGCAAAGCATTTTCTGTAAATCAATCAATTTAGTCCTTGAAAATTTTGGTCACAATCGGTCAAATTAGTCCCTGCTTATTTAGCATCTGACATGGAGACCCATGTGAGAGGTTAACGGCCACATCAGTACCGTTAACACTCAAAGTGGACGGATGGACTAAATTAATTGACATATGTCAAATTCAAGGACTAAATTAATATTTCGCATAATTAGGGGACGATTTTGACCGACCCTTACAAATTCAAGAACGAACTTAACGATTCACTGTTTAATTTAAATAGGAAAAGCTTAGCAGTAACATTAAATAAAACATTGATGGTTATTTGTGCACAACAGCTCATCACAGCTATTCAGCAAAAAAAAAAAACAAAAAAAAAAGCTTATCATGGATACTTCTGAAAAAGGCATTACTTGTGTTTTATATTTTAAAGGGTTAATTAAGTTTTTAGTCTCTGTAAATATCTGCAGTTTTGTTTTTAGTCTCTATAAAAATAAATCACACTTTTTAGTCCCTGCAAAATTTTCTTTTTAGTGTTTTTAGTCCCTGTTAAATTAAAATTTGTTTAATCATAGTTAAAATTTTAAATTTTTGAATGATTTTTTACATACTTGTTTAAAACATTATAAAACATTCCGCCGCAATAAGTTAGCTCAAAATTTTATTTTCAGGTCCAAATTTTCGTTAGTTTTGTCTTGAATTTTTGGCGTTTAAAAATAATTATATTTAATTCATTACATATTAAAAAATTCTAATTTTTTATAAAAGAGATTATTATAATGTTCTCAACATGTTTGTTAAAAATCATTTTAAAATATAAAAGTTTAAGTATGATTAAACAAATTTTAATTTAACAGGGACCAATACATACTTTTAGTCCATGTAAAATTAAAATTTGCTTAATATTGTGCATAAAATTTTAAATTTTTAAAAGATTTTTTACATACTTATTTAGAACATTATACAAAGTTCCTCCGCAAAAATGTAATTCAAAATTTTATTATTAGGTTCAATTTTTCATTGATATAATCTTGAAAATTTGGCTTTTAGAAAAATTCATATTTAATTCATTACATGTTAAAAAATTAAAAAAAAATTTAAAAGATTGTCTTACAATGTTATGAACATGTCTGTTAAAAATCTTTCAAAAATTTAGAAGTTTAAGCATAATTAAACAAATTTTAATTTAACAAGGATTAAAAACACTAACGGAAAATTTTGTAGGGACTAAAATGTGTGATTTATTTTTATAGGGATAAAAACACAACTGCAGATATTTGTAAGGACTAAAAACTTAATTAACCCTATTTTAAAATAGGGAAATGTTAACTAGTGCCCCGGGACACCGGTTAAGAGCTTTAAATAGTAACTTTTCATAAAAGTTTGTGTAATCAGTGCATTGGAAATTGAAAACTTTTAGATTTTGAAAGAAATATTTCTTTAATTTATCATGCTTAAAGAATGTTTCGGGAGCACTCGTTAAGATACCCTTTAAAATATATTAAAAAACATGAAAATTGACTTAATTGCTTTAATACTGACTCAAACTTTCAATTAATCATCTAATCTTATAAACACTGAACTCATTCAATAATTTAACTTTACAAATCTAAATCAACAGAAGTCAACATCTTGTGTGCTAAAAAAGTTAGCACAAAGCGTAGAATCAAAGGCATTAACATTACATAAACCAAAGAGAAAGTGACAAATGAGAAAACATGACACTTTTTAAAACCAATTGGCCCCATCAATCCATCACTCTGTGACTATGTGTCTGTCTTCCAGCAAGTGAGTGAACAGTCTTTACCAACACCCTTAAAAAAGAAACAAACTTTGCTATAAAAAAAAAAAAAACAACCTTAGTAGCATTCTGTATCTACATCCCAAAATGGAGAAGACCATGATTCTGTCTTTTCTCCACCTCCTTCTTCTCCTTCTCCCAAATGCAGCAAAAGCTGCCATCGGTATAGGCATTGGTGTTGGCATTGGCATTGGCAATGGCAATGGCAATGATGGTCCTAATCATAACATCCCAGGATCTTCAGGATCATCTGTGTCAAATCTAAACAATGCTTACAAAGCTCTTCAAGCTTGGAAATCTTCAATCACTGATGACCCTTTGAAGATTTTAGACACATGGGCTGGTCCTAATGTTTGTTCTTATAAAGGAATCTTTTGTGACACTACTAGTAATACTCCTTTTGTTGCAGGAATAGATCTCAACCATGCAAATCTCCAAGGAACACTTGTAAAAGAACTCTCTTTACTATCTGATACAACACTTCTCCACCTCAACACTAATAGATTTTCAGGTATAGTTCCTGATACATTCAAAGACTTCACATTTCTTCAAGAACTAGACCTAAGCAACAACCAACTTTCTGGTTCTTTCCCTATAGTTACTTTAAACATGCCAAGTTTAATTTACCTGGACCTTAGATTCAACAACTTCAAAGGGTCACTTCCTGAAGAGCTTTTCAACAAGAAACTTGATGCAATATTTCTCAACAACAATCAATTTAGTGGTGAAATACCTCAAAGCTTTGGTAACTCACCTGCATCAGTGATCAACTTAGCTAACAACATGTTGAGTGGAAACTTTCCAGCAAGCTTTGGTTTCATGAGTCCTAAACTAAAAGAGATTCTTTTTCTTAATAATCAGCTAACAGGTTGTATACCTCAAGGTGTTGGTATATTCACAGAAATGCAAGTTCTTGATGTGAGTTTCAATTCACTTGTGGGTCATTTGCCGGATACAATATCATGTTTGCAAGATATTGAAGTTCTTAATTTGGCACATAACAATCTTTCTGGTGATATATCTGATGTGATATGTTCTTTAAAAAGCTTGTTGAATCTAACTGTTGCTTATAATTTCTTTTCTGGGTTTAGTCAAGAATGTTCAAGGCTTTTCAATGTTGGTTTTGATTTCTCAGGTAATTGCATTCCTGGTAGGAATATGCAGAAACCTCAACCTGAGTGTTCAGTGATCCCTGGTGGTAATTTGAATTGTCTTAGAATTCCTACCCTAAAACCTCTTGTTTGTGGTACTTTGGCTGCAAGTATTTCTAAGTACACAAATATTCCTTCATCATCTCCATGATGATAGCTACTGTTTTATTTAGTGGTAGTAGTGACATTTTTATGGATTATTAGTTTATGCTACCAATTTAATTCATATAGCCTGTTAATTTTTTTTATTTTTTTATTTTTGTTACACATATTGTATTAGTGACCTAGACTTGGTTCACGGATAAGATCTGCCTTGATTTTGTGGGCAGTAGAGTTGTGTATTTTTTATGATGTATGATATTTGTGCCACGTGACATGCTTATTTGATCTTGTTACTTTAATCTGTTCAAGTATGACGGGTTCTTTAGATTACGCCTTCAGATTCATTCCCCCCATGGGATAAGTCCCTATTTGATTGCTTGTGACTTTTGACTGGTAATACTTGATAACAATGTAACCCTTTATGTTGCCAAGTCTGTGTTTGCATTTGCAATGACAAAAATTAATTTTGAATGAATTGATTTGCAAACAAGATTTTTGTTAAATGATTAAGAAGAGAAAGGGAACATGTATCTTACATACACTTGTTTCTGATTCAGAACACAATATCTTACATACACTTGTTGTCTTGAAGGTAAACGATACAATAGCTTTTTGTTTTCCACAAACTAAGGTTTCTAATAACTACCTCACATACCACAATTATAAACTGATCATCAATTACTGAAATAAAAATAGCAAATCAATGCTGGAGTGGAAATATGTTGGAGAGTCCAGCATCAATTAGGGTCAATGTTTCAAGACCACAAGAGTGAGAGACGTCATATCTCCATCCAACATCTTATGAGACTAATCATACAAAATCCCTAGTGTTTGGATCAATTATAAAGGTCAAGACCCTCTTATTATTAACCCTTTCCATCTTTTTTATCACCAAAGTTTTGAGAATATAAATATTGAGTTAACACCTCAAATAACCCTTGTAATTTGGGTGAGATATGAAATAGCTTTATAAAAATATAAACACAAGATTCTGATCCTGTAATTTTGGATTTCTCATATTTTAACTCTTTACAGATGATACTTTCAGACATTTTAATCTTTTACAAGACAATTTTCATACTTCGCCCATTTTATTTTAACAGGGGTTATTTTTAGACCTTACCCAAATTTGAGGGGTTATTCGAGATATTAACCATAAATATAAATAATAATGTGATATTTGGTGGATCCAATACACTTTAAAACTTTTCAAAATTATAGTAATGGAGAGATAAAATAGAGTCATAGCTCCAATTACAGGATGTGGGAAACTCATGCTTGAAGCGGATATCATAAGGTTCAAGTTTGAGTGATTAATCTCACAACTACTATGAATGGACTAAATATTTGATACGTAAAAGAGACGACACATAATGTTTTAAGGTTTTGAGTGGAGATGTGACGTCTCATTATCTTGTGGTGAGCTTTGGTTAGTTGTTGCTCTTGACGATCTCTAGGTCTTCCCAACAAATCATTTATAGTTGAGACTAACTAAACATGGCAAACTCGATTTTATACCTCTAAAATCAATCTCCACTCCTCTAAGAATGAAACCACACTTAAATCACAAGAATACCCAACACTGGGAATTGACTTGCCCTCATGCCAATTGAATCATATAATTGAGGTTAGGAAACTATAGTTTGTGATGAACTATGGAAACTAATCTTTTTAAGAGTATGCAAATGAGAATATGGATATGTGTGCACTTCAAATGATATGCCCTAATGGTTTTTTTTTTTGCGTAAAAACTTGTTAGATTTAAGATATAGCAGTACGTTTTTTCTTTAACATGAATAATGACAGATTAATACCACTAAAATTTTTATTCAGACTAATACTTGAATCCTCACTTTGAATCAGGCATAGTGTTCCTATGAAAAAAAATTGGAGTCTATTAAAACACACAAGCAAGGAAGCGGAATTGATGGAATTGATCTTCCTAAATAAAAATATCATTTCCCTGTTAAGTATAATTATACATTGATGATGGTTTTTGAACAATGTATTTGAAATACCTGGTGGCCACTTCATAATCATAGATGTTATTTCAGTTGCAGAGGTCACTGTTTCATTATCATTTAATAAGGAATTAAGTTATTACTCTCTATGAAGTGATAAAATTCTCAGTTATCGTAATTCCTGCCAGTAGAAGGATTGATTTTGTTGCATTCCTCCAATAACATCTCTCACTTAAGAAAATATATTCTAA
The DNA here is from genome assembly GCA_946800305.1 of Medicago arabica. NCBI lineage: Eukaryota > Viridiplantae > Streptophyta > Magnoliopsida > Fabales > Fabaceae > Medicago > Medicago arabica. Next base: position 69,060,562 of record OX326964.1, read on the forward strand.
CATGTTATTTGTTGTAGAATGAAATGGTCTGAAACAAATCAAACATGATAAACCTGCAGATGCACAAAACACAGCCAAAACCAAACCAGATGCTTTAACAAAATCAGAAAAAAAAATTAAAACATTAATGCAGAAAGAAAAAAACAAAGACAAGAATAAGATGAACATAAAAAATTTACGTGGCTCAGCTTTAAAGACATACTCGACCAGAGAAAGAGCAACAATGAATTGGCTTTGAGCATAAACCAATACAATAAAATTTCCTTGGTCCCTTGCTTTCCACTGCTGAGAAACAGCCCAACAAGAATCTCTAAATCTCTTTCAACACTATTTTCACTCTTTCTTTGATCTCTCAAGCTCTCTAATATTCTTTTGACATGTGAGTGCAAGCAGCCGCTCATAACATAATCAGTTGCACCAACTATGGTCAGTAACTATGAAACAAATTTGTAACTGAATTAATACTCTCTTCAGATGCTGCAACACTTATGCTTGTACAAGTTTGTGAGACACTTCAACATTCTTGAGAAGTGTGAAAATGAACTTAACCATGAAAATTCACATACAATTGTTTTGAAACTATTCCATGGATTCAGTGGAAGCAACATAAAAAGTCAGTCTAAACATTTGAAATAGGAAAAAAAAAGACAATGAAATCATCAACATGATTTGCATTTATAAATTATAAGCACATTTAATCTTTCTGTACAGTTCAAATCTTCTTTTCAAACTTGCATCGAACAACATCATGGATTGTAATCACTCCCCTAACTTTTAAGCTGTAGGCCAAACCCAACACCAAGGTAATAAAATACAAAACTAGCAGTCTGTAAATATATGATCTTTTTTATAACTGTGTGACTACAAAACTTCATCAAACCATAGCAGCTAAAGCTTCAAGCACTCCAATCCCAAATTGAACCAAAAAAATGTTCACAATATGTACTTAGACAAAATCAGTGGTTAAAGAACAACCTCCAAGAATTGAAAATTAATCAAATTCATTTGATGGAAGTTATGAAAAAGAATAATATTGTTGATCAGGGCAAAGTTCCTTTCTAAGTTTATGTGAGAAAAGTTTGCAAGCATCCATGCTAAGATCAATAGCAGCAGAGAGAGCAATGAAGAGAGCAGCATCAGGCATGCAAGTCACGTGTCGTGCCCCCACTTGTACAACAGGTTTACTTACTTTTCCTTCACCGCTCACAGTTGAACCCATCACAAACCCTTCACCCGGTAACCACTTTGAACCCAATATTGCAGAATCAATGCAGAATTTACCACCTTTTTTCACACTCACTTTGCCTTCAGCAATTGGTATTGCATTAACAGGTCCATTGTCAGAGAAAAGCTCTACCTTGTAGCCCAAGCCATCAATAGGACCTCTCTCTCGCCATGCCTCGAGACGACCCCATGGTTTCCAGCTACAGCTACTCACAGTGGAGCCTCCGATTGAGCGGAGAATAACCCACGCGCCTGCGTTTGATCGCGACACCCGGTCTGAGCCGGGGGATGGAACAAATGGTGTGATCATGGATGCTGCAGCAACAGGCGAGCCTGATAGATCGTGAATTACTATCATCCAACCCTTTCTCTCATTCCCTTGTCCACTTTGTTCTCTTTCACCTCTCAATGATCTTCTCCATCTACTTGAATTATTGTTTGTAAAACCTGACGAAAGAGGCCTGAATTTTCAAGTTGGTTAATAAAATATAAAAAACATTTAATTGATTGAAGTAAAAAGCATGATCTTCTATAGATAGCTTATTAAGTAACAAGCATGATCTTCTATAGATAACTTATTATAAGCTTTGGTTGTAGATACTAGATACAACTTGCAAATAAGTATAGAAGTGTTTTATTACCCTATATATCCAACTACACCTCTCAAGTGTAACAACAACATGAAATTGTTAAACTGTGACAGGAGAATCAAACTCTTGTATTTTCGGTGTGCCAGAGTATCACCAAAGTTGAATAACAAATTTTCAACCAAGTGATTCTATGGTAATCCGCGGAATAATAAAACTCTACTGTGCGGCTACATGTTGTCACATGGAACGGAATCCCGGGTAAAAAGAGAAAGGCAAGGGACAGGTTTTAATTAGCAATAGTAAAAAGAAAAGAGAAAAAACTGAAAAGGTAAATTTGAGTAATGGATTTTTGAATTGCAAGAAAAGAAACAACTTAAGCAAGTAATTAAGAAAAAGAAATGCAATTAAAAATGAGAGATATCAGTGTTCCAAATGAAGGAGGCAGTAAATCGTCTCACCTAAGATTGTCTTTTTCTTTAATCCATTAGTTAATAACGTTGTACTTACAACAACCAATACAATTATTAAACTTTTGAAAAGATTAAAAATAAAAAACTTAAAAGTTGAATTATGAAAACTTTGAAACAGCTGGTGGTGGTACAGTTTACATATACGTGTGAAAGGGTAGTAGAGCCTTTGTGATCTTGTTTATAATAAACAAGAAAATAAGAAAATCCACCTTGTTTTTATTTTATTTTCATACATTTAGTTGTAGATATTTTTATTTGCAAAGTCTATTGGTAGATATTAGCAACAATAAGTGTCACGTCAATCAAATTTTCCATTCCAAAATTCGCCCAGACCATAGAAGAAGAAAAAACCTTACGAAAATGAAATATTCGTGGTGTGTGGTCAGTGCCAGTTTTCACGGTTTATTCTTGCAATTCAATTCAACATGAAAATGAAATAATTTAATTGAAGGACCTCCCATACCTCATTTGTCCCACCAATAATTTTGCAAAATATCCAAACCCAAATACACTAGATACTTTCATTTTTTATTTTAATCCGATGCTATTTTATTTTTATTTTATAATAAGATCTTGATCAAACGCCGAGAAGACCAACATAATAACTTGATGCTAATAATAAATACATTAGTAGATTCAGTGACAATAACATTGTTTAAGCAAATTAAAATGAAAGAATGACTCACTGGGAATGAGATTTGTAATTGCGATCGACACTGAACTTGCAACTAAAAACCGGTTGTTTAATATTCTCCTGAACCTGAAAAATAACAGGACTACATTCCGGTTCGCCACCAAAGTGAAACACAAACCGTGGATCCGGTTCAGACCGGACCATAACCTGAAGCAAATGTGAAGGTTTGTCATCCGTTTCATGGTTCAGTTTGAACCAGCCATTGTGGAAAGTATTGGGAGAAGAGAGTGAGGTAGGTAATTGAATGGGGAGGAGGACACGACCGAGTAGTTTGGCACTGCGGACACCACAGTTGCGGCCCATTGGGCCGTTGTAAACGGAGATGGAGAGGGTGAGGGATTTGCCGGAGAGACGACGGAGAGCGGCGGAGTCAAGGTGGAAAGCAGGGGCGAAGGTTGTTGGATGAGGGGAGGGGGAGGAAGTAGAGGAGAGTGGAAGGAGGACAATGTGGGAAGGGAAAAAATGGATATGGATTTTGCAGAAACAGGGTGTGGTGGAAGGGTGAACGTTGGAAAGTGGGAGGGGTTTTGTTGGAGAGGAAAGGAGTTTGAGAGCGAGGGATTCTACCCTGAGACGAACAAAGGGGCATGGATCCATTGTAATGGACTAGAACTAGAAGTAGAGTAGGAATGTTCTATTCAATTTGAACTTAAGAAAAACACTTCTATTCTAACTTCTCATTCTTTATTTGGATGATTTCCCGGGATAATTATTAATACGAGGATGCATGTTGCCGTTTTGTTCAGGGTGTTTATTAGGTATATAATAGTTTCTCATTGCCAATCTTGGCGTAGAGTGATATATACAAGATCGAGCTTCAAACCCGCATTTTAAAAACTCAGCCCAGCTAATTACTGTCACATCATTGTAATTACAAACATGAAATTATAAAAATACTTTTGTAATTAGCGACCTGAGAGTGACAAAATTTTAAGTGATTAAATTTTGGTACGGCATAATGCCAGAATTAAGGAATATATGGACCAATTTTTAAATGACTCATATTTACATGGACTAAACACTATAAAAGCTTAAAAAAAATAAGTACATAATGGTTGATTAAGTAAATTGTCTCTTTAAATTTTTAGTTCATAAAAAATTATCCATCAATTTTTTTAGTTATAATGTTAAATGAGATTAAAAGAGGATGACGTTACAACACTAAGTGTATTATCATAGGCCACATGACAATGATGTGTAAGTGACGCCAATACTAAGTGTATTATCATAGGCCACATGACAATGATGTGTAAGTGACGCCGCTAATTTCAAGTTGCCACCCTTTACTACCTACTAGACCCTTGACTCACGCTATCGCGCGTGTTTGTGATAAACTATTGCTTAATATATTTTGATTACAATCAACTCAAGCATTTCGAAAAATATATGATTCTAGAATATTATGTATCATTGATCAATGCCTAAAACATGAATATTTATATTTGCAAGTCAAACATTTTTAAAAAATTAGAGTACATTTTAAAAAAATTCTTTATAAACTACATTAGATGTCATATAGCTATATTCCAAGTCATCATCAATAAAAAATATCCTTAAATCATTCCTTGATGTAAATCTAGACAATTCAACATATCTGCCTATGAGAAAAAGTGATTGACCCTGACCTTTATTTTTAGTCATATCAAATGAAACGGCCAAAGGAAACTATTATTAATATTTTTCAAACGCACGGGTCTGATATCTAAAATTATTAATTTCGTATTTAATCAGACGCGTGTATTGAAGTTATGGGGTTGCATAGGTCAATGAGTTAAGAAATAAGGATTTGAGTGTTTTATGTTCAAACCCGAACAAAGAAAAAAATTAATCTAACAACTAACCGCTAATATTTTCCACTTAAAAAAAATGACACATGTATTGAAGCATAACTTTATGTTTCAAATACTATAAAGAAAAATAAATAGTATTATAGTTTGCATATTTAATTTAAGCATATGTAGATCACATTATATTTTAACACATGATATATTTGAATATCCGGATACAAAGTCTTCGATACAAAACAACTTTAGTAGAGTCCCACCGATCAGCCGAGACTACACCAGATAGAGACTCTCACTCCCTGTATCAAATACAAAAAAACAACTTTGGTACAATACAAAACAAATAAACTCTTTTGTCAAAAAAAAAAAACAAATAAACTCTAATCATTAAATGTCTATGACACAACAATTTTACAACATGACATTATGCAACCATATCAATCGGCCATTGGTAAGTAGAAAACCAAGTTAGCAGAATCAATGTTACATTGTTCAAGATGGCTGCACAACTTCATCATCAACACACCAAAACGCACAAAACAACCTCAAGAATGATTAAAGAAGCGAACCCGAACTGATAACCCTGCAAAACAAAACTGCAGCCAGCCAGAAAAGCAATTCAAGCAAAAAAAAATTCAAACCAGACCTACAACGCACAACACAGAGCTGCAGAAAACAGGCAGCCAACACTAAGAGAACTAAATCAGACTTGCAGCCGAAACAGAAAAATACAAAAAAGCACGGAGAAATTTTACTTTCAAAAAGTAATTTTTTTTAAAATTTTAAATGCTAAGATAGAATAGTACAGTATATGCATAAATATACAAAAGTAAAAAACACCCAAACATAGATACTAATACAACTTTCCCCTTAAAGACCAACCTGCAAAATTATGAAGGAAAATAACCATATGACTAAAACTAAGCATCTATAATGAAAATATTCTTGGGTCTTGTGTAGTGTCTCACCTGATATTTGCTGGAATGGGTGAGAAAGATATAGTTGGGAATACAATTCAAAAAACAAAGATGGAAATGTGAGAACAAAGATGAGAAATGGTTGATTTTGAAAAAGATAAACCTAAAAATCAACTTTCAGGAGAAAGGGTTAATAAATGCATCTATTTCTTCTTATGCTTCTTTTCCTTCTTCTCCATGTAAGAAGTCCCCTCAGAACCTGCCATTTAACTGCACAACCAACACCAATGTACACACTCACTCTCTTTATGCTTCTTTACAATCAAACTTTGAAGAGAGCCTGGGAAGTTATTCTCCTTAAAAGCAACAAAACTTATCAGATCAAATTAATTTTGAATGGAACATGTGCTGCAGAAAATTTCTACTAAATCATCTCCTTTCATCAAATGCTTGCATAACAGAAGACAATAATATTTAATTTAGACAATATCAATACCTCTAAATTCTGCACGTTATGAATTATGATTTTCCAAACACAGAATGACATTGCTTCTCAAAGTGAAATAACACATTAAACAATGATTCAAACATATTATAATCTCGATAAAATATGAAAATATGCAAGGAATCTCTTAACACGGTTCTATTAAGGCCTCAATGCATGATAGTAGTGAACCTTTACTGACTATAAGCTTTAAGGCTAACTTGAAGCAACCTTATTAAATTTATTTTAGAAACAAAAAGAATAGACTGCAAAAATGTAGTGCACCTTCACATGTCAATGTTGTTATTGGCTAAAAATCAATTTTGAAACAACTTGATAAACTTCTTTTTAGTAATTGTTTTCTTCATTGATAAATGTCTTATTCCTCTTTTAAAAGTGCATCCACATTATTATGCTGTCAAAAAGAATTTGCACCAGATGTAGTTTTTAGAATAAGAGAAAGGAACAATAAACCTTCAATTGGTGCCGCCGCTGGCCACTTTGAACACTCGAAAAGAGAAAAACATAGAGGAAGGAATAAAAGAATTACCGTGTTTTTTCCAACAATCTTGAACAATGACATCGGCGCCAAATTTGATTAAGCATTTGGCGACGTCGATTCAGCACTGGAGAGAAGCAAAATTCATTTACATGGCAGAGAAACAAATCTAACAATAACAAATGAAATAAGAATTATAATATTCCAAAAAGAAGTATTAGCTAAACTCTGAGTTTATATTTTACTTACTTTGATCTTGAGGTCAATTTTCTTCCTTAATGCTTCATGTAAGAATGTATAAACTGACCTCAAAGCCTTTTGCTAATAGCCACTGCCGCAAAAACTTTGTTCTTGAGAGATATACTAATCTGTATTTTGTAGCAACCATTTTCAGAAAATAAGAAAGTTCTTCTTGCATAACATTTAGCTATTTAAATTGAAGTTAAAGCTTGTATGTCACCCTTCTAATCCTTTATTCATGTGATTGTGAAAAAGCACGAATGAATTATATATACAAAAGAAGGATTTGTAACATTTGAAAATCAAAATAAAAAAGGATTACGAAGAGGAGGAGAAACATGAATGAGTAGTAAGAGATTAATTTCAAATGCATTATAGCATAGTTATTATTTCAATTAGCATTTCTTAATTGTACCATGAATCTATAACATATTATAACAAATTTTGTACCCTTGATTGCAAGAGACTTGTTGTTAGTTGCTACTTATTCTAAAATTCATTAATTGACCATAATTTTGTAGACAGAAATTACTTGTTCTTTTTAAACCTGTGAATGAAACAATTACTAAAACCAACTCAAGCAGAGAAAGGCAGCCAAGACGCAAAAAAACTCAAGAGACATGCAGCCGATACAGAAAAGCGCAAAATACATCAACACTCAAAAACAAAACAAAAACATACATCAGTTTCAAGTTAAAATCACAGTAAGTCTCGCAAATGTGTCTATTACCTAAGGTACACTTATTAATGCAAGGTTATCTTTAAATTGGGGCTGAACAAAGACCTCTTTAACGGATGGGGTTGAAACATGTTGTCGTTGACTTGAGCAACCTGAAACAAAGCAAAATGAGACTGTTGGTTTTCTACTTCCTCTCAAATAGAAAAAGCAAAAATGAAGAAGCACTAAAACAATAAGAGAAGCTCCATAGCAGTGATTCTTCTTTCGAAGTAATCAACTTATCACCTTGTATTGCTTCAGCATTTGAAACATATAAAAGGTTTCACTCACACAAAAATTACACTAACGCATTTAAAGTCTAAACTTACATTCTATAAAACTAATCACGACATTTATAGGCGGCTTAATCAAAATTTAAGGACAATAGTTTGAATACCATTCAATTTCCCAATAGTTCAGCCACCGATTATCTTATCAAATCCTCAAATTACCTCAAAACATTTATTGTAAAATGTCAATACACCACGTGCCTTAAATGGCCACAACCCTGATGCAGTTCATACATATTCTCATTAGAAAACTTAATTTTCTTAAAAATAGCATACTCTTTTATTATCGTGTTCAGCAAGCAGCTTCGATTCACATGAAAATTCCTTTATCTGCAAGGGCATGTTTACCGTTACATGGTTCTCATCCTCAACCAGTGCCTGCAAGTTCCTCCACATAGTTATGAAAAGAAGTTGTCGGTATCTATAGGCAATTCCTGCTAAACATGAGCTGTAATAACTATGTCCAAGGAATTCCATCCATGTATTACAAAATATGAACCATATTTGTTACGATGAAAACAAATTATGAAATTACGCTATTCTCTGAACATTTTTTATTTCATTCAGAATGATTATTACATTAATTCTAAAAGAAAAGACATAAGTTAGACCTCACATGTCACTAACTTTCCGCCGTAATAGTGTGCATAGTAATCAAGTCATTATAATTTCAGAAATTATCAAATTGTAGCCTTAAAAATCATAATTCCTCTTGTTGTATTGTTTGTGTCAAAAGCACCAATAGTTGAATAGTAGGCTCATGCTCCAGACTTTCCTCATAAGACAAAAGCACCAGTTTTCTATAGGCTATTATAGGGTGAGAAAAGAAAACATTTCAACATCTTTAGTTTTCAGTAACACTACAAAAAACAGAAACTTTTGCATTCACAAACAAAATAGAAGAACTGATATAGCCATCCATAAAGCCTCTAATAAAAAAATAGATTCAAAATATGCTACTATGACTACAAAATAACAAATCGGCATAGCAGTTTAGAAAAGGTGAAGACTAATTTTAAATCTCAAAATATTAGCGAAATATAAAAGAATGAAAGATTAAGTTATAGTTAACATTCACACTTGCAGTAAAGGCCTAGTTCATATTCATGCCCTTCGCCGAAGCATGTTCAACGTTTCATACACTTATGTTGTTGCATTTTCTATCAATTGATAAGAACCTGCAGGCGTAAATTAAGATAATGAAAGCATCAAATGTTAACAATTAAAAAGTGTAACATCTAACAGAGAACAAAATAAGGGACACAAACATTGTTAACTAACTCAAAAGAAAGAAAGAAAATACTTACAGTTAAGTCTATATGATTTCTATAAAATATAACATGATCTCTTTTTGCCACCTGCTAGAAGTTTTCACAAAGTAAAAATCAAATCAATGTATATTTTTAGAGTTAGAATATCAAATATTGCAAATGAAAGTTATATTGACAATCTCCATACCAAATGAAGAGACTAAACATTTATGCACCTACCAATAACATTGGCAATTATTGCATTGAGGTGTTCAGATGAAAATATTGGTTAGTGTGTTCAGTTTGTCAAATTGATTAGTATATAGACACATATGTAGATATGTTGAAACTATTAGAGAAAAGTTATAGTAATTATCAAACCCTCAAAGAGGACCAGAAACAATGCTAAATAAAAAAAGAGTCATACCAACAAAGCTAAAAAAGAACACTACTCACTTTTCATGTTAATTGCTTTCAGTTTGAGCAGCAGATTTTGGGACCACATCTTCTAAAGAATACCAAAAACACCATCACTCTTGAATAAAAAATATTCCTTTGGCTTCAAAAGGATACAGATTCAAGCTTGGTAAGAATTAAGCACCCGGAACAACCCAAAAACCTGCTGCAGGATCAAACAAATAATAAATTAAAAAAAATAACAAAGATCCTACATTTACAAATCTTAAACGCGAAAAGAAAATCTAATGTTCGTGGAAAAAGAAAAGAAGAAAGGAATATCTTCAGGAACTATAGATAGCACCAAAACCTACAAAAGAGTACAAACTCTTGCGTCCTAATGCTGACTTAATTGCTACGGGTCATCCATGTATTTGCTAAACCATCATCACTGTGAAGGGAAAGAAAATGCTAAAGAAAATAGAGTAGCACATACAGAATCAAATATTAAACTGGTATTGATGAGTAATCTACCTGCAAAATTTGAACCTCTCTTGACAAAGGCCAATCTCCAAACAGAAACTAATTAGGCTCAAAATAGTACAAACTCTTGCATCCTAAAGCTGATGTAATTGCTACCATTCATCCATGTATCTGTTAAACCATCAACATTATGAAGGGAAAAAACTTGCTAAAGAAAATAGAGTAGCACATATGTATTTTGAATCTGCAAATTTAATAGACAGCTTTTGCAAAAAATACATAAAATACTTAAAATAATAACAGTTTGTTCAGCTTTAAACCATAACCACTCGACCCTGCAGAGAACATTTTTTTACAACTCCTGAATGAGTGCAAAAGTAACATCAATCATTTTTAGCTTTTATAATTTATGAAAGTTTTACTATAACTACGTTGAATATTTGTTTTAGTTAAGTTATTGCAGGACTTTCAAACAGTTTTGTTTAGTTGTTGGTTGAATGACCGATAACAAATAAGCATAAATACACCCAATAACAAAACTCAGTGACCAAAGAACCTTTGACCTATCTCGTCTTTATTCTCGACAATTGATCTACTTGTTAAATATACAAAGCCATCACAATTCCACCCACAAAATAAAGTTTAAATTATGAGATGCTAATTATATGTAGATATAGACAAAAAATAGTCACTCATTGAAGATTGAATAAAGCAATCAAGTTTCCTTGCAAATTCAAAGTGGTCAAATTTCTTGATAAGTATGAAAACATAATAATAAACAAAAACAGTAGTGTTGGGTACAATGGGATTCCCAAAGCTAACAAAATAAACGAAAAACAAATGATTACAAAAATGATTAAAATTTGACAAAATAAAAGACATTTTAGAAATATTCATAATCTTGTGGACCCATTTTGAAACGTCCCTACAAAATCAGGGATGAGCTTAGTGGTTTATTCGATTTAAATTGTGCATCTTTCATTGAATTACCTGCCACTGAGCACTGTCGAGGGTAGTATGAAGGTCTCTACGGAGTTCATCAAAGTTCCAAGCGTTGGGCGCATCTTTCATTGAATGAATCCATGTCCTATATGAATATCATATCCTTCAAATACACAATCATAGCAAATCAAATAATGAAAAAAAAACTTGAAACTCTTCAACCTTACGAATCTCACAATTACTTTGGAAAATAAAAACTCATCAAAACATTTCAAGTTTATGAATCTCGCAATTAAATTGAAAATAAAAAAAAAACTCATAAAAAAATTGAAAATAAATAAAGAGCTTTGAATTTGACAGAGGCATCAGTTTTAATTACTAAGGTGCTGAGGAATTATACAAAATGCAAAATCGGTTGAGAAATAAAAAGACCATAAAGAAATAGAGGATTGATTCCCAAAAGTTGTAACCTTTATTAAATATCTTCTCCAGCTTCATCTTCCACTTGTGTTCCTCACGCAAGACATCTAAGTAAACAGAAACACCATTGTTTTCATCGTCCTCTGATTTTTGAAAGTTGTCATGTTTCTTCAATCTCGGACATGACGCCTAAAACAAATCATGAGTGATGGAAAAGTTCATGGATGTACCGTCAAGATAAACTTTTTATTGAATTCTTAATTAAACTTCAAGAACTGCAACATATAAGTGAGCATAACATGACTCAATTTATTACATTGGTTAGAATATATCATACAAAATAGAATGCATATATTCAATGAGCATAGAATCAAACAGTTAGAATGCAATGTACCAAATGAGCACAGAAACAATTGCATCAAGGTTATTACATAGCCTACAACTAAACAAAACTCACCATGATGTTCACAATTCAATATTCTACTCTCTACCTTAGAACACACAGAAGCATCTATTGAAAACACAAATTTACAATTATAAATCAGTCACAAAATCATAATCAAACCTTCAACCCAAAAATATAAAAATCAAAATCAGTGGGTATCTAAAATCAAATCAATGAAAACTCAAATTAGAAGAGATCGAAACCAAAACCTGTTTGAAAACTGATTGGTAAAATCAGAAATAGAAATATCAGAGAGAAGGTTTTGAGATGGACAATGATTTTTGACTTGGAAGTGAGAAAAATTGAGCAAGAAGGAGAAGAAGAAAGGAAAAGAGAGGTCAGTTTGAATGGGGAGGGAAGAATAGCGTATGAGAGAGAGAGATGAGAGTTTGAATTTGGCTCTTTTGTTTGTTATTTGTGTACCGACCCTTCTTTTGTCGTCAGTGTACAAAGTATTATTGTCTGTGTTGATCTCTGATTGAACATTTGGTGCAAAGCTGAATGGCAATACTGTTATTTTGGCATCTAATAGGGGTATTTTAGTTAAAAAATTAGGGCAAATCTAGGGTTTGTTTGCAGTTTTCATTGCATTTGTATATTAAGATAATTTAGCCATGTTCAAAGCACGGTTATCCATAGTTGAACTGCGGTTAATTTTCAGTTTTCTTCTTCAACATCGTCGGAACCACCACCACCACCAGATTACATCCTCTCCCACCTCATGCTTTCAAATTCTCAGCTTGTTAGTTTAACTCCCTCCAATCTTGTCTGTGTTGTTACTCTAATGGATTTGTAATATCCCTTTCATTCTCTTGAATAAAATCCTTTGTTATTGAGAAAATGTTGAATTATTATTATTTTATAATATTATATCATCTATTTAGTTATTTTAATATTGAATAAACTTCTGCAGGTTTACAAGTTAAATGTACTATTTGAGTTTAACTAAGCTCTTGAGTTTGACAACATTGGTTCGCATGAATTTTTGTGTGTGACACTTTCGAAAATTAAAATGAGTGTTAACTATTTTCTTAGTGTCACTTTTTTATTTTTTGTATATGTCTCCGTCTTTTGTGAATATATATCAATCGAAGGCCCCAACAAAGTTCTTTTACAAACAAGTGGGACTCCCTAGTGCCTTGCCTGCGTATATCATGGGTGCATGGGATGGGAGGCAAGCGTGTTGGTGCGCCATCCCTATATCTATGGATTGTTTCTGCGGCCCCATTTTTTTTTTATGTGCTTTAATGTTTGTTTCCTTTCTACGCCACCAAAATTATGAGCATGGGTTTGCTCTTTAATTGTTATCCTAGAGAGATAAATATAAGTGATTGATTGATACAATATATTTTAATAAGTGGACTTTACTAACGAGTCACTCTAATATTTCACTTGCGTCTACCTCTACCCTTCTCTCATAATACACAATAAATGAATGTTAGTTAAAAAATAGTGTAAAGCCGGACTTTAAAAACATAGTAACCTCATACTGCACATTCACTTAAACCGAAAATATAGTAAAAATCAAGAATGATGTTCATAATGGTATTGATGGTGGTCATATTGAAAGTCAGTGGTGGATGAAGTGGTGATCATAGGTGGTCTGAGCGGTGGTTAAGAGTGGTTGGAGTGGTAGGGTGGTCGATGGTGGTTAGAGTGGTGATAGATGATCACTAGTGGTGACATGTTAGCATTTAAACAAATACAAAAATTATAAAATATATTTATGTAGGTTTGAGATTTAACTGAAAACCATTTTCAAATCAAGTAAACAATCATCTCAATCAAACATGTTATGTTCTCAAATTTAACTTACGAAAAAAACTTGCAACCATCCCGAACGACCCAGAGAAAACATGCATTGCATTTATTTTACTTATATTAAATGAATTAAAAGTAAGAGGATTTTAATTTATCAAACTTGGTACTTTTTAATACTTTTATTCATGGAAGGGACAAAGTTGTTGTATCCATGCTATAAATTTGACTACTTTATCATTGCATTAAAAGACTTCTTTTTTGTCCTCGTGAATTTAACTTAGTTGGTATGAATAATGCATAATATATGTAAAGTTTGAAATTCAAACCCCAACTACCACAACAACAAAAAAGACCCCTTTTACAATTAAATCATAATATAGTAATTTACTGCTTGCACATGTAAATTCATAACGCCACAAAATATATCTTGAAGATGATTTATAGCAACACTTTGTTTGACACATTTTTTTCAATTGGGTGAAATTCAAATGAAATCCGTTAAATCACGTATAACTCATATAAATTTAATGAAACTCAAGAATTTTAAGTGATAAAAGAGTGTGTTGTAAGTGACTTAGTGTAAAGGCCTATATATTAAATGCAATCATCTAAGTTTAACAGTTGGGAGTGGTAGAAGACTCTTTATAAATGGTTGAAATTTGAATGGAGCAAAAAATGATAATTCAAACACAAAAATGCAAAAGAGGGTGCGGGAGTAAATACGGGAAGCGTGAATAGGAAGTTCCCTAATCAGCAAGAAAATCCCAGCACTATAATAGCCCACATAAAGTTTGGATAATTTACGGGCTTTGGTAGGCACGTGCGAGGCAGAAGCATCTGGGTCTTTGGAAGAGAGAGACGATTTGAGAAGGGAAAATCAGAATTCGGAAGTCTCAACTACCAAATCAGGGTTTCGTTTCAGCTATCTTCATCATCGCTCCACAATGTCTTCTCCCGGCGAGTAAGTCTCTGAATCACGCTCTTTTTCTTTCTTTCAAATTCATCGTTAATTTATGTAGAAGATTATGAATTCATTGTATTATCACAATCTTGAATTACGTTTTCTCTCTCACATTGTATCCAATTTTGTTTTTCTCCTTAAGCAATATCATTTAACTTAATTTAGATTTTTGTTTATAACTGCTTTTTTCTATTTTCTTAGCCTTATTTGCGATCCTTCCAACTTTAGTATCATCAGCAGAAGTAATCATACTTCTATGCTATGTTTGGATAATCAGCTTAATTTGCAGCTTATAGCATAAGCGCCTACGTATAATCTATTTCCATAACAAAAGATGAAATAAAATAGAATAAATAGATTTTCGTATAAGTTATAAGCTGTTTTCATTAGATAACTTATGTAAATAAGCTGAAAACATGACATAAGCTGTTTTCACAAGTTTTCCAGAAAGGCTCACATGTGCTTATGCTAGTCGATAAGCTCAAATAAGTCAATCCAAACAGGCTCTATGTTTACATGTTCTGTGATAATCCACCTCTATGATTACCAATATCATGTATATATATGTAATTTTGTTAAAGGCAAGTTTTATAGCTGTTTCAATAACTTTGTTAATGTTTATAAAAATTGTATTGTTTCAGGTTTTATAAATCTCTTCCACCTATAAGCAAGGCTTATGGCACAGCTTGCCTGGTGGCTACCGCAGTTTACCAACTTGGATTATATCATCCACTTCACATTGCACTATTATACGAAAAAGTGTTCTTTCGTTTTCAGGTTAGAATTCCATGAGATCATTGGTATTAGTGACTAAGAAAGAGGAACGTGATGTCAATGCTTTTGCAAAGTGTTGAATTCATTCTAAAGAGAACAGATAGAGGATATTTTTTGTATTCATTATTAGTCAAATACTAGAAACATTGCATCTTTTTACTTGCTTTCACGTCTGAATTGTTTGTAACATAACTGTATCTGCAGTTGCTAACCAGATTGTTCTATATTTTTGTGATTCTTTGTAATTGTATATCTATATCATGTGCTTCTGCATAAACAAGTTCTTCTGATGTCACCAATTCATTTTATGCTGTTTACATTTTCTCTTCTGATGTCAGCAATTTATCATTTTATGCTGTTCTGTTTACATTTGCTTTGTGTGTGTCTCTTAATTGTTTGGGGTCCTTAGAAATGATATGTGCTTCTTTGTAGTCTGCCACTCTGCTGTAGAAAATTTATCTCTAATCTTTAGCGTCCCCTAGCTCCTCATGGCTTTGTTAATTACCAATTTACTGATAGATACTTTGTTGTTATTTATTATCCGATACATATGTAGAAAGAGGTGAGGTGTGAGGGATTTCGGGTTTTCATTAGATTGCAGGAGGTTGATCCCTTTGGCAGAACATAGATTGTAACTATGGACATGGAAAATGTATTAATGTAAATTGTATGGGGATATATTTTGGTTAATAAGTAGTCAACAGAAGTTTAACTAGCAGTTGACAACCTTGTGTGATGATTTTAGTGTTTTTTTTTTTTCGTATTCCGTCAAACTATTTAATACATCTTCTGCAACATCACACCGTCTGTAGGTTTGGAGGCTATTCACAAACTTCTTTTTCCTCGGACCATTCTCCATCAATTTCGGTATCCGTCTTTTAATGATGTGAGTTATTAATAGATAACGTGCAATTTCCACTTTTACTTAACTTGAACTAATTTCCATCCCATAATCGACAGAGTAAGGTATGGTGTCCAACTTGAGAAGGGACCATTTGACAGACGGACTGCTGATTTCTTGTGGATGATGATATTTGGAGCCTTTGCACTATTGGTATCTAAGATCATCCACATATCTTTTCATCTTATGATTATTTATATGATATTTTTTCCTTCAAAATGCTGGAAGTTTAATTCTATAGTGTCTATTCTCATGGCTCTAGTTTATGACAACTGACAAAGAAAGACAGCGATGGCTGCGAGGATGATAAATAAACTATGCATGATTAGGTTTAATTAAGTGAGTAATGACTGTGATTGATTATAAGAAATGGCCAGTGGTAAGAGAAAGATGATTAACGATTGAGAATTTGACATGAGGTGATTGATGATTGGTGGTCTATGGGAGAGGGAGACTAAGGAAGATAAAAGCCGTTTAGGGCCTGTTTGGATTGGCTTATTTAAGCTTATCTACTAGCATAAGATTTGTGAGACTGTTTGGGAGATCTTATGAAAACAGCTTATGACAATTTTCATAAGCTTTCCAATATAGTTTATAATTTTTTTTTATAGCATATACAAAAGAAGTTTAATATTATTTTATGTTTTGTCATAAAAATAGCTTATTCATAAGTGCTTGTGCTATAAGCTACAAGTAAGCTGTTTATCCAAACAGGCCCTAGGTGATGTCAATGAAAGCTCAAATCTTCTATTAACTTTGCTGATTAGAAAAAGGCAAGCACAATGTTTTAACGGAACAGGCAAGACCTTCGGGTCATGCTCAACTACTTCAAGCTACTCGAACCGAGGCAAAACCTGGTTGAACTGGTCAAATAACCTAACCGTAACAGTGTTGGTTCACAACCGATTGAACCATGTAGTTTGGTTTTTGAAACATCAATTAAGGAAGTTCAGAAAATACTGTCAAAAAAGTTAATTTTAGTGAAACAGTCGTACCCACTCTTGATTGATTTCTTGACGGACTCATTTTTTACTTGGGGCCCTAATGTCGTTTCTTTCTTTGCAATCTAGGTTTTGTCTGCAATCCCCTTTTTTTGGACCCCATTTTTGGCAATATCACTTGTTTTTATGCTCCTTTATGTATGGAGTAGAGAATTTCCAAACGCTCAAATCAACTTATATGGACTTGTTGCACTGAAGGTATGTTTCAATATTGTTTTAAGATATTGTTGTTTTTATGCATATGTTACAACTTATATGAGCTGGATGAAGCATATATTCATCAACTTTAGGAAATTAGGAACTAATTGTTAATTTTTTTCTTCAGGCCTTCTATCTTCCGTGGGCGATGCTTGCTTTGGATGTCATTTTTGGTTCAGCTCTAATGCCTGATCTGTTAGGTATCATTGCAGGACATCTCTACTACTTCTTGACAGTGTTGCATCCACTAGCTGGTGGAAAAAACATTTTGAAGACTCCAATGTGGGTGTATCCTTTTTGTTGTTTGTTGCATAAGGCGTTAAGTATATGTTGCTGTCATTTAAAACCTTTTCTACTTTGTACAATTACGAAGCCTTGATTATTTTTTGGGGGAGTGGGATGGGGTGTTCTAATATTATAGACATGATCATGAAGTTGAACTCAACCATAAAGTACCTTGTCCCTATTTCTAATTTTTTTAGTGAGAAATAGTGGAAATGTTATATTAAAATTCCACTCTAAAATTCTTCCATCCGAATATGCCCATAGCTGTTTCTCACATTGTCTTTGCAGCATGTCTTTGGTGAATGATTTTTAACTTCCTACAGCACAAAATTTGAACAAAAGCTGGCAGCTAGTTTTGTTGTGTTCTTAACTTCTATTTTCCAGACATAAATTGGTTGCAAGATGGAGAATTGGAGCCCCACCAGTTACACGTGGCCAGCCTGTTAACAATGTTCAACAAGAGAGCAGTTCAGGAGTTTTCAGGGGAAGATCCTATCGACTTAATGGATAGGAAAGGGGGTGAATTTTCCTAACCAGTTGTTTCATCTTCCCTTATATAGGTTAGTGACTTGACACCACAGACATATTGAGCCAAACATCTCTTGTGAAATTGAATGAGAACACTGTATGAACTTTGACAGTTCATTGAAATGCAAACTTTCTTCTGAAGAGCCCGAGCCTTATAAATTGAATAGTTTTCAGATTTTACTTGTAAGAAAGACTGGGATTAAACTTGTGAATTAAATTAGTTGTCAAATGTTAATCTTGGATTCATTTTGCTTTTATTTTTTACAAGATTTGTACACTTCTGTATTTGGTATGAAAGGCAGTTCCGTAATTATAATACATGCTCTGATGCTCGCCTTTTTCTCCATGCTGCATTTTTTTTCCTACTTGAATAGGATTTACATATATAGTTGTTTAGCTACAAATACAATCCAATCTGATTTTTTTCGGCTCCAAAACTTTAACTCTTTCTGTGGTTATGAATTACTTGTATTTTCTCGTTGGGCGATATGGAATACATATTTAAAGGCGATTTTTATTTTTTACTTCATAAATATTGGGTTATGAGGTTTTTTTTTTGCCTGGTCACTTTCTTTATGATTACAAGGTCCATGACTCAGGACTCATTGAAAGGAAAATGTACATGTGATAGGTTGCAATGAATTTTATTTTACCCTAACCCTTTTTAGTTATAATATTTTTTATTCGGGTTATATTTCTCATGGTAACTTTTTCTTGCAACAGAATATATGATTTCTTCTTTTTCAAATTTGTATTATGAAATAGTTTAAACCAACATTCTAAAAAAAATAGTGACTTTTTTATTTAGAAGACTGTTATTTTCAGAGCCATTTCATACTAGAGATTGCCGTAACTTGCAAGGTATACATGCCATCGTATATTTCACTCAGCAATTTTATTTATTTATTTTTTGTCGAAATTTGACACAGCAATCTATCTTGATACTATAATCTATTGAGTATTGATCACGATTTTGTTTTAGGGGATCGCTACTTTTATTTTAATGTGGATCGAATTTTAAGTTGAGGAACGTGAGAATCAAATATTTTACATTAGATTAAATACATCAAGGTACAATTTACCTCAATGGCCTTTAATCTCACCAACTTATTGGTAAAAAGTAAAAACAATAAGTGTTTCTCCCTACGGCCTAGTCCCTTAAAAAAAAGTGTTTGTCCGTATGGCCTCGCAAGCGGCACATACTAATATTGTTAAGTTAGACATATTCATTTGAGTTTGAGTCAGAAACCTTCGAGAGTTGAATGAGTTTCTGATGATAATTGTCACTTCATCTATCAACAAAAAAAATTGTTTGGCTGCTTATTTTTTATATACATGCTCATTTTGATCATTTATCTATTAAAAGTTTATTTATTTCAGTCTTTCACGATCTAAAATTATAAGAATGAGGCCTTTCGTATGTGAGATCAATTTTAATACGGTGTAATATTTTTATACATGCATCAAATAAAATCACACTATGATAATAACATTTTGATTATTTTAGTTTTTTAAAATATCTTAACAAACACCTATATATGTGGAGAGAGATATGATTAGGTGTAGAGGATGTATCAAATAAGAAGTATTTTTATAATGAGAAGTGAGAAGAACAAATAACATCCATTGGATCTAATAAACAGTTGTGATTAAAAGTGTACATTAAAATTGCACATGACTAAATCCGCCCTCTCTCTCATTCTCGCACAAGATTTTTTTTGTTTCAATTCAAAATTTTGAAACCGCCTTTCTGCATCGTTCATCGTCGCCGATCTATTCTCATGAGCACATAAATCATTCATTCCGTCTTCAAAATGATGGTACTGTCAGATCTTGGAAGCCGTTTACACAACTTGAAACAAAGTTATAAAACGGATGGAAATGTCAAACTTTTAGTTTGGACCACCTATACTTTGAGTCCAACTTGAACCAATTTTTTTACCGTTAGATTGTAACTCACATCATATCTTATTATGGTCCATTCACACAAAATAAAACTCATTAACTCTTTCTCTCTCATTGCACAGACTCCCTCTTTCATCCCTATCTTTGCCTCTTGACTTCTTCATTCTTCTTTCATCTCAAAATATTAAATTAGATACAAATGATAGCTTTTATTTTCCATTAAACCGTGGCTTTATTCATTATGATAAAGTTGCAGATTAATCTTCACAAACGCCATTTTCCATTTATTTTGTTATTTTCAGTGGGTTTGCTAGCTACAACAACCCCAAGTAGACCCATCTTCTTCTCCAAAGCCATTAGTAAAGAAATATTTTTTCTTCTAGGTTCATTGTTACTTAATAGTTTGTTTTGTTTTATTAACTAAAAAATAAAATATTTCTTTATTGCTTAAGCATAAACATAAATATAACCTAGAATAAAAACAAGAAGAAAGTATTGAAGTATGAGCATCCATTTTAGACATAGCTGCTATTGTTTGATATTTCCCTCAACCTATGACGGAAGAATCTATGCAATCCAACAATGTTGAAATTTCTGATATTTAATCCAATAATAAAGAGATTAAATGGAAGGGGAACTAAAGGAGTGGGGTTCCTGTTGTAAAAAAAAAAACATAAAAGAATGAAGGAAATGAGGAGATTGGTTATGAGATTGAGTTGGTGAAAGAGATAGACCTGAAGAAAGAGTGAAAAGAAACCGATGAAGAGAAAGAGAGAAAGCACGTGCAGTGAGAGATGGCAGAGTGAGAGTAATTGTGCGCAGTTGGACTATTATAAAATCTGTGTGTCTCATTAATTTGATCAATGCTTAAAAAAATTTGATTCAAGTTGGACCCAAACTTTCCCGAATCCAAATTAAAATTACCCGAAATTCAATGGACAAATCGGAGAAGCCGTTTTCTACTTCAGTAAAAAGAAACCACACAGCAAGACATCTTAGTTTTTTGTTTCACATCTTAAACCCCTTTTTTTCTTCTTCATGAAAATCCACACCCAATTTTTTTGTTTAAAATAAACTATTATAAAAATTTGTTAAGAATTATTATAAAAAAAAACCATGATTAATGAACTGATACGAGACCTATGAAAGAGAGGGATTTAGTCATGTGCAGCTTTTAATGTATTCTTTTAATCACAATTGTTTATTAGATTCAATAGATGTTATTTGTTTTTCTCATTATAAAAATACTTCTTATTTGATACATCCGTGCACATATATAAAAGTTATAATGACAGTACATATAAATTAAGTCTTTTCCCTTAAAAAAAAAATCTGCTTTGTACACATGACTAATTAGTACCATAACTTTTTTTTTAGGGGAATTAGTACTATAGCCTGATGTTGAATAATATTCAGTTATATCTAGTATGACAAATGACCAAAAAATATATCCTAGCAAAAATAAAAAATAGACCGTTAAAATTACTTTCAAGTATGCAATAGTCATGTTGATGATCCTATAATCTATTTCGGGAGAGAGATAAGAATAGGAATAGGAATAGTAAATAGAGAGATTAGTTAGTTGAGTCCTAAAATGAAGGAGAAGGTAAATGGGTGGCAACAATTGAATGGAGGTAAAGCGTGCATCATCACTCACCCATCATCCAATTCCAATCAAACCCTTATTTAAAAACTATATTTGAAGGTCACAATCACATTACATTACAACAACACTACACAAAAAGAAGAAAAGAGGAACCAATTTTGAAGGACAAAATGTCGTGGCAAACTTACGTTGATGAACATTTGATGTGTGATATTGATGGCACCGGACACCACCTATCTGCCGCTGCCATCATTGGCCATGATGGCTCTGTTTGGGCTCAGAGCTCTTCCTTTCCTCAGGTATTTTCATCATTACATTCCCACATCAAACTATTCTATGCATAGATCTCTATTATTCTTGGTCATTCATTGCATTTCAAGTCTTTTTTAGATATTTAATAGAAGTGTAGTTTTGATCATAGTGTGATTTTGAAAGTAATTATAATTAAAGTTAAAAGTATTAAGAATCTGACGATTAGAATTGATTGATGAATTAAATACATTTAAGACCATGTGAATTCATCTTTTATCTTTGAAAAATGCATGTTAGTTTTGATTTCCATTTTACAATGTTGGTTGTCTTTGTGAATTTCTTTTTGAATTAATACACATCTATATCAATTTTAGTTTTCTTTTTCCTTTCTTAATCGATCTTAAATAGTGTGAGATGATATATATCAAAGCATTATAGTCATTGCATATTTGAAGATTAGATTTGATTAGGAGGTGCACGTATTACTCTTATGATCAAGTGAAATTGCTCTGATCAATTTTTATTTATGATTATTTTTCAGATTAAGCCTCAAGAGATCACTGATATTATGAAAGATTTTGACGAACCTGGTCATCTTGCTCCTACGGGTCTGCACCTTGCAGGAGTCAAATACATGGTCATCCAAGGAGAGTCTGGAGCTGTCATCCGTGGAAAGAAGGTAAATTATTCAATTTCACACACAAATGACTAGTATTCATATTATGGAAGTGCATATATGTGTTTGAGTACCCTCGTCTAATAAACTAAATTTTGAGAGTGAGATTCAAGTCTATTTAACATGATATCAAAACCGCATTAAATATGATAATATAAGAATTGGACCCTAGATACACGCTAAGCATAAGGGTGTATATTAAAGTTGTACTAGAGTCTCACGTTGTCAAAGTTTTCGATTTATTAGATGTATACATGTGGTTGGATACCTTCATCTTCTGAACTATTTTTAAGAGTGATATCCAATCCCAACTTTTTGGGATTTTATAAAACAAATTAATGCTTGTGTCTATTATGTGTTTAGTTAGGGGTGGGAATAGGTCAGGCCAGACTTTGATAGGCCTGAGCCTGGCCTACGAACAATTTTGCAAGCCTGAGTCTGGCCTATGGCCTATCAGAGGCCTACTTTTTTGGCCTGGCCTGGCCTATTTAAAAGTCTGGTCTGACCTAGAAGCCTATTTACAGGCCTACTTCATATAAAAGTCATTAAATATTCAATTTTATCTACTTTTTAATAGGCCTAAATTGCGTTAAAATCTATTTCACTGTAAGGTCTCTCTATCACTATAAGGCCTTAAAAGCCTATTTCGATATAAGGTCTTAAATCCTATTTAAAAAGTTCATTTTTTGAGTTTTTTTAATGATTTTTATGTTTAATATAAATTATATTTTAATATAAAAAATAAATTTTAATAATATGCATAAATAGGCCGGCCTATTAGGCTTCGTAGGCTTTTTTTTGATAGCCTAAGCCTGACCTATTTACTTAAATAGGCTTTTTCAAAAGCCTAAGCCTAGCCTCTTACATAAACAGGTCAGGTCTAAACAGGCCAGACCGTAGGCCCCTATAGGCCGGCCTGGCCTATTCCCAACCCTACGTATAGTTGAATTCTATGTATCCATTGTTACCAAAAAAAAAAAACAAATCTATGTATCCACATGCATGAAACCTAACGTACATGTCTCTTTTTTTCTTAGTGTGTGACAAAAATGATACGTGTGCTTGTTATTTTGATAGGGGTCTGGAGGCATCACCATAAAGAAAACCGGTCAGGCTCTAGTTTTTGGTGTTTATGAGGAACCTGTGACTCCTGGACAATGCAACATGGTTGTTGAAAGGTTGGGAGATTACCTCATTGATCAGGGCCTGTAGACACAGACTCTGATGATTTCATCATCTGTTTCTTTCTTAATTGGATACTATTCTTTGTTTTTTTATCTTTTCATTTTTATATGGTCTGTATTTATCACATTGCAACCCTGAATTGGGAGTTGTTGCAGATAATAACAATTTGAGATTTAAACAGTTGTCTATTGTTTGTAAGTTTAAGCTATAAAATTTTCGGTTTATAATATTATATCGATCTTTTTTGAATATTCTTTTTGTCAAGTATGAATATTCTCTTTTACTAATTTATATAATTATATTTAATTTAATAATCTAATTGCATAAAAGTATATGAATAATTTCAACATAAATTCAAATAATTAAAAAAATGAGAATGTGATGTCTAGTGTTAAATGCAATTAAAAGGATAATTCGGTCATTATATATTCAAAATCAATTTTGACTGAAACCATCCTGCACAACATCAAGTCATGATAATCATTTTTATATGAGTGTATTCAAACATAAATCAATTCACATCAAACTCATTTTTAACCAAAATCAATTCTCTCAAAATCAATTATCGACGCCGTCAATCCAAACACACCCTAGAATGAATATAAAAAAAATTAAGACACTAAATTGACTAAAAAAATTAAATTAAGTGTTTAATATTTGTAATTTAAAAGACTAAAATGAATAAAAAAACTCAAGTAATTAAATTGTCTAAAATAATTATTTTAAGAAAGAAAAATAGAACATATAAAAAAATTTCTTGGTCAAAAAACATAAATATAAATCAAAGAACAAAAATTAATATACGTGAGATATGCTATTTATTATGGAGGGACTAGCCAATCAAACGTGGGATTTAGCAAAAAAAAAAAAAAGGTAAGTGTTTCCTATCATAAGATATGTGAGATATACTATTTATTATAGAAGTTTTTTTTTCTACGTTATTTGATATTTAATGTTATATTTTGATTGATTGATTGATATTTTGAAGTGGTAAATACACAAGAGGGTAATGTAGAAAAAAGCGTATATCATTTGGTATCCTATACTTACGTCTTAGACCTAACAAGATAAAAAGAAGACGGTGCTTGAAAGGGATATGAAACGGAAAAAGAAAGAAGGATTTAAAATGATAAAAGTGACATTGAACCTTGAAGAAAAGAAAATAAAAACTTTATCTTTTTGATATTTATTTTGTTGAGAGGGAATCACGATGATGAATAAATAATAATATCTTATTTCCTTTTTTTCATTTTCCATTATGCGCCAGCCAGAAACAGCGAAAATAGGGTAACGAAAAGGGTATTCTCGTAACTTTGATTGAATACATCTGATTTTTAAAGGATAGCTAGCTCCGTGATTTCAACGCAGCTCCTACTACTCCTTCATTTTCCTGAGAAAATCTCTCTTTGAACCATGTCGTGGCAAACTTACGTTGATGATCACCTTCTCTGTGAAATTGAAGGTAATCATCTCACTCATGCTGCTATCCTCGGTCAAGACGGTAGCATTTGGGCTCAGAGTGCTAATTTCCCTCAGGTACTTTTCTTCATTGGATCTGTTTCATTCGCGATTCATTTCTTTGTTTATCTAATATTCTAGATTTTCCGATCTCTGTTACTGCGATTGTAAATTAACCTTAAACTGATTATTAAGAATCCGCATGCAAATCAAGGATCCAATTCAGAAGACAATTTGACTTGAATTCAACTGTTACTCTTTTTCTGATAATTAACTAATTATTTATTTAATTAATTATACATTGTGCCTAAACACAACAGTATACAATTTTTGTGTGTGATTGATTTATGACGTATTCGAGATGCTGTTGTGAAGTGCAATGGACGTAGATCTGTTTTGAAATTAGTTGATTTTGGTGTTTGTTTTGATTAGTTCAAGCCTGAGGAGATAACTGCTATCAATAAAGACTTTGATGAGCCTGGAACTCTTGCTCCCACTGGATTACATATTGGTGGTACCAAATATATGGTGATTCAAGGTGAACCTGGAGCTGTTATTCGAGGGAAGAAGGTAAATATATTGGTAGTGTAATGAATGATCTATGCGTTGATTTAGTAAATATAAATATAATTGTATATTGTTCGATTCAATGTCAAAACTGGTCTATGCTAGTCTTTGAGATTAATGATATTTTACATGTTATATTTGGTTACAAATTATTCTATAAAGTTGAATACTTCAAATCATGTTGCTAACAAGCAAAAACTTAAAAGTGCTTACCATAGAATAAGTGACTAAAATGAACGTCATTTTACTATTTAGGGATGTTGCTGTCAATTTAGGAATTTCCGGAACTATTCTTAGAGCAACTTACAATTCCAGAAAACCTACATGAAAGCAAATTGCAACCTTATCATTGCCAGTGCTTGTGCTTCAATTAAATCAGAATTTTCAGTTTTTTTTTTTTTAATCTTTCATTTTTTACTGGTATTTACTGGTTGGCCAGATTATTGTATGATGCCTTTGAACAGTTAAATGCTATTTACTGGTATTGTCCTGCATAAAACATTACCTTCATTTTTTATCTGACTAAGTCTTATGGTCAAAAAAATTTGTTCAATGGTAAAACATGAACATATATCTGCTGTGTTTACTGCACAATAACTTGCTTAGATAATTTCTTAATACTTATTTTGGGAATTATATTATTGCAGGGTCCTGGTGGTGTTACTGTTAAGAAGACCAATTTGGCCTTGGTCATTGGCATTTATGATGAACCAATGACTCCCGGTCAGTGCAACATGGTAGTTGAAAGGCTTGGTGATTATCTTGTTGAACAGGGTCTTTAATCCTCTTCCTATGTCTTATTATAGTTCATATTTCATTGGCTTCTGTACAAGTTTTTGCGTCGACCTCGAATGGAATACTTGATTGCAGTGTAATAATATTTTGGATTTCATAAAGTTGTTGGATCTGCGTGTGGCGAAGAAGTGTTTGGTGCTTGAGAAATGATGACTATAATCTTTGTCCTTGTACTTTTTTAGTGGGTACCGTATACATTAAAGTGCTTTTAAATTTCTAATGCTATGGTATATTGGTTGGCATATTTT
Source organism: Medicago arabica (assembly GCA_946800305.1). Taxonomy (NCBI): domain Eukaryota; kingdom Viridiplantae; phylum Streptophyta; class Magnoliopsida; order Fabales; family Fabaceae; genus Medicago; species Medicago arabica. The sequence goes on from OX326964.1 coordinate 69,087,509, forward strand.
TGAATTCTTTGCAGATTTTTATCCATCTGGCAAAAAGCCTTCATATTTATATCTCCATGTTCCAGCTTATTTTTTCATAATGCAAATTATTCTCTTTCGGTTTTTAATGGAATTAAGTATTTCCATACGTGGCTGAGTGTCTTGTAAGCCAGGTTGTTGCTAATCTTTCTCTCTATCCTCATAGGAGATGGCATCATGATAACTTATGCATGCCGACTTGTTCAAAGCATTACAATATTGAGGATTGTTGTCTGTAAATCCCAACTTGCTTTGTTCCTAAACTAAATCTGAGCGTTGCCGCGGTATTTTTTTGGAGCTTCGTGATCTTGATAAATTAACATATACGAGCGAAATTCATTCACATAACATGGTTCTTTCAGATTTATAAGAATAAATGAACCAAGTGGAATAGCTACAATAGGGATTGTGCCTGAGTGGAAACCTGATTTCCGATTGTAGGTTTCAGCTTTAACAAAGAACATTTCAGAGAATCAAAGAGTACAAAATGTTGTCTTCATTCGTGTTCAAGTCACTGTAGAATGGAATACAAATATTTTTTACTACACTATCTATAATAATGTTAAACGATTATATTCTTTAGAAAAGCAAAATTTAACACCGGTCATTGGCTTTAAATGTCATATTGTTGCATGGTTCAGTCCGGTTCAAGTGACAATGTTTTCCTGCTTTCGATTCTTCATTTCTAATCTCTAGCTTTATGACTGGGAAACATCATCAGTTAATGTGTACCACGAAGTTAACTTGTGTGTGGTTAAGGGCCATTCGTGCTCCTTTGAGTTTGAAGTTGTCATTTGTGTAGGTTGTCCTTTACTTGCTTTTTTTTTGGGTACAAGTCCTTTACTTGCTTTAAATCTGAGGTTATGTTAGGACTGTTTCTTTATTTCGTTTGATTAGTTAACATTATTTCCCTTTCACAATCAGATAAACAAAATGACATGGTGGACCTATAAATAGCGGTGTCAAATTGGGAAAATTGAGAGGAAAATGTATAAGGGTAAGATTAAAAACACATGTAGCTCACTACATGTATTACCAAAAATCTACAAACATAACACCAGTTCATTCTGTTATGTTTTTTAATATTTTGACCTCACGGGTTAGAATGAATTTGAACTGGGATGAATGATTAACTTTCTTCGATATTTTCAAAATTTTAATCGTTTTTATCCAACAAAATACAATCATATGTTGTTTATTTGTTTAAAAAAAAATCTTAGGCGAACCAACAGTTTATGCACTAACTATAAACATCATCATCAATGGTAAATCAATGGTAGGAGATTAGTCAACAAGCTTGGCAATGGGAGTGACCACCAGTTTGATGGCATGTCGTACCCTGAATCGATGATATCATTGACAAATGCCTATACAATCAATTGTGTTTTTGACAGAATGCCTATACCATAATTGGGAAAAAGAATGATATCTAAATATTGTGAAAGTATGTTCGGTTTGCAATTAGAAAACTGTACATTTGGATCTTACCAAATAATTGCCGCAGATACTATTTGTCAAAAAAGAGAGTATAATATCCTATTATTAAGTCTCATCATTATCACTCAATTTTATAATGAAGATTTCACAATAGTGAAAAATTACAATTTATACTTTATTTATTATTGAGAACAAAGTAATTGATACAACCAAAACAAAATATTAAAAGAAAATAGTGAACAATAATGATTCCTTTTTTAGAATTGTAAATTATAAATACTGATGCAAGTAATAGACTTCAGGTTGATACTATAATCTGAACAACCTTGTAATGTCGTTTATTCAGTTACTCAGTAAGCATGCATAGCTAGCTATCCTGTTCTGTTTCCAAATGGATGCTGCAGATTGAGGGATAGTGTTTCATTTATAAGTCTATTTACCCATTACTGTGTCATTATTAGTATCACTCTCTTGAAAACTACTTCTATCTATCTAGGTGAAGCAAATCACAATGGACTAAAAATGTTAATTTTATCACTAGTTCCCTCTTTTGAAACACCCATGCTCAACGGAGAAGCAATCAAACGGAAACTCCCTGAAGGCCAACTACAAAATTGGACCTAAACTTCCATATCTTGTTATCCCTCAACACTTGGGATAATCTGGAAACACCAGGCGGTAACTAACAGCTGCGACATACCTATGAACAATCTGATAAAAGACTCGATAAAATGAATCACAGAGAAGTCATTTACCTTGCTTCCTGTTTTGGCTTACCTTGTTGGCACATAAAACTAGTAGCAAGAAGTTTAGACCTATCACTGCTCTAATTATTTTACAACAGCAAATGATTTTTTTTTACACTTATCTGATTTATGGCATAGTATGAAAAGCTTTACAACAAACCACTACTTCTCCCGCACACCAAAACGCAGCATACATCTAAACATAGCAAAATCATGCTGCACTTTCGACAATCAAGCTTGTCTTGTCAGGATTGTTCATTATTCAATAGAATGAAGAGACAAGTTACAAGATAAATAGAAATTGAAGAGTAAAAAATTCCTTTCTGTTGGGAGGATGAAGTTGACGACATCGCCCTTGTGTTACCTCCCGAAGTTTTATTATTGCTGCAAAAACACAAAGGAAGAAAAACCAAAATGTCATGTTTGGCCTTAATAAGTAAGTACTAATTACGTGTATAATCTAAGTTCATCCAAAATAAAAGGAACAAACAACATTAAATGTTTTATGTTGAACTTACCCATCTCTCATGTAGATGCAGTTGTCATAGCCTGCAAAATGAAAACAGCTGGTCTTTCAGTAACCAAAAAAACAATCTACACCAACAATCGTCAAATCATCAAAAATCTTTGACCTTAATCATAACTACTTCTAAAGTCACATATATGATTGGTTGAGATTTGTCGACAGTCTAACACTTTTCACACCGATACTGTATTGAAATTAAACTCTAAAACATATCCATCAACAAACTCTAATGCTTTTTTGTACTAAAACGGATGTCACTTTTCTTCAAATCATATTTTAACATATACATGCAATAGTTTCTGAACAAAAAACAGCCTGAATAAAAGAGAACAAAACAGCTGAATTGGTGAAAGAGTTGTAATGAACATACTTGGATCCTTGTCAATTTTTACACCTGTACCCCCAAAACTACAAGCAACATCAGAGGCCCCATTTTGCTGGTAATAGCTATTAAAAACATACGATGCATGCGAAGCTAGATTGTCCGGTTCGAAACAAGGCTGACTAGGCTGGACAGCAGTACAGTCCACATTACCAGGACCACAAGCCCAATCCAACGCATTCTGCAAGTCAATTTCCGAGGCTTTGCTTGAAGCAATGCACCATGTTGTTCGATTTGACCGGGTTACATTTGCAGCCGTGGTCATATCAACCGCACCTCGTCCGGTGAAATCTAGATTATAGACACTTGTCTGATCAGGATAAAATAATCCCCAATTCCTCTCTGATTCTAAACCGGGCTTCCTATTTTCATTAAACAACGAGAAAATATAAACATCTAGCTCCTGTCCCAGCTTCGCAGGAGTACCCGTATTATTAATAACATGCCTTATGAGATTAGTATTATATGTTTGTGCATTATCAGGAGTTGCAGCCTTCTCCTTTGGCGACCCTTTGGAAGGCCAACCTGTTTCCGTGACCATGACCTTAATTGTTCTGAAATTTAATGCCATGAGTGCATAGTAAATAGCATCAATCTGTGCATCAAACATGTTTGTGTACAACAAACCAGTGTTTGGATCAATCACTTCAGAGGATGCCTGAAAAAGGGTGTAGTCTAAAGACACTTTATTCCGTGAATCTCGGTAAGCATAATAAGGATATATATCGATCATAAAAGGCGATTGATTTTCAGCAAGAAATTCTAGCATTGGCTTCAGGAAATGTGCATGGCTGCTATTGAAAGCCCCAGCTGATGGCGGGAACGATCGTGACAGAACTCCAAGAGAATGAGTACTGGAAACTTTTATTTTTTTGTGCAGACCGAGTTTCTTGAGTGCTGTAAGTACACTGTTCATTGCAGGTACTACCAATGAAGAGGTATTGTAGGAACTTTCTGTGACTTCAGCACCAACAGTTATGTATGTGATCTTTGTGGCTGGATAGTAAGGAAGGACACTGTTTTTGATCCAAGCATCGGCATTAGATTGGAATTGAGAGAATGAGAGCAAATCTGAGTTTGGCACACCAATCATAAGTTCAACTCCAGTTTTTGCAAAGGCCCTTAGGACCTGTACATTAGAATCGTAAATCCTGACATATTTGATTTTATGAAGTTGAACCAATTGTGCCACCTTGTCGGGTGTCGGGAGGTCATCTGCATTTCTTCCATAGCAGATCCCAATGAAACTTCCTGAGCAACAATCTGACAAAGAATTTCAACAGATTTAATAAAATTAAGAATTACAAAGACAACTAATTCATTGGTTCTTTGAGTGTGAAAAAAAAAAGTAAGACATAAAATGCTAGCTCTGGTAGTTTATATGATATCTGCATGTCTAAACAGTTAATAAAAAAATTGTTCCAATAAACAAAAAGTCTCACATTACTTAGAAATCGAGCTAAGCATAGTTTACAAACATTCACTTTGTCAACTCATTGAGGCGCCTTTTAACTAAGGATAAAATCGTGAAGACTCACATTAGATCCAAAATGGATGATACCTCAAAAAAAGGTGCATCTAACTTGAGGTCAGAACAATTTTCAATGAATAATATCACACTAATCAAACCATAAGGTAGTAAGTCATGTTTAACAAAATTGAGCAAGAACCGCATGGAGCTAGGCACAAGTGTACTCTAATTTAAACCATTTTGTAATTCTATTCTAATTTCTACAACCTGAAACATTTCATTTCATACTCCACATTTTGTTTGAAATTGAATACAGTAACTCCCTCAATTACAATGCTTTGTAAATATTCTTCCACTAACCACATGCATAAATAAATCTAATTACAATTGAATAAATCATCATAATTATAAGTGAAATTCATTAAAACTATCAAAATTTATTTTTTTAAAAGGAGCACCGACATTCTCTCAAACAAAGTTAGAAAATTGAGAATAAAAAAAAGAAATGGCGATCTAATTGGGATAAAAATGAATATTTAATAGCATAGAAAAATGGGTCCGAATAAAAAACAGTGAACATAAGAGGAAAGAGTAAGAAGATTAAGTACGAACCAAGAAGAAGGAGGAACAGTGAAGCCGCAAAGATGAAGCTGAAACTGAACCTAGCAGCCATTGCTGTCTTCTAAACTGTGTTATATCAGAAAAAGTTATACTATACAATTACAATTTGCTGGTGTTATTGTATTTGTTCACGAGTATGCAAAGCTTTTCACCTAACGTTATAGTAATAGTAATAGTAATAATGTTCAGAAAGAGAGTAACGGCTCTTGTCTCTTTTTTTTCAGGTTTCTCTCTCTTCAGATTGGAGCATCACAGTCTGAGATTGGTTTTGTCCGGTTAAGGATGTCACTTACTCAAGTACACACGCACACACAGAAAGGGAATGCTTTTAAATCATAAGATTTCCTTTTAAGTATTCTTTCATTTTTTTATCTTTACCCAAAATATGTTTTAAACTGAGGTATGATAACTCAAGTGATTTCAATTAAAAATAGGGAATTTCAGGTCTTATGTTCAAATTCGAAAGAATTAGAAAAAATAAATTCTTATTTTCAAGTGATTCATGTATGTAGGTTAATCTAATTAACCTATGATCCAATCTAAGCCAAAGATTTTTTTAGTAGTTTGAGTCAAATCAGAATCAATCCAATCAGACTTGAAATGATTTAATTTGGGGTAATGAATTTATGATTTTCAACTTACATAAACCATTCAAAGAAAATACTCTCAGTCGCATCGCACAGTTAATCATTGTTCACTACTCTACGGTAGTTAATTGTCGTTCATCCTACAACAATTAATTGTCGTACATACATGTTTGATATAAAAGCCAACTTACTTGTACTACACTATTCACTCGCCAACTTTCTTCACTCTTCTATCCATAATCCAAAAAAATAAAATAAAAAAAAGTTTATCTTAAATCATTGAAGAATGATTGTTAGAAGGTTTCTACACTCATTTAACGTCACGAAATATGTATTTATCTTTTAACTCATATGCATACGTAATGGTAGCTAGCAACCATAGGTGCCCACCATATACCCAATTTTCGCCTTTTTTCCATTTTGTTGTATTTAACGATTAAATAGTCTTTTTTTTTTTTTTTGCAGTTTTTTAATAGTTAATGTTGAATCAAAACCAAGTATTCTTAAGTCCTCCGTCAAATTGAAATCATCTATAGTTGAAGCTCCTAATGATCTGAAACTAAATATTGTTGAGGGTTCTATTGATGTGAAACCTTATATTTTTGGTTTCAGAGTTTCCAAACTTGGTGATAATGAAGTAGATAAGACACCTTACTTTTTCACCGAAAATAAATGAAAATTTAGAGATTATATGATTGATTGGGTTCGTCGACAAGTAACAAAGGTGAAGTTCACTTTAATTATAGATAAATCATATTCAAGTGGTGGAAGAAAGAAACCAATGCTAGTGTTGGCTTGTGAAAGGAGTGGTGCGTACGATGCACCCAAGAAGACAAACATCAAGAAAATGTGGATGCATGTTTAAGTTGCGTGGTTATTTAAAAAAGGAAACAAATTAATGGTGGTTGAATATTTTTAATAGAGTTCACCACCATAGGATGAAGCCATGGTTAGAACTTCACTTGACCTTCTAAAGTTAAATGACAATAAACCAAAGGTGACTGTGATTGACAAAGATACCACACTGATGAATGTTGTTGTCGTTGTTTTGTCTAAAATTACCCCATTAATTTGTTAGTTTTGTATTGCTAAAAACGCTAGAGCTAAATGCATCTCATATTGCATAGTGAAATCTAATGATGTTAAAGTGGATAGTATGAATAAAGAAAGTCATTATATTATTCAGAGATCAATAATTACTTATTTAGCTAATCATAAGAGTGACTATAGACAATATTTGAGTATGAGGAACAATTTAAACGTATTATGAATGATTTGTACCCTCCCCAAAAATAATAATGGAATGACACTAAAAGATAAGTGGTTGACATCACTGGATATGAGTTACATTATTGCAACTTACTAGAACAAAGTTGTAGTTGAGTTGATAAAATATGCAAACGATATTTGTGATACTTTTTGCCCAATTATAGATAGTCAACCTCTTAGCCCAAATACCCACATTATGTGTATTGGCTTCACCCCCAATCATTTTGATCGTGTATTTTTGAAATATGATTGTCTAATACCACTATCATGTACGATGTGAATGTTATACAAGAAAGAAGTAATTAAGACATTTTACATGCCTTTTTTAATTGACAATATTGGTTTCGAGACCTCATGGATATTGAAAAGGTTAGCAACCACCCAAAAAAGAATCGAATGAAGTCAATCCAATTCCGTCTGATGGTAAAGATGACGAATTTGAAGAAGTTATTTCACTAGATATGATATGACACTTTTTTGTTAGTGTTCATTTTTTTTTGGTTGACAATGTACCGACATATTTTTATTGGTCAATAATGCACTAACATATATTTTTTATGGTCGATGATGTGAAAAATATATCACTAACATTAGATAAGTATTTGCCTTTTTATGAATGGTGATTTTTTGTTGAATTATGAGCGATAATTGTTGTTGGATAATTTACAACTTGTTGAATGATGATTGTGACTGACATGTGTCTAGACAAGCATTTTGTACCCTGATTTCACATTCAAAGTATGCAGATTGCGTTTTTCTTTGTAACTGATAGTTAACTGTTGTATGTGTCAACGATAGTTAAATATCATTCCTAGTGCGGAAGTTAACTATCGTTGACCAGCAAACAGTTGTTAATTGTCGTTTGGAGAATTTATGCCAATTTAGGGTGTCTAAGAGCAAACAATAGATGCCAAATTTTTTTCCATGTTTTAGTTAACATCTAATTGGCCCAACTCGAGCTAACCTTTTGTTAAGAAAACCTCGAGTTAACCCAACGTTGGACTTGCTGGAGCCCAATCATTTTACCAAGCTATTTGGAAATTGGTTTGATTCGCCTAAAGACTTAAGAGTGTGTTTGGATGAATTTTGTTTGAAGGAAGTAAGTTTGGATGAGTTAATTGAAAATTTTAGTGAATTTAGAATCATAGTCAATTTTAATGATTCAATTGAATTGCATTATTTTGTAGATATTTTTGTATGGATAGAATGGTAAAATAAAACCATTGTATTCATTTGGTAACTGTTATAAATTTTGAAAATTTCGGGTCAAATTTAAAAATTGAGAAATAAGGGCCAATTTATTTATTTATTTTTTGAAAATTTATAGAGGTCAACTTGAAAATAATAGAAAAATATGGGGACCAAATTTTAAAAAAATATAATAACGAAGTAATTTGAAATTCTTAACTTTTATATGTCATTTGAAATTCTCTAAATTGAACTTAGATAAAATACTTAAAAAAAAATTTACTAACTTTAAACTTCTTCAAATTATCATCCAAACAATAAAATTTACCTAAGTTTTCTTAAAAAAAATAAAAAATTTACCTTACATTCCCTAAAAAAATATTACATTATCTCAAACATTCCATATTCAAACACGCGCTTCTTAACCAAGAGAATTTCAAGGATATGTTTTTGCTGTTATATTAGTTACAGCATTCATCTTTTAGTTTAATAATTATAGTATGTTTGAATTGGTAATAGTGGAACGTAAAGAGTTACTAGTAACATTTAACTGTGTAAATTTTTAAAATAAAAAATAGATGTAAATTCATACCTCACTGCATGTTGTTCTATAATATCAATTCAAACATATTCTTAGAACATAAGTGTTTGGATATGATAACACAAGTTTGGTCTCAGATTTAAATCTGGGCTTGCAAATGCAACAAATTTAAACCAATTTGAGAGTTATTTTGTCATTATGAGTTATTTTATTGTTTTTAAACAATAAACTAATTTGATGAAATATTTATCTATTTTACTTTTTTTTTAGATAGTCGAAATGACAAAGTTTTTATAACCTCACACATTTAAGTTGAGATGTTGAAATTCAAACCCCGATAATAACATGTGACTTAATAATTATTTACTTCTTTACTTTAACATGATATGGACTTTGAATGAAGAGAGAAAAGTGAAATTCAAACTTAAATACAATATGCACATGGGGCAGAAGTTTGGCCCCTAATCGACTTATATGAAATAATATTTGTTGTGAAATGTTAATATCTTAAATGAAATGTTGTAACTCGAGGGTTAGTCTAGGATTTCTATACACTGATGAGCAAATAAAAACAATTTTTTAGGGGAAATAAAAACAGTTGTTCTAATGGAAAAAAGTGATAAATTCAATTTTATATTTTTTTAAAAATAAAATGTTCCTGTGAGAATAACTCATTTGGTAGCGACAATGTATTGTAAAATATAATTTTCTTTTTTCTATAAGGTCCAAAACTAAAGGTGTACATTATATGGCTCAACCTACTCGATCAAACAAACTCCGTGTAAATTTGGTTTTCATTTTTATCAACCCACCTTCCTTAGGTTGGATTTCGATTTCAATGATTTGTAATCCACTCGACCCATTCCAAATCACATAATAGAGATTTAATAATAAAAAAAAAAGTCTTTCTATTTACAACCGTAAAGAAATACCCTTTTGTCAAAACAAAAAAAAAGTAAAGAAATACCGTAAAAGTTTATCCTATCTTCTTATTTCCGATTTTTTTACCCTTATGATATTTTTTAGCTATATTTTTAAATATAAATAAAAATAGTACATACTACATCCACATCTGCAGATAAATGTACTATTATCTTATTAGTTACTATATTGGCTAAATTATATCTACGTATTCATAAATGTTGTACAATCTTATTATTTTATATTCTCATTTGTATAGATTTAGGGTAAATAATAAGGATTGTCAATCTTTTTTTTTTTTACTAAAGGATTTGTCAATTTTTTTGGAAAGAATTTGATGGACTATAATTTACAATAAGATTAAAAGAAAAAAAATGTGGATAACCCGGAACTCAACCCATCCAATATCGCATGAGATAATCAAATATTGCATTACATGTTCAATAGAATTTTGGGTTGAATATGTTTTTGGTCCCTATAAATTTACTAACTTTTCGTTTTAATCCCTCTAAAATTTTCCTTCAACTTTTAGTCCCTATAAAATTTTCAATCATTACTTTTGGTCCCTCCTTTAAGTAAATGGTCCCTCCTTTAAGTAAATTCATATGTAGAATTTATATGTATAATATTATAAGGATCTCTCCCAAAAAAGATTAGAATTTTTTTACCAAAACATGAATTAAATATGAATTTTTATATTTTTGACGGTTTAAAATTCATATTTAATTTATGTTTGGTTAAAAAATTCTAATTTTTTTGGGGAGTGATTTTTACAATATTCTATACATTTTTGCATAATTTCATTAAAAAATACAAAACTTTACTTATAAATAGGGACCAAAAGTGGTGGCTGAAAATTTTATAGAAATTAAAAGTTGAAGAAAGTTTTTAGAGGAACTAAAACGAAAAATTGACATATTTACAGGGACAAAAACATAATAAACTCTAGAATTTTTAAGGTTAAAACATTTATGATTTTGTCCATTTTTCCAGATTTTTCCATTTTTTATTTCTGAAGTAAATGTTGAAGATCTGATCTTATACTTGAAGATGATTTTATTATCTCTATCATTTGCCATTGAATTTGTTGGCTGGGTCGTATTGATACTATTATTATTGTTTGTCTCCGATGACTGGGCCTGGTTGTGCATCATTTTGTCCTATGGCATAAAGTTAAGCCGGTCAAAAACATTGAGAGGTTGATGACAGTGAAAAAAATACATAGCGTGAACAGTCTCTAGTAAGATCAATGTTTCCTTCTATTCTAATGGTTTAAAAAAACTTTCCAATGATGGGAAATGATTCCCTTTCTTATATGAAATGCCACCGATAAACTATTCATATTTATCCATTTATATGAGAAAAAAATTGAACTATATAAATCCTTAACATATTCTGCTCCTGAGTCCCTTTTCTGGTTACTGGAAACATCCTGTATAGTACTAAAGTTTTGGAAATATGAAAATTGGTTCCCCTCTTAATTATCGTTAAGGAAGTTTCTCATGAAATACACCATTATCCTTTCACGTAATAGATTTAGCATTAGCGTGGTTTCTCACGGTGATTTTTTTTTCTCTCTCACGTTCCTGAGAACCAAAAATATGTTTATTTTATAGCTAAATTTAGTAAAGAAATGTCAAGTGTCCTTTATTAAGGCATGGACGGTTTTGGGAAGCAGTACTTTGACAATTCTTAATTTTAGACAAAAGTGAATGATGTCGAGAGAGACAAGTGAGAATGGAATTTCTATTCTTCAGAGTTGAAAAGTTGAATGAAACCATGGAGGTATATTGAATTAAAATGAAAAAAAAATAAAAAATGTCACAATCCAATGGGTGGTGAGCAGAAATAAGATTACGTGAGATCAGCGAAAATGAGTAATTTTGTATTGGAAAACATGATAATTTAATTTTTAAAAGTTGATTGCACGACTTTTAATACGTATATTCCTATAATAAGTCCCTTAATATAATATATGTTCTTGAGAGCACATGTTAACATTTGCCTTTAATTAAACAACACAACATTGGTGTGGCCTACCCCGACAGTGTTAGTGCAATTGGAACATAATATTACCGTGTGGTGGCAATTTGATTGCCACTCAATTATCAACACGTCATGACCTACCCAACCCCAACCTTCTTATCTTCACATTCACATGTCATTTCCTTCTCGTACTAATCCACCTCATTCTCAACAGAAAGATGCTTCTCAACATTTAAAATATTCTTTCAAAAAAAAAAACATTTATATATTTTTTAATTTGCAGTAAAATGTCTAAATTCATTCAAAAAGAGTTAATTTGCAATAAAATATCTAATTAAGTTCACAATGAAATTCCCAAAAAAAGTTCATAGAGAAATATTAGAATGAAAAGAGAATGATATTTGAACAACCATTATTAAACAACTTTCGTCACAATTCTCTCTCATACTCTCATTAATGCAAAAGAGAATGATATTTGAACTCCCTCTCTATTGTTATTGTCCAATAAGAAGAGAGGAAAAAGATTGTCACCAAAAGTTGTTTAAAATTAGTTATCAAAGTATTTTTTTTTGAGAAAGTTGTCAAAATATCATTCTTCAATGAAAAAATGTCTATTGAATCATAAATATAAAAGTGTAAAACCATGTCTATATAATTATGTGTAGGTCCCCTAAAAAATTATGTATCCTTATAAAAAAAATTATGTATAGGTAGCAATAAATAATAATGGATCTTGCAATTAACAAAAATAGTATTCTTGTTATACATAAGTCATAAGGTGGAGTATGGTTTGTTGTTTCTTTTTCTTTGTTTTTTCGCCTTTTTGATTTGTACAGGATTGATTGTGCTCTATTGTGCCTGGGCGTTTTGACACTCCTTGTGCTTTAGCGTCTAGTACTTTCATTTTTGCTTCTTAAAAAAATAATTAAGATGGAGTATAATTTTTTTTGGCAGAAATGCACAACTATTTTATTTGTTTATTAACAACTAAAAATAAACAGGATTCTCAACACTTTAATTATATTGGTGTAGCCAAAAAAAATAGTGAAATTCATTTGGTAGAGATACGAAGAATATGCACGATGACCTGATTTAATACGTAGATAAAAGTGCATGAATACTGTTTTTTTGTTGTTGAGAAAAGTGCATGATTAATGTTTGGATGAGGGGGCAAACATTCAACCAATTGGAATAAGCCAACGTATAGACCATGAGTTTTCATTTTCAAACTCAAATTCGTATAGCACGTGGGTTGAATATTTTTCATTTGTTCACAAATGGCCGGTTGAATACAGTTTGTTACCTAAGAAATCTGAGTAAACCGAATTTTGGGGATCAAGTAAGCATGCAGCGAATACTACAAAAGCTACCAAGATGGGAAAGAAAACTAAGAGTTTATCAACTCAAGGGAGATTTATTCGAAAGTAGAAACTAGCTACTAGGATATAATTACATTCATTTGATCTAAATAAACTGTTGAAAATGTTTAATTGTTTGATTTGATAGTTAATATAGACAGTTCAATCTCAATTCAGTACCAGATGATTTATTGCCTAAACCTATATTAACATGCAACTCTAGGAAATCTGGTTGCAACTTGCATATGACATGAAATATTCTAAATTAAAGTTCTTTAAAGAAAAGGAAGCATGCTATAAAGGTCACGTTTAGCATGGGGCAATTGTAAAATTTCCCCATCTTAGGCTCATCTAAATTGAACCATTAATTTAATTTAAAATAATGAGAATGGTTGAGATCGTATGATCTTTTTTACCTGCAACTTGTATGGTTCATCAACTTGACTACATGATTTTTAAAAAGTAAAATGAACACTAACTGAACCAATTTGAGGGAATTGGAATGCGTTTTTTTTTTCTTTTTTTTATTGTACTTTTATTTTCAGAAACTAGGAAAAATACCCGTGCTAGCGCACGGGTTCAGTTGGAGATTTAATATTTAAATTTTAATTATTATGTAATTAACATAAATAAATAAAAAATTGACTAATTTTGTTGCTGTAATACTAAATATAAAAGGAAACATTATAACATGAAATATATTAATGATAGATTAAGTAATATACTCTTGAACTTGGTTACAAATAAGGCTAAATAGTGATTATTTGCCATTACATAATAGATACAAGAAATAATATTGGGGGTATATTATAAGTTTTATAATATACTATGATCGTCTAAACTGCATAATTTATATTGTATAGAGCATTAATAGTTGTAGTAATGTTTGATTGAAAGGTATTGATCTAGTAGGACAAATTTAGATTTAATACATCATACTATAAGAAATTTGATTAGTAGATAATATTTTGGTTATCGATTTAATCCTTTATATTATAAAATATCAACATCGTACTATAAGAAATTTATTATCGATTTAATCCTTTATATTATAAAATATCAACATCGTTATCATTTTTTTTATCAAAAAATATAAAAAAAACAAATAAAAAAAAATCTAAAGTTCATAAAAAATCTCAAATCTTCATCATACAAACTTTTTTTTTTGAGATTACAATTGCATATCGCAATCAGAGAATAAAAAACTATCGCTTTGCTAGGGCTTCCTCCTAGTAGTTGCAACTTTGCATTCTCCCCTTGTGGGAAGCTTTTTTTTTGTTATTCTCCCCTCGTGGGAAGCCTCTTATTTCCTTCTTTCAATCCTTCACTGTCATGACCTCTCTAAACAAACTATCACTAAGTGATGAGGAAGAGGAACTCGACCTTCAATCGGAAACCTCCCCCATAATAACAACTGATCCCATACTTCGTCTCGAGGGTCGTTTCCTCTCCAAGGTCCTTGCTAACTGCCTTCGTCCTCTCATCCACAAATGGATCTCTCTTGAATAGGCAACCTTTGTTCATTCTCGCTCCATCACGGATAGCACATTAATGGCTTTTGAAACTCTCCATCATATGTGTTGCAAAAGGAAAAGCAAAATTGGGGAAGTAGCTTTGAACTTAGATATCTCTAAAGCCTTCGACAATGTAAGTTGGTCTTATCTTGAAGCCGTTCTTACCAAGTCATTCCTTCTTACTACATGGGAGCTTTTCTTCTTTCCACCTCTCTTTGTGATGAGATCGAAAAAATCATGAACTCCTTTTATTGGGGTTTGAAAAAGAATGGTAGTCGTGGAATTAAATGGATGCGTTAGGATAAATTAAGTCTCCACAAAAGTTTGGGTGGACTCGACTTTCGTAACATGGAATCTTTCAATTTATCCATGCTTGGTAAGCAAAGTTGGAAACTCCTTTCAGATTCGTCTTCTCTACTTACTCGGATCCTCAAAGCTAAATACTTCCCGCGAAAGAACTTCTTGGATGCCCCTCTCGGTCATAATCCAAGCTACACATGGAGAAGTCTTTGGAGCACTCAACATTTACTTACCTTGGGCCAATGATGAAAAATTGGAGATGGTTCTAAAATTAAAGTGTGGAGCATGCCTTGGTTGCGTGACCTTCTGTCCCTTAAACCATCTACTCCTCCTTCCCAACCTATGAGGACTTAACTGTCAACTATTTGATGCTAACAGACCTATCCTCTTGGGACCACGATCTTGTCCACTCTTTATTTAATCACGTTGATGCTGTTGCAATTTCATCTACACCACTCTACAATAGACGAAGCGAAGACACGTGTATTTGGAAGGCTACAATTGATGGCTCTTGCTCCGTTAAAACACATTACCGCATCTGCATCGACCTTCTTAATGAATCTTTGCGCTGTCAATCTCAACACAATGGCAGCTCCTTTGGCGTCTTCATGTTCCACCAAGAGTTCGGGCCTTCCTTTGGCGCGCAGCTCATCATTGTCTTCCAACAAAAGACAATATTTCCAAGCGTGGCGTTCCATCCCATGTTCCGAATCTTGTGTAACTTGTGATCTTCTGGCTGAATCCCACACACACTTGTTCTTTGTCTGTCATAAAGCAATGGCTTGCTGGAACCTCCTTGGCATTGGTGACATTATTCAAGAGTTACTATATAGTGCAAATTCTTTACAACAAATGCTTTTTGATTTATTTAACAAAATCCACCATCATAAAAAACATCTAGCAGCTATGACCCTTTGAAGTTTATGAAAGAGTCGCAACTTACTACTTTGGGATGATAGTGACACTAAACCCATTCTCGCTGTCACTCGCGCCCAGGACGTCCTTCATGAATGGAATTGTGTTCAAAAAGCCAAACATCCAACGCACCATGATGATCAGCTCCATACATGGGAAAAGCCTCCCTACGACTCAATTAATTGCAACGTCGACGCAACTCTTCTCAATGGTAACTCAGTAATGTGCTACAACGTATGCTTTCGTGACTCTTTAAGCAATCTTCTCTTTGGTAAGTCCGATTTCAAACTCTTGACGACCACCGTGTTAGAAGCTGAAGCTATAGGTCTCTTGGAAGCTCTCAAACTGGCAATTTCCAACGGTTTCTACAATGTTGTTTTTTAAACAGACAACAAACTTCTGGTTGATTTACTAGGAAACACCAATCCTCCCCTTAATGAAATTGGTGATTTAATTTCGGAATGTAAGACTCTCTTGTTACGCAATCCCGACTATGTATTATTGTTTGTTAGGGGGCAAGCAAATAGTGTGGCTCACAACATTGCTGGAGCTGCTCTATTAATCCTAGCCCCCATATTTTTTATGACGTTCCTACTAGCTTGTACTCTCTGTTTCTGAATGAAATGCAGTAAGTTTGCCTTTGCTCGACAAAAATCATTTTACAACTTAGAAACCCAAGTTTTATTGAAAAAATCTCATAAAAAAAGATACAATATTGACATGTTATAACATAAATGATGGATAAAATCGTAGAAAAAAAATTAAGAACGAAAGTATTATTTAAAATTAAGTTAAAGGACAAATTATTATGTAATATTATTACTTAGATGTATCCTATGAATAAATCCATTCTTGGGCTGATACCTAAAAAAAATACTTGTATATAGCGTAGATAATATTTTAAATAATTTTATAGTAGTAGATTGTTTTTAAAATTTATTTGTTCTATAAATTTGCTTTTGCTTCTTTGACAAATTCTGGTGTAAATTATTTAGCAGTGAAATAAATTGTTCAGATTGACAAATAGGCTTCCTTTTAAAATAAAATAAAGAACCTTTCTTTGCTTTTGACATTAACATAATCCAAAACAAATTAGCCGTATGAGTATTTTCTTTCAATTGGAATTACAGGTAACAGCCGGTAAGAAACAAATAAGCCTAAGATGGGGAAATTTCCCAATTGTCCCATGCTATAAATACACTTTTTTACCTTAAATGGATTAAACCTATCTTTTCAATTTTTCTCTTTATTATTATATTTTCTTTCACATCGAAATTGATGATGGATTAGGTTGTCGAATTGGAATACACTTATCTGATATGGCTTTATGAAGCATGGTTATTCGTTAGCAAAATGAGGGTCCACTATTTTCAGAAGGCAAAAATAAAAGAGAAGTTAATAATATTAAGAGGGTGACTCATATGGTTGTCATTATTTAGTTCTTATCCTCTATGTTAACAATGTGATAGAAGCTATTTATTTTACACCATATATAACGTGATCTGACTGTGACAAAAATTTAATCAGGATAGAATATTATAATAATATACGTTATATTTATCTAAAGCCAACTCATATATATTTAAGAAAACAAGTAAACAACAACATTATCCAAATCTTCATTGATTGGTAAGGTTCTATATATAAGACCACCCAATATTTTATGCTTTATCTGTTAAAGTTAACTACTCCATATACATGTAATCATGGCCAATTCCATTTCATAATAGAGGAGAGACGCTTTCTTCCATTTTCTTCTTCTTCTTTATGCGAAAAGGCAAAGCAAATATTTCTAGAAATGAATGTGAAGGGAATCAAAGATGGTATTAACAAAAATTGGATTGTTAAGCAAGATGTGGATGATGATGATGTAACTGGTTCAATATCGAATGGCTCTATTACAGAAGATTCAATGAATTCTATGTGTTCATCTTCTTCATCTGAGTTAGATGATGATCAAGAAGCATCTTCTTCAACTTCTAGTTTGTCATCTTCATCATCATCACATTCAAATGGTCCCTTATATGAATTATCAGAGCTTATGAACCATCTCCCTTTGAAGTAAGCAATTTCTCATGCATGATATATATATATTTTACTATATACTTTTTATATTCTATATCAATATTTTGTTGTACTTTTATTCAATTCTAATTATTGTGACATTTGCAGGAGAGGATTGTCTATGTTTTATCAAGGGAAGGCACAATCTTTTGGTTCTTTAGCTAGAGTGAAGAGTGTAGAAGATCTTCCTAAGAAATTAGAGAGACCAAATTACAGAAACAAAAAGAAATCATGCAAAAGCTTTGGGTTGTGCACTCCAAAGGCAACAATATCAAAGAAAGCTTCAAGAGGACCTTGTATAATGACTAGAAGAGGGAGTTTCCTTGGAGGGTCTAGATCTTCCTTTGCCGTACAAAAAAACTTTTGAAATTCAATTTTGTAAGAGCTTTTTGTTTCATTTCATGCACAAAATATTGAGGAAAATTTTGAATCGCTCCCATTGTATAGCTTCCGAGTTGCAATATAATCATATTATTACTAATTTTTTGCTGAAATGAAATCTTCTTATATTACTTATTCTACATGTACATGATGATCATGAGTGTCCTCACTCTTATGTTTTCCACATGGTGATAGGATTCTTCTGCTGCTTCTGTTGTTAGTAGCCCATGGTTTCTAAATAGCATGTTATTGAGGAGTGTGATTGTTTGCATAAAAGTGGAAATGTTAGTAGCAGTAATATAAGAAGATTAAGATCACAATATATATGAATCAGCAAGGATATGTGTAAAACTGAAGTAGGCATGAAACATTAAGATGAAAAGCACATCAAGAATGAACGTAAATCATAGTCTATTAAGACCTAAATCCCTACATTGATATGACCTTTCATCCCGAACTAAACTAATATTCAACTTCTATTGTGATCTACTCCATCCTTCTTAAAATATAGGTTTTAGTTTTTTTTTAAGAAGACAAAATGAATATAGTGTTAAATATGTTTTTGCTTCTTATAAATATGTCAACTTTTTGTTTTATTCCCTCTAAAAAATTTCTTCAATTTTAGTCCTCAAAAAATTATTCATCTTCACTTTTGCCCCCCTTTTAAAGTACACTCGTAGAATTCATATTTTTGAATAAAATTTTGCAAAAAAAAATACATAATAGTATAAGGATCTCTCTCAAAAAAATTCATATTTAATTTATGTTTTATTAAAAAATTAGGGGTGATTTTTACAATATTCTATACATTTATGCATAATTTCATTAAAAAATACAAAAATTTACTTAAAAATAAAGGACTAAAAGTAGTGATTGAAAATTTTATAAGGACTAAAAGTTGAAGGAGAATTTTAGAGGAACTAAAACAAAAAGTTAGTATATTTATAGGGACCAAAAACACATTTAATCCAGAAATATATTAACGAAGAATCAGATGATACCAATCTAAGCACAAGGTGTGTCTAGCAAGGAATCAAAATGAATATATAGGTTATTAATTTAGCAACAAAAAAAAAATCATTTTATAAGTTACTTTACAATATAAATGAAAAATGAAGTATATTAACATTTTTTTTTTTTTAGGAAATGAAGTATATTAACATTGTTTTCTCTATTCTCATAGTAATTTTTTATTTTTTTATTATACATCTTAGTTATCACTATTTTTTTTTAAATTCATGCTTTTTATATTTATTTTTTGAAGAAATGCTTTTTATATTTATTGAATCATGCTTTTAGAAAATAACTCAGTTTTTATAAAATCAATTAAATTAAAAATATTTGTTGACTCTTATGTCATCTGTTAAAATAAATTATATTGTGGGAGGAAGGGAGTATCATTATGGCTATTCCGCTATTGGACGATGGGAGTATAAAATATGAATAGTCACTGTTTCTTCTTAAAAAAATAAATAGTCACTAATAGTAAACTTGTGATTATAAACATCTATTGAATTTGGATTGAATAAGAATACAAAGAGTGTTCACTTACATAATTTTTTTAGAGAGTTCATATCCTAGCCTAATCAAAATAAACTTAGCTACGTTAAATCAAATTAGCTACACATGGAGAAGTGGAAGAAAAATCATAAAGGGGTGAAAATAGACTCGTCCATGCTTTAATTTTTTTTAACAGCAAAATTTATTAATAATCAAGTCTGTGCGTAGGACGTACAAGGACCGGTAAAACAGAAACTACAAAGTAAGGATGTCGTGTATATGCGGAACCCCAAAAAGGAAAATGCATACACCGTACATGCTTTAATTAATTCTTGTTCTTGAGCATTTAATCATCAACAAATGAAGTCATAAGACAAAGAGATACACTCTTATGTCACTGTTATAAGCAAAAATTAATATTTTAAATTCATTTATTAAATGAAGTATATAATTTTTTGTCAAAAAAAAAATGAAGTATATAATTTATAATAAAGATCATGTGCATCATTAATTGAATGAATCTAAAATATAGATTTTTGTTTATAATAGTGTACATGTTTTAGAGACATAAGAGCTCTTTTTTTTAAGACAGGGTCGCCTGATCATGTGATTTTGTGTTTTTTTTACCGCAACCATTAATTTTTTGGGAACTTTTACGGTACACCTGCAAATTAAGGTGTACCGACACTCTCGTTTAAAATTTTTATAAATTAATTATCATTTTTTATAAAGAAAATAGTTGTTTGTTGACATTTATATTTTAGAAAATATCATTTCATAAGAAAAAACATATTTCATATTTTTATAAAAATCATACTAAATTTTTTGCATTTTATTGTAAAAAATAATCAAAATTCTCTATTATGAGTAATAAAAATTCGAAAAAATTAATTTTTATTGCGTTGACATTTTTGGTAAATAAGATTTAGTTATTATAATTATAGGTGATAGAAAATAATTTTTTTCCTACAAAAAATAACTCATTTAACTATTAATTTAAAAATTTGGTATACCAATACACTCAAATTTACCTAATTTTTTAGCATTGTTATACATCTCGATCAAAATTATCCTGATCATGAGAAGGTGCTGGCCAATTAAATTTTTTCATGGCTAGAAGTCAAGGGAGGATGTGGATATAATTTTTTTCTAAATTGCCTTTAAAAATTGGTGGGCAATTTGCCCAAACCAATACAAAACAGGCAAGTGTGCTCCATTAACAAATTAACATTTATTATTTTAATTTGCAATTTTAACATGTATTTTATTATATACATATTCAACCAATTTTAAATTAATGACATTTTACGATTTAAACCATCAAATTAATTATATTTCCTCCTTCAATCCAATCACTCTCCAAAAAAAAAAATATTTCCAAATAGGTTATCATTACATTCATTTCAATTAAGAATGGCTTTGCAAAAATCATTAAAAATAAAAAATACCACCAATGGGAATAGAACCAAGGTACAAACACTCTTAATCATATAACATAACCATTTGACCAATAAATTTTTTATAACTGAATTGGAATGCAAAATATATGTTATTAGTCAACAATTTTTTATTTTTTTTAGGGAATGTGTATTATATAAATACTAAATATTTCTAAAATAAAACAATATAAATTCATTCATTTGATTTTTTTTATATTTTAAATAATATTCTTTTATATAAATTCATACTATTTATCTAGATTCGATGAACTGCAACAATGTTTCATTTGTGATCAATCGAATTGTGATTTATTTTAGGTTCGACATTTCTTTTGTACCGGATGAACTATTTAAAGGTATTAAGCATTATATTTATCTTGACAATCTTCAGCACAAGTCAATCTAACAATCTATCTCATTAGAAATCTAATCAACATGGAAGGACATTACTCTGACGATTAAAACATATCCAATTGACTAATTGTATCAAATATTATCAATATGGCCACTGAATATTACGTTATTGGAATAAGAACGAAGTAGAAACATAAAATTTAGAAAATCAGAATCTTCGGTGTAAGTCGATCTGACAAACTGTCCCATTAGAAACCTAGTCAACACGGAATGACATTACTTTAACGAGCAAAACAGACCCAACCAACTAACGTTATCAAATATAATAAATTGCACCGTTGAATATGACCTTATTAGAATAAGAACGAAGCATGAACAAGAATTTCAGAAATCGAAATCTTTGGTGTAAGTCGATCTGACAATCTATCCCATTAGAAACCTAGTGAACATGGAATGATATTACTCCGACGATCAAAACAGACCCAACCGACTAACACTATCAAATATAATCAATCAGACCGTCGAATATAACCTTATTGGAATAAAGAAGCAGGAACTTGGAATTTCGAAAATTGAAATCTTCGGTGTAAGCCGATCTGACAAATTATCCCATTAGAAACTTAGTCAAAATGGAAGGACATTACTCATACAATCAAAAGAGACCCAACAGACTAACAATATCTAATATAATCAATCGAACCGTTGAATATGACCTTATTGGAATAAGAAGGAAGCATGAATTGGAATTTCAAAAATCGGAATCTTCGGCGTAAGTCGATCTGACAATCTATCTCATCTGAAACATAGTTAGCATGGACGGCTATTACTCCAACGATCAAAACGTACCAAACCGATTAACGGTATTATATAAAAGGGGTAATAAATTGATTTTCTACATTTGGGACGGGTCTGTGTATGAGTTTGGGGTGGGTACCTATATCCTCGTTACTCATCCCATACCAGTGTTTTAAAATCGGGGAAAACCCAAACTCATACCTAAACCTAGTCAAAGCGGAGAAAACCCGTAAAATTGAGTTTGATTTGGACGGGTACCCACGAGTATGAGTTTTGTTGTCATGTGTATACGTGAGAGTTCTCTTAACATATGTGATATAAAATATTTATTCTTGGATCATTGATTACGGAACCAAGTTGCAAAAACAAAATTTTCACATTCCCTCGATCACTGTAATCATTAAATCTCAAAAAACAAATTTTTTTGGAATTATTATGGAATCATTCATATTTGTTTTAATTAGCTTATTTCACAAAAAAAAGTTTCATCTGCTCATGAACCACTTCTTTCAGAATCTTTCAGAAGGGTTCCTGCTTCCCCAATGAATGTCTTGATAGAAGATGTGATTTCATTTTTCTTAGAGAAGAAGACATGATTTCGTTGAATTCAAGTATATTTGTTTTTAAATACGTTGTATCTCAACGAGAAAATAATCATGAATTTTTAAAATTTTATCACATTGACTTTCTTAAATCGGTATATATAAATTTGCTTCCGCGATAAAAGCACATAAATTTTGCGACGAGTGTAGTCCAATTATTTAACAATGTTTTGCGAATAAAATAATCAAAAATTTAATAAAAACACTACATTAACGATGATATTTTAAATAGAGTTATTAGTTTTCAAAATTTTATCATATTAACTTTCTCATATGAATACATAAAAATTTACATAGACATACATAAGCAAATAAAATCCTCAGCAAACGCAATGCAAATAGTTAACCGATTTCTTTACATATAAAAGATAAAAATATTTAATAGAAACATTATATTTATCTTGACAATTTTCATTTAATACCTTTAAATAGTTTATCTAATTCAAAAGAAATGTCGGATCTAAAATAAATCACAATTTGATTGAGCACAAATGAAACATTGTTGTAGTTCATTGAATCTAGATAAATAGTATGTATTTATATAAAAGAATAATATTTAAAATATAAAAAAAACAAATAAATGACTTCATATTGTTTTATTTTAAAAATATTTACTATTACATAATATACACATATTCCCTAAAAAAAATGTTTGCTGATTAATAACATATATTTTGCATTCCAAATTATTTCATAAGAGATGTATTGGTCAAGTGGTTAAATTATATGATCAAGGGTGTGTGTATCTTGGTTCTATTCCCAATGGTGGTTTATTTTTAGTGATTTTTGCTAAGTCATTCTTGATTGGAATGAATGCAATTATAAACCTAGATTTGAAAAAAAAATAAAAATAAAAAGTTGGAGAGTGTTGGATTGAAGGGGAAAATCTAATTAATTTGATGGTTTAAATTGTAAAATGTCATTAATTTAAAATGTGGTGAAAATGTAGATAATAAAATTCATGTTAAAATTGCAAAATAAAATAATAAATGTTATTTTTATAATGGAGTTACACTTGACTGTTTTTTATTGGTTTGGATAAATTGTCCACCAATTTTTAAAGACAAACTAGGTCTTACTTTAATACATACACTATCGTGATAGTTTCGTTAGACAATCTTTCGTTGTAAATATCAATTCTCTTAATTTTTTGTTCTAAACTACCCTTGTTTTTAAAATTAAGTATCAATCTATTATTGATCTTGTTGGTCAAGTTGAGAAGTCTTTCCTTCTAAGAGATGCTTCTCAACTGTAAATTATGTTGAAAAGTTACTCATAAAGGAAAAAGTTAAGATAGCTAGAATCCTCGAAGCAAGTGACTATGACGTGGAAGATTTCAAACAAGGAAATCTCAGTCCAATAATATTTTGAAAAAGTGTGTAAATAGTTTTATCACCTGCATATTAGATGCAACAAAACAATCAAGCACACCTTACGGATATGGATAACCAAAATTTGATTTAGGTCCTCCTTGAACCTAAAATTTGATAACACAGAAGAACCGTTTTGTCGATGGTTAGAGAACTTCCTTCGTCATGCTGACATAAATATTATAGAAATAAGACATACAACTATTTATGTTATTTTCCTAAGAAAAAAACTATTTATGTTATTATCTAGTGTAGTAGTGTGCAAGATTTTGTTTTTTTTAGGGATAGTAGTGTGGAAGAATTAAAAGTTGCTTTGAGTAGGAAGAAATATCTGCTAAGAACATTTCAAAATCCGTTTAAAAAAAAAAAAGAACATTTCAAAATCTTTGTCGATTCTCCACAAAAATAAAAAAGGCACCATTATATAAATTTTGCATCTAGCCCAAAAAAAACCCCGGTTTATTTAAAGAAGCTCGGATCAATCCAACACATAATGTTACATTAGGACTTAAGTGATTTAGAGTTTACTTACAGACCAAGAGTGAAAAAATTCAGTTTTCAACGATGTTTGGTTTGACTTTTAATAATTGCTTCTATCCTCCAAAAACAATTATCCTTAAAGCTACAATTCCTAACTTTTAGCTTTCCTATAATCAATTCTCCAATATATTTTATATTTTGATTATTACAATCTATTATTTTCCTTTATTGCCCTTTATCAATTCTCCTTCTTTTTGCTTTGTAATTAATTTGATGGACCAAATTTAATTAGAAAACTTAATGAACCAAATTAGCCCCCGAAAAATGTTTATGGTAATTAGTTACCATGTTTTGGATTTTCCTTTACGATGTTTACGATCATATCTACAGTATTTTTTCTTTTACCTTTCTTTTACGCTATATTTTATCATTTTCAACAACAAACTCTACTAATATTTAACTTAAATATATTTTATCGAAAAATATAAAATATATGAACAAATATTTTTGTAAAAAATTGGTTTAATTATCATATAAATTATTTTTTAAATTAATAAATAGAAAATTTATTTATTTAAATTAAATGATATATCTACATTTATTATTGATCTACATATACATTCAAATTCAACTATGTTCATTTACTTGCATTTAGCTATGTCCATTTTAGTAATTATACATTCAAAAGTGATTTTGATCAAAACTATCCAAACAACATTCAATTTGTTTAATCAATTCTACATTATCGTATCCAAACATAAATCAATTCTCTCAAAATCAATTCTGTCAGAATCAATTCTATCAAAATCAATTCTATCAAAATCAATTTTATCAAAAAAGTTGTACCAAACACACACTAAGTTGCTAGTATTAGCTTAGTTAGTCACTCATCCATAGGATTGTCATGGTGAAACCATAGCAATATAGCATAGCCCAATTGAGTCAGTCATTATGACTCAATACATTAGTTGGAGTTAGTTACATTGATAGTTTAAGAGTTGTTAGAGATTTCCTTGTTATCAATTCTAGAACTTTCTTAGATTTTTGTTATCGATTCTAGAACTTTCTTCATCATTAATTCACCATATTCAAGAACTTTATAATAATATCGGAGTTCTTTTGACCTCTGTTGCTCGTATTGGCAGAGCCACGTAGAGTTGAGGGTGTGAAATTTTAAAATTGCACTTATGAGTGTAGAAAATTTATACTGAACCCTCTAACTAAATTCTTTTTTGGTAACAACACTTCGACACTAATAATACTAATGATACAAGTAATATAAATCTAGATGCAAATGATAAATAATTAATACTATTTGTAAGGTATGTAAAAAATTTCAAGTTTCTATTAAGTTTTAGTTCATTTAAATATATCATTTTCTTTTGTCTATAAAAAATAATTTGCCATTACGTAATTTTTTTTTTACTTTTATTTTAGTCCGTGTAATTTTTTTTGTGCTTGAATTGATCTCTCTATCTTAAGTAGAATATTTGCTTTTAGCACCTCAAATATAAAAACTAAAAATAAGTACAACACACAAATCGAATTATAGATGTTCCAATATGCATAAATTTTGTAGAGATTGAAATAAAACAATAATCAAAAGAAAAAAAAATAGTATATTTAAAAGGATTAAAAACATTTCTTTTTCCGCCTTCCAACAACATCGAACAATATGACCTATTTAAAAGGACTTAAAAATGCATATTTAAAAGGACTAAAAATAGTATATTTATTTTTCCGCTTTAAAATGTTGTATCTTACAACAACTAGACCAAACGTAACATAGCCTATGTGACACAACAATTGAGTTAATTTGTCACTTCACCTGCAATTACTCATTACGAAACAACTTGCGAGGTTTTGTCATTTATTACCTTATAAAAAGAAACAAAATTTTTTACCTTATAATCCTACATATCGTACCTTCACCTCTAAAAACAATTTAAAAAGTCCATTTATCCCGTTTTGTCATTTAACTTTTTACAACTTCATATTTCACCTTCTCTTTTCATTAAAAAAGTTGAAGTGTATTTGGTTCAATTTTAGCATAGTTAAAATTAATAATGAAAGTGAATAATTGATTTTCGCAGGTTTAGCTGCTGCTATTGAGTAGAATTAATTTTTCTTTCATCATAAATCCTACTTAAAATTAGAATTTGTATATTTTGATTTTAGAATTGATTTTTATATATAAAATTATAGTTCGGCTCACTTTTTTTACATGAATCTATCGAAATATAAACCATTCTACCTTTAACTTATTTTTAGTGAGAATCAATTTTATGGAATCAATGCACTCAAAAAAAAAAAACCAATCATAAACTCGCAAAAATCGCTGGTCTAAAATAATATTTCATTATGTTAATAAAATAAAAAAAATAACCCCTCTTCACATAAATTTGAATGAGAAGCTTATGTGACTGGATTAAGCACGTAAAACCATCGGCGTGATAGTCTGGAGTCTGGTAGGTACAGATGGTGCAATTGCATTAGTGGTTGGAATTAGTTGTTTGGACTCATGCATTATCCTTTCATTCACGGATCAATATGTCAGTTGTCTCTTAATCTCTTAATTAATAGTTAGTGGACCCTTTAATTAACAATTTCATTACTTTCTCCTTCCCTAGACTAAAGCTTATTACCAACTTTCAATTCCATGAAATTTTTTATAAACTTAATTTTTACTCTATTACTTCTTATTGAAGTCGAAACTAGTTTTAAGTTTCTTACTCGTGGCATGGATTGAACTGATGAATGAAGGTAATATGCTGGTAGTAATTTGATTTTTAGAGAAAAAAGTCTTGACCAATTGAGAAATTGATGGTTAAGTAAAGCTTCATCAATAACTATTTCATCCAAAGATCAAACTTGAATACCGTCGAAATGATTTGACCTTTGTTGTGGTACACTGGCGCTCTAATAACGCTAATGGGACTAGAGATAAAGTAAATAAGATTATCCAAAAAAAAATTAATGACAAATGATGATATTAATTTGTAGATCATTTTTTTTTCATAGTCTGAGTTTGAACTCAGAAGTTCCAACTAATTATCTCTTATCTCAAACAAACCCGAGATACCCAAAACCCACCAAAAAGAATTTGATAGTAGCATTTCTTTAGAAATTACGACAATAGAACAAAAAGAAAGCAAAAGGAAAGGACATTGATAGTTCTTTAGAAGGAAAATTCTATGGTAAGGAAAATTCTTTGGTGAAGTTAACACTATAACATCAAAAATTTAGTGAATAACACCCCATTGTTTATACAGCGGCATCAAAAGTTCAATTCCCATAGTATCATCAATTCATCAGATTAACAAGACTACACTTAATCTAATTTTATCCTCCAAAGTGTAACACCCTACAAAGTGTAACACTTAAGACTATCACATAATATCATTAACTCTGTTTGCATGTTAAAGACGCCAACAATAAAACAGTACCCGTAAGTCCAAGATGTTGCAAGCATTACTAGATGAATTGCTATTGATCTAATCAACAATTTAAAAATGAATCAAACATTAAGATCAAAATTAACTTTTTCAAAAGAGTTAGTTTCCTGACTGCACCGTAAAAGCTTTCTCTTTAGAATGCAAACAAATAGTGGTTACTAATGCTTTGTTGCGAGTTCTTACACATCATTGTACGTTATAATTTATAGCCTCGTCTTTGTTTTTTGTCTAGTTACTTCTGGCAAGTCTTCCTTCTCAACCCACGGTGCTTCTCTGAATCACCAACCCACTTGAAATTTAGAATTGGGAATTAATCTCAACCATTCGAAATGTTCAAATAGAAAAACTATATCAACTAAACAACAACAACTTAATTATATATACAAGTATCCAACTATTGGATGGCCATGATTTCAAATTTGGTACTATCAGCATGCAGCTCCAGAAAAGTTAGTACTTCACATAATAATGCAGACTAAACATTGCTAACAAGACTCATCCTATCACTATGTTTTCAACGTTATTTTTCTCACCAGTATACACAACAATTTATAAAGTGGTGAGATCTACTTAAATTTTAGAGTGAGATATCTTTTCGTAGAGAGCTTGGAAAGTGAGTGTTATGTCATTCCAACAAGAATATTTTCACATTCACACACAAGAATAAAGAGGCTCACGGGAAGCACCAAAACAAACAAAAAATGACAACAACAAAAGAAAAGTGACATAAAGCAAAACAAAACAAACAAATAAAATTAAAAGAACAATTTTATGAACAAAAAGTGTTTAGAATTTAGATTGTTTGTTCATCTCTCTTAAGTCTTAATTTCTTTGAACATATATCAATAGATGCACCCGTGACCTGTCTATCTCTCTGTCAATGATTCTCTGATTCAGCTTCACTTAATATGGTCCCACCTTTAAACAAGTACTGAATAACATAACTAGTATATATAAAACTATGACACAAGCCAATTTTTGTATAGTTCCAAATCACATTCTCCACCCACATTTTTCTTTTATTTGTTACATTCTTTCTTTCTAAGAATAATACGTCAAACATGAATTTCATTTTCTATGTTTTATTACTTCTTCTTGTTCTACAAAATCCCATTGTAACACAATGTCATACAAAGGGACTTCGACCAAAACCTTCTACTGGATTTGGAATGTCTACCAATATGACCAAAGTCCAAGAATCAGAACAACAGTTCATGAAATGGGTGAAATTTGTTGGTGGTCTCAAACATACTGTCTTTAGAACAGCCAAAAATAAGCTTTTTCCTTCTTACACTTTGAACGTTTATAAACATTCAAGTAAAGGAGGATTTTCATCAATTCAATCAGCCATTGATTCCCTTCCCTTCATCAATTTAGTTAGAGTTGTCATTAAGGTTCATGCAGGGGTTTACACGTAAGTACTTGTGATATTATACTTTTGTCACATTCTGTTTTTTGGCCTTAGTTTGTTCATGTGAGAGGTGGGGTTTGGTGTTTTTCATGTCTATATTCATTAATATATATTTATTTATTTTAGTTGGAAAGTGATCACAAATCAGTATCCTTTTTTTGTGATTTAAAATTAAATGCTTTGATAATTGGTATTTGACTATAGAAGATATTTTAACAATTTACAAAATTGTGTGCGTTTACTATTGCAACAAAATTTTAATTACATTTGACATATAAATGATAATTTCTTATTTGCTATTTACTTTGTCTTATTTTTTCTTCTTAAAAATAAAAATGTGTATATACAGAGAGAAAGTTAGCATTCCTGCATTAAAATCATTCATAACCATACAAGGAGCAGGTGCAGATAAAACAATTGTTCAATGGGGTGACACTGCTCTAACTCCTAATCCTGGAGCAAAAGGACAGACACTAGGAACTTATGGTTCTGCAACTTTTGCAGTGAATTCACCTTATTTCATAGCTAAGAACATCACATTCAAAGTAAGTAACAAAACAAGCCTCATTCCATTGTTTCCTTTTTATTAATATTTCCATGTTTGTGTTGTTACAAGAAAAATTAAGACAGTGTGTGTATGTATACAGAATACTGCTCCAATTCCAGCACCAGGAGCAGTTGGAAAACAAGGAGTGGCATTTAGAATTTCAGCAGATACTGCCATGTTCCTTGGCTGCAAATTCTTAGGGGCACAGGACACACTGTATGATCATATTGGTAGGCACTATTACAAAGATTGTTATATTGAAGGCTCTGTTGATTTCATATTTGGCAATGCTCTCTCTCTTTTTGAGGTAATTAGCTTCATTTTCTCACCCATAATAATTTATTTACAGCTGTAATCTTCAATTATTGCTGTTAAATTAATCATCTCATGAGGTTTGGTTATAGACTATTAGTCTATTACTATATCCTAATTCTGATATTTTAATGAAGTCAGCCTCATCACTATAACCTAACCACTTTTGTCCCACATTTTGTCATGCCCTTCTACACATTCCATTAGCTATTTTCATATAGAAAATTAATTAAAAATATTTTGAATTTGAAAATCATTAATATAATGCAGTATTGCAGTTAGGATATAGTGCATTAGTAATAAATGAATCTTGAATTCTAATCCGATAGTTCGCAAATTATGCGGATTTTTTTTAAATCCAAAATACTGAACTTGAAATCAAAACCATTTCATCTTGTTCTAAAAATCGCTAGTATAAATTTAGGGTAACCCGACTTAGAAAATCTTGATCCTACATGATATACGTCCTTAACTAAACCTTTCAATCTCATTTCCTCAAATTATTGTCTTGAATCAAATCAAATCAAATGTAAAATGAAAGTAATGAAGTTGGTAATAACACTTGTTACATTACATAGGGGTGTCACGTGCATGCAATAGCACAAAATATAGGAGCACTAACAGCACAAGGAAGGAACAGTTTATTAGAAGACACGGGATTCTCGTTTGTACACTGTAAGGTCACGGGATCAGGAGCACTATATCTTGGAAGGGCTTGGGGTCCCTTTTCTAGGGTTGTCTTTGCTTACACTTACATGGACAATATCATCATTCCCAAAGGATGGTACAATTGGGGTGATCCCAACCGTGAAATGTAAGTCCCATCATCTCTTTTTTTCATTCTCATTCTCATCTTCACAAGCTTACATTATTATGTATACTCACACGTGCAGCCACAGTCCATTATATGTGTAAATTATTTAAATATGTTTAGTAAAAGTATAATGTTAGTCCATTTTAATTCAATAACCAAGTTCAATTAAATGTGCTTGCAATTGAAGTACATTCTCAATCCTGGTTACTTTAGTACCAACTTTTCTAAGTGACATACGCACACATCTAGAGTCAGCATCCATCATACTAGAAATGTGAGTAAAAAATTGTACCTAAAAATAAAAGGTGAGTAAGAATCTCATCTATTGATGGAGTAAAAGACTATATATTATCAAATATATAGTTAATTAGGGTAATGTACAACCAGGAAGAAAAGCGACCACTACCTATTTGAATTCCCACTTTAGCAACTATACATGTGTGTTTGGTGCAAATCCATGTGTTACCTTCCAATACACAAACTCACAAAGCGCTAGAAAAATACACTCAGAAGAATAAGAAAATAAGTATAACTAAATAGAGAAAGAATCCTGCCATCTAACTAATTGTTTTTGTTTGCTTATAAAATTGTAGATAAGGAAGAGCATTATGCATATAGGGTCTAAAAAAAGGCCTTGGTCCTAAGCCACCTAATTCTAAATTTTGATCAATTCTATATCTTATTTAGCTATAGACACATTGGCATGCGCATGTGAGTGCGTTACTAATTGGATGTTGTATATTTTGTTCTCATTCTATTGGGTCCACCACCATTACCAGGACTGTATTCTATGGACAATACAAATGCACAGGACCAGGAGCAAGCTATGCAGGGAGGGTGGCATGGTCAAGGGAGCTCACTGATGAGGAAGCTAAACCATTTATTTCACTTAGTTATGTTGATGGGTCTGAGTGGATTAATTCTTTCTTTTGATTTGAGAGGAAATGAGCTTTATTTTCTCATGTGACAGATTTTTTATGTAAAAATATAATAATACGTATATATCAATTTGAGTTTTGTTGGACAAAAAAATCGATAGTGTTTTTAGATGCTGTTTTGTTATTTAACAGCTAAAATGGGACAATTCTGCAACAAATTTTTAAGTAGGTAAAACATTTTTAATTATTGGATTATGTATGATTCTAAGGGATTATAAAATACTTTTTTATCATGAAATTTTTTTGTGGTATTCAATTAAGACTTTTTTTAACTTAAAAAAAGTTTTGTGGTATTCAATCAAGACTCTTCATCACTTAAAAAAAGTCTTGTGATATTCAAAATCATTCAAATTTCGAAAGATTGTTTAATAATTTGGATTTTGTGGGATTTTTTAGTGAAATTTTAACATGATAATGTCTTTCATGAAAACATAAGATTTCTAATGATTGTTTTTTCTAAAATTTTACTATCTTTCTCCCCCTCTCTCATCCCTCTCTCTTCTTCTTCTTCTCTCTCTCTCTCTCTCTCTCTCTCTCCCCTCCGTGCTCTCTCTCTCTCTCACAAAACAATAAGTAAAATAAATAAAAGAGTCAGCATGAAGATTTTGTGAAAGAGAGTGTGTTATGATCATTTTTTCAACGAGTCCTTAAAATTCATAAAATCTTTTGACATCCATAAAATCATTTCAAATCCTTTAAAACATTATGAGTTAAATCCTGCAAAGTCTCTTAAAATCATCAAAGTCATTAAAATCCTACAAAGTCTTTTAAAATCCTCAAGAATTTTTTAAACAAAAATTGTCCTTTAAAATCCTAATCCAACACACCTTCCTTACATTCAAGAATTGTTGTTAATATTATTTAGATGGTTAAAATACACATTTGACCTCTAACTTTAAAAAACCAGCGATTTTAGCATTCCAATGAAAAAAAAATCAGTTTTGGTTCTCTAACTTAATGTAGCAACATTGTTGAGAAGACACCACATGTTTAAAAATAGTAGAACAAAATTGTCATTTTCTTAAAGTAAGGGCCATACATGGTTTTTTAAAGATAAAGGGCCAAAATTGTAATTTATTGTATGTTTTGCAACATTTTTTAAAAGAAGAGGGTCAAAATTATAATTTTTTTGGTTCGAGCCAAAATTGTAAGTTTCTAAAAGCTAGAGAAAAAAAAAAGCATTTGAAACTGCTATTTATATTTGAAGAATGCTAACAACACTCACTTTTCAACACTTTTTTTAGCACTCACTTGTTTACTTTGTATGAGTTCAATTTTCTAAGTGTAGACCCACAATGATTTAAACCAATAAGAGAATAAGTTTATAGAAAACGCTCAAAAGAGAATCTTGCTAGCATTACTCATTTATGTTTTGTTGTAGAAAAAGCAATTCTCTATTCAATTCTCCATTCAAGAAGCCAAACGTGAAGAGATCTATTTTTCCTTTTGGTCAAGTAGGACGTCAAGCAATCATTCTATGAGAATTTTATCAACAAACTCAGATTCTCTAATGAACTCTAGACGGGTGTGGTGGATAGCTTAAACTTTAACCACAGTTGAATGATATTAGAGATTGTAAAAATATCTTCTTTACTTATTTCACAAACTCTCATCGTTGAGTTCATTAGAAAAAAAACTAATAAAATTGTTCGCAATCTTATTAGAGTGGCCACATCTTTATCTAGTCTTCATATTTTCACCGGTATTTTTACATGCATCCAAAACTTCAATTGACAAAAAAAATAAAAAAAGTGTTGTTGATTGAGAGTTTAGGTTCCTCACGATAGTGGATCAAACTTATCGATCTCAATCCTCTATTCATTGAGTTTGATCCCACCGGAGAGACCTAACATGTATAGCTCAAAACAGTTAAAATTAAGGACAAATAGTTTTTTCCATTAAAAAAAACGACGAGACGCAAGTTGTTGAGAAAATGCTATTATGTGCATTTTACTACTATATTTATGACAAAATAGGCTCCAAAATGCAAAAATTTACTTATAACATCAAACACCCATTAGTTTAAAAATAAAAATACTTTTTTTAACTTAAAATGTATGCCTACTAAATCTTAGGTGTTTATCACTTGTGGAGACCTGCAATATTTTTACTACGTTAAGGTTTGGGAGTTGTGCTTTTCATGCCTCCTTAGTATCTCTTTAAGGTAAACGTCCACAAGAGTTATCTTCCAAATATGTTAAAACTAAAAAAAATGTTGTTCAAAAGTTATCTTCTGAAAGGTTTTAGAAAGCCTCCAAGACATTAAGATTTGATGAGACATAAAAAAACACAACTAAATGTTTGGTCGACACCTCATTCATCCATATTCAAGTACCCATTTGTAAGAAAACTACACTTGCATTCATTTTCCAATGTGCACATGAAGTCTATGGGTTTAAAATTGTTCTTCAAGTATGCTTGGGACTTGAGAGGCAATGAAGAAAACCAAACCTGTTTTTCACCGTTAGAGTCGGTCCAATACTATAGCCTTAAAATGTATTTAATTTTCACCTGAAAGAATCATAAATATAGTAGTAAAATGCACATAATAGCATTTTCTCAACAACTTGCGTCTCGTCGTTTTTTTTAATGGAAAAAGCTATTTGTCCTTAATTTTAACTGTTTTGAGCTATACATGTTGGGTCTCTCCGGTGGGATCAGGCTCAGTGAATAGGGGATTGAGATCGATAAGTTTGGTCCACTATCGTGAGGAACCTAAACTCTCAATCAACAACACTTTTTTTATTTTTTTTGTCAA
Source organism: Medicago arabica (assembly GCA_946800305.1). NCBI lineage: Eukaryota > Viridiplantae > Streptophyta > Magnoliopsida > Fabales > Fabaceae > Medicago > Medicago arabica. The sequence goes on from OX326964.1 coordinate 69,122,509, forward strand.
TTGAAGTTTTGGATGCATGTAAAAATACCGGTGAAAATATGAAGACTAGATAAAGATGTGGCCACTCTAATAAGATTGCGAACAATTTTATTAGTTTTTTTTCTAATGAACTCAACGATGAGAGTTTGTGAAATAAGTAAAGAAGATATTTTTACAATCTCTAATATCATTCAACTGTGGTTACAGTTTAAGCTATCCACCACACCCGTCTAGAGTTCAACTCAAACACAACATTGTTTAGATGCAACTTTTGAACCCATTTCACGAAAAGTAGTAATCCTAAGGCCAGTGGCGGAGCCAGAAATTTTACAAAGTCTGGGCAAAAATTATAGAGGCAAGAATTCTTGTGTGCGCACGTGTGAAAATATTGAGTTTGCCCAAAAAAAATATTTTTTTAAGTGGGTTAATGAGCTATTGGATTGGACGAAATATAAAGAAAGTATCGATTAAGCCTGGGCGAGTGCCCGGGGTCACGGGGGTGGCTCCGCCACTGCCTAAGGCCACTCCAACATCAACATCAGTTACTGGTGAATACTTCTCAATTTGAGCTAGGACAATGTGACTTTGATCATCTCTAACGAATATACCAACTTGATTCCCGTGAAGTAAAATACCATCCTTGTAACTAACCATGAAAAAGAAACACTCTAACTTTTTCATCTTCTTCTTTAGGCTTCGCAAATTCTTCTTAAATTTTAGACAATTAACTTGTACATATGTGACCAAACTCTTAATATTAATGATTTGAGAGTACTCATATCTCTTGGTTTTAATCTTCTACCATATTAACCATTATACTTCTTCCCCTGCTCACCTTTAGTTATGGTATTTTATTGTCTTCAAAATATTTATCAACATCGTTATTTGTTGACTTTCTCCTTCAAGAATCTCACCACCTCATCGAAATGTTTTCCTTCATTTTTTGGTCTAGATACCAATTCATTGAATTTTTTAATATGATCATACACTATTACTTAAATTTATGGAACAAGTGTCAATCAAATTGTATTCGCTACATTTTGGTGTTGTACTCCACCATGGATCTTTCACCTCACTTGTTTTTTTCCAAAGCGTAATAGAGACTCATTTGGACCTAATAGTCTTGGATTGTGTATTTTCATAAGGCGGAGTTAATTTGTTTTGACCTTAAATTTACAACACTGTGTTTTCGAGGTTTTGTCTGTTTTTGACCTTGTGTGAGCCTTCACGGTTTTATCCTTTGTAAAATGTACTGCATTGGTTGAGGATTGAAGGACTTGTATATAAACCACCATTGGTCTCGATTCTCAAGTAATGTGGTAATTTTTGGTCTACCATGATAATAGAACATAGTCGAGGCTAAGAGTTTAAACAGTATGCCATCCCTCAAGTGTGATGTGGGTTCGACCCTTACTCAGGGTGTCAATGTTCTTGACCAAAAATTCATAGCAGTGTGTTTATGAAGTATTTTTTTGTTTTTGGTCTTGTGTGAGCCCTCATTGTTTTACATTTTGTAAAAGATGTCTCTTTAAGTTGAGAGTTTGCCTGTTGTATGTAAATTATTATTAGCCTCAATTCCCAAGCATTGTTGGACTAAAACATAATCCTCCCATTAAACAAAGAAATAACCTCTTTTAAATGAATGACACCCGCACTATAGTACTTCTCTTGCTCTATTAACTTGACTAAAACTTTTGCAGTGATGTTGGTTGTAGGAAAAACAAACAATAAATATTTTACTAACTTACAATTTTTACAAAAGATGAAATTGCAAACTTTCTCGTACAATTTTTGTGATTATAAATAAATCTATCAATACTACTATTACTTTTTGGAATCATAAACACTGGTTAAAGAATCAAATATAGTAGTATCTGTATTAAAAATTGGGTAATCAATTTTAAAGAAAATATTATTTTTAATTTACTTTATTTTTTGACTTCTTAATGAGTGTACCAGATCAATATCCTAAGACATTCGTTAACACTTTTTGAGTTAAGATGACCTTAGTTGCCTTGATTATCATTTTTCAATTGACAATTTTAATCACATTTGACGTACCTTAATACGTTCATTCACTTTGAAAAGTAATTTTAAAATGGCAAAACGCACCCTTCACTTTGGAAGTGGACACCTATAAATAACAGTAAACGTCCAATCATAGTACGTGAAGTAGCAGGAAGACATAATCTGCGTTCCCTGACATTAAAGATTCCTCCCACAGTCATTCAATGAAAACCATATTCTCAATCTCAATCATTCTTTCTTAATTGTAGATAGATTAGATGAGATTTGAATATCTTGAACACGTGAGTATTCACTTATTGCGTGTGATCAGAGTTCTTGCAAATCAATCATTGTGCCTTCGCTAATCGTCGAAATATAGAAAATTTTCATTGGTAAATTTTCATCAATAAAAAATATGTGTACATGTATCATTATTGTTGTTTCACTATTTAGTGGTACGTAGTACCCATTTTCTTACCATGAAATAAAATTAAGCTTTAATTTACACCTCTAAAAAAAAGGATATAATATATAGAATTAGTTTTAAGCATGTGTTTGTTATTAAAAGGAAGAGTTTGTTTGTGCCGTCACCCACCGCCCAACGTTGAAACGAAGCTAATAATTGAAGCTTTCGAGTTGATTGCAATTGTTTTTTACAAAAGTGTCGCTGCAAATGTTAGTTAGAGGCTACAACGCTAAGCAAAACACGTACTACTAATTTCTTCATCTTTGTTATTAGATTTTCAGCTCTAAGCCTGCAATTGAATTGATGTTTTACGTTTAGCATGTTTTAAATTGCATCACCAAATTATTGAAGCCGTGTCAAATCAAAAAGCTAGTATATAGCTATAGCTTACAACTATGTGCTTCAATTCAACTTGATGATGTGAAATTCATGGTTAATACTTGACCCCCATTTGTAAGAGGTCCAATTACAGAAATAAAAATTAGTTTATGCAGTTGCACACAAATGCATAATGACGCCGAGTAAAAGATAGTGTCCGGCGGAAACAATCATTAGCGTAGTAAAAGTAATCACATAATAAGACATGCCTAAAAAAAACTTGACTAACCAAATAAAAGAAGCGGAACTGTTATGAAAATAAATATAGAAAACGATTGAAGTTAACTACTCTTACATTTGACTATAATAATGAATGAAAATGTACGGAAACAAATTCCATCACCAAACTTGTAGTTTGTCTTTGTTTGTTATTATCCTTCAATTTTGTCTTGACTTACCTGTTCCCTACCCACTATATGTCTGCAAATTACCAATCAATGTACTCGCGCTCTCATAAATGCTTCTTAAACTCACTAATCAATCACCACTTCGAAACACAGACTCTAACACGGACACTGGACAAACGGCACTGCTCCGCCTATCACCACCTCCTTTGCTTTGAAAAGTTTCTATCAAAATCAGTGGACTTATCAAGTTTACTCATCACAGCATTCTTAAAATTAATAGCATCCTGAATCTGTGAACAAGACCTCTGCATTCTAACTCCACTCAAACTGTTTCTAGATTCCATCAATTCATTCAATGAAAGCCTCTTCTTTGGACCCGGTTCTGGTCGTTGCTTCGGAGCACTATGAGACCTCAATTTAGCCTTAAAAGACTGTGTATTAGCCATGTAATTAGGATAATTACCATAATCACCAATGTAAAAACTATCTCCACAAATTGTTTTAGGTGTGGAAGGTGCAACAAATCCACAACTACATGAACTTGTGAAACGTGGAGTGCTTTGTGCAGTTGAAAATCTGCATTCTTCCCCTGTTATTCCCCAATCTGATTCATTGAAATTTCTTTGATTTGAAATGAATAACTGAGATGGAGTAGCTTGAAGTGAAGAAGAAAGTGTTTGAAATGAAGGGTCATCTCCAAAATCTGAAATTGATGTATTACTTCTTCTAGACCTTGATTTTGGTCTTCCAGTATCAACTTCTACTATTTTTGGACTTCCAATATCATAACTGTTTGTGTTGTTCATTGTAGCATCAAAAGATGATGATAATCTTCTACTGTGAATAGGAATTGAAGCTGTGTACTCATTCCTGTTACTCTCATTGTGATTGTACCTATCCTGCAAAATATTTATGCAAACAATAATAAAAGACTATTCAAGTGAACACTAGAATATGAGATCTGTGTATGTATTTTACCGTGGATCTTCTTGCTTGTGTTTGAAATCTGTTATTTGTTTCATTCTTTGTGTTTATGATGAGTCCACGAGATTTATGAGACCTTACTGTTGCTTGTGCTCTAATTAGAGCTTGCATACTGTGTAATGTCGCTGTTGCTTGCTTCCTCACTAAGTACCCTCTCACTAGTGCTTGTAACTTTACCAATCCCTTTAAGGCTCTTAGTGCTTTTCTTGCCTATTATTATAGAAACCAATTTCAAATTCTCACATTCCACAATAAAAGAAGAAATATATAAACAATTTCTAATGTTTCTTTCAAAGAGAAAAAAGACACAGTTTGGATAATCTAGAACCAAGTTCATTAACACTTTAAAACTTAAAAAGCCTATAATTTGAATCTGACTAGTTCAATTTGAGCAAATATCTGTTTTTCTTAGAACTGCATTTGTAAAATCACATAATTAATTAAAGAGAGGTGAATCAAACTTACCAAGTAACCCCTAAATGTGGTTTGAATCTTGACAGCAGCATATTTCTGGTGTCCACCACCAAACATGGTGTCTCTGCCGTGGCTGGTTAGTCTAACCACAGCCACGGCAGCTTGAGCAGCTGCCACGGCAGCATCTGCAGCTGCTGCCGTTGCAGCGGCTACCGCAATGGCGTGCTTGTTTTGCTCTTTCTCAGTTTCTGAGTAAAAGGATTGAACCCAAGCAGCTTCTGCAGGTGAAATGTTGGGAGGTATGGTAGCTGGATTATGACACAAGCCTCTTGAATCTCTCTTTGAGAAATCTTCAGAAGGAGGATGAGGAAGAGGAGGATTCCATTTGGCACTTGAAGAATTTGAATTTGAATTTGAATTATCTTTTTCTTTCTTTATCCCAAACAAACTCTTGAACCACCTTATGGTTCTACCCATTGGTTTTAGTGTTTGAGGACTTGGAAGAATACTAGTGCAAGTTGAAGTGTGAAAACCTACAAAAACACAAATAAGTCGTCACAGTTTATTAAGACCAAAGAAAATGCCTCGTGAAAAACTACATTACATGACAAAAACACACCTCTGGAACATGGGGTGAAGCATGGAAAGCAAAATCAAACAACATTAAAATAATATAGAGTGTGACATTACACACATGAACAACTTACAAAGTAACAAACCATGTTATGTTACTATTAAACAAATAGAATTTTTTTTGTAGTAAAAAAGAATCACCTTGGAAGAATCAAATTCTTGAAAGGTAAAGCAGTTCAAAAGTTGTAAAAGAAGAAGTGGTGGAAAGTGAAAGACCCAAAATTGTCCATGGAACTCAGAAAAAGAAGAGAAGTAAAACAGAACAGGCCCACAGTGAAATTATATGTATGTTCATTCATCTGTCCCTATGAGCGACTTGTCCTTAAAAAAGATAGATACCTCAGTGTCCTAAAATATCTGACACACTCGTGAATGCATTCCTAGTTAATCTTCCATTCCCTTATAACAAATCTATCAACTTCTTCTGCAAAATTTCTTCAATGCTTGCTTATTTCTCTCTTCAGCTTTCAACTCCCTAAACCATAGAAACAGGTTGTGATTTTGAGTAGGTTCTTGTATGACTCTAAAAAGAAACCGAATAATTCATCTTTCTTTCTTTCTTCTGAATATGGCTATGTTACTTTTATGCATTAAAGCTGAACCAATAAAAGATAGCTTTTCTGATGAATCAACAACATTGTTCCTTTTTCCTCCTCCAACACCATACTACTCCCTATGTACCTACTCTTCATCTTTTTTCTTTCTACTTTCGTTGTTCTTTTTACTCAATTATTTGTGTACTAATTTTGGCTATCCTGTTTGTTTTTACTGCCCTTTTTCTGAAACTTAGAAATCAATCATGGCTTCTAATGGGAAACATAGGGTCCTCATATATAGTAGCTAGCTTGGATATTATCATCATTAATAATATTCTTTTTTTATTTTTGATATTATTAGTGGGTGAATGATTGTTCAACATTTCAGGATGTTTGCTTTTTTTCTTTTTACGAAATTCAAGCATGTTTACTACTTCCAATTTCAAGTATGTTTTTACTACCATCTCAAAACATATTTACCAGATAATTACATGCTTTTGTAAAACCTTGTTTGAGTGAGACTGTTTTTCTGTGTATGTTGAGAATTACCGTGCATGTTTGTGCACGGTAATTTAGTTGATACTTCGATTATACTATAAAATCACAGTCGTTTTTTTTTTTTAATTGTGATTTTAAATTTATGGCGGATTCAAGGTTGTTTTTCATTGTGATTTTACTTATTAATATATTTCAACAAATACAAATCTAATGCGAGTGCATCTCTTCAAAATACACACACATTATATTTAGACTAATTATTATCAAAACTTTAGGGAAATAAAAAAAGTACAAACTACACATAGACAATAGTGCAAGTAAATAGAATCAGTAACCAAGACTAAAAAGAAGCATATGATAAGTTCAAATTCTCATTCTCATTTTAGTACAGTAAAGTCAAAAGACAATTTTCTCTAATTTATTTGAATTTAAATCGTAAGGAATCGAGATTCAAAACAAACTCGTTGAATTGTTGTACTAGAGTAGAATTCCAGTACTTTGCTGACTGGAGCAATCAGATGAAAACAAAATTTCTCTGAACACGTCGCTATTAACAATTATCGTGCCAGTTTGTAATCTAGTAAGCAGTTAAGCACGATATCAAACACTAAACAATGCGAGATCCGATAGTAAATTCTATGTCTGAAAAGTACAAACATATCTGATGCACTATATCAGTATAATAGATTTTACATACAGTAAAAGAAAATTAAAATTATGAGTTTTATATCTTTTTTGAGTTATGCCCCTATGTTAAAGTAATTTGATCCGATCAAACCTGACCCACGGTGTTCAGGCAAGAACGGGTTACAAGATCATATTGGGTTTTGAACACTCTTAGTTAATCGTTTGGAAAGTTCTAGTAATTAAAATCGAAGTAATTTGTTTTTGAAGAACATAAGTTAGCTGATCCAAATTGACATTAATGAAAATTGAATTTAAGACATTGAGAAGGAGCACACTCACATATCTCAAGTCAATACCATCAGACCTACTCAAGTAGGTTAAAATCAAATTAATTTATTTTGTTAAGCCTAAAATATAATTCAGGAAAAAAGAAGTTTTTAAAGAGTATATCGCCAAAACTTACAACACTAATGCATAAAAAAAAGAGTAAACCCTCATTTGGGTCCTTGAAAGTGTCTCTCGCTATCAGGCCGGTCCCTCGATCAATTTAATGGATAAAAACTCCTCCAATGTATGTTATGTTAGTCAAATGCATCCAAAACGTTAACTTGGTGCTAACGGTGCTGATTTGTCCGTTAAACTTGCCACTTCAGCTGCATTGTTGGCCTTCCACGCTGGCAGGGACTCAATTGCATAGGATAACGAAAATTGCAATGGTCATTTGTGTCCCTCCTTTAGTCTTCTCTCCCTCATCAAACAACTTGCAAGCTCAATCCCAAATCCTAAAACTCCATTTTCGTTTCCAATTTCTCCTTTCTCATCACCTAAGTTAATATCAAAATTGAATTGAGGTTGAATATGATGGGAGGTGGGGTGATGCACAAGAACAACATGGACAACAACAAAACCCATAATCATCTTTCTTCTGGGTTCTAATTGTAACATAGTTGTTGCACCCTTTGTTAGGTAGACATAATCATCTTTATTATGGGTTCTAATTGTAGTGTAAAATTTCAGTTTTAACACACAAAGTCCAGAAAGTTGAAAAAATAAATAGAGAATGGATATTGGAAGGTGAAGCCGTGAAGCATACATACATATAAATAAGAGAGTGTTGAACATTGAAATCACCTTAAAAACCATGATTAATTCGTTGTCATTGACACAACAATAACTAACAATACTCCACTCTACTTGTTGTTACACATGAACCATCATCATCAACAACAATTAAAAATTTCCCCTTTCACTTGGCTTCCCAAAACCCACCATCAGAACCATACCCAATATGATAATGATCATGATGACCTTTTGAATTTGAATTTTTATTTGGTCTTTTCAAAAATTGCATTGAAGTTTTTAGGGTGGATATTTGACCCTTTGATGATGATGACCCGTTTAATTTTTATATGGGGTGGATATTTGACCTTGAGGGGGTTTGTTGTTGTTGTTGTTGTTGTTGTTTTGAGTGAAGTGGTGACACCTAAACAGAAGGAGACAAATCAGAAAAGCTATTGGAATCTATGGTTGAGGATTAGAGGAAGAAGATGACGATTTGAGTTTGTTCCTTATTTGGTCATTGATCTTAAACAGTTGATGCATGGATCGAATTTTCTCGTTCAACTCAAGGTAGCACAAATATCATTATTTTTCTCAAATGTTTTGAGAGTGAGAGTATGGAGGAAGATGAAGATTTGAGCTTGTTACTTTTTTCCAGAAGATGCAAGGGATATTGCACTCATTATGGTCCCTCTCCAATGTAGAATTTACAAATAAGCATCCAACATAGCAAAAATAATGGACACAACATCATACTTAACGGTCAGTTAACATTTTGGACGTGAATGACTAACAGAAAATACTTTGGAGGAGTTTTTGGTTCGTTTCATTGATCCCGGGATGTGGATGATAGCGAGGTACACATTCAGGGACCCAAATGAGGGTTTACTCTAAAAAGAAAGGTATTACGAAGTCAGACTACTTGAGAATATAAAATGTTCATTTAATCTTTTACTATTTAAGTTAAACCTGTCAATAAAATACTTATGCTAAAAACGTCGGGCCGCCTTCACCCCACTTTGCAATAAAAAAATTAAAAAAAGTAAGAACTTTATTTACCACTTTTATATGCGGCACTTTTTGTATGTTTCGCTCTTCCCGTTTTTATCCGTTAGTGATCCTGTTTTTTGTACAACTCGTCGTGAATAAATATTAGCTGATTAAAAAAATTAATAACAACTAACATCAGTATCAAAAATAACAGCTAACTGATGCAGGAGAGTTTTATTAATAATTTTACAGTATTTTATTTTAGCCAAATCTTAGTAATTTTCTAGAACTTTCTATTATTATTTCGTTTTGTTTTATTTCGGCCCACGGGTTTGTTATTTCTTTAGCTATTTAAACAGAACATTATGCAGCCTAAGAGGCAACTTTTATTCATTAATAATATTCGAGACTTTTCTCTCAATTCTGGTGGATTCCGGAAACCCTTATTTTGATAGGTTTGTCGCTTGCAACCCTATTTTCACAAGTTTGTCGCTTGCAAACTTGTTCTTTTCTATCTAGGTTTAGCGCTTGCTAACCCTACGCTTCCGTACTGCGTCAGTTGGTATCAAAGCAGGTTTCTCCTGTTCTTTTTCTAACGGATCAGCCATGGGAGATCAACTGATGACGAGGGCAGAGTTAGTCAGCATAACCGCGACTCTTACCACGACCATCAAAACTTTGTCAAATCAGATGGCTGCGATGACAGCTAAGGTTGACGACATCAACAACGACAACCGCAACTACAACAACATAAACAATCAGAACAAGGGAGGAGAATTAATTCCGGTTATTAGGGTTCGTAATAAAATTCATACTATTGTTACGTACCGAAAATCAAAACATACCCGTGAATCTAATTTGAAATATTATGAGCGTAGATATTACAACAAGTTGAAGGATGATTACTACAATTTTAAAATCTCTTATTCGATGTATTGTTGTCCGTTTTGTTACAATGAAGATTACTTCTTGACCGATCTTTGAGACATGCTTCCAAAATAGCATGTAATTCGCGTAAGACAGTTAAAGATATTGCTAAACATTATGTTTTAAAGATGTATATTAAAAGGTACAATTTTGATGGGAACAATCAAAATAGGAGATGTGAACCAATTAGGGTTCGTGATGGAACAATCAAGTTAATTCGGGTTCGTGTTCTATTGAAGATTCTAGTTTTCCAGAGATAAAGGAGGAGATTGCTATCAATCCAGGCACTGGTGGGTATGACACAATAATGGTTAAGACAATTGAAATTCCACCTCCAGGACCAAAACAAAAGACTGACAAGAGACTTGAAGTTACTGAAAAAGATCAGCAGGATTACAAATTAGATGATGAGGACCAACAAGCGCAGGCAATTATTTTAAAACATGATCTTGACCAGAAGGATACTGCAGTGCTGAAGAAATCTCTATCATGTTCTTACCACAACTGTACTTTCCCTGAAGCGATTAAAAAAGAAAAAGAAAACCTTAATTTAGAGCTACAAAGGACACAAGCAAATTTGGATATGAATAAATGTGAAATCATTCAGCATGTATTAGAGGTCACCGAAGTAGCAGAGAATTCTCTTCTGGACAAGTGTTCACTTGAAAAAAATCATAAGAAAGAGAAATACAATCATAACAAGGGCCTTTCATCTGACGAAAATTACCCTATGATAGTGGATACTCTTGCACAATCAAGATATCTAAGCGTCAAAACTTTCAGATGTTACGATCCCGGAGGGTTTCTGGTTGGGTTGAGCTCATGTTTGCAAAATCAGACCTCTCCTTCCAATCTGCAATACTTCAGTGAGGTTAGTCTATTTGTGGTGCACTCTGCTGGATGCTTTTATTATCTTCTTGCTGCACGTTATCATGATCCAGCAAAGACGTAGATTGGTGAATCAATGATAGATTTCCTTCGGCAGTCCTTGTGGACAAGATATGTAACAACTATTTACTGGCCCATCACTACTTTGACAACAGTTGGGTATGGAGATTTGCATCCGGTGGATGAAAGGGAGATGATCTTTGTCATATTTTACATGCTCTTTAATCTAGGATTAACAACATATCTGATTGGTAACATGATTAACTTAGTTGTCCACGGCACAAGTCGAATTAGAAAATTTAGGGATACCATACAAGTTGCATCATGTTTTGCTCATAGGAACCAATTACCTCCTCGTTTACAAGATCAAATGCTTGCTCACTTGTGTTTGAAGTTTAAAGGAAACTCAAAAGGGTTGCAGCAACAAGAGACACTCGAGTCTCTTAATAAAGCCATCAGATAAGCATCTCACATTATCTTTTCTATTCTTTGATGGATAAGGTTTACTTATTCAAGGGGGTTTCAAATGATCTGCTCTTTCAATTGGTATCTGAGATGAAGCCGAAGTATTTTCAACCTAAAGAAGATGTTATCTTACAAAATGAAGCTCCAACTGATTTTTACATTCTATTTACTGGTGTTGTGGACTTGGTAGTTCTCAAAGGCGGGTTTGAACAGATTGTCGGTGAGGCGAAAACAAGATAACTTTGTGGCGACATTGGTGTACTTTGATATGAGCTGCAACCTTTTACAGTTAGAACCAAACAGTTAAGTCATCTACTGAAGCTGAACCGTACCACCTTGAATATTGTTCAAGCTAATGTTGGCGACGGAACCATAATCATGAATAATCTTCTTCATCATTTGAAAGAACTCAACGATCCAATTATGGAAGGAGTTTTGGTAGAGACAGAGAACATGTTAGCTCGCGGTAGGATGGACTTACTAGTAAGTCCATGCTTTGCAGCAGAAAGGGGAGATGTCTGTGAACAACTACTGCTACAAAAATGGGGCAGGATATTCTTCACTGGAAGTCCACGTGTGGCAAGCATAGTCATGTCTTCTGTTGCAAGATATTTAATTCCTGTTACTCTAGAGCTAGGTGGAAAATGCCCTGCTATATTTGATTATCTTTCCAATCCTTCAGATTTTAAGATGGCAGTGAAAAGAATAGTAGGAGCAAAGTGGGGAGTCTGTACCGGACAAGCATGTATAGCAATCAATTATTTGCTTGTTAAGGAGAAGCACTCATCTGAATTATTAGAGTTATTAAATAAGTTCATGAGAAAATTTTATAGTGACAACATAATGAAGTCAACGGCACTCTCAAGAATAATAAATAAGCACCACTTTGAGAGATTGTGCAATCTTCTTAAAGACCCTCTATTTGCTGCTTCAATAGTTCATGGTGGTTCAATCGATGAAACAAACCTGTTTATTGAGCCTACAATATTGTTACATCCACCATTAGATGCTGAAATCATGACAGAAGAAATATTTGGTCCACTACTTCCAATGATCATTGTGAATAAAGTTTAGGAAAGTATTCAGCATGCTACTACATTTCTTCAATGGAATAAAATCAACTGTTATATTTTCCAAACCAATCAATCTTGGCATTTCACTCAATGGGATCAGGGTGAATGTTCTTTAGAGGAGTCAACATACATGAGAAACTCTTTATCAAAATAAGAACTCGGGTCGAGTTCTTTAGAGGTGGAGGAGACTGATGCAGGAGGGGTTTATTAGTAATTTTATAGTATTTTATTTTAGCCAAATCTTAATAATTTTCTAGAACTTTCTATTATTATTTCGTTTTGTTTTATTTCGGCACACAGGTTTGTTATTTATTTAGCTATTTAAACAGAACATTATGCAGCCTAAGAGGAAACTTTTATTCATTAATAATATTCAAGACTTTTCTCTCAATTCTGGTGGATTCCGGAAACCCTTATTTTGATAGGTTTGTCGCTTGCAACCCTATTTTCACAGCAAACTTGTTTCTTTCTATCTAGGTTTAGCGCTTGCTAACCCTATGCTTTCTTACTGCATTAGTTTAGCAAGCGCTAAACCTAGATAGAAAAGAACAAGTTTGCAAGCGACAAACCTATCAAAATAAGGGTTTCCGGAATCCACCAGAATTGAGAGAAAAATCTTGAATATTATTAATGAATAAAAGTTGCCTCTTAGGCTGCATAATGTTCTGTTTAAATAGTTGAAGAAATAACAAACTCGTGGGCCGATATAAAACAAAACGAAATAATAATAGAAAGTTCTAGAAAATTACTATGATTTGGCTAAAATAAAATATTATAAAACTAGATAGTTGACCCGTGCGTCGCACGGGTTTATTGATAAGGGATTGACATACGAATAATAAAATGCAATATATAATTGGTAACGATGAAAAAAAGAACAGGTGATAATCCATAGTAGACAAACTAAAACACTTCATTAAATGTATAAAATCTGAAAATATTATAAAAGAAAGTTCAGTAATCCTATCAATAATTCGGTAAAAGAAATATGCAAGCACTTGAGCAATAGGGTGTTCATAACTTGCAAATCGAAAGAGTGACGCCAAAAGATAATTAGCAAAATACAGTGGGATTTAAATTGTACAATTCAAAAACACTACTGATATATGCTTCAAAAAACACTACTAATAACAATCCAAAAACCATTACTTAAGTTATATGCTTCAAAAACATATGCTTTTTTAGGTGTCTATTTAATAAAACAACACCTAAAAACAATAAACGCAAAAAGGATATTCCAATTCTCAAAAAAGTATGCATATCGATAAAATGCATGTTAAATTAGAATACCAGTTAAGCAGTGGTTTGAGAGGAAGATTGTAAGATCATGTCCTTCCATTTGCAAAAATTAAAATATCAAAATATATGATTCTTCTGCTGTCTGTGTAATTTACCACGGTTTAGATTTTTTTTTGTTTTAGAGAAACACGATTTAGGGTTTGCTATATATAGCCGAGTTTGCATGGAAGTTAGGGTATTCTTTTTGTAAACGTATTAAATAAGTGTACAACAACTTGTCAAAAAAAAATCTAGAGAAACAATAGATATATACAAACGATGACATGAATGAAAAGCTCATTAGTGAAGAGAAATATTAAGGATTGTTGCATTTTAGAGGGAATTTGTTAGATAAAATTGAGGCGCTGCATGTTAGATGGAATTTGTTTGGTTAAATTGTTGCTAACCTAATGCAACATTTTAGAGGGAAATTATTAGGTTAAGTTGCTGCAAACATAGTAAAATTAATAAATAAGGATTACAAATAATACTCTCATGCATCACTAACACAATTAAAAAATTAACATTGGAGGATTAGTTTTAGCTAACATAATACTCTATATCTTTTTTATGGCTAATACTCTATGTCTCTTTACAACAGCGATAGTTGCCAACATGCTCTATATACGGCACTGCTCCAATTTTAACCTCAATGAAAATTGATGACAGTACTACCAATTTAAATAGAGAATAGAGATGGTATAGCTACATGATGTCCATCATAATAAATAGTAAAAACTCTCTTATAATTAAACAATATTCTCTGCAGCGGGAATTAGGACCCTATTCATTGTTTAGGAATCACTCAGTCCTATCCTAAGACCAAGACCATTAATGCCATTGTAAGTTGTAACCCTTGTTCTATAGCTCATTCCCCCTTTTGAAATTAATTCCATGCTATGTTATGGTTTCCATTTGGGTAAAATTAGGGGCAATGTGTCAATGCTTTGTCTTTTTGGATAACAATCACGACGGTGGAGGATGGTAAAATCCATATAGGGTAAAATTGTCAGCAAAGTGTAAGCCTTGCATTTATCTTGCTGTATGAAACTACGAAAGTCGGAGTTATGGGCGTTTGTCAGATCATACAATAAGCAGGTCCATTAGTTTTGTTGGACTGGTCCAAATTCCATCTACTAATAGATTAAATCACTTTGGAACATGCTATGAAGATGCAGCAGTAGCACATTTTAGTGATCTAAATCGGCGCCACATGATGGCGATCAAACGTTCATAAGCAAATGATGGTGGATACAACTCCACAAACATAACAGATTTCACTTTAAGATCCTATAATTTGTCCTTCAAAAAAAAATAGTGGCTTGTATACTTTGTTAACAAAAATATATTAACACAAGTTTAAGAAAATTACAATATAGTTGAATATCATCTTCAAACTATAAACACAACACTAACAAAATATATCAACACATTCTCATACTACTTACTAATATTGACCGACACGTATTTAAAAAATCACAAACTTTGCCAACCAAAAACAGTTAACATTACATTCACAAATATAAATAGCAGCAAGCATACATTCTTAACAAAAATATACTAACACATATTAATAATAATATTTATATTAACCAAGGCCGTTCCCGATAATTTAGAGGTCCGGTTGTAATTTTGACAATTTTCTTTAAAAAATAATCCAACACCACTTATAATGAAAAATAATTTAAGTTGTAGTTAAATATACTAGCATTGGTTCAAACATGACTTTTATCTACAGTCAAATATACATTTGCCAACGAAAAAAACGACATTTAGAAAAGCGTTATTTTTTTTATCTTACATCTCAACAATTATACTCTTATCCCTATAAATATATGAGGGCCCCATAAATTAGAGACCTAGTTCCATAGAGCTTCTTGCTCTTGCCAAGGAACGGCCCTGATACCAACCAACAAAAGTATAAATGCTCATACTAAAAGAAAACATACTTTCAAATTACAAATACAATACTCGCTAACAGAAATAAAAACACATGTTCATCCTAATAAAAATCATGCTTTCAAACTACAAACATACAACTAACAAGTCATGTTTGATCCCCGAAAGCTAACATAATTAACCATTAACAATGCTAACATTTACCTATAAAAAACATAATGTTAACAAATCTATACTAATAACATAATTAACTAACCAACCAAAGCATAATCAAGGCTGGGTTGAGAACAAATAGGGGTGGAGGTCGGAGGAACAAAGGCGGTCAGAGGGACATGGATGCAAGAGAAAGAAGAAATGATAAGTTTTATGAGAAACAACAGAGAAGGGGTAAAATGAAAATAGAAAAGTCGTCTAACCTCCTTTATAAACATATTTTTCATTCAAAGTTTAAATTTCAAATTCTAACTCACTTTTAGAGTAACAATTTTAATCTTAAATAAACATATTTAACTTTTTCAAAATAAACTTTTTCATTTTCTGAATATTTAAGAAGCCGTGTTTTATAAGTTTCAGATGTTAACCTCAAAAAATTATATATAGTGAAAGTTAACCAAATAGAGGAGCATGACCATAGTGTTCTTTGGTGCGGTTGGGAGTTTCTTCATACGAGGGCGGTTAGAGAATTAGGAGTATATTTGTCATTAGGAGACCGGTTAGAGAATTCTATCGCACAATTGGGAGACTTGACCAATTTTATGGCAATTATATTGTCACAATATTGTTGTGTATAACTAAAACAAGTCATGCAAATATGAGCAAGTTTGTTTTTAGAGTAATGATATTTGTACAACCATTTGTTAACAACTCTTGTGACAACCTTCATTTTCTCTCTTTCTATTGGTCAACAACAATAGAAAGAGAAAAAAGAAGAGAGAGAATGAACACATGATGTGAATATGAGAGAGTGAGTTGTCCAAGAATTGTCATAAAATAGTTGTACAAATATCATTTCTCTTGTTTTTATTATTGGATCAACAAACCTTTATCATTAGATCAGGTGTCATATGGTGTAACTTAGTTGCATTTGTTTAGGATTCTTTTACAAATAAAATATCTATTTTATATTTAAGAATTGTTATTTAGTATAGGAGCCGTGTTACAGCGACATATTATTTCCCGAAAGCATCCCGATAGAAAAATTGGCCAATTACAAACTAGTGTTTTGTGGAATACATGGGTGGTGGTTGGAAATTATGAATAGCCAATAAAAAGTGTTCATTTGCATCGTGATGGCTTCACGAGCCAACCAATTCGGGATCAATGGCATTTTCCTTAGTACAGGCATATAACAACCAAAGACAACGAAAGATGATGTGTATACTGTGTATTGGATAAACAAACTGGTTTTAGCGGAATTTCCTCCTTCGTTTTTTTTGTTGAACGTTAATTCGCACCAACAATCATTTCCCTTTTATGTTTGTATAAAAAAAAATCACTTTGGTCAATTTTGAAGTGTTTGTTTAGGATTTTTAAAAATTAATAATAATTTTATCAACAAATCATTTTTGACTCTAAAATAAAAAGTTATTAGGATTAACTTTTCTCAATATCTATTTTATTAAAACAAAGGGTAACACATAAATTAGTTTAAAAAAAATGATTTTTTTAATAGTAAACAAATATAAATAGGGTGAATTTTAGGACGAAGGCTCAATTAAGTCCCTCACTGGTGTACCACTAAATTTAACTATTAGATTAATTACACTCATTAGTCACTAGCACACCGGACCTAATCTCATCTCTTTGCAATTTCTTTCTTTCTCTCTCCTCTCAACTTCTGCATCTACGCCATGAAACTGTCTCCATCCTCACACTCTTGTCTAAAATATTATGGTTTGGTTTACTTAATTTCTACTTCAATTGCATCTCTACTCTAGATAATTTTTATTTGATATTTGTATGGAAATTTTTTATTCAAAATTAAAAACTGGATTTGGGTATTGACGAATTTTGGGAAGAATGAAATGGTTTTAAGAATCAAATATTTTTTACTCATTTTTGTGCAGGATTTCAAAAAATAAGTTTAAGATTGTTATTTCAAAAAATATTCAAAGATTTCTCACATCACTGCACACCAGAGATTCATATGCTAATCAATTACTTTTTATTGGCATTTAAAAACAGCAACATTGATTAAGAATTTTGTCTAAAAAGGTTATTTCTTGAACAACTTGAAATTTTTAATGATCGAAATCACCACTGGAATGTTACGAAGGCTGAGAGAACAAGATAAAAGGGGTGGAAGAGGCAGGAGAAGAAGAAAAAAAAAGGTGTGATATAGTGTAAAAAGTCTATGGTATGATACAACAACTTAGAGATTAATCTGATGGTTTTTAATGTTTTTGATAATGGTGCACCGGTGAGGGACTTAATTGATTCATCACTCTAGGATCCACCATATAAATAGCATCAAGTTAAAAAAAAACTGTATATTTTTTTGAACAACATTTTTTTTTAAGTTAAAACGAACACATCCTTGTATATGTTGATTCAATAGTAGAAAAACATACTTGTATATGTTGCACAGTTAATTTATTTGTGCAAATTAGACAAAGTCGATCTTTAATCCTAAATAAGTTTCTTTCACATTTTCTTATCATTGTTGATATTTGGACTTCATTATGCCAAGGCCCAAGTGTAATATGAAACCATAGTCAGGTCTTAGCTGTTGTTGGGGTTGCTTTCACCTACAAAATAAACTACGTGATTTCTCTTCTCCAATCCGTTTTTACTCATTCCCGTCCAACGTGATGTGTGCATTTTTTAAGATATACCCATTGTTACTAAAAAAAAAAGGGCAATCCACTCATATGGTTGCTCTTGACTCAACATAATGATCTCACATGCCTCCCTTATGATCAAATAGTGGTATTGGAGCGCACTTATATGACATTCCACATTTACACATAAATACTCATGAAGGGTAAAAAAATTAGACGATGTAGTTAAAATTCAATGGAGATGTATATAATTCAATTTAAGAAATGAATCAGTATAATTGTTTCTCGATTAACCACTTAAATATTTATTTTTTTGTGGATTACGATAAAGGTAACAAGAGATAGGAGATTCAATAAATCAACATTGAAAAAAAAATTGAGTTTTTCTAATGATATTTTTGTACAAAATTTCACAATTTTTAATTTATTTTGATCATATGTATTATTTTTCATAAACTGTGAATTTTATAATTACCTAGCTAATAATGAATAGTAATCAAAAAAAATTTCAAGAATTGCACATGCATAAGTTTTATTACACCATTTTTATTAATGTACTCTGTTATATTGTATCCTAAATTTAAAAAAAAATATATGTTTATCCACATGCACGTATCGTATCGTACTGACATCCGTATCATGTATCTCGACTTCATATTATATTTGTATTCTTAATGGGTTAGATTTATGAGTTTTTAGAATAAAGGTAAAACCGTTGGATTTTGAAACTTAGAATGTAAAAAATGCATTTTAGCATTATTGTCATTTTTTAATAATAATATATTTTAAAACTTAGGAAAATTACAAATTAATATTGGCTTTAAACATTACACCATCAGCAATAGCAATAGCATGGGCGTTAATTTTGATCAACCGTCAAGTCTCGGCAACAATACCAGTCAACAACGGTTTCCTGCCGTTCATCATCACTACCCATTCCTTCATTCTCGACACAAGTAAGCAAGTGGGCCCGCATAGCTTCAAAATCCCAATCAGTGATCGCAATCACATACAACATGAACCCAGCACAACAAACCTGGGCCGAGAGCAAGCCCAACCAAAGCCCGCGAAACCCAACCTCAAACCAAAAAGCAAGCACAACCGCCATTGGCATCCCCACCATATAGAAAGCACCAAGATTCACATTCGCCGCCACACCTGGCCTAGCTGTTCCCCTAACAACACCGCAACCCACCGTCTGAGGACAGTTACCAAGTTCACACAGTCCAAGGATTGGAAGTGCCAAAGAAGTCACCCTAAGAATATTTTCATCGGTAGTAAACATTCTTCCCCAACGAAACCTCATCCCTGTGGCAAAAACCGTCGCTGAGAAACCTATCATTACAGCTACAAAAACTGCCACCAGGGATGATAACTTAGCTTGGAAAGGACGGTTAGCACCTAGCTCGTTTCCAACACGCGTGGAAACCGCGAATCCAAGTGAAGATGGAAAGACATAAATGAATGCAGTAGTTTGAATTAGAATCCCCATAGAAGCAACGGTTACGGTGGGGTCCACAAGTAAACCACATAAAATGATCATTACTTCATACCACCACCATTCTAAACAAACGGAAACGCAGCTTGGCGTGGCAAGTCGGAGTAAAGGATTCCAGCCGGAGAGAATTTCTCTACTCGGCGCAGTCCATGTGGTGCGGTGTAGGCCAGTTAACCAAATATACGTGATGAGGAACAATACAATGAAGAGGTTGGAGGCTGCAGAGGCAGCTGGGACTCCGGTGAAACCGAAGTGAAGGACAAAGAAGTAATTTAGTGGGAGATGGAGTAGAGTGCCAGCAAGTGAGGCTAATGTAACTGGATGAGTGATTCCCTGTGCACGAAGATAAATACGTATAGGGTGGATGAATGAATTTGAGATAAGATCAGGTAGAGAGAAGATTAGATATGTGTGAGCCATGGTTGTGATCTTTGGGTTCTGGTGCAACCAAATGAGTATTTGTGACATGTTAAGCCACATGAAGGAAATGGGAATGGAACATAGTAATAGGAAGAGGATGCAACGTTGAAGGGTTAAGGATAGGAGTTTAGGACGGTTTGCTCCGAAGGCTTGTGAACATAGAGGTTCCATTCCGAGAGAGAGACCGGAGAGAACGGAGTAGCCGGTGATGTTGGCGAAGGCGATGGCGAGTGAACCGGCTGCAAGTTCAAGTTCTCCTAGGTAGCCTAGGAAGATCATGGACACCATGGAACGAGAATAGAAAATAAGAGCTGTTATGGCTATTGGAAAAGCAAGCATCATTAGGGATTTCATTTCTTCCATGATGGTTGAAAAGGAACATGTTGTTGGTTTGGTGTAGTCACTTATCAAATGCACTTGCCCTGTTTTTTTTGCCATGATTATGTTTGTCTTGTTAGGGGAAGACAATATGATTTAAATGGAGGTGGTGGATGGTGAATGGGTTTTTGGTTGTAGAAGGACTGTAAAACTGGCAGTATACTAATGCAGAGAGAGTATCTCTCTCTCTCTCTCGTAAAGAGCACTCTAATTTAAGGTGGCTAAAAACCAAACAAGTGAGGAGGAGAGGAGATAGACACACGAAACTATGTGTATGTGAATGAGAGTGAGGAGGATGGCAGAAGGAGGTCAGTGTATAAATAGAGCAAATATTGTACTGTGGTCCAAACCTACAAAATGAAGAAGAAGAAAAAGTTTTGACAAAGTAAACAAGCCCTAAAGTTTTAAGGGTCTGTCAATTTAATACATCAAACTTTTTAAATAGTAAATAAGTTCCTTAAATTAAAGAATATTGATGAATTTAACCCAACCATCAAAATATTTGGTAGTAAGCATCCATAAAACCATTTTTTTAATAGAAAGAGGCTTAAATAATAGCTGCATTAAAATAAATGGAAATTTAAAAATTGTGGTGGAAAGTTGGCTAAATTGATTGATGTGTTCCAATTTATTGGATTGAATTGCTATGTTGTAAATTTAAGGGATTAAATTAATGGACTCTTACAATTTCAAGAATGAAAATGCATATTTCAGGATTTTAAAAATCGGACCATAAATCGAATAGGTAAGACATGTATGTGGGTCATATTTAACTAATTTGGTTGAACGGATAAAAATAAATATATTATTTTTTTAAGGGAAACAATAAATGCAGTGTTAATTCCTTCAAAAATAAAGTTGATAAAATTAATATGCAAGTAATAATTTATAAAATTTACAAACAAAAACATAAAATTCATAGGATAAATATAAGAAAAAATATGCAGGAGCATGAAAAAAAATGTAATGGCCTATAATTTTTTTACCACAACTTTTGGCAAAGAAAAAAATAGGCCAATCAAACATGTAAACAATCATTTGGGTGATTGAATGTGTGATACGTTGTTATTACTTACCATTATCTTTGGATATGTTTGCAATTTCAATACATTTAAAGATTATAATGACATTGTTTCACAAATCCAAAACTAAAATGGATGTTTGCTGGATAAACAACCCTAATCTCATCCACATTCATTTTGCATATAAGTGCTGTATATATG
Organism: Medicago arabica; assembly: GCA_946800305.1. Classification (NCBI taxonomy): domain Eukaryota; kingdom Viridiplantae; phylum Streptophyta; class Magnoliopsida; order Fabales; family Fabaceae; genus Medicago; species Medicago arabica. Next base: position 69,144,256 of record OX326964.1, read on the forward strand.
ATGTCCAAAAAATAAAAAGTTGTATCGTCTCCCCACTTGCAATGTCCACAGCTTCTTCCTACTCTCCCCACTTGCAATTCCCACGGAGCACCCCCCCTCACATTCTCTTCTTTTTCTCACAAATCCAACATTCTTTGCATCTTCCTACTTGCAATTTCCACATCATCTCCTTTTATCTCCATCATCTTCTTTTGCATCTACACTATTTTATTTAGAGGTGGCATTTTCATCTGTTAATCCACCCAACTCATCAACTTATTAATCCATCTTTCAACCAACAAATAATTAGTTAATTAATTGATTGTATTTGGATTAAATTCATCTATTTCATAACATTAATATATTACAATCCATCCGGTTACTGTTTAAATTTATATGGATCACCGATGGTATAAAATCTATTGGTTAAAACATAATTAACTTATATATAAAGTTACTTTAAATTAGTATTTTTATAAATTAAAAAAAAAATAACTGAAATTTTTTAGAGGTTCTTTATGACTTGCCGTTCTTGAGCCCGTGCCGAACCGGATCAAAGTCTAATTCTCAATTCGATCAATTTAGCAAAACGATCAAATTTTTAAAACATTGACCTATTTACTCAAAAGAAAAGCTTAGGGTATTCTTTGTTCTTGTCTATGTGAGAGTTGATTTAATCAGAGTTTCTTCAATAAAATAAGAAAAAATAAAAATATGTTTTATAGTTTTTTCTTACTCATATCGTTTTAGTACAAAGTCAATTATTGATGAATTTAAGTCATTAAAATACAATCTGAGTCCAACTTTTTTTGTTTTGTTGAAGTAAAGTCCAACGTTTTAGCCTTTTTTTTTTTTTTCCTTGTAGTGAGGAGTAAGAAAGCTTAGTTAATATTGATGAATAATTAGAGGAGTAAGAGTTATATATATATATATCTCTTAGTTGTGCCCTACAAAGATGGATGGATGTAAACAGGCTTATATATAATCCAATCAGTATTCACGTAACGTGTTGGTTCACATGGGAGCGTGCGCAATTACCGGATGAGAGTGCACTACAATCCGATCCATCCGATCCCATTTTATGAAACAGATAGGTTGGAGGGAAACAACAATTGGATTAATTGGCCATGTAGTTAGTGTTTTTACTAACCTTCTTTCTCTTTCTATCTGTCTTTGTCGTGTTGAGTTGTTATTACTCTTAACTGTTACTATAATTCTCCAAATACTCATGTTACATATTCAAGTGAGAGTGAGAATGAGAACAAAACTGGAAATACTTGAAGTGAAGAAAGAACTTATTATTTAACGTGGTAAATTGTGTTATACATATTGTATGGTATTTGTACCGTGTAGGAATAGAATGTGACACACAAAAATGGTGTCCCCACTAACCCCATCTGACAACAATAACAGTCTCATATTTGGTAGGCAGTGGCACCACTTTTTCATTTTGTTTTCTGCTATTAAGGGAAGCAAACGTACTCTTGTGTTTGCGTGTGTACATAATGCAGTCTTGTGCCACACTCTCATTGTCCCACACCGCTCAAAAACCTTGCCTTTGGTCCCAACTCTAAAATTATGCCACGTAAAATATTTAACAATTTTTTCATACAAATTCAACATTTGATTAATCATATGCAAGTATATAGTTAATTAATTCAATCCATAGATAGTTAATTTAATTTTCTATTTAAAAAAAGAGTAGATGTTCGTGTATTATTAGTGAATCCTCTAAAAAAATGTATTATCAGTGGATATTTAACCATTTATGTTTCCAAATTCCTTATTTCAAAAAAAAAAAAAGGTTTCCAAATTCCAACATTTCATTTTGTCGGGCTTTCTTCTTAAAGCCCATTTTTTCTCAATTGTTGTTGACTTGTCGTTGCATGATATCTAGCTGGATAGTTTTAGTTAGACATTTACACCTACCACCGGCTGAAATTGCCAGTCGCAACAAAATTATCCAACTGAAACATGGGTTCTTAACTTCTTATTCTGAGTAAAATGTAAAACAGTCTTAGGCTACCTACTTGATTAAGCTAAGAAAGGTGCAAAATTATGGTCATACTAGTAATTAAGAAAATTTATGTTGCCAGTTAAAATTTGAAATGAAGAAATAAAAGTATTCAATTTTAATGCTGGTATCAGTTAATAGCTAGGGATGACACAATTGACGGCCCACATATGTACACTTCACTGATATATATATATATATATATATATATATATATATATATATGGTGACTTTGACTAAGAGTTTTAAGAGTTTCAAATTGTGTTGTGGAGTCAGAATTGCATGCAACATACAAGAGAATTGTGTCATAGAACTAGTTTATGCAGAGGAAAGAAATGTTAATACTATGTGATATTAGAAACCACAGTAAGGCAGAGAAAAAAGAAATTTAGAGGGAGAAGTTAGAGTATCATTGTAATTCTTCACCTCTTTCCTTACCAATCATTGCTCTCTTTTATAGAAGGTCAAGAGAATATTTTATGCTAGCTCTTCTTATTTACTCATCCTCATCTCCTGTTTGTAAATCACACATGTCATGGTGTCCCTTAAAATCCAATGTGTTTGCAATTGTGGCCACATTGATTGCATTTATATGCAATTTTTAACAATATCTGATATTGCACTTGCACGCGTAAATATTTTTTTTCTTTCTATCTTTCGATCAGACTAACACTTATATTGAATGTATTTGTGTACGATACATTTAATACGAAGTTGGTTTTATGATATTATTATGATATCAGACTATAAGTGCCTCTTTTGCCTCCTAGGCACTAGGCAGTCATACACTGTCTCTCCAAGAAAAACGATCAGAAGTATATAAACTTGGATTCCATGTCATACCAATGTGTTGCCATTTGTGGTGACTTTTTCCTATAGGAATTTAGGTGCTAATAAAATTCACTGTCCTGCTTATTTACAAGGAGTAAATAGGCAAATACCTTTTTCTTTTTTGTTACAATAGGCAAATACCTTTAAAATTGTAAAATTTTGCAAATACCCTAAGTTCTAGAGAACGCCGAATCATCATCCACTCCTCACAAAATTCAAAGAAAAAAAAAATCAAATCCTATAAATGTTTTACGGCTATAAATAGTCTTGCATCCTTCAACATTTTTAATCATTATTCACTTATCTCATTCTAGAATTTTCTTTGTTATTTTTAGTTAGGAGTGATTCATAATATCATAGTCATTGATGATCATTCATACGATCCTTGAAATTGTTTTGCAGTTATCGTATGGTGTTCCGGTCAACAGAGGCCTTTGATGTCAATTACAACACCATTTTTGGTTTTCAGTATATTTCAGATTGTATTATCTAAAAATCCTTATAAACGGGTTTAGATTATATAATCCGAGCAAAATGTATTTTAAGAGAACAAAATAGGGCGTGTGAGATCGAGATGCATATGATAGAAAAAAATTTAGTCAAATTTTAGTTGTCAATACCCAACACAAGTTGTTGAATTTACAAGAAGACGGATATGCATACTTTTTTTAAGATATATTTTTTAAATTTGCCCTTTAGAACCCGTGTTGCTCATAGCCCCCTAAAAACAGAAAATACCTCTTTGGAAGCTATTTTCTACTTGCTAGCTATTGGAAGATACGTTATGGTAAGGTACATATATGCGTCAGAAATTAGTTTCTGTCATACTTCTTCTTCAACACTCAACCTCCAAAACCATTCAAAGTTTAATTTTTTTTCCACAAAATTTGTGTCTCATTACAGAATCCTTCCATTCGTATACTCTACCTGCACTATTTTGGTCTCAAAGAAAAGGTAATGTATCTCTTCAACCATCTATCTTTTCATTATTATTATTATTACTATTATTTTTAAGTTGTACTACAAGGTATCAAAAGTTATCTTTCGGTTAGTTTGGTTATGTAACACATTCGGAATCTAGCTTCAACTTCAACCATGCATTGTCTTAAATATTGTACAATTGGTGAATTTTTTAAATTATTCTGTCTAGATACCTATTAGAACCCAATTTCTGATAGGCCTGGAAACTTCAAAATTAATTAACGGAGGATGTCTTATGGTAGTCAACTGATAGTAAAAAACGTACATTTTTTTAGTGATTCATATTACACCAACAATATTTTTAGCTAATATTTCACTGACCCTTATATACATATATGTATTTATTTCAGATCCACAAAACACAATCTTCGATATTTACAAGTTCTCTCATCTCATTTCAGTCGTAAATACACCTCAAACCCTTGTTCTATATGAGCACGATCCAGTGAAAATGCATATAAGCATGCGGAAGAAAACATATAGAAAATGCAAGAAAAATGAGCTTTGTTAATTTGGGATTCAAACAAAAGACTGGTAAATTTTGACCGGTACTTAATTTTTAGATCAAATAAAAGATAAGTAAAAGATAATTGATATTTGTATAACCATTTTGAAACAAATTTAGGGACAACTCTCTCTTTATACTCTTAATATATTTTACTTTGTTTCTCTTGCTTTGATTTTTATGTCGATACATACACAGTCTTGTATATCTTTAGTTGTTTCATAAATTATTGTAAAATAGGTACTTAATTATTACAACTACACATCAAACTCGTATAAAAATTTTCTTTGGCAGAAATATATGCTTTCTTATATCTTGAAAAATATTAACTGTATATGCTTCTTTAGTATTTTCCTTTAGATCTTAAAATAATGGGAGGCGAACCTTAATAGCACAAGACGATGAAAGCAATGAACGAATTTCAGATGTGCCCCCGAATCAGAATTATTTGTCCATTACAATCAAAACCTGGTTGAACCTAACAAAGTAGTGGAGAATAGGCCTAATCAATCCTCTCAAAATAAAAAACTAAGCCTAATCAACCATAACCTATAACCTAACGATAGAATATTTACCTTTTCTATTGTCATGAGTATATTTTAAATGAGTGTCGCTAACAAGTGCCCTTAGGGCACGAGTTAAGAATTCTAAAATAGAAATAATTGGTAAATTCTATGTTAATTTTTTTTTACTTTTTCAAGTTTTAAAGTGTTGAATGCATCAATTCCAAGAAAACACTTATTCTTTAAACTTTTGATGTGAATAATTATGGTGTCCTGAATTTATATTCAATCTCTACATATAACGATGCATTGTATCTACTAACTGGGTTATGCTCACAGAAATAATCTTCTTTTTAATTTATTAAATTAATAATCAATTAATCCAGAAACATAAATAGGGACAAATGAAGAAGGTGGCAAACATACGCCCTTGCCCTCATCTCATTATAACTTACAAGGCTAATAATGTTCGTGATATATTCTCTAACATGGATTATGATCGTGTAAAAAAAATTATCAGAGTCTCCTAAAAGTTTTGCATCATCAATTTTAGTCCATACTTTTAAGTCAACTCATATGTCTGTTGTGTGCGTGGCGTGTGTGTGTATACACACACACACATATTGTCTCTACATAACCCATTTCAATTTGACTAATAATGTGATTCAAAGGTGATTCCCCTCGAGTAATTGGATCAACATTTTGAGGCATGTTCACCTTTTGTTCATCCTCTTTGGAAACTTTTATTTATATGTTCCCCCGGAACGAGCCATAGTATAACTTTTTTTTATGTCTTTAATAACTAGAAACATGACGCAAATTATCTCAAACTAATGTGTCATTGGGCGTGCCAATTTGTCGATTAAAAAATATTTCAACAAAACAACGGTCTTTAATTGGCCAAACTTCTATTAAAGCAATGGTATTTGAACATTTTGACTTATACTTAATCTATTCGGACAACAGTGTTTGAACGTTTTGATTTATACTTGATCCTTCGAGAATATAGACATTTTCATGATTAAAATATGTAATTTTAATTTTGCATGCAACAAGCCAATTAATGGTTTTTTTTAAAGCAAAAAACAATCTTCTTTTTATTTCACTAACATCCAAGTAGTTCATAAACATACATTTTAATCTTAATAATACAAATGCAAGGAAAATATGCATACCAACCCTAGCAAAACCCTAGATTACTTTGGGTTTATTTACTAAAATTGCCCCTTCTTTGGAGCCAAAATGCAAGGCATGTGATACTCCAAGTCAACTGGCCAATTAGAGACAAGCACAGCTATGATACTCCTCCATACAATTAGCCAATCAGGTTTAGAGGTTGCAAGCAACAACAACAAAATAAGTCAATCAGGTTTAGAGAAACAAAACAAACCATTGCAATCAAACCATTGCATTTCTATAAAAGTTTCTTCTATGAAAATCATTATGCAAATCTTATTATTATCCAAATCTTTGATACATTCTTAAGCAACTATTTTTTTTTTGTTAGTCTAGATAAGAAAACAATGATTTCGTTGTCACTCTATACATTCCAAATCTTTGATACATTCTTAAGCAACCATTTTTTTTTTGTTAGTCTAGATTAGAAAACAATGATTTCGTTGTCACCCTATACATAAAAGTTACATATCTAGACATAGATATGTGCATTATTCTATTCACCTTTATCACCACCCTATATACATTGAGAGACTATATGGTAGACTTTGACTTTAGTTAGAAAAATGACAATATTTCAAGTTTAACCTACTTTTAATTTATTGTATTCATCGTTGACCCGTGCAAAGCACGGAAGTGCAATCTAGTAGGGACACAAGAAGAGGATGGAAAGATTGCACCCTTGCCATTGTCTCTCGTCTCTCATTATGAGGATAATGTTGAGGGTATGCACATATACACACCTCATGATGAGGAGTATGAGGGGAACACATTTATCAACATTGACTATAACATTCACTCATAAAATTCATGTACGTTTGATAATTTTATGAGATTTATTTTTAAAGTGTGAGATTTATATTGATTTCACCAAATAAAAAAAATTGTGTTAGAGAGAATATCGAAAATGAAATGTTTGTACTTATACGATGATATGTACTTCTTTTTGAAAGGCCAAGTATTTGATATGCGCTATATATCATTTTATATGTCACCTTGTAAAAAAAATCATTTTTTATGTCACTTTGATGCCCATGCACGATTCATTGAAACTATTTACGTTTGGAGTAAATTTTCGCCAGCGTAATTGTGAGCAATAACGAAATTTATCCCAAAAAATAAAAATATAATGACAAATAGGCGTAGATGGATGAATTGTGAAATTGGTGGTATTTTCATGATTATTAAGACAAAAAGAATGTTTAAATTCCAATGGAAGAGGGCATGTGCACTAGGCAAAAAAGTTTCCAAAAGATTTTTGACCATAGGGTAGGGATGACAACAAGAACAACCATGTCCAAGGAAAATTTAACATCTTAATTAATATATACTCCATGGATAAGTATATTCTTAGACACGAAATCACCGAAAATATTTTAGTTTAATAAAAAATATTCTTCACTGTATTAATAAAAATAACTTCACAAAATTTATTCTTTTTTTGACAAAATTTATTCTTTATTAACTTTTTTTATATAGTTCACAAAAAAGTTGAATTCATTACTAAAAGTTCATTGTTAATAATTTCAACAAAAGTTTAATAAATAAATAAATATAGGTTTAAATACACTTTTGGTCCTCTCAATTTTTTTTTTAAATGAAATTTTGCTCCCACTATTTTAAAAGTCGGTTTTTTGTCCTTATATCTAACTTTTTTTCTTCAAATTTTGGTGCTCCGTCTTCTTTTAAGGTCATTTTTTATGATATGGCATATTCATTTATAATGTGACGGCGCATATTAGGTCACACCAAACATCCAGATCATAAAAAATACACCTGATAAGCTTTAATATATCATAAACGAAAAAAAAACCGCATCATAAGAAATGGTCAAAAAATTATACGAGATATCAAAATTCAGAAGGAAAAGAGAAGTTAAATAGAGGACAAAAAACTGTTTATTAAAATAGGGAGATTGAAACTTAATTCGTTTTGAAAATATTGGGAGCAAAAGTGCATTTAAATAGGGACACGACAAAAGCAATTTTTAAGAGGAGTGTTGTGCATCGCGAGTAATTGTCTCACGATTGCATAGCAAAACTAGTTTAGCCACTTAAAGTTGGTTTGGCAGGAATAAAAGCTGGGTGGGGTAAATGGTTCACCAATCAAAACACTTGAAAGCCGAAATACATGGGCTCGGGATGATTTCGTGGGAATTTTTTTCCTCAATATATCATTTTCCAATTTTTAATTAGGAAAATGCTATTTATCTAGAAAAATAGCATCAAGAATTTTTCAAGAATGACAAGTTTTAATTGCATGATTTATTTGTTTATTTCCTATTTTTCAGCCACACCTCCTTGAATTGTGGCAAATAGTGCATTGTGATTGATTGCTCTTTATTCTTGAAAAATTCTTGATGTTATTTTTCTAGAGATATAACATTGCTCTTTTAATTACAAGCATGTCAATCTATATACATCTATTTTTAATTATTCCCTTCATGTAAACTATTCTAATTAAAATTTTATATTCGATAATATGATTGAACTATTTAAATAAAACAAAATCAATTAAATTCCTTTATAACAGGAACGTTCCACTGTAACATAAACAATATAAGTTAAATTGTTTTTTCTTCAAAAAAAAAGTTAAATTGTTTTGATTGTGTTATATTTATAAAATAAAATTTATAATTTCTCTCCAAAAAAAATTATAATCAAATACGATAAGTAAACATAAAGTCAAACGCAATAGAAAAAATGAAAACATGTTTGCACTTACCGTCTTTAAGCAAGTTGATATGAAAGAAGATCATTCTTCTATTTTTATTTTTTTGTTACAGATGAGTAAAGGAACAGCAGAAAGAAAGAAAACAGAAAAAATACAACAGAGAGCTAAACTCTCAAGTACAAGGTTCCGGAGGCATCAGTTTTCAAGAGGGGCCGTAATTCATCTGGAGGCGCTGAGTGGATCAAAAGACCATCATCTGAGTTTGCTCCTAGCTTAGCAAAATAATCAGCACACTGATTTCCCTCGCATAGAGTGTGATGGAGCGAATAATTCACCGTGGAAAGAAAATCTTTAATGTCTTGTATAAGAACATCATGAACGTGAAACTTGGAGAAGCTACCTGATATAAGGTTGATAGATAGGAGGGAATCTGAGTAAACAGCCATGTCTGTGATTCCCATATCCTGGGCAATTGAAATTCCATGGTGAATGACAGTCAATTCCGCAAGCAAGATGTCCGAGGTGAAGGGAATAAAGCCCAAAAAACCTTTTAGGTACAGCCCACCTCCGTTTCTAATTAGACCACCAAAACCTGCTCGAGTCGGAGAGCCTATACAGCTGCCGTCAACGTTGAGAATGGCACAATTGAAATTGTTGTTATTCCAACGAACATGTCTATCTGAAACAGCAACAGGCTTCGGTTGGTAGAAGCAGAATTTGATATCGTCTGCTGCAGCATTTATGTGCGATACCAGCCTCTGAATCGTTATAGTTTTGTTGCTCAAACACAAAGCATTACGGTTCCTCCATGTCCACCATAACCCAGCTGAGAAAAGACTTGCTAAGTTGTTGTTTAACCCATCCTTAATCCACTCTTCAATGTTGTTCGACGAATAGAAAGGGAGTTCAGTAAAACCAATGTGCTGCCATATAGACCTGGAGAATCTACAATCACGGATGCAATGGAAGATTGTTTCTTCAAATTCTCCACAACGAGGACATGTTGCTGATGGTACCATCTTTCTGTAGTGAAGGAGTGACAAAGTAGGAATGGAGTTGTGACACATCAACCATATGAGGAATTTATATTTTTCAGGAATTTTTTGTCTCCAAATCCAAGACCAAGAATGAGTGACAGTATTTGTTTCATTGGGAGAGAGCAGCCATTTGTAACCACTTATTGTTGAATAAACTCCATTTTTGTTATGGGGCCAAACGAAGGTATCATCAATGGCGTCATTGAATTTATAGTTGATGTTGCTGATGAAATCTGACACATCTTGAGGGAGAGTAGTAAACAACATGTGAGTTCTTTGTTCATTAGTAATAACATCCTTGACCGTAAGATGGAGGTCATGGATGTCAATGATGGGGACGATGGAACCGAGCGGGCCAAAATCACTCCAAGGGCTGAACCAAAAGGAAGAACCTCCGGATCCGGGGCGCCACGAATAACCTTTGATAAGGATATTTTTTGCCCGGATGATAGAGGAACAAGTGGGGGAGCTGCTGGATTTTATGGAGGCATTGAGGAGGTTCGGTCCTGTTAAATTGTTGGCAGCAAAGATAGACACCCAAAGCTTATTAGTGTTGTGTAATAACTCCCAAATCAACTTACCCAAAAGACAAGTATTAGTCTCTCTTGCTTTTCTGATACCCAACCCTCCAAAACTCTTTGGCTTGGCAATTTTATTCCATCCCACAAGATGGATTCCTTTATCATTAGCGCCCTTCCATATGAAGTTACGAGTTGCTTGATCAATGTCCGCACAAATGCTTTGAGGAAGCCAATTTATTTGCATATATTAAGTAGGAATTGATGCAAGTACCGATGAAGCAAGAGCCAGCCTTCCGGGTTTATTGAGAAGTTTATTTTTCCAAGAGGCAAGTCTAGTCTGCATCTTCTCGATGATAAAATGGAAATCGCTCCTCTTTGGTCTCCCTTTAAGAATCGGAAAACCCAAGTACTTGTCAAGAGAAGTAGTGTTACGGATACCGGATATGGAAGTTAGGCTGTTGATCTTTTGATGGGGGACGCCTGAAGAGTAGAAAGCTCTTGACTTGGATGGATTTATTTTGAGACCCGAAGCTTGACTGAAACGATCAAAAATATCCTTAATAAACCCAAATTGAGATTTCTTAGCTTTAGTGAAAAGGAGGACATCATCCGCAAATAGAAGTTAACTATTCATGAAGAAAATAAAATTGGGCTAACTTGATGGTGTTGATTTGATTGTACTCATCTTTAATATCTCAAATTCAATTTTCTAATACCAATTTTGATAAGTTAGTTAAACTTAACTCTTGCAAATGGATGATGTGACTCAACGTCTTGAAGAGGGAGGGGTAAATGTTTCATCAATCAAAACAATTGAATGAGCTCGGGATGATTTCGCTTGATTTTTTTTGCTCAATATATCATTATCCTATTCAGAAAGGAAAAAAGTAGTTGCAGTGCTCATTTATACACCGTCACAACTTTTTCACAAATTTCCAATAGCTAGAGAAGCCCAATGCAGTATGCTCGCCCTCAATAAGGAAGCTTGTAGTTTTGAGAAGTAAACAAGTTAATCACATGGAGTCTTATTTAAGTTGAGGAAAAAAAATCATATTTCAGTGCAAATGTAATAAAATAGCTATAATTACTCCATTATTGTAAAATAGTTTCACACATACAATCAAAAAGTAAAATAAAATATTCTTATAATATGTGGAAAAAAAAACTTCGAAAAGTGAATTTGCTTTATTTACTCGACATTTTTTTATCAGTGATTAATCATTAGACAATGTTGATAACAATCCTTCTAAATCATGAGACATTTGGTTGATGGTGATGAATGGTCTTTGAATGGAATTATGGAAGATCTTCATCGATAACAACTTTATTTGTTGGAGGGAGTGATGTACCTGCAAACATTTTAATTGTCAAACCAGTAAGCGCCGTGGGTGAAAAAGGTATTTAAGGTAAAAAATTCAGCGTACCTAAACCAATGTCATGAGTTAACATTTATATGAAAATTTTAGGATTTTTTTTCCTCAAATCATTACTTAGACGGTTGTCCTCACATGATACTCACGAGCATATTACCAGGAGTCATCATTAGACTCACATTGAACGGTCCAGATTCCTTTAGCGTCCATGACCCAAAGAGATTTAGGGTGAGTCTATATTATGGTCCATCCTTAGTGCAAGCTATGAAGGGAACCTGAATCTAGGCTAAGATTGTGACTTGACCCAGTCTGAAATAGTTGCCCCCTAAACTATTAGATGATAGAGTCATATATGGTAGCTTTTCTCTAATGCTTTAATAATACGACATGTTCAAATGGTTCAAACCTCACTATGGTCCTCGTGCCATCAAGCCTGTTGTTGTGAACTTGAGATGGCTAGTCAACGTGTTATGAGTCTTGGATGTAGTGCCCGACTATAGGCGAATGAAATATGGCTGACTTTGAAGACACTTGCTGAAGATGGACATGGATACTCATGGTTCGTGCTTGCTAATAGGGCACATGCCCCAATGCGTACGAACTTCACCGATCGTTGTAACATTATGCTTGATGCATATTAATTTTGGAGTATGCTCATGTAGGTCTCTTTGATAGTTGTGACAAAAGATGACGTTTTGTTGGCGTTCACGAGTTCGAGCGTGAGTTTTATTAAATTATCGTACATGTGTCCCAAAAGCTCTAACCTTCAATCATGTCCCACTAATGATGATGGAGTTTTGTGTTTTTTTAGGATTCAGTCTGTTAGGAAGATCATCATTGGTTAGACAATGATTATTGACTTCTCTTTAATATCCAGTGTTAAATACGAGGATTTGAGCTTCCAAGCTCTCTTCTTCAGGCTTCATTTAAAAGGAACTTCCAAATTATCTTTACTTTTACCACTTTAATCTTCTGACGCTTTAAAAGGAAACATAAATTATGGGTTTGATCCCTATTGAAGTTGCCAATTGATTCTTTAGGACCGCGAAATCTCTAGTTAATGGTGATGTATAACCTTTGAATGAAGGACCTTGGTCAGTAACAATCTTCTTCTCTAAATGGATTGCGGTGTACCTGCAAACACTTTGATGCTCAAGTCAATAAGCCCCGTGGGTGAGATAGGTATCCAAGGTAAAGTGTGACCGTATATGAACCATGTCATGAGTTAGCGTTTATCGAAAAAGTTTAGGGTTTTGGTCCTAGAACTATTACCTGGATGTGCCATGAAGGGACATTTGTGAGCAGATTACCATGAGTCATCATTGAATCCAAATTGAACGGTCGATATTCCTCTAGCGACCCTGATCTAATGAGATTTAGCGTGAGTTTGTGCTATGATCCACCCTTAGCGTTAGCTGTGAATGAAACTTGGATTTATACCAGAATATGGCCTCAACCTAGTCTGAAACAAATATTACAACTGCATTTATAACATAGTCATATAGAAAGAAAAAAAATTGTAAAGTAGTGCTAACTTTTATTTATCGTTTTTTAAACCTACATTACCAAATAAAGTTGGGTTTTCTTTTTTGACAAAAAAGAATTAAAATAAAATAAAATAATGTAGGATAATTAAAAAAGTAATTTTGCATACTTCTTTTTCTTACACATGCTCGTTTTGACGTTGTCATATCCTATTTTAACAAACAAACAAATACTATTGTAAGAAAAAAAAAAAAAAACAAATAGGAGTACCAACACATATCTTTTGAGTGTAAAAACAGAGAATTGAAATGGAGCACCGTTTAAATGTTATATTTGTTCAATGAATTCATAATATTACATTTGGGTAGTGTTAATTTGTGTCTTTAGATACATGTTAAGAAACTCAAAGATAAAATGCACACTTTTTAATAAATTATTTCTATATTTGATTCATTAAGGGCACAAGTTAACATTTCCTTTATATTTTTATTTCCTTAAAAAAAGCAACATATTTTATTTTTCAGTACACTTATAAACAATATGAAAATCATTCCTTCAAAAGAAAAAAATAATATGAAAATAAAACCCCTTTAAAAATTGAAAATAAAACATTAATAAATAATTATCCATATAATTTTCTTTACGATTAACTACGTCAAGATAGGCTCTTCTTTTTTGCTTTTATGGAGTAAAAAATAAAATACTGAAGTGAAATGTAAAATTAGATAAAATGTTGTTATTGGTTTGGATTTGTAAATCTTTTGAGGATAACTCTGCTTTATATTCCAACTCGGATTATTTAATTTTTGATTTACGGATCGGTACATTTTGTTTCTTGAAAAGAAGGAAAAGATTAACTAATTTCCCAATCCCACAGAATGAGATCTAGACTTTTTTGTTTTTTTTATGTTAATGTTTATTGATTCATTCATTCATGGTTGTCTGTCATTTCTTTCTCCTAACTCCTAACTACACTGTCATTTTCTTTACCATGCACAAACAATAAGATGAACAACAATCTTTTATAAACTCAACTATAAATAAACTTTCCTACTTTGTTGGATTATTAAGATTCAGTCATGGGTAAGGTCGCGGTGGGAGCTGCGGTTGTTTGTGCCGCCGCCGTTTGTGCCGCGGCGGCTCTTGTTGTGCGCCACCGTATGATAAATTCGAGAAAGTGGACACGTAGCGTGGCTATTTTGAAGGAGTTTGGGGAAAAGTGTGAGACACCAATTGGAAAGCTTAGACAGCTGGCTGATGCTATGGATGTTGAGATGCATGCTGGTCTTGCATCTGAAGGTGGCAGCAAGCTTAGTATGTTAATCAGCTATGTTGATAATCTTCCAACTGGGTCAGTAGATTTATCATTTTTCTAATTTTTCTTTTTTTTTTTGCTTAAGGGCTAAAATCAGTTCAGAAGTAGTTGACTTTCTTTTCTTATTTTTTTCTGTTCAATTCTCAAACTGATTTCAGCACTTGTGATTCTATTCTTGTATTGGCATAGTTGATTGATGTAAAGAAAAGTTGTTGATTAGAGGTTCTGTTTATTTATGAACAACTTTCGGAGATGGCAAAGTGATTTTGACATATTTGGATAATTGGATGTTCTTGATAAGAATTTATTTTGCCTACAGAATTGATTATGATTTTTTTATGCTAGAATTTTGAATTTTTGCCTCTACAGTTGTTTTTAGCCTCAAATTTACTGTTCAACCCACTTATTTATACATGATGTATCCAAACATAATTACATCCAACCCAATCAATTCACTCAAAATCAATTTTTATCATTGCGAAGCGAAACAGACTTGGATTATTCGAATGTTGTAGCACTTACGAATTTACACGATTATAATGGGAGGAATTTACTAGCAAATCAGTCATAGTAATAAAACATCCACTTGTTGATGGTTCAGTTTGATTGGATGGTAGTTTCTTATTCCTAAAGCATTTGATTTCGTGCTGTGAAAGTTTGGTCTGAGGAAACATGTGATTTTTATACCATTTTTCCTTTTAGTCAGTTTTCACCTTGTCGCATTATTTGCAGGGATGAGGAAGGACTCTACTATGCTCTAGATCTTGGTGGAACAAACTTCCGTGTCCTTCGTGTACATTTAGGTGGAAAAGAGAAAGGTGTCATTAGCCAAGAGTTTGATGAAGTTTCAATTCCTCCTCAATTGATGACTGGTTCTTCAGAGGTAAGCGTGTTATGGGAAAATCATTAGGAGTATTGAATCAGCTTATACTCTGATGTATATATATTGATTTTGTTGTTTGTTACAGGGATTATTTGATTTTATAGCAGCAGCTCTCGCAAAATTTGTTGAGTCAGAACCTGAAGGTTTTCATCCTCCACCTGGCAGACAAAGAGAGCTCGGTTTTACGTTCTCGTTCCCTGTGAAGCAAACCTCAATTGCATCTGGGACTCTAATAAAGTGGACTAAGGGTTTCAGTATTGATGATACCGTAATTCTTTTTACATTGACCATGTTATATTCAACTTTATTTGTGTTTCATTGTTTCATGCTGTTATTTACTTGATTATTCAGTGATGCATCCGGATACTTAAACGAGTCTCTCTCTGTTTGAAAAACATGTTACCTTTCTCTTTGTGTTGTTGTGTTGAATATTGTGAGACTAGATATCATAATAGTGTTTACCTCATAATGGTTCAAAATTGTATCGTAGAAACTCTTTTGAAAGAGAGAAATCTCGTTCACAAGTAAACATAATAAAATATATATCCAATATTTCTCTTCCTATTTCTTTTACAATTTTTATATACAGATTTAGCATATTCAGAAATTCTGATAAATACCTCAGAAATTCTGATAAATACCAAAACACTGTTTTCATTGTCTTCTGAAATACATTCTTGCTAGCTTGTCTTCTATTTTCTCTCTTGTTTGCTACACGAGTCTTTCATCTCATTGTTAATGGAATTCGAAATGAACACAAATTTTACAAAATGAAAACTGAAAATGTTTTTAGAATTAAACAGGCCCATTTTTCTCTTTGTTTTCAGAAATTCTCTCATTGAATGGTCATCTGACAGTTGATCTCTATCACTTGCTTGTAGGTTGGCGAAGATGTGGTGGGAGAACTAACCAAGTCCTTGGAAAAAATTGGCCTGGATATGCGTGTTGCAGCTCTAGTCAGTCTCATTCTCCTCTTTTAGGATTTCTGTATTTTTTTCTAGTAAGAATTTGAGAATGATGATTTCAAATTTGTCTCTGACTGAATTTGGAGTTACAAGGTTTTATGGTGTCGTTTTTTTTTTAGTTTTAACAATTCTTGGATAATTGATATCTTAACCTCTAAATAAAACTAACTTGTTGATGTTATGTAGGTTAATGATACAATTGGAACATTGGCTGGAGGCAGATTCTATAATCAGGATGTCATTGCTGCTGTGATTCTCGGTACTGGGACAAATGCAGCATATGTAGAACATGCGCATGCTATTCCAAAATGGCATGGCCTTATGCCAAAATCAGGAGATATGGTAAGGTTATGAATAATTAGGAGATTTTCTTGTGTGATGAAACTGTCTTACGATTCTACTAAGAGGCAGGTCATGACTAACCCGGTGCCAAATTACTTCTAAATACTGTAGGTTATAAACATGGAATGGGGTAATTTCCGATCATCACATCTTCCTTTAACCGAGTATGATCAAGATCTTGATGCTGAAAGCTTAAACCCCGGAGAACAGGTAATTATGATTAATCAAATTATATTTATTGGTTTAGATAACCATGTGAATTTGTAGCATCCTTGATCCTTCCACCATCGTTCACAGATTTTTGAGAAATTGCTTTCTGGCATGTACTTGGGGGAAATTGTACGGAGAGCTTTGTTGAAGATGGCCGAAGAGGCTGAATTTTTCGGAGATACTGTTCCCCCTAAGTTGAAAATACCTTTTATACTTAGGTATGCCACTAAACCACGTCAATAACGATTCCTTTTATACTTAGCCTTGGTTATTAATTGCATGAATTTCGCAGAAGTTTGAGCAAATATTAAAGCATTTTCTGTTCAGACTTCTTCATGTGGACCATTTTAGTATCAGCCTTGGTTCCCTCTTATTTTCACCCTTCTTATTGATTGTAGGTAAAAGCTTGGATGAATGAAAATGGTTTATACTGATAGTATTATTCTTTGTGAAAGTACAAAATACAGTAGAACCAGTAGTAACATACCTTTTTTGTTTTTATTTTCCTATTTTTTGGATCATTAGCATTAGATATTTATCCAAATTGGTATGGAAGTTTTGCAAAAATGGAACGCAAACGTAGGCCTAGATATTTTCAATTCTTTCTATGTATTCTCATTCTAATCAACCATACAAGCAGAACTCCTTATTTTCATTCCTTCTTTGCCCTATATCACATGTTTTACCCTGCTGAGTTACATAAATCTTCATTGCAACACATTATTTTATGTAGTATCAGAGCTTTCAGAGTTTTATCATCTTTTATATTAGGACACCTGACATGTCTTCCATGCACCACGACACAACACCAGATCTGAAAGAGGTTGGAAGCAAATTGAGGGATATATTGGAGGTATGCATGCTCTAATGACCATGTTGAAATACGACTTTCATGCCTGACATATCATCCTATATAGTGCCATTTTCTCTCAAATGGATAAGTTTTCTTACTGATTTCCTTTTTGTCAGATCTCTAATACATCACTAAAAATGAGGAAGATTGTCATGGAACTCTGTGACATTGTCGCCAGTCGCGGTGCACGCCTGGCTGCTGCTGGTATTTTGGGAATCCTTAAGAAACTAGGAAGAGACACAGTTAAGGGTGGAGAGAAGCAAAAGTCGGTGATAGCATTGGATGGAGGATTGTTTGAACACTACACTAAATTCAGAGTTTGCTTGGAGGATACGCTGAAGGAATTGCTTGGAGATGAGGCAGCTGAAACCGTTGTCGTTGAGCATGCTAATGATGGTTCAGGCATTGGAGCAGCGCTTCTAGCAGCTTCTCACTCTCAGTATTTGGGAGTAGAAGAGTCCTAATGTTATTGCCAAGGTAATTAAAGGCATGTAATACCAGTTTGATAATTTTTGTTTTGCATACATAATAGATCAACACATCGAAGAAGCCACTATGCCTTAGTTATTGGTCCTATAGACTTTTAACTAACGGGCAGACCATGTCCGCTGTGGGGGTGCTCCTTGGCCGGTAACAGGGGCACCCATTATTTTGATTGCGGGGTTTGCTTCTTCTATTTTATGGAATAATAATTTGAATGTTATAAACTTAACTTTGAGTGTATTCTGTTTTGCGGAATGTAGCCTGTTTTCAACTATAAATAAATCAGGACTATACATTGACAAACCCGTTTTTGATTCACAGCATTTCAGAATTATCTAACAAAGACTGAAGAGTTTCTGCTATTGTTGTTAGTACTGGAAATTATTCCAACCTCTTACATTTTTCCCTTTTTTTTTTAATCAAAAGTTTCCATTGTATTTATAATTTCCCAGTGTAAGGATATGTTTTCTTGATTAATTAAATTAATTGAAATGCATGGAATTGGTAAAATTTGTTTCTAATTAATTAAATTTATTCTTTACCAAAAAGTAAAGAATAAACAAACTGAACTGTCACAAAGGGGAAGGAGTGTGGTGTGGTGTAAGGGATGCGTAACTATAACTCGTAAGACAGGTCACAACGTAATAAAAACGGCATTTTTGGAAAGACCTTTGACAAATCAATATCACTAACCTCAACCAGATTCCTTTCCTCTCTTTTACAACTCAGGACCACCAACCATATCAACTCTTGTTAATGCTAACTACAACAGACGCATTTGTTGTGTTTCACGTGTGGTCCATAATTTATAAGGTTACATCAAGGTATATGAATGAATAAAGTAAATTTAGAAGCACAAAATTGTGCTATGAGTTTTAATAGTGTAGATAAGGATACCATTTTCCGGCTCAACTAACACCTGAAAACTAACTTCTCGTGCGGCAACCGCCAGTTCACCGGTAACCTAAATTCGCCTTGGACGGCGAAAACTATTCATTTTCACAATGCTCCATTGCAAGTTGGCTTTCAAGTTTCAACTGGACCTCACACTTTATCAACTGCCATTGCTAATCAGCGGCATGCCACTCCTTACAACTTACAAGTCGCACAATTTCAGACCTCGTCATGCCATGGCTAGCTATCTTATGGAGATAAGCAATTTTGCTCCATCTTTCTCAACCAGCAGAACCTCTCTGCAATGAGCCTAAGCCACTTTTACAGCCTAAAAGTAACGAGTACCAACACTTTATTTGTGCTTTGCTATAAGCCGAAGCCACTTTTCAATGCATGTATATTTTACGTGTAATAATACGTTTTCTTGATTAATTAATTAATTGAAATGCATGGGGTTGGAAAAATTTGTTTCTATATCTTTGTGTTCCATGACTTCGGGGCATAAAAGAGATCACCGAAAGTAAAGAATAAACAAACGAACTATCTCAAGGGCAAGGAGTGTGGGATACGTAACTATAACTCAGTGATTGCTGACTGTAAAACAGGTCACAACATAAAAACGGTAATTTTGGAAAAACCTTTACAAGACAATATCATCAACTTCCTTCATCTCCTTTACAACGCAAGAACGCCAGAGCAACCAGACTATCTAAAGTATTGCTATTGTTAATGTTGAAAAAATTAGACAAGGAATTAATTATCACATACAATAAAGAGTTAATTATGTTTATGGTCCCTATAAATATATCAATCTTTTGTTGACATATTTACAGACCAAAAACATAATTAAAGAAAAGTTACAGACCAAAAACATATTTACAGACCAAAAACATAATTAACCCTGCAACAAGGTGAAGAGAAAATATTAACAAATAAATACAACTCTAAATAAAGAGTAGTAGACACGGAATTATCACATACAATAAATTGAAGAGAAAATATTAAGAACAAATAAATACGACTCTAAATAAAATAGAACAAGGAGTAAGTAAACTTATCAATTTTGACCGAGCCGTGATAAACAGTTGGTTGGGCATACCACATATCAGTTACCCGATATGTGGTGCAAGGCACACAAAAAACATTCGTGGACAATGCCAAAAAGGCAGGATACAAGCAAGGTGTTGTATATAGCCGGATCACCGACGAAAGCAAAAAACCTCCCAACACCCCAAAACAGCTGCCAAAAAAAGCAAAACAGCAACCCAGCCAAAGCCAAATAACGTGATGCTGAGGTATACATGAGAACATAAGGCCAAACATGATAACATAACTATATAGTCTCCAAAAAATAGCCTGCCCAGGAATACTCCTGCATCACAGCCAGCACTAGTGCATATAGTATATGCTACGTAATTTAGTGTATAACCTGAAGTCTGCTGTAACCCCTCGTACTTCACTTTTATATACGGACCCATTCATTATATAACCATGTTAAAGTTGCAAGTTTTTCTCTCTAACAAAAACCGCAAAACCTATTAACTAGGATTGACAGTACACTTCCAAGTAAATAGGCCACATATGTTCTATTTTGACCGGGCTATAGAAAACGTGCAACAAATCATTAATACTAATAATAATATTTATTCTTTTTCTTCAAAAAATAATATTAATTCTTTTAAAACGTATTTAAATAATATTATAACTTTAAAATAAATTATAAAACAAAAAATTCAACTGTTTATTCCAATACAGTACAACAGACACATTTTCTGTAAAAAAAAAGACACATTTTCTGTCTTTGCAATGTGTATCACAAAACACGCTACTAGTTATGCCTCCCATATTTTAGAAGGTTATGTCAACTCATCGAGGTATACGAGTAAAGTTAATTTAAAAGCAAGTAATTTGCTATGAATTTAGGTCTAACTATAAGGCAATGAATATTGTAGATCAAGCTCGCTCTAGCATGCAAAAAGCATAGCACTTAGGAAGAGGGTGTTATAGTGTTGCATTTTTTCAGCACACCCACTGCCTGAAAATTAGCTTCTCAAGCGACAGCCACCAGTAACCCGAATTTTCCATGGACAGCCATTCATTTTCCTACTGATCCATTGACAACAACAATGAAGTTCAACCCCAGTTATGAAAATCCCCATAGTTGTCATTCAACTTCCCTCACACTCTTCTACCAAGTGGCATTGCCAATCAGCAGCAGCGCCACTCCCCACAAGGCAAGGCCTCTTCATGCCATGGCTAGCTATTTGGCGGAGACAAGCAATTTTGCATCATCATTCTCAGCCAGCATAGCCTCTCTGGCCTCTGCAATATTCCCCAGTAGATCAGACTTATATCAGGGCCTGAATCGATTAATACGTCTTATAGAGGCTTTGGTCGTGCATAACACAGTTAAAATAGAAGAAAAAACTCTCAAGAGTACAGACTCCTATTACAAACCCAACAATAACTCTGAAATCAGATGGCTCCTCATAATTTGGTCAATCTCACCATCAATCCAAAGATAAGCTAAAACTATAGCATATTGACAAGCACAAGTATTATAGGCTATGATCAAGATTGATCGACTAAAACTAGACCCAGCTGATATTATAATTCCATTACTTCTCTGCTACATAAACTTAAAGCAGTATATTGTCCACATTTTCTTCTAAAAAACACTTTAGACTGCCATGTTCAGCACAAGAATTACCAAATTTTAAAACATTACATCTCCTTGATTCTCCCCGCGTCAACAGTATATATTCTCTCCGGCTAAAGAAAATGTAGGATACAACATTTTAAACCCCTATCATTAAAATATTCAAAAGGAATGGACCCACCATAACATAATGGCATGCACAAGAAACAAAACTAAATAACCAAATTTTTATTATTCAACATCATATCACAGCACACTGCAAACTGGCAACATAGCAAATTTCTTATTATACAACAGTAACCGAATGATTTCATACCACAGAAGGTGGAAGAGAAACATTGTTGAGTCGCTCAAGAACCAAAATAAGAGCCTGAGTACCCAAATTACCTTCACCATGAGCCTTAAGAGACACATAAAGCTGTTGAGCAAGTGCTAAACCAGGCAAAGCAATGCCCATTTTCTCACATTCTTTCAAACAAATCCCTAAATCCTTCACAAAATGATTCACATAAAACCCTGCTTCAAAATCCCTCTTCAAAATTCTCTTCCCATACAACTCAAGGGATTTCGAACCGGCTGCACCGGTCGAAATTGCATCCAAATACAGCCCTACATCGAGTCCCGCTTTGTGGGCATACACCATCCCTTCCACTAACCCTACCATTGTTGAAGCTATCGTTATCTGATTAGCTAGCTTCGCGAATTGACCTTTTCCGCTAGTTCCCATGTAGTTCACTTTCCCCAGTGATGAAAACAACGGAGAAAGTTTTTTCACTATTGATTCATCTCCTCCGGCGAAGATTGCTAGAGTTCCGTTCTTCGCGCCACGGTCTCCGCCGGAAACGGGAGCGTCGATCGAGTGACAGTTTTTAACGGATGCAGCGTCGGCGATTTCGACGGCGAGGGAAGGATCTGAGGTTGTCATGTCAACGAGGATGCCACCGGATTTGAGTCCAGCGAGTGCGCCGGTGTTTGGGTCGAGGAGGACGGAACGAACGTCGGAGGGATAACCGACGATGGAGAAAACGACGTCGGATTGAGATGCGACGGCGTGGGGGGAAGTGGAGAGGGTGGCGCCGATGTCGAGGAGGGGTTGGGCTTTGGAGGGGGTGCGGTTGAAGACGGTGAGGGTGTAACCGGAACGGATGAGATGGGCGCACATGGATTGGCCCATTACGCCGGTGCCGATCCAGCCCAGGCGGGTGTTTGATGGGCTTATGGGGTCGGAGGGGGCCATGAAGTGGCGGGTGAGGAGGTGAGTGTGAGAGTGGCTGATGCGGCGGTAGAGTGAACGGAAAGGTAGGAATGGAAATGGAAGTGGCATCTCTCTTCTTTTATTTGCCACATTATATTATATATCTATTATTTTCGCCGTGGGTGATGCAAATATTGATGGGATAAATTAAAAGTTATTTTTGTAGGAGGAAAACTGTTTTTGACTTTAGTATAGGTTAATTACACACTTTCAATGCATTACTGTTATATAAATATTCTTATAATAAATGGAGGAAACGAAACGATGTCGTTTAGCTTAGTTCCATTCTTTCAGAAATCGATAATTACTCGCCGTCTATGGAGTCTGTAAAATGCCCTAATTTCACTTGAATGGAACAAAGATAAGATATTTCCACTGAAACTCTCATTTCAACAATTCATACTTCTTCACTTATTCTTCTATCTCAATGTATACCAATATCTCCAAAACTCAAGCATTTCCACTCGTATCCAAAATATCTTCGCAACCCAAATGCTTCAATTCACTCTCCACTTTAAAAATCCAATTTTCACCACTTTCTTCTCATAAAAAATCCATCTTTACAAACCCCAGATATGGATTGATGCTACAAATTGCTAGAAGGTACTGTGCTGCTAGAAGTGCCGAAAAGCAGCTTCCCTGGCTACTAGAAACAAATGAAGTCAAGGAAGATAAAAGGGCTGAGAGAGCAAAAAGGAACAGTGTTAGAAGCTCTATTAAAGAGGATTCAGTTAAAAAGGGGAGTGTTAAGTCCTCTTGGGAACAATCAGTCGATAGGTTAGAGATACCTACTGTTTCAGAATTTAAGCCGAGATCACGGGAATCAGCATTTTCTGCCAAAGGTGGTGTTTCTGATAGGGAAAGGAAGAATGGTTTGGTTGAGAATGGTAGAGAGCGTGGAAACTATCGTGGCAGTAGATATGGGAAGTTCGATGATAAGAGGAGTGCTGGCAACACACTCTCTAATAGATATGTTAAATTTGATGATAAGAGGAGCGCTATCAACACACGCCTTGACAAATATGGTAAATTTGATGATAAGAGAAGCGCTAACAACACCCGCACTGATAGATATAGTACAGTTGATGATAATGTTGAAGAAAGAGTTGATGATGATGATGAAATGGGTGTTGATGATCCAAGGTGGGATAGCATAAAGAATAGGTTTAAAGGGGTGGTTGGAGGTAGAGGTGGATTGGAAAACACCGAATTTCGAAGATGGGATAGGGATGAGAATTGGGGTAGAAAGACATGGAAAGAGGCAACTGAATCCACTGTGCCTAAGATTGTTGGTGAAGGAATATATGGGGTTGGTCCAGTTTTGGCTGCATTGTCAGCTGGAAGAAGGGAGTTCTATGCATTGTACGTGCAACAAGGGTTGGATTTGAGTAGCAACAATAGGAAGAAGAAGGATAAGAAAGGGTTTGAGAGAGTTCTAAAGATGGCTGAAAAGCTCAATTTAAGTATAAAAGAAGAATCAAAGCATGATTTGAATATGGTAACCGATAACCGACCTCATCAAGGTTTGGTTTTAGATGCTTCGCCACTTGAAATGGTGAAAATACAGGAATTGGAACCTGTTTCTATTGAGGAAGGAAAGGGTTCTCTTTGGGTAGCTTTGGATGAGGTGACTGATCCCCAGAATTTGGGGGCAATTATTAGGTCTTCATATTTTTTTGGAGCTACTGGGATAGTTTTATGTGCAAAGAATTCAGCTCCATTGAGTGGTGTTGTTAGCAAAGCAAGTGCAGGTTCACTTGAATTAATGGAACTTAGATATTGCAAAAACATGATGCAGTTCTTAGTGTCTTCAGCCGAAAATGGTTGGCGAGTTCTTGGTGGTTCTGTCTCCTCTAAAGCGATTTCATTGAATGAGATTGAACCTGGTCCGCCGACTATTCTTGTTTTGGGCAGTGAGGGCACTGGTTTGAGGCCTTTGGTGGAGAGATCATGTACTCAGTTGGTTAAGATTGCTGGTAATATTCCTTCAGACTTAAGTACCGGTGATGAATTAGAAGGTGAAAGTACCGGTTTAAATAGCGAGAGCCCTGGTAAAGAGTTCCTTTCATTTTTGGCTGTGGAAAGTTTAAATGTTAGTGTAGCAACAGGCGTGCTTCTTCATCATTTAATTGGTAAAAGGTCTGTAGATTCTTTGTCGGACGCGAATAGACAGATTTCTGAGTGAAACTACAAGGCCTCAATTTATTTAGTTTGTTTTCTTGGTGTCTCATGCACTGTAGTTTCTCTTTTTTTTTTTATCAGTTGATCAAGAAATAGTCATGTTAACTTGATGGTTCAGTATATTGGATTAGTTGGTTCAATAATTTGACAGCATTTTAACTTGATGATTCAATATACTGGATACCAGTTTGCAAATCAAAGAGAAAGAATCACTTAATTTGTGAGTTGAGGTTGAGGCTTCTTTTGGTTATCAATTTGAAGTTCTATTGGTTCATGGATTTATGTTGTGTTAAATTCTAGGTTTATTGGTTTAATTTTAAGTTTCTGATGTGAATTTTTTAGATTTATTACATGAAAATGTAGAGTCGTCATTTTATTTATTTGTTGTTATTTAGTTTTATTGCGGTTACAAGATGAATCTATGTGCTGAAGTTTATTGGCTGGTTCTTTCTTGTCCTGAATTTTGGCAATTGCCTCTATATAACATGAATATAGCTGCCTGCTTATTGTCCTAACTTTAGCTGAATCCCTTGACCCTATAACAACATCTAAGCGTTGTTTACTTGCATTTTTCCTGTTCAATTATCTCTCTTGTTTCTACTTAAAGTTTGAAGTTCTGAAAGAGATTATTAAGTATTAACTCATGTTGATATTGTTACTTCCTGCACTGGCTACTTCATTTTGGTTCCATGTAGATTTCTGAGTTTCTACTGTCAATAATTTGAAGGGTTGGCTTGGTGCAAGTGTTGGAGTTATTATTGTGTGATTAGCCTGCCCTTTTTATGATCAATAATTTATTTGTTGATTCATTGAATACTACATTGGTAGAATTGTGACCAGAAACCTATTTTGTCGATGACGGATAGCGGAGCGGGCGACCACCAAAATGCTACAGCAGTAAGTCAGTTAAACCGAAATCTTGGGGAGCGAAAAATGGGGGAGAAGAGATTAGATTGCGGAGAGAACACATGAGAGACTCTAAGAATTGAGCTCATGTTCTTATACAGGGTTGGTCTACACCTCAAATGAGCGACCTCAAGAATCAAACTCATGTTCTTTTTTTGAGGGAGAGTCATTGATACCAACTCTCCTAATTTTCAAATGACTTGTTAACGATATCACAAGTGGTGTGTAGTCCATTTTCATTCCTGACCCTTAAAATAACTTATAAAAACAACTTCTGCATGTATTGAACTACAGTTCAAGCCACCCTTGGTACTGAATTTGTCTATACTTTCCCCCGGATAGAAGATTCAACACCTTAACTATCCATCATCCTAACAGAATATGACCTTTATCATCATGAATTCATTATAGTAAGCCAACATTTTCTGATTTTGCTGTCTCTGATTCAATCTCATAAATATTAAAGTTACAGTGTTGTAACAAAGACCATACATTTTTTAAATGTCAAACTCTCAATGAGAGTTTGCATTGAGAGTTTGTGATCCATTTGAGACTCCCAAGTATTGAGGGAATAGTCTCTACATCTGTGTGCAGACGATACCTTGTTAACAACAAAAAAGATCATACATTTTTCAAATGCCTCCTTGAGTCATTCACCGCCGACAAATTTTTTGCCTTTTTTTCCTTTTCTTTCATGCCTTGTTTTTATTGCATTGTCACTACGAATAACCTTTGCTTGCTCAGCTGCACAGGTGGTGTTATGAATGAAAATTCTCTAATATTTGCTTGGCACGATTTTTTATCCAATGGTTTTCTCAATTTCGTGATGTATCGTATGTGTTTGAAACTCAACCAACTTGCTAATAAATGCAGTTTTGTCACAAAAAAAAATACATTTCAACAGATTCATCCAACTTTGTCAAAAATTAATCATCCATGTAAAAGTTGAGTTATTCAATAAAAATATTGACATTACTGCAAATTTACTTTGTCCAAGGTCTTTGGTTTCAATCCATCGTTTCAAAATTTGTATTTGATGCAGGGTATCTTATTTCTACCATTGTGCAACTGATACCGATGCATGAGCCTGTTTTGAGAGTTTGTTTTGAATGTGAGGCATTATGATTATGGTTACATATTTTTTTGCCCCTAAGAAAATTTTAACTTTTCATTTTTTGTTCTTATAAAAAAATTGACATGTTCAAGTCCTTATAAAAAAATTAAGCATGTATTATAAGGAATCGAAATTAATTCCACAAGCTATAGTTGTATCTGATTGCATCTAGTCAAGTATGGTCAAAGCGTTTATATGGTCGAAACATCGCCTAATCTGGAATCATTTGTCTAGTCCAAGCAACAACTATGGAAAGCTTAGTGAGAAAGAACATTATCCAAGTTCTCATTCTTATTATTATTATTGGGAGTGAAGCATATGAAGAATTGCCAATGAGCGTCTGCTCCTGATATGTCTTGATCACATAAAAGAGTGTTTGTGGAATCAAGTGTCTGGTAGATCTATCTACAAGACAATTATTCAAGTCCATCCTCTGGTATCTTGAAGAAAAGAAGAAAAGTGTATGATATATAGTTGAGACATATATCTATCAAGCTCATCATCTAATCAATACTATATAAGTTAACTATCCTTTATCCTCTTATTATGATAGAATACTTCAAGATTATCAAAAGACATTATTGGATAGATCATAATCTGAAGATCAAAGAAACGAACCTCTAACCTAAGATATTATCCTCGTGTAGTAATCTTCATCAAAGATTCTCAGTGATGTTCTTGTTTCAAGGATAACGGGATTGTTCATTTCTTTCTCGAGTCATCATCTATGCTACTCTTTCATTTTTCTATGTGCCACACAAGTCACCCTCTTGTTACCTTTAAGTTCATCCAAAATATTCTCCAAGCCTCTCGCGGTTTCCACAGTCTGATCTTCAAAACAATTACTAGAGCGTGAGAAATGGTGTTTGCACCGTAGCTGTGAATTTGAGGCATAGGGTTGTGGATTAGAAAGGGAGGCAGTTTGAGGTAAGGGCTTTTTCCCATACGTCCATACTAAGTACTAGGATGATGTTGTGAATTAGAAGTAGAAATTCTTGTCTGTTGGAAAGAAAAACAATTAAAATATATATTTAAGCAGTAAGATTTAACAGTTTATAAAAATGTATGCTTTATCTGTTTTTGTGATGTTAGGAAGGAATGTTAGGTACCAGAGAGGGAAAAATATGAAAATGTAGGTATTATGAAAAGAGTATAAATTTTAGAAATAATGATTATATAGCTGCTGAAATTCTTCCTGAAATTTGCGGTATATGTATAGCTTAATTAATTCTTGTAGCTAGTTAATGTTCTCTACTTCAGTAGAAATAATTAAGTTAATGAACTATAAAAATAAAGTTGTTTGTTACTCATGAGTGGGTAAGACTTAATATATGAACTCAAAAGATGAAAGGTATACTCTCCTTTTATGTGGTATATGTTTTGGATTGATGAACATAGATGTTAGATCGTTATCGAACTGAAATAATAAGAAGAGAAATGAGCCTTTTATGAAAGATTTCTTTTGTTATGTACATGATGTTATATTATTACTTTTTGTGTGGTTGCCTAAGTGGCGGGGATTGCATCTATTTTCATTATCATGACATAAGCCTTTTTGGTATGCCTTAGTGACAGGTTAAACTTATAATTCTTTGTGGTGCCTAAGTGACGGGATTTGGTGTGCATTTTCATGATCATGCATGACATATGCTTCTGTGTAGATGCCTTAGTGGCAGGATTATAATTATATTCTGTGTGGATGCCTTAGTGGCGGGAATTATATCCGGATCATATAGTTATAAGAGCATGCATCTTACGCATAATTGCATTGAGTCAGTTGTATATTTGTGATTTTATATTTGATTAAAACATTATAATGCAAATAAAATGTGTGTGAACTTTACTTAAAGAATATGACTTAAATGTATTTTTCTTAATTCTTTTTGATTGAGAAGTTTTGATATTATCTACTTTATGACATTGTTTATCTTGTACTTTGAGTATGAACCAATTTGGATAAGGAAATTGACCCTTACATTAATATAATGTTGTAGGTACCAAAGATGATGTATGAAGTTTGATGTGTGATGTATTTTTCTTAATTCTTTTTTATTGAGAAGTTTTGATACTATCTACTTTATGACATTGTTTATCTTGTACTTTGAGTATGAACCAATTTGGATAAGGAAATTGACCCTTACATTAATATAATGTTGTAGGTATCAAAGATGATGTATGAAGTTTGATGTGTGATGAACGCGTGCGGGGATGAAATTGGGTTTTAATTGAATTGTAATTTTAGAAATAATTTTAAAGGATATTTAGTTTAAGAATTTTAATTAAATTATGTAAAGAATTTTGTATAGGTTTTGCTAGAATATATATTATTGATGGAAAAAAAAATAGTAGTGTTTTTTTTAGAAAAATGAAAATGATTTAGGCGTAATGTCTTAGATCAAAATCTAGGGCGTTAGAGACTCCCTAGTTGCAATGAGTGCATCCTTGATCAGATCTTCCTAGGAGACTACAAGAAAGCACTGAAATTCCGAGGCACAAAACTCCTTGGAAATCGCCAATATCTCCTCGGTAAACCAACTTTTTCCGAGGAACTCATGTCCTTGAAAAATAGTTGGTTGCAGTCCAATTATCGAGGAACGTTTGTTTCCGAGAAAAACATGTCATCGAAATAAAGATGTGACAGTTGAAACACAGACTGACTCACCTGCTACAGCTAACATAGAAGTGACTAGCATTTTCGAGAAACTTTGTACTCGGAATGTATTATATTTAAAAAATTACTAAAAATAATAATTAGTTTTCTATGTTTTAAAATTTTAAATTTCAAAAAGCGCCAAATTTTTTATTTCAAATTTCTAAAAAAGCGTCAAATATTTTAAAATTGCAAATTTCAAAAAAGCGCCAATTTTAAAATTTCGAATTTCAAAAAAGCATCAAATATTTTAAAATTTAAAACACCAAAACCTTCCGACGAAAAAGATTCTCAATATACATTTTAATTAAAAAAAAATTAAAAAAAGAAATTTAATTATTTTTGAAATGAATTAATTTTTTTAAAACATCTATATTTTATTAAGCGGAACTAGGTGCAAGGCTCGCCTTGAACGCACGGAACAATATAACAAATCCACCAGGTTCCGAGACAAACACAGAAAGCCTCTAAAAAACCATACATGCAAAAAGAGACTGCCGCTCTAACAACTAACAAAGCATGTCAAATTGTTCAACATTTTATGCATGTGTTCCACTCCATGAAAGCACGTGTATTCACATCAAACACAATATTAATAGGTGGCATTTGTTCACCATGATTAGTCCACACCCAATAGAAATTCATAAAGTCAACATTCTTTAAATGTTTGATGACATCTTCTCCACTCTCTATCAATCTACACGTACAAGTAAGTCAGAGGTATTTTATCCCTCCCTCTATCTCATAAATGTTTTGTGACATGGCGAAAGCAACAAATCCACGAATTCCTTCCACAAATTACGGTTTAAGTTTGGTTCTCCCTGAAAATGTTCTATCGTACATCCAACTTCAGTAGTAATAATATTGATCCATTTTCTCCATTGTTGACATTTGGTTAAATTCTTTAAAAAAAAAACTATTTATGCATTTCTTAAAACAAAAACTAATATTTATGCATATTATATTTTTTTTATACCAATATCCATGCATATTCAATCAATAAAGTTATATATAAATAAATATATAATTAACAATACATATGTAATAATATTAAATTAATTTAAGAAACTAACCTGATCAAGTTGTAATCCGATGAAAAATATCCAGGAAAATCAACAGCGACAACAACCGCAACATGCACGTCTAACTAAAAAAAATAACAAATTAGTTATTTACAATTTACATGAATTGCACATATTATATATCACGTGTATTTATACTAAAATTTACAAACTAAGATTTTTGTTAACTAGCATTTTTATTACTACCTATTTACCAATTAACAATTTTTATAATTAAGTAACGTTTTTATTATTAACTAATTTTTTTAACATTTTTACGAAATGATTTTTTATTAGTTTTTTTAAAGAAGCTAATATTTTAAAACTACTTAACTTTTTACTAACATTTTTTTACCAACACAGATTCTTTTTACAAATTAACATTTTTACTACTAATTAACCTTACATTTGAAGAATTAAAAATAAAAATAAAAAATAAAAAAATTAAGCAGTAACTAAATCAACAATATACATAAAATAAAAATACATTTGTAAAACTTACCAATAATGATTTGATGCTAAATTTCATATTTAAGTGAAAATCATTTTTAGAGAATGCAGAAGTTCTTGAAAAGGTTTAGAAGAGATGTCAGCATTTTTTAGAAGATATGAGCATTTAGAGAATGTAGAAAATCTTGAGGAGGGAGGTAGGTAATATAAGTAAAAGTTTGCTGTAAAATTTAATGAGGAAAATTATCACAAGCTAGCTGCCATGCTTTGTAAAAAACCTTGTTTAATTCATTACGGCGGTCATACACGTTTTGAATAGTATTTAATAATGACAACATGTATTTCAAGGAACATTTTCCTCGGTATTTAACTTGGAAAAGCGCACCTCCCTGGATTTGTAGTAGAAGAGCGAGAGATTCTGACATGTGCATACCGAGGAAAAAGTTCCTCGGAAAACCTTAATTTTAGCGAGAAACGTTGGTTCCTCGGAATTTATTGGTCGGAATCCTCAAGGTTTCTTGTAGTGGAAGGCTGTGAAGTTGTTAAATTTGCTTTCCAAATATGTCTTTGCAGCTTGCGAGCGTGAACCGATTGCAAATGCCTGATATTCAAAACAGTTTCCGCTTGAGCAGTTGTAATAGAGGTGAGCCACTGATTCATCTAATCCAGCTACTAGAAGACCAACACCATAAGGACGCTTCCATGATCGCTGAGTGCAAACCTGAGCCTTATTGGCGAGCTGAACAACGAGACGACCAACGGGAAACTGAGATTCATAAGTGTAATTATAGTTAATGCATTCAGATCTCATATACCGCGAAAGAACACGACCATGACCAGCTATGGTGACCCCTATGTGATCATCAACCTTAAAGATCTTCGTCTGATGAGATGATAATTCGAAATTGGCTTTCTTAACACACGCGAGAACCACGTGAGTTTTGGATCAGAGACCTATTGTTGTTGAACCTTGCTTAACTGCTTCCATGGCGTATTCCGCCTGGAAGAGTTTGATTTTGTGATCGGCGAAGTTTTGTTACTCACGAACTACTCCTAACTTTTAATTAATTAAACACATATAGTTCAAGATAATATTTTTACTTTAGTTTGCTTAACATGTTTTTTAAAGCACAAGTTAGCATAACCTTAAAAAAAGAATCTTGTTGATTGCATGGCACCAGGGCCGTTCCTATAAAAATGGAGGCTCGACTCTCAAATAAAAATAGGTACTAGTCAAAATAAAAACACAGTTTTTTTAAAAGAGCAAAAAAAAATTATAATGTTTGTTTTTTTAAGAAATAATTATAATGTTTGTTGTTAGAGCTTGTTGGAAGAAGAGGAGATAGTATTTAGGATAATATAAACCTTAAATCCATAAAAATTAGGCAAAAAAGAGGCTCTATTTTGCTGGGAAAAAATTAAATGATAAAAAAACAAAAATCAGCCCTCACTCATTGAACCGGAGTACACAAGTTTAACATCTACGCATTTTACCACTAGGGCTATGACATCCATGTTGTATACATTTCAATGTTATTGATATATATTAAAATCTTCAGTGCATTATATATATATTAAAAAAAATTGGGCTCCAAAATTGGGGAGGCCCAGTTCAATAGAGTTGTTTGCACCTCCCCAGGGACGGCCCTGCATGGCACGTATGTATACATCATTTGTATCAGACATATACTGATATGTATTACATGCATCACATCGCATGGGTGAACATACGGGTAGTACTTCAGTGCCTTTGTGGCACCAAAGGAATGTGCCTTTGAACAAATCTTGTTATGTCACCTGTCCAGAGCCTTATTTTTTAATTAAAAAAGAGAAAAAACTGATAAAACGTGAAAGAGAGAAACACACATGGCGCGTTTCTTCACCTTCCTCTCTTCTTTCTCGGTTAAACCGACCATCCACCACTCACCGTTCGCCGCCACCGCTTCTGCGTCATAGTCTTATTATCCGCCACCGCCGTCAGAAAGTAAGAAAATCCTACCCGAGATTCGAAGAATTTGCAGCTATGCACAGGACGAACACAACCAAATTGAGCAATAATCATTGTAAGGTTTAAGATTATATTAAGGGGAAAACTTGACAGAGTGATGAATTTTCAGTATACAGGAAATCAAACAATAAAGTTGTCACTGAAGCATGAACTTATTTTATTTTTTCTTTCTTAAGAATCACTCAATATACCCATTTTTTTTATGAATTTTGTTTCCTTTCTTCTTTTTCCCAAATTCGTTTTTTTTCTTTGTTGTGTAATCACTTATGAACCACGGCGGCCAGTGGTGAAAAAATGGTCAACGACGCAGAAGCGGTAGACGATAATGGTGTGTCAATGTGTTGAACTGAAGTTGCAGAAAGAGAGAGGGGAATGTGAAGCTATGTATTTCTCTCTTTTCTTGTTGATGGTGAGTCGTGATTGAAGTGAAGTTGTTCCAAAGAGAGATTGGGTCATGTTCTGTTTCCAATTTTCCTTCAGCAGTGTTGCAACCATTTTCTCCCTTTTCTGTTCAAGAAACCCAATTTTTTATTGGCTTAAATGCTCTTTTGGTCCCATAAGTATATATTTGGTGTCGTTTGGTCCCTTAATTTAAAAAAAAGACCGTTTGAGTACTTTAATTTAATTTTTGTTACACTTTTTGGTCCCTTCCGTTATGTTTAATAAAAAACGTTAAGTGTGGCACACGTGTCGTTTTGACATTGGATATGAAATTTTATTATTTTTTTTATCATCTTCTTCATCTTCATCAAAACCTTCATCGTATTCATCAATTAAATCCAGAGAAAAAACTCCAGAAAATCTACTAAAAACAACACAACTCAGGTTGAAGCTTTCATGGCATACACAAGACAATTGAACCCATAAGAACAACAACAACTCAGATCAAACCAACACCCACCAAATCTGTACAATTTGAGATCCAACAGCAGTCAAATCGAAATCCAACACCAGTAAAATCGAAATCCGTCACCAGTAAAGATCAAAAAAATCGAAATCACATCATTTAAGAAAATTTCTGATTTTCTTTACATAAATTTCTCAAATTCCATTGCAAGAATGTTATTCTCTTTAGATTTACAGAGATGTGGAGCTTGTGAGTTCAGAAAGAAATTGGGGCGTAACCCATTTTGGAAAGGAAAACTGGGGTTTTGTTATGAAAAGAGAAATCATAGATGTTTGTTCTTGTGTTTTGTTGTTGTTGATGTTGGTTTTTGTTGTTGTTGGTGCTCAATTTTGTTGTTGTGGTTAAAGTGTTGTTGTGATTGTTTGTTGTAGATGTTGCTGCTAGTTGTTGTTGTTGTGGATGTTTTGAAGATTTTGGTTGATTTTCCCATTGTTATTGAATCTGGAAAAAAAAAATATATATATATGAAGATTTTGGTTAATTTGGTTTAGGGAAATTGAGAAATTGTGTTGTTTAGATTGAAAGGGATGTTTTTGAATGAAAAATTGGTTATTGATTGAGTTATGAAATTGATTATGTTTATAGATTTAATGAAGATGATGATTTTTTTTCTTTCTGGGTTGGTGTGTTGTTGATGATGAAGATGAAATGAGAAGGAAGAAGATGAATAATACAAACTTTAACGTTTTTTTTTGAATTTTTTTAACAGAAGGGACCAAAACAGGTAACTGAAATAAAGATAAAGAACTCAAACGATCTTTTTTTAGTTAAGGGACCAAAGTGATACCAAATAAATACTTATGGGAACAATTGAGCATTTAAGCCTTTTATTTTTTTAAACAAGGCACTGCCACATGGTAGGTTATGTTTTCTTCAAAGGCATGTGCATTTGGTGCCACAGGCACCGAAGTGCTACCCGTGAGCATACTAGTTAAAAATAAGCTTGACCAACTATTTTGTTACTAGCATTCCTTTTATTCTCTCATCTAGAACACATATTTTATTTTTTTATGCAACAACTCATGTTTTAATAGTTATTAAAACTATAGTTTTCTAACTCAATTGTCTTTTCTTTTTTTGAAACAGTCTGATTCAGTTGTCAATATAGTGATTAAACTATTTATAAGAGTTTAATAATTATACCTTACAAATTAAATATTTTTTTTATCATATATATATATATATATATATATAATCAAAATCAAAATTTCATAAAAAACGCGTTCATAATTTACAAACGTTAGCAGAATAAAAAAAGCAGAATGATGGACCCGTCTTTCCGCTAGTAGTATAGCTAATATTGTTCTTATTGTAGTGAAATGTTCCTATTTTAATGGAATCTAATTTTTTTAATTAAAATTTAAAATAATATTGTTAAAGGGTAATATAGTAAATAAAATAGTTTAAATGAAGGCTAAAACAAGTAAGAAAAACCCAACATAAACTCATGTATTAATGCGTATAAATTACGAACAGTGGTTTTTGTTAAATTTAGATTTATATTAAAATTATTTTGATTTTGAATAAAATATAAGTATAGATATTTTGCACTTTCATATTGTAGTAAACTATACTTTTCTTTTCAATGACACAAACATTATAACAAATATAATATAATTTTTTTTGAAAGGACAATATAAATTATTATCTTTTTGAAAGACATCAACAACATAACATTCTTATAAATAAATTTGTTGTTTAAGGGTATAATTAAAAGCAAAAAACCACTCCATAAAATTATTATATTTTAAAGCAAAAAACCACTCCATAAAATTATTATATTTTAAGCAAAATTATATATTTTTTTAAGCAATTGTAAAATATCATTGTTTAATATATAAGTGTTTGTAAAAAAAATTGTTCAAAAAAATAAGTGTTTATTAAAAATATTATTTATAAGAATTTATTAAAATTAATTGTTTGACCACAATATATTTAAAATCATCTTTGACCACTTTATGATATATATTTTAAATCATCTTTGGCCTTTTATTGATTATATACATTCTAAATCATCTTTGACCACTTTATGATATATATTTTAAATCATCTTTTCCCTCTTTTTGTACTAAAAAATAATCATAAGAATTATTATTTTTTAATCAATAACCATATAGTTTTTTTTTTCTACCAATAGTCATATTTAAACAATTTTTTGACGGTTATTAAACTACTTTTAAGAGTTATTTTAGAACATAAATTTTTATTAATTCAAATAGAACTAAGGTCTATTTTACAATTACCTACAAGGAGATTTAAACTCAGTATTTACGGTTACAAGACTAATTTTTTTGTTTGAAAGAGTTACAAGACTAAATTATCACCACTAATTTAACACCTTAGATGTCTACTTTTAAGAGTTAAATAACTATACGTTATAATACAAATAACATATTAATTTTTGGTTAGAATATATATATATATATATATATATAATCATATTTGACCAAAAGATTTATTGATAATAAAATATGATTAAATTTTATGAGAGCATTAATAGTTAGTAAAACTATTATTCACAGAAAGGAAGAAAAATAGAAGTTTGACATATTGAATTTTTTTTAGAAAGGCATATTAAAAATATTACTTTATTCAATTAATATATTTGACCGATATTATTAATATTAAAAGAATTAATTTTATGGTAGCATTAATATATTTGACCATTTCATAATCTATTGATAAGTTTTCCATTAAACTATCTTTCTTGTATCTATAAATACAATGGTTGGGTTTGATCTACATATCCACCATTTTACAAATACAAATAATAGTTATGTATAATGTTGTTTATTATTATGTGTGATTTTAGCACAATAATTTCTTTGATGCGTGATGCCACTGATAGTGATCGTGGAAGCAATAAATTTCACATTGTCTATTTGGGCTCACTTCTTCCAACCTCTCACTATATCAACTAGTTGGAACAAGTTATTGATGGCGGCGACATATAAATCGTTTAGTTTGAAGTTATAAAAGGGGTTTCGCTGGTTTTGCTGCAATACTCAACAATCAACGAAGGGAAAAGTTTTCCAGCATGAGAGGTACAATCTTCATCATTGTCATCTTTTTCTTCAAGATTTATAAAATTTGGACGAGATTTACGTGTCATATTAGTTAGATGAAAAATTGAACATATAGTAGATATGGTCAATTTGCTAGATTTTAGAATGTTTATAGTGAAGTGTTGGAATCGTAAGTTGACTTTAATTAATATGATATGACTGGTATATCTTAATAAACTAGTTCACTTGTAAACTTGTTAGTGGAATCACACAAGTAATCAACAACAAATTCACAAAGGAAATGAGATATTGAAAAAAGTCATAAAAATAATATAGTATTTAAGTTCATAAAAAATATAGATAAACAATGTGAAAATGAAGAAATTTGAAGAAAAAAATGAATAAAAAGTATATGAGAAATTGAGATAAACATGAACGAAAAGAAGATAATACGAGAAAGAGAAAAGAAATACGACGACTACTTTTTTTATAGTTGCTACTTGTTCTATATAGAAGTTGTTTGCGCAATTATAAAGAAATGCAAAAACAACTTCTTTATAGAACGAGTAACAATTATAAAGAAGTAGCCACCGCATTTCT
Organism: Medicago arabica; assembly: GCA_946800305.1. Lineage (NCBI taxonomy): Eukaryota > Viridiplantae > Streptophyta > Magnoliopsida > Fabales > Fabaceae > Medicago > Medicago arabica. The sequence goes on from OX326964.1 coordinate 69,182,075, forward strand.
TTTCTCTTTCTCGTGCTTATTATCTTCGTTTTGTTAGTATTTTCTCTATTTCTCCTACATTTTTATTCATTTTTTTTAAATTTTCTTTTTCATATCCTTTATCTATATATTTTTACAGTCTTAATTAGTATTCTATTATTTTTAAACCATTTTACAACCTCTCAACGCCTTTATGAATTCGTTGTTGAGTATTGTGATTTCCACTGACAAGTTCACGAGTGAACCAGGCTGATAAGTTGTACTAATTAAATCCTATTAATTAAAAATCAATTTACGGTATTAACACTTTACTGTACACATTCTACAATTTAGTAATTTGATCAAATCTACTATATGTTTAATTGTTGGTCTAACGAATCTAGCAAGCCGCGATCCCGTCCTTTTATATTTTATTTTTAAATTTGACAAAAAAGATGATGATGAAATTGTTGTTCGTGAATCATAAATCTCAAAATTGAATCAATGAAGTACCATTTTGGAAATCAAAATCTTAAAATCTATTTTTTTTTTTATAATAAAACAAGTGTTCATGAAACAATTGATTTTCCAATAAGAAATTTGTGAATTTAAACCAACTAAATTTAAACAAAATATATGATTCAATTCAAGTAAGTATATTCAATCTTTTGGGAATATAAACAAGATATAACATATTAAGAGCATCGAATATCAATATGTCATGCAAATCTAATGACATGAGTCTACGATGCTTATATGAAATCGTTTGTGATATTTGCATATATTAACCTTTATATCTTGGTGAATCCATTTATTGTTCAACAATTTGTAGTCTTTTCAATTGCACACAATAGCTTGAATGTTGTTGAGAAAATCTAATTGAATAAGTTTAGGCAAGAAGTTAACTGGAAGTTATATAATATAAAAAACTTAAACTTGGCAATTACATCTATATAACATGAATTTTGAGCCTTCTTATTGTCCTACCCCTTGACTCTATAACAACATCTAAGCATGTTATACTTGCATTTTTCATGTTCAATCGTCTCTCTTGTTTCTACTTAAAGTTTGAAATTATGAAAGAGGCTATTAATTATTAACTCATGTTGATGTTGTTACTTCCTGCATTGGCTGCTTATTTTAGTTCCACTCACATTTTGAGTTTCTATAGTCAATAATTTGAAGGGCTGCCTTGGTGCAAGTGTTGGAGTTGTTATTGTGTGATCAACCTCCCTTTTACGAGCAATAATTTATTTGTTGACTTATTGAATACTACATCCCTAGAATTGTGACTAAAAATCTATGCAGTTCATGATGGATAACGAAGCAGACGACCCTCAAAATGCTATAGCGGTAAACCGTTACACTAAAGTCTAGGGGAAGGAAAAATGGGGGATAAAAAGATATCAAATTTCGAAGGAAACACATATCAAATTTCGAAGGAAACACGTGAGATACTCTAAGAATAAAACTCATGTTCTTTCCTGAGGGAGAGTTGTGTTCCCAATTCTCCTAATTTTGTAATGACTTTTTAACGTATATAGGAATGATATCGTAGTTCACAAGCAGTGTGTTGCCCATTTTCATTCTCAACGCTTAAAATGACTTTAAAAACAACTTATGCGTGTATTGAGCAGTACAATGTAACCCATCCTTGATGAATTTCCACCTTAAGTGAGACCTAAAACAAATTTAAAATATTGTTTTTTTAAAAAGTGAAATATAGTATTGCGGATGGAATTTTTTTCTTCAAAATAAGTAAAGATTTATGCTCTTCATCCAGCACATTTCGCTTCCACCCAAATGAATTGCCGAAAATACCCCTGTGTGAGTTAACTCACGCAAGGCAAATAGCAACGCAACCAACACATCTCTTCAATCTAATATTTTGTTCTTCCCTTCCATTCACTTATCCTTCCCCATGATATCTCCTTCTTCCATTCTCTTCACTTCACTTCAACCCTATATTTCTTCTTCTCTCTAAATTAAAAGTTAATCATCATTAAACTTCTTCAACCACAATTTAAACGTTCTCCATAATTTATTGTCCAGATCTGGAGTGATAAAAATTGTTATTGTTCAAAAGAACAATTTCTGGATAAACAATAAAAAGAATCAAAAGCATATGCTTCATGTAACTTTTTTAGAAGAAGAATAATTTTATCATGAAATTTATCTTTAAACAAAAACATCGTGTGAATCAATCTTTAAACAAGACAAATATGTAAATCAGTCTTTTGTTACAAACATGAAAATCAGCTCAAATTTGTAAATCAATCTTTAAACAAGAACATGGTGTGCCTCACAAAATCTGGTTGGGAATAGTAAAATGGCACCGCAAATCAAATTTGCTGCAAAGGTGAAATTATATACGAAGAGAAGAGATATAATTTGTTGTCAAGCTGCAAATTTCCTAATCCGTTTTTTACTACAAGGTTCTACACTTGCTGGACGTGGTATGAGTTTTTAAAGTATGACTCCATTTTTGTCTAGCGCGAGTTAACTCACGCATGTTTAAAATTAAGGAATTTTGCTTCCGTGACTTAAGTCATGCTGCGTTAATTAAACAACGAATAATTATGCATTTGCGATAGTTAACTAATGCATGAACATTTTAGGCATGATTGTAGGGCGCAAGTGTTTTGTGCAGAGGAAGAACATAAATCATAAGTAAAAGCTGCACTTTACTCTAAAGTTATTTTTAATAATCATACCCTTCTAAACTGGAAAATTCAGGCATGATATCTTCTTTTTTAATTTCTTTTGTACGGACGTATAAATTTGAGGGGGAAAAACATCATTTATCCTCAAGTTAATTCGGATAATAACAACTAGACTTTTGACCCGTGTACGCACGGGTTCTGTCGACCATAATAGAAATCGATAAATGATCTTTGACCTGTGAGATACACGTGCATCTATCAATAAACACAAATTATATTATTAGAGATCAAATATCGCAATCAAATTCGTCTCAATATGTCCTTAATGTCATTTGATAGAGAAAACATAATCTATTAAAGACTATTTATTTATTTAATCACAATATAAGTATTGGGGCAATTGTTCACTTTTTTCTTTATAATTAAAAAAAACACTCTCTTCTTTTTTAATTATAAAGAAAAAAGAATATAGTATTTGTTAGGTTAAATTGTTGCTAACCTAATGTATCATTTTAGAAGGAAATTATTAGGTTAAGTTGTTGCAGACCTAATAAAATTAATAAATAAGGAAAAAAAATCTAGAGAAACAATAAATATATATTCAAACGATGGCACAATTGCATGGAAATGAAAAACTCATCAGTGAGGAGAAATAGTAGAGATTATTGTATTTTAGGTGTAATTTGTTAGGTTAAATTGCTGCTAACTAATGCAGTATTTTAACGGAAAATTATTAGGTTAAGTTACTGCAGACATAACAAAATTAATAAATATGGATTTTCAAGGACCACATAGTGGAACTAGCTCCAATTAAACTTGTGCTTTATCATTTATCAAGGATGAGGGTTCAAATTCACGTAACAAGCTTAGTTCTAACGATTAGCAATTCATTATACCGTATTTTAATAAAGTGTTCATGATGATGCTCATTATCCCTTTCTGGTCTTTTAGGAAAATATTGCAGAGTTAATTTATTGTTTTCTTTTAATAAAGTGTTCATGATGATGCTCGTTATCCCTCTCAGGTCCTTTGGGAAAATATTGTACATTTAATTTATTACTGAACAAATGTTTAATGTTTATCTCACTGTATTTTATTAGATGAGATCAATTGATATCGGGGTTGGCCCAAGAGTTAAGCCACCCAAGCAAGATCTTTAAGTCTCAAGATTTTAGGTTAAAAAAAGGCATCAAAATAAATTAATTTAGTTATAAGTATATAATATAACATATTAATAATCAATATTTTTTTAGCTTAATTGGTCAATTTTAAGGTCACAAATCCTTTTGGTCCTAAAGTCAAATTTTGGATTCAACAAAATTTGATTTATTATGCTTTTAATAAGTATTGTGTTATTTATTTTTTTAATTTCAAAATACCTTATTATAAAATTTGCATTAAGCCTATTGACATGTTGGACCGGATCTAATTGATATCATAATGTCAAAGTTTAATTTAACACCAAATCACATCCGTTCATTTGATTTAAGCTTAGATACCTAAAACAATCACCGTAGTAATTTATTACATTAAATATTTTGTGATTTGTCTATATTTTGGTTAACTGCAAGAATGTGTTTGACAACCAAGCTCTTGTCGATGACTTTCTCTTGAAGAAAGAAGATATCGTGTTTTGTTTTTACATGCAAAATAGGGTTATACATGTGACAGTGCAACAATACTCAAATTGTTACATACTATAAGAGTATGAGTAATAAATGGGACATTAAGTTTTATGAGCAAGGATTGGATCCACAAATCTTACACAACATGTTGAGTATTAGGACACAAGTAGGGGAAAGAAATCTGGGTATAATTTTTTTTTGTCTAGTTTAGTAGTTAGATTTTTACATTTGATGAGTTATTTAATTATGCTTTGCAGCTGAATGAATCGTGATGAGTTGGAACATTTGTTAATCTCAATAAGAGGTTTATGTCCTCAATCGTTTAACTGTTTAAACGTTATCTTATCAACCGTAAAATGTAAAGTGACAACCTAAACCAAAAATCTAAACAACAATGAAGATAGTTCATCGCTCATTCTAACAAATTTTAATCCCCTCACGATCTATCAATTCTCATGGAACTTAAATGCACACAATTTTTTGATCCATTCTTTGTTATGTAATAATATAATATAATTTGTATTTTTTTTTATAAGGCAAGAGTCAATGACATTTTTTTTAAGAAGCCAAAATGAAATATTATAACCACCAAGAGTAATTCATCTCGCACAAAGCGTGCAAAGAGAATCACTCCTAAAAAAAAAAATACAAGTCCAGGTATCCGTTGTCAAACACTACAAACAAGAAAAAGAAAAAAGAAACATTACTCCATAACACCAATGCAAACTAAAGGGTTCCGCCACCAGTCATTATAACTGAAAGCTGGAGTTTGCCTTTTAGCCTTTAACCAAGAAAAAGACACAAACTTTACATTGTCAGATAATTGTCCTAAGTCTTCTGTTTTGTCTTTGAAGATCATGTTGTTTTTTTCCTTCCAAACGATCCAAGCGCAAGCATGCCAGATCACTTTGAAAAGATAATGGGTAAAATGCGGTAACCCCGCCATGTGACCAAACTGATGAAGATGATCACGAACAGAGTCTGGAGAGATGAATGAAATACTAAGACTGATAAACCTTGTGCCATACACTGCAAAAGATGTCGCATCGAAATAGGAGGTGACATGACGTCTCTGGGGAACCACATCCACCTATACAATAAATGTCGTCATGATGAATAGATCTCCTACGTAAAAGATTGTCTTTGGTGGGAAGCCTGTTGCGTAGAAGCTGCCAAACAAATATAGAAACCTTTAACGACACTGCTTCAGGCACGCTGCATCATAAAGACCACGCTCCAGAGATGTGTTAGAAAGCGTAAGAAACTGATAAGTCCTCTTAACGGAGTAACCGTTAATAGGGTCCAGAACCCACCGCCACCTGTCAAAAACATGATCCTGCAAAACAATAGAACACAACAAGGAAGATCACTCAGCAGCCAACTCCTCCTCCCAGGCCAACAGACGCCTCCGCCACTCCCAGGAATCACCGCCATCCTCCCACCCTCTTCTAGCCATCTCCCTCACCGTCACCCCTTTATTTTCACCCAAATCAAATAAGCGAGGAAAGCGTACACTTAAAGGAGCGCCCCCCACCCAGTTGTCGAGCCAAAAATAGGTACTACTCCCTCCACCAACCACTCTACGAAGGAAAAATAGTTGCAAGAGTCAATGACATAACAAAGGAACAGAAGACAGTCCAACAGAGTTGAAAAGCTTTGCAGATTTCAGTCTATGTCAGGTACTCTTATAAAAAGGAAAAAATAAATACAAAAAGAACTGGGGGACATAAACCTGACCCAGTCAATCCACACAAAGTGTATGTCAACCCAAACAATGGGTGATTCAAAGAAATAAAAACACCATCGGTGGACGTCTTACGTGCGGTGTATGGACCAACCGTCCACACGAAATGGATCCAAGAACCAACAGCTCCTTGCGACAACAACAAGCATAGCGTCTGTTTCGAGCCAAACAGTCCAACATCAAAGACTGATGCAAAATTTGAAACATCCCCCAAGTTATATAGGGCCAAACTTCGTGAAGGAGAGAAATTCGACCACCAACACGGATACAGATCCCCACGCCTACAACCCGCTATGCTACGACATAAAGCTTCACGACCATTTCTAGCCAATCCAACAGAAAGAAACTCAAATTCAATTGAAGGCCAAATCGAGGGATGGTCAAGTCTGAGCACCACGAGCACCTCTAACACGGTAAAACTTGCACCCACCAATCACAGCAACAACATATAACAGATACATGACCATTTCTAGCCTAGAAGACCTGTTACGAAGTACAACCATTACAACACTGAGGGTGCAAACCAGACCCAACCAGCACAATCAGTCGCAAACATCATAAACCACATGGCGAAGCCACAAACAGACATGAAAACAACAAAACAACAACCATCATCTAATCAGATCGGTGGCCTAAAAGGAACCAGACGAACGAATCTCCTATCGAAGAATTACGTTCATTTAACAGAAACCACATACACGGTTGAATCCAAAACACCAACAATTTCAGCAACAAACGACATCAGACAACAGTTTCCAGTTAGCTGAACCAGATTGTGACAAGAAACTTCAAACCCAACAACAAACATAACAGATGCCCGCCGTAAAAACCCAAACTCAACGCCGCTGAAAAGGACAACCTCCATCAACAACGCATCCATCGAAAGATCTGACATTGAAACCAACCGACGGAGCAAGAGGTGGTGCGGAGGAGAAAGCCACTCATCGCACCACCAAATTCTAACGTGTATTTGCGATTATTCGCTTACATTCTTTTAAAATTCTAAAATGTATTGAAAGGGAAAGGGAAACTCATCTCAAATTCCAATAGAAACTATAAAGGTTGAGATGTTCTTTGCTTCTTCAATGCTTTGAGTCAAGCTCCCTTGTTATACCGTTCTCACTCATGAGCTCTCTAATTATTAAAGTCTTTTTGTGTTAAAATTATTAGTCTTTTAAAAAAATTATAAGTCATCCAACTTTTACGTTGTCTTTTAAAATCTACATGATTTTTTTTATGAAAAAAATTGTCTTTTAAGATCTCAATTAAAAGTAAGAACAAGAAGATATAATTTAAAGAGGACTATTATAACTCCAGATATGTGGAGTAAATGTTCTTAAGAAGACATATGAAGCTAAAATTGCTATTTGTTAAAAGATATAAAAATTGTACTTATTTTATTATATTTTTTGTGATAAAACCTTAGAATTTACTTTATTACGGTTTTTTATTCACTCTTATAAATTTTGATTTTTGAAAATTTTATAAATCTATGAGCATTTTGAAATTTTAAAAGTACGTGTAGATAAATCTTTTTAGTTAAATCCAAATTTAGAATCTTACTTTAAGACAGAGGTAGTATAAAAAAAAAACTAGGAAGACGAGCGAGTTGAAACTTTTTCCTACTGATCATTATTATCATAGGTTACACATCATGACATCGATATTGATAAGTAAAATGCTAAACTTCCCCAAATCTAGTATATTTCGACAGATTCACGGCAATAGACGTGATTTATAAAAAAGTGACACATGTGTTATCTTGGAAGAATGATGAGTATTTTATCAACCCATAAATATAAATATTAATTATATAAGTACATTTTTAACTTATATCTATAAACTATTTTGATCCTACTAATATATTGCTAATTTTTATTTGATTGTAGGTAAATTATTCATTATTCTTTAAAAGTAATCTATAAATCTATAAAAAAAACCATAAAAAATAGCACCGCAACTTCCTCTATTATGTTAAAATTAGATGTTAAACCTATTCACGCTAAACGCAGTTACAAGTTTTTTTTTCCTAACCTCTGATTTTTAAGGAAAATGTGTCATGATAATTTAGAATATAGTCGGAAGCCAATTAAAATTTAGTCAATAATTGTTCCACTAAAAAATTAAACTCATGTTTTCTAAATAATTCGTCATTTGGAGGAGTTCATTAACAATTTAAACCTAATTGGTTGGTTTATATGCTATTTGTTTGTAGTATATAGCAATGCTGCTCAAATAGTGATTTATTTTTTGACAGGACGCGACATAAATATCATGAGTATTCCAAGCATTAGGATGTTTTTTCTTCCAATATTGGCAATGAGGATAATAACAACAATAGATGGCGCAGTTACACATGAACGGCAAACTGCATTTCTTAGTATATAAACCATGCTTCATCTTTTTATGTTTAGAAATAAAAAGACAAATCTTAAAAAAATATATGCAAAGACAAAGAGTTTTACAACGTTGGGGATTCGGTAATGTCTCTTTCTCTTGGAGTATGTTTGGTAATTCAAGGGCGGAGAGAGGAAGGAAGCAGAGAGATTTTAAATACATATATATGTTTGGTTTAAATACATAAAAGGGGAGAGATTAGGGGAAAAGGAGACTTTAACTGCATTATATATTTTTCGGTCATAGTATATGTTTAAGAGTCCTACATCAGACAAACATGAACATGTGTTTATAAGTGAGGTTAGTCTTCACCTTATAAGTTGGTTTTGTGGAGTTGCATTAGGGTCAACCATGTTTTCTAAGATGTTATTAGAGTATCCGTTAAGATCCATAGATCACTAGCTATTAGGTTTCTGATATCGGACCATCCACCATTTATTTCCATGAACCAAATCAAAGGGACAAACCTAACATCACAAGCTGGTTTTGTTTGTGTTATACTCAACCATGATTTCTAAGATTATTACACTCGGCCACCCGATAAAATATTTATAAAAATAAATTCTATATAAATATTTAGTACAAATTTGATGATAATTTTAATATAAAGATATAACATACACCATTATACATAATTTTTCTACTTTACATACATATATAAAAATAAAAACATAACGTAAAAGATCTGGAGAAAAAGGAAAGAAAAAAACTAGTATGCGTTAGGATTGATTGTGTCTATCACTAAATTCACAGTTCTCTCAGATTTTATAAATAACTGGTCAACATTTGGATGCAATTAAAGATTTTATATCTTTCATTATTCTTGAGCATTGGACATATGTGAAAGAAATTAATTTGGTTTGTTGATGTAACCTTGACTTCAGATATTTTTATATATTGTATCGATAATGTGTATTTGACTCTTAAAATATGGGAGGAAAGTATCCTAATTCATGACTAATTTGAATGTACTATCTTTTTTTGGTCACAAAAGGGAGTACAAAAAATAAAAAATAACCAGAGCTGAACAAACTCAACACCAATGATATATGTTAAGAGGACATATACCATGTTAGGGGAGTTTATGGAAGACAATGAGACCACTACCATCCAACACACCATTATTAGCCAAAAAATCAGTTGTATGATTACCCTCACACATAACGTGTTGTAAATTTACTACCTAATCTTTAAACAGAAGCTGCTTGATCGTCCATATCAAATTTTCATATTTGTGAAACACATTCATATTCATTTGAACAAGATCAACCGCAATGCTAGAGTCAGAGAGACACAACACCTAGACGAACATAATAGATTTTAGAGGTGCAGTTTCCCCACACCCACACATCATAGATGCCCATAAGAAAATGAAGATATAGGGTAATCATATTAATAATATTCTCTGATGAAGTAGAATAAAGACGAGAAAGATGTCAATCATGGTCATCCACAAGATCCTTGATACTCCAATGCATGTCATGGTAGCGAACATGAAGTACATGATTACCAAAAGGCTCTTTGTCCAACCGATGGCTATACAAAAAAACTAGGTTATCGTCCCAAAACTTGAATTAAAAACCATCTGTTAGAAGCTTAATGGCACGAACGGTAAAGTTCCAAGTAGGAGATCTCTTATGAATATTACACTCCTCCGTTGGACTACTATTAACAAGAACAGACATATTCCTCCAAAAAATACAATCACACACACATATATATTGTTAAAAACTCAAAATTGTGAGGCCCATTGGTGTGGGCCTGGTTGCACCCTTGGCCATCCTGAATGCAACAATATTAAATCTTTTGAGGGAGAGCTTTACCACTCATTGTGGTTCTACCTGGCTCAAGAGATTAGTCTATAGAGTTACACACAAAAGATACACAGATCAAACAAAAACATAATGTTCACTACAAGAAAAAGGTATTGTTGCATCTAAAATTTAGCGTTATCCTCGACACGGACGCTATTAGCGTAACATTTGTGTCATCTCGATGGACTCTAGTGTTTTTCTCCATTTAATTTTAGTTTTAAAATAATCATTACATATAGCGTCCGCTTTGGCAAACTCTAATTGACCCTACGTCCCTTGCCGTTTTCTTTTTTTTGGTGGTGGTCAGGTTTGGACCCCGGACCTTGCATATATTATGCATTGTCTCTACCAACCGAGCTAAGCTGATGAGAACCCTTGCCGTTTTCTTTGTTAAGCCCAAATACTTTTCTATTTGTTAATTTTAATAAATTTAGTAATTAAATAAAAATAAATGTAAAACCCTCATTTTGATTTTTAAGTATGAAAGTCTATTTTTTCCACTCTATCATTCTCCCGCTCTCTAATTATAAAAATCTTTAAGGTCTATTTGGTGGTCAAGACTCAAGATAAGATACATCATACACGATAGCAGAATTGTGTCCTATTGTGTTTAAATCGAGTGTTCGATTTCTCTCTCTTTCTTCCTAGCTTCGGTTTCTCCCACTCACATGATGCCGCTCTTTTCTATATGTTTTCTCAACTCTCTACGTCTCTATTTAACAATAAATAAATAGCGGGTAATTGATAAATTCTCTACGACTCTATTTAACAATAAATAAATAGCGGATAATTGATAAATTAGTTTATAACAAATAAACTTATAACTAATAACTTATATATATCGGATGAATTGATTGAGTTTCCGGTGTTTACTAAAATTAGTAGTTTAATATAACTTATAAATATGAAATGACATAAAAAAATATATATTTAATTATTTTGAATTAATATTTTTATCATGAGTTTTTAAGCATCAAATTCAAAATGTGGCATTGCGAAACAAAGCCTATATATACATAGGGGAACGTTTAGTATACTCATGAAGAACAACTTAGACAAGAGAGAAAGAGATAGGTTTCACAAGAATGGCTTCATTGGATATGTTCCTTTTCTCCCTCAGCAGAATGTTTTGTAGTCCCCTTGCCGTTTGTATTCAGATTCAGGTTTGAACTTCTCTGTTTTCATATCAGGCAATTACCTCTCAATTGTTCAACAAAATTAGTATCATCAGTGATCACTTTTTTTCTCTCTTTCTGAAATTCAGTCTAATAACTACTCTTGTTTCACTTGCTCACTTCTATTCCCTCTTTATATTTAAAATTAATCTGACTACTGATATTTGTCATTCATATAATATAACAACAATAATGAATGATTTGTTGAGGTATACAAGGCTTTGTTGATAGTTTGTAGTTACATATTAGTACACTGTAAACTTGTCCTTTTCAGTTTCACCACCTCATCTCAGCCTGGTTATGGGAAAATGAATGATTTTATCCCCTATTCTCAATCAAGTAGTAAAATCATGGATTTAGGAATAGGGGAATCATAAATTCATAGTTTCCGTGGACTTAACTCAGTTGGTAGGGACATTGCATAATTTATGCAGGGGCAACCTTGACACCCCACTTTTCTACATTTAAAATGTGTGAATTCCAACCACTAGGCTACTTGACAAAAAAAATATAGGAGACCAATTCTGCATTTAATTTAAGAAGAGAAAAAAAAATATAAAATGCATTTTTGGTCTCCCAAATTTTCAAAACTTGCGATTTTAACCACCTATATTAAACATTAGCAATAACCGTGAAATATTAAACATCAGTTAGAAATAAATTACCTGTGCAATATTTTTTAAAAGGACCAGAGAGGGATAATGAACATCACCATGAACACTTTATTACTATAAGAAAACAATAAATTAACCGTGCAATATTTTCCCAAGTTTCCAAAACTTGGACATAAGAGACATCAATTTTAGTGCAATATTTAGTCAATAAACATTTCAGCTCCAAATTTATTCAATTCCACAGCTCAACTTGATGATGTAGGAAACTGTATTCTAAAAGACATCAATTTTGGAGCAAAAATTTGGGATAGCTTCACACACCCTACAGATGCATTTGTTAAAACAATGAAAATTTATGCAAACAAGGTAATAGGTAAGAAAATATCTTTTGTATCAAGATAAAGTTACAATGATCCTTCTTCAGGACATTTTTAAAGAGTTTGAGCCAAAGAATTTGGTTGAACCTTTAAGAAATTGGACTAATGGTTTGGTAAGAAAAGAAGGATAAGTGTGAAATATTGAAGAATGAATCAAACGAAGTTAAACAAGATGGATTTTTGGCGAATCATGATATGAAATGTTTCTGTGTTTTTGCTGAGAGATCATATGATAGTTAAGAATCAAGATAAGTGGGATATTGAAGTCCCGCATGGATAGTTTTGCTAACAAAAATAATACATGGACAGCTATTTTCTAACAATTTTTCTCGTAACTTTCTCTCTTATTTATCCCCACATTATATTTTTACTAATATCTTTATGGTTGTTCCTTATATTGTTATATACAAATAGTTGTTCAAATAACACACATTTTGCTAAACATGAAGAAGAGAAAGATTGACCAAAAGTAATCTGAGCAAGTGGATAATGAGTGTAACAAAGAGTAACGCTCTAGACCAGGACTTCGGATTGTTAAGTTTTGACCAAATTCTCCTCTATTTAAAGTTGAAATAACAATTGTTTGAACTTTAAACCTAAGTGGTTAATGAATTCATCAATCTGAAAAATTCGAGTACGATTCTTAAATTGAACAATATTTATGTGCTTTATTAGTCGTTAAAGCTGATTTTATTTTTGAGGGGTTAAAACTGATTTTTTAAGAAAACTAACAAACTGAACAAAATCATTTGCATGTTACAATGTATAAAAAAGAGGTCGTAAAGAAAGTTACAAAAATAATATCATAATTTGATTAAAAAAACACTTGATAATCTTCTTTAATGTTTTTAATAATAAAATTTGGAGGAGTGAAAAATTCTCGGTTTTGAATCCAAACCCATGTAAATTAACGTCTTTGTAACTATCAAGTGAATTAAGTTAATATGTTTAAATGAATCAAATCTATTCTCTAAATATGTAATTTAATGTATACCAAAAATACAATCTTATCTATTCTTAATTTTTTAACATGTCATCAAAATTAAATCTTTTTGTGTCTTTTGCTTCAACCTCCCCCTATTTTTTCTCTCTTAAAAAGAAATTAAAACAAATTCATTTAATAAATCACGATAATTTAATCCTTTTTTTAAAGAACAAACAAAATTATTCTTAATCCCAATCAAAATAAATTTTCCTATAATTCAACTTCTAAATATCTAAAGAGTTAAAAAAAAATTACAATCTATTATCTTTATCTAATTATGAAAGTTAATGACCATTAAAAACGCAATTTTCAAGTTTGCTTCTTTTCTAAAAATAATTTGCATTTGTTTTTTCTTTATTATTTTTTTAGTCAAAAAGAAAAATTATAGTAAATAAAATGAAATAGATAAAGAGACCGAGGACATTAGACCTGACTCAGGTACAACAAAAAATGGGAATACACATAATAAATCAGATCAATTGGACCGACCCTAATCTATCCCAAAAAATATTCATTTATCACGGGCGCAACCCAGCAAACCCGTATACGGGCACGAAACCATATTACAAAAAATATGAAAAGTGAACATCTGTGAAGAACAATTAATGGATCGACAATCAACACGGTATCCAAATCCAACTGTCAACAACTCCCTTAACAAATCATAAATATGACTATAAAAATCACTAAAAATGATAAATGAATCACTAATTACTAATATAGTTGTACAATTCGTACACCTCATAACGACATCTTTATAAAAAATGAAATCTTTATTATTTTTACATATTTTTAGCTTACCACTTCATAATATTTAACAACAACTATTTCAATGATTTTATCATGGGCAACTTACACTAACCTCCCTTAAGGTCTTCTTAAATAACACAAACACTCGTCCTTGTGAGCTTAGCTCAGTTGGTAGGGACAATATATAATATATGGAAGGTCCGGAGTTCGAGCCCAGCCCACCGCAAAAAAAAAAACACAAACATTCGCTCTATTTTTTTAACTAAACACTTATCTCCCTTATCTTTTTATCAAATTGACAAGCACTTCCCTTATAATATAACATGATTTAAACTTTGTTAATTTCATTTTTATTTAACAATTAACTTCTTCATACGATTATGAACTCACTTAATTTTCGATCATTTATTCTTTCCATTTTTCATTTAGGTGATTTTTTTCCAACATATTGTTCCTCAGTCAAGATGGTTTAATTTTCAAACTATAATGTAATAAAACGGATATATCGAAGATTATTTCCTTTTCATTGATCAACCACAATGTCTATCCACCAAATTCTTCTAATTTCTATATTATCTTTTGATCTCTTTTGTAATTGCCGATGTTTAATTCTATAGCTGGTAAAAACAAATATTGTTATTATTTCTCCATTGCGAGAAAAAAATTCATTTAACTTAATTGTGAAAAGAGAAAATAGATACGAACAAACAAAAATGACCGATATTAAATTGTATATTTATAAAGTTATTGAAATGGATAAAATGAGAGGATATTGATGTGTTTGAAAAATTATAAGAGGTACATGTGTTATTTAAGAAAATCTAAAGGGAAGTCAATGTAATTTGCCCTTTTATCATTAGTGTCAGTTTTATCGTTATTTTTTTTTCTTATTTTCTCAATTTATATATCGTTGTGATGCGTTGTGATGCCTAGCTCCCCAATAAATTTTCAATTTTTTGAAAATTTATTGGGGTCAATTTGGAATTTAAAAAAAATTTGAGGACCGAAATGCAAAATTTGAAAAATTATAACAATGAAGAAATTTGAAATTCTTAGCTTTTAGTTGTCATTTGAAATTCTCTAAATTTAACTTGAACAAAATACGTAATAAATTTCCATCATTTGAAAGTTCTTTTAATTGTCATCCTAACAATAAAATTCACCTCAAAGATTTAAATTTCATCAAAACATTCCACTGTCCAAACACCCTCTCAGTCTTACCTAATTAATAAGAAAATGTCTAGTCTGGACCGGACATAGCCCATCGGTCAGTCCGACCTATTTCCACCCCTTGCCACACAAGTGAAACTCTTGGGTAGACAATTTACAATTTGGTTTAACAATTTGGGGTTGTTAGAGTACACAAATTAAAGTCTCTTTCTGGATTCCTTTTGATATGATCGCTGCTTCCATGAAAAGTTTGAATGAATGGTTCAGCTCTGTAAGATATGGATGGTATTTAACTATCCTTTCTTCCAGGGATCTTTTTAACTGATTTCATTCCCCAATTTTATAGTTAATGTATCTGCTTGGGTTGATCCATAATTCCTGTATTCAGATATCTTGTAGGCTTTAATTGTACCAGAATATACTTGCAACACAAGAAACATTGTAGGAATAAGGAGTTCTACATTGTGTTTCCTTAAATATTGCTTTGTATTCCTTGTCTGAATGTTTTGTTTGCTCTGCAGGGATATTTTATTTGCTTAACACTTGCTCTTGGGTGGGCTCTTGCTTCTTATGTTAGGTACTCATTACTTAATAATGTCATAAAATCTGGAAACGCTTTCGTTGTCATATGCCTATGAGAACGACTGCATCTTCTTCCTTACAGGTACAGAGATATCAAACAAATGAAGGATGCTATGAAGAATGGCAATAGTCTTTGTTTCCTTTGTCATGACATAAATGAGCTTGAGCACTCCTATCAGGCCAATCTTCCAAGAGTAACAGTAGTTATGCCCCTGAAAGGTTTTGGAGAACACAATCTCCACAACTGGAGGAGTCAGGTAAGAACTCATAGGACACATTACCCTGAAAAGGTTTGGTCTGTTCATCTCCTTTTAATAGGAAATTTTCATTACGATTCTTTTTCTTTTAAAAATTCAGATAACAACTCTTTATGGAGGCCCTATAGAATTTATTTTTGTGGTAGAAAGCACAGAGGATCCTGCTTACAATGCTATATCACGACTAATATCAGATTTTGAGGTATAATAAGTCCATATTTCCTCCCATTACTGTATTCATGTTTTTAATCATTTGCTATTAAGTTTTGCAACCTTAAACTCATTTTAAGTTTGGTTTTTTATACTCCGTTACCTTGACGGAACCAGCAAAACTTCTGTGTCAAAGCTTGTTCTGTTCCTTCTGAGCCCTTTCATAAATTTATTCCTTTCTTAGGTTGTATATTCTAATCTTGTCGGCATCTCACTAAATTGGATGCATGCTTTGATATATGCAGGATGATGTTGATGTTAGGATTGTTGTAGCTGGTTTATCAACAACTTGTAGTCAAAAAATTCACAACCAATTGGTATGGTATTTTACTGACGTATATTTTGATAGTCTTTTTAAATATAAATTACTATTTTATTGACAATTCCTTACATTTATTTAACGTCAATTAAAATATATGTTGAAAATGGTGATGATCGTAGTTGTTTCATCGACTACTGGTCAGATATAAGTCAGATATAATTTCATTTCTTCCCATAACACTTGCAAGTTAAATAGAAATTTGAAGCACCTATAACTTGATATCAAAATTGAGTCATTCATATTCTTGCCTTGGCAGGTTGGGGTGGAGAAAATGCACAAAGACACAAAGTATGTATTGTTTTTGGATGACGATGTTAGGATACATCCTGGATCAATTGGAGCGCTCACTCGTGAGATGGAGAAGAACCCTGAGGTATTACTTTGATTTTGTTTCTTCTTGTTCTATTTTTAGGTGTTTAATGAGAATAATTGTAATTCTTCTAACCTGAATTATTTTATGGTTTTAACTGTTTTGATGGTTCACAGATATTTGTTCAAACTGGATACCCTCTTGATTTGCCATCTGGAAGTTTATGGAGTTACTGCATCTATGAATATCACATGGTACACAACTACCTCTATCTTTTTATTCTCCAATCTCTGTAGCAAACATCTGTGTTTGAGATAGTTTTCTTTTTAGTTAGCTATTTGAATTAAGTCGCAGTATTAAAAAGGTTTTTATTATACAGCCTTGTTCGATGGGCTTCGCCACTGGTGGAAGAACATTCTTTCTGTGGGGAGGCTGTATGATGGCAAGTAGCTTTTGCCTTTTCTTGGTTGTCACTTTAAAGAAAAGATTAATCTCAACATGTTGGTTTTTCTCCAGATGCATGCCGATGACTTTAGGCAAGATCGTTATGGTGTAGTCTCGGGACTTAAAGATGGTGGATATTCTGATGATATGACTCTTGCTGCCATAGCTGGTACAACTTTGGTTCTCTTATCAATTTTCTTTGATGCAATTAGCACATCGATCATATAAATATGATGAACATTACGAAGGAGTCAAACAAACGAAACATGCGAAGGGGCTCATAAAAGACTAATAATCCTAATAATCCCTTGTATTGAATTTTATTATATTACCAGCCTTATTCAAGTCTCTCAAAAGAATAATAATCCTAATATTCTAACAATTACTATAATGCTGTCTTTTGCAGGGGCTCATAAAAGACTTATTACTTCTCCCCCAGTTGCTGTCTTTCCTCACCCCCTTGCTACTGATCTTAGTTTTGGAAGGTTTGTGACTATACTCATCCGAAAAATAACACTTCATTTCACATTGGATGATTTAGTTTTAAAAAACATGTAGATACTGGAATTACTTGAGGAAACAAACATTCGCTCTGGAGTCATATACAACAAATGTTAACTGGATGATGAACCGTGCATTGTCTGGTGTTCACTGCTATTTGTCATGGGGATTGGTAGCACCATTCTTGATGGCAACGATTCATCTTGCAGCAGTATTTAGATTGTATAGTAAGGGATACTCACTTGAAGAAATGACCTATACTTCAGCTGGTGAGCACAATACTTTTCTTTTTTAGGTAGGTTGCTAGTGTTGATTCATGTGAACATTTTGGCAGAATCCTGATGCTGAATTGGGTTATTTTTCAACTTAGCTGCAATGTTAGATTAGAAACTCTAATATTCTATTCATGATTATGATCTCAAGTTACATATACAAATTGGAAATTGCTGAGGGTTTTTTTCATTAGGGAATATCATTAGTGCGAAATTTTTTGTGTTGTATGAAATTTGTAAATAAGTACTTTGTATAATTTTAATCATGTTAGCATCTTGAGATGTTAAAATTAAATAGACAAAACAGGTTTGTCTGTAATGATCACAAGTGACATATAAATCCAAAAACAGATTATCTTCCCCATTGTTACAAGTTGCATCTCCACCACTGACATATATGCGTCTAAGATGAATAGATATGATTTGTGAAAATAAAAATGGGGTAAAATACTGAGATGAACTTTTCCATTAAACTTACATTTTCATCTTGAAGTGAACCTTTTCCCAGGGTTATCACAAGTGACCTTCCTAGCCATATGTACTCTTGTGGTACTTCTTTCAATGTGGAACTTGACAAGGATAGAAGTTCAACTATGCAACATGTTATCTCCAGAAGGACCACAACTTTGTCTCGCTACCTTTAATTGGTGTCTTGTAAGTATTATTTTCTTTGCTTGTCTTTTATTTGTCTAGGTTTCAATAATGTTTATCTTATAGTATGTCATCTTGTACATTTCTTCAATGGTATTGATATTTGTATCCTCATCCTGAGTAAATCTTTATCACCTTGTATACCTATGTCAGTGTAGGTAATAATGGTGACTCAAGGTGAAGAATGTAGTGTTTTATGATTCCACATATCCTAAATATTCATAAAATAATAATGTTTAAATAAGTTTTTAGTCTCACAAATATAAGCTTTCCCACTTTTATCCCTGCAATTTTTTCCAACATTTTAAAAAACAACTTTTTTCTTTGTAAGAATCCAAACTATCCCACCAAAATTGGCATACAAAGAATTGAATCGGAGACCTTAAGAAGAGTACATTCAAAGGTCACAAACCAATAACACCAAACCAACCCAAGTGAGCATGTAACTTATTTAAGTTATCTACATTGATGTTGCTAAGAGAAATACATGTCACCGCCTATGAAGCACAAGCACTTCTTGGATTAGACGTGTCATGTCCAACACGAACATGACACCGATACTTATAATTACACTGAATTATGTGATTTTCTCCAATTATTAACGGTGTTGGCATATCAGTATCTCGTATCTCTGTGGTGTCGTACTACTCTGTATCCGTGTTTCACACCACCAAAACTACTTCGAGTCTCCCCTCCCCTTTTACCTAATTCTCATTATCCATATCTTTGACCCCTTTTATAGTGTTGGGTCAGAGAGAAAGAAGATGACAATGAGTTGGAGTCCACATGACATTATTAACCCTATGTGGCAACAATGATGTTATCTCAACAATTAGCCATATATAAGCGTAAAATAAACAAAGATTGACGGTAGAGACTAAGACAGGCGATTTTGTAAATGTTGGGACCAATAAAGTACAAAATTATGCAGGGCTTGAAAGTGGAAATTCCAATATTTGCAAGGACAGAAAGCGTATTTAAGGCAAAAATTAAATTGAACCAAACTTGGCATGTATGAAGTGATACAGGCTGTACACAAGATACCTACCACAACAAGGGTTGACATAGACATATTGAACTCCTAGGTTAAGTGTAAATAATGCATGGACTTGTGTAAATATGTATTTGAAAAACATGTTCGTAGAAAAAAAATGTATTGAAAAAATATATATGGAAATATAAATAAAAATGTTATACCACCACACCAGGGACTTGAAAATTGAAATGTACTTGACTTCTAGTTGATTTTCTTGAGCAGGTGTTCATTGCATTGCTGGTGGATAACTTTCTATACCCTCTGTCCGCTATTAAGTCTCATTTTTCTCAATCTATCAATTGGTCTGGTATTAGGTACTACTTAAAACATGGAAAAGTTATCAAGGTAAGTTGGTCATGGTTTTATGTGGTTATCTCTGACTTGATTTCTTTATAGTTGTTTTCTCAACCAAAAAGTATTTGAATGTATACTTTGCAGATAGAAAGAACTGAAAGAAGCAAAGATATGAGTCCAATTTTCACAGATTTGGGAGGGAAACATTTATACGGAAATAAAGGGATGCCTGCCAGAGGTTCATTCCTCAGTTCTTTGTCCAAAAGTCTGGCAAAATGGCAACAGCCCAAGAAATTTGATAACTAGGAGAAAGCTTCAAGCAGATTTCAAATTCAACCTATATATTTGTTGGATTACAAACTTGATTTGGTCCATTGACCTAATCAAGTGTTGGATCCATTTCGGATAAAGTGATGTAGTCCAAAGAAAGTTCTAAAAGGGTGTAGAACTACATTGGTAGTATAGAAAAATAGTATTATATGAATGCGGTATCAAGAACTCTCTCTTAACGTGCGTAGAATATTAATATTATGTAATAATGTGTCTAGAACTCTCTCTTAAAGCTTATAAAAAGAGGAGAGCTTATTATTTATAAATCAAATATGTAGAATGAAAAAAATAACAATCAAAGTTTTCTCTCAAATAATATAAATTGTACTTCTATCGTATATTCTCTCCTCAATTCCTCGTAATATTCCCCTCAAATTGATCTAATTTATTATTCTTTGGTGCATTTTTTATCGAGTGTTTTAAATGGTGGGAGGAATCCTAGTTCCATTTTTTCATTGCCCATTCAATCCATTTTATTTTTCAGTGCTAGCCTTCCTATGGATTCACTGTAACAGTTATGGGATATAATTTGGGTTAAATATTCTAACTTTTTATTTTAATTTTAGTCCGCTTAAAAACTTTGACTTTTAGTTCCTAAAATTTTCAATCATCAATTTTAGTTCATGTTTTTAAGTTAACACATGTGTATCATTCGAAATTATAACTTTTTTTTTCTATTTGCAATCTTTTTTTTTGTTTTGAATCTCTTCTATTTGCAATCATGTTTAGAATATTATAAGAATCTTATGAAAATAAGAATTTTTTAACAAAATATAAATTAAAATTGATTTTTTATGTTTTTGGCGTTTGATAATTCATATTCTGATAACAAATTCTAATTTTTGTGGAAAAATTATTATAATACTGTAAAAAAATTGAATCGTTCAAATATATGTTGGTACACATGAGTAGACTTAGAAGTTGATATCAAAAGCAGTGATAAAAAAAATTTAGAAGGACTAAAAATCTAAAAAAAAAATATAGAGATTAAAACAAAAAAAATTTATATTTTTTTGGTCAAAAAATAAATTGAATATTTATATGGACCTAAAATATATTTAATCATATAGTTTATAATGATAAAAAAAAAAAATTAAGTTGTATTTCAAGAAAAACCTCATTTCAATTTCACAGCTTGTAAGCCTGGTGATATTGGTTTAGGAATGTTCGATTCCCTCCCATCCCAACTCCTCCTCAACGTTTCAGATTCGATTATCTCCCGTCTTAATTTAAGTGGGTTAATTTAACATCTTAAAAAATAAAAAATCACAACTTGCTGACCCTTTCTTCCATCAAGCATCATGATATGTTGCCTCCTTCCTCTTGAAAGGCATCAACAATTTTTAAGGCTGTTAATCACAACAAGTTCTTTCAACTACATAGTAGCCATTCATTTCCTTTCAGCTACATAGCAACCATCCCTTTTCAACCCTCTGTCTATGTTACATGTTTCTTTATTTTAAGATGTTTATTATTTATGTGCTGTCGACCTTTGGTTGGATGTGCCCATATGTTACTCCTTCTTGGGTTAATATTACGAATAAGCACGTGACACCTTGCATGCATGCTGCCATTCTTCTCTCCAACTAAGCAACCACCAATCCAACGTCTGACTTAATCATAAAGAAACAGTAAATTCAAATTCAAAGTTTCATTATATTCATGATCATATAAAGCGACGTAAACTCCGCTCAGGACTCGAATGTAAGAAACAAAATAAAAAAATTGTTGATCTCAAATGTATGCAAAATAATACAAAAGTCATCTATTAAATGTCACTATTCCAATTTTAACTTCATTGACTTTATCCAATTTGTTTCACATTCCCATGTTTTACGCATTCCAATGATTTTTCATTGGTGGAGTTCAAAAGTCATGTTTCCAAGATAAGAACATAATTGAAAAAATGTTATTTTTACAATAATTTAAATGCAATCAATCCACTTTCTTAATATGTGTGATTTTTTTTCTTACATTCAAAAACCGGAGGGAGTATAAACCAGAATGGAAAAAACACATTAATTTGGTATGGAAAGAATACTCTATTATTATGCCTCTAAAAAAAAGTACTTTAATTTTATTATGAAAGGGAAAGGAAACGACTTTAATCTTAAAACATGCACATATATATCGTGGAGAATATTCCTATTAAATTCTTCAATAAAAGATATATAAGAGTATTTATATCTTTTTCTTGCTAAACAAGAGTTGGATGACAGGATAAGACTCACTCTCCACTTGTATCTATTTGTCTTCAAATAGTCTCAACATTTCTAGTTTCAATCCAGACAGTAGAAAGAAAAAAAATATAAAAGAAAAGAAAAAACAAGGGTACCTAAGAGAAACCAAATGGGTGGGAGGGAGCTTTACTTATGCATCGTGCTCTTGTATATTCATAAGAATATGTCATACTCCATTCAATCTCAATTATTAATAAAAAATTCAAACAACGTTGGTAAAAATAAATTAATTTTATTTGACAACTTTTTTTAATATTCGTGTTATTACCAAACTACTCATATAAAAAGAGACGGAAAGATATTTATTTATTTTGTAAATAAATTTTTGTTATACTTTTTTTATTTTTTGAAAGAATGTTATACTATAAATCTTTTTAGTTATAAAAAAGAATACCATGTTTTGTTTATTTATTGAAGATTTTCTTTAATTTTTTTAACATTAAAATGATAATTTATTTTACATCTTAACATATAATTAAAGTATTTTTTGAATTGTAGTACTATTTTGTATAAAAATAATGCAAATTTAAATAATAAAATAACTTTTTGACTAGTAATTAAAATTATATTTAACTTTGAAGGGTTAATCTAATGATAAAAATATATGTTTTGTATGTTGATGTTCCAGATTCGAGTCGCATGCACTAATCTCTTTAGAAGAAAATAATTGTAAATCTCTTTGAACCTTAAAATTTCTTTCTCTTAGTTTTTTTTTGGTCAAGTTTTCTATCTTAGTTTTTAAAGGAGTTTATAAACTATAACACAAAAATTCCTTCATGTATTTCATGCTTTCCAAAGCAACAAACCATATACCCCACTATCCCCTAAAATTGGGCTATACAAATTTTATTTTACGAGATAATCTAGTGGTTAGAAAATTCATCTTAAAGGTGAATGGGTAAAAGGTGTGTGGTTCAAACATTAACCCAACCTCTACAAAGCAACTTATGACCATGGAAACTTATAAATTTATTCCCTAATATTATTCATAAACTACAAGCTTGATTTTATATGATTTTTTTTTTACGGCTTGAATTTGCATGATTGTTTGCTTAAAGTATGTGACATCAATTACGCCCAAATCCTCCAATGATTTGATCCTCATAATTTATTCCCTTAATTATAATATAATCTCATTAGTTTTTTTAGCAACAGTTATAATAAAGTCAAAATTAAAATAAAGAATTTATCTAAAAAAAAAAAAACTAAATTGGAGAATATTATTAGCATAAACGGTAAGTAAATAAATTGAAAAAAATAAAATAAAAGGTTTCGTGCAAGCGTTACAATACACTCTGTTCTGTTGTGTTGTGTGTTCGGTTTCTCTCTCTTGTGTTGCCAGCTTCTTCTGTTTTTCTCTTTCTCTCTCACACTCACTGAATGCCGCTCTTGTCTATCTGAATTCATTTTCAACTCTTTAGAGAGAAACAAACGTTTCATATACGCACAGAACAACAACAATAACAACATACATAGAGGAGAATAGTGAAAGAGGTTACAAAAATGTCTTCATTGGATATGTTCCTCTTCTCTCTCAGCAGAACTTTTTGTACTCCCTTCGCCGTTTACGTTCAGATCCAGGTTTTTTTATTTCTCTCTTCTTCTTTTTATGCTCTCTATCACTTCTACTCAAATATTATTCAGTTCAATTCAATAATACTAATTCCCTTTTTTATTATATTCAATTATTGTTTAACATTACTGTAAAGTTCATTTATAAATTAAGTTAGATTCATTAGTACATTGTAAACTTCGTTCCTTTTCACCATCTTTATGCCAACTCTACTTGGCTTGGTTGGTTTAGTTATCATTGATTTTGGTTGGACCTGCCAATTATCATTTTTTTATAAGAGTACTTCTTTGATGAGTAGTCAAAGTGGCGACTTCATTGGGATCTGATGTCTGAATCAAGTACCAAAAGGGAGTACTTGGGGGTTCTGGAAAGATGGGACCGGTGGAGTTCCGAATTCACGCACTTCAACGCCTTAATTTATCACGACGGTTGGTTTTTATGCAGTTAAATGATCTTGGTGGTTGATTTAAAGCGAACGATGGACTAATTTAACCGTGTCATGTAATTACAACACCAAATCCTAATCCGAAAATATGTTAGTCTGAGCTAGGCTTTGCAAGGGCCAAGTCTAATTTGATCAAGAAACTCAAGGGTCAAAGTCAAACCTTGTTTACTTGCCATAGGCTTATTTTTGGACATCGGTCCGGTATTTTTGAAATCCTATTACTGCATGTTATTATGTTAGTTTACTTAAAGACCTATTTCATATTAACGATTTTAAACAAGTAATCAAACCTATCTTTGGTGAGACTTACGAGCTAATAGGCCAATGACAATAAGTTAGATTTTAACATGATATTTTAGATAGTATGACTTTATAAGACATCCTATTTCAATTATTGTAAGCTAATATGCTTACATTCGTGAAAATGATTTAACATGATACAAATTCTAATATAATAATAACGACAGTAATAAAAAAAATATTACTCATGGTCAAAATTGTTTTTCTGCGGCCTAGAGTCTGTCCCCTTTAGCTAAATAGGCTTCTAAAAAAACCTTAACCTTGTCTATTTAATAATAAAAAGTCTGGACTTGGTCTATTTCCATCCCTTGCGACACAAGTGAAGCTCTTGGGTGGACAATTTGCAATCGTGCTTTTGGTTTAAAACCTTAGGCTTATTGGAGTACACTAATTACAGTTTGTTTTTGAACTCCAATTGATATGATTGCCACTTCCATGAATTTTTTGAATGAATGATTTGGTTTTGTAGGATATGGATGGTATTTAACTATGCCTAATGCATGAGATTTAGCTGTTCAATCTCTACTTTCTCCCATGGATCTTTTTGACTGGTTTTATTCCCTAGTTTTATAGTTGAGGAGGTATCAGCTTGGGGTTGCTTTGCTTCCCATCTGTCATGTTCACAGATTTGACATCCATAATCATTGTAGGAAGAAATCTTGTAGGCTTTAATTCCACATATAGAATATACTTGCAACACAAGAAATACTGTAGGGATAGTGAGTTCTACAGTGTTTAAGGGGTTTTACTGATGAGTTGCATATCAAATTGAAATTGCAAAATTGCATGATTATTGAATGAAACGGGATTCATGAAGAAGGTAATAAAATCTCAAGTATCGGAATACAAGCTTTGTATATTAGCATGATAGTTATTAACATGTTCCCTTGAAATCTTGTTTTGTATTCCTACACCTTTGTTGCTTAAGAGAAATATCATGGTAAATAATAATAAATCTGAATGTTATGTTTACTTTGCAGGGATGTTTCATTTGCTTAACACTAGCTCTTGGGTGGGCTCTTGCTTCTTATGTTAGGTACTCATTAGTCATTACTCAATAGTGTCAGAGTCCAGATACACTTTCATTGCCGCCTCTATAAGAAATACTGAATTTTTCCCTTACAGGAATAGAGAGATAAAACAAATGAAGGATGCTATGCAGAATGGCAATAGTCTTTCTTTCCTCTGTCATGACATGAATGAGCTTGAGCACTCCTATCAGGCCAATCTTCCAAGAGTAACAGTAGTCATGCCCCTGAAAGGGTTTGGAGAACACAATCTCCACAACTGGAGGAGTCAGGTAAGAACTCACTGGATAAATTCCTCTGGATATTATTTGATTTTTTTTTCTTCTTTTGGCTTACCTGTCGTGCATGTCTTATTGGTTCTTCCACGAATGATGCATTAGACTTGGAATTTTTAAATTTAATTCAATCGTATGCGTATATATGTATTTCACATACTTTCTCTTTTATTTCCTAAATTTCAAATTCTAATTTGAATTGTATGATTTCTTGGAGTTTTGGGCTTACTGTTGATTATTATTCATTTTTGCTGCATAGTAAACAATAATTGCTTGTAATTTTGAACATCAATTTTAAGCTAATACTTGAAGATTATTTTGTTATCAATTGTTCTACCATTTTTTCTTTTTGGTTTGAGCATCTCCTTTTAAAAGGAATTTTTTATTACAATTCTGTTTACTTTTATTAATTTTTAAATGCAGATAACATCTCTTTATGGCGGCCCTCTAGAATTTCTTTTTGTGGTAGAAAGCACAGAGGATCCTGCTTACCATGCTATATCACGACTAATATCAGAATTTGAGGTATAAATAAGTCCACATTTTCTTCCATTTCTAAATTCACTTTCTAATCATTTGCTGTAAAATTTTGCAAGCTTTAACTCGTTTAAGTTTTGCAACCAGCGAACTTTCTGTGTCAAAGCTTGATTTTGTTCCTTCTGACCCCTTGCATGAATTTATTCCTTTCTTAGGTTGTATATTCTAATCTTGTCGGCATTTCACTAAATTAGATGCATGCTTTGATATATGCAGGATGATGTTGATGTTAAGGTTGTTGTAGCTGGTTTGTCAACAACTTGTAGTCAAAAAATTCACAATCAATTGGTATGTTATTTTACTGAAATATATTTTGATAGTCCTTTCAAATACAAAGTGCAACTTTATTCACAATTCCATTCATTTATTTAATCAGTGTTGAATACGATGATGGTCTTAGTTGTTTCATTGATTGGTGGTCACTGGTCAGGACGTAATTTCATTTCCTAGCATAACACTTGCTAGTTAAATAGAAGTGTGAAGGCACTTATATTAACTTGTTGATAATTTGACATCAAAATTTGAGTCATTTATATTTTTCTTTATTTGTTAGGCTGGTAGGGTGTCCATGCTAGATGTGTTTAAACTACACTAGTATTTATTACATAGTATTGGCATCTTGGCAGGTTGGGGTGGAGAAAATGCACAAAGACACAAAGTATGTATTGTTTTTGGATGACGATGTTAGGATACATCCTGGATCAATTGGAGCGCTCACTCGTGAGATGGAGAAGAACCCTGAGGTATTACTTTGATTTTGTTTCTTCTTGTTCTATTTTTAGGCGTTTAATGAGAATAATTGTAATTCTTCTAACCTGAATTATTCTGTGGTTTTAACTGTTTTGATGTTTCTCAGATATTTATTCAAACTGGATACCCTCTTGATTTGCCATCTGGAAGTTTAGGGAGTTACTGCATCTATGAATATCATATGGTACACAACTACCTATATCTCCAATCTCTGCTGCATAAATCTTTGTATGAGATGGTTTCCATTTTATTTTCTAGTTGTTTCGAAACAAAGTGTAAGAATGAAGCTTAGTTAGCTAATTGAACTTTAATTAAGTCACAATATTAATTAGATAACTTTTTATTTAGACTTTTGATAGTGTGTCATTGTTTAAAAGGTTTGGACTCATCATGGTTTTGTTACATGCCTTTCCTTGCATTTGCAAGAGGCTGATTTCACATCAACGTTCACCTGTGTCCTCCAGTCCCACAATATGTCAATATTTAATTCAATTATACAGCTTTTTTTCCCTAATTCTTTTCCTTTTGTTTTATTATACAGCCTTGTTCAATGGGCTTTGCTACTGGTGGGAGAACGTTCTTTCTGTGGGGAGGCTGCATGATGGCAAGTAGCTTTTGCCTTTTCTTAGTTGTCGCTTTAAAGAAAAGCAGAGTTTTAACATGATAGTTTTTCTCCAGATGCATGCCGATGACTTTAGGCAAGATCGTTACGGTGTAGTCTCGGGACTTAAAGATGGTGGATATTCTGATGATATGACTCTTGCAGCCATAGCTGGTACATCTTCGGTTCTCTTATCAAATTTATTGACGTAATTAACATTTTGATCCTATAAAGTTTAACCACATTGGACATCCTATATAACTGCTCTAATTGTATCAATCACTGGAAAAATGGTTACTCGATGATTGATCCATAAAAAGGTGATTCTTCATAGATATCCGACAGTCGTAATTCGTACGAGCGCTTTCATCTAGTTTTATTTTAATACTTATTCATGTGGAATTTGCAGAACACTTGTGTTTTGTGTAAGTAGTTTTCGTTTCAGTAATAAAAAATTGCGTCTTTGATATTTGTACCTAAAGGTAATACAATGAGTTTCCAGTAATTTAACTAGAATAGACCAATTTTTTCCTTGCTATATACTTAATGCCCATTTTTTGTAGTCTTTTGTTCCTATTTTGTATGTTGTTAATTATTGCTGAAATAATAAAGATAGCATGGAATCCACTAATGGCCATATTTAGTAATAATAATAATAATCTAGGTAAGCCACTATTGTAGTGAATTTTATTATATTCTCAGCCTTGTTAGACTACAAAAACAATAAGTCTCTTAAAAGAGCGATAATCCTAATATTCTAACAATTACTATAATGCTGTCTTTTGCAGGGGCTCATAAAAGACTTATTACTTCTCCCCCAGTTGCTGTCTTTCCTCACCCCCTTGCTACTGATCTTAATTTTGGAAGGTTTGTGACTATTAATCATCTGAAAAATAAAGTTTCCTTTCATATTTGATGATTTAGTTTTTAAAACGTGCAGATATTGGAATTACTTGAGGAAACAAACATTTGTTTTGGAGTCATATACAACAAACATTAACTGGGTGATGAACCGTGCATTGTTTGGTGTTCACTGCTATTTGTCATGGGGATTCGTAGCACCATTTTTTATTGCAACGATTCATCTTGCAGCAGCATTTAGATTTTATAGTAAGGGATACTCACTTGAAGAAACGGCCTATACTTCTGCTGGTGAGCAAACTACTTTTCCTTTTTAGGTAGGTTGTTAGTGTTGATTCATGTGAACATTTTAAAAGGATTATGATGCTGAATAAGAGTTATTGTTCAACTTAGTTGCAGTGTTAGAAGCTCTAATGCTCTATTCATGATTATGCTCTCAAGCTACGTATACAAATTGAAAATTGATGTGGGTTTCTTTCGTTCATGAATATCACTAGTTTGGAATTTGTGTTATGTGAAATTTGTAAATAAGCAATTTGTAGAATTTTAATTATGTTACTATCTTATTACCTTCTGACCTCTTGTGGGTTGTTAAAATAAAACAGACAAATCAGGTCTGTCTGTAATATATGGCATGGTTTGTTTGTTTCAATGATGTGATGATCACAAGAAAAATTTTAATCCAAAAAAAACACTATCTTTCTCATTGTTACAAGTTGCATCTCCACTCTACTGATATTTATGCATCTACGATGAATAGATAGGGTCTGTGAAAAGGAAAATGGGGTAAAATACTGAGATGAACTTTTCCATTAAATTTGCATTTTGAGTTCTTTCTTCCTGACGTGTGCCTTTTTTCAGGGTTATCACTGGTGACCTTCCTATCCATATGCACTCTTGTGGAACTTCTTTCAATGTGGAACTTGACAAGGATAGAAGTTCAACTATGCAACATGCTGTCTCCAGAGGCACCACAACTTTCTCTCGCTACCTATAATTGGTGTCTTGTAAGTACTCTTTTCTTGCTTGTTTTTTATGTGACTAGGTTTTAATAATATTTATCCTATATATCTTGAACATTTATTCTATGGTATTGACAATTGAATCCTTCTGAGTAAATCTTTATCACCAAGTATACCTATGTTGTGTCGGTAATTATGGTGAGTCAAGGTGAAGAATGTATTGCTTTATGATTCCATATATTCTAAATATTCATAAAATGATTAAGGCTTAAATATGGTTTTAATCCCTGCAAAATTTTCTGACATTTTCAAAAACAACTTTCAGCCCCCTATAACTTTTTTAGGTTATCTGGCAATGACTTTGCTAATAGAAATACACGCCATTGTTTAAACGTTGAATTAATAATGCCATGTGTACAGAAGCGACAGCAACTCACCACCAGAACTCATTCAAGTCTCTTATCTCCTTAGCCTCCAACTCTCCATACGGTCGACTCCCTGTTATGGTGTTGGTTCAGTGTGAAAGTGAGTTGGAGTCCATGTGACATTATTAATTCCGCATGGTAACAATGTTGTGTATTTCCGTCAGCCATATAAGCATGAAATAAATGAAGATTGACAGTAGAGACTAAAACAAATGATTTTGTAAATGTTTTGGACCAATGGAAAGGCAAAATTTTGCAGGGCTATATAAGTGGAAATACCAGGATTTGCAGGGAAATTAAAATATATTTATGGCAAAAACTAAATTGAACAAAACTTGGCAAACATGAACTGACACAGGTTGTACATGGGATACCTACCACAACAAGGGTTGACATAAACATGTTGAACTCCCTTTTCAAAAAAAAAAAACATGTTGAACTCCTAGGTTAAGAGTAAATAATTCACAGACTTGCGTAAGTATTTAATGGAAAACCAACATGGAAATGTAAATAAAAGTGTATGAGAACAGGGAGGTGCAATGTGCTTGATTGCTAGTTGCTAAAGTTGGAAAGTAAAATTTATTTATTTTTAACAGGTATTCATTGCATTGCTGGTGGATAACTTTCTATACCCTCTATCCGCGATTAAGTCTCATTTTTCTCAATCTATCAATTGGTCTGGTATTCGGTACTATTTAAAACATGGAAAAATTATCAAGGTAAGCTGGTCAAGGCTTTATGTCAACATCTGTGACTTGATTTCTTTTAAAGTTATTTTCTCAACCAAAAAGTATTTCAATGTATTATCTGCAGATTGAAAGAACTGAAAGAAGCAAAGATATGAGTCCAGTTTTCACAGATTTGGGAGGGAAACATTTATACGGAAAGAAAGGGATGCCTGTCAGAGGTTCATTCCTCGGTTCTTTGTCCAGAAGTCTGGCTCAATGGCATCAACCGAAAAAATTTGATAACTAGGAGAAAGCTTCAAGCAGCTGTCAAACTCCGTCTCTTTCCCTCACTTTGGAAGCATGGGTGTTGGTAGATCAAATTGATCTAATTTATTCTTTGATGCATTCTTGATTGTTTGATTGTTGGTGGGAGGAATCTTAGTTCCATTTTTTCATTATCCATTCAATCCATATTATTTTTCGGTGCAAGCCTTCCAATGGCTTCATTTTGTAATTGTAACAGTTATGTATAATTTATGCAACATTGTACACAAAATTTGCAAAGTTTATAAACAGATAGTGATTCACATTATAACGCTTACTCATGGACCAAACGAATCACTCAAGTCAGAACAGTTAAGAAAAAACTGTGAAATTTGGACATGAATTATTTCTGCTCCCAGGCATGCATTAGAACCATGCAAACAAGAAATTCAAACAAAATTGAAATGCAAAATTTTCAAAATAAAAGTCTTTGATTTCACACTGGGCTCGGTGCAAAGCTGTAGTGCTATTAGCCTGTATAACAATTATTACACACTTTTCAATAAGCTCTTGGTTTTATTTTATTTTTCTTTATAATACATTCGACCGAAAGTGATATCAACTTAACGCCATTCACTAGGAACAGAATAAAGCAAAGGACAAAGGAATCCATAGCAGCAAAAGCTTCCTTCTGGCCTTTACCTTTTTCTCCAGTTCCTCGTTAACATTTCCACATCCACTCCGAAGAAAAAGAAAGCAACAGCACCAAAGCAGGGATATGAGTTGCTGTTTTCATGGTTCCACAGTTATGCCACCAACGGAAACCTTCATACCCAGAAGTTGTACTATTGAAGACTTTGCAGGACCCAAGAACCTCAGACAAGAAGTTCTGATACAAATACCAGGATGCAAAGTTCATCTGATGGATGAGGGAGAAGCTTTTGAACTGGCTCAAGGCCATTTCATGGTCATCAAAACCTTGGAGGAAAATGTGTCTCTTGCTACGGTTATAAAAGTAGGAGAAGATCTTCAATGGCCGTTAACTAAAGATGAGCCTGTGGTGAAAGTAGATGCTCTCCATTATCTGTTTTCGTTGCCCGTGAAAGATGGCGAGCCTCTTAGCTACGGCTTGACCTTTTCAGAAGATAGTTATGGAAGTTTGAATTGGCTGGATTCGTTTTTGAAAGAGCACTCTTGCTTTTCTGGCTTGAAGTTGAGTAACAAGAATGATCTTGATTGGAAGGAGTTTGCTCCGAGGGTTGAAGATTACAATCATTTTCTATCAAAGCTTATTGCAGGAGGGACTGGTCAGATTGTGAAGGGTATCTTCATCTGCAGCAATGCTTACACCAACAAGGTTTTGTTTTACAGTCATAATATTAATGGAGCAATTTTTATTTTATTTTTTGTTTAGCTTTTCACATCTTGTTTTAAGAAGCATGAATAACATTATAATTTCCCAAGGCTACGAAATACATACAGTGTGTGTGTGACACTGGTAAGCAAGACTGATAAATTTGAACATAATTGAAAACAGAAAGACCATGAAAAAGTATCATTTGGTGACACGGTAAACTAAGAACTTTTTGGGATGGAAAAATCACCAGGTTCAAAAAGGAGGAGAAATGATCCTAAATAGTCATACAGTTGAGAAAAATGGTGCTGTGGCCAGGGAAAGTAAGAGCAACAAGAGTGTCAGTGCCTCGAAGAAGAACAAGATCAATAAAAACCTCAAACGGTATACAAAAATGACACTGAAATGCACAAATATATAACGCAACACTTTATGTAGCGTACAAGTGTTAGTGATAATTGTCTTTTGTACTTGCAATGTAGTGTGAGGAAGTTGTCGAAGATGACAGAAAAGTTAAGCAAATCTTTGCTTGGTGGTGTTGGCATAGTTAGCGGAACAGTGATAGGCCCTTTGGTTAAATCCCAACCAGGAAAGGCATTCCTAAGGATGTTGCCTGGAGAGGTGTTGTTAGCTTCCCTTGATGCAGTCAGTAAGTAAAATAAAACTAAGTAAAAACACTTCATGACAGTACCATTTATGCTCAATGTTGTTGTTCTCATTTCTTTCAAATAAGCAGTAACAACATCATCTTCACTTTTCAATTTCTCTTTTGATGCTGCAGACAAAGTTCTTGATGCAGCTGAAGCAGCTGAAAAACAAACTCTTACTGCCACCTCCAAAGCTGCATCTAGAATGGTCTCTAACAGGTGATTCTACTTTTCCCTTTTTACCCCTTACAATATACAATTTCTGTTAGTCCTCTGGTGGTATCAGTTCCCAAATATTGAGCAATCCCTTATTCGAAATCTCATATATATTAAGGCAACAATATTAAGGTTCCATTAATCTTATTTCAAGACAATAATTTAAGACGCATAAATTCGACAACATTTTACATGGTTAACGGAATTCACGCACTTGGCTAACACAATTCATTGGATGGTTAAACTGTTATCAAGATTGGATAACTCATTAATCATCAACTAAATTTTATTATACACAAATTTAAACGTTGTTAACCATTACTCAGGTGCTCCAATTCAAACTACATACATATAAGTTTGAACACCTGAAAATCATAGTTTTTGACGTTTAAATTCGTGGGTAATGAAGTTCAATAGATGGTTACAATACCTGATATATCTATTAACCAAATGTTCATTAACCGCGTGTGTAAACTGCTATGTTAAGTCGTTAACTATCAAAAAATGATTAACATTTCTTATAAGTTCAGAAGAAATTCTTGAATGGAGTAGACACAGTTGTTTGTTGCTAACAAATATGTCTTGTTTATCAATATGTTATTATTTTACATTTAAATGAATTCATCATTCTTGGCCAACAACAGGTTTGGGGATAATGCTGGGGAAGCTACAGAGCATGTGTTTGCAACAGCGGGACATGCAGCTAACACTGCTTGGAATGTGTTTAAGATAAGAAAGGCCATCAATCCAGCTTCTTCAGCATCCAAGGGAGTACTGAAAAATGCTGTCAAAAATACCAAGTTTTAAATATTTAATTTCAATCAAGTTTCTTTGTACTTGGTTGTCAAAAATTAAAGTGGTGGAATTAATTAGTACTTGTTATATTCATTTCAGTTTCAAGCTTTCATCTTTTAAGAATCAGTAGAACTAAGCTTTGAATTTAACAGAAGGTGACTTCAAATTAAAAAACATCAAATGGAAATGATTTCATTTCATGTGGGGACATGAAAATGTTACAACCTATAGTGCATTTCACAAGAGAGAAAACTAAAGGAAATAAGATCATTGAAATCTAAGAGAGAAATGTGAAGAGATTAAGATAAACTAATTAAGATAATTTTGATTTCATATGAGATAATGATCTAAAAAGAGATTTCTTAAATCAAAACAGAAAATAAAAGGGAAATGAAGAAACAAGCAAATGGATTAGATCGAGAACATACTCAAGAGCGTTTAGATGAGATAACACGAGTTTTTTCTATCTTAACCATCTTGGGTTCAAATCCAGTTTTGTGCATGCAATAGCGATAAAACTCTTAAGAAGAATTTGTCGCCTATTTTGGACCCACAAGGCTCAAGGGATTAATCTATACGCGAAGGATATCCAGTAAAAAAAACCAAGAAATTAAAATGAAGACACCACCATTAAGATGATTGATAAGTCACTAACTGTCGCTGCAATAATAAGGAAGTATTGATAAAATTCAAACAAGTTCTAATCCAAGAACTCAAAAGGAGACTTATCTCACTCATCGCCATTCATTGTTTAAGAGAAAATTATAATTTATCTCAAACATATTTAAAGCAACTAAGACTTGACCATAAGTGACGTCATTCTTTACGTCTATATATGACTTGCATCATATTTCTCTTAAATAAATTAAACATAAAGAATAAAAATATAACATAAGCAAAAGTGGTAGTTGATATGTCAATGTATGTGGTTAAAATTTAGTCCACATACATCAACTTTTTAACCACCTTTTTTGTTTATATTTCATTCCGGAAGAAGTACATGAAGGTATAACATCAAATACTTGAACACACACCCTAGTTGTAGATGTAACACATTATATGATGTGAGTCTTTAAGCATGCATCTTACCTTTTAAAAGTTTAATGACTTATTACTCTTATTAAAAGTCTATTTCATATGAATTAATGTATTAATGAATTTAAATAATTTTTTGAATTTCTTTCCCTTTTGTGAACATTTTGATATTTTTTTATTACTTTTTATAAATAAATTAGGAGAGAACTATCAATTTTATTGAAGATTTAACGTGAAAAAGTAACCAAAAAAAAACTGATGTTTTTTTAAAATATTTTTTTTATCAAATATTAGTAATCATTTTGCACGAAGTTGAATAACACGCACTCTCTTCTTTTCTAGTTCAGTTCTAACACATTCACAGTATACACCGACATACCATCCCGTAACCCTAGATAATCTTCCGCGCCGTCTACCGGCCCATCGTCTTCCCTCTAAGGTGCGTTTCCCGTTCTCTCTTTTCACTATTGTTCGCTTTTTCCTTTTTTAATTTGGGACAATCCCTTTCTATCCATAAGCTGTTTTTAGCTTATTTGCATAAGCTCTTCTTCATCATAGCTGATAAAAACAGCTTATACCTTATCTGAAAATAATTTATTTGATTTGAACCTTAATAGAATGAATTGTGATGACAGTGAATAACAATGAGGAAGCTAAAGCATCATGAACAGAGGCTTTTGAGAAAGGTCAATTTTTTGGAATGGAAGAGAGAAGGGGGTCACAGAGAGAACATGGTTATGCAGCGCTACCATGTTACCGGCCGTGACGATTACAAAAAGTATTTTCATAATTCACATTGTTTATGTTTGTTCTTGCATTTCGTAATTTCCTTTCTTTCTTTGTTTAGTTTGGTTTTTAGCTGATTCATTTTCTTTGTGGATCTGGGATTGTGGTGGAAATATGAATAGGTATTCGAGTATATGCCGGATGGTTCAAAAGTTGGTAAACACTGTGAAACAGATGGATCCCAAAGATCCTTTTCGGGTTGATATGACTGATAAGCTTTTGGAAAAACTGTAAGTTCACTTTTTGAAGTTCAAAGTTTAAACATATTTGATTTCAGTAATTAATATTGGTTACTGCTATATATCATAATTATTCAGTGTTGTTCCATGACTCCCCAAATCTATTTGTGCTTCTGTTTTTTTCATTTGAACTGAATTGAATTAGATACGACCCTATGAGTTTTGGTTAACTTAATTCAATTACAAATATAGTTGTAAATTATATACAAGTTGCAGGGTGGTTTTTGTAACCATTCATGACATAAATAGTGAATACAGGTGACCAAATGAAATGTAATGAAAATAGGTGAACTGACTGCAATGGTTCTTTGTTCTCTCGTCATGATGACCATAGTTTTGTTATATAACTTACAAGTTTGTCTGGGATTTTTGAGAATGATAAATTAGACCTGCCATTTCAAAAAGCATGATTGTTCTAGTTTAGTGCCTGCTTTCTTTTTGCTTCTTATTGGTAGCTGATATTAGTTTGAAACAAAGAAGATAAAAGTAAATTTTGTGAG
Organism: Medicago arabica; assembly: GCA_946800305.1. Taxonomy (NCBI): domain Eukaryota; kingdom Viridiplantae; phylum Streptophyta; class Magnoliopsida; order Fabales; family Fabaceae; genus Medicago; species Medicago arabica. The sequence goes on from OX326964.1 coordinate 69,219,057, forward strand.
CCACTTGCTCGTATCTGTTTCATTCATTTTTATTTTTTTTTAATGACAGTTACAATATGGGTGTGATTCCAACCAGGCAAAGCATCACACTATGTGAACGCTTAACCGTGTCAGCCTTCTGCAGGTAAAAGGAACACATTGCTGCTTTTAATGCTTTAAATGAAAATTTAGTTATCCACTCTATCTGTTTGGTCATTAGAATGTATTTGTTTTCATATGAAAAAATATGGAATAACTTCAGATTTTACCAACATGTGGTTGGTATGTCTGAGTGCTAAGAGGTTTGGTCAGCTTAAACAAATAGTCCTGGAGTTCCAAATGGGTTTGAAATAAAAAGCTTAACTGATTGAATTACTGCATAAATGGATCTATCTATCAAAATATTTAGTGGTCAGACAAGTGAAGCCAGGGCCAGGCTAGTTAAATAGGACAAGCAATAAACAAAATCAAGAAATCAAGAAAGCATCTATAGTTATGGATTTGGATGAGGTATTAACGAACATTTTAGGCCTTCAAAGTCCAGGAACAGTCTAGAAACAGAAGACAAAGTCTAGGAATTTTTATTCAGTCCATGCTAATGTTAAATGTTTACTTCAGTTGTTTTAACAAAGTTGAGGTAGCTCGAACATTTTGCTAAGTTATCTAGTTTTAAGGGCAAATTTTGTCACATGAAAGTCAACATATGGTTTATCATCGCTGTGTAGCTAGGCAAGTTCACTATTCCGAGTCGTATGAAAAGTGGTATATATACTGTAGTAAGGCCAAGGGTGCCATTTTATGTGATTGTAATAAACTAAATTTAATACATGAAAAATAGGCTGACCACTGAAAAATGAAATACTTCAGCAGTTTTTTTTTTCTTTTGCAGCATTAGTTGATTATAATTAAGTAATTACCTTTCTTCTAATGTGACGGCCAACTAAGTTTTGGGCTAAAAATGGACTGTTGTCAACTGTCAAGTTAATCAAGTTGAAAATTGCTTATGGATTCTGACCCCTAATCTCGTCTTGTTAGTTTTATGCAGCAATAAAAATTTATTGATTTTTGTACCACAACTTTGCATTACATCGTCCTAATTTGCTCCGAATTTTGTTCACTATCATGCAGACGTAGGCTCTCAACTGTTTTGGTGAAACTAAAATTTGCTGAGCATCTGAAAGAAGCTGTAACTTATATTGAACAAGGACATGTTCGAGTTGGTCCAAATACAATTACAGACCCAGCTTACCTTGTAACTAGAAACATGGAAGACATGATTACATGGGTGGATTCTTCCAAGATAAAGAGAAAGGTGCTTCAGTACAATGACAAGTTGGATGACTATGATTTAATGAATTAGTTGGCTATTTGTGCTTTGCTATTGAACTAATTTTTGTTGTAGACATGAATGAACTAAAACTGTTTTTGTGGATGAATTTTTAACTTTGTATGGTTATCTCCTTTAATGGAAATTCTTTTTTTAAAAGAAAAGAATCATTCCATATTATGACGGGGGTAATGAAATTTGGATGTAGGTTGTGTTTGCACTTTCTTTTAGTTTATTTTTTAACTGGGGTGCGCATAAGCACAGACTAATTCTTTAAGCCATATAGGGCTGCAATGGGTGGCAAAGACCTATAAGCGGTCACTTTAAATATAACAAACTGGCTTCATAAAACATGAGGCATGCAAGGGAAAGTCACCTTGTCTAGACATCGCTCCATAATCAAACTCCAATGCATTTTAAATGGTGGAAGTAGATTAGTAGAGCCTTCTCGTGGTTAATAACATGGTGATGATAGGAAACGTGTGAATGAATGTAATACCTAGTTAGATAAATTTTCGAAAAAAATAGAACCAAACAAAATAAATGAAATAAATATAATTAAATTTTATTTTATTTTATCAATTTGGTTTTGGAGGAGGTATCGACAGTCGGAGGCACTCAATTTTACAGGGTATTTGGTTTGCAACGGTTTGGGAAATATGGAAGGAAAGGAACAATAGGTTATTCAACGGAAAAGAATGCTCAATTATTCAGGTTGTTGACAAGATTAAGGCACTCTCCTTTTTGTGGTTGAAGGGGAAATATACAATTATTCCTTTGAGCTTTCATGGTTGGTGGCTTAGTCCTTTTACCTTGCTGGGCATCGGCTAGTTATATTTTAATTTATTGTTCCATGCCTTTTTTGTTGTAATTGTAAATATTGTTTCAGACCTTGGTGCTCTTTCCTGGCACATCTTGTGTTAGGCGAGACACTTTTGATTTGTTAATATAATTCATTTTAACATCTCAAAAAAAAAATATTTTATTTTATTTATTCTATCCAGTTGAATAAAATGTGAGCAAGTCAGAATTGTTGTTAGGGGTTGAAGTTCATTTTTAATCTCTTACATGTCAAAGTGTTTTTAGGCCTGGTTTAGTCTTTTTGAGTCTCTTCAATGTCAAGGACTGCATTTTTTTTTTTAGGTTTAAACAATTATTTACTTGACAAAACAAAAGGGTTTGAATAATTATTTTTAAATTCTATCGACCAAGTTAAACTCGCGGAAACAAAGTATGGTTTGATATGTTAGCTTATATGGAACATTATTCATCTGCCAATCTAAAAAGAAGAAAAAAAACTTAAAAGAACTAATGGGTAAACAAAAAAGAAGAATTTCAAGATAAATTAAATATATATATTAAAAGTAAAAAACTAATACTTGATGAAATGAGACGTGCGAATTTATATTTTTTTTTTGGGAAGACTGTTTATATGTGTGTGTATATATATATATATATATGTATTTGTTCATACGTTTATTTTGCTTTCACATTAAAAATCTTAGGCTTAAACGCACTTTTCACCTCTAAGTTTAAAAAAGTAACGATTTTAACCCCTTTTTAATTTTGACTTAGTTAAACCCATGTGTCATGCCAAATGAAAAAAGAAAAAAGGATTAAAGAGAGGAAGCTAGGTGGTAGAAATTCTTTTGTTCAGCCATGCTCTCATAATGCTGCTTGTACTGTACATATCCACTAAACGAGTGCCAATTCCTTTTCTATAATATTCTGATGACTGAACTTTCATCGCAGATGGGAAGTTTAGCCATCCCGTCCCAATCGATCATCTTCCCGGCATTGAATGCTACATCTGTAACTTTTTCACTGTTCCGCTCATTTTCGCTTTCGCTTTTCTCAAAACGCGATTATGATTCTTGTTACTGCTTATGCTCTCAAAATCATGAAATTCATCTATTCTTTGTATTTCGAATTTAAACACCATGACGTAGCCGGAATCTGGGTTCAACTTCAAAGTCGCCGGCCAAACCCTACCTTACTCCAAACAGCGTAGTTGCATTACGGTTTTCTTCAGGAAGAAGATAAAGATGTCAAAATTGAGAGTTTGTGGGGTGCAGGAAGAAGATAAAGATGTTGTGGAATCAGAAAAGGAGACGTGGAATACGGTTTATGGAACTGGGTTTTGGAGAACATCTTCTCAGAGGAATAAAGATTTTTTGTTCTTTGTCTTGGTATAATGAGTTTGTTGTTGGCATTATTTTTGTTTGTGATCGAAGATGATTTTCTGGGTTTTTTTGAAGATGATTTTGTGGGCAGGTGTTGAAGATGAGTTTGTGGGCAGGTGTTGAAGATGAAGATTCATGAATTTTATGGTTTTTTTTTCTGTTTCATTTATTTAATTTTATAAATGATTATGTAGCATTTTTATCTTTTTAATTAGTAAATACACATGTGGCATGCCATGCAGTCAAGATAGCTGCCACACAAGCATTGGTCAAAAATGAAGTTTTGCAAAACGGGTTAAATACGAAGGTTACTTTTGCCATTTTTTTTAAAAGGGGGTCAAAATCGTTACTTTTTCAAACTTAATGGGTAAAAAATATGCTTAAGCCAAAATGTTATTATAATTTTAACCTTTGTATTGAGCATTATATGCGATATATTGTTAAATAATTTCTGCAATTACATCATAATGTTAGAGGAATTAAGAAGCTTACAAAACGGAGTAAACTCTAGAATGCCAATATTTTTCATTTCTAACGAAGAATTTCAATACTATAATTTTAAGGCTAAGTTTATGGTGCACAAATCTGATAAGTCTTGCATCACAAACTAACTAGTTTTCACTATTAAATTCATAAGTCTAATGATTAGATCAAATGAGATTAGATAACACTTGTCGATTCAATAGTGAAAAATAAATTTGTGTAGTGTACGATTAATTTACGTATCCAAATTATTCAAACTCTTATTAATTTAGATATATAATGGTACACTTTTTTTGGTCATGGTACACGTTTTGTATACACTATAGAAATAAAAATACGCATAGGATCATTCCAAAAAAAACCTTGGAGCATGAGGATCTATGTTTTTTTTAGAGAGGATCTATGTTCTTGTACTAACTGACCTATTTTTGCGGTAAAATAGTACTCTGACCTTTTTAACTGTGGTGTGGATCGGATCTATCTATCTATGTTTCTATGATGATGTCGTTAACGAACATAGTACTTTTTAAAACTATGATGACGTGTGCATATCATGTCGTAAGTTTGTTACTAGTAACTAGGTCATATCTGTCTGCGGCTGCTGCTCATTGTTTTTTATAGAGAGAGAAATCAGAGTTTCTAGAGAGAGAGAGATTTGTATGGAGGTTTCAGAAGGAGAATGGTCGAAGAAGCTAAGCATATACAAAGCAGCAAGAAGCATTAAAAAAAGAGACAACAGTTTATACAACGCACTTAGATCTATCTATCAAGATTCTGTTTTCATTGGTGAAATCTCTCAATTATGGCCTCAACTTCCTCTTCTTGCAAACCTCCGTTGTGGCCTTTGGTACTCTTCCAATTTCCATTCCACTTGTTACTTCAAATCCACCGATGGTCACACCAACAATTGTTCTTTCTCCACCCCACGTCTCAATCTCCACGTCGCACATCTTGCCGGTACTATTCATTATTATTATATTATACTTCTAGTTTTTACAAGTAAACTATCAAATTCGTCGTTTGATCTCTCATATGGATAATATGAATATTTCAAATATGTAGATGACTCACTCTCTTCCTGCCATGATGAAAAGTAAGTCATAGACACATGTTAAATATTCATAATTTCATGAGACATTTGAGAGTGTCTTACGAATTTGGTGGTTTGCTCATTCGTACTCCAAAGGGCAATTTTTTTAATACTTTTGTTCACATTGGTAGCACAGAAAGGTGGTTGTATGATCGTTGATTCTACTAGAAAAGGAAAGCGTTTCCCTGACAGCATGTCTAAAACAATACCCATATGGACTTGTGTTCTTAATCGTGCAATTGCCCAATTTAAACGAGATTTTCATATGGATGATGCTTCAGCACTACAATTTAGTGTAAGAATCAATTGTCTTATGCTTCCTCCTCTTTTACATTTTATTTCACAATACTTTAATTTTTTGTAAATATGAAAGTACAGTTTTTGTTTTTAGTCTATGTAACAATTCTTGATTGTTTTTAATTCGTGTGTAAATATAACATTTTTGCTAGTCTCTATAAAATTTGTTGAATTTGTTTGTTAACAAATTGTTCATGGGTGGATTGGTCACTGCAATATGTATTTACATATGATAATTCTTATGTAGCACATATTACACAGATAAATTTCAATGTAAACAAATATTTTAGGGACTGAAACAAAAGAACAAGAACCAAATTATAAATGTAATCTATTTGCGATGAGTAAAAACAACGAAAAGCTTTTATAAGGACTAAATGTAGTGTATTTGGAGGACAAATAAACATGTTTAAAGCTTGTGTATGTTAACCCTTTATAATAATTGTGATGTTGCCTTCATAAAACAGGAGGACTCTGATTGGGATTGCTCTTTGCACCTACCACTTTGGGTTCCCCTAACAGAAAAGGCTTCAATTGAGGAGCACTTGGAGGAATGGACTGAACAATTGAAAACAAGTGGAGCCGACATTGCTTCCCTCTCTACTTCCTTGAAGAAACCATTACGTCCTCTATGGATTTCTCAGAAAACTGTCATATGGTTAAATGAAGTACCTCACCATGATTCTTGGGATTTCACTCCAATCATACTTATCTCTGCTTCTTCTTCGTCAAACGGTGTAAGCCAACACAACAAGACTAACTCCGAGTTTAGTTGGAATTATATACCAGGTGCAGGAGACGATGAAGAAAGTTGGTCTAGGGGTTTAACTCCACCTCTCTTTTGGAATCATGTTTATGATCTTATAAATTCAGGTCCTGATGTGTGTAACCAGAAGGTTGCAGATATTGTTGAAAAGGGTAGGGTACGCCGTGCTTATAAAGGAGAGAGTGCTCCTCAGATTAGAGTTAAATCACTTTCACATGAAGAACCGTCACTGGCTTCTGATGTTTCAAATATTGAACTTGACACTAAGTCTTCTGAAGATTCTGAAATTTCTTGGTTGGGTTCAACTAATTTGGCAGTCGGTGCATCTCAATTTGGTATGCTGACTTGATGCTCTTTATTAATATTCTGATGTACTATAGTGGTGCTATTTTGAATTCTCTTTGTCACATGTTTGGATTGATGGTGATATAAACAATCACAGCTGAATCACCACAATTTTAGCAAAAGTTGCACTTTTAAACTTCAACAAATTGTGGTGCCGCCATGATTTTGTTAAAACGCTAACATTTTGTGCACACCTACTTATGTACGAAATCGCTCTTTATATATAGATGTGACTATCTTTTTGATTTCTTAAAGCATTAATTAAGAACATATTTAAAAATGCATGCGTGCACACACACGCATATAGTGATTCACATTGGGCTTATGTTTAGAGAGATAAAAAATCAAAGCAGGCTTATAATTAGTACTAGAGCCAGACGTAGTATTTCTTTTGAGGAAGCATGCCTAGTCCTATTGACTTAAAATTTTATTTTTTTGACACCAGAAGATCTATTCAATGTAGACACTACATTAACATTACATAATTTACATTTATAAAAATTCTATTTATTGTACATATATTATTTTGTTGCTTTCTATCCAATCTACTTGTGATTAGCAACATGATTGAGCAGTAAAACAATTATTTTACTATGTTTTATGTGGCTGATTGTTCATGATTGGTACAGCTACAGATGCAGCTGATGTTGATTGCATATTGAATTGTGATTGTGAGTCCATCACTGTCTGTCTTCCCAGTTCTGAAGCATATCTGCATCTTCCAATTGTGGTTAGTATGAAGTGGAAACAGTGCTTCTTGTTGACTGGTTGTTGTTAGAATTTTCGCACTGATTTTGATTTTTCATGGACAGAGTTCAAAGTTTGATCGCTTTTCCCTATTAAACAATCTTCCTAAAGCTGTGAGCTTCGCCAAGTTCAACCTCAGCCAGGGAAAACGACTTCTGGTTTGTTGTAATGATGGTATATGCTCTGAATACTCTCTCAGTATTTATTTATTTTTCTACTAATAGTTGACTAGGTATATGCTCTGAATACTCTCTCAGTATTTATTTATTTTTCTACTAATAGTTGACTAGGATTTGTGAATACCAAATTGCATGAATTCACTACTTGTGTTGTGTTTAGGATTTTAAAAAGTTTACTTTGTCATTGAATTTCACCAATTCAGTTGTTAATTAGTATCATATTAATGATAAATTGCATAAAGTTAGTTTAAATTTAAAATTAGTAGTCGACATTTATATATTTTTTAAAACCATATTTGAGTCTTTGTTGTGCTTGTCCTTAATCCTTCTAAATCATTCCGCTGGACGACCTATTTAAAAGTGTTATGTGCTATAAATGACCTGTATATTTGTATCTAGAAAACTTATTTGAGTCTTTGATATATTATTTTTCTTTGCTTTTCAGGGGAAGATATTAGTATATGTGTTTGCTTAGCAATTTTGATGTCATTATTCGATGAAAAAGGTACATATTTATATAGCTTTCATATTGTTACAAATATATTAATTATAAATCCAATTTCTCACATATGTGGAATCAATGCATTTCAGTATCAATCCATCAACCACCATTTCTACTTTAAAAGTATATCATGATTATTTACAGGTACTTTTGATGATGGGAAATCCTTCAATACATCACATGTCACTAAATGGGATATGAGAAGGCGGCTTGTATTTGTCTGTAAGTTTGCAACAAATGCTCGACCATGCAGAGGAAATTTGAGGCAAGTTTTTAACTTTCTTATTGGCGGGAAAGGCATTCTTCAACCGCAAGAGGACGGTGGCAGTGATGAGTGATTGCTAGAACATGTGTATATCATTAGTTATTCCTTAAGTGTCTAACTAATTATTATTAGTTATTGCACTTGATTTTTGTATACCTAAGTTTATACAAATGTTCTGTCAAGTAACATCAACTGTGCCTCAACATGGAATTTTATTGAGGAAGGTCGTGAGGTATGTAAAGTAGGAAATTACCAGATTCATTCAAAATTTAACCAATTTAATTTGGCTCAAAATCTAATTCAAAATTATACATCCCATGTTGTCGAGGCATGATAGTCAAATTACCAATTTTATGCTGAACATTTGAATGGCATGATATTTTTCCAGTTTGAATGAAATGTAAAAGCATTATTCAAGTGGAGAAAATAAAGTTAACTTCATTAGGAATGGTTATCCTATACCTCCAACTCCAAGTTAGAAAGAAGAAAACTGAGAATATCATATTTCATTCCATTAGTATTAGTTTTTAGAAGTTCAACAAACGAATTGGTAAATTCATTCTATTTGCCCTTGTCAAGGACCAAATGGATAAAATGGGGTATCGATCAACACTTCACTGTAACAAACAAGGCCTAGCTAGTTGCTTGTCATGAAGCAACTTCTCTTTGCCAGTCAACTCTATACAGGAGAAACACATTTGTTGAAGTGATAACTGAGAACCATCATGACAATAAATTTGTTCTGTTTATATTGTAAATCAACTCTAGGAGCTTCATTACCTTCTCAAGGTTGAAAACTATCGAAGACAATCATTCGTATTCTTAGGAAATTGAAGGAGGCCTTTGCACACGTTTTCTCTTTGATTTCAGATCAACAACTATGATTGAAATGTTATCTTTACTATTTCTACCAATCGCAATTTCAGTGAGGCTATCAGCAACAACTTGTGTTGGAGATATTTCCTCTGTTGATAAGGATCTGCGGCGCCTTCTTAGAATGCTCCGCGCTACTTCTCCCACCTCCTCATTTGTCATTACATCCCAAAGTCCATCACTTGCCAAAATTAAACATTCATCCTCGTCAGTTCTAGCTGTAAAAGTTACCTCTGGCACTGGAATAATCCATGGTCTCAAGTACCGATCACCTGAAATAACACCATTATTAGGAATTTAAACACAAGATGAGGAGGTGCAAGAAAATTATCTTAGGAAGCAAGTGATTATAGGTGCAAGAAGCTAGTGATGTTTTATGCAATCAGATAGCTTGTGGGACAAGTAAAGATGATAAGAATCATTGGAAAAAAATTAACATCCATTTTTTGTAAAACCTTGCACACACAACTTCAAAATCAATCTTTCATGTCTAGCGTTAGAATCAAAGTCGATACAATATTGAGGAACAGCCGATATGTATATTTTCTCAGATATTATGGATTAAATTACAGATACATTCATACGTTTCAAAATTAACATGCACACAAATACACAGTGAATGCTCCTAGTACCTAGGTAACTTGCAAAAGCATCAACAAACTCCAAACATGAAAACATTAAAAAAAAAATTAGTAAACCTAGGTATCCCCTGTGCAGAGATTACTCAATCGAGGTAAATGAAATTCATTTAAGGGATTGAGCTCTCCGAACATAAGTTTTACCAAAGCATTAAGAATTTAATCTATAATGATGAAGTTAAAAATAAATGCTAAAATGTTCGCATATAATACTGTAAATGACAATGTTGCTAATTAAATTGCCATGCATAGTGTTTCAATCAAGTGGCATATGATATCATATATTAGATTCCCTGTCAACATTTGTTCCCTCACCGCCCTCAGTTAAACTCGTTTTCATATGAAAGTTAGACTCCTTATGATGCCTCGATCTCACTATTTAACTTCCTTTCTGCCACTCCATTCTCAGGCATCTAATGCAGCCACTGTATCTCTTCAACTGTTACCTTTATTTTTTACAATTTGTTTGTAGTGCCACCAAAAATGGAGTTATCATTGTATCAACTAGGAAAAATGGCGATTGTTCTTAGTTGTGTACAGCTCTCTCTCTCTCTTGATCTCTCTCTCTCTCGCTCTCTTGATCTCCCCTTTGATTTTTCATTTTGCTATTTACTTTTAAACCAAATTATAAATCCAGTAAGGAACTGTTTGGAAGTTACAATTGCATGAAAGTGGAATGATAAAAATCGAAAAATAATTGTATTGGTAAGGGAAAATTTACTTTTGAAATTCCCTGATATAGATAAAAGAGTGTAGATAGCTATTATAATCACAAAACCCTTTTGAGAAAGCCCTCCAGTTAGTTAAAGAAGTCGTTTGCACTTTGCACACCTTTACTAGCTCATAGCAGAAGACTGTTTTGCAATATAATATTAGCTCAAGCAACATTACGTAAATTCTTAACCAAAGATTGGATATATGAAGATAAAACAAGATACCTATGGCCCTGGACATGGCAAGAACACCAAACACCCTAGCTCCATTCCAGTTTATGACTCTTCCTCCTTCTCCTTCAATTCTCAAGAGTTCATCTTCTCTGTCAGGCTGTACAGGCAAGGACAATGGTATCTCAAAACCAACCCACTGAAGAGAAAGATATAATGTTTGAATATATGGTTGCATAATGGAGATGACCTCCTAATAATTTATTTTTCTTTTCTTATGGTCCTTTTCTCGTGGGTTACAAGTAATTCAGAACTTCAAAAGCAGTATGAGTGAAATGTTTTATCTTTTCATATTACTTATATTATTATAGAGAATAGACTCATCATCTCCTAAATACATATACATGACTTCTAAATTTAAGTCCACAACCACAACTGCAGCTTCTGCAACTGTATCACAACTGCGTTGGTGTGTCGTATTTTGCTGCAATATTAAGATTGGCAGCATAACCGCAATTTGAAATGCCAAAACTAAAGAATGCACAAAACAACAAATAAGATAAATGGGTTATGACTAGACCTTCTGATCCACGGTCAATGGGACTGTTTGAGTCCTGCGGCAAAGAACCACCCTTGAGTCACCACAGTTGGATGTAATAATCTGGCAACCAGATAGAACAACCACAGAGGCAGTAGATCCAACCATTTCTGGGGCAACTTCGTCTGATACAATTTCACTGTCAGTCCTCTCAAATCCATTAGCAAATACGGCCTCCCACCTTTTCTGCCATTCAGCACCACTTGCTATTTCTCGCTCCCACTCCTCTGCTATAACATTGTGCATTCGCTTTGCACAAAATTTAGCAACCTAGGATTAAATTAACCACAAAAGTTAGAAGAATACACTCCTCATGATGATGCTTTCTGAATTTGGACATTTTATGCTATAAAGGCCATGTTGAACAAATGCATTCGACTAGAATCAAAACTTAATAAGTAGTTATATACTATATTTCAGAGCTCACTTTCCCTTCTTCATCAAGCTTTGATCTATCATAATTCTGAAATAAACAGTTGTGGTAAAGGAATTACTCAAAAAAAAAATCTAATGTCCCTGAAGAAATACTCAATTTAATATGTAAAATAACAAGTGTCATGTGGGTGGAAAAAAGAAAAAATGGACGTGTAACATTAAATCTAAATGGTGTGTTAATCAATGAGAGAATTCAGATAACCAAGTATTTAAAGCTAGAGAAATGATATTTTACACAATTTTAACATCAAGGGTTATGCTAACAAGTCATGATTAACTGTCTATAGCGGGTGGTTAAAGTGATGCGGTACCTTGTTGTATTCGTTAACCATCTACTTAACATAATTACTCACATATTTAAAATGTGTATTTAAATTATTGTCAAATTTTAATATCAAGTTTGTGTGTGAAAATAATGTAACTCTTAAGATCCTCATAACCCCTGCACCCTCTAATTTCCTCATGTGGTAACATCATGCGATATGTTCTTGGAAAATTTTAGAAATGTAGGTAATCAGTGTCGTTGAAAAGATAGGTGTTAGTTAGGAAATTGACATTTTCATTTTTTTTAATTAAAAAAATATAGTAAAATTTCACTTCTATTGTAAAAATGTGTTGAATTACAGTAAAAATTATTGATATGTCCATTGAAAAGCTACAATGTCACTTAATTAATCTGAATTTTTTTGGGTGGACTAATACATCTTTTGATTTGAAACGAAGGGAATTACAATATTATATTTCTAATAAAAAAACTATTTTTTTTATTTCTGAATACTGTATTTTAACTACTGATATTCAAAATTATGCACACATGTTAATAAATATTTGATCTTTTTATATTTGGCTGTTGTGTGAACATTATTATTACATTTAAAATAAAATATAGTCATTCAATCATCTGTCATAATTTCTAAAAAAAACTTGTTTTTTAAAATCTTTAAAAAATTATATTATTGTATATCAAAATCATTATTTTTTATAATCAGTAACAAATAGACCATCAATCCAGTAAATAAAATGAGAAGTTGATGGTTCATGGCCTATATTTTTCATAATCGTATACATAAATGAGAAATATTTATATAGTCACAACCAAAAATAAAAATTATTTAGATACAAACTCTTCGAAGGATATCATTTCATTATTTCAAAAATGTATATTAATTGATCATTTTCACTTTCTTATTTCTCATTTATGTATGTGTACCTAAATGAATTTTATTTAAGCTTATAACCAAACAAATATATCTCTATAACAAGTGAATCACCACTATTCATAAAAATTGAACAGTTTCTATTATAAATTTCCATATCATTTTGAATTTGACTATAAAATACTCCAAAAAAAGTTTAATTTAGTTAAGTCTCGACAACTAATCGAGATCATGAAAATGTTTAAGTTTTAAAAATCAGTTAAAAAATACTTACACATTACATACCAATAGTAGAATTGTCACTTTAAGAGTGACTTATAATACTAGATTTTGTGGGATCCTAATCACATCCTTATTAGCTTTTTTTTTAAGGATATATATCCTTGGTACAGCTTGACCAACTTAAATTTTGACTAAATACATGACTTTTTTTTATGATGACTAAATACAATCTTCAAGATTAGTACAGCACAAATAAAATATGATGATTGTACAAAAGCAATTATCTTTTTCACCATTAATCATTTTGAACAAAAGAAATAATGAAAAACAAAATATAGTTTTTGGAGAAACAAAAGTGAAAATATATAGAAATAATAAAAGAAATTATACATGGATAACTTTTTCTTTGAAATAAATTGTTTTGAATAACTTTTAAAAGAATTCACTTTCATATTCTTTTTTGAAAGAAATTCATCCTTGTGTTCATATTGTGTTTTTATCTCTTTTCTCTCTTTTTCAAGAGAAAAGGATATGGTTATTTTAAAAGTTATTTAAAAGTGGTTATATAAATATCATTTCTTTAAATATAATATTGACTTTTGTTTTTTCAGGGATAGATATAATATTGACTGTCATTCAAAAATATATATAATATTGACTAATGGAAATTATTTAAACCGTTGAAATTGAATAAACTTTCCCTAGAAAGGTCAGACTCAGCACAAGTACAACAATCATCCCTCAGCCTTGTATGATATGCCAAAAGTAGTGAAAAGGTACATAATGAAACGTAGGTCCCACTATCTAGTATCTACATAATGAAACATTGGTCCCACTTACCCACACATGTCATGATATGAACAACGTACCCTTTCTTTTGGAAAAAAGCTCATCCTTCCAGCCACGTATCTCAACTTTTTCCTCCAAACTCATTCTCCCCCAACAAACAGGACCACACCCACCCAAACATTATTATATTCATATAATAATAATAATCACTAGCACATTCAATCATTTTTCAACAAAAAATAATTAAATTTTATATTTTAAATATGTTTGTCTTGAAAGAGTTTGTGTACCATTGGATACTAATGTCATATAACATAGGTCAATAAAGATGTGTCATTTAGCATTTTATATGTATATCTTTTCTCTTTCATCTTTAAACATTCTTACATGACACACATTCATTGTGCAAAGTTATATAATATCTCAATGGTACACAAGTGGTGTCCACATCAATGATCAAAGTCTTTTATCAAAATATACTTTATATAAACCGATCCTTGTATTCGATCAATCTCATTTAATTGAATAAAATTTGATGCAAAACTTTGGTATTATCGTTATTTCAACAAAAAAATTACAATATTAACATTAATAAACAATATGTCATTACTCCTTCCAAAGAAAAAGCTGAATGGCCTGTGAAGGAAACAAGTTGAGATGTGGGTAATTCTAACAAATCTCAGTGACTATTCCTTCCTAATTCGTACAAGTACTGCTGGTCGTATCTGTTCTAAAAGAGAAAGGCCCACAGCAATAGTATTATACACAGTCGTATCTACAAACGTGTCACCACTGAGCGAAACGGACCATTAATTTATCTCTTCTTTTTGTGGACCACTCTACCTATAACACGTGGCCTTCCTCAGAAACATACTCACCAACTACATTCCCGTTTCAGTTAAACTACCATCACAATTCCGATTCTCCATTTTCATGTTTATTTTCAGAAATAATATCAATAAATATCCAGATTAATTCAACACCAGACAAACAAATAAACAAATCATATAACCCAAACAGGTAAATATATGCAGCAGTTATTATTATATTATAAACGCATAACGCCACGCTAAAATCGAAACTGTTGTTGTTTTTCGAAATAGTAATAATTAAATAAATGGAAAAGGGTGTGTACCTGAGAGCCACCGTGGCCGTCGTAAACCCCGAAGAAATGAATAGGACTGATCTCGCCGGAGGATCTAGAACCGGGAGCAGTACAACCGCCGACGTGATCGCAAGTGCGTGACATGAATCCCGGAATAACAGCGACGGCGTCTTCCATCTCTTTCCGTCTTCCAATCACCGAAGTATGTCCCCAACTCACTCCCTTGTTACTCATTCCTACGCATTTCTCCCTCACCACGGCCGTCACCACAACCTCCTCCGGCGCGGCAGGTTCGTTTTTGTCAGCTTCATTGGACACAGCGACCAACGGAGGTGCAAGAATCACTCGGTTCACCGTGAAAGTTGAAATTTCGCCTGAACCACTACTGATAGAGGAAATGTCGCCGGAACTGTTGAAGTTACGGAAATCGTCAGTGCTGAAAACGGAGGAAATGCCTGAAGCGGAGCTAGTTGAAGTCTGATCAGAGTCGACTCGTTCGAGTTTCGAATCTGAATCGTCCAAATGTTCCATAACGGAGCAGTGATTGAGAGAGAAAGAGAGGGAATAAGAAGAGACGATAAAAGGAGAAGAAGGGGCAGGTAAGAGATCGACACGTGTGAGGAAAATTGTTGCGAGTTTTTTTGATGGCAAACGCATCCATTGTGAATTTGTGATTGATTTGTTGAGTAGGGAATAGAAACGAAGCAGATATTATCTGTAGTCGCATTCACCTGCCTTATGGTACGACTCCACCTTTCCACACGCATCACTTGGTATCACTTCCACGTTTTTGAGGATCTGCTTCGCACATGCTTTGATCTGTGAATTTTAAAAGCCAAGGTTTGCTTATGATTGGACCGTCCCCACAGTGCGACATCGGATTATGCTGTAGTTAATAATTTCTCTGCTATGACGTGGGAGGATTTCATGTATATGTACGTAAGCAAAGGTACTCTGTTTCTCATTACTAGAAGGCCATGTGGCACTTGTATTATTTTGGGGACCCACATGTTTGGTAAAATTTGACGTGGGAATTAGTTGAATTTAACGAGAAAATGATAACTTTTTTTTTTATCAACTTTTCTTTTTTGAAAAGCAGACCCAAGTTAACGAATCAAATATATAAATAATGTATTTTAATGCGTGTATTTTATTTAATCTTTAACTTTTTAATAAATTTAATGCACAAAGTTTTATAGAATATTTCTTCTTTTAGAGTTCTTAACATGTGTTTTAAGGGTATAAGTTAACACTACCTTTATTTTTTTTTTTGGTAAACTTAGTTACTTTGTTTAATTTCATGCTCAAGTTAGTAAAAGAGCAAACTGAGAGGTTTATTATTCGGAGATAATGTACATTTTCTATTGTCCTTAAGGGAGGAGTTCATGTGACCGAGAATGAGCTATTAAAGAGTAATCGAGGAATTGCCATGGATGTTACATTTGATGCAATGATTTGTTAATAGTTAAGAGGCATTTTGATCAGTTGAGACGTCACAGTTGTAAAAGTCTAAGCTCGGGTAATTGATTCAAGAAAAAAAATGTTATGGAAATGAGTTGTAAGGTTGTGGGGGTTGGGTCTTGGTTCAATGTGCAACACTACGTCAACATTCATTTAAGTTTGATCCATTGTAATGTTTGATTTTTCTGATTTTTTTAAGTTAAACTCTAATTTTACATAAATTTTAATGTTTGATTCTTTCAAGTGATCTTGTTTAATTTCATGCTCAAGTTAGTAAAAGAGCAAAGTGAGAGGATAATTATTTGACGAGAACGTACATTTTCTATTGTCATGAAGGGAGGAGTTCATGCGATCGAGGATGAGTTAGAAAGAGTAATTGAGGGAATGTCGTGGACAACACATTCAATGCAACAATTTGTTAATTGTTGAGAGGCATTTCAATCAGTTGAGACATCATGAATCGCAAAAGTCCTAACTCGGACAATTGATTTAAGAAAAAAAAATTATAAAAATGGGCTCTAAGGCCGTGTGAATTGGATTTTGGGTCAATCCGCAACACTACATCAATATTCACTTGAGTTTGATCCATTGTTATGTTTGATTTTTTTAAAATCAAACTTTAATTTTACAAATCGTTTGCATCATTGGCAACCATTTGATGAAAGCATGATGAAAAAGAATCCTAAGAATCTTAAGAAAGATGATGAAAAAGATAGCACGTGTCGTTTTTTAACAGCACTGTAAAATTGAATATCCAGCAAATAATTTAGAAAATGAGCCAGCATAATTTTTGTCAATTTTTCTTATCTAACAAGTCAAATGAAGTACGAGGAAAGAAAGCGAAATTTTGATAGCAGTTGACCGTGACAATTGCAAGGTGTGCACTCTTTGATGGAAATTTTATCCATAGTGGTAAGTGGTAACCAAAATACAGACAACACGTAGAGATTTCTTCGAGAGAATAGAGAGATCAAACGGACCAAATTGAACAAGGGTGGTTATTCAAGATAGAGGTTGTTACACGGCACGAACTAACCAAAAGGAGGAAGCATGATAATAGAATATAAGTCACAAGGCTAAATTATTTGACATGTGAGGTGCTGAATTTTCTTGTTGCCACGAATGTACATAGCCTTTTATAGTATTTTTATTTGAAAAATATATTGCAGCAATAAGATATCTTTCAACAAAAAAAAGAGCAGTCGGTATTAAATTATACTAACAATGAAATAATGTATTCGTCAATATAGAAGACCTTTGTATTATGGGAACACCTTAATATATATGCATCCTTTGTCTATAGGACAGGTTGACGATATCGGATTTAGGTTGGATTCCAATTCCAGCGTGGTTGAGACCGAGAGAGAAAAGTGTTTTAAGGAGGAAGATGTCTTTTTACTTGTGGGCTTTTGTACAAGTGTTAAACTCTGCGTTACTTAACTTAATTAGCGTAATGTTAGTTAACTCACGCTACGTGTTGTCTTAAATAAGATTGAACACCTCATTTTTTCATTTCTCATTTAAAATTTCAAAAAATCTTCAACATCTCTCTCAAATCACCAAATTCAAATCTCATTCAAGTTCAAATCAAATAACACTCCAATAACAAGTAAGTTTTCATAATCAAACACCGTTAACCTTTTATGTTTATATGTTAGATTTTCTCTCTTAAATTAAAAAAAAAATAGATTTAGTGTTTGTTTAAATTTGGGTTTTTTTGGCAAGAAATCATATAATGTTTACATGAAAATGACCTGTGTTGCTTAAATGTTTAGATGTTTGCATGTTTATGTTGTAGATTTTGAGTTTTAGATGATTTCTTAGATTTAGGGTTTGTTTAAATTTTGATTTTATTTGCAAGAAATGATACAATGTTACATGTAAATGACTTATGTTGCTTAATTATGGTAAGATGTTTGCATGTTAATATTGTAGTTATGAGTTTTAGGGTTTATTTATAATTTGCACTCCAAGTGTTTGATGAAATGTTTGAATGAGTTTTTCATTGATTGTTTTTAATTTCTTATTGTGTAGATTTGAAACAATGGTCGGATGGATCGACGTTCGTGCATAATTCAACGGCGGAGAACCTCAGAGGTTGAACGTTCGGTGCCTTTGTATAACGCTAAGAGGTCTCAAGGATCAGCTTAATGAATTCAACCAAGGAGTCAACCCACGAGACACAAGGAAGGTGGAATACGTTCGGTATAAACGTCAAACGCTAGACGGTGGGAGAGTATCATTCACTTGGGTAGAATTGACGAACGACGAAAACGTGACAACCATGTTTTGGGAGCACATCATGTTCCAGTGGATCGATATGTGAGCAACGTTGGTGAGATTAACTGAAGATATCATCAAAAGTCTGATTCCGCCATAAGATCGTGATTAGGTGCCGGTCGTGATTAGGTAGAGAATGCACCTTCCAACTACAACAATTGTCTTACCCTGGATGGGGCAATTCAAACTTGTTAAACGGCAGGACTCCAGCATTCGCCCGGAAGTTCTTTTGTTCCATTCAAAAGGTTAAATTCTTGTTGGCTTCGTTTAAACGATGGTATTGAAGTGTCAAGGTCTATACCTCATTCCGTTGACACTTGGATACTATCTGTGCTCGTGATTTTCGGGTATCAAAATCATTGATCGGATTTGAACCTTTAATCATTGAACTCTCAACTTTTATTCGCGGGAAGGGAAAAAGTGAGTAAAAACCCTTATAGACCTTGGATTCGGAGGTTGGTTTCGATTGGGGAAGGTGTTAGGCACCCGAACCGACTATGGTATCCCATAGGAACCTTCTACCTATTCTCTAATCTTGCGCTAAATTAATTTTACTTATTAAAAAAAGTTTAAGAGTTAAAGTGAAAGAAGTGAGAAAGATGAAGCATGTTTTTGGTTATTTTTATTGATTTGGAAGGGTCAAAACCCTTTGCCTACTTACCCAAATAAATCGGGATCAAAATCAAGTAGTTCGGCTAAAGAACTTATTTGATGAGTTGAATTGATTTTAACATTTTTTTTTGAAAAGATTTTAAGAAGAGATGAGAGGCCTCAAGGCATGAGAAGAAAATACGATGAAGTTGGTTAATTTTAATTGCACAAAATCCATGTCTAATGTGGATATTAAATTAATTAACATTTGATTAAGGAAAATAAAAGAAAAGACACTTTGATTACATACCAAGGTTTACTTAAAAGAAATTTGAATTTGATTTTTTTGGATTTTTTGAAGAAAATATTTTTTCTAAACTAACGATGAAATCGCGTAACGGCGGAAAAATAAATAAGCATAAAGCGATAAATAAAGTGGAGTGTCGGTGCGCGTGTCAGTGCGTGTGCAGGTTACATATTACACACCCTAAGTATATTCCGGCGAGTGAAACTCGCTCCGGCGCGGTGGCCGGCCACCCTAGGGTGGTGGCGCCGCCGCCGGAAAAGACCAAACCCCTTATTTTTTTTAAAATTTTTTGCTCATTCACTTCCCCTTCCTATTCTAAACATGGATCCGGACCTAGTTTATGTCAAAACACAACAAACAATCCTAGATCTACAAAAGAAAAACAACCAAAAACATAAAAAGTCATGAAAAAAAAATACCTCTAGTTTTTTGTTCTTGTTGTTTTCGGTTTTTGAGTTGTTCCCTCTTCAACTTCTTTTCGTTTTCTTCTTTCTTTGTTTCGGTTTAGCTCTTCCTTTTCGGTTTGTTTTCCTTTGCGGTGCTTTTCGTTCACGTTTGGCTCGGTTTGTTGCGTTTTGGTTCGTCTTGTGTTTCGGCCTAGCCTTGCGTTTTTTCCTTTTTGTATTTCGGCCTAGCCTTGCTCACGTGTTCGTCTTTTTCGTGTTGTTCTTCTTTGTATTTCTCATTATTTTCATTTTTCGGATTTGGGTTTTGTTTGTGATTTGGTTTTTTGGTTCGGATTTGGATGTTTGTGATTCGGATTGGTGATGTTTAGATTTTGCGTTTTGTGTTGATGGCCGAAAAATGGTGTTATAGTTGTGGGTATGTTGATGAGTTGTGGATTTGGTTTATGAGTGTTTGATGTTTAGATGGTTTTTAGTTCAATAATGAACTTTGAATGTTGCTGGAAAATGATTATGTGTTCTTGAGTTTTTGTGGTTTTGATCCAAAATTTTGGAAAGAGAAAGTAATTTGGTGTTTTTTGATGATTTTTGACTGATCTGACTTGATTGTGACTTTTCTGACACTTGGGGGACCATTCTGACGCGTGAACAGTACTCTTATAGTACTGTTCACTGATACACTGACAATGACAAAAATACCCCTGCAGTTTCTTGGAGAAAAAGTTGGACAGGACCAATAACAAAGTGACAAGTGTACAATGACTTAAAATAAAATAAATAAATAAATAAAAACAGATAACTAAATAACAACAAATAAATAAAATGAAAAAAAGAAATAACTAAATAAAATAATTAAATAACAAAAACGAAAATTGAATAATAAAACTAAAAAATGTCCCGTCGGAACCAAAAAATGAGGTATTTTAAAATACCTCTCTGCCGAAATTTCGTCTGACACGACTGAGATACGCGGCTTTTTACGCTAATTAAAACAATAAATCAACGACGTGAATAAAATGAACTTTAAAACGCAAACGTTACGCTACACTAAAAATACGCACGAAACGCGAGTAAAAATTACGAAATTGATATGCGAGCGACATTAAAAATAAACGACGAACGAAAAATAAATGCGACCACAAATATGAATAAAAACAGATATTACGGGAATTAGCGCGCCAACGGACGACTGAAAAACGATCAACATACGAATAAAATAAAAAATAAATTGGTCAAAAATTAGGGTACGACACTATCATTTAAAACCAAGACCAACAAGAATTTAACCTTTTGAATTGAACAAAATGACTTGTGGACGAATGTTGGAGTCCTGCTGCTTTGCAAGTTTGAATTTGCCTCATTCAGAGGTAACGCAATTGTTGTAGTTGAAATGTGCAATTCCGAATGTAATGATATGCCATATTTAGGAACTTTTACATTATGATATCGAGTTCCTTCCTATAAGATTAGTATCACATAATGGACCTCATTCTTTATGTGATGACATATATAATTGCTTAGTGTCTTATAGCAGATGATTCGATGTGATAACATATATAGTTGATTCTTTATGTAATGTAATGTAACTTTTATTCGAATTTATTTAATATGCAACTTTATTCGAATTTATTTATTACAATTCTTCATTCGAATTCACGCTAAGTTTAATTAGTCTTTATTTGAATTTATTTATTCAACATGTAATAACAAAATAAATTATGCATAAAAAAAAATTCACACCATTGTTTGTTCACTTTATTCTAAATTATGTATTTGCTATATTCTAATTTATTTATACACTTAAAATAAATTTGAAATTAGAAAATAAATTCGATTTTATTCTAATTTATTTATTCATTAAATATAAAATTAGAAAATAAATTCGATTTTATTTATTCAATATTTATTTATTTATGCACTTCAAATAAATATTTATTCGAATTATTCATTAAATAATTGATGCATTTAACAAAATTCATTAAATACAAAATTAAAAAATAAAAGCAAATATAAAAAAAGCAACATCTTATTTTATTAATCAACTTCATACAATAACTGATACATTGTTACGAAGGGTAAAACTGTCAATTACCTTTACTGGGGTAACGATGAACATACGAAAGGGTAAAACTGTCAATTACCTTTACTGAGGTAATGACGAACATACGAAAGGGTAAAACTGTCAATTACCTTTACTGAGGTAATGACGAACATACGAAAGGGTAAAACTGTCAATTACCTTTACTGAGGTAATGACGAACATACGAAACTGAAATACTGGTGATGCGTTACTATTACTGATGCAACTTTGCTAAACAAAAACAGGGTACAAACGAATACTCTTCGTACGAAATATAGACTAAACCAGATACTGGGGAGAATTGAAAGGTGGGACCTGCCCCTTGAAAGAAACTTGATTGGTAAACAGACCGAAATGAACACATTGATGATGACAAATTTTACTGGATACACATGGAGTAAGACACACATGTAAAATGCATATGAATGATATCAGTATGCATGATATGTATGCATGAATGAATGACATGTATGAAAATTTATTGGTGAAACTGACGAGACAAAATTGGGCAGGTCGTAAGGATAGTGACCCGGTATTACAGTGCCAACACTTAGCATTCTTCAATGGGGATAATATCACTGGAGATGAATCAAACCACAATCGGGGTACCACCCGTTAACCAAACCAAAGCTGGGTAAGGAACACATAACACAAAAACTTGGCTGAGGTCGCCATTTCTGAGCTGAACGAAAATACCTTCTCAAAATCGTGCTTCACATAGTCATTGCTTTTTTTGTATCCTCTTTTTTTGAATCCCTAACTTTTGCCTGGACCGCCCTTTCGGGTTTTCAATCCACCGGGAATATATTCTTTTTTTGTATGTCCCTAATTTTTGCCTGGACCACCCTTTCGGGTTTTCGATCCACCAGGACGCTCATTTTTGGCTTAAGCCGCCCTTTCGGGTTTTCGACTTAGCGAGCTTTTTTTTTATTTTTTTGCAAGACTATGATCCCCTCTGTTGAATTCACCTGTGTTTGAATGGATGTTGACATATGTTTCCATGATATATGAACCTACAGATAATATGTTTGTCATTTTTTTGTTTTTTTCAAAAGAAAACATAAAAAGTAAAAGAATTTTCAAAGTTTTTACTTCAAGTATTGACATTAAAAATGGAAGAAGAAAGTTTGCATATAGAATAAACAAGAATTCCAAAAGAGTGCACCGGCTCAAATTAATGTAATAGGGTGGTAACCGGCCAAAGGCATGGCTCCACGGATTACAAAAGTTGGAAAATGGTAATTACATGGAGAGGTACATTGAACACAATAACCACTACATTCCCTAACAACTTTGAACCACTGTTTAGATGCTTTAGTATCGGAGGACTTCTGACAGCTAAAGTGCCCCAAATAGGTGATGCTTGATCTGATGCAGTTACTTTGTCATAGTCCTTAACTTTTGCATAGGCCGCCCTTTCGGGTTTTCGACCTATCAGGATAAACTCTTTTTTCAATTCTTTTTTTCTCTTTTTTTGTGTGTCTCTAATTTTTGCCTAAGCCGCCCTTTCGGGTTTTCGACTTACCGAGACGCTCTTTTTTGGTTTAGGCCGCCCTTTCGGGTTTTCGACCTACCGAGCTGTTCTTTTCATACATCTTTAGACAAAGTATTTCTTGACTGCATCAGAATTCACAGGACGAGGTAAATCTTCTCCATCCATAGTTGTAAGGATTAAAGCACCACCAGAGAACGCTCTCTTGACCACATAAGGACCTTCATAATTGGGAGACCACTTGCCCCTGGGGTCCGGTTGAAAAGACTTGATGCACTTGATCACAAGGTCTCCTTCTTTGAATTCACGGGGATGAACCTTTTTGTCAAACGCCTGTTTCATCCTTGACTGATATAGTTGTCTGTGACACAAAGCGGTCATGCGTTTCTCTTCAATCAAATTCAATTGATCATACCTACTCTGGCACCACTCAGCTTCAGTTAATTCAGCTTCCATCAAGACTCTCAAAGATGGGATTTCCACCTCCACAGGGAGAACTGCTTCCATACCATATACCAAAGAGAAAGGGGTTGCCCTTGTTGAAGTACGCACTGAGGTACGATACCCATGTAAAGCATAGGGTAACATCTCATGCCAATCTTTGTAGGTAACCACCATCTTTTGCACAATCTTCTTGATATTCTTATTTGCAGCCTCAACCGCACCATTCATCTGAGGTCTGTATGGAGAAGAGTTGTGATGTTCAATCTTGAAGTCATCGCACAATTCTTTCATCATGTTGTTGTTCAAATTTGTACCATTATCCGTGATGATCTTGTTAGGAATACCATAACAGCAGATGATGTTATTCTTGATGAACCGAACCACTACCTGTTTGGTCACATTGGCGAAAGATGCCGCTTCAACCCACTTGGTAAAGTAATCAATAGCCACTAGTATGAAACGATGTCCATTAGAAGCTTTTGGTTCAATCCGACCAATCATATCAATGCCCCACAAGGAGAAAGGCCACGGAGAAGAGATAACGTTGAGCATAGATGGTGGTACATGGCTTTTATCTGCATAAATCTGACATTTGTGGCATTTCTTAGCATGATTATAACAATCAGCTTGCATCGTTATCCAGTAATAACCTGCTCTCAATGCTTTCTTAGCCATTGCATGTCCACTGGAATGAGTGCCAAAGGGACCTTCATGTATCTCATGCATCAATAAATCTGCTTCACGTTCATCCACACACCTGAGCAACATTGCATCAAAGTTTCTTTTGTACAATACATCTTCATTCAGGAAGAAATTACCAGACAGTCTTCTTAAAGTCCTCTTGTCTTTGTGAGATGCCCCAAGCGGATACTCTTGAGTTTGAAGGAAAACTTTGATATCATGAAACCATGGCTTACCATCAGCAAGTACTTCAACTGCAAACACATAAGCGGGCCTTTCAAGGAACTGCACACTGATTAATGGCACATCGTTGTGACGATTTACTTTGATCATCGAAAACAAAGTAGCCAAAGCATCTGCCATCTGATTCTCATCACGGGGAATGTGACGCAACTCCACTTCGTTAAAGAAAGTTAACAACCGTCTTGCATAATCTCTGTAAGGAATCAAACCAGCATGGTGAGTTTCCCACTTCCCTTTGATCTGATTAATCACCAAAGCTGAATCTCCACATATATCAATATTCTTAATCCTCATATTGATTGCTTCTTCAATGCCCATGATGCAAGCTTCATATTCTGCCATATTGTTTGTACAGTCAAATCGTAGCCTTGCAGTAAAAGGGATGTGAGTACCCTCAGGTGTGACAAGGACTGCCCCGACTCCATTGCCATAAGCATTAACGGCCCCATCGAATATCAAACCCCATTTAGATTCAGGATCTGGACCTTCACAAAACAACGGTTCATCACAATCTTTCATCTTCAAATACATGACCTCTTCATCAGGGAAATCAAACTTAACAGGTTGATAATCTTCAACTGGTTGATGAGCCAAGTGATCTGCAAGGATACTCCCTTTGATCGCTTTCTGAGTATGGTATTCAATATCAAACTCGGCCAATAACATCTGCCAACGAGCAATTCTTTCTGATATTGAAGACTTCTCCAGGAGATACTTGATTGGATCCATTTTGGATATCAACCAAGTGGAATGATTGATCATATAGTGCCGGAGACGTTTGGTAGCCCAGGCTAAAGCACAACAAGTCTTCTCAAGTGCCGAGTATCGGGATTCACAATCTGTGAACTTCTTGCTTAAGTAATAGATTGCATGCTCCTTTCTACCAGTTTCATCTTGTTGTCTGAGTACACAACCCATGGAATCTTCTAACACAGTCAAGTACATGATCAACGGTCTTCCTTCAACTGGAGGGACAAGAATTGGAGGTTCTAACAAATACTCCTTGATACCGTCGAAGGCTTTCTGACAATCTTCCGTCCAAACGATCCTTTGATCTTTGCGGAGTAGCTTGAATATCGGCCCACAAGTAGCAGTCATATTAGAGATAAACCTGGAGATATAATTCAGTCTTCCGAGAAAAACTCTGACTTGTTTCTCTGTTTTTGGAACGGGCATATCCCGGATGGCTCTGACTTTGTCGGGATCTACTTCAATGCCTTTCTGATTAACAACGAAGCCCAAAAGTTTCCCTGATCGGACACCGAAAGTACATTTATTAGGATTCAAACGGAGCTTGTACTTTCTCAACCGCTGGAACATCTTCAACAGATACTCAACATGTTCTTCTTCAGTACCAGACTTGACAATCATATCATCCACATAAACTTCTATCTCTTTGTGCATCATATCATGGAATATCTTGGTCATACCCCTCTGATAAGTGGCACCAGCATTTATCAAACCAAATGGCATTACTACATAGCAGAAAGCGCCCCACGGCGTGATGAAAGACGTCTTTTCTCTATCTTCAGGAGCCATCTTGATCTGATTGTAACCAGAGAACCCGTCCATGAAAGAGAAAACTTTGCATTGAGCAGTACTATCAACCAATACATCAATATGAGGTAGAGGGAAATCATCCTTCGGACTTGCCTTGTCAGATCTCGGTAATCAACACACATTCGGACCTTACCATCTTTCTTCGGAACAGGCACAATGTTGGCCAACCACTGAGGATACTCGAATGTAACTAGAAAGCCTGCATCAATCAGCTTCCGTACTTCTTCTTTGATCTTGAGGGCCATATCAGGATGTGACCTTCTGAGCTTCTGTTTGACTGGAGGACACTCAGATTTCAAAGGCAAGCGATGTTCTACAAACTCATGATCTAATCCTGGCATGTCTTTGTATGACCAAGCAAAAATGTCAGCGTACTCCCTGAGAAGTTCAATTACCTTTTCTTTGACGATAATCTCCAACGACGCTCCAATCTTAATCTCTTTTCTATCCTCCTCAGTACCCAGATTGATCAACTCTAACTCTTCCTCATGAGGCTGAATGATCTTTTTCTCTTGCTCTAACATCCATCTGATCTCATCAGGAATCTCATCATCCTCCTCTATCATAGCCTCGTAAACAGGGGATTCAAAGTTGGGCAGAAGCAAAGGGTCACTGTGTTCAACGGGCTTATGTATGTTCAGTCTGCACATGATTTATGATTGACTTTAGTAAATGAGTAAATGCAGACTTTTGAATTTGATTGATTTTTAAAAGAAAAAGAGAATGATTTTTTTTTGGGATTTTTCTATCACCATTTTTCCAGAAAAAGCAGTAAATAAAAAAATAAAAATAAAACAGTCATGATAGAAACGACGTTTTTTCATTAATAACGACAATACTTGAAGATAAAACCAAAAGCCCTACAAGATTTCATTTTCGTCTGGGGCAGGACGAAAAGAGTTTTCTTAAAAAAACGAAAAAAGTAGACAAACATATTACTCAGACAAATGCATCACGGAAGGAATATCCACAGCGATCCAATTACAGCAGGCTCCTCCGGGTGTCACAAAGACAGGTGCAACCTCTTCCGACTGATCTTCAAGGATAGCATTGGTTTTCGATGGAGCATGAATAAACCTAGCACTATGGAAGATGCCCTCAACTGGCCTGAAAATTGCACTCGATTGACTGGTAGAGAAACCGAGACCTTTTCTCCGCTTGTTCTCAGGCAGCTGTACCAACTGACCCCAGCTTCCTGCTTTACCAACTTGTACAAGCTTTCGGGCGTCCTTCAAAGAGGCCATACAAGTCTCACCCTTCTTAGCAGCTCCTTCTTCCGCAGAGAACCCCTGAAAAGAAGTTCCTTCCACATCATCAGCACCAATATAGGAGAAAGCAGACAAATGACTAACCAACAAGGCTGATTCACCAATTACCGTTATTAGCTTTCCACAACTTACAAACTTTAGCCTCTGATGAAGAGTGGAGGTCACTGCTCCAGCCTCATGGATCCACGGTCTTCAAAGTAAGCAACTGTATGAAGCTTGAATGTCCATGACTTGGAATGTAACCTTGAAGGTATGAGGGCCCACCGTGATAGGAAAGTCTATGTCCCCAATTACCGACTTCCTAGATCCATCAAATGCTTTTACCATTACTGCACTTGGCCTCAACTGGGCGCCACGGTATGCCAACCTTTCCAAAGTAGTCTTTGCCATCACATTGAGGGCGGAACCGGTGTCTATCAACACATTCGACATCGAGTCTGATTTGCAAAGGACAGAAATGTGCAAAGCCCAGTTGTGGTTTCTTCCCTCCGCCGGGAGGTCTTCATCACTAAAGCTCAGGTTATTACACGCAGTTACATCCCAACTATGCTCCCGAATTGCCCCAGGGTAACATCGGGATCCACATATGCTTGAGCCAAAATCTTCATCAGAGTGTCCCTATGAGCTCCAGAGTTCATTAGTAAAGACATTATGGAAATTTTGGACGGGGTTTGCAACAGCTGATCGATTATCTTATATTCACTCTTTTTGATCAGCTTTAAGATCTCATCACTATCTTCCTGAATGATCCCCTCAGGTTGGCTGGCATCTTTACCTTTATCCAGATTTTGCACTGGCACATTCGGAGCAATATTCTCGTTGCGCACAACAGTGGGGAGAATACGCCCACTTCTCATTACTTTGCCCACACCTGCTATATTTATGACAGCATCTGCAGAGTGCAGAGGGATCTCTTTACCATTCTCCACAATAGTTGCCTCAAACCTGTAGGGTATGGCCTTCTGAGAAGTATAGGGAACAGGTCCTGGCAAGCGGATCACTAGAGGAGTTACGTCTGACTTCACACTATCACGGGCTATCTCAAGATTCTTAAACACCGGGGTAATAACACAAACATTCATGGTTTCCTTCTTGACAATTAACTCTCTTCTGTCAATCAGTCCTTGTATATCCTCCTGGACTTTCTCACACCCTCGGGGATCCACAGAACACACCTCACAAGCATCGTGATCATGGTTAAACATGTAGGCTTCGCACATCCTGGCGTGAATCGGGACCAAAGGAGTTCTGACATCTTGAGCCCTGAGAATTAGACTCAAATCTTGATCCTCTTGAATCATATTAACAGCCGGTCCATGAGGTGGCAAAGGATTATTCTGAGCATTGGAATTGGAGTCCTCGAAGGACAACTCTTTGCTTTGAATCAACCTCTGAACTTCTTCTTTGAGCGGGTAGCAGTGCTCAACATCATGCCCAGGTGCCCCTTGGTGAAAGGCACAGGTAAGGTCAGCACGGTGCCATGGAGGTAACGGGTTCTGTAGGCGGGGAGGCTGCCTAGTCTGCACAAGATTCCTTGCTAATAAAGAGGGTAGCAAGTCTGCATACAACATGGGTATGGGGAGAAACTCTTTTCTGGGAAGGCGATTTGGCTGTTGTGGGGCTCGATTACGAGGTTGTTGTTGTTGAGGTGGTGGTGGGTAGTATGGTTGTTGGTAGAAAGGTTGCGGATACGGTTGTTGGTATAGCGGTGGGTAGAATGGTGGAGGCCTTTGGGGTGTTTGTGGGTGGTAATGTTGATTTTGTGGAGCTGGAAAAGGTGGTGGAATATTGGCAATGAAGGGGTAGCTTGGATATATTGGCTGGAATCCACCCTGGGCTACCATACTGACTTCCTGAGCACTCTTCTTTGGATAACTGTTTCCAAATTTCTTGGATCCATTAGACGACCCACCTGACGAAGCACTTGACACACTACCTTATTTGGCCAAAATTCCTTTGCGGACCAAATCTTCAATGCGAACCCCCGCGTCAACCATCTCAGTAAATTTCTGCGACGCGCAGCCAATCATTTTCTCCGAGTAGTAGGGACTCAAAGTTTCAAAGAACAAATCAGTCATTTCTCTCTCCTCCAGAGCTGGGCGAATTTGGGCCGATTTTTGAATAAAGCGGAGAGCATACTCCTTGAAAGACTCTTTATCCTTTTGAGTCATAGCTTGCAGTTCCCTTCGGGTGGGCCCAGGTGTATGTTATACCGGTATTGCTGTATGAAAGCCCTGGCCAGTTCTTCGAAGGTGGTGATGCCCTTCAGATTCATGTACCATATTTGTGCGGGACCAGTCAAACTGTCTTGGAAACAATGAATGAGCAAAGGTTCATTGTCTTTGTAGGCTGTCATCTTCCTTACATACATAACCAGATGACTCTGTGGGCAAGTATTCCCTTCATACTTGACGAAATCCGGAGTCTTGAACTTGGGAGGCAGTATCACATTTGGGACCAAACAAAGATCGTGCACATTCTGACCATAGATGTCTTTACCATGAAGGGCCCTCAGTTCTTTCTGCACTACGTCGTACTTTTCTTCCAGACTTACCATTCTGTCATCTCCTACTACACTACCCGAATGATAGATTGGTCCTTCCTCTTGCTGGGCAGTATGCACAATGGGTGCCGTATGATTCATGACAACTTGAGGGAATAATTGTCCATGATGAAAAAGTGGCGTTGCCTGTTGTCCATAAGGAGTTGACATTTCTGGGCCAGCAAAGCGAACACCTTCATTAGCGGTGAGAGGCATACTCCAAGGATACTCTCTGGACATGTAGTTCTGAGGGTGATAAGCAAAACCAGGAGGACGAAGACCTTCATTGTACATATTTGATGCATCTCCAAAAGAAAAACCAGCCGGGGTGGGTTGTACAGTACCAGCGGCCGTAACAGTAAGGATCGGTTGTGTAGGACCAGTCTGGGCAGACGAAACAACCACAGGAGAATTATGTGCAGCAGACACAACAACAGGAATCGGCTGAGCATCAAGAACTGGTTGGACCAGGATAACATCAAGAACCTGTTGGGTAGCCGCCGCTTGTGCTTGATTGGCCATTATAGCTTCCATCATAACTGTTAACTTATCCATCCCTTCTCTGAGTGTAATAACCTGTTCTTTGAGATCCCTGTTCTCTTGTTCCATCAAATCCATCTTCTTTTTAACAATTGCCCGAGTGTTGTGGATGCGAGAAGGCTTGTACTGAATACGCCGGGCCACTTTCCTTGACTGAGGCAGAAAGGAGAGAATTATGAGACTCGGTTTTGACATTTTATGGATGTTGTATGATGCATGATATGCTAAATGCAAAAACAATGCAAATTTTTTTTTTAAAATCATCGAAGAACTTGTAAGGACAATTCTTGTAAACATAACAACCTTAAACATTCATTACAAAATAAAGACAAATACAAGATAATTCCCTTTTAAACAAACTGAGCCAAGGGATAGACTCCAAAGTACATAACAGAAAACTAGAAAAATACATAAAGGGAAACAAAAGTGAAAATCTCAAGCTCTTGAAGTAGACTACTCCTCCAAATCTGAATGCGGGCCAGCGAAGAAATCCATGCGTTTCTTCTTACTCTTGGGAACCTGTTCAAGTATAGCATCATTCACCCTGATACGCTCTTTCAGCTCAGCAATCTCTTGATCTTTCTTATGATTTTTCCAATTCTCTTCTTCTAAAAGACCCATGAGAGTGTCATTCTCACGCTTAGCTGCATGATATTTCTCTTTCCAATCAGCACTTTCACGCTCTAACTCAACCAAACGCGTCTGGTACTCCTCCATGGTCTTAGGAGGTAAAGACACTGGTATTGTTGGAATAGTTGCAGTTAAGGACCTTAGCAGGGGGTAAGGCATCCCTATCTGAGCAGCTCTATCAATGACTCAATCAATATAAGATTCATGAGTTACATTTGACTTATACTTCAACTGGCTCTTGTTTAATCTGATAATGGATCACCAAACTTGCACAAACTGCATTCTCTTATCATTAACATCCTCCTTGTACAAGAAAAACTCGCTGGATAAGAAGAGATAAGCAGGTCTCATCCTCATAGGGTACCCGAACTGGCGTCTGGCAAGAAGCGGGTTATAACTGATGCCCCCGTGTATACCAAGGAGAGGCACATTGGAGAACTCCCCACAATGGTCAATGATCACTCCAGTATCATAAGCCGAGTTGTACCACACTATATCATCTGGGGTGAGAGCCATGAGTTTCTCCGACCATGGAATGAATTCAGATTGAATTTTAGGGCGAGGTAAATGTGAGGTAAACCAGGTGTAGAGCAAGGCTGTACAACAAATGATAACTCCACGTCCTTTAGATGTACGGTCATGGATGGACAAGGAGGTATCAGCAAGCAAGGTAGGGACAAGATTCTGGGTAATGAAAATCTGGATAGCATTCATGTCGACGAAATTGTCAACGTTCGGGAAAAGCACAATACCATAGATAAGTAAAGCAAGGATGGCCTCAAAGGCATCGGCATTGGATCTCTCGGAGAAAGTAGTGGCTTTTTGGTAAAGGAAATTGAAGGGTAGGCATTGGAGACCTCCTTTAAGGGTAAGATTGGCTTTTATCTCGGAGATTTCAAGATGAAGAGCAGCCGCGATGGTTGAAAACTTGGGTGCGGGTTCAAGACCATGGAAAGGTACTTTGTCGAGTATGGGTAAACCGATCCAATAAGAGTACTCTTCTAGTGTGGGCATAAGCTGATAATCCGGGAAAGTAAAACAGTGGTAAAGTGGGTCATAGAACTGGACCAAGGTATGGAGAAGTCCTTCATCGACATCTGTCTTGAGAATACTAAGCAAATAATCATACCGCTCACGAAAGTGGTCCGGGCTAGTCAACCTCCTTGCTAGCTTCCTTAAATTCTCCAAATCCGGTTTCTTGAAATCACACTTCTTAGTCCTCTTCACAATTTTCTTCACAACACCCTCCATATCTAATATGTTTACAAAAAAAGAGATTACATAAAGTCCTTCGATGTTTTAATGGATGCAAAAAAAGTATCTATGTATGAATGCATGTATGCATGATTATGCTAAAGAACATAGAAAACATGGTGAGGTTGAGTACACAAAGTTGGAGCTGAGGGTAAACACGCCATTTGGTAAGGACTAAGGTTTCAGATGCACTTGTAACCAGGGTTCTAACACAGTTCCCAAATTAAAACCCCCTCCGAACTTTATTGGATTCCCGGGACGACACCCGGTCCAACAGCGTCCGTAGGAGAGTCTAGTTTGAGTGTGGCATCGCGTGACGACTAAGACCAAGACAACACTTGGTTAGCCACCGCACTACATCCTAATGGCCAAGATGGGTTAAAGGTAACTAAGGTCCTTAGCTTCGACGGAAACTTAAAAGCAATAATGTCTAAGCGCGACAACACACGCCGACGTATATCACTTCAAGATCCTCCGCTAAGTGTGGTTATATCACATGTTCCACCACACGAGAATACTCTCGGCATGTCACTATGATTCTACCACTCCTATCTTATATTTCACTCAAGCCCGGGTGTAGGACTTATCTCGCCACTCACGTAAAAAGGTAAACAAATAGGCACGTATTTACAAAGTGTAAGCAAATAATAAAGCGCAAGAGTAAAGAAAGATAAAATAGGCTTAACCCTCAAAAAGTTCCCCAGTGAAGTCGCCATTTCTGTGCTCGTGATTTTCGGGTATCAAAATCATTGATCGGATTTGAACCTTTAATCATTGAACTCTCAACTTTTATTCGCGGGAAGGGAAAAAGTGAGTAAAAACCCTTATAGACCTTGGATTCGGAGGTTGGTTTCGATTGGGGAAGGTGTTAGACACCCGAACCGACTATGGTATCCCATAGGAACCTTCTACCTATTCTCTAATCTTGCGCTAAATTAATTTTACTTATTAAAAAAAGTTTAAGAGTTAAAGTGAAAGAAGTGAGAAAGATGAAGCATGTTTTTGGTTATTTTTATTGATTTGGAAGGGTCAAAACCCTTTGCCTACTTACCCAAATAAATCGGGATCAAAATCAAGTAGTTCGGCTAAAGAACTTATTTGATGAGTTGAATTGATTTTAACATTTTTTTTGAAAAGATTTTAAGAAGAGATGAGAGGCCTCAAGGCATGAGAAGAAAATACGATGAAGTTGGTTAATTTTAATTGCACGAAATCCATGTCTAATGTGGATATTAAATTAATTAACATTTGATTAAGGAAAATAAAAGAAAAGACACTTGGATTACATACCAAGGTTTACTTAAAAGAAATTTGAATTTGATTTTTTTGGATTTTTTGAAGAAAATATTTTTTCTAAACTAACGATGAAATCGCGTAACGGCGGAAAAATAAATAAGCATAAAGCGATAAATAAAGTGGAGTGTCGGTGCGCGTGTCAGTGCGTGTGCCGGTTACATATTACATACCCTAAGTACATTCTATGGTCTCAAAAAAAGAAAAAATGCGTAAAAATAAATTACATAAATTCCTAATTACAAACTAAAAATAAAATAAATGACGAAAAACTAAATAAACATGCAATAATTACAATGAAATAAATGACAAGGAAAGAAAAATATGCATGAGATGGTGAATAATAAAAATACAAACACACAAAAAAAAAAAACAAAAAAAAAAACATAAACAAATAAACTAAGCAAATATAGAAGTATTTTTAAAATAAAGAAAAAATATTTTTAAATGTCTAATTAACACTATATGAAATAGAAATTTACTATTAAATAAACTACAAATGCATGAGGAGAAAATAAAAAAACTAATTAATAATGCATGGACCAATATTCAAATATCATGTGAAGGAAAATAAAAAAATGAATGCATGAAATTACATAAAAACAAGGTTACTACACAAAGAAAGAAAAAAAACAGTGCTGGCAGCAAAGGATGGGGGTGCATATAACAAGCAGAAGCAAAGAAAATGGGCTGGGCATGGGTACAAAACTGGGGCGGGTACTGGGTCAACCCATGGGTGACCCGCCCCAACTCATTTAAATGAGTATATAAAGGTTTTTCTCATGGTTTCATTCATTTTCAACCATTTCCCTCTCTCTAAAAATCCAAAACCTCTCCCCTCTCTCTAAGCCAACCGAAAAAACACCATGAAGGGGGTGGCTAGAGAAGATGAAGATTCATCTTCTCCGGCGAGTGAAACTCTCTAAGCCAAACCCCTTATTTTTTTTAAAATATTTTGCTCATTCACTTCCCCTTCCTATTCTAAACATGGATCCGGACCTAGTTTATGTCAAAACACAACAAACAATCCTAGATCTACAAAAGAAAAACAACCAAAAACATAAAAAGTCATGAAAAAAAAATACCTCTAGTTTTTTGTTCTTGTTGTTTTCGGTTTTTGAGCTGTTCCCTCTTCAACTTCTTTTCGTTTTCTTCTTTCTTTGTTTCGGTTTAGCTCTTCCTTTTCGGTTTGTTTTCCTTTGCGGTGCTTTTCGTTCACGTTTGGCTCGGTTTGTTGCGTTTTGGTTCGTCTTGTGTTTCGGCCTAGCCTTGCGTTTTTTCCTTTTTGTATTTCGGCCTAGCCTTGCTCACGTGTTCGTCTTTTTCGTGTTGTTCTTCTTTGTATTTCTCATTCTTTTCATTTTTCGGATTTGGGTTTTGTTTGTGATTTGGTCTTTTGGTTCGGATTTGGATGTTTGTGATTCGGATTGGTGATGTTTAGATTTTGCGTTTTGTGTTGATGGCCGAAAAATGGTGTTATAGTTGTGGGTATGTTGATGAGTTGTGGATTTGGTTTATGAGTGTTTGATGTTTAGATGGTTTTTAGTTCAATAATGAACTTTGAATGTTGCTGGAAAATGATTATGTGTTCTTGAGTTTTTGTGGTTTTGATCCAAAATTTTGGAAAGAGAAAGTAATTTGGTGTTTTTTGATGATTTTTGACTGATCTGACTTGATTGTGACTTTTCTGACACTTTGGGGACCATTCTGACGCGTGAACAGTACTCTTATAGTACTGTTCACTGATACACTGACAATGACAAAAATACCCCTGCAGTTTCTTGGAGAAAAAGTTGGACAGGACCAATAACAAAGTGACAAGTGTACAATGACTTAAAATAAAATAAATAAATAAATAAAAACAGATAACTAAATAACAACAAATAAATAAAATGAAAAAAAGAAATAACTAAATAAAATAATTAAATAACAAAAACGAAAATTGAATAATAAAACTAAAAAATGTCCCGTCGGAACCAAAAAATGAGGTATTTTAAAATACCTCTCTGCCGAAATTTCGTCTGACACGACTGAGATACGCGGCTTTTTACGCTAATTAAAACAATAAATCAACGACGTGAATAAAATGAACTTTAAAACGCAAACGTTACGCTACACTAAAAATACGCACGAAACGCGAGTAAAAATTACGAAATTGATATGCGAGCGACATTAAAAATAAACGACGAACGAAAAATAAATGCGACCACAAATATGAATAAAAACATATATTACGGGAATTAGCGCGCGAACGGACGACTGAAAAACGATCAACATACGAATAAAATAAAAAATAAATTGGTCAAAAATTAGGGTACGACACTATCATTTAAAACCAAGACCAACAAGAATTTAACCTTTTGAATTGAACAAAATGACTTGTGGACGAATGTTGGAGTCCTGCTGCTTTGCAAGTTTGAATTTGCCTCATTCAGAGGTAACGCAATTGTTGTAGTTGAAATGTGCAGTTCCGAATGTAATGTCATGTAATGATATGCCATATTTAGGAACTTTTACATTATGATATCGAGTTCCTTCCTATAAGATTAGTGTCACATAATGGACCTCATTCTTTATGTGATGACATATATAATTGCTTAGTGTCTTATAGCAGATGATTCGATGTGATAACATATATAGTTGATTCTTTATGTAATGTAATGTAACTTTTATTCGAATTTATTTAATATGCAACTTTATTCGAATTTATTTATTACAATTCTTCATTCGAATTCACGCTAAGTTTAATTAGTCTTTATTTGAATTTATTTATTCAACATGTAATAACAAAATAAATTATGCATAAAAAAAAATTCACACCATTGTTTGTTCACTTTATTCTAAATTATGTATTTGCTATATTCTAATTTATTTATACACTTAAAATAAATTTGAAATTAGAAAATAAATTCGATTTTATTCTAATTTATTTATTCATTAAATATAAAATTAGAAAATAAATTCGATTTTATTTATTCAATATTTATTTATTTATGCACTTCAAATAAATATTTATTCGAATTATTCATTAAATAATTGATGCATTTAACAAAATTCATTAAATACAAAATTAAAAAATAAAAGCAAATATAAAAAAAGCAACATCTTATTTTATTAATCAACTTCATACAATAACTGATACATTGTTACATTGATATATTTATTCGAATTCACTAAATAATATACTTATTTTATTTTTACCCTCTTTGGGATAAAAAGCAATCAGCCTTCATGGGGTAAAATAGTGAGCAACCTTCTTGGGGAAAATGCATCATCAACCCTTGGGTTAAATCTAAACATGGTTATTTTTATACCCCAAGAAGATTCTTTTTACCCACGGTAAAAAAAAATTGGGGTAAAAAGAAGCAAAGTTAATTTTACCCCAAAGGTTAATCACTTCCCCAAGTCGGCTACTCACTACTTTACCCTAAAGAAGGCTGGTCACTTTGCCCCCAAAAAGACTATTGAAAGAAGAAAAAAAAGAAGATAAATAGAGGGAAAGAGTGAGGAGGGAGAGAAAGTGAGATGGTGTGAGGAAATAGGGAAGTATGAAGGGGTATTTATAGGTGGAAATGGTAGTATAAGTTATAAAAAAAAACATAAACGTGGTAAAAAAAACGTGTAAATGGTGTAAAAAAATGTGTAGATTGAAGGTTGAAAACTGACCACCGTCCACAAAACAAGTGTTTTTGAGTACTGACCACTGTCCAACGTGCGTGAGTTAACTCTTGCACATGTCAGTGGTGTGTGACTTAAGTCACGCAGATATTATAAGGTGCGTGAGTTAAGTCATGCAGCGTGACTTAACTCACGCATGGGCATTTGTGGAAATCATACAGCGCGGGAGTGTTTTGTGCAGGGGGAGAGCAGTATTCCGCCAGTTTTTGTGGAGAATGGGCCAGACAATTTTTTTAGGCAAAATGATTATTAAATTAAATAAAAGTAACATATACAAAGATTAGAGTAATATTAGATCTGACTCAAGTACCACTTCAAAAGGGTACACATCAATAAAAAAACAGACTTGGTGGATTAACCCTAATTTATCCCAACAAAAGTTCACTAATCATCAACGCAACCCAGCGAACGTGTGTACGAGCGCGAAATCAAGTTACAAAAAATATGAGAAGTTGTCATACCTCGATTTTTGACCCAAGATCCCACCGACACGTGTTATTCGACCTTAATCAGTCTCTGACTTTTTAGTGAAAAATTCGGCAAAGAGGTATTTTAAAATACCTCATGTTTGGTTCCGAGCAGGGCATTCTTCTCTCTTTTTATTTTTTATTTCCATCTTTTATTTAATCCTTTTTAATTTTAATTTCAATTTTATTTTTTATTTATATTTATTTTTATCATTAATCATTTTCTTCATTTTAATTATTTTCATTTTTCATTATTTTTATTATTAAAATCTGATAAGTCCAAAATAAGTCCAAGTCCATATTGTTGTTCCATGCCTATCTGCAAGCAAAATGCTAGGCACGATAGTCTGTTATGCGCCTCCCATCCCAATCCAACCACAGTTTTTCTGCTCTTTTAACAAACCCTAGCACTATAAAAACAAAACCTGCATAACACAGTGAGGCGTGCGCACAAACGGGCCGAAAATTCACAACCAAAACCAACATCATCAACACATGCACAATCCACTTTTTCTACGATCCCTAGCACAAATTCACCATTTTAGTCATTAAACTGTCCAACACAAACGACATCGAACAGAATCACTAAACAAACTAAAAAACATGAAACCGGCAACCATAACCCATCACTCAAGAACATAGGAAACCGATCCAAACACGGTTCAAACACATAGACGCAATGAATCGTACCGCATCACAACAAGAATCAAATTAAACACAACAAACAGCAAGACAGAGCCGTTTCAAACCACAGATCGACGACAA
Source organism: Medicago arabica (assembly GCA_946800305.1). NCBI lineage: Eukaryota > Viridiplantae > Streptophyta > Magnoliopsida > Fabales > Fabaceae > Medicago > Medicago arabica. The sequence continues at coordinate 69,257,901 of OX326964.1, forward strand.
CAACAACATCGAAACCCACACAGTCGTCAAACATCAACGGGTCCCGTCACATAGTCGCACAAATCCAGCAATTACACAGTCAAATCTCATAAGATCCGAACCAAAGGTATATGTTTTTTTTCGTTTTAGATCTAAGTCTGTGAGAACCCTTGTTTATAAACAAAAAGAAAAAGAAATCAAAAAAGAAGCGATGAGGAAGAAGTAGATCAGAAAACAAACAAAAAGTAAAAAAAATAGGGTTCCGAAAAGTTGTTAGATATGAAGAACATGTTGAATGTTCTTGAGGAGAGAATAGAAAGTATTAGGAAAGAGAAAGAAGAAGAGAGAGAAACTCTCTGAAAAATGAATGAAAAAAAACTTACATCCTATATATATATTCCCTTGAACCGGTTCGGTTCTCCTGGTCCGACCCAGCTTAAGCCCACATGCTGCTGCATCTCTTAGGCCCAACTCAGCTTTTCATTCCTGCACCCCCCATTATATTGCCTGCACCCCCTTTTTAACATCTCATTTTTATTTCTATTTCTTCATGCATCTTAATTTCTCTTACATTTATTTATTTATTTCGTTTTGCATTTTATTATTCTTATGTTTATTAGATTAGGTTGCATATTTATCATCTATTTATTTATCGTATATCTGTTCAGTTTTTGCCATTTATTTTTACCGCATGGAATTAGAATGTGTGTTTAGGCTTTAATGTAATTCATTTGTTTATGGTATGGAACTTGGAAGGTAAACTAGGCCTTAATGTAAATAATTTATTTTCCTTGTCAGTTTATTTTCCGCAGACCTTAGAATGTATCTTAGGCTCAGTGTAAATCATGCATGTGTGCGTGTGTGGGTGTATGCTTCATTTTTATGCTCTATAGTTTAGGTTAAAGGCCTTTGTGGTGATCCAATGTCACCACAAAGTGCCTACGCTTTTATTTTTTTGCTCCGGTAGTTGTAGCTTTAATTTAATGCCAAACCACAAAATCACAGAAAACTCTTTTCACAATAAACATTGATCCAAGAATCAAGCGCACCGTTTATTTTATTCTTTCATAAATCAAAATTGCAATCGACATTAATCCTACTCTAAGTCATTTTCTTTTAACATAAAAAATACAAACATGCATTTTTCGCCATTCGACTTTTTGCTTTAAAATTTCTTTTTTCAAAATTAATAAAAATACAAAACCAATCAAACGAAATTTTTACCCCGAACTACAAGGTTTTGATCCCTCACGGGTATGTAGGCAAAGGACCTTGTCCTTTCAAATCAATAAAAAAAAGTAGATAATAGGCCTCTTTCTTTTCTTTTATCACTCTAATTCCATTTTTAAAGGGATGCTATATATCCCGATGAAATATATCCCGAAAGCTTCACGATTGGAAATTGCCTTGATTCCAAAAAAAAAAAAAAAAAATGCTCCCATACCAAACATGATGTCACCATCAATAAATGCATTTGTGTTTTAAACGGTCGGGACACTTTCTTGATTCAAGTTATCGGGATATACATGCAAGCAAGTTTATAGCACATAAATTAAATAAAACCAAGAGGTTCTCGTAGAATACTACAAACATAAATTGTGCTAATACCTTCCATTTATGTAACCAACCCCCGAACCCTTAATCTTCAAATATGGGGTAGTTTGAACTTTTTTCCCCTTTTCTTAAAAAATTAAATGTTCAGTCGTGAAATAAATTAGCGAGTCAAACGCTAATCAAATAGCCTTGATCTCCAAAAAATGACGCGACAAAAGTAAACAAAGCAACAGATATAAAGGCTCTTTCGAGCATTAAGTACCAAAGTGTAGGTAAACAAGACAGCTTGAAATTTGCAGATCTCAACAAATCTGAAAACATCAGAGAGTCGAAGTAGTCAATCCACCAACACAACAAATTTTAAGCATACGCGTAAGAAATCGTATCGAGGGATGAGTTCTCGATATGAGTACGCGTAAGAACTTCCTAAATTATTTTTATGAAGTGAATAGTTGATTTTGAAATTTTAAGTTGTTTCTGGGTGGAATTGATATCTCAGTAATTGGTTTTAACTTGAATATAAAATTTAGAGGTTTTGATTATTATTACTTTTTATACTCAAATTTATTGTTCAACTAATTTTTACTTGAACATGTTCTAAAAAAATTCATCTTACATTTAACTTAGTTTTAGTTGTAATTGATTTATTCGATATCATTTGTTTAACATCGAAACTAAACACATAATTAAAATAATTGTACCGTAAATTATCCCACTTGTTAACCAAAAAATATGTGAATTATAGCTTAGAAATATAAGAACTTGATAGGAAATAAGTAAGTATGCGTTTGGTTATGCGGTGGTGAGAATTGAGTTTGATAGAATTTAGTTTGAGAGAATTGATTTTGATTAAAAGTGAGTTGAATGTAATTGATTTATGTTTGGATACAATAACCTAAAATTGATTCTTATCAATTTATGTTGTTTGAGTAGTTTAAATTAAAATTGCTTTTGAAAGTATAATTACCAAAATGGGTTTTAATTGTATTTAAAACTATATTGATATTTTATTTTAAAAAATTATTTTAGATAGTTATTTAAATTTATTTTTGAGCAAATTATTATTTAAATTCATGTTTTGTTATCAATTAAAATTCTGTATAGATTATACGAACTTGTAAAATAAAATACATAATTTATTTTACCAATTAAAATAAAATACATAGCATGATTCAACGAGTAAAAAAATTATAGAAGAATGATTGCATATGAAAAATAGTTGGCCATGATACCTGGGAAGAAAAAAATGCTTGCGTAGGAAATGGAAAGGAAAATCAGGAGCATAGTTTACATATAAGAAACAAGGGCATAACAGACAAAAAGCGATATCATGTCAAATAATTGTTTAGCAAAAGAGTAGAATTGAGTTTGGTTCAACGCAAAAGCTTCAAAACTGAGCTTCAGACCAACTCACGTTTGGGCTCCATAATCAATTTACTTTTTTGAAAGCCAAACATAAATTTTATTATGAAATAGCCTTTCATTGCCGTAAACGTGAGTTTTGGTGCACTCACTGTGCAACCAAACAAGTACTAATACAACACTTTAATAAAAAAAAAAAAGTAATGCAACACCTTTTATAATGCATCTTATAAAATGAGACAGATGATTTATCTTAGAAACTCTTACGTTTGTGTGTATTGAATTAGAATTTTAAAGAACAATTTTTTGTTTAAAAAGTTATCGAGGGTTTTAAAAGGCTTTGTTGGATTTTGATGACTTTGATGATTTTAAAAAACTATCTAGATTTAGAATTTGGATTTCAATGGATTTAACTCGTAAGATTTGAAATGATTTTATGAATTTCAACAGATTTTATGAATTTTAAGGACTCGTTGAAAAAAATGATCATAACACACTTTCTTTTATTTTTACTTTATTTTTTTACGGGAGAGCTAGAGAGAGAGGGGAGAGAGAGTGAGGAGAGAGAGAGATAGAGAAGGGAGGAGAGAAAGAGAAGAGGGGGGAAGCGAGAGGAAGAGAGAGAGAGCGACAAGAGAGGAGAGAGATAATAAAATCTTAAAAGAAAAAACAATCTTAAGAAATGTTATGCTTTCATGCTTAAATTTTACTAGAAAACCCCACAAAATCCATCAAAATCTGATTTATTAAACAATCTTTCGAAATTTGAATGGATTTGAATACCACAAGACTTTTATTAAGTGATAAAGAATTTTAATTGAATACCATAATACTTTATTTAAATAATTTTTTTTTTGATTAAATACCACAAGTTTTGATTGAACCACCACCATTGTGCGCATCGCGCCTCAACGTTGTCAATTTCCTTGTAAAATTCATTTGAATTGTGGAAACGAAAGAAATTGCATAAGGTGGCACTGCCATACATGTCACGAGACATAGTATCCATTGATTATTGTAGTAATAACAACATGGATGCAATGGGGTGACAATATTTTTGACACTTCAAAACAAAACAAGGGTTCATCCCTATAGGTTTTTGTCTAAAAAAAGAGAGATTGGAGAGGAATTCAAAAGGCAATGTCATTAAAAAGATATAAGCAACAATTCTCAAGCCAAAGGCAATGCAACCTAACTCTCAAAACTATTTTTATTTTAAAAGGCCTGACTCTCAAAACTATAAATAAATTTGGAATTCACAATGTGCTTATTCTCTAACTAACTCTTTCATTTAAACATTAGCTATTGTTGACTTAATTTATGTTATAGGGTTCTACGTTCTTTAGTTCATGTAGGAGAATTGTCTTTAGTCTTATTAATTCATCTTGCACAGTTTTGCATCGACAGTTTCTACACCGTCGCTTAGGTCATTGATAACATGGAGGTGCGACAATGGTGGTGGTTTTTGTTTTCGGTGGAATGTGAAGAGAGATGTTCAGAAGACAAAATTTGCCTTGGAGGGAGAATGAGAGATACTTGATGGTTATTAATAAAGTGATTTTTGGGTTAGTTTCAATTTAGTCTCTTTGTCCACACCATTCAAAATATTTGTCACCTCATCAGTTAATAGAAGTTCTTAACGTCAGAGTCAGCTAAAAGAAGCTTTCAACGTTAGAGACTAAACTTATCACAAATATACACATTTAAAAACTATTTTATATTTAGTTTTGAGATAGAAACCTAACAAAGAGTTAGAGATAAAAAAAAAGAAGAAGTGAACATTCAAAAAAAAAACAGTGAACACCGAAAAGGAAGAGAAAGGGAGGGAGGGATAGATGAAAAATCAAATCAGCGAAAAAGAGTAACAATTCAAAAACTAAGAAATTCCCTCGCGAGTGGAGTTAGGTCTTGAAAATATACCTCCTTATAAAAAGGGGCATAGTCATTTCTCAAGTCATAAAAAAAAAAAAAATCGGAAGAAGAAAAGAGAGGAAAACGAAAACCTAACCAATCAATTACAAATCCAGTGAGTGACATTTTACCAACCCAAATGGCGAAGCAGCTACCTTGTGATGCCGATGGTGTTTGCATGGCGTGCAAAACGAAGCCTCTAGAAATTGAAACCCTTCATTGTCGAACATGCACAACTCCATGGCATGTTCCTTGTTTACCTCTGATTCCAACCTCAATTCTCGATTGGGAATGCTCCGATTGTTCTGAAACCGTCGCCGGCGATTCGGCAGCTCCGTCTGTCGCCGGAGATCTCGTCTCCGCCATTCGCGCCATCGAGAACGATGTTTCGCTTACCGATGAGGAAAAAGCGAAGAAACGACAAGAACTCCTTGGTGGGGCTTCTAATCCAACTGCTGAAACCAATAATAGACGCAGTAATGGCTTGCTTGATATCTTCGATGGCAGTCTTAACTGTTCCTTCTGCATGCAGCTGCCTGAGAGACCTGTTACTGTTAGTTTCTTTCATTTTCCCCTTTTAACATTTTACTTTAATTATTATTATTGTTATTATTATTATCGATTCTCTGGTGATTTTTAGTGACATTGTTTTCTAAGATCGTATCCATTGATAGAATAACCTAACTGATTTTCTTTTAGTTAGGTTATCCCAACGATTCCATCTTAACTGAAGAGTTTATTTTGGTTAGGTTTTCTGAACAATTCGATCTTAACTGAAACTTGTTAAAACTTATATTTGTTTTGTTAAAATGATTATTTTTTGAAATTGAAAATGAAGTTGATTTGTTGTTGGTTTCAGACACCATGTGGGCACAATTTTTGCCTGAAGTGTTTTGAGAAATGGATCAAGCTAGGAAAGCGAACTTGCTCGAATTGTAGGACTGCAATTCCAGCAAAGATGGCGAGTAATCCACGAATCAATGCGCAGTTGGCGATTGCGATTCGTATGGCAAAGTTAGCAAGATCGCAGGGTGGTGTTGGAGGAAGTAGTGTTCCAAAAGTTTATCACAGTGTTGACAATGATGAGCGCCCTGATACTGCTTATACAACTGAGAGAGCAAAGAAAACAGGAAAGGCTAATGCTTGCAGTGGGAAGATATTTGTGACCATTCCAAAAGATCATTTTGGACCGATTGTTGCTGAGAATGATCCAACAAGGAACCGTGGGGTTCTTGTTGGTGATACATGGGAGGATAGGATGGACTGTAGGCAATGGGGAGCTCATTTTCCTCATGTGGCTGGTATTGCTGGTCAGAGTACACACGGGGCTCAATCTGTTGCACTTTCAGGTGGTTATGTTGATGACGAGGACCACGGTGAGTGGTTCCTTTACACGGGAAGTGGTGGGAGAGATCTCAGCGGTAATAAACGTACAAACAAAAATCAGTCTTTTGATCAACAGTTTGAGAACATGAATGAGGCTCTCAGACTGAGTTGTCGAAAAGGTTATCCCGTTCGTGTTGTTAGGTCTGTTTTTATTGATTATGAATTCAATTCAATTGATTGATTCCTTATTTGTTTAATTTCAAATTCAATGTGATGCTCTGTCATGAATTTTGTTTATGGATTTGTTTATCTGGTTCAGGTCCCACAAGGAGAAACGTTCTGCTTATGCACCGGAAGCAGGAGTGAGATATGATGGGGTTTATAGAATTGAGAAATGCTGGCGCAAAATTGGAATACAAGTAAGTATCATTCTTGTTTCTAATTACCAATCTCTGCATTTATTCAACTAAGTACATTGAGTTATACCTAGTTGATTATCAATTGTTCAAAATTTGTTATTGACGGGGATCTTTCTGTGATAGGGTCATAAGGTTTGCAGGTATTTGTTTGTGAGGTGTGACAATGAGCCAGCTCCATGGACTAGGTTGGTTTTAGTTCCTCAATTTTTATTTTTACTTTGTATGCGTGTTTGTACTAATATACAAGTGGAAGTGTAGAACTTGATCACTTGAATTCATTTTGTTGCTCTACAGTGATTTATCCGGAGACCGTCCCCGTCCACTACCTACAATTAAGGAGTTTAAGGGGGCAATTGATATTACTGAAAGAAAGGGTGATCCTTCATGGGACTTTGATGTAAGTGGTGTTGTCTACTGATCTGCTTTTCTTGGATTTCTTGAAGTGTTTCTTTCACTTTTGTTTGTTACATTTCTTCATTGTTTTCTATACATTATTTTTGTACTCTGTAAGATATGATAATCACAATAGTCCAGTTAGATTTGGGGAAAATTATTTGCCAGGCAAATGTTATTCTTTTTTTCCAACTTTCCTGTTCTATAGGTTTTGTATCGATCTCAATATGTTCATTTGTCTAAATTTCAGGAGGAAAAGGGCTGCTGGTTGTGGAAGAAGCCTCCACCTCTAAGTAAGAAGCCGGTGAACATGGTGGATCCCGTAGATGGAAGTAAAATAAAAGTTGTTAGGCCAAAGACAAAAAAGGTGTCCTTCAAAATCAAGGATAGGCTATTGAAAGGTATATGGTCCTTGGTGATGAATATTAACCTCGTTTCCTTTTTTTCTTCTTCTTCAGATTATTATTATTTGAAGCTGTTGTTATAAACAAAATATATAGTAGCGGACTTGTTCAATTAATACAGTGTTGCCTCCGTGTCATTGTGTTTGCAGAGTTCGGTTGCAATATATGTCGCAAGGTGTTGGCTTCGCCTCTCACTACGCCTTGTGCTCACAACTTCTGCAAAGCTTGCCTGGAGGGTGCCTTTTCTGGCCAAAGTTATATTAGGAATAGGGCATCTCAAAGTGGTCGCGCTTTGCGGACACAAAAGAACATTATGAAATGCCCTACTTGTTCAACTGACATAGCTGATTATCTTCAGAATCCACAGGTACCACTTCACATTTTTTAAATAGATGGTTATGAAAAGAACTGCTTGATTTCACTTTGAAGTGAGTGTTACTAGCATTATTATTAGCTTTGGGATTGCATTGCTTATTTCTAACGTGATCAATAATTATATTGTTATCAGGACCTGTATTTCATCCAATCAAATAAGGGATTATTATCCTCCAAATTGAACCCTCACTGAATTCCTTTTAATTGTATTTCCTAATATAATTATTATTATTGTCCAAATCAAATATAATGAAAGGACTGGTATTCCTAATTTACCATGAAAATGTTCTTTTCGAAAATATGTAATTCACCATGGAATTTAGTGTTTACTATGATGTCTATGGATACTTAATATTGACAGTGTCTATGTATTTGATAATGTTTGAAGTTTTGTTGCAAATCACAAGGCTCTTAATATTATTGACACTGTTTATGTATCTGATAATGTTCAAAGTTTTGTTTCAAGTATTTAGTGAAGTAAGCTATTGACTTTTGTAATTGCAATATATTCTATATGAAGCTTTGTTTTGCTCTGCATAAAAAAGGTCTTACTTTGCTTATAGGTAAACAGGGAAATGATGGGTGTCATAGAATCACTCCAGCAACAGGCTGAACAGATGGAGGAGAGTTCTGAAGAATCAAGTGCAAAAAGTGATGAAAATCTCAAGCCGGATGAGGAGACAGAGGTTTCAAAGCCCTGTGATTCAAGTGAAAAAGTCTTGAAGGAAATTAACAAGAATGATCTGAATCCTCCACAGAAGCGGAGGAAAGGTAAGGCTGTGGTGAATGCGGAGGAACATATCGATGAGGCAAACATAGAAAGCAAAGCAATGGCTTTAAATTAGGGGTGGGTGATGGATCATGCTGTTTTATTTTTTATTTGCATTAAATTGTAATATAGATGATACCAATTAAAAAAAATCTTGTGGACTTCTATTGGGATTGATAAGATATTTACTGGATTTAGGGATTGGTTTTTAATCGACGTTTTTTTTTTTTTTTTTTTTTTTGAAGATGCTAATCTGCATCATCTATCTATAACTGTGTCATCTGTTAAACATGTGAAGGAATGAATGCATTTTTTAATTTCATATCTAAGTGCTGCCTATGTTTCCACTGTTATAATGTTTATTTACAAGGATATCACCTATCTACGGGTGTCATATCTTAAATGCTGCATATTTTATTTACACTTATTAAATGTTTATATAGGTTCTAGATGTTCTTTTAGGCTTTATTAAAAACTAAATCCAAAGCAGATGACACTTATTTGAGAATTGAACTTTGTGAATTTGGCGCATGATAACTGTATGAACTTTTGTTTTTAATCAAAACTTAGATTATGACCAATGCGATAGCGGTTTGCTTTTTGTTTTAAACTATAAGTTAATTTTGAGATCCTTTGGCTGTGTTCTTGTAATATTGAGTTTAGGCGTCGTCTCCCCAATATCCCCGTCTAATTGAGTATGAATAGCAGACATTTTATTTGAAAAAATGATAGGCAGCACACAATATTTTCCAGAACTGTTGCAAATTAATGAGCGAATTATAAATGGTATTCAATGGTCAATGTTGATTTTGTTTGTATTTTTCCCGTTGCACTCAATACATGTTATATTTTTTATTTTATTTTGACATACTTTGGACTTTTCTCTTATGTTTCTTTTGAATATTTGCAACTAAATTATCTCGTTTGTATTAGATAAGATCAACTCACCTAAAGTTTTTTCTTTTAGGAGAACTCACCTAAAGTTTTCATTTATCCATAGACATTGTGCATAATAGATATTGAAGGAAAATGGTTGATCTGTATTGAAAATGAAATGGTCAAGAAAGAGATAATCATATCCACACACATAATCATCATTCATCAATAAACAACTTATATTTTGATCAATGCAGCAAATATGATAAGTATGCCCTCTTTGTCGACGCCATATCTCTCTGAAGTACTCATATATTCAACTTGTACTTTTATTAGCTCTAATTAGTTAACCTCTATATCACTGTTACTGTAAAATACCATCATATAAGTATTTAATAATATGGAAGGAAATAGTTTACAGTTTGTTTGTTGGAGGAATTGAGTAAACCAACAAAATGGTACAGGTGTATGATATTCATGCTTATGTTAATGCCAATTGCTAATTGCATCATTGATGGTTAAAATGGTGCATGTCTTTCTAAGTCGTCTCAATTTGATCCCTTAGAATATGTATATTTCAATTTAGTCTTGAACTCTATAAATATTTACACAAGTTCATCCTTATGTGATAAGTGAAAAAGCTATGATTCAAAAACTCTAATATTTTTAGTTAAAAAAAAACTAAAAATTCTCATTCTACCAGTCCTTCTACCCAAATCCTAAATTTCATTTCTTATAAATGAACTTGTATAATGTACTATTGAAAGTTCTAGCCATAGGGATAAAGAGAAGATTTAAATGCAATAAGGCAAGGATAAAAAAATTGAGTGGGATTTTTCCTGTCCACACTCACATATAACAGAAGCAGACAGAACAGAACGCATAAAGTACACTCCAAAAATGCAAAAAGAGAGTACAGTAGTAGCACAAGCAATTCTCAATTGTATCGACCTTTCCAATCCTAACACCGACCATAACGTTAATTTACTCAAACAGGTAAAACACTAACTCAAATTCATTCTGTTTGTTATTACTAAGAAGAAGAATCACTCTCATAGGTTTCTTTCTACGTTTCATGGCGAATAATAAAAGTCTTGCACCGATTCTGGGTTTTTCTACCTTATCAATCATGGGATAAGCCAAGACTTTATTGATGAGGTTTTTGCCCAGAGCAACAAGTTTTTCACTCTTCCACTCAATGAAAAGATGAAGTTTCTCCGCAACGATAGCCATAGGGGCTATACCCCTCTTCTAGATGAAATACTTGATCCTCAAAACCAATTACATGGAGATTACAAAGAAGGGTATTATATTGGAGTTGAAAACAATGACCCACTTCATCATAAACCTTTTTATGCTCCTAACTTATGGCCTGCATCAGGTACTCTTGAATTGAAAACTTTTGTGTTATGTTCTTTTCTTAACACTCAATTTTGACTGTGCATTTTTAGAGGTTCTACCGGGATGGAGGGAGACTATGGAAGAATACCAACGCCGGGCATTGTAAGTTTTGCTTAACTTGTTTATTCAAACAATGTCACTATCTCGAAAGTGACACATGTGATTACATTCAATCACTTTCAATTTTTTTTCCTTATAAATTACTACCGGTAAGTACATGTCTGATGTTCATGTTTGAGTCGATGTCACCCTCAAAGTTACCTCTGTCCTATTTTGGTAATTTGAACTTGGTCTTCATGGATTTTTGAACCTGTCTAACTAGCTTATGTGTTTTTCTATCGTGTGCAAATTTGCACATGATAAGAAGTTTAAAGTAGTAACTTTGACTTGAAACTTGTGTTTTTTATATTAAATATGTAGCTTTTAATAAATAATTGTTGGTTTCAATAAAAAGTTATTACTTTTAATTGTCTAACATGTGCAAAACAAACCCTTCTTTTATTAATCCTTGTACCTTGTTCGTTAATTTTTCAATTGGCATGATAGTGTGAAAGTTATTAAGCTCCAAATTGTTTATAGAAGTTAATGTTCAACTACCTTGGTTAATGGTAATTCATTTGGATTGAAATTATTTAGTACGAGTGTGACTGCTATTAGCATTGTAAAAGGGGGAAAATGGAAGAGAGAGAAAGCTGATTATCAAATATTTTTCCATTTATTGTTTGTTTGTGATGTATATACAGAGAAGTGGGAAAAGCACTTGCAAAGATAATAGCCCTTGCACTTGGTTTGGATGATAACTTTTTTGATAAACCAGAAACCCTTGGAGAGCCCATTGCCATTTTGCGTTTGCTACACTATCAAGGTACAGGATCAGTAGTCTCTTTTGGTGTCTTACACCTGGTATAATTACAAACGGCACAATTTCTACTACTGTGTTCATAATTCATTGTTGTTGTCATGCCATGAAGATAAAATCTCTGATCCCTCACAAGGGTTATACGCAGCTGGAGCTCATACTGACTATGGTCTGATTACTCTGTTGGCAACAGATGATGTCCAGGGTCTTCAGGTAAGAATGCAACCTATTTTTCTTTCGGTATATCACTAACATTTATTAGTTAATTAAAGGCTAACATTTTTGTTTGCAGATATGCAAGAATAAGGATGCTAAAACTCAGATATGGGAGGATGTGACACCTTTGAAGGGGTTAGTCCTTATGGTGCTGTTGCTTTTATGGTTTCAAAAGGGAGTTAAAAAAGTCGCTTCTTGCAAAATATGCATTATTATTGAGATTTATATTTTCTTCTTAAACCCTGAACTACAAAACCAGTTTGCAAACCTTTTTATGTTTAATTGTCGTTGTTAGGTTGATCCCTAAACTATTTCAGTATTTATCTTATATAATGTTTATGTTTGTAGAGCATTTATAGTTAATCTTGGAGATATGCTGGAGCGCTGGAGCAACTGTACTTTCAAGTGAGAAACTTTTCCATCCAGCTATGCTGTTCATTTTCTTTAACATATATTTACAGCTGCTTTTTTAAGTATGCACTCAGAGCAAATGTTAGTTCTTTTGTCAGTGCATCCTTTTTAATTCAGGTTGTGTTCAGCATAAAATTTACAACTTGCTTTGCATTAAACTCAGGTCTACATTGCACAGAGTTATAGGAACTGGTCAAGAGAGATATTCTGTAAGTCCCGCTCTCTTTTTTTTTTTTTTTTTCCTTTAATAGTTGATTGCAAAGCCTTGTTACATTTGTTAAGTGAGCTTGGCAGCTTCAGTAACATTTTTAAATATTTACTTTCGGCTATTCCTCAAAACCCGGTTCAATTTTCTAATCGCTGCCTCCATACTTCTTTCTACAATTTTCAACATACTAAATGGTGATATACTCATTCCTATGCTGTTTCTGTTTACAGATTGCGTATTTCTTGGAGCCTGGTCATGATTGTCTAGTGGAGTGTTTACCAACTTGCAAATCAGATGAAAATCCTCCCAAGTAAGTGAACACTGCTATCTGGTTTAACAGCATTTGCCTCGGAGGACTCAAACATGCAATTTTTATAATGTTAAGTTGCATGAATTTAATTGCACCTGGTATGGTTAATAACTGTACAGGGATCTTTCTTTCTAGTTCTAGCATTCTTTACAAGTCTTACATCCTTGCTTGTATCTGTTTTCAGATTTCCTCCAATATATTACCGGGACTACTTGAGTCAGCGATACAAGGAAACACATGCTGATCTGCTTGTATACAGCAAACAATAATCTTGGAGCTGTGCGGCTTGGAGGGCTATTTTTTAACTCTACTTTCTATAATTAATTATATTATTAGTGTAAATACCAGGTTAATTGTACTATATTAGTTCTTTATGTTAGTTCAAAAATAAGTTAATTCAAAAGAACCCTTAATTGTACTATATTTGTTCTTTATGTTTTTCTTCTTCTTCTCCTTCTTCAAGTCTTTTACTGTTGATATATTTTATTTTTTAATTTTCCTCCAACAATGTGACTGTTTCCATGTTAATATGGATGTTACATGTTATGTGGCCACTGAAAATTATAATATAGTAACTCACTATTTTATTTTACTGAAATTATAATATAGTAACTCACTATTTTATTTTACTTTTTTTTTTATGTTAGAAAAAACATGTTTGATGCATCCCTTTAAAGAAACAAAGGTTTGTAATTAAAAAAAATCCACGTGTCATCTATCTCTTTGTATTTTCTTCTCTTTCCCTCAAAAAAGACTCTAAATTTTGAAATTTAAATTATATGTACACATTGAAGAAGCATCAAACTTTTATTTCAATGCCATATATTTCTTCACCTCCAATCTTTCGATCCAGTTGAAATTGAAATTTCAAGTTCAAGAAGAAAGAGTCAAATTCCCTCCCTTTTCCCACCCGGTGCTTCGAGGAGCTTTGGGTTAGTTTTTTATTGCGTCTATCTATATGTCAAAATAATAGTCTATCATTTGAGAAAAATTATTTTTAAAACTTAAAAGTTGTCTGACACATTATTTTTATAATGTTATCAATTTAATAATAATTTCTCTTTAATCAAATTAACACTTACTTTATGTGTTTTTTTATATAGTGTTCCAAAAGTTGTCACATATTAGTTGTTCAAATATCACCCCTCCTATCATTTATGAGATTAATTTATATGGATTATAATGTAATTTTTTTTTATACGGCGCATCCAATAAAAACATGGCAAATAGGTGTATGTAGAGATATTTTAGGAACTAACCTAAAAAGTGGCATCTTTGAGTGGTTTGATAGGATGCATATCTAAAAAAATTACACCGTCGATGAATACAAGTTAAATTGACCATTTATGCATCATAATATCATTCATAAGGGTCTATCTATACATGGTATAAGAGGCCATGTTAAACCAAACCAAAGTTGCCAAGCAAATAACTGTAGCTATAATGCTTTCTCAAACGGTTTCCTTAGACAACTTGTAAACACACATTACTATTAGAATGACATGAGATGAAATAAGGATATCGTAATGGAAAGAACATATTGATTCAGATAAAGCATAAAGTCGTTTGTTTATTCTTCACAAGCATAAAAAAGGACACCACCATACACCAAAAACATCCGTAATAGATCCAAAAGCTTCGGAGTCAATAGTAAATTGCCCCTTTCACCTATAGTTGCGGTACAGAGGGGAATACATGCAACTCTCAGCATACTTGACAAGATTCTCAGGACGAGGAAGATGTGTAGCCAAGCCTACAATGGGAGTTAAAGCAATTTTGTTTAGTTTAAAAGGAAATAAAATACATGTGTAGGACTGAGATAGCTATATATTATGAATGAATAAGTTAGAGTTCACACCTAGTTCATATGCCTTGGCAGCAACATTTGCAGCTATGTTGGCCGAAATTTTTCTGATATCAGAGAAAGGTGGATAAGTCAATCCCTTTTTGTAGTTCTCCTCTGTCACTTGCTTCGCTAAGGCTTCCGCTGCAACCATAAATGAGACAAATGTTTGTCATTCACTTGTCAACTATACAAGATCTAAAATCATTGTTTATGAGCAAGTACTGTTGTATGTATCATGCAAAGTTTCTCATATTAATAACTTACAGGCTGCTAGAAGCATATCATCATGTACTCGGATTGCTCCCGACATCACTATACCCAAACCAAAGCCTGGGAAAATGTAAGCATTGTTGGACTGCATTGACAAGGAAATAATCAGATACAATGGTGTGATTAAAAGAGAGAAATAGCAATGAATGTGAAGAAAATTTTAGAACCTGGCCAGAATAATAAGTTTTGCCTTTGTATTCAACAGGATCAAATGGACTCCCGCTAGCGAAAATCGCACGACCCTTTTTTCGGAAACGAGCAAACAAATTGCAGAAGTTAATATTGAATCAAAGAAGACCAATACTTGACCGGGTCTACAGAAAAGATGAGGTCGTCTGTTACTTTACCTCACTCCATGTGTATGCTTCCTCAGCTGTACACTCAGACTGTGAGGTTGGATTGGAAAGAGCCAAAATGAGAGGAATCTGCAGGCCAAACATGATGGAGATATATTTTCTAACTGTCTATTTGAAATTATATATATAAATAATCGTTATGAGAGTGAGTGAGATAAAATTTTACTTTATTGATTTCTGTCATAGCCTCAACTACTTCCTTTGTAAATGTTTTTCCCACTCCTGATGATCCAATCAGAACCGTAGGCTTGATTATCTGAAATTTAAGATGGTTATAGATAAGAACATGTCTAAAGGAAACCTACTGCGAGTCATCGAAAGACATGTTTTAATACCTTAACAGCATCTAGGAGAGTGCTAACAGGCTCATGTTCATGAGCCCAAGGCTTCTTGAAGTGTTGAAGTGAATTCGCTCGTGAACTAACAATTAAACCCTGCAAGAGAATAAATTAGTTAAGAAAAAAAGAGTCAAATTGAAATTTTGAAAAATGAAATCTTCAACATAAAATTTTATCATGTTCTTACCTTTGAGTCTACAAGCCATATCTTCTTACGACTCTCTTCTATAGGTACCTTAGTCTGCAACAGAAACAGTAGAAATACATAGAAGAACATCACCATTTGTAATTAAAAAATGAACAAAAGAAACCAGTGTTACTGGTATATGAACAACAAATAGCTAATTCACCTGCTTTGACATCTCAAGAGCAATTAGCTCAGCTATACCAGTTCCTGCCTGAAATCATAACAAAAAATTAGTTAGACAGACTAATGTAGGGAAAACAGATTATAGTCTTACTTCAGCTGTATAGAAAGAAGCATGAATATCACTTGTTACTTATCAAGTACAAATAAGACGGTGAACAGATTATATTCTTACTTCTCCAGCACCTAGGAAGAGGAATTTATGCTCAGGTAGGGTACCACCAATCAACTTCAGGGATGCTACAACTCCAGCTAGCACAACAGATGCAGTCCCCTGAGAAAATGCATTAATTAATAATTAAACCTACTAAATTTTTTTAAGAAATACATGCCGGTATGTGTAAGACATTATACCTGTATATCGTCGTTGAAAACAAGATGAGTTGTGCCGTATTTTGCAAGCAATTCAAAAGCATTGTGATTTGCAAAATCTTCAAACTGAACAAATCATTCAAAATAATAATCAGATGCAAAGAAAATAGGTACAAGAGCCACATAAATTTAATTTGAAATTTTTAACAACCTGTACAAGAACTTTTTCCCCATAGTTTTGCTTCACTGCAGTCATGAACTCGTGCAGAAGGTCATAGTATTCCTAAGAAGAAACCAATAAAATGTAGCCTACTATATAAATACGAGTAAAATGATGCGGATAATATATGCTAAAATAATAAAATGATTTTTAGTAAGGGCATTTAAGTTATACAAACCTTTCCAGTTGCCCTCTTTTGTCTAAGGCCAATGTAAAACTCATCATTCAGTAATTTCTCATTATTTGTCCCCACATCGATTGTAACTGGCAAACACTAGCCACCAGAAAAAATGAAAACATTAAACAAAGGAAAGTAAGAAGAATGAACAACAAAAATCATATAAGAACACAATGATAGAATGAGAAGAGACACTAGATGGAAAATGCTTACTGCTGAAGGACGAATTCCTCCTAGTGCAGAGTACAAAGCCAATTTACCAACAGGAATTCCCATACCCTGAATTACATACAGCATGGTCAAATCTAGTGTTACCGTAATATCATGGGGAATTATAAGGTCTTAGGGTTAGTTTGGATTGACTTATTTGAGCTTGTCTTCTAACATAAACACTAGTGAGACTGTTTGGAAGAGCTTATATAAACAGCTTACGACATGTCAATAAGCTCTCTAATATAGCTTATGAAAAAAACTTATATTACTTTATATGAATATAATTTGACTTCATTGTATCTTGTTATAGAAATAGCTTATGCAGAAACACTGTACCGTAAGCGCTTAATTAAGTTGTTTACTTTACACAAATAAGGCCTCGGGAGTTTGATTCTCCTTTAGAAATACCTGGCATCCAAGATCTCCAAGTCCCAAAATCCGCTCACCGTCAGTTACAACAATAACTTGAATACTTCTCTCAGGCCAGTTTTTTAAAACCTCAAGAATTTTTCCCCTGCAAAAGGTAAACAAAAGCTATATATAAGCCTGCAATAAATGTTGTACTTGAAATTGTATACAAACTAATGTAGGAAAAATAAATACATACTTCTCTTTCAAACTAATATATAGACCCTGAGGACGCTTGTATATACTCCCATATTTCTGGCAAGCTTCACCAACAACTGGAGTATATACAATTGGGAGTAATTCCTCAACATTGTCAATAAGAAGTTTATAAAACAGCCTTTCATTCCTCTCCTGTTGACCACAAGAACAGGCTACTGTGTTACTTATCAAATTTCATATCTTCTTTTTATATAAGTGGAACGTATTACTTGTTGCAAAATAGATGATGTAATTTGATGTTGTTAAAGTGCGATGAGTTGGAATGCATGCATACCTGAAGGTCCATCATGGCCACATACTTTTGCAAAGGAACCTCATATTGGCGGATGTTGTGCATAAGCTTCTTCTCCTGTAGAAAATAAATAACATATATTGAGAACCAAAGAAAGGAAAACAACATCTTCATAGATTGACTTGATTTGTGAATAAAATTCAAACAAACTATAACCTGAAGTTGCTGGCTGCTGACAGTGGGAGGTAAGAGGCCACGCAAATAGTGTGCATCCCTCTCTTTCTCAGTGAAAGCAAGCCCTTTGTTATATTGTGGATCCCTCAGCAAAGAGTACCCACTGCAGTGTAGACAGACACAAACAACAACAGATAGGTATATATACAGTATACTGATTACACTAAGAAATAATTCACTTTCATAGAAGAAATAAAAACAAAGGTGCAATCAATAGTTAGAGCTAGAACAGACTCAGGTCTAAGGGCCTGTCTGAATTGATTCAGTGTTGTGTTGTCAACTGCGGATCGCGGAAACTAGTGGCACCACTATTTGACAATACTTCCTAGTTTGTGTTGCATAGTGTACCGCGGAACATAGCTGTGACGCTGCTGTGACATCTTTATGGTTGTTATACATGTCCATAAGTTATTTTCAGCTTATTTTCTGAAGTTCTACCCAGTAACTTGTAAAAACAGGTAATAGTTTAACAGTTTGACTTTATTTTTATCTTCTATCATGATAACATATAAGCATGCATGATGATGAAAACAACCAGTTGAAAAGTAAATGAAGTTATTGTGTGATGCAAGTACCTGGCAACAGAGAAAACCCAAGGGGTGACAAGTTGATCCTCAGTAGCACAATCTTCACCGTAGACATCCTCAACACCGCCACCAACGGCGGATCTTGGGCTGAGGTCCAGCACCGACTCACCATCTCTAAAGGACTTAAGTGTGCTCTCCATCTTCTTCCAAAATGATTGATGATGACAAAACACTGGTTTGTTTCTTTCTTTGATCACAATAACATATGGCACACCAATTATGAATCAAGATATATAGATAGAGATTCAAAGATATTATTGTTAATTATTATTACTATGCAAGTGTGTGTCGTTTTCTATTAAAAGAAAAAGACCAATTAGTGCACTACTACTATTCTTTATCTGCATTATTAGATTAGACATTTCAACAGTATAATCTATAATATTAGTGATGAGGTCTTTTTTTACTCAATTAGTGATCAACTTGGAACTTTATACTTTAAAAGAAGAAGGCACGTATTAATAAATACCAATCAGCAACAAAAAATATGCAGTTAAAGAGCCTGTTCTTGAACACAATATTGGTTCATAGCGATATAAATAATTAAAGAAATTAACGAAAATATATATATATATATATATATATATATAACAGAAAAGAAAATTAGATTGAAAAAGACATAAACTCTGTCTTTGTGTGGAAACACAGGAATAGGTGGCTCACTCTCCTTTCATGTGTCACTGCGAAAGTGCGGTCCATGTTCTGTCTAGTTCAAGCCTTCAAGGGATTCTTTTAATATGTTTTAGAGGAGAAATAATATATGTATAACGGTTCTGAGAATTGAGATAATCTATGGGGAGAACTTTCTCTCTTATATTTATGTTGTATTTTTACTATTTTTATCAATAAAAAAAATCTAAAGTGCATCTTTTCACCTCTAAATTTCAAAAAGTTGCAATTTTGACCCTCTATAGACAAAAACCAATTTTGATCCTCTAAGAGTTAGCTCCTTTGCAACTTTGGTCATTTTAGCCAATTTTAATCAAGTCAATGCTATTTGGCATGTCATGCCATGTGTGTATTTTTTAATTATATTTTTTTAAAAAGCCACATAATCAATTATTAAATTAAATAAATGAAAAAAAAATTGAAAAGAAAAATCAGAAATTAAAAAAAAAAATAGAAATAAACAATTCTTCTTCTTTTTCTTTCCATAAAAAAGGAATGGCACGTGAATTTCTTCTTAAAAAAAAAAACCAGAATCTCTTCTTTCCTAAATCCAATTCAATCCATTTCATATATAATCAAACATGATTTCAATTTCAAATCTAATGTGTAAAGGCATAAATAGCAGTTGAAATATAAACCACAACAGGAGAAGAAACAAGAGTAGATATAACAACAACAACGTGAGCAATATCCCCAATCTTATCTCAATAACATTCACCATCGAAAGCATAAAAAAAACCACCCTATAACAGATCAGAAAGCAGCGTTTCTCCAAGCTTCTTTACGGCGTCGCAAGAGGAGCGATTCTCCAAACTCCTTTGGCCCTGTTCGATTTTTGGTTTTCATCCCTTGCTTGAAATCTTGAAACCAATTCTCTTATTGGTTTTAATTTTCATACCTAATTGATTCAAAAAGAAGAAGAAAAAGATTAAAAATTCAAGAAGGATTGAATTAGATTGGATTTTGAGGCTAGGTTATTGCAGCACAACAACAACAACAAACCGATCTTCTTTCCATGATTCATCTTGTTTTCTTTTTTCTTTTCAATTTATTGGTTTCTCAGTTTTTCCATGATTCTTTCTTCTTTCCATGAATCACTTTTTTTTTTTCTTTTTTCTTTCTCCAAGATTCTTTCTTCTTTTCATGAATCATGTTTCTTTTTTCTTTTCCTTTTCTATTTTTTAAATTTTTCTGATTTTTTAATTTTTCAATTTCTTTTTTCATTTATTTAATTTAATAAATGATTATGTGGCTTTTAAAAAAATTAAAAAATTAAAAAGTACACACATGGCATGCCAAATCCATGTTGACTTGGTCAAAATTGGTCAAAAGGACTAAATTTGCAAATGGACTAAATCTTATAGGGGCCGAAATTGTGATTTTTGTTCATAGGGGGCCAAAATCGCAACTTTTTAAAAGTTAGGGGGGAAAAGTGCACTTTAGCTTAAAAAAAATTATCATAAAAATGAGGGTCCAACCCGAAAAACAACTAGTCACAAAGAATATTTACAAAAACAAGGTCAGTCGATATCTAGACAAAATAAAGGGTCCGACCACCAATTTTGAAAATCGTACACAAAAATGGTTTTATTGGCTTTTAACCACCACAACCAATGATATTTAACTTTTTCTAAGAGCTGCTTAATAGGTGTTTCAATGTTATCGAACAGTCGGTTATTTCTTTCATTCCACAACAGCCAAACGCAAAGAAGCCAAATTAATTGGAGGAACG
Source organism: Medicago arabica (assembly GCA_946800305.1). Lineage (NCBI taxonomy): Eukaryota > Viridiplantae > Streptophyta > Magnoliopsida > Fabales > Fabaceae > Medicago > Medicago arabica. The sequence goes on from OX326964.1 coordinate 69,278,855, forward strand.
ATCGTCCCGGCTTTGAGTGACCTGTATAATGAATAAATTAATGAAAATGGTCACTAATATTTTGAGTATCTGCTCCATACACGTCAATCCAAGACCTAATATGATGTCATAACAAACCAAAAACAACACAATGAAGGAACAAATGTGAGGTAGACTCATCATTGCCGCACCCCAAAACGCACAGAGTGTCTGCGGCCTGAAGAATACCGCGCCTTTGGAGGTTGAGTTTCGTTGGTAGTTTGTCCTTTAATAATCGCCAAGCAACCATGGAAACTTTCAAATGAACCTGATTATGCCAGACAAGGTTTTCTAGTGCCTCAAGAGTGTGGGTGACCATAGATGTCAAAGCATGGTATGCGCCTCTCACTATGTATCCATCATGGATGTCTGGATTTCATTGCCACCTGTCAGAAACATTAGGCTACACAACAACATTGTCAAGTAAAATTCTACACTCCTCTACCATCTCCTCCTCCCACGCCCACAAACGTTGTTGTATAAGTATTATTATTTTATGTTTCGTTTCACTTTTGCTCGCACTCAAATTGACTATAAATTTGTTCATAAAATCTAGCTTTATTGACAAATAATGATATTGTTAGATTGAATAAATACATCCGAGTTAAAACTCGACATCTTTGAGTTGTTTGTGCGGGCATACATCTGAGTTGAAACTTGACACCTCTGAGTTGTTTGTGCGGGTTTCTTGTGGTAATTGCCTTTCAAAAAAAAATTAAGGGTTTAAAATTGATTATATCAAGTTTGGTTGCTCTTAAGAATTGATTATATTTTTTTTTATCAAGAATTGATTCTATTTAAAAGTTGAAGTTTGAGCTTTTGATTTTAGAATTAATTTTAACACTTATGTTATTGTTCAATTCACTTTTATATAAATAATGTATCAAAAAATAAATTAACTAAAAGAGGTCAAAAGAATAACAATGACTATATTAACATGAGACAAATTCTTACAAGCAATAAACCATGAACAAATGCACACACCCCTACTACAATGACTATATTAACATGAAAAAATTCTAATATTAACACGCAATAAACCATGAATAAATGCAGAGAACCCTACTACAATCCTTCAACACATATTCAAAACTACATAAAAACCAATCAACTTTTTTTTAATCGTCAAAAACAAGATGTACAAAGTTTAGGAACAAAGTGAAATGCTACAACCACCACATAATCACCAAAACAAGTAGACATTACTCACACTTATCATCAAACAAAAAGCCCCTATTATATCACCCTTGATACAATACAACATGATACTTCCAGCACAAACACAGCAGCCACATTATTGGTTCCTATGAAGACGTTGAACACTAAATGGAGAAATGATTTGTTGCAAATCCAGAATCAGACCCAAAATGGATGTGAAGTATACAACCACCACATTGAGGAAAAATAACATACAAATCATGATACAAATTGAGTCTTATTTCAATTTTCAACATCAAACAACAATATAAAGTAATAAGTTTTGCTAAAAACCTTAAAAAATTGAGAGAGATTGAAATAGATGAAAAGTTTGACCGCATTCTACAAACTTATAGTGAATGTCAACTGTGGTTTGCACACATTATACAATTGCTGACAAATACCCTAAACCATTTTCCTTTTTACATTTTACCTAATGTATGTATGAATTATTTATTTTGTTCGTGATAACTAATATATTTGCTCCAACTAAGTAATTGATTTATAATTATTTTCAAATTAAATAACTCTTATTTGTGTTTAATTTATTTTTACAATTAATTAATCAATTAAATAATTATGGATTTTAATACCATTTCGAGTTGGTTTAACACTTTTCCAAGCTATTTGTTTTTACTGGATCAGAGATTTCTGCTACTTTTCTTTTAATCTTAACCTATCTAGTCTAGAGTATTGCACAAGGTTTATCATATGCAGTTAGAGCCTGTTTGAATTAAGCTTATTTTGAATTAATACAGCTTAGTTTATGTAAATAAATAAGTTTTCACGTATTATTCATAATTTTGTAAATTTAGTTTATAAAAAAACAGTTTGTAAATAAATTATTTTCTTTAATGAAAACTTATAAATTAATATGAAAATTTATTTATTTACATAATCAATTTTGCATTAACTCAAAATAAGTGTAATCCAAATATACCATTTTTTTTATAAGGCAAGAGCAAAATGACATAAAAAAGAATAGTGCCCAACTAAGTTGGAACCCTACTCTTATCTAATGTCAATTGCTCATATATATTATTAAAAAAAGGAAAAAAATTACATAAAAACTAGGGGACATAAAACCATTAATTTGCCTAAAAAAGCAACTAAATAATTAAAGTATTCTCCCTCAAAAAAATAAATTTAAAGTATGTATTTATTTTTAATTATTGATATAGAATAGCAATTTTTTGAAGAAATAAGAATAACTATTTTTGTTCCTATAAAAAATAATAATAATAATTTTGATTTATAAAAAAATAAATGAAATAGAAGAGAACTTATTCATTCATCACCACATTCACAACCATGTCACTCTGCCGCCTCCTACTCTTCCGCTCACTCCTCCGTTCAACCACCGTCCCTTCCATTTCCATCAGCACACGCTCTTTTGTATTCTCTTCCGTCGAAGAAGCAGCGGTAGAGCGTCGTTGTCTCGAGCGCCGCCTTCGCATCGAGCCTCCTTTGAACGCAAACCGTCCTCCTCCTCAACATCAGCCTCGTGACCCTAGTTCATAATTGAGTTTATCATATTCTCTATTTTTTTTAAGTCAGTTTAGGAAATGACAAATAAACATCATGCACAAACTATCAAATTGCAACACCTAAGTTTCAATTCTAAACCAGCGATCCCATGTTCTATTTTCTTCGTTAAATATTATATTCATTCATTGCTTCCAAATTTTAGTGTTTGTTATGATTTTATATTCAATAGTTTCTTTAAAATATGATTTTTCATTCTATAGTTAGCAGAGAAAATTATGACCAGTTGTTTATTCGAAAGTAATCAATAGCAATAATCTTGATTGACGTATTTAATTCATCTGTTACAACACTATATTTTATAATGTAAATGGTAATTGATAAAAAAAAAATTAATTGACTAACATAGTTACAACTCATTCATTATCTTATTCACAATTAGTTCATGTATGTTGTATTGTCATGGATCAAATCTTTGAACAAATAATTAAGGAGTTTTTTTTTTATGTTTATAAGTGTTCAAATTGACGAGTAAAGGTAATTCAGTTTGAAAATTTCTTGGAGATATACACGTTGAGTGGATCACCAAACTTATTAACAAATTTATAAGGTCAAACAAAAGTTTTGGACGAGTGTTGTAAGAATCACTTTAATTTCGACCTATAAGAACAATAGGGATACACAAACCTTTTAAAGATATACAAAATTTTGCAAATTATTGGGGATTAAAATTATGAGTCATACCATGAAATTATGAAAGACTAATTAAACGAAGATTTAGAAAAGATATTGATGTTGTACGAGACATGGTGTTGGGCTCTAAAGAACCAACCCGGAATTTCGTGAAGATATACGCATTGGGTGGATCACCAAACTTATTAACAAATTTATGAGGTAAACAAGTTTTGGATGAGTGTTGCAAGAATCATTTTAATTTTGACCTATAAGAACAATAGGGATAAACAAAACTTTTAAAGATATATAAATTTATGCAAATTATTAGGGAATTAAAATTATGAGTCATGCCATAAAGTTATAAATGACTAATCAAACGAAGATTAAGATAAGATACTAAGTTATTGATGTTGTACTAGGCATGGTGTTGGCCTCTAAATAACCAACCCAAAATTAAATTAAGTGTGGTAAATATGAGGATGTTGTGTTGAAAGTGTGCTAAAACTAAATGAGATATGACTAGAAATGACAATATTAAAGAGATAGTAAACTAGATGAAGTGGATTCAAATCACTAGAAGAAATATCTTGAAGTCAATGAGTTGAATATAAATATTATATTTGATATAACATTATGACATTGTGTGATAAATGTAGCCGATCTCATTTATGGGATAAGATTTTTGTTGTTGTTGTTAACCCTCAGGTTCTCAAGGGAAAAGAGCCTTAAAAATTTGGAGTATGATCTGGAGGTAAATAAAGTCGGGCATAGAATTGTTCCGCCCGAGAATCAAACTCATTTTCTCTTAAATAATTTGTTTTTGGCGGAGCTCATTAACCGCTTGATATTTATGGAATAATATTTGGTTTTAGTTGTTGTATTTATTTTAATATTTATGTATATAATTACAATAGAAATGTAGTTGATATTTTAAATTTATTTTACCACGTTTAAACTAATAATATTTTTTTTTGAAGGTTTTAAACTAATAATATGATGTTTTTTTTGAAGAAATGATATTTATTTTTGTTAAAAAATTGAACAATTTAAACAAAAACAACTTAAACTTAAAAATTATAAAATTTATTCATAAGAATAATAATGTCAAATTATACTTCATCTTAATAATATTAGATATAAGATTATATTTTTATATTAAGATTTATTTATGAGTAATAAAATTAATATTCTCTTTTTTGCACTCATTCAAATGTCTGAGTTTAACCACTTGAGCTACGTCTTGGAGACTAACATAACATACTAACAAATTTATCTATAAAAATTACAACCACAATACATGCAATTTTAGTTACAACGCAATCGCATATGCAGCCTCAACTTTAAACCATCGAGCTAACTGTATCCATTCAGGTGTTAAAATTTAGCTAGTGTCATGGAGTCGACAAAAACTTCTCTTCATGTGCAAATTGAGCTTAAACTTCTCCTAAACCTCAACCGACGAAAATTGAAATATAGATCCAACCTCAAAGTGGTGGATAATTTTACCTGAGATGTGTAACAAGAAATCCCAAAAATTGCTTCCATCTCTGCCAAGGAAGAGACAAACCATATTTCATTTTCACAAATCTTATTTTGACATAAACTGATCTTAAAATTTATTTGAAATATACATTTGTTTGTCAAATATTTATAAAGGAGTTTTTACCCTGTGCATTGCACGAGCTCCTGCACTAGTTTATAAAATGTCAAAGACTCAAAACATTAAAACTCGACCGACGTGGGACTTAAAGTTTGCTGAATGTATGAAATCTAAAGGTATCAATTAGTATCATGGTTGATTATGAAATCTTTGACATATTATGAAATGGATATGAATTTGGATTAAAAAAAACTGAAAATTTATATATAAAAAAAATATGAAATGAAGTTGATGGCTAACAAAACATAACATTGTTGTGTTTATTTGACTTTTTTTTATTTATGTTTACAATTGTTTATTTAAGACATAAAAGTGAGTGTAGATTAGTGAGGTGAATGTAAACAATTTGTTAAAACTTATAAAAGCGAGTGTAAAAAATCAAGTAGTTGTAGGTTGCTAACTTGCACCTTAATGATTTTAGGTGGGTGTAGCTTGCTAATTTACACCTTAATCAAGTAGTTGTAGGTTCGGTTCATTACCAACCTTGGGTCTGGGTGCTATGTGATACATGCCTTTTCAGCCACTGTTATTCCTTGGTTTTTGGTTTTTTAGGTAACTAGGAGTTAGTGTTGTGTTTTAGTTTTTAGGTCATCCTTGACTAGGGGTGTTCATGTACAATCCAATCTAAAGCAAACCGCAGTAATCGAATCGAAAAACCAAAAACTGAACCAAACTAAAAACCGAAAAAAAAATCGCAATTTTAAATAGATTGAATTGGTTTTCGGTTCCCTTAGTAGAAGCCGATCCAATCCAATCCAAACCGAAATATTTATACTTTTATATATTATTATATGAATTTTTTATAAATGTTTCCTTAATTTACAATTATGTAACTATTTTCTAGACTTGTTCTTTAATAATGTCGACTTTTTTTGCGTTCTTTTAAGAAATATTATTAATTTATGATTTTGTAATTGTTTTCTTTAACCTACTATTTTATTTGCTTTATGTTACTTTTATTTTATACTTATTCATCTTTTTCGTAACCTTGCCTTTTAATGAAATGTTATAAAATAATATATTTTCTTAAAAGAAAATGAAAAAAATATACAACAATGAAAACCTGAAACTAATTCGATCCAAACCGAAAATTTTAGGATCGGATTTGATTTAATTTTAAAATCAAACCAATTGGATGAACAAATAACAAAACCAGAAAGATTGGATCGCCAAACCAATCCAATCTGCGAACACCCCTATCATTGACCATTTGTTTGCTCCATGTGGTTAGGCCAGTTTTATGGAGTGGCGCTACCCTTGTTTTCAATAAGGAGCTTCATGCTTTTCTTGTGTATCTTGGTTGGGTCTTGTATGTCTTATTATTGTTACCATTTTTAATAGATTTGCTGATTCAAAAAATATAAATGTGTCGTGTTCGAACTCAATCATCTTACTAGACTATTTGGCAAAAAAAAATCAAAACATGGGATAATAGGATAAACAATCAATTACATTTCTAAATTATCACTCTCATTAATTTAATCATTAAACCATTAAATCCAGGTAAAAGGTCTCTAAAATAAATTCTCATATAACTATTTAGTCCCTTAATTGACAAAATTGGTTGTTTCTCATGATAATATAAGGACTAAATTGAAGTATATCTTAAGGACTTTTTAATTGTTTTTAATGATTTAGGGATTAAATTGGTGTGAAAGTGATATTTTAGGGACCAAATTGATCATTGATTCAAAAAGGGACCTTAAGTTTTCTTCAAATTACACATACTTTCCCTCTAATTTTAAATCAAGCACTGACCTCCCTTATTAAATTTTGCGAATGATAATTACCCCTTTCTAAAATAGCATTGTCTATCTTTTATTAAAGCAAGAAAAAATAAAATTTTCGAGACTATTTTTCCTCAACGAAGCGAATGATTTCCAAAAATTGAGGATGTAGAGGAAAAACATGACCCATTGTTGAAGGATTCTCTCACTGAATTACCAAAAATTGAGGATGTAGAGAAAAACATGACCCATTGTTGAAGGATTCTCTCAGATAATCACCTTTTCCTTTTTTTTCCGCCTTAATTAAAATGGGAGAAATTCTTAGATGAACTCTCACCCAGCACGCATTATTAAACTAAAAATATATATAATTCAATTAAAAAATGGAAACGAGAAGCATTAATAGACTCTCTCTTTGGTCATAATTACGTTCTCTTTCTCTCTCTCTCTCTCTCTCTCTCTCTCTCTCTCTAACAATGGTGTAATGAAATTGGAGGCTTAACTCATCCTTAAAAACCGGTTCATAAGGTGAGGATTATCTCCTCTATATAAACTTCTATCAAGATTCTTATCTATCTGATGTGGGACATGAGTTTTTCCCAATACACCCCTGTCAAGCCCAACACTCTGGGCTTTGGTGCGTGAATCGGCCGTCACGCCTAGCAACACTTTTTGGGTTTGGTGCGTGAATCGGTAGGTGACCCTTGAATTCGACAGGCCCCCAATTTCATTATGGTGAAACGTGAATTGAATTATGTTTAACAATTTTTGTCCTCCTCTTCCCGTCTTCTGCTCCAAATCCTTCTCTTAAGAGGAAATCAAAACGCGAATTGAACTATGTATCACAATTTGAGTCTATTTATAAATTTAAGTAAAGAATTGAGAAAAAATAAACCTAAAACAAAAACTTAAAAGTTTGTTGAAGTGATTCATAACACATATCCTTCCAATACGTTATCGGTCAAAAGTTGAAAAAATTCCGGTGTGCAAAAAATAAGAGGATTCAAGAAAAATGGGAAATAGATCTGGAAAAATTTTGGGGCGGGTGGTGTTAAACCGCTGACCGGTTTAAGAAAAGTGGAGAGAGAGGAGAAAGAGAAATCTTCAATACTAATGTCAAAGTATCCTTAAAAAAATACTAATGTCAAAGTATCTTATTTTTTTTATATTATTTCAATAACGTGTTAGGTTTAAGTTGGATAGGTGTAAGTAAGAATGACGTGTTTGGTGAGAGTTCACCTAAAAATTTCTCTTAAAATGACAACACTCGAACATACAAGTCGTGCGGAATTAACAGTGGCACACCTGTACCATTTTTAATTTATCAAAGTTGATTTTTGCATTTTATTTGGCTTATTTAAAGTTATAGTTCAACAAGTTTGCGGGAATCAAGTTAGTCCAAAATCGTTCATCTTGTAAACTTCTCATGAATCTCTTGAATTTGTTGGATCATTAATAAACATTTTTTTTTAAACTTGCGTCCGGCCTGATTATCAATTAATCTAAGAGGTCTAATCTCATCATTCGTATGTTGGGGTTTCATTTAAAGCCATAGTATAATTATGTATAGACTTAGTCTATTGAAATTGGCACAAGAGAAATCAAACCTACCTTTAAAGGAACATACTCCATAGTCACAAGACAACACCACTATGCCAACACAAACAAGTTAACATTAATCATTATTTGGCACATAGAATATTCAAATAATTGTTTAAACCCTAATTATGTGAGGTATATTAGTGTTGCCAAGTTCAGCCGAAGATGAAAACATACCAACCAATTTGTTATATTTTTTCTGCCATGTTCTTGATTTAATGAAAAACCATACTTTCTACCCGCGCTATCGTGCGGGTCTGTTATACAATTATTCTAATCAACTCAATTAATTTGAGAAATATATCATTATAAAATATAATGTACCATTAAAATGTTGGCATGAATATTTAGATAAGGTTAAATAGTTCATAAATAAACTTAAGTACATTCTGAAATTGCTATGATAATATGTTTATGTTTGCAAATAAGGTATCAATGTTCATCTTTTTGGAGGAGTCTGCTTATGATATAAAAATTATTCCTCGTACAAATCCCTTCCTTAATTCAGAAAAATATTTGATTTGCATAAATTATAGTGATGCACAAACCAACAAATATATTGTAGAAACTTTTCAATCCAGCCAAACCATCCGTAAAATAAACTCTACCATTTTTCTTTTCCACTTGCACCTCAAACTCATTTTGGCATGGATCACAAAGGATAACATAAGGAGCGACTTGTAATCCAAACTGTCATGCAAAACTGCAAAGTAGCCGTCCCTTTCGCTAAAACATAAAATGTATAATTATAAGATGATTAATATATTAAGAATAGCATACATACACACATAAAAAAAATGAACTTACTCAAACACATATATTTGCAAATAGTCAGAAAACATCACCATCGTAATAATTCATTCATATTTAGCGTTATCTTATCGCTAATTTCATACAGCATAAAAGATTGGAATAGACTAAGTGATTAAAAAATCTGCAAAACCTAAGTAATTAATATTCAAATATGTTAAAACTCTTGCTGACATAGGCTTTAGTGTATAAAAACAAAAAGTTTCATAAAAATCAAACCAATTTGATGCTAACGGACTTAGAAAAATAAAAAGAAGCACGCATGTTATGTTATTTCTCTTGCTAACAGTTATGCATATCATTAATTACTCACATGCTAATAGTGCTGCATTTTACCAAGTAAAAAAAGGAACATTATCTATTTATTACCTTGATATAGGATGACAAATAAAAGGACCATCCCAGTATTGCAAAACAATCATGTTTATCATGCAAACAATTTCCCAAAGAAGATATTTTAAATCCATCTACCAAACAATAAAATAGGGTACTTAAAAAGAACCAAACATGTCAATTTTTATGCTAACAGTCATGCTACTCGTCAGTTTCAAGACACTCTTTAAATGTTTTACACTATAGTTGCATAAGAACCAAATAGACTTGCTCAAACATGTTTATTTTTTCAAAATTTTCAATCATGCTAAAAGTAATTAAGACACGACCACTCCTTATCCTTTTGAGCATTCTACGCAGCAGGTATTCCATTTTTAAATTTAACAGTATCATGCAAAGCTTCAGTTCAAGATTTGGGCATTGATTCTGATTTTAATCTGATTACGTTCTAAATTTAAGCATCTTGCAAACCTTGGACACAAAAATTGATGCATGCTACCAAACATTAAAAAACACTAAAACTTTATGCATAGTGAACAAAATAAATAAAAAAGGGTATAATTGCATTATAATAAAATATACTTGCTTAAATAATAGTCTTTTTTTTGTATAAAGGTGAAAATACATGAATCCATATCAACATTGCAAAAACAATCATTTTTAACATCCAAACAGTCTTACAAAGAATTGATTTTAAATTGATACCAAACTTATAAAATAGAGTACCTAAAAGAAGCAAACTTCAGAAATTTTTATGCCAACAGTCATGCTACTCATAAGTTTTAAAATTGCATACGCTATATGAAATTGAGTACATATAAATTTGTCTTGCTAGGCTATTTTAAACTAAAGTATGCAATTGAAAAGAATCATATCCATAAGGCAAATACAATTACTAAACAGAACATTTACAGAAAAATTAATTTGAATTCTTGAAATAGACTTACAATGCCAATGTCAAATCCCATGTTGAATGTCCTCAATTTCATCAAATCACTTCAAACAACCTTGCACACAACCCCAATTAAGTTATCCTGGAATGTCCTCAATTTCATCAAATCACGTCAAACAACCTTCATAAAATCAATAATGGATGAGAGCATCAGTAGCATCTTGATATTTTGCAAACATGAAAGTAATTTTCCAAACATGACATTGAAACTTTGCTCAAACAAATAAATATTGATATAACACTTCAAAACGACATGCTTCTCTTATCTTACTATCAAAACATATATCCAAAACATTTTGAGGCTACTTCTGGTCATTTAAATAGCAAGAGCTGAGAAATATAGCAGTAAATGAAGTTGTTGATAGATGGATGAATTAATCATACATGTGATTTAACATAATTTTGATTAACCATTTTAACTACTTCATTAACCATAAAAATCCAAAGCATTAACCACTTATTTTACATAAATATATGTACTATATTATCAAAAATAAATATAAGTATTGTCATTTTTTTTGAAACTATGCAAAATAATTTGTTAATGACTTGTATTTTTGTAGCTAATAAAGTAGTCAAAGTGATTAATGACATTCAAGTTAAAAAATGGCTAACAACATACATTTTTTTTGGATAACAAAGCCGTACAATTGGCTAGTAACTGTTTTCTCCAAATTATTATTTGTATTTATAGAGTACATATGTCACTGTTGTCAGAAATGTGAGTTCATATATCATTGTTGTGATTTAGTTAGTGGCAAAAACTTCTATTTAACACCAAATTAACAATAGCAAATGCACTTAAGTTCATCACATGGGATGAATCCATCTGTCGTTCCAAACTTTAGTCTTTGTTTGCGAGTTTGGAGAGGAATAAACGAGGACTTTGAAAAAAAGAAAGGAGTAAGTGAAATAAGTAAATGTGTTTGAGAGGGGAGGTCTTTAGAGAAGTGTATTAAAGTATTCTTGTGGGAAAGATTTATATGAATTTTTTAAATTCAATTTACATTGTTGTAATATTTTTAAAAACAAAATCTTTAAAAAAATGTAAAGATTTTATTTCATATATTTTATACGAAAACACTCAAACAAAGCTTTACAAAAACACCAAATCCACCTTTCAGCGCTAAGACTTTGGGTCTATGAGATCATTTTTCACATCCCAGGCACAAACAAAGAAGTCTAATGAGTTATTTTTTTCTTCTTTTCTATCTTTATTTAGGTTTAGGGAGCCGATTTCTCGTACGAGGCACAAACGAAAAAAATTAAAAATTTGTTTTGATTAACTTATTTTTGAACTTATGAAAAATAATTTATGTAAATAAATAAGTATTTATGTTAATTAATAAGTTGTCATTGACAAAAATGTATTTTTGTAAATTATTTTTTTACGAACTACCTGAACAACGAATAATTCATAAAAACTTTATATAATTTGTTTTACATAATGAGTATAATGACTTTAAAACAATTTAAGTGACATTTGAACATAAAAAAATAAAATTGATCGCGTGTTAATGTTAGGTTAGGGCTTAAGTTGAAGGGTTTAGAAAGCATAGAAGAAGCAAAAGAGAACTGAACTGGTTCTCATTTCAATTCATTCATCTTCACAATCATGTCACTCTGCCGCCTTCTCCTCCGTTCTCTCCGACGTCCCACCACCGTCTCTCCCATCTCCATCACTGTCCGTTCCTTCGCATTCTCCTCCGCCGAAGAAGCAGCGGCAGAGCGACGCCGTCGCAAACGTCGTCTTCGCATCGAGCCTCCCTTGAATGCTATCCGTCCTCCTCCTCAACACCAGCCTCGCGACCCTAACGCTCCTCGCCTCCCAGACTCCACATCGTCGCTGGTTGGACCTCGATTGAGTCTTCACAACCGTGTCCAATCCCTAATTCGCGCGGATGACCTAGACGCCGCCTCCGCCGCAGCTCGTCACTCTGTGTTCTCATCAACTCGGCCTACGGTGTTCACGTGCAACGCCATCATCGCTGCTATGTATCGGGCCAAGAGGTATAGCGATGCTATTGCACTTTTTCACTTTTTCTTCAACCAATCTAACCTTGTTCCCAATATCGTTTCTTACAACAATGTTATCAATACTCACTGCGATGAAGGCCGTGTCGACGTGGCTCTCGATATTTATCGCCACATCATCGCGCATGCTCCTTTTGGTCCTTCATCAGTAACTTATCGTCATCTCACCAAAGGTTTGATCAGTGTTGGTCGCATTGATGAAGCTAATGATTTATTGATCGAGATGTTGGCTAAAAATCATGGTGCTGATTCAATGGTTTATAATAACTTGATATCAGGTTTTCTTGAACTTGGTAATTTGGATAAGGCTAATGAGCTCTTTGATGAGCTTAAGGGAAGGTGTAGTGTTTATGATGGTGTTGTGAATGCCACTTATATGGAATGGTTTTTTAAGCAGGGAAGAGATAAGGAGGCTATGGATTCGTACAAGTCTTTGATGGATCGTGAGTTTAGGATGACACCTGCGACTTGTAATGTTTTGTTGGAGGTTTTGCTTAAGCATGATAAGCAAAAAGAGGCTTGTAAATTGTTTGATCAGATGTTGGATAATCACACTCCTCCTAATTTTCAAGCTGTTAATTCCGATACTTTTAATATCATGGTTAATGAGTGCTTTAAGCGTGGTAAGTTTGATGAAGCCCTTGATACTTTTAGGAAGGTTGGTACCAAGATAAATTCTAGGCCTTTTATAATGGATGTTGCCGGGTATCGTAATATTATCTCTAGGTTTTGTGAGATTGGGATGATGACGGAAGCTGACACATTGTTTGAAGAGTCATGCTCCAAGCATTTCAGTCCGGATGTGCCTACTCACGTTGCTATGATAGATGGATATTTGAAAGTGGGTAACATTGATGATGCTTTGAGGATATTTAACAAGATGGTGGATTATGGTTTGAGGGTGACTGCTACCTTTGGCAATAGGGTTTTTGATGAATTGATTAAGAATAGTAAATTTATCGAGTGTGCTCAGATTTTGAGCAAAATGGGAGGACAAGATCCTAAGCCTGATCCCACTTGCTATGAGGTTGTGATCAAGGGACTGTGTGCTGAAGGTTTGTTGGATAAGAGTCAGGAGTTGTTGGATGAGGTTATGAGGTATGGTGTTGGGGTCACTCCTGCCTTGCGTGAATCTGTGACTGAGGTTTTCAAAAAGGCTGGGAAAGGTGAGGAGATTGAGAGGCTGCTAGATACGAACCGAATTGGATACAATTCCCGTCCAAGACCTACATACCGTCCACCACCGGCAAGGTCGCCTTCTCAATTGGATAGACCACATAACCCAACTTACGGGCATCCACAACAGCGCCCACCACTGCATTCTGCTCAGATGGCTGGAGTGCACAACCCACCTTCTGAGTTTCCATCTCAAATGGCAGCACCTCAGAGATACCAAACACGGTCTTCTCAAGTTGCAGGATCACATAACCAACCTTCTGGGTTTCCGGCTCAAATGGCAGCACAAAATTCCCCACCTCACTTTGATACTCGAATTGGTGGAACATACAACCAGCTTTCTGAGTTTCCTTCTCAAACAACAGCACATCAACGATACCAAACACCGCCTTCTCAAGTGGCAGGAACACATAACCAACTGGCCCAAATGGCAGCACAGAATTCCCCACCACACTTCGATACTCGAATGGCTGGAGCAGATAACAACCACTTTCCCTCAGGATATCCACCTCAAATTTCAGGGCAGCAACGCCCACCACTGTCTCCTCAAATGACAGGAATTCACCGTCAATCCTCATGGGGAGTTTCTCCTCCAATGAATAGGCCTCAAATGCCAGCAACTGGACCTTCTCATTTAACAGGGCAGCCTCACCACCCTCAATACCAACATACTCCTCGTATGCAAAGGGCATCTCCTCAGTCAACCGCAAAGCCTTATACACCATATGGGCCTTCACCTCAAATTGACGGACATCAACCTTATGGCCAACAATCTGGGGCCCAGCAAACGGGGGAGAAACCTTATCCACCATCAAGATTTACTACTCCAATGTCAGGGCAACACCATCCACTGTCGGGACCATATCCACCAATGTCAGAGCCATCTCTTCCATCAAACAGATCATCGGCCCCAGGAACAGGAACCCCTCCTCACTTTGAAGAATCACATCAACAGCAACTAGAAGTCCCTGAACAAGTTGCAGTCTGATCATTGAAGTTTAGGCTAATTCTTAGTTTTGCTGGTTCTCTTCAAACTTGTATAAGAGTTTGCTCTATCATTTTACATTGTTAGTGTCTTACGATGCTTCTGATGTTCAGAATACTAGGTATTTTATGTGTTTGTTTATACAGGAATAATTTTTTATTTATTGGTCAGGGACATGTATTGCATGTGTCTATGACATGCTATTTTAATTTATTCCTGTAATTCAACCATTTAATTATTAATACAGCACAACATGTTATTGAATCTTCTGATAAGCTGTTTAAAGAGGTCTAATTTTGCATTGGAATGTAATTGATGCTATATTACCCCTTCTATGGTGATTGAGTTATTAAATTTTGTTCTCTTTCTTCTGCTGTATATGTTTTTTTTACTTTCAGCAAACTATCAATTTCCTTTTAATCAATTTATTGTCTTGTTCTCATACTGAGATTTTACCACTCAATGAAAAATGAAGCTTCTCCGCAATGATAGCCATAGGGGTTATACACCTGTTCTCGATGAAATCCTTGATCATCGAAACCAATTACATGGAGATTACAAAGAAGGATATTATATTAGAGTTGAAAACAATGACCCACTTCATTTAAACCTTTTTATGGTCCTAACTTATGGCTTGCATCAGGTACTCTAATTTCTTTGATTGAATTGAAAACTATCTTGTTATGTTCTCAACACTGAATTTTGATTTCTCATCAATTTTGACTGCACTGTTAGAGGTTCTACCGGAATGGAGGGAGACTATGGAAGAATACCAACGACGGGCATTGTAAGTTTTGCTCCTGACACATGTGATTACATTCAATCACTTTCAATTTTTTATAAATTACTACCGGTTAGTATATGTCTGGATTGTGTCTGGTGTCCATGTTTGAGTCAATGTACCTCTGTCCTATTTTGTAAATTGAACTTGTTCATTAATTTTTTCAATTGGAATGTAAAATTTGTTTTCCTTGATAGTGTGTAGTTATTAAGCTCCAAATTGTTTATAGAAAGTAATGTTCAACTACATTGGTTATTCATTTCGATTGAAATTATTTAGTATGAGCATGACTGCTATTAGCATTGTATAAGGGGGGAAAATGTAAGAGAGAAAAAGCTGCTTATCAAATATTTGTCCATTTATTGTTTGTTTATGATTTATATACAGAGAGGTGGGAAAAGCACTTGCAAAGATAATAGCCCTCGCACTTGGTTTGGATGCTAATTTTTTTGATAAACCAGAAACCCTAGGAGATCCCATTGCCATTTTGAGCTTGCTACACTATTAAGGTATTGAATTAGTAGTCTCTTTTAGTCCCTTACACCTGGTGGTACAATTACAAACTACACAATTTCTACTACTGTGTTAATAATTCATCGTTGTTGTCATGACACGAAGGTAAAGTCTCGGACCCCTCACAAGGATTATACGCAGCTGGAGATCATACTGACTATGGTCTGATTACTCTGTTGGCAACAGATGATGTTCAGGGTCTTCAGGTAAGAATGCAAACCGATTTTTCTTTCGTTATATCACATTTATTAATTAATTAAAGGCTAACATCTTTGTTTGCAGATATGCAAGAATAAGGATGCTAAAACTCAGATATGGGAGGATGTGACACCTTTGACGGGGTTAGTCCTTGTGGTGCTGTTGCTTTTATGGTTTAAAAAGGGAGTTAAAAAAGTTGCTTCTTGCAATATATGCATTATTATTGAGATTTATATTTTCTTCTTAACCCTGAACTACAAAACCAGTTTGCTACAAAACCTTTTTATGTTTAATTGTCGTTGTTAGGTTGATCCCTAAACTATTTCAGTATTTATCTTATTGTTTATGTTTGTAGAGCATTTATAGTTAATCTTGGAGATATGCTGGAGCGCTGGAGCAACTGTACTTTCAAGTGAGAAACTTTTCCATCCAGCTATGCTGTTCATCTTCTTTAATATCTATTTACCGCTGCTTTTTTCAGTATGCACTCGGAGCAAATGTTAGTTCTTTTGTCAGTGCATCCTTTTTAATTCAGGTTGTGTTCAGCATAAAATTTACAACTTGCTTTCCATTAAACTCAGGTCTACATTGCAGAGTTATAGGAACTGGTCAAGAGAGATATTCTGTTAGTCCCGCTACATTGCTTTGTTACATTTGTTAAGTGAGCTTGGCAGGTCAATAACATTTTTAAATATTTACTTTCGGCTATTCCTCAAAACCCGGTTCAATTTTCTAATCGCTGCCTCCATTCTTCTTTCTACAATTTTCAACATACTAAACTTGTTAAAACTCAATGGTGATTTACTCATTCCTATGCTGTTTCTGTTTACAGATTGCGTATTTCTTGGAGCCTGGTTACCAACTTGCAAATCAGATGAAAATCCTCCCAAGTAAGTGAACACTGCTATCTGGTTTAACAGCATTTGCCTCGGAGGACTCAAACATGCAATTTTTATAATGTTAAGTTGCATGAATTTAATTGCACCTGGTATGGTTAATAACTGTACAGGGATCTTTCTTTCTAGTTCTAGCATTCTTTACAAGTCTTACATCCTTGCTTGTATCTGTTTTCAGATTTCCTCCAATATATTACCGGGACTACTTGAGTCAGCGATACAAGGAAACACATGCTGATCTGCTTGTATACAGCAAACAATAATCTTGGAGCTGTGCGGCTTGGAGGGCTATTTTATAACTCTACTTTCTATCATTAATTATATTATTAGTGTAAATACCAGGTTAATTGTACTATATTAGTTCTTTATGTTAGTTCAAAAATAAGTTAATTCAAACGAACCCTTAAATGTACTATATTGGTTTTTATGTTTTTTTTTCTTCTTCAAGTCTTTTACTGTTGATATGTTTTTCTTTAATATGTGACTGTTTCGACGTTGATGTGGATGTTACATGTTATGTGGCCAATGAAATTATAATATAGTAACTCACTATTTTATTTTACTTTTTTCGTATGTTAGAAAAACCATGTTGGATGCATCCTTTCAGAGAAACCAAGGTTTGTAATAAAAAAAAAATCCACGAGTCATCTATCTATTTGTATCTTCTTGTCTTTCCTTTTGAAAAAACTTTAAATTTTGAAATTTAAATTTTATGCACCCATTGTAGAAGCATCAAACTTTTATTTCAATTTCATGTATTATTCACCTCCAATCTTTCAACACAATTTCAATTGAACTTTCAAGTTCAAGGAGGAAGAATCAAATTCCCTCCTTTTTTGATTGCATAAAAGGCTTTGCTTTAAACACTCGATTTCATTTTCCACCTCTCTATATTTGTATTTTTTTTTAAAACAATCAATATTAGTATGATCTATGTTTCTACAAAAATCACACGTGTTTGTAATTAAAGTGTTTTTTTTTTCCTTCCGGAAGTATACTTCCAAAATGACTCTGAGAATGAAAAAAGAAGCTTCGATTACTTTATTGTGCAAAGTTGAAGTAAGTGGAAAGCTCTTTCTTGGGAGTTGAGAAATTCCTATTCCTAACCAAAGAGGAAGAAGAGTGACACATACACGTTTTCTTATAATTTTTCTCCTTTTAAAAATTATTTTACTACTTCAATATTAATTTTCTTAAATGTCTTGATAACAAGTGCTTCCGGAACACTCTTTAAACATGTTATATTAAGAAATTATTTTTAAAAAATGTCAAAGTTTTCAATTTTCAATGTACTAATTACACAAACTTTCATAAAAGATCATCTTATAAGGCCCTTAATTAGTGCCCCCGTTAACATTTCCCTTTTATTATTGTTCAATTTTTTTTTCTCTTAACTAGTTAATATTTTGCTGGACCAACAAGGAAACGCAGCTAACAATTATTCCTTCTTTGGCTAACCCCTGAAAAATCCAAAACACAGAAGGGGAAAAACGTTGAACAACACTATTACTAGTATAGTGAACTGAAACAAAGTTAAATATTAAATATTTTGACAGATACAACAAAGCAATACACAGAATAAGAATCATGACAAACATATCCACAACCCCTAGCTAGTAAACCAGTCCTGAAAGTTACTGTAAGCTTAAAAGGTCACTGCCATATCAAATTCCAAACTTCAAAGTAATTTAAGTTACATATCAAGTTATCAACATGCTATCACTAAAAAAGATATCAATAAATCCGAAAGTGTAATTTTGACGACATAGCAAAGAAAAATATTACTCCTATGTACAAGGTGGAAATTAAGAAGCAATTGTTCTGTTTTGCCTATTGAGTTCTTTATAGAAGTTGTTAATGAATTCTTCGGCTGCGATGTCCACTTGATGACAATTTCCTTCGTCTTCAAGCGTGAAAGGCGAATCAGTAACCCTTAGTTGTCTTCCAGTAGGGCTTTTCCCAAAACCAGGCAATGTCACCAAAGGAGAATTAGCCACAGCCTCCACCTTTTCATTGTTCAACATCACTTCAATAAACACCTTTTGAACAGCAATATTATTATTATTCATGATGGAAACATCGTTATGTCGTTGGCGCTGTGACTTGGAGAAGCGGCGGCTAGAGTAGTGGAGAGGGTTGGAAGGGGTGTTTCTGCAGCTGAATTCGTATTCGCATGGAGAGATGAATGAGTTGTTATCAGAGCGACATGTGAAGGAAGAATGATAAAGTTGGTGGTTGAGTATGAGAGTGTTGATTAAGGATTTCCCAGCAAGTTTCCCACGTTTGAGAATCAAATTGAGGTCTACCATTGTTCTGCTCTTGGCTATGCCTTTTCTTATAATGAACAATAATACACGTAACATGTTCCATAGCTTCTTTGCCACTACGCCTTGCCTTGCTTCAATTTCCATTTTTCTGAGACTACGATGATGAGTATGTCATGTTGTTTCTTTTGTCTGTATAATTAAAATAAAATAAACTCTTGGAAGAGAGTCGTGAGGGAGATATAATGGTGTTTTGGTGTGTGATGGGGTTTGAGGGGGGTTGGAAGCTATTTAAATATGTGCTATGCAAGCAACATGTTTTTTTTGGTTAGCAATTCAAGCAACACGGTTGTTTTTTAATTAAATAATACTACATGGTTTTGAATTAAAACCCAACAAATCCCCTCAATGAAGAATTCAAATTTCATGATTGATGACACTTTTATTAATAATAATTTCTACTTATTTATTTTTAAAAAAATTATAACCCAACAAGGATTAAATTTCCCATGAGTAGTTGCGCGTGCCAATGTTTTTCGGGTGACAAATGCGGGCTAAAAGTAAAAAAAAAAGGGTAAAAATAACACGGAAAAATAACTATGGAAGCATCAATAAACACGTTCACAACAAATAAAGACATAAAATAAAAAATCATCGACTTTTGGTATCTTTGAGGATATGATTCCAAGACACGATACCACTTTTGTCCATATCAAATTGTCAACTTTGAGTTTTAGTTTTTATATAAAAAATCATCGACTTTTGGTTCCAAAACCTTTTCTTAGTAACATTTTTGAAGAAAAAACAAGTTTAAAATATATATATATATATATATGTGTATATATAATTGGAAGTTATATTTGTTATTTTTGGTTAGTGAAGAAAGTTGCATAACCTTCTTACCTCTCAATCTGTTATTTCTCATCAAACCGCCTTATCAAAATAAACATATATTGAAAGATTGAGAAGATCATTGGAAGGTCACTCACGTCCTATATAATTAAGTGGTTGTGTATATAAGGGAGGAGGAATAAGTGGTTGAAGTTGTTTGTGCATTACATGGAAGTTAAGTTGCAGTGTAGTAGAAGGTCTCCATGAAATTGATGGGTAGGAGCTGATATTTAATTACTACTAAATCAATCAATTCAATTGTTAGCATAATTAATTGAAGAGATGATTTGGGTGGCGCTGTGTTCTTGAAGTCAAATATTAGCATCTGCCGTAGTGACTAAGCTACAATCAAATGACGCATTTGATCTCAACCGCGTAATATTAATTTACCCACAATTTTCGTTAGTATCATCGACCATTATTTAATAATTTATATCCAAAGAATTTCAGGTAAACGTGATACATTTACTAAAAAGAACAGGTAAACGTGATGCATCAACACATTGAAAATTTTAAAACCCAGTGAAAATAAATATAAACATATAATACTTGGTAAGACATTGATTTTTATTTTACTTTATGAAAAATAAATTGTATTATGTGACTCATCAAAATAATTGCAAGAAATATAAATTTTAGAATTCACTTTAGTGAGCCACGAGTCCTTGAAACAATCCTCATTGCAACTCATTGAATAAACAACAATGATATTTCGACATAGAGTTTTGAGAAAACAGAAGTTGGAAAAGAATCCCTCAAAAAAATTAAAAAAGTTGGAAAAGAAATTACCATTTTAGAAAGCATCATTCTAACGTTTGTTTATGTCTCTAAACATGTTGGTCCGGTCATGTGGCTATGTTTTATAGTGATCTCATTCCTCAAAGGACAAGAGATCCTAATCATCTTGCAATATCCCTTTCACTAAAATTGTAAGAGAGACATGATGGCTCCAACTAGAAGTTCTTGCTTGTCATGTGTTTGTTTGTTGTGCACCACTGCATATTTTTGATAAACGTGATAAGTCTTAGAAATAACACAGTCACGCCAATCCTTCTCCACAGGTTGTATATGGTACCATGTGTCATTATCTCACGGTTGCAAAGCATTCCAAATGGAACACCTATAATAATTCCCAGCAATCATGAGACATTAATCATAAATAGCAGCGACTAATTTTAAAACCTGGCATTCTCGTACGTTATCGTGCAGATTCCCGAGTCATCAAACATGAACCTTATCCACGTATCTAAATCCAAAATAATATGATTAAAATAAATAAATTTTCGACAGAATATAGCGGCTAGAGTTGATGAATTTCACAAAAAAGAAAAAAATAGAGCTAACGTATGATATTTTTATTGTGATTAAGTTTAAGGACGAACATATTGGTATTTAGTCCTCCTCTCTTCCTCTTATCGATTCTACCGTTAGTTTTGTTTTGGTTGTGTTTGCTTCTTTACAAGATCCACATGTCCATCAAAAATAAATTTTGGAGGCGATTTTGTGGAGTATTTGGAAGCACCGAAGTAATAATATTTGAAGCAATATCGTTGGGTCAAGCCAATTTATGAGGGGACCACTATTTCTACTCAGACCTATCACACTGAGATGGTTGTATAGTACAAACCAAGTGCAAGTCGTTGTAAATGTAATATGGATGTCTCTTTTTATCATGCGTTAAACAAAGTTGATATTTGTATGTGTATTTGTGATGATGAAAATAGTTTTGTGCTGGCTAAAACGAAGTGGCTATCACCATTACTTTATGTTGGTTTAAGAGAGACACTCAGAGTGTTGTATGCTCTTCAATAGATATATGACCTTCAGCTGGCCAATGTGAATTTTGAGATGGAATCAAAGGTGGTTGTAGACCTTATCTATGGTCGTACATTCGTTGTCTCATATTTTGCTTCAATTATTATGATTGTCGGCACCTACTTTATTCTGATTTAAAAACCTCAAATGTTAAGTATATTATGAGACAAACTAATGAAATTGTTCATAGTTTAGTTAAGATAGTTTTATGTCGTGCTAATTTATGTAATTTCATCTTGTATCTCTACTCTTATTTTAAATCAAATGCATTAAGTTTTCTGCTGCTACAAAAATATTTAACGACGAAATAAAGACAAACTTAGTATTTTTATATCTAATTTTCTTCATTAATACCTTTTGAAAAATTCGTCCTTTCATTGTTTTTCTTCCCGGTTCTAATTTGGATCATCTTTTCTATGTCAAATCATCTATTTTTCACTTATGTTGTCGTCAGAATTATTAGAAGACAAATGACATATATTGAAAGTCATAAATCTCTTCGGTTGTAGAACGGATGCTCCAAGTGTTTGACAATTAGCATAATTGTTCAAAGTTATTAGATTTGATTGGTATAATACTTAGGAAGTGTCTAGCAGAGTGTAGTTTAATTTTATCTAAGTATATTACTTGTATTATTATCAGGATGAGATTTACACTTCTAGACTTGGAACTTCTTGCATTTTTTGCATTCGTGCAAAAATTTAGGGTAGTTTTGTCTTTGCAATATACCACAACAAGTCCACAACGACATACATACACGCACTATTCTCTTGATAAATCTTTGAATTTGTTGAAAAATTTAGGCGCAATTTACTTTGTTTTTCTTTTTTTTGAAATCTTTCATTTTTAACTTTTTTCTTTCACGAGGCAACCACCTATGCGGGAGACCATGGAGTACTTTATAAGTTATAACCAATACTGTTGTAGGGTTTGAGTAGGGATTAAGTATATTAATTTTATTAATCTACCTGTATACTTTATATATATGACTATAAATAAACACACTCTAGGAAAAGGAGCAAGAGGATGAAATTGATTATAATGTTTTTGATCTAAGATGAGGTTGGACCGTTGAAAGCTATATAAATGAGTGCTATGCAATTTATTTTTTGGTAGAAATTTGAGGAACATTGTTGTCTGTTAATAGTAGTAAGACTAAATAGTTTGCATCTCTAATTTCCCAAAACACTTGTAAAGCCAAGCCAACAACAAAGAAGAATTTTGTACTCCACCAAACAACGAATCAAATGGCTGAAAACTTGAGATGAACATATCTCGGTTTTTCTTTTAAACGCACCCCGACAAAATTCTAGCACAACAAAGCAAGTGCAATAAAACAAAATAAAGAGAATGGACACAATTTTTTCAATAGAGGCCATAAGCAAACACAACAACAGAAATTACTTGTAATTCGTGGTGGATCAAACCATGCTCTGATACCATATTTAATATATAGAATCAACGACAATAAAATTACAAAAGAGGATAGGGCTTCATCAGTTGAGTAAACATCACATGTGAGGGTTCTAATACACTTGTAAGATCAAAAGGATCAAAATAAATCTATTTTGACCTATCGAAACTAGACTCGTATGTCTTTTGTACATCTGCATTCGTTCCAACTAAAGGTGTTTCATGATTCTTGAAATAATTTGTTGCCGGAATACTAATGTCTTACCCTGCAAAGATAAGTTACATTATTATAGTATTTATTTTCTGGCTAAATGAACGGTGCAAGTGAAACCTCGTGCATAAAATTCTGACAAACATTAATCATAAGCAAAATCATTACAATATGTAGAAGGCTAGATAAGCAAAATCATTACAATATATGTGTTTTCTGTCTTACAATTATTGTCTTTTTAACATTTTTTTATTTTTATCAAAATAACTGTCACTTTACAATATCAATGCAACATTTATTATTATTTTTTTCCTATTATTATACTCTTATTTATTGAATTTTATCAAATTGAATTACTCCACTAACTACAATTAATAATGGTGTTTTAGTAAATGCTACTAATTTTACCATTGAAATCAACATAATTAATCATTTCCTTAATAGTTGTGCACAAACCTTATACGACTAATATTATGAAACGGAGTGAGTATTTAACTAAGTTGGTCTCGGAAAGAGTGCAAACTTGCACAATAATGTAAATTATAACGTATAAAGAATATATTGAAGGGGGAAAGATCAAGTCAGAATCAAGTGCATACCCTTAAATATCACGACAAGTATCACGTAACCACCATGAGTCGGATCAAATGCTACCCCTCGTAGTGTTAATTAAAAGGATAAATCCTACAAATACATTGGAAAAATAGACAATACTCTTCAAATTAACAGATCAGATAAAAATAAAAATAATAGTGAGTTTAAAATGAGGTTACCCTCTCAAAAAAATTGAAAAGAGGATACTTGCATAGTTGTTACCTTCATTGAAAAGAACACAAATTACTTCATCTTCCTTATTCTTAGTTTTAATCAAAGAAATCACACTCGTTCGAGAGAAAAAAACTTGATATGATAACCCTTGAATCGAGTTTTATTACATTGCTTGTAGATCTGGTAAAGGCAAAATAATACAAAAGTTTAATAGGAGAAAAAAACAACACAAATTAAATTAATAAATTACAAAATCAAATGAATAACATATTGCTTGAGTACAATAAATTGTACTTGATAAACCCCAACCTAATACATCATTGTTATAAATTCAATCATTCAAGTATACATGTGTGCGCTTTTCAAAACAAATGATATATGTAATAGTGATAAATAAAAAGATTTATAATAAAAGATCACTTTACCAATTCTCTGCTGTCGCGTCATTTTTCGGAGATCAAGGCTATTTGATTAGCTTTTTGACTCACTATTTATTTCACGACTGAACATTTAATTTTTCTTATTTTTCAAAAGAAAGTGGAAAAAAGTTCAAATACCACTTTAAAAGATTTAGGGTTCGGGGGGTTGGTTACATAAAGGGAAGGTATTAGCACCCTTTATAAAGATTTAGGGTTCGGGGGTTGGTTATAAAGATTTAGGGTTCGGGGGTTGGTTACATAAAGGGAAGGTATTAACACCCTTTATGTTCGTAGTACTCTACGATAAGATCAAGGCTATTTGATTAGCTTTTTGACTCACTATTTATTTCACGACTGAACATTTAATTTTTCAAAAGAAAGTGGAAAAAAGTTCAAATACCACTTTAAAAGATTTAAGATTTAGGGTTCGGGGGTTGGTTACATAAAGGGAAGGTATTAGCACCCTTTATGTTCGTAGTACTCTACGATAACCTTGATTTTATTTAATTTTTGTGCTATAAACTTAGGGTTCGGGGGGTTGGTTACATAAAGGGAAGGTATTAGCACCCTTTATAAAGATTTAGGGTTCGGGGGTTGGTTATAAAGATTTAGGGTTCGGGGGTTGGTTACATAAAGGGAAGGTATTAACACCCTTTATGTTCGTAGTACTCTACGATAAGATCAACTATTTGATTAGCTTTTTGACTCACTATTTATTTCACGACTGAACATTTAATTTTTCAAAAGAAAGTGGAAAAAAGTTCAAATACCACTTTAAAAGATTTAAGATTTAGGGTTCGGGGGTTGGTTACATAAAGGGAAGGTATTAGCACCCTTTATGTTCGTAGTACTCTACGATAACCTCTTGATTTTATTTAATTTTTGTGCTATAAACTTAGGGTTCGAGGGTTGGTTACATAAAGGGAAGGTATTAGCACCCTTTATGTTCGTAGTACTCTACGATAACCTCTTGATTTTATTTAATTTTTGTGCTATAAACTTGCTTGTTTTTTTTTTTTGAAAATAGATTTAAAGAAAAAGAAAAAGGGAAACCTAATATCTACATTTTTTATTGATTTGAGAGGGCGAGTGTCCTAAAGTGGAAAAAAGTTCAAATACCACTTTAAAAGATTTAGGGTTCGGAGGTTGGTTACATAAAGGGAAGGTATTAGCACCATT
Organism: Medicago arabica; assembly: GCA_946800305.1. Classification (NCBI taxonomy): domain Eukaryota; kingdom Viridiplantae; phylum Streptophyta; class Magnoliopsida; order Fabales; family Fabaceae; genus Medicago; species Medicago arabica. The sequence goes on from OX326964.1 coordinate 69,304,854, forward strand.
TATGTTCGTAGTACTCTACGATAACCTCTTGATTTTATTTAATTTTTGTGCTATAAACTTAGGGTTCGGGGGTTGGTTACATAAAGGGAAGGTATTAGCACCCTTTATGTTCGTAGTACTCTACGATAACCTCTTGATTTTATTTAATTTTTGTGCTATAAACTTGCTTGTTTTTTTTTTGAAAATAGATTTAAAGAAAAAGAAAAAGGGAAACCTAATATCTACATTTTTTATTGATTTGAGAGGGCGAGTGTCCTTTGCCTACGTACCCGTGAGGGATCAAAACCTCGTAGTTCGGGTAGAAATTTCGTTTAATTGGTTTTGTGTTTTTTATTAGTTTTTGAAAAAGGTTTTTAAAAAAAAAAAAAAAACCAAGTGGCAAATAAGAATTTGTTTGTGTTTTTTATATTAAAAGAAAATAAATCAAAGTAGAATTAAGTTGATTGAAATTTGATTAAGAAAATAAAATAAAAATAAGCCAAGTGGCAAATAAGAATTTGTTTGTGTTTTTTATATTAAAAGAAAATAAATCAAAGTAGAATTAAGTTGATTGAAATTTGATTAAGAAAATAAAATAAAAATGAGATCACTCGATTTGAAAATCAAGGTTTATTAGGAAAATATTTTTGTGAATTTTTGGTTATTTGCAATGTTTTTTGTTCTTTTTGAATATATAAAAGCGGAAAAACAAATAAAATGTAGAGTGATAAAGTTAAACTAACAAATAAATAAAAAATGCAAAAACAAAAGAAAATAACTTACTCTGGTACGAAGACCACTTGAAACCGAAGGGACAAAAAGGAGTAGAAAAAGAAGAAAGACCCGTCAACACAAGTCGAAAGAGAGAGAAGAGAGGAAAAAACACACTGTGAATTTTCGGGGTCCAGAATGCACTATATGAGCTCTCTACTTATAGAGAAAATTCACAACTAATAAGTGAGAAACTTTGGGTACAAGTAATCAGATCTAGCACAAAAATATCTCAATTGAGCACTAAAGTATTATATTGAGTACAAAAATATATTATTCAGTACATAAATATGTTTATTCAGCACATAAATATATATTATCGAGTATCAAAATAATATTTCAGATCAAACACCAAGATATATCAGATTGAGCACCAAAATATTATATTGAGTACAAAAATATATTATTCAGTACATAAATATGTTTATTCGGCACATAAATATATATTATTGAGTATCAAAATAATATTTCAGATCAAACACTAAAATATATCAGATTGCCTACCAGAATATTTTAGATTGTGTTCTAAAATATTCTAAATTGCATTCTAAAATATTTTAGCAAGACTTGGGGACAAAGAAAGCACTTTAAAAAAAGATCAAATTAAATATTTAATTTATCATTTCAAAATAACATTTTTCTAGCGCTACTTCGTTCACACAAATACATACCCCCATTAACTAAATGTGCACCCCCACTATATAATCTTTGGTCAAAAATTGGGGTATGACATCTGCAAATGCAAGATAATAAGGATAGAGAGAGATGGAATTTTAGAGAAACGGCGCCGCTAGCTCAATGGAATTGTGAAGTGAGCACAACTCAACTCTTACAAGGGTTTTATAGGGGAAGGGTCGGTGTTAGGTTTAGAGCTGTCAAATGGGTCGGCCTTGCCCCGTGGACCTGCTCATATAAATGAGTCGGAGTGGCCGGTTGACCCTCTTGATTCATTGGCTACTGAATTAAGCCCAACCCAATTAGTAGTGGGCCAACCCGACCTATATTTGAAAATGTATTAATTTGTTTTTTTGGAAAAAAAAATCGATGCAATGAACAATAAAGATACATATCACTTTTTTTTAATAGAAACATATTACATAAATTATTATACATCAAATAAATAACATGTCTTTGTAAACTTAGTTAAATGATAGATAAAACATCTATTAAATCAACATCTATAAGGATAATTAGCACAAAAGAATCAATGCAAAAGTAGAGTATTTATCACAACTCACAAAGTGAACCTCAAAGACAACAAAATTTAATATTACATAATAAAATAATTCAGTCTTACCTAATAAAACTATTTATAAACTATTAATTTTTTTTAAAAGGGCCGGCCCGCAAGCCCTGTGGCCCAGCCTAGGCCGACCCATGTAAAATGCAGGCATGATCGGCTGGCACAATAAGACAGGGTCGTTTTTTCATGTTATTTTACGGCCCGACCCACACTAAATTAGAGGGATAAAGGGTTGGCCCGGTGGGCTTGACCCATTTTGATAGCTTTAGGTTTAATTTCTTAGATAATAAAAATCACACAATTTATATTTAATTCATTATACCAAAGCGAATTTCATATGTAAAAGTGAAATAAAATTACATCTAAGACATTTCTTTAACCAACCAAAACAAAAATATTAGAGTATTTATTTTGTTAAAAAATTAATTAAATTCGTGATTTTATAACTTGAATTGAACTATTGCTTTAATTGTTTTTTTTTAAAACTAAATTAGTCCACCTAAACTATTGGCATCTAAGGAAATCAAAGCGGAAACTTTAAGGTTGTGAGCACTTCAAGATTTCAAGCCAACACCATCAGACCAACTAAATAGATTTAATTATTTCTTTTATTATTATTATTATTATTATTATTATTTTGCTATGAAAAGATATTGTCAAACATTTTTTTCAAGGGAAGATAATGTCAATGCCATCGAAGCATTTGCCTTAGTCCCATTTTTTTTTAAGGAGTACATAAAGCTAATTGTTAGGTCTCAATTTTTTTCCAATATATATTAATACTTTTTTAAAATTAAGAGTAAAACGACATGAAAGAGAATGGAAGACGTCCCAATTAATCATTTGTTAGGTGCTCATATATATTATTGGAAAAAGGAAAAAATATGTAAAAAATGGGGACATAATATTTGACCCATTCAATCTAGGTGAATCAATTTTGATAGGTAATACAACAAATAAGAACAACACAATGGATTCAACTCTAATAAATTCTAACAAACGAACATCAAATGTAGGCTTTTGCAAGTGTCAACTCGGTTTATTATTTAGCGAATGAAGTGATAGTCAACTTAATAACAGATCACATATCATCAACTTCCTGCTCAAAGTCGTCTCAATCACTAAGGCAATAAAGCTTTTGCTTTAGGCGCCATTTTTTTTTACTAGTGTCTGTATATATATTGGTTTGCTAACTTAAATCAACAAAAAATATGAAGGTCTAAGTTAGCAAAAATGTACTTTTTCATTTGAAAAAAAAATCAACATCCACTAATGTAAACCAATTTAAAGTAAGAAATAGTTTAGTAAATATCCCTCAAACTGTTTGTTATAAAATAAAAGTGAGTATAAGATAGTAAATTTGTGTAAGCTAACAAATATGTCTTATAAAAACGGGGGAGTCTCACTCTGGTTGTAAAATCACTAATGAAAAACTGAATACTGCTCTCCCTCTGCACAAAACACTCCCACCTTGCAGCCATGTCAATTTTACCCTTGCGCAAGTTAACTAACGCAGGTGTAAAACTGTGCGTTAGTTAACAAGTGCAGCGTTAGTTAACTCACGCTACGTTTATTTAGTCTTTATGCACTTCGAATTATTCATTAAATAATTGATACATATAACAAAATTCATTAAATACAAAATTAGAAAATAAAAGCAAATATATATAACAACATCTCATTTTATTAATCAACTTCATGCAATAATTTTTTACAGGGGTTTTATAGGGGAAGAGCAAGTGTTAGGTTTAGGTTTTTAGATAAAAAAAATCACAAATTTTTTATTTAACTCATTATACCAAAGCGAATTTCACACGTACAAGTGAAATAAAATTACATCTAGAACATTTTTTTGACCAACCAAAACAAAAATATTAAGTATTTATTATGTTAAAAATTTAATTAAATTCGTGATTTTATAACTTAAATTGAACTATTGCTTTAATTGTTTTTTTTTTAAAAGTTAAACTAATCCACTTAAATTATTGGCATAGAAGAGAATTGAACCCATTCGTGATTTTATAACTTAAATTGAACTATTGCTTTAATTGTTTTTTTAAAAAGCTAAACTAATCCACTTAAATTATTGGCACCAAAGTGAATTGAACCTGAAACTTTGAGAATGTGAACACGTCAAGATTCTAAGCTAACACCACCAGACCAACCCATGGAAAATAAAATTTACATAAAATATTAATTTTATTAAAAAAGGCCTCATTATTAGAATTCGTTTTAGGCTTAAAATTGATTGAGACGTAGGAGTGGCAAAACAGGTCCAACCCACCGGGTCGACCCGTTTAATCTGCTATTTTTGACGGTCTAAGTCGAAGTTTTGAACTCGTTGAAAAAACATAGCATGCACGGGGCGGGGCAAACCGGCCCAATTAACTCATTTTTCTTTCTTCTTCTTCTTTTTTTTTTAAATTATTTTATCCTCTTGGTTTTATTTTGGTTGTAGGATTTATTTTTTGTTGCGAATTTGTTTTATGTTGGCGACTTTTCCCTATTTTGCGATTAAGTATGACGTTGAGTTCGACAATTTGTTAATTATCTTGTTTTTACCATAAATTTATTTGATGTATATTCTTTTATTTTATTTTTTATGGTAAAAGCAACTTAGTTTTTTGTTACAATTAAGTCGTAAAAAAATGCATTAAAAAAGTTGTTGTTTTTTTCTTAAAAAAATAAAATTATTTGACCGGTTAGCCCTTCAACTCGTTTGTCTGCCACTAAACCGAATATGGTGAGATTTTAGACTCAGTCGCCTAATTTGAGTCGGCTCATATCGTCCATATTTAGACGACCTTGTCATGCAACATCAACAACAAAGATTAACGACTCTTTCGAGTTGCGTGTCAAACAAAAAGAATAACTAGGATATCGGAGCTGTGTGAATTCAGTCTCTAACTAAAGAGACATATGAAACTGGAGAATGGAAAAACTTTCCCTCTCTTCGTATATATCCTACTCAGCGAAAAACTCAATTCAAAGCATAAGCTAAATTTCTCCGATAAACCCCCAAACGTAACCTATCCGATTTCTAGGTCAGTAGTTAATCTTGGTTCTACATTTTCAACTCTCACTTTCTTTACAATTGAAGAATCTAGCTACTACTAATATTGCACCCAAGGTGTTTGAGTAAAGTCCTGAATGGCTTTCCAGTCACTTTTCTCTAAGCATAAACTCTTATTCTCTTACCTTTTCCCTCTTGTTCAACACAAATTCTTTCATTCTTTTCCAACCCAACAAATTTCTGCGCCATTATTACCTGAACTTGTCAATGAGATATCGCGTATAGTAAGTGATCACCGCCACCCTCGCCATGACTTAGAACTCTCTCTAACTCCATTTTCAACACAAATATCAACAGATTTAGTTGAACAGGTTTTAAAAAGGTGCAATCATCTTGGATTTTCAGCTCACAGATTCTTTCTTTGGGCTAAATCAATTCCGGGTTTCCAGCATAGTGTTCAAAGTTTCCACATTTTGGTAGAAATATTAGGAAGGTCTAAACAATTTGCCATACTTTGGGATTTTCTTATAGAAATGAGGGAGTCTGATTCTAGTTGTAAAATCACTAATGAAATTTTCTGGATCATTTTCACTGCATATAGCCGAGCTGATTTACCAGACGGTGCAATTCGGTCTTTTGTTAGAATGGATGAATTTGGAATCAAGCCAAGTATTGCTGATGTTGATTTGCTTTTGTATACTCTATGCAAAAAGAAACATGTCAAGCAGGCTCAACAATTTTTTGATCAAGTGAAGAGCCGTTTCTTGTTAACCGCAAAAACTTACAGCATTCTGATTAATGGATGGGGTAAGGTTGGTGATTCGGAGAAGGCCCGTGAGCTGTTTGACACAATGCTTGAGCAAGAATGTCATGTGGATTTGCTTGCATATAATAATTTGTTAGAGGCTCTTTGCAAAGGAGGCCATGCGGATGAAGCTATGGATTTTCTTAATGATATGCTGTCAAAGAAAGTTGAGCCGGATGCTTTTACTTACTCAATATTCATTCGTTCATACTGTGATGCAAATAATGTGCATTTGGCTTTCGGGGTTCTTGACAAAATGAGAAGATGTAACCTTTTGCCAAATGTGTTTACATACAACTGTATTATAAAGCGACTTTGTAAAATTAAAAAGGTGGAAGAAGCATATCAATTGTTGGATGAAATGATTTCTAGTGGATTAAAACCAGACACTTGGAGTTATAATGCAATACAAGCTTACCATTGCGATCACTGTGAGGTCAATAGGGCTCTGAAGTTAATATCTAGAATGGAAAAAGATGGCTGTCTTCCTGATCGCCATACATATAACATGGTGCTAAAGTTACTGATTAGGATAGGAAGGTTTGACAAGGCAACTGAAGCTTGGGAAAGCATGGGGGATAATAAATTTTATCCTTCTGTCTCGACATATTCTGTCATGATTCATGGTCTTTGCAAGAAGAAGGGGAAGCTAGAGGAGGCATGTAAGTACTTTGAGAGGATGATTGATGAAGGAATACCACCTTATGACACTACGATTGAAATGCTAAGGAATCGGCTCTTGGGATTAGGGCTTTTGGATAACATTGAAATACTTGCTGCTAAGATGAGGCAGAGTACATCATATTCAATCCAAGAATTGGCCAATATTATGATTGGCACTAGATCTGCTCGAAAGACTTCAAGACTTGACGAGTCGGACATAGAAAGTGATTGAATAAGTGGTTATTTGTTTCTCAATATTATGGTAGGTTGGAAGCATTTTTATTTATGAAAATTGCTTTATGGTAGTTTATGTGGATTTGCGTATCTTCTTACATCAGAGTAATGAAGATTACCGTTCTTAGTGCAATGATTAACTGATGCGATTAAAGGTGCTGAACAAATGTAAGTTTCAAGTATCTTAGGACAACTAGTAATAATAGATTAATGATAAACATCAATAATGTATTTGTTGGTGTGGCATTGCTTTTCTCATATCCTCTTTTTAAGGCTATGTTTGATTGATGCAATGGTAGAAGTTATATGGGATGATATTCTGTTTCATTATACAGGTTATTAATAATAATAATAATAATAATAATAATAATAATTTTTTTTGAAGAAATATAATAATAATAATAATAATAATAAGATGGAATGATATAGAATATGGTAAAGTGCATTCTAATTCATTCTATCTAATATCTTGCATTTTTCCCCTTCAAGTAAGGAACTTGGGATGATTTTTTTTCTTTTTGTTTTCCATTCTCATAAAAACATCCAAACAATATAATGATAATTTTGTTTCATTCCATTTGATAGGATTACATTTCATTCTAGTCAAAATATTCCTGCATAATCTTCTTTAAAAAAAAAAAAAAGTTCCTGCATAATGCATTAGCCTTTATGTTCCCGATTAATAAATTTACATTTTCTATTATAGAAGTTACTTAAGCCTGCTCCCTAGGAGACAACTATATTTTCATTTCAGACTTGTGTTAACTTTATATTATAGCCAACACATTTTATTTATCACTATCAGCACTTGTTTAGATTTCCTAAATGGATTATAATTCATATTTACTATTCAGTTTATTTCCATTGTGTCTCCTCATGCTATCAGTGTATGGCTCCAGTGAATCATTAGATTTTCGGTGTGCTTTTGTGTTATTCATTTGCACCAGTATCACAACCCTTACATTGGTGCGTTCATTGAGAGCTTCTCTCCCACGGCTTCTCCAGTTTGGGCTGAATTGTAACGACTAATCACAGAGATGCTTGCAAGAATGATTGACATATTGCAAGACGAGACCGATGCTTTAGAACAGAATTGTCGACCGTTGCTCTTCTGGTTCCGAATGATTTTCTTCCTTTCACTGAACAAATAGAATCAATGTCCATCATTGAGATGAATTCAATAGTCGATGCGGAACATATTGACCTCTGTCAACTGATTGCTACAGAGAATCACCAAGACTTAGAAGTATTGAAGCCAATTAGTGATTTCAACGGGGTTGCTTAACCAGCAAGACAAATCTCTCATCGTTCTTATTACCTTACCATCCCAAGAGGTGCTGCTTGCAGACAGTACTTTCACGATGAGGGTGGGGCCTTTGATATAGAATATAACCAGCCTTCTTTTTCGCCAGGTTGTTGTGCTTCAATGGACAGTGCCACCAGATTGGTGGTCAATTTCAGATTGGCAGTATACAACATTCCCCATTGATTGACTTGAGGTGAACGGGCTCGCGGAGCAGTTATCTTTCTCGTGTTCAACGTAACATCCCAATGTCACCACCACCGTAACCAACAGATTGGAACCATGGTGAAGTAGCACTCCCTCCAACACCGCCATAGCCACTCAATATGTGTTGTAGAGTTGCCGCCATGAGGTTTTATCCCCCACCTGTTTATAATCCTTTGCATATTCATAGTTGTGGGAACTCTGGAGCAAGCATATGATTGTAAAACAAGAGTTTTCCAATTTAATTCAGCCTCGGGCACATCGACAATGAAACAATATGGCCCCCGTTGTCCTAAATTTGCTTTTATTGTCACCGGGATTGATTATACACAGACAGCTTTTCATGCATTTGGATACCAAGGAATTGCAGTGGTTGTTACTGAGCATAATGTTGGAAATACTAGTAGTAGACTGGATCCTTCTTCAGTCCTTGCTGTTTTGAAGGCTTTGTATAAGGGATTTAGAAGATTCGTTGTTGTTATAGTTATTGGCCAAGTAGTTAATAACAGGGTGAACATAACATGTGTTTTAATCACTCTTAATACATGTCCTTATTGAATTTTTTGGGTGAAAGCTAGTGAACCTGATCTTGGTACTTACACCATGCAATGCCTTGGTCTCTGACTGTAGTTGCAGGCTAATTAGTTCATACAATCGATTTTTTTTTTAACCTAGCCACACTATCTTTGTATGTGTGCTATTAATATACCAGTATTTCACCTCAAAAAAACATACCAGTACATAGTCTCTTGATTTAGCCACACACCCACTATTTGACCAAGCTAGTGTTGTCCTAAAAGATGGTATGCTAAAGGCTATCTTTTAAGACAGTGTCCTAAAAGATCAGCAATGCCTTTAGCACACTATCTTTTAAGATAGCAAGAGAAAGTATACTTCCATGTTCTTTTTCCTTATTTTTCTGTTGATTTTTTATGGCACAGGACTGAATGCTGAACATTATTTTTTTTATTCCCATAAATCATAACCACACTTCTTGCTTTTTATTGTTCTGATAGTTAAAAGTAGTTGGATATTAGATTTGGCCATTTGGGAGAAGAAGAAACAGTCAATATATATGCATATTGACATTGACTTCATGATTTGTGATTCTAATATTGTCTTCCAAGAATGATAGACTTATCTTTCCCTAAGTGTGAATGAATTTAGTCTACAAATTTATTTCTTATTGAGAGGTGGTTGAGTTTGAATAGCGAAGCCAAGACCACAATTCAATGTGCAGGGTATTAAAAATCAATTTACATAGAGGATGCATTTTTCTTTAACCATGAACATGTGTGATGTGATTCTCCACATGGAATTTTAAGTTCAAGATAATTTGCTCAACGATCACTAGTTGCAAAGTTTGAAGGAGGATACCATTTAGATATGCAGCTTTCTTTGTCTTGGACCTGAAAAACTGCATACTCCTCTTAGTCTTAGATATGCTAATTATCAATGTGATTGTTATGCTATGCATGACATTTTTTTCTTAGCAATCCTTTCAGCTTTGTTGAAGTAGCTTAATGTTTGTGAAAATCGAGCCAGATGTACACATATATCCAATTTTGTAAAAAATAATTAGAGATTAAATTTAATGCACCACTAATGTAATACTTTTTCCACTATTGACCAATCACAACTCTTCGTTTGTATGTCTTTTAAGTAAGATTTGATTAAACCCACTTATGTTGGTTGGATAGTATTTGCTTGAGACCCAAGAGTGTGTTCATCTTCAAGGTATGTGTGATGCTTAAATAAAATTCGATTTGATAAATCCACACACAGCCAAACATGTACATTTTAGTCAATTATAGAATGTCATAATAAATGTTTAGTCGATAACTTGCATTTGCATGTTAAAACTTTGAAGAGTACGCCTAACCTTTGGAAATTAGGCCCATTGTTCGTGGGTCAGCACTGATGTAATCTTCATTCAAAATATCAAATTTGCCTTGTTGACTTCATTTGCAACTCTTGTTTGCCTCGTTGTGTGACTGTGACGGATACTCTTAAGGGGTATTGTGGAAATGACAAACAAAAAAGTAACCGCTATATTGGGGAACTTCAACGACCCTCTTGTACTTTCAAAGTATTTTGGTCAAAGAATAATTTAAAACCACAAAAGAGTGAAAGACCAAACACAAACAAGAGAGAACACTGAACACCAAGAACAAGAAGAGGAGACAAAAGGTAAACTTGCTCGCTAAGAATCCAGTTCTTCCTCTATATTTTTCCTTTGAATTTTCTTTGTAATAATCTTGTTTTTTATTTTTTGTTATGATAGTTGTGTAGTTGAACATCATATTTAGGACTACAGGCCAATATATTTTTCTATTGATTTGTTGATTAACTTTCTGTCAAAAAAAATATTTGATTATTATCCTCTCTTCTTGTTGCAATTGAAAATTTATTACTTGCCAGAATCAACATGTTAAAATGCTCACTTGATATGTATCTTTAGAATCCTCCAAATATTAATTTGATCCTTGCGAGATGTTGAATCATATGCAGAAAAATGGAGCATCAATCTTTTGGAAGGTACCAAAAACCAAAAGGGTCTAACATAAAACAGGTACTGAAGTTGATAATAGCTTTGGCTATTTGTGTCTGGTTGCTATATCAGATCAAGCACACAGAAACCAATAACTATGGCAGTCAAATCAAGCTTGGTGTAGGAAGTGGGGCAAGTTTTTTTGGACGGAAAGGGATAATGTCGCGATCAGATGAAAGAGCTTTTCCCGACTCAAGAAAGGTATATTTTGTTGGAGATCAAGTAACAAATGAGTTTAAGAGTGATGACAAAGAAAACGGAGTACAACTAAGGGAGCTGCGAAATGATATGCATGTTGGAATGAATGCTAAATCAAAATTCTCGTTGAAGGAGAAGGACGAAGATATTGAAGAAACCGGAATCAAAGAGAAGGGAAACAACAAGATGCAGAAAAATGTGGTGGGCAGTGGCGCAAATGATGACGAGGAAACAAACGAGGTACAAAGCTTTCATGATGAAAATGGTGTTCCACCTGACTTTACTGAAGAAAACAATCAAACTTTTAGCAAAGTAAATTGGCTTAAAAAGATCAATATTTATGAAGTCACATATAAAAAGATCAATATTTATAAAATCACAAATGGAGAAGATAATGATGTTGAAATGAATTTGGACGAGGAATTGATGAGTGCTGCAACAGCCGATGAAGAAATTAATACAGAAAGTATTACTCATGTTTATACTTCAGGTTTGCAATCAAGAAATAAGTGGCGATAATTTGGTTTTATGAAAATTGTGAATCTGTATCTCATCATTCTAACAAAAAGTAATTCTTGAGGTTTAGGACCTAGAATTAGAGAATGTCTTTTTTTCTATAATGTATGAACATGTATGATGTAATTATCCACAAAGAATTTTAAGGTACATATCTTTTTCTCAAAAATAAAGTAATAATATCAATGAAATTGTTATGTTGAACATCTTTCCTTTCCAATACTTTTCAGTTTTCTTTCTTTTGACTAATATCAATGTAGTACGTAATTGGTATGTTTGCCATTTTTCCTTTCCAATACTTTTCAGCATCGTTGCTAATACATGTATTACCATAATTATAAATTATTTAAAATTTTATCAATCCCCACTAAGCAACACATGACATAAACACTTTCCATATTATTTTAGTCAGTTATGGAGGCATTTGAGTCGATGACTTGCATTTGGATGTTGATATTTTTAAGATTACACCTAATCTTTGGAAACTTCCCCGGCGTCGTGGGTCAGCAGTGATGCAATGATCATTTGAAATATCCAATTTACCCTTATTGACTTCATTTGCATGGAGACTCTTAAAGGGTATTGTGGAGATGAAAAACAAAACGTAACCGCTATTTTTGGGAACTTCAACGACCTCTTGTACTTCCAAACACTTTTTTTTTTTTTCTTCTTCATGATTTTGGTCAAAAAGAATAATTTAAAACCACAAAAGAGTGAAAGATCAAACACTGAAAGAAACCAGTTCTTTCTCCTTTGAGAAAACAAAACAAAAGGTAAACTTGTCGTTAAGAATCCAGTTCTTGCTCCTTATTTTTCCGTTGAATTTTCTATGTAATAAGATTGTATGTTAATTTATATGCTCAAAGAAAAGTTTGTGTGTTAATTTTCTTTTCCAATTTTCCATCAATCATAATCATCATGGCTACAATCGTTTCTTTGAAATTTTTTATTTTTGTTATGACTCATGATAGATAGTTAAGAGTTGTTGAAAATCAATATGCCAACATATAACATATTTGAACTATTGATTTGATTATTAGTTTTCTGTCAATTTTTTTCTTGGAATTGTTTTTTCTTCTTTTTCTTCCTGTTTAACATGAAAGAAAAGTCTTCTTTCCCTAAGATTGGTATGTTTGACTTTTTTGTTTTACTCTAATTATTAACTCTAGTGTATATAGTTAGTTGGATTAGTTTATCTCTCTTGTTGCAAATGCAAAATTTATTAGCCAGAATCAAATGTTAAGTTAGTAATTTATTAGCATCATCTGATCCATGCATGATGTTGAATTAATGCAGAAGAATGGAGTATCAATCTTTTGGAAGGTACCAAAAACCAAAAGGGTCTAACGTAAAACAGGTATTGAAGATGATGCTACTTTTGGCTGTTTGTGCCTGGTTGTTATATCAAATCAAGAAGACAGAAACAAAGAAATATGGCATTCAAATCAAGCTTGTTGTAGGATGTGGAGATAAATTGTTTGGACGGAAAGGGATGATATCGCGTCCTGATGAAAGAGCTTTTCCTGACTCAGGAAAGGTAGATTATGTAGGAGAGGTAACAAATGAGTTTGAAACTAATGACAAAGAAAAAGAAGTACAGCTCAGAGTTGAAGAGAAGGGAAACAAGATGCCGAAAAATATGGTGGAGAGTGCCGCAAATACTGGTGTAATAGATGAGGTCCAAAGCTTTCATGATGAAAATGGTGTTCCACCTGACGATGGTGAAGAAAACATGTCAACTTTTAGCATAGTAAATTGGCTTAAAAAGATCAATATTTATGAAGTCGCGTATGGAGAAGATAATGATGTTGAAATGGATTTGGAAGGATCGATGAATACTACAACAGCAGACGAAGAAACTAATACAGGAACTACTGCTCATGTTGATACTTCAGGTCTGCAATCAAGAAATAGGTGGAGATAATATGGTTTTTTGAGATTTTAAATTAGTTTATCATCATTGTAAACTAAAGGTTGTAGATGCCAGCTACCATGACAAAGAAAATAAGTCCTAAGGAGGTTTAGGTCCAGGGTTAGAGGATCTTTTTTTTTTTTTTAATTCTTGAACATGTATGATGTAATTAACCAGAGGGAATTTGAAGGTACAGATCTTTTTCTCAAAGATCACTAGCTGCACAATTTGATGGAGGCTTTCATTTATATATGCAGCTTTCTTTGTCTTGGACTTGAAAGATTCTATAGGCTAATGTAATTGTTACGTATGACATTTCTCCTTTCCAATAATTTTCACCTTTGTTGATGTAGCTTAACTTTCATTGCTATCCAGTGTTTGCATATCATATTATTACTTATTAGTATTAGATGAATATGATTGTCAATTAGTAGATCTTATAACTTGCATATCATAGGATATGTCAGCACGGTAATGCCGGTGTTGCTATAATAAAAAAGTGTATGCTGCATTCAAGCAAAACGGTACAACTATATGCATTCAGAAGTGCAATTATAACTGAGCAAAGAGTCAAAGACAGATGTTTTGTTTCAAGTTTCAACCACAAGTATCAAGTTCCATAACAAGAAAAAAACCATGTATTGAGCAAAACCTGATATGCCGATGCAATCTCATTGATGAGGGTGGTACACTTTCATTTCGTTTCAGGTAACAGGAAATGCTCTTTTTTGTACACTGGAATTGCGTTTTTAAGCCAGGGCGTCATACTTCATAATGATAATAATCAGATAAACACACAATTGGCTTAGCTAAAATCTTTTAGTTTTTTCAATAATAATAATTGAAAAATCTGAGAGAAATATAAACTGGACAGGGCCACTTTAAATTCTTCCAGCTTTAAAGTTTGGTATGGTTGCACGTCCCAGCGCCTATGCACAGTACTTCCTCCTTCAGTATGCATAGGACTCTAAAAAATTAGAGCCTAACGATTGAATTGATTTAAAGTTTTAATGAAATTGAAGGAACAAGATTAAGCCAAAATCCTCTATCTTGGCAGCTTTGAATTCCAGAAGAAAATTAAAAAAAATTGCTTTGGGATAAAGGAAAAATTAACCGGGCTTAGTATTTTGCACAGGTTCTGTTTTCAAACCTCCAGGTACCTACCATTCGATTTCCACATCTTATACCTATTCTCCTATATCACTTCTCAGGTCATGGAAGCTAGAGAACTCCAATTTTAACCCCCAAAAAATGACTTCAGTACAAAAATTTCAGACAGAAAATTAAATTTTAGCGCTCCAAACAAGCATTTGAAAATTTAATAAGCCTACGGGGTACTGAATTCCTGAGATAAAAAGTCTGTACATCAAGTGGAAAATAAAAGAGAAAATAGCATAAGGAAAAACATTCGATTACAACTATGTTGAACTGTAATTGTGGTAAAAGCATCATTTCCTTACATCATAAGCCTGAATGCCATACATCTATAAATTCATGGTTGTGTAACAAACAAATCATAATATGATTCTGAATTCTCTGTTTCCTTACAAAATCATAAAATTTAAAGGAGTGCTTATTCTTTATTTAGAGAAGCTGGATTACAAATCAAATTCCCCTACTTTCTTATAAGCTACTCACACCTAACTTCAGTCTTCAACTCTTCTCCAAAAATATTGATTTTGGAAATATATTCTGTTTACGGAGTGTATATATAGCCGAATATCAACATTGTAAGTCAGGATCGATATATGCATAAAATACAATTGATTGTAAAATACCGAATGCTAAAATAAATTATTATTGAATCTTCATTCTTCAATCTGAATTTGTTGTGATGCTATAGGAAGGAACCTTAGCAAGCCTTCCTTCTTTCATAAAGGATCTTATTCTCTCCACCTCCTTCCACAAGCCTTTACTGGCGTAAATATTTGACAATACCACGTAAACACCTTCATTCCAAGGTTCCAATGCTTGCAAATGTTCAGCTACCCACTCTGCCATATCCACATTTCCATGTTTCTCACATGCACCCATCAAACACCCCCATACTACTGAATTTGGCTTCATAGGCATCTCCTCCACCATTCTCCTGGCATCGTCAAACAATCCTGCCCGACCTAGCAAATCCACCATGCATCCATAATGCTGCAGTTGAGGAGTTATGCCATAAACATTCTTCATCATATCAAAGTAAAATCTCCCTTCTTGAACAGTCCCTCCGTGCACACAAGCACTAAGTACTCCTATAAAAGTCACATAATTAGGCTTCACACCCGACTCCCTCATACACTGAAAGCAATCAAGTGCCTCCTTTGCATGTCCATGCATTGCATAACCCACAATCATAGAAGTCCACGATGACACATTCCTATCCTCCATCGTCGCAAATACTTTGTAAGCCAAGTCCATCCTCCCACACTTCCCATACATGTCAATCAGTGAATTCGACATCAAAATGACAGTCCTTTCATTAGTTTTCGCCTGAAAAACATATTTATGCAATTGAAGCGCAAGGTACAAATCACCAATGCTTCCACAAGCAGACATGACACTAACCATGGTAATCCCATCCGGTTCAAATCCATGCCTCTTCATATCAACAAACACACCAATAGCATCCATAGCAAGTCCACCTTGTGAAAACCCACTTATTACAACATTCCAAGAACCAAGCTTTGGTTCAGGATTTTCATCAAACACCTTACGTGCACTGTCAAAATCACCAGCTTTACAATACAAATTAATAAACCCAGTTTCACAATATTCATTGGATTGTAGTCCAAGCTTAATACCAGACGAATGAACCTGTTGTCCGAGCTGAATGGCAAAATATTGTGACACAGCTTTGAGAACAATGGGAAGAGTGTAACGGTCGGGTAAAACCCCGGCATGCAACATGGAAACATAGATACGAAGTGCGTTTTGAGGTGATTGTAGTCTACTGTAAGATCTTATAATATTGTTCCAGTTGAAAGAAGCAGGATTGGATTCAAGAAAGCGAGTTAGGAGAATGTGAGCGTATATTTGGTTCAGCTCGCGTATACGAGTGGTGTTAGACAACAATGTAGCTATCACTGTAACTGGGTCATGGCCATTTCCACTCGTAATTGAGTGATGGGGAACGGAACAGAAACAACGACGACATGTGAGGAAGAAGCGGGACATGAGCCAACGTTGTTGGTTGCTTCAATAATCGACTCACCACCGGTGGCTGCATGACATGTGACAATCACTACTCCCTCCTTAAGACACAATTTATCAATTCTTGCTATTTTTCAATAAAACTATTTAGAGAATTTAAATTTGTTTTTTTTTATCTATTAATTTAAACCTTCTTAGTTTTTTTTTTAAAGGGCCACCATAAACCTTCTTAGTTTTGTTTCCTGTATAATAATGGTTTAATGAAAAGTTTAAATTCTTTAAATAAAATGAGTGACATTGTTAAAAATTTCAAGGCAGAATATAAGAAAAATTCTCATAGAAAAAATAATGGATTTTATCAATGTTCAAAAAGAATAAACCGGTAAAGACATATTCTACAGAAAAAGATATAAATGTGAATTTGTTTGAGAGATGGATAATAATTATCTTTTGTTATGAAAGAAAGATATCACGTTAAATTTATTGAGGAAAAATGTGTACAAAAAAAGGAATTTTTAGGTGGATTAAAATGAGAGTATAGTTGACGGTTGATAGTGGATAAAGGCAGATTTTGGTATAGGGTGATGGTGGCAAGGCATGATGCGGAGGCAGGGAGGTTGGAGGTTGGGGCCAGAGTGTCTCTTTTTGGTGGAAGGAGATAGCGAAGATTAGTGACGGGGTAGACGACATAGTTTTCTTTATTAATGTTGCGGTAGTTTACGGAGGGACAAGTTTATTGAAAAAGATGTTGAACAATGAAAACTTCATGATGGAAACATACATTCATTGTGTCGTTGGCGCGACTTGAAGAAGTGGTGGAGAGAATCGGCAGGGGTGTTGTTGCAGCTGAATTCATATTCAGTGAGATAAATTTGTTGCGAGAGTTTATTGAGCCGGAGTGACATGAGAGTTTATCCAAAAAAACAATACGGTTACACTGTTTCATAGCTTATTTGCTACGACGTCTTGCCTTGATCCTATTTTCATTTTTTTTAATGTTTATGTTATTTCTTTTAATTATCTGCATATATACTCCATATATATGACTAAAATAAAAACACTTTAGGAAGAGGAGCAAGAGGATGAGATTGATTATAATGTTTTTGGTCTAAGATGGGGTTGTACCGTTGAAAGCTATTTAAATGAGTGTTATGCAATTTATTTTTTGGTAGAAATTCAAGGAGAATTATTGCGTGTTAATAGTAGCAAGACTGAATAGTTTGCATCTCTAATTTCCCAAAACACTTGTAAAGTCAAGACAACAACAAAGAAGAATTTTGTACCCCACCGGACTATGAATCAAATGGCTGAAAACTTGGGAATAACATGCAAAGCAAGTGCAATAAAACAAAATAAAGAGAACAAACACACAATTGTTTTAATAGAATCAATAAGCAAACACATTCCCAAAATTTTCGGATTCAGCAACGGAAATGACATGTAGTTCATGGTGGATCAAACAATGCTCTCATACCATGTTTAATATAGAATCAACGACAACAAAATTACAAAGGAGGGTAGGACTTCGTTAAAATGAGAAAAATTTATTGAATACAAAATGCACTCTAACAATATATAGTGACATGTAAATAGAATAAACTAATGCTAGCCTGATTACAACCAAAAGTCCCATTACATACCGTATAATTGGCTTCATATGAAAAATGTAAAACTCGAAATTATGCGGAAACCACTTGGAAGATCAAAAGGATCAAAATGAATTCATTTTGACCTATCAAAACAAGACTCGTTTCAATCTCACGATGGAGAGTCCAACAATGTGAATCATCTTTCCAACTTGTTGTCCTCCATCCAATATTTGGAAGTTTTCACGGAAATCCTCCTATGCAAACGGTTTGGGAGTCCAAAGTGGACATTAGCATACCGACAACAAATGATAAGTCTAAAGGGTCCATTTCGATCATTTTGATCTTCCAACTGATCTTAGGACCCTCGCACCATGAAATTGTTGTTGCTTTTCTTCACGGTGGAATGTCGGATTAAAGGTTATCCCTCATAGTGTTGATTAAAAGGATAAATCCTACAGATACATGAGAAAAATAGACAATACTCCTTCAATTAAAAGATTAGATAAAAAAAAGTGAATTTGAATTTGGTTACCCTCTAAAAAAAACTGAAAAGATGATACTTGCGTAGTTTTTACCTTCATTAAAAGGAACACAAATTATGTCATCTTCCCTGTTCTTGGTTTTAAATCAAAGAAATCACACTCGTTCAAGAGAGAAAAACTTAATACGATAGTCCAGTCGAGTTTTGTTGCATCGCTTGTAGATATAGTAAAGGCAAAATAATACAAAAATTTAATAAGAGAAAAAAACCAACCCAAATTTAATTAATAAATTATAAAATCAATTGAATAACATATTGCTTGAGTACAGTAAATTGCACTTGATAAACCCCAACCTAATACATCATTGTTATAAATTCAATCATTCAAGTATACATGTGGGCGCTTTTCAAAACAAATTATATATGTGTGAGTGTACAAAGCTTACATATGTAATAATGATAAACAAAAAAATTATAATAAAAGATCATTTTAACAATTCTCTGCAAATGCAAGATAATAAAGGCAGATAAAGATGTAATTTTAGAGAAACGGTGCCGTTAGCTCAATGGAATTGCGAAGTGAGCACAACTCAACTTTTACGAGGATTTTATAGGGAAAGGATCGGTGTTAGGTTTATTTTTTTAGATGAAAAAATCACACAATTTATATTTAATTCATTATTCCAAAGCGAATTTCACATGTAAAAGTGAAATAAAATTACATCAAGAACATTTCTTTGACCAACCAAAACAAAAATATTAGAGTATTTATTTTGTTAAAAAATTAATTAAATTTGTGATTTTATAACTTGAATAGAACTATTGCTTTAATTATGTTTTTTAAAAGTTAAATTAGTCCACCTAAATTATTGGAAGCAAAGAAAATCGAAACGGAAACTTTGAGGTTGTGAACACTTCGGAATTTCAAGCCAACACCATCAGACCAACTAAGAAAATTTAATTATTGCTTTTATTATTATTATTATCATTATTATTATTATTATTAGCAAAAAGACGGGCATTCACGTTCCCGTTTTTCCGTTTTTTTTATTATTTATTTTGTTAACGTATGAAAATTATGAATGATATTTTATTATGACATTTTGATTTTGATTAAAACTAAAATTATAAATGTTTGTTACTTTCAAGTTATAAAAAACCAAACTAATCATGAATATATATTTCAATGACACTAACAATATAAAAAAATATAATATAAATCTTTTTTTTTGTTTTGTAGTAGCCAGTGTTCAAACCTCAACCATCATATTATGCATTGTCACTACCAATTGAGTTAAGCTCGCGAGAACATAAACTATTTTTTAACGACACCAACAACAATCTTTATTATAGTAAAAATTGTTTGAGGGATATAATCAAGATAATGAAAAGTAAGTATAAATATATACATCTAGTTTGTTACACTTTTTAAATGATAAAGGAAAAAAACCAAATATATATCGTGTTTGTTACATTTTTTTAGTATTTAAATTTGTTTTTATCTATTTGTTACATGTGTTTTTTATGTTAAAATTGAGGACTTTTTTGAAAAGAAAAAGTGGAAGAGGTGAAATGAGTTTATTTTTTTTATATATATAGTTAGTATATATTATTTTGCAATTATTATGAAAAAATATTGTCAAACTTTTTTTTCAAGGGAAGATAATGTCAAGGCCATCGAGGCATGTGCTTTAGTCCCCATTCTATATGGTATATAGTTGATTCTAATTTTTTTTAAGGAGTTTATGAAGTTAATTGTTAGGTCCTAATTTTTTCTAATATACTATATTAAAAATCAAGAGTGAAATGACATAATATGTAAAAGCTGGGGACACCAACTTTTCGTAAAAGCGACTTCTATTTATACTTAAAAATCAGAGGATCGAAAAAAAATCATAAATCATAAACTAACTAAAAAAAATAAAAATCTTAAATATGGCTAAATAGAATATTGAAACAAAAATTAATTTCCATTTTGCAACAATAATCTGGTTTAGTCATTGGGGGAGAGGGAGTGTATGGAGGAGAAGGTAGTGAAAATGGAATCAACAACAACAACAACAACAGATCTTGAAAACGACGACGAATCATCAACCCTATTGGATCTCACCAGTTATCAGCTTCACGATCTCGACTCAGTCGAATTACCTCCTAACCTCACCGAGTTAGACCTCACCGCCAATCGTTTATCCACTCTCGACCCTCGCATCCCCCAACTCTCCGATCTCAAAAAGCTCTCTCTCCGTCAAAACCTAATCACTGACGCCGCCGTCGTTCCTCTCTCTTCCTGGAACACCCTCTCCTCTCTCGAGGTACTTTCCCTCTCTTTTCTCTTAGGTTCTGATTGGATTGGATGCGTTTGAATTGCTGAAATGAAACGTGTTTTTCTTTTTGTTTCAGGAATTGGTGTTTCGTGATAATCAATTAAAGAATATTCCTGATGTTAGCATATTTAAGAAGCTTTTGGTATTTGATGTTTCTTTCAACGAAATCACTTCGTTACATGGTGTGTCTAGGGTTTGCAACACACTCAAAGAGCTTTATGTGTCGAAAAATGAAGTTACCAAAATTGAGGAGATCGAACATTTTCATCAATTGCAGATTTTGGAACTTGGTTCCAACAAATTACGGGTTAGTTAATGTTATGGCGTTAATTAACTGTGTTTATCCTTTTACTATTGTATTTATTTCTAATTTTGAGCTTGATTTTTTTAGGTGATGGAGAATTTGCAGACCCTGGTGAATTTGCAGGAGTTATGGCTTGGACGTAATCGAATTAAAGTTGTCAATCTATGTGGTTTGAAATGCATTAAGAAGATTAGTTTGCAAAGCAATCGTCTTACTTCGATGATAGGATTTGAGGTATGCTGAGTTTTTACTTGCTTCATTAAATTGAATAGTGAGGAAAACAAATTCAAATTACCATCGGCCAAATATGGAGGAAGAAAAAACAGATTGAGAATTTCATAGCTAACACGGTTTACTGCAATTCAATCATGTAAAATCATTTACTCTGTATTGTATGGAGAATTTCAAAATTATTGGAAATCGTGAATACAGGGATGTTATTACTTGTAAAATCATTTGTTTGGAGGAATATATGCTTGTGATTATATTTATTGTATGAAAAGCTACTGGAATTTAAATCACACTAGCTTATAAACTGAGGTGATAATATGAGCTTTAAATTAATCCAAACCGGTTAACCCCTTTGAATTTAAACATGAACATATGGGGAAAATTTGGAAGTCAAGCACTGCCAGTGCTAACTAATGTGAATCCAAATTTGTCGTGGTCCCCAAGTTTATATTAATCTCAACTATTATGACTGGTAAAAGTTGAGGTATGAAATTGTAGGTCAATCTACCTCTCATTCCTGCTATATATAACTACTTTTTACCACCACTTTGAAAATATGCAGTGAAAGTATTAGGACCACCAAACCCACAATGTGGGGATTTATTAAAGAAAAATAAAGAGGGATGAAAGGAAATGCTGATGTGGCATAGGGTGAGGATTGCGTGTGTTATCTAACTTAGGGGAGTCAGTTATACAGTGTCTGAATAGAGACCTAAAAGGGTGATCGTTGCGGAAATTTCAATTTCAACCTTCTAAGGTTTGGGCAGATAAATACCTTTCTCTGAAGGAGCTTTGCTCTATGGGTTGTTAGGGGTCTTTTTCCCTACTGCATTGTCCTTTTTTATACTATGTGCGTTGTTGTGACGCGTGACAGAAAGAAAAACACACTGCTGAGAGTTAAGAGAGTCATCATTCTGATGAGGCAGAGAGAGATAGAGAGATGCAATACATGAGCAAGAGGGAAAAAAGTGATTCAAAGGAACAGTCTGGTGATAAATACTTGATAAATACTCCAATTTGAGTGAGTGATAAATACTTGATAATAATATACCTTGGAATATGAAATTCTTGAACCAAATATCCAAGCAAAAAATAAACCATCATTCTGTTGAGAAAATATTTCATGTCCTCTTAAAACTTACATTCCTCTCATAAAATTCATCATTCTGACACACATTTCCAGAAAATAGCCATTCATCAATTGAAATTAGAGATTGCTATCAATCTGAACTTATTAGTAAATAGGGCTGGGGGTTTCTGCAAATTTTCATTTCATATTAATTTCATTTGTATTTGATAAAATTTTTGGCATACAGGGTTGCATAGCTCTAGAAGAACTATACTTGAGCCACAATGGTATCACAAAAATGGAAGGCTTGTCATCTTTAGCCAATCTCCGGGTTTTAGATGTATCATCAAATAAGCTAACCTCCGTGGATGACATTCATAACCTAACACAGTATGTTTACTCCTCTATTTCCCTCATTATAAATAAACATTTTCCGGCCTTGAGTTGATAATTTCATTGTCTCGTTCAATCTATTGCAGATTAGAAGATTTGTGGCTTAACGACAACCAAATAGAATCACTCGAAGGATTTGCTGAGGCTGTCGCTGGTTCAAGAGAGAAGCTTACCACAATCTACCTAGAAAATAACCTTTGTGTATGGATTTTATTTAGCCTTTTGGTGGAATTTTCATCAGTTTCAACTATCAGTTTTTTTTTTAGAAAGTTTCCACTATCAGTTGATCTAGTTAGGGAATTTTTTGCCATGAAGTGTGCATAATCCTGCACTGTCATTCATTTAAAGCATATTAGTCCCCATCATCACTACCTACGAGGTCGATGGCAAACTGCTTTTTTCCCTTCATCTTTCTGCTTATCATGAATATGGTTTTTCTCAATGCAAAGCGGCATTCCTTAACTATTACGCCCGGGAGGTCTCGCTGGAGAAATAAATGTTTTTTTAATAAATAATAAATCACAGCTTTGTAGTAGAGTCATTTGTTTGTTTAAATGTTGTATACTATATTGGTTGATTCTGTTTATAAGATGCCTAAACTTTTGAGAACTAATACAGACTTTCTTTCCTGCAGGCTAAGTCACCCAACTATACTGCCATCCTACGGGAAGTCTTTCCCAACATTCAACAAATTGATTCTGATGTATTTTCTTAAAAGTATCGGCTCCATCTTTTCTGATAAAACAATAGCTTTGAAGTATTGACTTTTCTTATCTATTTGTAAGTTTTATATAGATCTTTGCACGCTCTTGTCTCTCTGTTTTAGGTTGCACTTCAATTGATTTCTGCAAAATCTGTCATGCATGCAGATTTTATTTTGGGAGAGCAATGAAGGGATGTGATTATAAAACCACCGGAGAATATTATGTGGTCTAACCATTGGTTACCAATCCAATGAATATATGTACTTGTTACATGTTTCTTGTTTTGCAGCCAACACTATGTATTAATTATGTCCTATCGGCAACCAATTTTTGAAGTAAGGCATTCTTATGCTGTGTTAATGCTCTTTGTACTTGCTCTTTAATTTATCCTATATCCATCACATTTTTCAGTAATAAACCTGAAGATTAATGGTGTGTTTTATTAACCAAAGACTAAGTTGAGGTGGGTTTCATACCTTCTTTCTTCTTTCCTAAACTGTGAAAAAAAGCAAAGATAAATCTTACGTTTTATATTTTCTCTGCTGTCCTTGTTTTTATGCAAACAATGGGGAGTACAAATTTTTTGTTGCCAAAAACATTTTGCCCTGGTAGAAGAAGCTGAAGGCAACAAATTAAGGTGAAAGCGAATATATATTATGTATATCGGTGAGAACTCTGTTATTGTAAGAAACGAGAGAATTATTAACTACAACCGTGTAAGTAATATCATCATTCATCACCTGTGTTCGTCCTCCTGATAACACCAAAAAATGGTGATTGTGACACAACTGAGCTAAACTTTGATTTTTGTTGAATTGTAATGTATATATTGTTTTCAATTTTTTTTTTGGTGGCTGGGGTTTAAGCTTTGGACCTTGCATATACTAATACATTGTTTTCATTTTTCACTGTTTATATATTATTATGGCGGTTGCTCTAAAAACTAATCCAAGTTTTAGTTGAATGTATCACATTTCTCCAAATATAATATAAAACAGATAAAAATTAATGTAAATATAACTTTGTCATGTGCTAACTTAGGGGTTATTTTTTTCCTTTTATTCAATATTTTAGTTTCTTCATTTTCAAAAGTGAGGATTATTTTTTAGGGAAAAGTGACGATTATATTCACAAAAAGTGGACGATGATTAAAATCTCTAATTTCATACGTAAAGTTTTAAAAGTGATAAGAAATTAATCTCTAGTTTGAAAAAAAAAAAATCACAGGGAGTTCATTCGGTGGATTCTAGAGCGAGGGATCAATTAAGTCCCTCATCGGTATACAACTAATATTTTACCATCTAAAGGTTCAGATTTGGTAAAAATTAAAAAGTAACACTTATGTCCATCTCCAAACAAACCTTACACTTTATCTTTTTTCAGCAAAACCTTCATTGGTGGTACACACGGCGTACACAGGTGAGGAAGAAATGGAAGCAACTCATTCTTTGTTTATCCTAATCTTAAAAAAGAAAATTCAAAATTAATTGAACTTTAATTTCAATTAAAGTTTTACTCAAACGGAAACTTTCGACGATTTATTTTTATAACAAATTTCTAGGTTTTCAGTTTTATTTTTTTGTATTCATTCATAAATCTGATTCGGTTTTAATTTTAATTTCTATTTGTTTTTCAATTGCAACGCTGTTTCAGTGACAATAGTAATGTTGTTCTTGGTTTTTATTGTCTTTCAATTTTTTATTTGTTTTCAAACTCTACCAAACAAATCAAGAGGGAGGATGGGAGAGTGGTGGAGATGGGTTTATGTGTAGCTTCCATGATCATGAGAAGTAAAACTCATCAGAGATCAAAATAATGAGAGAAGAAACCCAAAATTGAAATGAAAGGAAACCTTAAAAAAAATAATGAATTTTTGAAATGAATAATTTTTTTTTAAGAACCTGGAATTTGTTACATTTGCGCTGGGAAGAAGATGAGAATGAAAAATGAATCCTGCAATTAAAATAGAGCAAGGATTGGGTGCAGGAAGACATATGTTTTACTTTTTAATTTCCAACAAATCTAAACATTTAAATTCTTTTAATAAATTCAATGGTAAAATATTAGTGGTACACGGGTGAAGGATTTAATTGATCCCTCACCCTAGAATCCACCGGTTCATTCACCGTTGAAATCACATTGATTTAATAAATTATTGAAACGTTTTTATTAGTTGGTTAGTTAAAGTTAGTTAGTCAGTTGGTGTAGTTGAACTCTAAAAACAGGACTTTCATGTACACAAATCCCTGTCTTTTATCAATAATTATGCTTTCTAATGAGCTTTTTTCCCATGAGTATAGGTATGTCGTCTATCTCTTTTATGTGTATGTCCTAATGATCATGTGATTCTTCACATCTAGATTAAAAAATATACGATTATTGCATTTACATGACAAAACCAAGTCTTATATGATTTGTGTAAAATTTTATATGAACTAAACTTTCAATCTAATACTGGATTTTATAAAACTTGTATTCGTTAAAACATTATCGAGCGGTATAGCATTATTTCTTTTTACTGCAAAAACATTTTCATTTATTTATCTATTTGAAATCTAGCGGCAAAAACTCAGTCGTGATATCACTTAAAAATAATAAATAACTCAATCGTAATATGGATCATCTCTCATCATGTATTTAAAACTAATGTTTGAGTATGATTAATTGGTTATACTACTCAATAAATCAAACTGTAGACATCACCTGAAATAAAAAAAGATACTTAAGCTATAGACATATATTTTCAAACTCACGATCAAATTGAAATTTATATCATAGACTCTAGGTACTCAATCATTATCGTAATAGTACACCAATTACCCATTTTTTCAACTGCCATGCATACGTTGCCATTTATTTGTCGGTAGGCTAAGATTCCCAAAAGAGAAATGATTTTCAAATATATATAAAAAAAAAATTGGAAAAATATTAGATTCGTTCCATTAAAGAAAATCATATTTAAGACATCATTGATCACAAACACAATATTATATGACATTCATAATCAAGATTTAAACTTTGGTTACACTTTGGCTTCACTAACCCTTGTCGGTAGTTTTATTATGTATTCTTTTAACCCTTGTTGTTAGTTTTACTACGACATTAGCCAGTTTCTTAAGAAATTACTTGGTTACAAAATTCATTATTCAACCTTGTAGTTCTTGATTCGAGATTTGACACTTCTAGAAAGTTATGATGTATTTTTTAAAAGATAATCATATACCGTGACGCATATTATGTTTATAGTTTGACGGACAAGTAACACATGATTCCAAGATGATGCTCTCGTATATTGTATTCATTTAGTTACATCACCATCTATCCCTTTAGTGGTAGTTTTCACAAATTGTAGTCCATGACTTGTTAATAAGGGACCGCACTCCTGTCTATTTTCCAATAATAATAACTCGTAGTTTCAAACATGTGACATATTACATACGTAATTTAGGCCACACATATGCAATTTTAAGCAAATCATTATTGCTTTTTTTTTGTCAACGATAAATTATGGCAGTTCTTTTCAAGGGCACTCACAAGGTAGACCTAAAGAAAACACTGGGCTTTCAGCTTCAAGCATTGGCCCATTAAGTAGAATAGAGCCCACCAGGACCAGTTCCTCTCGTTCTCATCGACAAACAATTTTTGAAAAGCCGCAAAAATTGAAAAACAAATAAAATTTGAGATAATACAAAAATTGTCACCTTTTCTTGTGGTCTTCTAAAAGTTATACATTGATTTGTTTGTGATGCGAAAGAACATATAATCCAGAGGTGGTGTTCGTTCGTTGATGGCCAATACAACAAAAGGAAAAGGTTAGATCGTTGGGATACATCATATGTAATAGATTAATATAAATAAATAAAAAAGTACAATGCTAATTACTTATAATATAGACGACAATATGTAATTTGTGTGAAGTAACGATATAAATTTAAATTGAACAGATAATTTTAGATTAACAGTCATTATAATGTTTTGGTTATTTTATTTTATTTTATATAATGTTGCATTTTACTATTGTATTTTTGTTATTGACCGACCCAAGACTTGAACCTAACATGCCTATAGTACACATAGGTTTGAATACATTGAGTGAGGTCCAACTCAAACAACCTAGATTCTCTCCACCATGTACCACCTCGAAACGTCTAGCACCGTATCTTAGTAATTGTCACTGGAGCTGGAGTTGGAGCTGAACATTGATGACCATCATCAGTAATAATCCATCATCACTCTCCAACGGCTCCTTATGGATCATTGTCTATAAAATACTTCATTGATTTTATAATGATTTGAGCGTTAGAGTGTTTACAAATACCTTTAACTTCTCGACAACAATTGTTCAATACTAGCTAACTCATCTTGATCACTTGAGATCAAAATTTATTTGCAAATGAGTGTGAAATTAGTCTTGATAGATATATAACGATGAGGAGAACATGGAAAGTTGACTAGACAGTCTTATAGTGATAAAGAGAATACACTTGATGTGACATTTTCAGTGCGGACAACTGTTGTTTATTACTCACACAGTGTTTCACCGGCCTCTGTCTGTCATTACATTCCAATCTTTTCTTTTTCTTTGAAGTAATTTTTTTTTTTTACTAAAGTATAATGTCTTTAGTGAAAAACAAGAAAAAGAGTCAAAAAGAGTAACTCCATTAATCATCACGTTACCACTATAGTCTTGATAGATATGCATTAGTACTACTTATGTTTTGTAGCTTGATTAATCTTCTAGATTAATCTTAAGCATCATCAATAATAGTATGTTGACCTTAAAATATTTTTCTTAATGGATTCCAAAACAAGAGTAATTAAATAGTTAAAAGAGTAAAAACAAGGTGTCTACTAGCTGCAGCTATCTTCGTCCACAAACATGCCTTCCACAAATAACAAAAGCAAGTGGGGCCTTTGTTTTTTTCAGTCTACGTCTGCATGAAGTTAATCAATCCACAATACAATCCATCCAATATAAAATGATTGAAACCATAAAGCAAAAGTAAGTTATTTATTTTCTTGTTCTTACTTTTAGGCTGATCAACGTCTCGATCAATTGAATTACTAGCTTGTTTCATGACCCCCAACAAAAATATAAGTGTTCTTCATAATGCATAATAAGAGATTTTATCTTTTAAAACATCATTAGAAAGGGACAAGTTAAAATTATAAATTTATAATGGTGCAATTCTTTTTATATTAGGATGATCAAATGCTACGTGCTTGTCATTTTCTGTCTCCTTAAAAATTGTTTTCCACTATCGTAATTATCAAGTTCTCCTAGTACATGATTTAAGCTTATGGACTATGACGTATGTATGTCCTCGTGGTACTTCGACAAGTGTTAAGTTTAATTTTTTTTTTTTATCAAAAGTTTAATTTATTTATTTCTATTTAAAAAATATCTGTATTTAATCTAAAAACGGGCTATTACGTCCCGTAAGTATAGCTCAGTTGGTAGCAGGGATAATTTGTGCAGAGGTCGGGGTTCGAACCTCGGATTCTCCACTTCTCAACACAAGTGTGTGAATTAGCTACTAAACTACTTGATAAAAAAAAAGGCTATTACTTCCGAAAGCATTTTCATTGTCCACTCATAAAAACTTAATTGAATCTCCATGAGCTCAGGTAGGGATATTGCATATTATATGTGAGTACTAGCCAACAACATAAGAATTGTTGGACACTCCATTTCTTTACAATTAAATTAAATTGTGTGAGTTTTTTTAACCAACAACATAAGAATTGATGGTAACAGGAGAAATCGAACATAAAATATTCTATTCAATCTTTAAAATATATAACTATAACAAGTAGCAGTTAAAGGATCCAAATCCGGTTTTACTTGATTCAATATAATGTCCTAGATCTGTTTTTTTAAGTTTGACAACAACGTAATTGTTTCACTTTCAACTAAATGCCAAGGATTTTCTTCTTTATCAAACTTTTTCATCGTGTACCTAATGTGTTGCTACAATTAGGTTCAAACAAAAGACAATCATATAATATCCTATGATATTGTAGCTGATTTTTTGAGTAATTCTTGATCGATGCATCCAATCAATATGAATCAATCGAGTGCTAAACATTGCAATCACAGATCGTAATCACAATTATATCGTGCTGGTGTATAAAGTTTTCCATTTCACAAAGGTCATTTTTTGTAATTAACTAATCGAGGCCTGTGTTGAGCACGGGTAGCGTGGCTGCGCCGCGCGGAGAAACATTTGATCAGTGATTTCATGTGTATTGGTTATAAAAAAAAATTTAGCATTTTTTTGTACAAATGTCGTTAGTTTTAATGTATTTCATAGCTAAACATTCACTTATATATTCATACATTAATTGATGGATAGTAAAATAACATTCATTATAATTTACATCAAATTATATAGCACACAATAACATTCATTGTAATGAAGCATGGGAACTGTCTAAACTTAACCCAACCTAGCTAAATTTGGCCTACCCTCCATTATCTTTAGAAGTCCTGTGTCTTAAGGTGTAAATTATGGACCACAGCGAGGTAGACTTGCTGAAAAATGGAACCAAAGGTGTTGAAGTATATAACTATAAGGAACTATCATTCCCTTGCATTTTGATACAGCCACATCTTTAGTTACTTATTAATTTATTTGGAAAACAAAAACGAATGCCCTACAAAATTTGACTCATCACCCTTCCATAGAAGTTTCAAGAGTACTCAGTAGAGCTCATTGTCTTATCTCCATCGTTAGAAAGGCCCCAAATCTTGATTCACACATTACAGTACAATACTTGTCCTTAGGGAATGAGACTGCATAGGCCTTCTTAAGAGACAAAAACTTTTGTGGCACTTATTGCCATCAAATCACCTAACTACTACCTGAAAGTCACTGGTTAGCTATTCATCATATTTGTATGAATTATTGCCACAAACAATTTCACGTGCAAATATCTTATTTCCATCTCCTATAATTGTATTCAATCTTGGAACCTATCTGTGTTAAATGTTTTTGTTTATACATAAACTGTTGCATACAATAAATATTTATCTAATAATTATAACAAGAGTATTATTAAGCTGATCATAGAAGGCCCCCAAAATCTTTCTCAAATTCTTCTGCTTCTGCATTTTCAAGCTATACTTAATGAAAATGACGAATCTATTTATTAAGAACGGCTCCTTTCAACTACTATTGTCAAAGTGGGCCGGCGCCGGTCTGTCTTTTATATTTTTGCATCCTATTAAAATTAGGAAAATTGCTTTTCTCTCAACAAAAAACGCCCACTCCTAACTGAACTGTCTAAAATACCCATACGTGAGTTAACTTACGCAGTAATTCACACTTTGCAACTTCTGCCAAGACGAACACAACCGGAAGTTGCACATATTTGCTGAAATTAAGGCTGCTACAAACAACTTTGACGAATCTTTGATTCTTGGTGTGGGAGGATTTGGCAAGGTTTACAAAGGAGAAATTAATGGCGGATCAACCAAAGTTGCAATTAAACATGGGAATCTACTCTCTCAGTAGGGTGTGCACGAATTCCAAACTGAAATTGAAATGCTCTCCATAGGGTGTGCAAGAAAACCAGCTTGAGTTAACTCACGTGCGTGAATTAACTCACGCATGGATAGTTTAGGCCATTCGGTTAGGAGTGAGTGTTTTTTGTTGGAAGAAGAGCAATACTCTAAAATTAGGGTAGCTAAAACGGATTAGCTCAATAATTTACTAAAATAACGACCCATGATTTTTTTTCCGGTTAATATTTTACTCCTTTTAGAGAATTCAAATTCTGAGATGTTTATTTCCTATTTGCACAATTGTTTTTTGAGATCAAATATGTCATATAGTGGACAAATTATGCCAAAGTTTGACAAGCTAAGACATATTATTTGAATGATGTTGTTATATGGTTGACGCTTATTAATAGTAGAATCAAATCTAAAGAACAGAAAACTCGTGCAATTAAATAATCTAGAGAGAAACTGTTTATGTATTTTTAATTCCAATCTGGCTCACTCAGTAGGTAGACTGTGTTGAGATTTAAATAAAATACAAACCTATTTCTAGTTTAGAATTAATTTGAAAGGTCAGCCAATATTCCAGGATCTTAGTAACTTCACACAGTGTGTGTATTCTCTGTTGCATCTATATATTATAAGTAATTGTTTGTTACTAATTAAAGCAAACCACAGACTTAGTATTTCGAAGCCTCTGCAACTATATGCAGGAAGCATGTGAGAAAGAGCATGGAATTCTTCCACACACACATGATACACAATTAATTACTGCTCAAAGAATGATTAATTGATGACTGAATGCACATTCACTATTTAATAAAGTGATTGAAACAAAAATTAATTAATATTGATTGTATGTGTTGGATATTCTACTCCGTCCCAAATTATATACAAAAATGGATCAACAAAAAATTATGTATTTAATTTAAATTTTAAATCAAATTTATTTCTTTATTGCTTATAATTTAGAATGAAGTGAGTAATAGGAGAAAATGATAGTAACGTAGTAGCAAACTATAGCATGGCTACTCCATTGTAATCATATTAACATAAATAATCCTTAGTCCACAGACAAATGTGAAAACGTTTAAGCAAGAATTGAGGCTTAGATGGAAGAGACCCTTTACATCTAAGTATGTGCTGAAGACAGAGTCAACATATTTATTTATATATACATCTATCTACCAGATAAGTGTTTAACTGCTAATACCAGCAAAATTTAGCTTATGTGAAACACTTTAGCGTATACATACCAGTCTTTTAGTTCCCAAATTTTTCCTTTGTTAATTAAAAGTCAACTTTCGAATTAATGAGCATGCATGTGTGACTCCACAAGGAATAACATCTCGATCATAGTACAATGTAATTGGGTCAAAATATATTAACAATGCAGTTTATGTTTTCTTTGAAGCATAGCAACAATCAAGCTTAGCATACTAACATGTTAAAAAATTGCTCGTAACACAAAAAGTACACCCCATAACTTCTGTTAATCACACTGTTCTCTCAAAGGATCCAGCTATTTTTTCCTTCAGAAATACTAAAACTATACACTTTCATTGCTAGTTTTAAGATATTAACATTTCCAACCACCAAAAAATAATACACCTAAATCTGTACTAAAATACAAAACCCATGGGTCCTTTGCTTCATATCTTACAACTACGTAATGGGGTCATGGAGTTTTGACTATTCCATACTGCGTGTGGGCACCGATGAAAGGAAATCACAATGCTAATAAATTATATGAATATCATGAGTTTTTTAGTTTGATTTATATTATTTAATGGGAAATGATAACCGGTGCCCACTGGTTAAGAAGATTAATGTAGAAATTATGTATTGAAAATTGGTGAAAAGTGGATTGTTTAATTTTATGAAAGTCAAAAAGTTTTTTTTAATGAATACTTTCTATTTTTGATATCATTAATCATTGCCTTAGGACACTGGATAGCAAAACCCTTATTTAAATGACGATATTTTACTCAATTTTATTTTAAGAGCATGAATCCATAGGAAAAGCAATTGTGAATAATTGAACAAGGATATGATACGGGTGAAGGATTTTGCTCAATTATTGGAACCAAATTAAAGTCTCTCTTTGTAGTGGTGTGACTTGTGTCCACCTACCTAACATAAGGTTTCCTCCTAATAATGTTGAATTACAGGCGACTTGTTGGCAAAAGAATGGCAATAAATAACAATGTTTTTTTTTTTTGTATATATTGTTTTCTTAATATCATTTCCATTTTCAAATAATATTAAATAAATATAATAAAAAAATAGCACAAATTTGAGTTTACATTACTTATCTATTTTACATAAAAGTTTAAAATAAAATTAATATTAAGTATTAATGAGGAATATAATAAGGGAAATGCTAATGTGTGCTTTAAGACACAAGTTAATAAGTCAAATATAGAAATATTTTTTTTGAACTGGAAAAAATGAGATATATATTAACAAATATGGCTTCGCTTCTTCCGCACAAGATGTGCTAAAAGAAAACGACCATAATTACACAAGAAGTTCAGACAACAAAAAGCAAAATCAACCTATGTCCAAACAAAGTAGTGGGCAAGCAAGCCAAGTATGAACCCCTAACACATAAACATCGTTTGCCGCTTTCATCCACCAATACAAATGATTTTTTACCTTTTCGACCAACTGATGAATAATATTTTCGGCGTTATTAAACTGCATATTATTACGTTCAGACCATAACACCCACACACACGACAACCACAAGAGTTGCATAAAGGAGCGTTGTGTTGCTGCCCCACCTGACAAATAAGTAAACCGAAGAAAGTGATCAACAATATGAAATGGATAAAAAAAGTAGAAACTTTTTGTAGAAATTTGTGCATTGTACTTAATTTTTTTAGCTTTTAATTAAATGAAGGCACAAGTATTAAGATAATATTTCTATTTTTATGTTGCTTAACATGTGCTCTTAAGATATAAGTTGGCATGACCCATAAAATAATTATACTAAAAAAAAATCATCTTTGCCCCTAAAACCCACTTTTTGTGTGTGTATTGATGGAGATGTCCTTCCGGTGTAAGATTATTTTAGATCAAACTCATGATAATCTTACATAAATCCACTTTTAACCACAATTAAAAAAAATCACAATTATTAGGCTACTTAACAAAAAAATAACGCACAAAATATTCAGTTTTAATTGAATTTGAGTGTAAAACTCATGATTCACGTCTTCTTTACTTTTACACACATAGGTTGGAGAATTAGGAAAGAATCAGTTTATTTTTAACTAAAGTTCATTGACAACGGAATATTGGGAGGTAACTAAAATCTCGTTAACAATTATTCTATTCAAAAATAAAATTAAGGTTCTCCTAAATAATGTATGTGGTTTATTGACCACCTAAATTCAATTGCTTGAATGTTCTTTTATTTATTTTTTCTGCTATTGATAAGTTACTCAACAAATTATTATGCTTCTTATTAAAAAAAAATATGCTTTTTTTTTCTTTCTCAAGACAAGAGAAGGGGAGGGGGAAATCATTTTAGCGGAGGTGTCAATGTGTCACCATTTAATAATGATAACCGCACCATGTTATATTCGGAGTCTTCATCTTACATTATTTTTTTATTAAAAGAAATAAAAATCTTACTTTAGTTTTATACTAACATTCATCTTACAAATATTATTATTATGTCACATAAGGAGTGGACCACAACAACATTAAAGCAATGAATAGTAGATGAAAATAGATAGAACATTATTGCGAGAGGGGAAACCAAGTTATTTAGGCTTTAGTGGCAAGAAGCTCTTTCTAAAGATGTATTTGGAGAATATCGGGTTCGATTTTTAGAGGGTACAACGTTTGGCTAATGCGTATGCTTCTACGCACGAGTCCGATTAGTCGTTTACTATTGATAGATCAGAAACTGATGCAAAAGCAGATATTTTTTTAAGAGGGGGCTATTTAAAATTTTAAATAGAAATTTGAGGAGTGTGAACATAATAATTTTCGCACTCCTACCATTTTATCTTTAAACAACATTTTGCTTTTAACTTTGTTGATTAATGGATGTATTTTTTTTTTGCACAAGCTAAAATGGAATATATTAATATTGCGAGTGAAACACCCGGCACAAGATGTACTGGAAGCGCAACACCGCTATGTATTTACAAACATCCTGGTGCCAAAAACGAGAGGCACGCGCAAAAACAAAAAGAAATAAAAATTACTGGTGCATTCCCATACAAAGGAGCGGATTAGTCCGCCGGTCATAATGACAATAACTAACAGAAAAGCTGTATTTAGTCTATATATTCGTTGTTGAATAAATTTAAAAATTGATGTTTTGTTCTTCTTGTAATTAAACTTTTAATGGAGTATCACATGGCTGTTATTAATCATCAAAACTATTTGTTATATTGTTGGTGTATTTGAAAAACATAAATATAGTTTTTTTGCGTGTATTTGAAAAATATAAATATAGTTTTTTTTTGGTAGTGTAATATAAATATAGTTTGTTATTATAGGAAAGGAAAAAATATCTATACCTATAGTTTTTAATTATAGAAATCAATTTCAATTTTAATCAAAATTTCATATAAAAAACTATATTTTTATTAAAAAACATAGCAATAAATCTTTGAATTCTTAATTTCTACACCCGGTTAAAAGCATTCACTCCCTTTCAAGACACAATTGCAAACACTTATCGGTTATAACTAGTGTAGGCTACAACTATTGTTTTCAAAAGGCCTGATCTAATTCTAAATCTAGTTTGTGTAAGTGGGATCCTCAATTTGTGTGCCACTCATGTCTCTTTTATTTACATTCTTCTTCTTTTTTATTTTTGCTGGAGTTTTGCATTCTATTTATTGCGAACATTAATCTTGGCTCCTGCATTGACCGTAAAAAAATAATAAAATATTTCAATATAAAATGCTAATTTCCTGCTGTTGTTAATAATAAAAAATAGGGTTAATTAAGTTTTTGATCCCCGTAAATATATGTAGTTTTGTTTTTAGTTCCTATAAAATAAAATCACATTTTTTAGTCCTTGTGACATTTTCCTTGAGCATTTTAGAGACTAAAAAAGCTGACGTAAATTTTTTACAGGGACTAAAAATGCTGACGGGAAATTTTACAGGGACTAAAAATACTGACGGAAAATTTTACAGGAACTAAAAAGTGTGATTTTATTTTATAAGGATTAAAAACAAAACTGCAAATATTTATAGGGACCAAAAACTTAATTAACCCTAAAAAATATCCCCCTTTTCATTTTTTTTCATATTTATTTTCTTAACAAATAGCCTAAAGGGACAAGTTCTTCAGCAACACTTGTACACTTGTTACCTAGCATGTCTTTTATTACAATCATACACTCCTTTCGTTTCAAAATACATGTCTAATTTTCACAATATGCAATATTCACTTGACTTACTTTAACCATATTTTTTTAACTAATGTATAAATACAAATATTAGCTTGTAAGATATTGTTTGATTTGTCTCGACAAATATTTTTAAAATATTAAATTTTTATAATTTTTTACTTTAGATAATTAAATATATTAACAGTCAAACTTATACATTGACATATGTGAAGTGGAAGTGGTTGATTTGGAAATGTATTTTGAAACGGAATGAGTAGTACAATATTATGATCTTCAACCCAAGTTTTCAACGTCAATTCAATGATCATAAATTTTCTGACGATCTTATTATTCAAAAGTTTTAAGCTTTTAAGTCATTGATCATATAAAGTTCAGAAAATACTACAAGTACTCTTCCATGGGTACATATGTCGTAACATCACACCAGATGTTGGAAAACTATGAGCAATAAATATCATTTTGATCAAGCCCACTCAACTATTGTCAATGAATTAGCAATAGAGAAAGATTCACACCAACAACTGCCGCAAAGATAATACTTAAGGAATCTAAGGATAACCGCACTTCATTAAAAACAACAAATTTTTTATTTCTTAAAAAGTGATGCATCTAATTTTTTCAACATGTACCCGAACATATATTAAACTTTAAAAAAAAAGGATATTTGCATACCTAAAACTGAAAAAACCGCCTCCACTCAATTGGTTTAAGTTTAAATTGTCAAAGTATATTTTATTAAGGTTATGGTAACAAATTCTTATGTGACACTAGTTAAGGAAGTTACAAGTATAAGTAGTTTTATATTGAAAATAATGATTTTAACTTTTTTCTTTAAAAATAAAACGATTTTAAACTTTTATTAAGTTGAATTTTCCATTTTCAACTGCATTATTTTTATATTTGCTTTCATAATCGATGTTTGAGATGCACTCTTTAATATTTGAAAAATGCTACGTGTCGCGAATCATTTTTTTACTGAAAAATTGCGAATGAGGCACCATACAATAAAAAAACGATCATCATGCCTTTAACTAAAACTTGTTCACCTCTGCTCTTCCAAGTTTGAATTATGACCAAATTTGTAAGTAAAAATATTTATTTTAATTAAATGGGAGGCTGGAGCACAACAGAGGTGCATGGAGACATGAAGACACGTCTAGCATGCAACCCAAGTGGTTTGGCGGTGGCAAAAAGTCAATTATATCACTACCTTTTGATGTTAATATAACAAACAAGTTTTTAGGTAGTACTTCTTTCAAAACAAAACATAAAGCTTTCAATACTTAAAATTAAGTTCGTGAAATTTTCGCTATATATTTTGTCGCTCTGTATAGCGTAACCTTTAATATTTTTCATTATATTTACTCCATTAGTTTTTTGTACTTGCACTTAACAAAGCAAGTATTCTTTATTTTTAATCAAGTTGTCACATCATCAATCTCTATAAATTCTAATTGCATGCAAAACCTTTCACGTCAAAATAATCAAAAAGCTTAACACTTAGTTGTTTTGCATTAAACTAAAATCTAATCATTGCTTTAATTTTGGACTATATCGCAATTCGCAAAGCTTGTCAAGCATACCCTAGTTGAGTTATTTTCAGTTCCCCGAAAACATTTTTTTTAGTTAGCTAAGAGAAA
Source organism: Medicago arabica (assembly GCA_946800305.1). Lineage (NCBI taxonomy): Eukaryota > Viridiplantae > Streptophyta > Magnoliopsida > Fabales > Fabaceae > Medicago > Medicago arabica. The sequence continues at coordinate 69,343,012 of OX326964.1, forward strand.
CAAAAAAAAAATTACGTGTCAAGAAGTTATTGCTGGCTTATGTGTTGATTGTTATAGCAATTAGCAAGTCTTCCAAGCTTCTTCCACTCTTTTTAGTTAGTAACAATTATACTTCTAGTACCACTTTGCATATGAAAGATAATTTTCAATTAATGATATATTCTGCCCCCAACCAAGCATCCTCCTTATAACCACAAGTATATAGTGCAAAAGCTTGAGGCTAAAATCGAGCAATTCTGATATTTGAAGGATTTAAACTAAATCTAAGTCTAATATTTCATACAAAATTTGAGTTTTTTTTCTTCTTTCAAAATGAGTATACTAAATTTCATTAAAAAAATTGAGCCAATCGAGATTGGTGAAAATCTTGAGGACTAACTATGAATGGCGAAGTCCTAGCTAAGATATGGCCAACATGATTCATTTGTTGTCTAACAAACATCATACTATGATTTAAGAGAAAAAAAAATAGAAAAATCGAACGACTACTCAAAATAGCCCTCTATCTCAAACTAAATTTGGTGACAAAGGTTATGCTTCGGGTGGGTAAAAAAACTGAAAAACCAAACAGAATTGTTACACTAAATAAAAAAAATGTTGAACTATTACTAACAGTTCTGAAACTGAAATAAAACAATTCAGTAATATTCGAAACAGTTCGGTTCAATTCAACACAATTTAATTCGATAACTAAAATTCAATTTCGTTTTTTTTGTTTTTTATTTTTTTCAACTGTATCAATGATTATAGTTCGGTTCAGTTCGAAACAGTTCAATTCGGTTTAAAATAATTTGATTAAATTCGAGAGAAAAACATTTCGATCCAGTTCAATTATTTTAAATTTAGTAAACAATTCAGTTTAATTCGGTTCAGTTTTCATCCTTACCCGAACCATACCTACCTATTTATTTGTGTTTGAACTTTAAGCACATGGTTTGGTAGTTCCGCAACCTTTCATAGAAGTGGATGGATTATAGATTCCTCCTCCTTTTGTGTTAGAAACGATTTTGTCCTGGAAGTCCTACGTTGAATGACAAAATAAAAATTATACAACACTAATTATATATATCTAATATCTTTAAGATTATTTTTTTGAGTTTAACCGTGAATCCACTTGTGTGCCCAATGTAATAATACACCAGATTTTCTTCATTATCCAACATTAGTTGGTTTAACTAAAAGTAATCAGTTCTTTTATTAAAAGTCTTCTGAACTCAGGATCATAATGAACCCAGCTTCCAAAAACACGTAGGCCATTGATTGAAAAAAAGTTTATTAGCTGTAAAAACAAAATTAAAACAGTACAGTAAAGAATCTGCTTTTAACCTTTATTTATGCCTGTCAAAGAAAAATAGAATAGAATAATAATAGTGACAGTTTGTACATGTATATTTCATTTAATTTGCATTATTATTACATAATAATAATAATAATAAAATGAAGAAGAAGACAGAAGCAATTAAACGAAAAGATGCACATGATCTATTCATGCAATGATAAACACGATAGAGACAAGAAATGTATTTAGCCCTTGAAGTGAAAAAATTGCAAAAGGACCCTCACACATGTAAATAAAAAAAAGACAAAAATGAAAACAAGCAAAGAAAGCTAAAAAAAACCAATGGGTAATTAACATTAACATTAACGTTAATGTTGCTGCTGGTGCCACAAAGAATTACCCTCAAAACCAAAACTAGAACCAGAAAGAATCATAATATTTTCAGAGTTGTTGTTGCTGTCTTGTTGCATTGAAATCTGATCCTCCATAAAATAATCCCTATCATCGTAAATGCTGTCAAGATTATACCAAGAGTGCGAATAAAGCCATGGGTCTGAAAATACCATATTACTCGGGTCGGGTAATTCGAAACTTGTTCCCAATGCTGGTAGTTCTACTATTTCACCAAGTTCATCTGGTGTTGAAGGTTCATCCGATGAAGATGAAGACAAAGACGGAGAAAACGAAGATGACGATGTTTGTTGATCTGGAACTTCCATGGCAGCGGCTTTAACAGCAGCAGCTTGAACATCTCGAGGGGAGTTTGAATCGGGTCGGGGCATTGAAGCCGCGAGTTCAGGGAAGTTGAGTATGGCTGAGTTACCTTTGATGGCGAGAGCTGCCACGTCATGTGCTCGTGCTGCCATCTCCGGCGTGGCGAACGTTCCGAGCCAGATCCGATTCTTCTTCCTCGGTTCGCGGATTTCGGATACCCATTTTCCCCATGCCCGCATTCGAACCCCTCTGTAAACCGGGTGGTTGCTCTCTCTTGGTCTTTTGGGTCTCTTTTCAACCGGGTCAAGTAAATGGGGCTCCGAAGATGAAGTTTTATGTGTGCTAGGTTTTTTCTCTGAGTTAGGTAGAGATAGCTTACACTCACCCATTGTTTCAAGTTTCTATTTCTAGATTAAATGGGTTAACTAACTACACTCACACTCCTCTTTTTAGTTTGGTTTGGAATATTGATTAATGTAATAATGAAGTCACTAGAAGAAACTCTCTTCTATATATTTTAGTGTTAGTGTGTGAGGCAAGTAAATAAAGTTGAGAAAGGGAAAGGGAGAGCAAAGGGATGGAACTTGGTTGAAGAAAGTTGGGAAGGGTTATATTATAGAAGGAGAAGGAGAAGGGCAGCTAGAAAGATATAAAAAGAAGGAACGTGGGGCTTATATGTATTGTGACCCCCACACGAATGGCTACCACATTATGCATATAAATCATACTAGTACTAGTACATGCACATCTACTATGATCTATCAAATATTTATTTCAACTTCCTAAAATAGAAAAATAAAACAAACATATTTTGTTTTTTACTTTAAAAAAGTATGTACGGATAATATAAAAAGCTTTTATACAATTATTTAGTTACATCTTTTGTTTCAATTGAGTGTGATTAGATATACATAAAATAAATTATTTAATTTGTACTTCAACATAAATCAAGTCCAAGTGTACAAAAATATCATATTTCATCATGTAAATATTTTAACGATATGCCGACGCACAATGTTTTATTTATTTATTCTTGTCTAAAGGGGAAAGTGAATGGTAAACCTAGTGTTAGTAGAAGAAGGTGAGTGTGGCAAAGAGAAGGAAGGTAACAAGTGACAGTCGCCCTAAATAGCTTGACCAGAGACAAAACCAGATATGGTTACTACTCCCAACACAGGCTAGGCTAGGTTGGCTGAAGTGAATAGAAGAGAAGAGGGATGAATGAATTGAGGCTTCTTGGACGGACACCAATTATATTTATTTTCCATGTTGACATGACATGACATGACATGAGCATCCAACAGGTTCTAGCTACCTAATAATGCCTCAACAGAACATACCTTTTCCCCCAGTGTTTTACTTGGACACATTCAGGAATATCTCATATCCTATATCTTCACAATAATTTTTTTTGGAACATTTTGATGCTTCCAAATATTTGTTTGTTTCTTATGAATAACACATAAATAGGATCTTCTTTTTAAAAATAATTATACAACTCAAATGATAAAAAAAATTGCAAACACTTTCGATATATTAAAACTCGAATTAGTACTTGCAATATTAATATCTTTGTATTCTGTTCTTGTAATTTTCACAGCTAGATTCTTCAACATTAAAAAACTATAAAACTAGGGAGATCTTATTATTCAATTGATGATGTTAGAATACTCTTGTCCCATGTTCTCTCTGTTTATTTTCATTCACAATCAACGTTACTAAATTGACCTCTTTACCTTATGTTTCTTTCCGGTTTCTATTTCTTTCACTTGCTTCTTTATGTCCACATACATACTTGCTGGTAAACAAAGAGTTCTATTATTTATAAAATTATACTTAGGTCAGTTTTGATTTTCGTCTCTGGCAGTTGCTGACTGTGCAGATTTTGCCACGTGACACTGACGTAGGCGGCCAAATAATATTAAATTTTAAAAAACATTTTTAAAATTTTGGAAATTGTTTTTCAAAATTAAAAAATCTGAAAAATAATTTTAAAAAATATAATTTTTTGAAATATGGAAAAATATATAATTTTTACGAAAATTTTAATTTAAAAAAAAATTATTTCAAAAAGTTATTTTCAGAAATTTCAGATTTTATAATTTTCAATTTTTTTTTTCAAAATTATATAATAAAAGTAATTTCAGAAAATAATTTTAAAATTTATTTTCAGATTTTTTAAAATGTTTTTTTTTATATTTTTAAAATTTATTTTCATATATTTTTAATTTTAAAAACAATTTTCAGAATTTAAAAAATGTTTTTAAAAATTTAATATTATGTGACATGCCACGTCAGCGCCACGTGGCCAAAGTTGCACAGTCAACAACTGCCACGTGGCAAGAAACACACCATATCATCTTGGGGTCAGGGACCATTTTAAAACAATTTTTTTTTTGCAGGGATGTAATTCAATTTTTTTTGCAGGAACGAAAATCAAAACTGAACCAAATTACAAGGACGATTGTCATATTTAAGCCTTTTTTCTATATGAAAGTTATCAATTGTTCATATTTTTAAATCATTAATAACTGTTTTTATGACATTTGTTAGCAAGATTCAAATAAATAAGTTGTCGGTTGTGCCTCATCAATGAGATAGATGAGATAAAGGGTTGAAGTTGAAATTGAATTAGTTTTGAATATTCTTTTTCACCTAAATTGATTGTTTAAGGAAAAATCTTATCAATGTTTGTTTCAATTATTATGATTTGAACTTTTTTTGAAGAAATCAAAATGGAATTATATATATCACCAATAAACCAGCAGATCCCAAGCACAAGGAGTGCCTAGGAGACCACTACAAGTTACAAGAGTTCACGAACAACAAAAACAGCAAACAAATTAGCCAATACCCAAACAAGTTAAAGGGCTTGACCACCAGCTATGCGTGCCATAAACAAACACCACTTTTTTCGCCTTTAAGTAACCTAAGGCTAGCAATTTGACCTTATATAGCAGGCGAGGCACCGTAGTTACAATATTATTAAAACATCTATTGTTACGTTCATTCCACATCACCCAGGTACAGAGAAGCCAGATGAGCTGCAAGAAGGACCGCTTTGCTTTGCCAACACCGATCTGCGAAGAAAATTGCACCAGATGGTCGACAACAACGTTAGAATCCACACCATCAAAACCAATCTAGCCGCGCACCTGTTGCCACAGAGGAGCAAACACGGGACAAGCTAAGAACAAATGAGCAGCCATCTCGACGTGACCACAGCCCGAAACGCAAAGAGCATCACCCGTAGCTAAAACACCTCGTAAAGCCAGATTGGCTTTTGTTGGAAGACGATCTTGAATCAGCCGCCACGCAAAAACCGAGACCTTCACAGGAGCTTGATGATGTCACACCAACTCGACAGGAATATCCAGCTGAGCCTCATCACCACCAGTTAGCAAATCATAAGCTCCCCTCACAGAGTAACCCTCTGCAACATCAGGAAGCCACTCCCAGGAATCTGAAACAGTAGGAACCAAAAGAAGATAAAGCAGTAACACCCTACACTCCTCTAACTAGGCCTCCTCCCACGCCCAAAGCCTACGCCTCCACCTCCAACCCTCCCCATCAACCTCCAGACCCCTAGAGAACAAAGAAGCTACTGTAATAGATTTGTTCTCGGTCAGGTCATATAAGCGCGGAAAGCGCTCACAAAGCGGGGAGCCTCCCAACCACATATGCGTCCAAAAGAACGTCGTCTACCCATCACCCACACGCCGCCTAACATAATCACCAAACCACCCACCACCTATGTCACCCACCCCGTCACGGATCCTACCAACCAACCGCCACCACGAAGAAACACTCCGGCCCCCCACCTCCAACCCCCCATCAGCGTCACCATACGGGCGACTAGAACACTGTACCACAAACCATCCCTATCCACTAACATCCTCCAACATCATTTACCTAGTAAGGCCACATTAAACTCCTTCAACTTCCTCACCCCCAAACCCCCATGCTCCTTTTTAGAACACAAGGACTTCCAACCGATCCAAGTAATTTTCCTAAAATCCTCACTCCCACCCCAAAAGAAATTATTCAATAAAGAGTCAATGGAAAAGATTAGACATGTTGGAGCTTTGAAGAAAGAAAGAGCATAGACAGGCAGAGAAGTCAGGACAAATCTGAGGAGAATCAAGCGACCACCGAAAGAGAGAAATCTACTATTCCAACCTGCAAGTCTAGATTTAACACGATTCACAATTGGTTCCCAGAACTTTAGCCTTTGCGGATTACCACCGATTGGCATGCCTAAATACAAAAAAGGGATTTTTCCCACTCTACAGCGCAAGACCCTAGCCGCCTCATTCAGCCAAGATATAGGAATATTACTGCCGACCAATAGACTTTTGTTAAAGTTCACTTTCGCAAAGCCCGCACGTTTGCCCAACTTGAACTTGTGTTCTCTTAAACGTTTTGATACTCTTAACAACTTATTTTTCAACTTTAATTATCAAAACAATTCTTCTATAAGCACAATCCTAAATAAAAAACATTTGGATGCGCATACATAATTAAAAAAAGCTTATAGAGAAATAAATTAATCACATTAATTTTTTACTTTGATCTTTTAATTTTTCTTTATGTGCCTAGGTATTTTTGATTTGTATTTACGACTAACTTAGACTTTCTTTACGCATAATCATTGCTCAATTCCAACACCTGTCGATTATGCATTGTATATTCTTAACTACAATTAAATATCTGGCATAATTAAATTAGCCTCCTTTGTCATCTTGTATAGTCAAGGTGAAAGAACTATATTTAAGGCTAAAGGGTACTATGACTATATTCACATTGTCACGCTCACACATATCTGACAGCAAGGGATAAGGAACTAGTTTCACTTTTCAGTGAGCTCTTGGAAGAAGGGTTTGGCGTTTTTCTTTGTTGTATTGTGTGTATTGAACTGTTCATCATGTACACTGAGTCACTGGGGTTGGGTTTGATTACCAATTTTTCTTGGGAAAACGAAAGTATGACAGAACATGAACAAAATCTACAATTTGTTGTTGTCATCGTTTATTACTAGATATCTGAATTCGGGTTAAATATAGAATCTGAGCTATAAAAGAATATTGGTCCCAGCATTATTAGGAAAATCAACAATTCAACCAAGTGTCTCTTGGAGATAAATCTAAACCTGGATATTTGGCATCTACTTAGTGACTGTATACATTAATTAATATTAATATTGGTATGATTCTTTAAATGAATGACCAAAAGGTATTTTATAGACTATAGTTACCTATCACAAACGTACACTAGTATTTTCAACAACAACAAATATCGTACATACGTACACTAGTATAAGCAAACAGAAATTTATAGCATTAAACTAATTAAAGTAGCGGAAAAGGGTGGAAAACTTTAGATTGAGAGGTTGGTGACATCATTAATGAACAAAATTATGATCCCTTTCCCTTCTCGGAATCTTTTACTTAGAAACGATGAGTACGTACGGTGTAAATGATAAAGTAAGTAATAAGTAAAATGGAAATTCCAAGCTGTTTTGATCTCTCTCCTGGGTCGTGAGTTTTCTAGCATCTAAAGTTCAGTCAAAATAAATAAAAATCAGTTAAAGTTCATTTCATTTTGTACGGTTAGAAGAGAAGATCATCTTCTTCTTTTTTTTTTTTTTTGATAAAAAGGTGTTTATAAAATTTAATACAATTAGGTATAACATAATAAAGTACAGGATTAGTTAATAATGTGGTCTCTTTAGTGAGAGTATGAGCTACCATATTGGCTTGTCGCCTAACAAACTTCACCCGAGAGTTGGAAAAAGAAGAGAATATCTTTTATTGTCACAAGATTTGAACATATACACTTAAAAAGAAAAGATAGTAAAAGAAAAGGAAAAAAACAAATAAGGTATGTTATTTAAAAATTATTAAATGATGTATAATTTTATATATGTATCTACCTAATTTTTTCTTGCGATTGTGACCAACAAAGTATTTGTCCTTCTATCCTTAAAAAAAAAATTGTCCTTCTAGTAAAGCAATGAAGTGTGTTAAATATGAATCTCTAAAATGGTTCAATGGTAAACCCTTACTATTTTTAATAAAAACTAAATTTTATAATAAGAAAAATTTGGAGGAAATATATTTTATTATAATTTACTAAAAATAAAAAGGTTCATCGTTGAACCATGTCCATATCAAACATCTCCAAATTAATATCATCTAAAATTTGATGGAAAATTTCTTATCATTAAATTTTCCATCAAATTTTCTATCTCCAAATAAATACCATGCCGGTGCTTTTTCTCATTTTTTTTAGGCAAGGTATTTGATTGCAAAAATATCACATCAAAAATTTCGGTCAAACTAATATTCTGGTAGTATTTTTTTTTGGGTAGTGAATATTCTAGTAGTATAAAACGAAAGAAAACACTAACAAATGTCATTAATAACGTTTAAAAAAAACAAGTGTCATTAAAATACTTTTTTAAGACTTTAATTGATAATTTTTTATAAGTATTTGTGTATTTAATACATTTAAAATTGAAGTATTTTACTTTTTTAAGAAATAATTTCTTAATTTAAAATCTATAAAAGTCCTCTGAAAACACTCATCAACGATACCTTAAAATTTTGTAAAAAAACATACCCTAAAATAAATTGTGCATAAATAAGATTGACTCTTGCTTGAACCCTAGACCTTTTTTTCATACTTCTTCTTATCTCGATTCAAACACTATTTTTTTATTTATTTATGATGGTTGGCGGTTGAACCTTAGATCTCCATATATTATGCATACTAACTGGGCTAAACTCACGAGGAACGATTCAAACACTTGAACTATGTTTTAAAGACAAGTCTAATGCCATTTTGGTGACTTTCTAGTTAGCATTATAAAGGGTATAAAAGAAATTCTAACGGTTAATAATCTTAAATTTTTTATTTTTCTTATAATTAGATAAATGAATGTCCAATTTTCGTTTCTTATAGAAAATACTAGAGATATCTTCATTACTAATTTACCACTAAAGAACACCGAAACGATAATGTTGTGTCTCTATTTCAAAAGATACTTTCGTTACTAATTTACCGCTAAAGAACACTGAAACGATAATGCTGTGTCTCTCTATTTCAATTAGTCAAGTGTTTGAAGTTTAATCCTTGTGATCATCTTCTACTCGAATACATCAACGTTAAAAAAACTTAAAACTAAAAGGAGCCATTACTTTGTTACAATTAAATCACGACACATAATGAAATCATATCATCCTCCATGTATATGTTCTACCATTCTCACATATATGCATGCTTGATGTTTTTTATTTTTTTCAAGGATGCATGCTTAATGCTTTATAGGTCTTCTCTAAGCATACACAAATCGATCATGTATGGCATATACATAATATTAATCCATATATATATATATATATATATATATATATATATATATATATATATATAAACACACATATACACACAAAATGCCATCCTCTCAAATTTAGTTATTATAAAATCTTTCATTGATTTCTTTAAAAAAAAAAACATTTAAAGTTGAATTTTAAGTGTGAGTGATCAAATCTCACATCATCACAAGTAAAATGTTGGATTTATACAGAGTTTGACTCATACAACTAATACATTCCGTGTCATCTGTTGTTTTTCCCGTGACCCCAAGACTTTCGGACGTTTAATTTGGTGGTTGCGAACGAATTTTTTATATTGATACCTTGGTCTTGAAATTACAAAAAAAAATTAATTAATAGAAATTATTATTTTTATTGCCATGAATGATAAAAAAAAAAATTTGAACAAACCATGAATGATAACTTGATTTTTTCACATTTGCCACTGCTCAAACATGTTACACCATTATAAATGGAAAGAGATGGCATTTACTTCCACCTAATTCAAAATATATTTTCTGAAAGTTAAAAATCAAGAACAATTTAATGTTCTGTTCTGGTTGGTTTCTCCAAAATAATGTTCGGTTCTGGTGTTATGCGCTGAGTGACAATATCATTTACTGTATGTTTTCGATCTTAAGTACTGCTGCATGTTCGTGTCTCATAAATATAAAGGCCTTCATTTGGACAACCGTGTCTTACGGACACCTGTAATGATTTGGAGCTACAACATTAGATCTGGGCTGGATGGTTCAGATTGATGATCCGGGTCACCAACCATTGAAACTTAAGGTGTGTGTATGATATGATCCTCCAAATGCAAGCTTCAATAGCTGAGGAATGGGACATTGACAACTTCACTTGTATCAACACATAAACTCTCCCTTTGCCTCGACTGAGGGTGTGACTGATTCGATACACCTTATAGTTCCGTATTGTTTGAGAATCGAGGTCAACAACAGTTTCTATAGAACACCACCCGCACTCCTCGATCCAACGAGGCATCTTTATAAAAGATAAAATTGTAAATGACTTACTTTTAAAGCGGACAATACCTCAAAACAGGATGTGTCGTACTTAAAGGTGAAACAAAGCATGCAATATTTTGTAATACTATGTTAGTTGCACCTAAAATTTGTTTTATGATGTCACATAAAGTCGCAGATTTTTTACATGAAAATAGCTCCTGTTGTCAGTTATGTTTCCTGGATATATTTGTAGTTTGCACGCAGACAATACATCGGCATAGTGGGGTAGAACAATAATATTACACTTTGGGCCTAGAGCAGTTCTTCCTAGTCCTACCAAACTATTAATGGCCCAAACCACTAATGAATGGTTACTGCTCTCCCCTTGCATAAAATACTTCCACCCTGCAGCCAAGCCAATTTTACCCCTGCGCATGTTAACTAACGCACGTGTAAAACTGTGCGTTAGTTAACTTGCGCTACGTGAGTTAACTAGTGCAGCGTTAGTTAACTCACGCAACGATCTATCTTATATAAGGCAGAACATCTCATTTCCTCATTTCTCATCTAAAATCTAAAAAATTCTCCAAAATCTCTCTAAAATCACGAAACCCAAAATTTCTTCAAGTTCAAATCAAACAACACTCCAATAACAAGTAAGCTTTCATAATCAAACACCGTCAACCTTTTATGTTTATGTGTTAGATTTTTTCTCTTAAATTATAATTTTTTTAGATTTATGGTTTGTTTAAATTTTGGTTTTTTTGGCAAGAAATATTTACATGAAAATGACTTGTGTTTAAATGTTTAGTTGTTTGCATGTTTATGTTGTAGGTTTTGAGTTTTAGAGAATTATTTTAGATTTAGGGTTTGTTTTAGAGAATTTTCATTGACTATTTTTAATTTCTTATTGTGTAGATTTGAAACAATGGCCGGGTGGATCGACGTTCGTGCATAATTCAACGATGGAGAACCTCAGAGGTTGAAGGTTCGGTGTCTTGGTATAAGCTGGATGAATTCAACAAAGGAGTCAACCCCCGAGACACAAGAAAGGTGGAATACGTTCGGTATAAACGTCCAACGCTCGACGATGGAAGAGTATCATTCACTTGGGTAGAATTGACGAACGACGAAAACATGACGACCATATTTTAAGAGCACAACATGTTCCAGTGGATCGATATGCGAGCAACGTTGGTGAGATCAACTAAAGATATCATCAAAAGTCTTATTCCGCCAAAAGATTGTGATTAGGTGGCGGTCGTGATTAGGTAGGGAATGCACCTTCAAACTACAATAATCATCTTACCTTGAAATGGAAATTCAAACTTGCTAAACGCCAGGACTCCGGAATTCCCATTGTTCCTTTCAAAAGATTAAATTCTTCTTAGTTTGAAGGTGCAGCCCGAATGTATTATATAAGTCTGATTCCGCCAGAATATTGTTATTAGGTAGGGAATTACACCTTCCAACTACAACAATTGTGTTACTCTGGATGGGGCAATTCAAACTTGTTTAACGGTAGGACTCCAACATTCGTCCAAAAATGTTTTTGTTCCATTCGAAATGTTAAATTCTTGCTGGCTTCGTTTAAATGATGGTATTGAAGTGTCAAGGTATGAACCTCATTCCATTGGCACTTGGATACTATCATTTAAAACCAAGACCAACGAGAATTTAACATTTTGATTGAAACAAAAGCACTTCTGGACGGATAGTGGAGTCCTGCTGCTTAGCAATTTTGAATTTGCACCATTCAAAGGTAACACAATTGTTGTAGTTGAAAGGTGCAATTCCGAATGTAATGTCATGTAACGATAGGCCATATTTAGGAACTTTATGTAATGTAATTTAAATGTAACTTTTATTCGAATTTATTCAATACGCAACTTTATTCGATTCCACGCTGAGTTTAATTAGACTTTTTATTCGAATTTATTCAATACGTAACTTTATTCGATTCCACGCTGAGTTTAATTAGACTTTTTATTCGAATTTATTCAATACGCAACTTTATTCGAATTTATTCACACCATTATTTGTTCACTTTATGCTAATTTATTTGTTCACTTTATTCATTAAATAAATACAAATAAAAATAAAAATAAATGAACTAAATTAATATTTATTCATTAAATACAAAATTAGAAAATAAAAGCAAATATAAATAAAAAGAAATGAACAAAATAAACATATAATAACTTCTCATTTTATTAATAGAATTAGTACAATAATTGATACATTTATTTGAATTCACTAAATAATCTACTTATTTTCTTTTTACCTTTTTAGGGTAATTTTTTTTTTTACTCACTTAGGGTAAATAATGATCAATCTTGAGGGAAGATAGTGAGCAGCCTTCTTAGGGGAAATACATCATCAACCCTTGAAATAAATCTAAATTTGATTCTTTTTACACCCCAAGAAGATTCTTTTTACCCACGGTAAAAAGATTTGGGGGTAAAAAGAAGAACATTTAATTTTATCTCAAGGGTCGATCACTTCCCCAAATCGGCTACTCACCATTTTTATAACATCCCAATATTTTACTTAAATTATGTTATACAAGTTTTTATTTATGAGCATCTTGATTCATTATTTAAGTCATATTTTATTTATTTATAAACAAAGGAACTTAGATAAAAAAAAAATATTTCAATAATTAATTAGTAGACTTATTTTTATATAAGTTATATGTAATGAATTTAGTATGCTAATGGGTGTGATGCACGTTCAACAAAAGTGCTAAAATTTAGGCGACCTTATGCACCATCCTTTTTCCAATTTATTATATAAGTTAATTTTCTTGCATGCTTTATTCATGTTTATTTGACCACGTCTAACTATATGAATTTTTCATTCAACTATTTCTTTGAGCCATCATTAACTGTTTACTGAGTCATAATAACGTGTATATAGGTTGCTATTATTAAGCCTTCATTCTTGCTTGACTCAACTGACTTCCTTCCGCTATATAAACCAATTTTGATGCACGTATTAGTTACACTCCTTTACTTTGATCGGTATCAAAACCATCAATTAATATTCTTCATTTCTTTCTCGAGTCATCATCTATGCTACTCTTTCATTTTTCTATGTGCCACACAAGTCACCCTCTTGTTACTTTAAGTTCATCCAAAATATTCTCCAAGCCTCTCGCGGTTTCCACAGTCGATCTTCAAAACAATTACTAGAGCGTGAGAAATGGAGTTTGCACCGTAGCTGTGAATTTGAGGCATAGGGTCGCGGATTAGAATGGGAGGCAGTTTAAGGTAAGAGCTTTTTCCCATACATTCTTACTAAATGTTAGGATTGTGTTATTAAATGATGGAATTGTCTTTTGAAAAGAAAAACATAATAATAGTAATTAAAGTTTAGTTATTTAAGTAGTAAAGTTTGGATTTTCATGATTACATAATTTGAAGTGATGAATGTTAGGTTTTTACTATGTATTACATGTTGACATGGATTATGTGTGATTTGTGTTTAAATGTTGAATTGTTAATATGCCAACGCGATGGATTGAAGTTTGTAAAGCAACTTATATGCTTAAAGGAAAAGGTTATTAATTTTAAAAATAATGAAACCTAGTAATCAAATAAATCCGCAGGAGTCTAAATTTTAGCATTTGACTAATTATTGTTAGAGCAAAAATACTATAGTCTTATCATTTTCATTTACGGTCATTTTATTCTTACTTCGAGAGCCATTTTTTGTAGGATTCTTGCAGTTAGATAGTCACAAAACCATAGTTGATGATATTGTGTTTCTTGTTTTGCATGTGTGTGCAGCTAAGTTGGATGGACTAAAAAATAGTGCTTGCTCATTATTCATGATGATGTGTGTATGAAGTTTGATTCTCTTTTATGCGTGGGTATATATATATATATATATATATATATATATATATATATATATATATATATATATATATATATATGATGTGATATTACTTTCTGCGTGGTTGTCTAAATGGCGGGGATTGTATCTATTTTTATTCTCATGACATATACATTTTTGGTGTGCTTTAGCGGCGGGTTAAGTGGCAGGATTTGGTGTGCATTTTCATGATCATGCATGACATATGCATCTGTGTGGTGCCTTAGTGGCGGGATTATAATTATACTCTGTGTGGTGCCTTAGTGGCGGGATTACAATTATATTCTGTGTGGATGCCTTAGTGGCGGGTGGGTATTATAGTTATAAGAGCATGCATCTTACGCATAATTGCATTGAGTCTGTCTAATATTTATGACATGTTTCTTGTGCTTTGAGTATGAACCAATTTGGATAAGGAAATTGACCCTTACTCTAACATTCTAACATTTTAGGTACCGAAGAAGTAATTGAATTGAATTGGGTTTTTTTTTTTTTAATTGAATTGTAATCTTAGAAGTAATTTTGAAGGATATTAGTTTAAGAATTTTAATTAAATTATGTTAAGAATTTTGTATAGGTTTTGCTAGAATATATATTATTGATGAAATAAATAAATAGTAGTGTTTTTCAGAAAAAGAAAATGATTTAGGCGTAATGTCTGGATCAAAATTTGGGGCAAGAAAATGATAGGTGGTCAAAAACGTGTGGATTGAATGTTGAAAAACTGACACCGGCCAACGTGCGTGAGTTAACTCGCGCACGTACCAGTGGTGCGTGACTTAAGTCAAGTAACGCAGGGTTTGTAACGCGCGTGAGTTAACATACGCTGCGTGACTTAAGTCACGCAGGGACATTTTCGTCAGTTCAGCTGGGTGCATTTGAATGTTCAAAACGTTTACTCCTTGTTCTTTTTACTAAATGCTAATTGTGGGTGCTTATAATATAATGGGTTTTCAGTTGAGTCTTACTGTCCTTGGATAATTTTGGTGGATGGTCCTAATGAATAGCTTTGATGTTATAAATTTACAATAAGGCCACGTTTAAATTTTAAAATATTTTCTTCTTTTATTTTTTAAAGTTGATGTTAAATTTTCTTGTTAACAAAGTAATAATAGAATCTTGAAAATGTTTTCACCAGTGGGGCTAAAATGTTTCAAAAGAGTACTAAACTGAATTGTGCATTATAGTAGCTAAATATGGAGCTGAAATGCTGAACAAACAAAACAACCAAAGAAAACTAACAAACAACACAACTAAGTTATTTGAGGACCCAAAACTGGAATTATAAGACTTGCTCCACTTCCCTTTCTGTCTTACCAAGCTCTACAAGTAAAGTAAATAGAGCTTGACACATTTCTCGAGCATCGGGTTCGTTTGAATTCTTCTTTGAATTTGAAGAGTAAACCATCCAGGTATGATCTAGCTTCATGTTAGGCCTTACAACAACTGATCCTGGAACTTCAGCATCGCGGCATGTCACTAGCCCATCACTCTTTTCACCATACCGCAGCTGCAGGTGGAGAGCAAATGCAGCCATTGCAGCAGATACAGGAACCATTACAGGAACTTGGTGTCCTGATTCGACAAATTGATCAGACACCTTTGATCCAAATTTTGGTAGAATGAGCCAGGGAAGTTCTGCATGAGCTATATGTGTCATTGTTGCAAGAACACTAGGCGCAATGCTTGCTTCAGAACGGAAGGAAATCAGAGGAATATCCAAGGGGAGCTTGTGCTTCATGATAAATTCCTTCCGCTTCTCATATGTGAGATCCTCCAATGCCCTTATATCACCCTGAAGCATACAACTGACATACAATTAACAGAAAGGGAGAGAAAGGATAAGTCTTCCTTGTAGAATTTGAAATTAACAAAATTAGTTTTAGTTTTTGTAAATTAACAACAAAAGAGACCAGAATCAGATGCAATTAGGACTTCGGATTCCTGGCATAAAATTGTGAGGAAATAGAAGTAAAATATAACATGTGATTCCTAGCAACCCGGATTCAAAACCAGCAATTAGCTCGTAGTCATACCATATTCTTTTCCCATTAGAGGAGCGAAATAGGCAAGTAACTTCCTGCCCAAGTATCAAATTTCATTGTGTGTGTACTATACTGTAGTACATGGCCAAGTTAGCGAATGCCTTTGCCTTTCGGGCTTGCTGTTCGAAGGGCTGTGTATTCAGTCCTCCTTAACAGAGTCAGTCTTCTAATCAATCAAGTCCTCCTTTATAAGGAAAATGGTTTACCCTATTTAAGGTGTCTCCCATTCACTATCCTTGTCATATTATGCTGAGAATGACTTTAGCATTGGAGTGCCTTTTGCAGGTACTTTCCCGCTTGGACAGGCATCATCACTGAAGAGGTTGGTCACCAGCGCCAAAGATTCACCATCCTCATTCCTCCTGTGTTGATTTTATGTTTTCAAACGAGAACAATGCGTATGATCATCTAAAGTTCTAAGAGTTTTCTTTCTGATATCATTATTAGATACAAATAAAATGAGCAATTAGTACACTCTAGTTCAACCACAAACTTCAAGGCATGTGAAATGGTTACCTTAATTATTTTACATATTATAAGTTCCAAGATCCTCCGAGTTTCTTTGTCGCCGATCTGGCCTTCACGGAGAATATCAGAAGCTATGGGGGTGCCACCATATGGACTCTGTACCAGTGCCAAACCAGCAACTTTGCCCTTCAAGTCAGACCAATATAGAGACAAAGCCGCTGCAGCATCAATACCACCTTTACTGTGTCCAAGTAGCATAACAGGCTTGCCAGAACCCCAGTAAATCTCCTCAATATACTGCTTGATTTCCATGGCATTGTGTTCCACTGATGCCTTAAAAGAGAAACAAATATATATTTGAAACTCAGACGCTAGAAGGATGAAATTTTGTGGTGAATGATGTAAGGGAAAAAGAGATTTGAAAATCTGAGTGCAAAGAAAAATGTTCAAACTTCAAAAGGAAAAAGCGTAATAAGTTAAATCCACTTCAAAAGGAACTGATAAACTAATGTCTTTATCTTAACCCTCCGGTTGTCAAGGGAAAGGATCCTGGGTAATCCCGAATTCTGTCAAGAGGCAAGTAAAGTCTGACTACAATCGTTTCAGCACAGGTTCAAACTCGGGTACTCCCAACACTGATTGACTAATTTAGATGAACTATTAACTGATTACCTCACTATGAACTTTTGCAATATGGCAAGCTAGACCCATCTTTGAAAAGAACCTCTTAGTGGCAACAAAATACAAGGGTCCATGATTGCTAAATAGACCTGCAACATTTGTAAGTTCTAATTTGCTAATCTCAACTGCGAAGGTAGATGATGTGGATTTTGTCATACCTGGAATCAGCAAATAAACAAATGAACTAGGCAGTGAATCCTTTCCATTTCTGTAAAATGAAACCCAAGAACAGTCTATGTAAACAGAGTTTCCCAAGAAAAGAAAGAAATGTCATAATATAAAATTGTGAATAAGTTATATTTGATGTTCAACAGTACTAAATGTGGCAAATGAATGATTTTGCAAGAAAATTATGGTCTTCAAAAGGTAAGTGAGAATGAAAAAATAAATCTTTAGTTCAGATTATATCAGATTAAACCTTTTATATTAAAATAGGGGACCTTATGTCGGATAGCAATTCCAAGAATCTTGAAGTTCCATCATGTACTAGAGGCATTCCAGGAGCATGCTGCAACCACCCAATATCATCACTAGAACCGCGCAATGTTTTCAACACACGAGATGTAATTCTGAGAAATTCCATAATTTTATAGCAGTATTTAGTAATCTGTAGACCATAATGAATGGACAAAGGAAAATAAAGTGAACACAGAAATAAGTAATCTATTTTTTAAAAATAATATTTTCCATCAGTTAGTTTTCACATGTCCCCAAGGTGTCAAGTTCATTGGTAAAAGCTTGATTTTGTAAGCTCAAATGACAGAGTTCAAATCCAATATAAGACATATGTAAAATGGACATTAGAGGTCACCATTGTCACTAAGAATTTCGCCTTCCCCAACTTTTCAGAAGAAAAAAAATGTTTGTTTCCACAAACCTAGTTGTTTTATTTACCTATGAACATGAAGTTGAGCACATCTAATGCACGAGAAAGAATATCTGCAAGAGGCCATTCCCAAACTCCAAGCATATTGTAGACCAAGAAATGGGAGTGTCAAACTGCACAAACATGAGGATAATGCAATAGCAATTATAAAAATGCAAAATGCTGATTTTCAAAATATTAACAGAAAATGAACGTCTTCTAAGCTGACATATAGTCCAATAGCTGAGCACGAACACCAAACACGACACCTAATTATTTGAGAAAGTTAAATATTTGAGTGTAATCACACGTGTCGATGTCGGACACTAGACACGTCTTCAATCTGAAGTATCAATGCTACATAAGTGAAAATTCAATGACAGAGCAATTCATGCAATGTCATTTGGTAGTAGTATGGTTAAACATGAAGAACAAAAGCTCATTACCCTTTTAATAAAAATGAAGGAACAGCGGCAGAGACATAACTTGCATTTACAGTAATAGATCTGTTATCTACAAGCAGTTCACTGTTATTGTTAATGGCTATTCTTCCATAGATTTCATAGTTTTCACTTCCTACTTGAGAAGGTTGCAAAGATGTGCTTCTTGTATAATAACCTTTTGACTTTTGTGCTGATGAATTGACCAGTGGAGTCGCCCCAAGATTCTCTGTATACCTAACTGCATCTCTAAGTACCAAATCCTCTGCAGCATTGACATCATGGAAAACATTACTTCAAAGTAATAGAACATAACTAATAGCTATCTATCTATATCTTGGTAGAGATCATGAAATCAAGAACATACCTATGAACTTTAAGAATCGGTCACTAATATAACTTGTGAGTCTCAAAACATTTGTTAGTATGTCATCCATTAATGATCAAAATCCAATTATCATATCCTGAAATTAGGAACAACGTAAGATTTAGAAATAATGTTATTATCATACAATGAACTAAAGTAAAATGTTAGTGACAAATGAAATGATTAATCTACTGAGTTACCTTCCTTAATTATACTTGTGATAAATGGAAGAATCTCTATCTGAAGTTAACATGGTTGATAAAAGAACATCAACTAGATATGATTTGGAACTTTCTGAAGCTAGATAGATGTGGTAGGTACCACTACCAAGCAACCCTGCAAATACAGTCTGACAAATAAATTTTGTACAAAATCAAAATCAAAATCAGTATATAGATTATTAATACAGCATAAGAATTATAGAGTGGATCAGATTTGATAACTATACCTACTTTTTTTTTTTTTAGGGATATACCTACTGGCATTTGCAGGGTATATAATAAGATTTGGGCCACTCTTACTTTAATTATTTTAGTATGTATGTGTATATAATATAATATAAACTTTATACTAGATATATATATTTTTCTACATTTTTGGATCACAATGAAAATGGAATGGAGCAAACTATAGTTATTTTACTTTTATTTATTTGTTTATTTATATTATACTACTTTTGGTTTAATTGTTTCCTTAAATTCAGAAGGAACTGACAGACATAGTTCATACTCATAGTTGTATCGAAAATCCATATTAGATAGGACAGACAGAGATCATTGCTGTTTCACTTTGATGATGATGGGACACGTGGAGAGTTGGGAGCAAAATCGTCGACATGCACAATTTCACCTTCCATTGTCAAAAACATAAATCTTGAGGATAATATACTTCATTTTTTAAGAAAAAACTTATGCAATTCACTTTAAAAATAATCTAACAAATATAAAGAAATATTATCAACTACTGATTTTAATAAATGAAAGGCGAATATTAAAAATACATCATAACAATTTAAGATTATGTTAAAATAACAAACAATCATTGTTTTTTTTCTTCCCCGCTTTACACCTTATTTATTTAGAGGAGGCAAATTATTTTGTGCTCAACATGTGTCATGTTTCTTTGACCGCTAGTTTCTGCTACATGAGGTGGAAAACATGATAAAGATGAGAGGGGGAAAAAAAATGTGAGAAATTTTGCTTACTCGTTATTGCACAAACTGTTCTTACTTACTTCCTATTATTCATGATAATTAAGGCAACTACTCTAACCATTCTCCCCGCTAATGTAAAAATATAAGTAGATGTTAAAACTTAAAGTAGTTCCCTCAAAAAAAAAACTTCAAAGTAGTAACATGCACTCACTGGAAATGGCTCTTATACATTACCCATAAAAATAGCTCATTCAAACTAGTGATGTAATATTTGGTTGCTAATGTTGCTTAACTAGACTAATATCTGTGTCATTTTATGGATACTTTCTCCAGTAATAAAAGGATGATATTAAAAACATGTGTGATTTTACGTATGTAGGAGTGAAAACTTGAAACTCACGGGAAAATTGAAGATAAAAATATATTTACAATTATTTATCTTCATTCAAATTGGACTGTTGAAAACTGCAAGAAGCCAGTAACTGTTAAGTACATTGACATGATCTGGAACATTTTATTTTTGATACATTCAGTACTGGTAACAAACTAGGATACTGAATACAAATGCCTAGTTCTTGCCATATTCTTTCTCAAGTTCTTACTGCCTCTACAGCTTAAGAAGCAGTGTATCACATAATTAAGTTTTCATTTCTTCTGCTAAGTTCTTTAGCCAGATGTGCTTCTGCTTTCTAGTTCAGAGGGCTCACATTCATTTTTTTTCTCACATTTATTTGAAAAACTCTATTATACCAAATTGAGTGAAGGGTCATGTGAAAGAGGTCGTACTTCAAAGGTTTAGTATGCCAAAGAAAATGTTTCTGAACTCTTCTGACACCAAGTTGTAGCTTGAGATACTTCTCTTCAGGCACTGAAAGAAGTATTTGTTTCAAGTTTGGAATATCTTTCTCTGCAAGGATTAATGAGAATGCATCCCAATTTAAAACCTCGAAAAATGGAGGCACAAAATTGTCCGATATGATCACAGGTACACACTCGTAAAATATGGCTTCAACAACCCGTGGGCTATTGACTTCATACCCTTTGGGGCATATGCAGTATTTGCTATTCTTCATGTGTTCGATGTAATTCATTTTGTGTGCAACGCCATGAGGCATTGGGCCAAATATCTTCATATCAAGGTCTTTGTCCTTCCAATGCTTTAGTAATATCGGACGCAAATAACCGTGCATGTTTCCAGCATAGAAGGCCAAAATGGACCTTTGTTGTGGAGGTTTTCCGCCTAGATCTCTCTGAGGATTTCGTACCGACCGGACCATAGTTTCTGGGAGAGAAACGTCTCTTCCTATTTTAAAGCCTTGAGTTACATCAGAATTGCAGAGGGCTTTTATGCAGTATTCCATGTGGTGCCTTGTTTCATATGGAGCCTACAACATGAAAAGTAAAAGTTTTAGCCTTTTAGCTATGTCCACAAAAGCAAAGAGCAATGCTACTACAGTAGAAAACAAAGGATGAAGCAACTCAGCAGAATACCTGGTTCAAAAGTAAAGAGAGACAAGAAAAAAATGCAAATTGAGAACACAGGATATTTGTTTATGGAGTTCGGATAATTGTGCCTACATCTCTGACTGCAGAGCGGTGACAGTACCTTTCTATTGTTCAAGTTTAGGGTTTATAAAGTACAAATCGTGTTTAAATACTAAGATCCAGTTTACTGGTGAACTGTCCCTGTATAAAAGATGTCTATTTCAGTAAACTATGAGTCATACCCAACAAATACTTTACACAAAAGATGTAGGAACTGTTGTATTTAGAGAGATAAAGTAGTTGTAGAGGATCCGAGTCCTAACCTATGAGCCATACCCCAACAAATACTTTGTATAAAAGAGATGTCCAATAAATAAGGTTGTTACGCTCATCGACCCTCATCAAAAAGGCCAGGACAATGCTAGGTAAGGACTTCAAAATGAATATGTATCAAGACATCAAATAGGCATCTAATTCAACCATCATAATAGAATAATATCTTGGAAGTTGCGAGTTGTGACAGTTAATGGTTCATCAGGCAAGTGGAATTAAAGGGAAAAATATAAAAGAGAAAACATCATACCCAATCATGGCACGCAACAAGAAAATGGTCAGCACCACCAGTTCTGTTAAAGTAACGATACTTCGCTGAAATTTTATCTGTGTACTCCTTCAAATACTGACGGAGATTTGTCCGATTATGAGAGTTACGTACATAAACGGAGAACTCTAACATACGTGAACTAAATGGCATATAGAACAGGTGGGCCTTAGCAGGATCCTTCACAGCAAATTGCTTATTTTCCTCCATCAATTTCATAAACCACCCCTCCGATGCATATAGCCCTTTAAGTATAGGTTGATGAAAGATCGGTTTATTTCCTTCCATGTATATGTATACTTTGAGTGTGCGTTCCATCAGTTCATAGCTCCTAAACATACAATTAGGAAAGATTGTTAACAAAATAAGCATGTGTCAAAACCAATATATGTCAGTGGAACTTACTTTAGCTGAGTTCATATTTTCTTTAACAACTTCGTTAAGATTACCTTTTGAACATGGAATGATTGCGAAAGAGAGGAGCATAGAGTTCCTTGTCATTTGTTACTGTAGGAGCATGCTCAATCTCTGACCTTGCTGCAAGAATTTCCATATCAAGTTTGGATTTCCACCTTGCTTTCTGCAATCAAAGTAGAATTCCAGGTTGAAATAATCAAAACTCCGCCACAATAATTTTTCCAGGTCGCAACTAGAAAGTTCATAATTGTCAATAATACCATTGCACGAGAAGAAGTGCGGCGGCGCTCTAGTAAATGGTTCATCTCCTGTATCAACATTCTTGACTTAGGGGGCATATTACACCTCATCTTTCTCACAGTAATGTTATTCGCCGGAGTACTTTTATCTGATGCAAACAACTTCTTAATCTGAGGAGAACTTTCAAGACGAGTCAGATTAGTCAATGAAGTTATACTCTGTGAGGTACCAAAACCAACTCTGTCATGTCCCCTGGAATCAATATTTTTACTTTGAGAAATTGTAGAAATTCCCCTTTTTGTCTCCAAAGATGGCTTCACGGAAAAGTCAATCTTACTCTCCTTGGCCAAAACTGCCATGAAACTTTTCTTGGAACCTACATTATCTAACTCCAAGCTTTTATTTTTACGAACATCTTTCTTCTCAAGTAAAATATGAAAATCATTTCTATCCACTCCAAGTTCAGAAACACCATCAGAAACTAAACTACTCTTTGCATTGTTATGCACTCCTAAATCTTCAATAATGGGAATATTCATATTCTCCACCATAACAGCATTATTGAAATCCGAAGAAGACCAAGGGACTTTTTCATTTTCATATGGAACCAAAATTGACTGAAACAGTAAATAATTAACAGCAAGTGCTCCCAACAAAAAAAGTAATCGTTGGTTTCCCATATGACATAACTCACGAAAATATTGAAACATGTTAACTTGTCAAAGAACTTTCCTCAAAATCACTTCAATCATAATTTCCTCCAAAAATGAACATTCAAAGTTCAATCTTCCCAATACTCAGTTGCATGTATAAGTTCCCAAGTCAGTAAATTTTAGTCAGAAAGCTTGAAAATAAATCAAAGGGTCCTAAAAAAAAAATGGAACTTTCGATAATTAGAGAAAATTTGTGTGATTTGGATCAAAGTAAATAAAAAAGCAAGAAAAAAAAAAGGGTTTAACATTGTTGTTGATTGATGTTGATCTACATTTGAAGGAAAGGGACAAAAGGGAGCAGTACAGTACTAACCTCAATGCAGTGAAGACTGAAGTGTAATAACACTTCACTTCAAGCTGTTTTTTTTTTTCTTTTTTCTTTCTCTCTTTCTGTTTTGCGATCTTCAACTTTCTCAGCAGCTGAACAAAGAATCACTTGCTTCCATAAGCAGATGAGATTAAAGTTACTAACTTCTGAATCTAAAGGCAACAACTTGTTAATTTTATAATTTGCTTAAGTATGAATAATTCACAAGAAAACGAAATTATTGATTTCTTTACATTTGTTGTGACCCCACCCACCGTGTTTTTACTTCTTTTAATAGGAAACAACTTTTTCTTTTATTTTGTTGATTGCAATTTTGATTTCTCTATTTTTAACATTTTGTGACCACACTCTAAACTAAGAGTTTTTCCTAAATTCATAGCACAAATCCGAACTTACTACCACAGATTAATATTCAAAATGTTTTTATTAATCTAATCCTTTCAGTGTAGGAAACACCCAACACCATTTGTATTTGTCAAACTAGAAATGTTAACATCGATTAAAAGTTTAAAATATCTCAAAAATAAAGCTGACTTTTAGAGACTTGTATGATGCATATTAATAAAAAAAAAATCATGAGCGTGTGTGTCTATATATATATATATAAGAAAACTACCATTTTCGGCAAACTTTTGGGTTGAATTTTTTTTCTCCAAAAATAGCCTTAATATTACATACAAATATAACACATGTAACAAATAGATAAGAATAAATTTAAATATTAAAAACAAATTTAACAAACACGAGATATGAATATATGTATATCTGTTTTTTTACTGTTATCATTTAAAAAATATAACAAACTGGATAAGTATATTTATACTTACTTTTTCATTATTTCAATTATACTTTTAAGCAAAAAAAATTCTATAATAAAGATTGTTGTTCGTGTCATTAAAAAAAAGCAACAACATTTATATTTTTATTTTTAATCAAAATCAAAATTTCATACAAAAATACTGTTCATATTTTTCAAACTTTAGCGTAATAAAATAAAAAAATAGAAAGACATGCCCGTCTTTTCGCTAGTATATATAAGGCTAATAAACACACTTTAATTTTAGAAAGGGTTCATTTCGACAAAAACAAACCTTTCTCTCTTTATTAAATGCATGCCCTGTAAAGTAATTTGTCACCCACACATCCATAGTTCTCTCTCCACTAAAAAAATTCTTCATTTAATCTACCAAAGAGAAAGCTCATCACGTGGTGGCTGGCTTGTTTCTTTGAATGGCAAGGTGAGTAACTATGGAAACCGACAAATACGATGAAGCATCCAAAATTTTAAAAAATTGATCTTCATACTCTCTGGTCAGAGCAACCTTCTCAGTTGTGGATCAATTTTTATATAAACGACGTCCTCCGCCGCCCAGCTGTCAGGAAAGTAAAGCAAGTTTCATCCTCCCCTTGACTGCAGTCCTGCCGTTTCACACCACCCTCAAATGGGAACTGCCGCATTAACTCCTCCATTCCGGAATCGAGACCAAGAAAGCTTGTGGCCTAGGTCCTATAATATCGGCCGACAACGAAATACGGCGGTGCGTAGCTGTTCGTGCACTATTGACGTCGCAACAATAAAGAACATGGACGCGTGGGGAGGATTATTTATTTTTTTAAAAGAGAGAGAAGCTGATGTGATTGGTTTGAGTGAGAAAATTACAATGAAGGACATGAAAATAACAATTAAAAAATGGAGAAGGGGTATTTTTTGTCCAAAGTAAATATGTGTACATGCTAATGCACATCTTTTAAAATTAAAGTGTGTGTATTTTAGCATTCTCCGTAGGGATAGCAATTGGACCCATACCCATAGGATATCCGCAATAAGTAGGGTAAAACCCTGCTTTCATGAGTTTGGGTACGGACCCGGATAATACCCACAAATTTTAATAGGTATAGGCACGGGTAAGAGTACTATCATACTCAGCCCGCAACCCCGCATATACAAATTTATAAGATATCATAAATAATTTATTTATTTTTGATGTATAATTAATTAATTTATTTAGCTATTTAAGCCTAAACTTAAACCTAAACTAAAAAAACTACTTAATAATAACAACTTCATCGTGCCGGTGTACAATTTTTTAGGGATATTTTGAATGTTTTTTATTTGACTAAATACTACGATTCATACTATTTTATGAGTTAATTTTTAAAAAATTGGACCATAACTTTATTTCAATTGTAATGTATTTATTATCTTTTCATATTTAAAGTGCGGGTATGGACACTTAGGTACACATAAGATATGGGAAAGGGCACTGAAGTTGTTGCCCACGAGGGTACAGGCGCGGGTACGTGTATTTTTTACAAATGCGGGTATGGAGAAGGGCATTGTAGTACCCTACCATAGGGTACCCATTGTCATCCCTAATTCCTCATATATATATATATATATATATATATATATATATATATATATATATATATATAGGGTCATGTTAACGCACAAGTTAAGGAGTTTAAAATAGAAATTAAAAATAAATTTTATATTAAAAGTAGAACTTTTGCAACTTTTAAGACATTGAATGCACATGATCCAAGAAAAACCTTCTATATTTGACTTCTTAACTTATGCCCCAAGGGCATAAGTTAACATTTCATATATATATATATATATATATATATATATATATATATATATCCCCATTACTGCCCCATACCCGTATTTTAAAATCCAAGGAAACCAAAACCCAATCAAAATGGACAAAACTCGTCAAATTGGAAGGTTTTGGGCGGTTTCCCACGGTACGAATTTTTTTGTCATGCATAGCCACCCCCAATGTTTGTGCTCTTAGTTCCCTCATAGCGTTTTTGTGTCTCTTTCGTCCTTTTTTTGTGTAAATCAGGTATCCTCCGCGTTGACAACTGCGGCGAGTAATCTCTTAAGCCTTGTCGAACCCAAACGGGTGGCAAACTCTTCCTAAAAGTTTTAATGTTGTTGCATGTTCAAAACTAGATTCGAACACAAGACTTTGGTCAAGCTAAAAGAAAATTATGTCATATAAGCGCTCTTGATTGTCCCTTTGATTTTCTCCTAAGTTATTTTAAAATAATATTATTTCAAGTATTTAGTGTAAACTTATAAAAAAAAATCAAATTACTTCATCTAATGAATAATATCTTCATTAGTAAAAAAATAAATAATATTATCTTTCGCTTTACAAGTAATTGTTACTCGGTCACAAATCTTCTAAATATAAAAGTTTTAGACGCACACATGTGTGGATAAAATTCAAAAAAATAATTAAATTAAATAAAGTATATTTTTAAAATATATATACATTATATACTTTGATGCATGTCTGCCAAAATCGTTTTTATTTAGGCTTGTGTCTATGAGTGTTGCTCCACTTATACATTACATTGATAATAATTTATAATAGTGAAAAACATACTGTTGGTTTTTTTATTATTATAACTCACTACTACTATGTTAGTTGCGAGCATCAGGACGAAGATCTTGAACATGTTTTCTTTCATTGCCCATTTGCTGCTCAGGTCTCGAATCAAGTTGGGTTATGGCAAGTAGTGCAGCAAGCGGTTCAGGCTACTACATTAGCAACTGAAGCAGTGTTTGTTCTTCCGCAACAGCTGCATTCGGAACTACGTCACAGGTTGACGGCTATCATTTGGAGTCTATGGTAGCATCGTAACTTAAAATCGTGGCAGAATGAGAATGAATTATGCGTACACGTTGTAGACTGTGCTAGACACATTATGGACGAATGGCTGGAAGCTCGTTCTAATCCGAGATAGCAGCACGGTTCAGTTTCTTCTGCTGCTGTTCTGCACTCTAACACGGCTGGTTAGGAGTTGCTGCAGGAACCAGGTGTTCCAGCTATGATACGGAGGCAGAGACCTCATTCGAGTCGCATAAAATGCAACGCAGACGCTTCGTTTTCCACTTATTTTAATTGTGTCGGGATTGAACAATGTTTACGGGACGAGGATGGTGCTTATATGTTAGCAAAGACCATGACCATCTAGCCCTTGGTTGCTGTCAACGTAGGGGAAGCACTAGCTCTTTTTCATGATTTACAATGAATACGTGACATGCGGTTTGACAACGTGGATTTTGTAGTCGACTCAAAAATAACAGCAGATGCTATCTTGTCAAACAAAGTGGATGTTAACGTGGTAGCATATGTTCTTGCTCTTGAAACCACTGATAATCAGCTAGTCCTATTGTTTATTTTGATATGCCCGATTATATTACTACATGAAATGCTATAAGCATCTTTTTGTCAAAAAACCAATAGTAAAACCATTATAATTAAATATATTTTTAAGGGTTTTACTGACGAGTGTGTCTTAAGTGTACTCTTTAAGGATTTTTAATTAAAAAAAAGGTTTATAAAAAAAGTTAAATAGTTTAATTTTGAATGTATTGAGGACATTATTTTTTATAAAAACTTATGATTTCCCTTTTTATCAATAGCATTTTTTTATTCCCTTTTTAACAATAGCATTTCTTTTTGCAATAACATTATTATTTATTGCATTTTTTTTTTCAATGTGTGTAAAAACTTTAAAGCACGTTGTTCCCAAAAAAATCTAAAAAACCCCGAAGAACAAACTCTGTTCTATTAAAGGAGAAGCAAAATCTTGGTTGTTTCGGATAACGTTGGTTTGTAGAGACAACAGCCGGTGTCGTTACCGTCGCAAAGATTGTACCAAAACGACGTCGCTCCACAAACCCCCAAGGCCCAAACAAATCTTCATCTTGTAGTGAAACTACTCACTCCATCCTCTTCACTTCAATTGAAGAAATGCGAAGCACAAGTTTCTGTTTTCAATGGCTCTAAAACTCGCTACCACTTTCCCCATCTCTGCCTCCAATTCCGACCAATCATCCCGCCGGCCCACCGGAAAGCCCAACAAGAACTCATCAAAGCCCAAAGTGGACCCGCACTCACACCCAGCACTTAAATTTTCAAACATACCCAAACAGAAACTAAAACCAGTAAACAAAACTCCCGAAAATGTAAAAATCAGCGAAGACGGAGTCTCCTACGTAATCGAAGGTGCTCCATTCGAATTCAAATACAGTTACACCGAAACTCCTAAGTCCAAACCAGTTCAAATGCGTGAACCGCCTTTTGTTCCGTTTGGACCGGTTACTATGCCCAGACCTTGGACCGGTCGACCTCCACTTCCTCCGAGTAAGAAGAATCTCAAGGAGTTTGATTCTTTTGTTCTTCCACCGCCGCATAAGAAGGGTGTTAAACCTGTTCAATCTCCCGGTCCGTTTTTGCCCGGGACTAGCCCTAGGTATGTGAGGTCTAGAGAAGAAGTGTTGGGTGAACCGTTGACGAAGGAGGAGATCAATGAGTTAGTTCGAAGTACCTTGAAATCTACTCGCCAACTCAATTTGGGTATAATTGATTTATTTGAGTTTATCTACCGACATAGTTACCAACTAGTTGGACTTTATTTTATCTTTTTTGTTATGGAAATAACTTATACAAGTACGTATGTGATAACACTTACAAAACTATAAGTGCTTAGTTAAGTTGTTTATCCAATGATACCTAGATGATATTTGTAGGTATTTACCATTTTGTGTCGTGTGCATTAATTCAATTTTGGTGTTTTAGGTAGAGATGGTTTCATACATAACATGTTGGATAATATACATGCTCATTGGAAGCGTCGAAGGGTGTGTAAGATCAAGTGCATAGGAGTGTGTACGGTTGACATGGATAATGTGTGCCAGCAATTGGAGGTTTGTTTCCTATTCCAGTTTACCATCTTGATTGAAAAGGTCTTCTTTTGAAGAGTAAAAAATAATTCACATAAAAATTTCAACAGCTGTTTCAATGTGTGTTTGTTGCTTCTTTGTAATATTTGGTTTTAGTTCCTTTTCTTTCTATGCAATTAAGTTATGGAATGATAAAAGAAAAATGGGTCGGGGTGTTATGTTGGAGAAACTCTTAATCATTCCGTTTTTAACACTCCTTTGTTCATTGGCATATTCCTTTATTTGGTTTCTCTTAGGCTTTGTTTGGGAGTTTGGAGGGGAAGAGAGGGGAGGGGTTTGGAAAAAAAAAAAAAGGAAGGAACAAGTGGAAGAAATAAATGACATTGAGAGTGGAAGACTTTGTGGATTCATTTTTCTTCATAATACAAAATCCTAAAAAATGTGAAAGATTTTACCATTTTCCCCTATATTTCCAACCCTCCAAAGCCTTCCCTTCCCCTCCCCTCCAAACTCCCAAACAAAGTCTTAGTGATTGAATCCTCTTGATTAGTTTCATTTTCTTTAAATGGTTAATCTTAAATTGTGTTTGTGTATTTGCTATGTCCTGTGCCTGTTTGTTTGAGATTTGGTTGTGTCTTGTGCCTGTTTGTTTGAGATTTGTTTCCCAACAAACAGAAGAAAATGCAGCAAGTTCCTCGTAAAACCAAATTCCCACATTCACAGTGGAACAAATATCAAACAAACAGATTGTAAGCCTTTGCCTTGGTATCTTTGACTATGGCCCTCCTTAGTAAGTCGTTGGCTTAGTGTCTTGGCTACTGGCTCCCTAATTGTAGTAGTTGGCTCCATTACTGATTGTATTTTTTTCATACTTCATTACAATATATTCATTTCCTCGCACATCTAACAAGTCACATCCCTTAATCACTCACCACCATTGGTATTGATGATAAAATGTAGGACAGGTGGATATGGTGATTGAGAAATACTAGATTTGTGAGGAAACGGAAATATGCGAATGAAATCATGCTTTAATATTTATGTTCCTCTTGTCATATGTTCCTTCATTAAAATGGACTCAATTAAGTTTGTCCCTCCCTAATGTCTTTGGCTATTCCCTGTGGCATTTGACGTGGTGTTTATGACTATTGCTGACTCCCCCTCTTCTAGGAAGCCGTTGTGTCAGCGTCTTTAGCTATTTCCTCCCTAATACCAAGTCTCTCATTCCGTCACTGATTGTAGGTTAATTATTACTTTTTCCAATATTGTCATTTGCTCACATATTTCACACGTCACATCCATCAATTGTCCACCACCATGGGTGTTGACGATGGAACAGAGGACGGGCAGATATGGAGATTGGGGAAATGGAAATATGGAAATAAGACCAACCTTTATTGTTTATGTTCCTCTTGACATCTGTTGTGGTTTGCCAGGAGAAGACAGGAGGGAAAGTCATTCACAGAAGGGGTGGTGTTATATACCTTTTCCGAGGAAGAAATTACAATCATAAAACACGCCCGCGTTTTCCTCTCATGTTGTGGAAACCTGTGCCTCCAGTATATCCTAGGCTGATTCAGCAAGTTCCAGAAGGCTTAACGTTAGAAGAAGCAACTGAAATGCGTCAAAAGGGAAGGACATTGACTCCCATAAGCAAGCTAGGTATCTTTTTAAGGATGTTCATAACAGTTTAGCAATGAACTAAATCTAGCTGTCTGTCTTTCTATTGTTCCGATACACATGCTTATTTAATTGATTTTTTTCTTCTTGCAATAGGAAAAAATGGTGTTTATTATAATCTTGTAAACAATGTCAGAGAGGCATTTGAAGAGTGTGAACTAGTACGTGTAAACTGTCAAGGACTGAATAAAAGTGACTATCGAAAGATTGGAGCAAAACTAAGGGTATAACGAACTTTGCATCAAGTGTTGAAGAGCACTTGGATTCTTCTTGGTTTTTTTTTTTTTTTTGTCATAGGATAGACATGTGTATCATGGTTATTTTTTTTTTATTATGAAATCTCTATTCTAACATCTTTCTCCCACATGTTCTTTGACTGTAGGATCTTGTTCCATGCACATTGCTTTCGTACGAAAATGAGCATATACTTATGTGGAGAGGACGAAATTGGAAGTCCTCTTTTCCCGATCTCGTAGAGGACTTCAAGCAAGCCACTAAAGCTGATGCTGACAACAAGAATTACAAAACACTGCAGTCAGAAGCCCTAGATGTCTCAACACCAAGTCTACATCATGATCCCGTGGAGCATGTAAGCAATTTATCAAATGACACTAGCATATCCTTTTGTCCAGATGATGTGACTGTGGATAAGGTTCCCTGTCCCACCAAAAATAGCGAGCAATCTATGTCGGTGGTTGCTGATGCTTCACTTACAAAAGTCTATGAAGCTGAAACCACAAATGTTGCCACAGATTCCTATGATGAGCCAGAATCTTGCAGCAACACCAGCCCAGGTACGACCATTTCACATGATGGTAGGCACACTGAATGCCCCTCAAACGCTATCAGTGATAGTCATGGAACTTCGGATATAATGGATGACAAAAGCTTCGGTGACGGTCTTTCTACTTCAATTTCAGGATCAAATGCAATGCTAGGATCTAGAAACAGTAATATCTATGGCACAGTGGATCCTCACGCTGATGAGTTGCTAAATGATTCAGGAGCGGCTGATGTCAGTTCGCTACCAAGGTCAGCTATCCCTTGTATGAAAGGAATTTCATTGCTATTTGAGCAAGCTGTTGAGCAAGGCAGTGCACTTGTTTTAGATAAAGATTCTTTGGATGCAGACAACATTTATCGAACCACAGTTTCCTTTGCACAATCAGCTCCACCTGGACCTGTTTTTATGAAACATAGAAAGGTTGCGGTTCAAAAAAGTGACAAGCAAGAACCTCCGACTCTAGAGACAAGAGAAACTCCCACTGTTACCAGAAAAGGTACTACCGTTACCACGAAAGGTAAAAGGGAGAGGAATCCTAGAATTCGAAGAAAGGAAAATTTTGATGAGCGGTTTATGAACCTTGTACCGCAAGGAACATTAGGAGTTGATGAACTTGCTAAACTACTAACATGATACTGCTGGAATTATGATGCCATCAGAGTGTATTTTTTCCCAACTGAATCTTACTTGGTGCATCTTTTAGCAGTAAAACATTAAGTTTGATTCTGCTGTCTCTGTCCTTTGCACTACTTTTGTTATTATTCGTATATTATTATCTTAATGTTCTAGGTTACCGATGGCTTTAGGTCAGGTTGTGAACCTCTATGGGCTTTTTTTTGATGAAGAACCTCTATGGGCTTTAGGATATGTTCACGTGTCAATGAACGGAAATAAATGGTTTATAGATGAGATGGAATGAAATATTGTAGGAAAAAATATTAAAAAAAAGAGAGGTTGAATACGGTTTTGGTTTTGATCTCGTCAAAAAAAATTGGTAGGTACAAAAATAAAAAATGTCTATTTTTTACTCCCCATCTGTGACATCTTTGATTACTTATGTGTGTCATAGAAGATAATGTTATCATTTGTTTGGTGAACTTAACTTGGTTTGTAGGGACATTGCATTATATATGTAGGGTTGGATAAGATCCTCAAATTCTTCACTTATTTTTCAAAAGAGGTGAATTTTTACCATCTTAGATGACACTTGACAATGTTTGTAGTGGCATATGAGTATGTTATTTTGAGCTCTCAAATAAATTTTATTTATCTATCAAAAGATAAATGTTGTGGACTAATGATTGTGATTTCAAAGGGATTAAAAAAAATAAAAATTACTTCCATTAAAATCAAAATTTGATAAACTTATTTGACCTAAAGGCTAAGTTTTTTTTACTGTTATTACCACTATATCGGTTAAATATTTCATGATGAATAAAGTGCAGTCTCCATTCTACTGTTTGATAAGTAGAAGTAACGGCGAGATTGGTAAAACAACAAGTTGGTTTTGTCTATCTCTAAATTTGAAGGAAGGAAAGAGAAACATAGATTTATTGAATAACATGTCAAATAATATAATATATGCTCAAAAAAATAAATAATATAATTTTACCTCGTAATAATTTCCAGGAGTTTAAACATAGCCAAATTCATCTTAAAAACAACAATATTTAACAGAAACATTGTAATTGTAATCTATTTATCGTTATAATGCAAGCATAAACAATTGATTAAAAAGAAAAAGTAAAATCTAGACTTGTTCGATCTACTTTGCTGAGAAGTTTAAGGAGCTACTGGCTTCCCGTTTGATTTTCCTTGTTCTTGGTCAGTTCCTTCTCTTACAATGTTCTTCCAAAACCAATGATTTTCAAAAAGAAGATAAATCTCCTCAATTGGAACTTGCTTTGTTTCCGGCAATAGAAAGAATACAAAGCAACTCATGACGACAATCAAGCCTCCAAAAAGTAAGAAGATTCCATATTTGAGGTGACAAAGTGATAAGAGAAACAATTGAGCAACAAGTGCAGTGAAGATCATGTTGACACAAACCACAATACTTTGTGCAGCTGACCTTATCTCTAACGGAAAGAGCTCACTTGGAACCAACCATCCTAGGGGACCCCAAGATCTTCCATATGCCAACACAAACAAGAAAATCACTATAACAAGAAATGCACTTATGCCTTTTGAAAGTTCTTTGCCATGTCCAAACTCTACCGCCAAAACCACAGCAGTAATAATCTGCATATCAATCGTGAAGTCAAACACACAACTAAGCTAATTAACAATGATTATACTTATTATGACCTGGTTTATATGCACTCACAATGTTAAGATCTATTACAACGTCAGTTAATAATGATCATTGGATCAGTTAATAATGTCAGTTAATAATATTATCTACCATAAAACTCTTACCAGATGTGATCTGTGATTGGTTCAGACAGTGTAAATAATTATGCATTGTCAATGTATCCATCTATATTTATTATTGAATTTGTTGCATGAAACGTAACATAAGAATAATAAACAAACAGATGGTGTTTAGTGTTTACCATGCAGCATATCATTTCAAAGCCAGCTTCTAGGAAGAATTTTCTTCTACCAAACTTGTCAACCAAAAACATTGAAATGACAGTAGCAACAAGGAGAGCTCCATTGGTAATAAAAGATGAGAAAAGAGCTGCATTGGATCCAAACCCTAAACTTTGGAAGATGACAGGTGCATAGAAGAGAATAGAGTTATTTCCTGTTAACTGTTGGAATGCTGGAATCCCTAATGCTCCTATTATTAGTTGGGGTCTGTACTTCCTCTTTAGAAGTATCTTAAATGGACTCTTCACAGCTTGTGCTAGTTCACTTGCATCTTTTAGATCTTCAAATTCAGCATCAACATTTTTTGTACCTCTAACTTTCTCCAACACTTTTCTTGCTTCATCCAACCTTCCTTGCTCCACAAGGCTGTTAGGTGTCTCCGCACAAAAAATACCTCCCAGAAGCATTAAAACTGCTGGAATACCTGCCAAACCAAGTGATATTCTCCAACCATGAGGATGAATTTTGTCAGTGAAATAGTTCACTAAATTTGCAATTAATATTCCAGCACATGTTGTGAACTGAAACAGTTGGTTAACTGCTCCTCGGCTGCTAGCTGGAGCCATTTCAGATAGATACAAGGGAACAGCCTGCACAATTAGACAGGGGAACAAACTGCTCTATCAGTTTTTTCTCAAATAATTAAGTTTTATTATCCTTTTTCAACTAAGTTTCTTCCAATACATGGTTTTATTAGTTACTTATGTCAATTATGTTTAAATTTAGATGTCAATAGGTTGACTATGGTTTTCAATTTATAGTTCAGTGGTAAGAGTTGAAACGCTGCAAAAATATTATGAATGAAGTCTAAGGTTTGATACTTGCTGCTACAAAGACATGGTTCATAATAAATAAAACTTGATCCATGTCACTTACTTGATTTCCAAAGCCAATGCCTCCACCAAGGAAGACTCTACCAACGATTAGCATTGGAATGTCTTGTGCAGCTGCATTGAGAATTGCTCCAATAAGAAAGCTAAGGGCTCCTACTACGATAGTGGCCTTTCTCCCCTTTTTTCTTGTTAGGTAGGAAGCAAAAAAAGTCATAACAAGTGCTGAGAAATAAAGAGATGATGTAAAAAGTGTCAGCACTTGGTTGTCATATTTACAATAGTCAGTTTCCTTCAGATGTGCGTGCTTCTTTCTGTACACGTCCGGAAAGAATTTCTCTAAGAAATCATCCATTGAAGTCACCCCGCCTGACAAAATACCGAGTAAAATTCTGGTGATTTTTTACATCAATATCAATATGAACATGGATAATTGAATATCATTCTGAATTAAGTTAGCCATAAGCAATAACCTTATACTGTAAGTCCACTGCTACATTAGAAAATTACATTAAAATTTCACAATTTCTGCTGAAGATTTACATTTTATAACAAACTAAGCTAATGAGTCTTGACATGGGGTACAAATTAGAGTCAAGTTTTCATATGATGATGCATATGTCAAACATATAATTTGTGAACATATAGTAGGATGTAACCAATATCCATTCTGAAAGAACTTTGAGAAATTTTCTAATAATAACAATTATGACAAAAAAAATAATTAATAAAAGAGCCTAATAAAGTGCAAATTTCATTTTCTGGATATGCACAAAACAAGGTATATCCCAAAACAGCCACAAAAGTGGACCAAAGAGTAATCATAAATTTCATTTTCTCTTTCTCAAATAGTTAAAAATGCCTTTTTTCTTTTCTCTTTTACGTCTGCAGTACTTGGCTTTTTGTTCATTTTCAGACCAGGTCATGAACTCAACACGTCATGTGAACCTTAAAATATGTAATCTATTCACAAATAATAGACTATCAAATTATACAAATATTTGTGGTGTACTATTATCTATTATCATAGTGTACAGTAATACAATGATGACATAGAACAAGAATATGCGCTTTTTTGTCAAAAACAAGAACATGGACATTGACAAAATGAAAATTTGTACATTAACAAGAAAGAGGATATCATTAGATAATTTGGATCTTTGAGACTGTAAAATGAAAATCAATTGAATCATGTTTCTGATCAATGAGTTCGCCAAAATCACAGTGGCTAACCGTGATTCTGACAAACTCATGGATACCAAAAACATTGAACTGTATTGAAGGAAAAGTATGTCATTAGACACTTTAGATCTTTGGGTTAATCAGAATTAACTGTAAAATGAAAATGGATATTAACTAAACAAAAATTGAATCTAAAGAGTTTATACAAGTGATATGAGAAAATCAAAAACCTTGAATATATTTTTTGGACTCATAATAATAAAAACACCAATTGAATTGAAGGAAGAATTAACAGACCTGAAACACCAAGATCATAACCAAAAAGAGAACCACCAAGAGCTCCAACAACACAGGTAAAGGCAAAATAAGCAGTGAATTTGTGCTCATAGAGATGAGCTCTTTTGCCTGGACCTCCATTTGTCAATCCACCACCAGCCATTACTCTCTCTCTTTGTGTCAGTCTGTCTCTTCCTGAACAAAATGAACTCACATAAATATAGGGAAGGACTCTTTGCTTTCAAATGACTAATAATAGCTAATGTGCCAATTAGTCAACTCCAAGTGTACACACTTGTTCAAAAAAATAATTACTAGTGTATAATACACGTCAGCAAATCTCAATTTCATCCAATTACTAATTGGAACAAAATGAGGAAATTGATCCAATCACTTTAGGATAAAGGTTTGAACTTCAGATTAGCTAAATCTATGACGCGAAAGTCACAATAATTTTGTGTTTTTATCTCTCGTCTATAATTATGGTGATTTAAATGTATTTTAAAGTGTTATATGAAAGAGATAGATTGAAAAGAAGTTGTAGTTAAAAGGAGAAAGAAAGTAATATGGGAAAAAGATAAAAGAGAAAATCAAAGAGATATTTACTCCATAAAGATAGGAAATCTCAAAGAGATTGATATTAGAGAAAGATATAGATGAAAGGGTGTGAAATGTGACTATGATTAGCTAAATTTAATGTATTTTAAAGTGTGTGTTTTGAAAGAGATGGATAAAAAAGAATCGTGGTTAAAAGGAGAAAGAAAGTAGTATAGGAAAAAGATAGAACGACAATCATGCGGATTTTCTCTCCATAAAGTTAGGAAATCTCGAAGAGATTGACATCGAAAAAAGATATGCACAGAATTAATGTTCATCTTATCCATCATTTCTCTTTTAAAAAATATAATAAAGTTATCTTATCGTAACTTATTCGTCGAAAATATTATGAAAAAAATATAAAATACCAGTCACAAAACCACTGAATCCAGTAGAGTAAAGCTTAAACTAGGTAGGTTCGACACCGTTTTCTTGTGATTAAAAAAACAGACAATAGAAAAGTCCTACAACTACGTTTGGATAAATAAAAACATTTTTTGTGAATGAAAATTAATAAAAACATAATATAACATGCATTCAACGGCTGATCTGATAGATATGTAATGTATGATGTGGAGTGGGTTATTGAATTTTGGATAAAGACAAAGAAAAATAATACAGTCAGATTTGACTTAGAAATTAAATATCCAATCTTACCTTTCATATTAATCAGTAGATAGCTTGTATGATTGTCGTGCATGTTTGGTTGTGAATTAAAAGTACAGTATTGTCTAACTTGGTGGCTGTTGGCCAACAATTATACATTCATTTTTTAATTTCTTTACTTTAAATAGTCAACTGTTGTCTTACAATTATGTTAGATAAAATATTTTGGTGTGATTTTTTTTTCTATTTCAAATTTTATTCTTTATCATATTAACAATTATCAAGACAGTTGTTGAAATATTTTTTGTTTTCATTTTTTTTCAACTTTGGTGACTTTCCTATTTCTAAGATAGAGATTGATGAAAAATCAATAGACAGTGTAGTCACCGTTTTTATTGAAGAGGGTGTATTCACAAGCTGAAGAGTCTGTTACAACTACATGTATATTTAGTGTGGGCATGGTTCAGTTCGGATGAAAATTGAACTGAACTCATTGTTAAATTTGAAATAACTGAATTGTTTGCATTTTGAATTGAACTGAATTGTTTTAAACCGAACTGAACTGTTTCGAACTGAACCGAACGGTTACTATTGATACCTTTGAAAAAAAATATGAAGGAAAAAAAAAACAAAATTAAATTTTAGTTATCGAACTGAATCTGAACTGAACCGAACTGTTTCGAATCGAACCGAATTGTTTCGAATCGAAGTTCAATTTCAAATCTGTTAGTAATGGTTCAATTTTTTTTTATTCAGTTTGTATACATGCAAAACGTGCACTAAAATAATGCTTTTAGACCATCCACAACGGAGCACCATAAATTGGGTGCTAAAATAAATTTTCTATGTCCACATCACTCATTTTACGGTAATACTTAAAAGCACCAATTTTCTCCAACCCAACACCTCAAAAAAAATTATTAAATAGATCCCACAAATAATTCTATATCATTACTTTTCAACAAAATTCATTTATTTTATTAAGATTTATTAAATGTGACCCACAAAAAATGAAGAGAGAGAAGGTGCTTCCATAGTCACTCTTCTCCATAGACACTCATATATTATACTCCACAATGATGATGCATATTTAATATGGTGCGAAATAGATGAAGCACCCACTATTGTAGACGGTCTAAAAGATATGCATTAAAATAACAAATGGTTAAAATATTCCTCTGTTTAGATATAGTAATAAATAATAATTAAAGTACAAATCCATTTTAGTCTTTGAGAAAAATATGTTATCCAATTTAGTCTTTGAAAATAATAAAAACAATTTTAGATCATGAGAGATTCAACCGCGGTAACTCTTAGTATTTCCCTTTTTTGGATTTTGTTTGGTTGAGGAAGGAAAGATATAAGAAAGAAAATTAAAGAAAAGAAGTTAACAGGAAAAATTCCGAGGACTTCATGTAGTGGTAAAAAGACATGTTTTAAATATGAAAAGTCTCAAGTTCGAGCTCCGCTAATACCTTTGTATGAAGGTAAATTTAAATAATTTTGTAAAAAAAATTTAGATCGAAGGTCTTCCTGCCTTAGACTGAGACATTGTTCCCTCGTCCTAAGGTTATTCCTCTTGTTATAGAAAAAAAAAAACGTTTAAAGGAGAGAAAAAGAATAAAAAATGAGATGATTATTTAAAAGTTTGGTATTTTTTGGTTACAATTTAATAGCTAGGTATGGAAGAAAATAAAAGTAAAATTCTAAAAGATAAAAGTAAATAAATATTTATATTTACAAAATGAAATAAACGTCCTTAAGCAAAAAATAGATATGATATAAAAATAAAAAAGTTAATCACAATTTTGGCTTCTCCCCCACACTTTTTTTATCAAATCACTAAAATATAAAAAACAGAAGATGTATGAATCAATACAACATAATTACATAGTGGAGAACTTATGAAAAGAAAAATCAGATATATCCGTAGAAAGGAAAGGTCATAAAAAAACTAGGCAGTTTATGACCATTTTTGCCATAACAATGGCTGCAAGACTACCCTCCTTATGAAAAATTGTGCAGAATAATCGACATTTCTAACTATTCTATTGCAATAATACCAACTATTTCGTAGATGCCAAGGTAGTTTTGAAGGTAGCATTTTGAACACGGGTCCTCATTTCGGTTGAGTTAAAGCTAACATGTTTCACTTTGCTCACATACTTCTTCTACTTTTTCTCTACTTTAGTGCTCTCGTATAGGTTTGGATAGGGCTGCTCAAAGTATACAATGGTTTCAACGTTGTCCTCTTCCACCTCACCCTCTTCTACCTCATCCCCCAAAATTTGGAAATAATTTGCTCACTCTTTTGGGCAGCAGCAAAAAGGGGTTTGAAAGCAGGAATCAAGGTTTGGCTTGAAGGGAGCTTCTCTCCCACGCTCGCTCGTATTTTTGAAGTAAAAAATGGTGATATTGTGCGTTTTACATCACATTACAATCAATTTTATGATTTAGAGTCATTTCAATGGATTTTAATTATATACATGTTATTGATTAAATTACAAAAATGAATCTGAGAGAAGGTTGGTATTTTCTTGCAATTTTAGGAGTTTTGACCATTCCATATAATCATATTATATGCTGCATCATTTAAAACAAACCACATCGTGATAACATGGTGGCGTGGTTGCAAACTTTGTTTGTCCCATTGCGCCATTTACTATTTAATTTATAGTAAAGGGTGTAATGGAAAAATAGAGTTTCTTTATAAAAATCAATCGTGCGATTCATAATAAATAAATAAACCATAAAAATATGATAAATAAGTAAATAAATAAATAAAACATAAAAATATGACATCTTTGTGTCAATAGGTACAAGGATCAACTACTTAGTCATCAACTAACTAGCCATAGTTTTCAGCCCTAGCTTCCCTCCCTAAACCAATATACATGCTATGGAGAAAGGAAAAAGAAGCCTACAACTGACACTTTTAATTCTTCTTGGCACTCTTCCGACTTAAGATGCCAACAATATATTACATCCAACAAATTTTGTTGTTGAATATCTTAACATAAGAGAAATAATAAATCCAACAAATTGTTGTTGTTGCATTCCTTGACATCTTATGCATGTTCATTTGATGATCTCTCTTGATTTCCATCTGTTACATATCTCTTCCAGAACCAATGGTTCTCAAAGAGAAGATAAATCTCTTCAATGGGAACTTGCTTTGTTTCCGGCAATAGAAAGAATATAAAAAGACTCATGACGAGAATCAAGCCAGCAAAAAGCAAGAAGATTCCATATTTAAGGTGGCAGAGTGATACAAGGAAGAATTGTGCAACAATGGCAGTGAAAATCATGTTAACACATACCACAACACTTTGTGCAGCTGACCTTATCTCTAATGGAAAAAGCTCACTTGGAACCAACCATCCTAGGGGTCCCCATGATCTTCCAAATCCCAACACAAACAGGAAAATCACAATAACCAAAAAGACACTTACACCGAATGACAATTGTTTGCCATCGCCAAACCCAAGAGCCAAAACAACTGCTGCAGCTACCTGCAAATTAAAATGGTCTCATATATTAGCAATTGAGCACACCGATTAGTTAAGCTCTTAGATGTAAGTTATCTCTATAATCAAAGGAAAAAATATAGTTAAAGTTATTTATAAGTTGCAAGTTGTTTTCGTGAGTCGAAGAATTTATAGTAATAAACGAAGACAATTTTTAGACATTTGACTATTTTAATAAGGTCTTCCAAACATTTGCATAAGTGTTCATATACCACAAGATAGTTTTAATAAACCAGTTAAACCACAGTTGAATTGGATGAAAGTAATAATTTAAAAAGTATTAAACAAATTAAATAATAAAAATGTAAAGCTTAAAAATTAATTAAATCGATTCGCCTTGAAGAAATATATTTCAACCAGACTCCAATGTAATCGGGATCAAACAAACTGATGAACTAATTGATTCTAGGTCAAACTTGGTAGTTCGGTCCAATTTTTGAAACATTATTTAAGTACGTGAAAATTAAGAAGAAAAAAAGATGGTGTAAGAGTACTTACCATGCACAAGAACATTTCAGCACCAGCTTCCAAAAAGAAAGCTCTCCTGCCAAACTTGTCAACATAAAACATTGAGATCAAAGTGGCAAGAACAAGTGCAATACTAGTGATGACAGAAGAATAAAGAGATGCAGCAGATCCAAATCCAAGAGTTTGGAAAAGGACAGGTGCATAAAAGAGGATGGAGTTGTTTCCAGTCAATTGTTGGAATGCTGGAATAACCAATGCACCAATGACAAATTGTGGTCTATTCTTTCTCAAAAGAAGGTTCTGAAATGGATTCTTGATGGCCTGTGCTTCCCTGCTTGCATCAACA
Source organism: Medicago arabica (assembly GCA_946800305.1). NCBI lineage: Eukaryota > Viridiplantae > Streptophyta > Magnoliopsida > Fabales > Fabaceae > Medicago > Medicago arabica. The sequence continues at coordinate 69,385,629 of OX326964.1, forward strand.
AGATCTTCAAATTCAGCGTCAACGTTGGGCGTACCTCTAACTCTCTCCAAAACCTTTCTTGCCTCTTCCATTCTGCCTTGTTCCACAAGACTGTTTGGTGTCTCAGGACACAACAAACCACCAATAAACATAACCATTGCTGGAACTACTGCTAAACCAAGAGATAATCTCCATCCCCATGGATGAATATTCTCAGTCGCATAATTTACCAAGTTAGCAACCAAAATTCCCAAACAAGTTGTTAGTTGAAAGAGTTGGTTCACTGCTCCTCTCACTTTTGCAGGAGACATTTCTGACAGATACAAGGGAACAGCCTAAACAATGACTTCAAGAAATTAGTACATATATATTACGTCAAATTCAAAAGTTAATTTAGATTGTTAACATAGTTTAAATATGTTCAGTAGATAGTTAATGAATATAACAATGTACAACTTATTAACCATCTACGGAATACACTTAACTATAATTTTGAGTTTCATTGCCCATAATTTTTAGGTGTTTAAATGTACATATATCCAATAAGCCATTCAAATTGTCTTCAAATGTGATTATTTTCAGGTGTTTAAACGTAGTTGTAAAAAAAGTGTTCAAATATACATTATAATATTCAGTAATCACGATTTGTATTCAAATATAAACTTGGGATATGTGGTTAATGATGTCCAAAATTTTGGTTAGTTATGTTCAATGGATGATCAATGAGTTGTGAGACTTTGTTATTCCATTAAGCTTAAACGTAAATAACTAACCACGTATATTTGAACTGAGTTAATCATTTAGATTAATGTCAAAATTTATGTGTCATAATAACACAATTCTATGGATATTTATTTTTTGACAAACTCGTTATTTATTATTTTGGAGCAGCCGTGTTACCTGGTTACCAAATCCAATGCCAACGCCAAGAAGGATACGACCAATGATCAACATATAAATGTTGAGAGAAGCAGCATTTAGGACAGCACCAATGAAGAAGCTAACAGAACCAACAACAATACTGGCTCTCCTACCTTTGTTTTTTGTTATGGAGGACGCACCAAATGTGGAAATCAAGGCAGCAAAGTATAGAGATGAGGTAAAAAGTGTCAACATTTGATCATCGTATTTACAATAATCTGTTTCTGCCAAGTGTGCATGTTTCCTCTCATACACATTTGGGAAGAATTCTTTCAAGAAATCATCCATAGAAGTAACTCCACCTGCAAGGATGATAAACTAATAATCAGGGACTAATTTAGGGCTTCAATCAAATTTAATTGGGACGAGAAAACTCACGCTTGTTTAAGGTGTTCGAGTTTCTTACACCAAACATTGGTATGCTATGTTTGGTAATTTGTTAAGTAATATTTATATGACAATGTGAGAATTGACAATTGATAAAACATTGACAATTGATAAAACATTCACTCTCACCTGAAACACCAAGATCATATCCAAAGAGAGAGCCACCAAGAGCACCAACAATGCAAGAAAATATGAAGTACCCCGTAATCTTATATTCATAGAGATGAGCCCTTTTGAGATTTCCACCATCACCAAATCCTCCGCCTGCCATATTTTTATGTTTTATTTATTTATTTATTTATTTTTAAAGATATTCCTTTTGTCTCCCTTATTGTTATTATCCCATGAAAAAGGAGAGACAAAAAGGATAAAGATGAAGATGACATCCTTTTACGAGGGTTTATATAGAAGTCTCTACATGCCTATTTTAACCAAAAACACTCCCAAAATAGAATTAAAGAGATATGATAAAAAAACAAATTTTGATATTATTTTAGGATATAAGTGCGTTGATTTCAAGCCTTATCCCTATTTGATAGGTAAAAGAGAAGACCAATGGTGGTTGGCGATGACATTGCTTTCATTGAACCATTAACAAAGTTTCTTGGATCATTTTTCTTAAGGAAGTTTATTCTATCATTGAAAGACACATGCACACTTAGTCATAACAGCCAATGATACAATACACATAATTTTCTTAGTATAGATTTCAAATATGTACATTTTTTTGTGCTAATTTCAAATATGTATTTACCTTCATTACAAAAAGGATTTTACCTTTTTAAATATGACACTTTAATGTTTGAATAAAAAGGAACATTTAAGTGTTAATTAACATCTCCAATGTGTTTTTTCAAAAAAAATAAAATAAAATTCAATGTGGAAATGGTAAAGTGCCTTTTAACATGTAATTATTAAACTAATTTTTTTTCCTTTCAATTGATAGGTATTAAATAGTTGCAATTGAAAATACCATTGTGAGCTTTTTTTGAAATCAAAATCTCCTATTCAAGTACACATTAACGATTTATCAAATTTATGAAATGTATGGATTGAGACGTTGAAAGAGGGTAAATAGTGTCCAATATTCGATATCACCTCATCTTTTTCTGTCCCTTCCATGGAATAATGAGAAGTTGACTTAGATTACTCCCAGGGTCGTTTCTATGAATTCGGAGGCTCGACTCTGAGAATGAAAAGAGGCCAGTGATAAAATCAAAACATATTTTTTTTTAAAGAGCAATATTCTATTTACAGGGCCTTTTATAGCTAACAACTCAATCATTTTAGACTTGAGAGAATTCCAATCTCTTGGATCAAATATATCTACACTAATGTGAATGTCATTAACATTATCAACATTTTGATTATCATCTTCATTATCATTAAGATTTTCAACATCAACATTATCAATAAGAATAGACATATCATCAACATGAATATCATCAATAGGAACAGGCATAACATCAACATTATCAACGGGAATAACATCAACAAGAATAACATTAACAGGAATAGCATCAACATGACTATCATCAATAGGAATTTGTGTTTCTTTTACAATAAATTCCGCAATGTCGAAGTTGAACCACGTCATTAGACATACAATGTTGAGGTTGAACCATAAAATAAAATTAAAACATAATTAGTAATTAGCAACACATATGATATATGCATTCAATTATACACTTAAATTTGAATAATTTTAACAAAAACTCTCAAAACAGTAAATATGCAGAAATCAATTATTACTAATTCTGTTAATAATCAACCAAATCTCTATCAATCTCTATTTTAGCAATTTTAACATTCAACAAAAATCATCCAATTTCATGAAAGGAAGTAAAATAAATTAATGAAAGAGAAGTTATTTACTTACCAAACAGTGTTGTTTTGGAAAGGGGAAAACAATTGTGAATCATGGAGGTTATTTTAGCAATTTTGTAGTACTACTGAGTATTAAAAAAATTGAGGCCTATACTAGGGGGTGGCCCAGCTCGGTTGAGCTGTTTGCACCCCCTCAGGGCCGGGCGTGATTACTCCCAAGAAGAGTTTAAGGCAAGGTGGACTCATGAAGCCTTTGTATCTGCACGGAGAAATTATCTTTGTTTATTCGACATAAAGTTAAAATAACCATCGTGGTTTGTTAATATTTTTAAGAATACTGTTCTCCCCCTACACAAAACACTCCCGCCTTGCAACCATGCCTAAAATACACATGCGCTAGTTAACTAACGCAAGTGTAAAACTATGCGTTAGTTAACTCACGCCGCGTGAGTTAACTCGCGCTAGTTCAATTTTTTACAGCAACATGACTTTTTCTTAATTTAGTTGTTCTTCTGCACCCAGCACTATAGTAGTAAGTTTCATTCCTTCACTCACAATTGTGTTACACCAATTTTGATTAATTTCATCATTAGTTCATTAAAGGAGTAAGTTACTACTTTATATTATATAGATTAAAGATACTATATATTAATGGAGATGCATGGACAAACAAGTATTTTCATATAACAAGTGGTTGTGTGGGGAGAAGACAATTAAAATTTGAATCCATGTGGTTGTTGTGTACCAATATTGGTGTCTCCCACCACACCAGCTCAACTTAACAAATCACTACTTGTTCAAGAATGCTGGGTTTAACACCTGTGTGAGTTTAACTCACGCAGCGTGAGTTAACTCACGCAGAGGCATTTTCGTCAGTTTAGCTGGATGCGAGTGTTTTATGCAGGAAGAAGAACAATATTCTAATTTAAATATTAGCCAAATGTTTCTTATTTTTCTTGGAGATGGTTGTCTTGTGTTAAAATGTGATAAAGTCCTTTTGTCTTGCTTCATGTATGAAGGTCAGTAATGTATGTCCTTAAGTATTTAGTTTATTTCCTCTTAGTATTTAAGGGGAAGCAACATCTTTCGAGCCATTAAATTAGTCTATGCTTAATGTACCTGGTATGTTATTCTCAAGACAATGGAAGTCTTTCGTCCGATTTTAAGACTCATATTGTGGCAAGGGAGAAATGTCTATGTTGTGTGATACTAGATTTCGTTTTGGTCCTCTTTGTAACATTGTCTAGTATGTGGAACATTGCCATAAGATGTTATTTCATCTAATGTTTTTAACGAAGCTTTTTTTGGTCATTACATGTTTTCTGAAATGAAACATAATAAGTAAATTTTAACTATTTCCCTCACACTTAACAATAATATGTTTAAAATGGTAAATTCTACGACAATTCGAGTTACCGGTACATCAAATCTTTAAATTAATAGAAAAATAAGTTATTTTTTGCAAAATAAATTATTTTCTATCATTTACAATTATAATAACTAATTCTTATTTATCAAGAGCACTGACAAAGTAAAATTTATTTTTTCTTAAGTTTTTATTACTCGTAATAGAGAATATTGACTATTTTTTACGATAAAATGTAAAAAAAATAGTATGATTATCACAAGCAATGAAATGGTGTCTTTTCTTACGAAATTATAGTCTCTGAAATATAAAAGTCGATAAATAACTCTTTATTTCGTAAAATGATCATTAATTTATAGATTTAGAAAGTTAGAGTACTGGTACATCTCAATTTACGAGTGTACCGTATAGATTCTCATATCTATAGTAATTTAACATTTCGTATTTTTGATTAACCAATTTACTAGTCATGAAAAATAAAATTGACAACAAATTTATTTCTTTATAATGAGATTGCATAGATTAAATATACTTGTTGTGGATTCGGTAACTCAAAATCACACCAAAAAATTTAGATGTGTAGGGCAAGCATCAATGTCAACCAATAATCAAAATACTCACAAGCAACAATGAATGTAGATTTAATGTAGCAATCAAGTGTAAAACCAAAATCATAATCAAACTAAAGAATAACCAAGATAAATAAAGTAGAGTACACTGAACAAACACACCAATGATTTGTTCATCCAGTTCAGCCAACAATGACCTACATCTAGAGGAGATCTCTCTCTTCAACACACTATCAATGAGTTATTTACAAAGAAATACAAAAAGGTTACTCAAAATTAGCTTCAACAAACTCTCCAAGAACAAGCCTAAATTCTACCATTTTTCCTGAATCTCTTCCCGTGACCAAGAGACTCAATGATTTCACTCTACCAAAGTGTTTCCCAAGATTCACCCAAGTTGCTCACAAATGACTCTCCACTCGTGTGTTTTCCAACCGCATGAATCTCTTCCCGAAAGGCATTAACCTTTTCCTAAGAGCCTCCACTTATGGTTCTCCAAGATTCAGATTTGGACACTTTGAATCTCACCTAAAGACCCTAAACCTTTAGTTTCTAAGTTCTCTAAAAGCTCTCTCCTTTGTTTTCTATGAGATTCTCAAGCTCGCTCAACAAATGGGTCAAAGAGCGCTTAAACAATGTTTAAAATCCGATCCAATCATGCCACCATTTGCATCAAATGTGCCACTACTTCACGTTCGTACACAATATAATATGAATGTTATCCTCAAATCGTGCCACGATTCTATGCTTCCATTTCACGATATTTTCAATGGCTCGCTCCAGACTTAAGAAATAAAATCATGCCATGATCTTCAAACCAAGTATCACAATTTTGCTGGAAAAACAAATATCGAATTTTGAGCCAAAACTCAACAATACTCAACTATGTTTTTTATTTTGTTTATATTTCATTGGATTAAGTAAGTTTCAAGTTCTCGTAAAAGATTCAAATTTCGCTTTTTAGTCCATCTATAATTTTTCATCAAGTTTTAGTCCATCAATATTTTCCACTACTGCTTTTGATTCTTACTTTTAACTAAACTGGCATGACCATATTTTTTTGATTAAATTTTAGAGAGACCATAAGAATATTATAACACTTTCTAACACCAAAATGCAGAATTAAAAAAAAAATTTAAATATAAATTTCAAAGCATAGATTTAAACTTTAAACTTAAAAGTTTATATTTAATTTATCCCTTGTTAAAAAATAAATAAACTTTCACAAGATAGATTTTTATAATGTACTAAACATGATTACAAAAAATAATTCAAATTTTTTAAAAATACACATAAATTTACTTAAAAGCAAAAACTAAAAATATTTAAAGACGAAAAATAGATGAATTTTTATAAAAAACATTGTGATTTTTGATATGAAATAAAAATGTGTTAAAATATGTGCTATTAGCATTTCCCAAATTCATTTTGAATTATTGAAGTGAAGAAGAGACTAGAGTGAGTAAAAAATGAGTTAAGCACTTAAGTTGTAAAGTGTTGTTTGGGCACTAGACTAAATAATATTCCATTCCTTTCTTTTCTTGTGCTCCTCATACTTATAGCTCATTCATTTCATCATCCACAACACTTCACTCACTCACTCACTCACCGACTCAACCAGAAGAAAGGCTAGGATATGGTGAGAGTAATTCCCATCGCAAGTTCTTCAATTCTACCCACTCTTTCTCTCTTCAATCGCTCTCCCCGAATCTCTTTCTCTCACTTTTCCACCGGTAAACTCTCTCTCTCTCTCTCTCTCTCTCTCAATTTATTCATAATTGCAACCTTTCTTTAGTTTTGTTTTCTGAACTAAAAATTCTGTTTTTTTTTTTTACTTAGCAGCAGTTCCACAATCCCATAATTTTGGCTTGAAATCGTGTAAATTATTCAAACAAAATGGAAACTCTCTGAAAGTGATGTCATCTGGGGACGTGTCATCATCAGTCACAGCTGCTTCACCAGAAAATGTTCTGGAATGGGTTAAACAAGATAAAAGAAGAATGCTTCATGTTGTTTATCGTGTTGGTGACTTGGATAGAACTATAAAGTATATACTTTCACATTCATTTTATTGTATTGGATTCTAATTTAATTATTGATTGCTGCATATTTTAGTTTACTATACTCTTTGTAATTTCAGATTTTATACCGAGTGTCTCGGAATGAAGCTGCTTAGAAAGCGTGACATACCGGAGGAAAGATATACTAATGCTTTTCTTGGATATGGACCTGAAGACTCACATTTTGTTATTGAACTCACATACAGTAAGACTCATTTTCTGTGCATTTTTCACTAAGTACTTCTAGAGAAATAACGTGCTATTTGAGCAATCAATCAATTTAAGTGCTTATGTATGACCTATTTTGATAAATAAAGATAAAATGAAGTCAAACAGTTTTTATAGCAGTTATATCTTGTTTTAATAAGCTGTCCTAAAGAGTTTATGAAAATAAGTTGAAAATAGCTAATGAACATGTCATAAGTTGTTTTCATAAGCTGTTACAAGTTACAACCAGTCTCTCAAGTGCTTATGTTAGTAGATAAGCTCAAATAAGTCAATCCAAACAGGTCCTAAATGCTAAACCAGGATTGATATATAACTCTGAGTTCCTTAAACAATGACTTTTTGTATATGTTCAAAGTAGCTTTTGCATCTCAATATTTTCAATAGCTCTCTCGTTTAACTTCTTCATTAACATATAGTATAAGCTTATAAATACTTTTTCTTTAATGAAGAACCATAAACTTAATTGGATGAGAAGGTTCTGTAAGTTAAAAGCTAATCCAAATTGACCTATGGGTTTTGACTATGTTGACATTCTTCTTAAGATGTTAGAATTATTAAGAATTTAGACTTTGCGAAGTAGGTTGTTCATGCTTGTGCAAAGAAACCTTCTAATTAGTATTTATTTTTCATTTAACAATATCAGATTACGGAGTTGATAAATATGACATTGGAACTGCATTTGGCCATTTCGGTATTGCTGTTGATGATGTAAGTTTTCCAAACTTTAGTATCACTAGTCTCAGTCATTAACATCTTTGACCTCTCATGCTGTGTTCATTCCTGTTGAGTTGGTGGCCTTGATCCTCAATCTCACATGGTGTGGAGGTTCTGTTTTGGTCATTATTTAGGATTTTCTTTCTATTGGCCTTTTGACAAACATGGATGCTGGAATTTCTGATCTATATGATTCTTTATTAGATTACAAAAACCGTGGAACTAATAAGAGCTAAAGGTGGCAAAATAACTAGAGAGCCTGGTCCTGTCAAAGGAGGCAAAACAGTAATTGCATTTGTTGAAGATCCCGATGGTTACAAATTTGAACTTTTGGAAAGAGGCCCCACTCCCGAGCCATTGTGCCAAGTGATGCTTCGAGTGGGTGATCTTAACCGTTCAATTGAATTTTATGAGAAGGTGAGGGTCAATCCTATTCTGTGTCAGCTCAATCTTCCAAGTTTTTTTTTATTTTATGTAAACACCATTAAATCAATTACGTGGTTGCCTGCCATTTAGGCCTTTGGTATGGAGCTGCTTCGTACGCGAGATAATCCAGACAACAAGGTACTATTGCGCACCTTTTTTATATATTTTTCACCGCCATCTGCCTTTTGCTTTTATGTTCTTTTGATGTATACTTGTTTTAAAATATTGGTAAACTAAATATCTTTTGCAAGTCTTAGGTTTCATCTTGCTTGCTTTGATGGACCAAAGTTTTTTTTCCCAAGAATCGACACTTCGGCATGTGCTTTGCGTACCTTCTCTCATGTTATGTTTTTTTTTTTTTGTGTGCAGTATACCATAGCAATGCTTGGTTATGGTCCGGAAGATAAAAGTGCTGTTCTGGAGTTGACTTACAATTATGGAGTCACTGAATATGATAAAGGAAATGCTTATGCTCAGGTAAACAGAAGTTCCTCTTTTCTCTTGTTCTTCTTTTCAGATGGAATTTTGTGAAGAGGTTTCCATTGCCATGGTTACGATATGAACTTTTTTGTGCTAATAGAAACTACTGCAGTTTTCATTTATAAAATAATTGAAGTGCTTTTTACCCTTAATATTATATTTCTGTAGTTTCTTGCCTCTATTTGAAGATGGTTTTCTTTATCAGTTATATTTCATTTCCCCACTTTACAGATTGCAATAGGTACAGATGATGTGTACAAAACTGCCGAAGCGATTAAACTATCCACGGGAAAGCTTACTCGGGAACCTGGACCATTGCCTGGTATCAATACAAAAATTACTGCATGCTTGGATCCTGATGGATGGAAGACGGTATGTCTCTTTGAACTTGCGATTTGATTTTTTAATGAACAATTCACTCAAAGGTTTAACCTGTGGAAGGGAAGGCTTGTGAATGGTTTTGTACCTAACAGATTGCCACATGCACGAGGTTGTTGAGGTTGAAGCTTATAATGCAAACTCATTTTCCCATGTGTTGAAATTTTTTGTAAATAAAAGAATGAGGATAACAAGGATCAAACTGTTAATTACTTGGCCATAAAGTTTCTGATACTATATTAAAGACACTCTTAAAATGTGAAGCTATTTGGCTAAAATGCATCAATAGACTTTTTTATTCTAAAAAGCCTTATTCTTCTTTACACAACAGACCCTATTTTTTCGTGTATCGAAATTTTAACTATTGAGATCACACATCCACTAGAGATGTGACCAAATTAGTCCTTGTTAGGCTTGAGCAGTCCTCATCTTTTGAGTTAGATTTTGAGGTTAAGTTAGGCCTAAAGTCCAAATTCTAAGATTGTATCAGATTCCATTCTAGATCTGCTCTTAGGCTACCCGTATTTGTCCATGCTCCAAGTGTGGGCTTGCCCTTTAAGCAAGCAGCTTGGCACTAATTTACGAGTCTTGTTGAGGAACTCTTTCCGAGCCTTCTGGGTACATATATTCGTTAGTGTGGGCTTGGCCAATTAAGGCTAGAAGCGTACCTGTTTTGCTGAGTACCGATTTGTCCATATATGCTTTTCGGCTACTCCGTTGGTTCCACATTGGTTCTACCTGTAAGCTCCACTTCATTCTAGTTCTCTCATAAACTGTCTCTCCATTATTCTTGATCTATAGTTCTTTTTCTTTATCCAAGGTGTTGGTGGATTTTTTAATGCGACTCCTCCTCTCAGGCTGTCCTTGCCTTTTCTTCTTATTTTCTTTGGCAGCCAACTCAATATGTGTCTTCCATTAAAATCAGACAACTCCTCCATCGTCACCTAAGAGCGAGACTTGTTTTATTCCAAACACCCTTTGATCTATGTGTTTTCTTTGCTGCATGCTTGATTGTCATGCCCAGTTATGTGCTTCTGTCTCCTCTTCGTTGATATCAATTCCCTGACTATTCAACATATGCTTTATTCAACATCTCATGCAACATATGCTTTATTTTTCTTTCAACTTTGACTTTGAAATCTTATTTTGGTACCATATGATATTCAAAATAATCAATTATCAATGTTGTAATATTTTGAGATGGTAGAACATATCACAGTATCCATATTGGTCTTGTGACATACAACTTCTCCATTATCTCTTCCTTTTTAAAATAAATTGGATTTTGAGTGTTACTGTGCCAAGTGCACTAGTTAAAATTTGTTCGGTATGATTTGTCTCCTAAAGTTTATCCAAGTCGCATTATTAGTTTGTGCTGTACGTTTACATTCAGTTTATTGCCTCCCTTCTGTTTGCTTTGGTGTGTGGATTCCATCTTACATAAGAACATACAATATAATATTGACTGTGTTTTTATTTTTCTGGTATAATGCAAAAACAAGCCTTATTGATCCATTTTAGACAAATGTAAGGTTTCATCTGTAGAGCGTAAAGCATGCATATGTTTGATTGTGTTATTTTTTCTGATTTAGTACTTTTATTGTCGGTTGGAGATCTAGCACGGTTCTGTTGTTTGTTCATTTTTAGTAATCAAGCATTTGTGACTAACTTGTTTTTTCCAATCTCTATGTTCAGGTTTTTGTAGATAATATTGATTTTCTTAAGGAGTTGGAGTAGAAGAGTATTTAGGTAGGTCATCATCACAGCAATCTTGTAATATCTGTATCAAACCTCTGCCACAGAATTGAAATGTCTATATGAAGAAAAAAGATTGAGAATGCATCACATCCAAATTCGATTTTGTAGAAAATGTAATAATGACTAGCGATGATGCTTGTAACAAATGCTAGAACAGCGTAGGGTAAGTGATTGAATTACAATGCTTATAAAAAAAAAGTGGTTGCATTACAAATGCAGTTATTTATTCAATATATTGTTTGATGGTCTGTACACATAACAAGTTTGTTTTTTTTGTATCTTATGTTATTTGATACGCATGCATATACTGAACAAACAATTTTGACTTCACAACAATAAATTTGTAGTGCAATATCTTAAAATTATTTTAAGATTTATAGTTACATTGCTTTGGTACTCTTATTTATAAATGATTAATTATTAATCAGAGAGGAGGGAGAGGTTGGAGACGACAGTGTTGGCTGTGATGCTTCGAGTTGTACTGTTGGGGTGGTTTATATTGGGCATAATTAATGAATACAAACTGTTAATGTTATTAAAAGGATGCCAGTAGTCAGCACCAAAAAAAAAGAGGATGCCAGTAGTGTCATGATCGAATCAAGAGATTACACGGAAACTAATGCTTAAAAACAATAATATTTTGTTTATGAAGGCAGAAAATTAATATCCCGGATCCTGTACAAGCACAATAATTTTTATCTTCTAGAACTAGAATGGGTTGCATGTTAAAATACACATTACATATTAGCTTAATATGTATGCAAAAGTGCTGCAGATGTGTTGGATTGTGAAGAGCGAGTGTAAGAGCTACTTGATAAAGGCACAGTTTGGGCAAGTTTAAGAGCATTAACCCTAGAAGATGTTGAGCTTGAAGATGTAGGTGCCATAAACGAAGGATAAATGTATGTGGGTATTGTCGTCTTTGGAGGGAGATTAGGCAATGGAGCTTCACAATTAAGCACATGCACTGCTTGCCTAATTGTGTTGTAGGCTTCAAAGTATAATCAGGATGAGCACACCATAGGCCAATAATCACCAACCTTCCCATTTAATTTTCATCAAAATCTTCACACAACCTTGAATCAGCTGCTTGATGAAAATTGCTTTTCTGACCTTCATTTTTTCCTAAAATTGCTTTTCTGACCTTCATTTTTTTTCTTCTAATAACACATGGAAAATCTCAAAATACCCCCGGCGGCAGTTAACTACCGCTGAATATGTTCTATCAAAATATGTTCTAAATTTCCACTCTCAGACACTACATTGTTTAAGAATGGAGGAATATTTATTTTTCCAACGAGTTGTAACTTCGAACATAAAGATAATTCAGTTATTCAACAAATTGGTGCATAGATTAAATGATCCTTTTATTCACTAGTCAGAAGTTTCACCAAATTTCAAAGCAGAATGCAAGCGCTATACCCTCCCAACAGTAGAACATATATTATTAAGTCTAACATATTCAACAAGTTGGTGCATAGATTAAATGATCCCTTTTATGACCGGTTAGAAGCTTCATCAACTCTAAAGCACATGGGATAACAATATTGATGAACTATTTCAACGTCAACACTATTTTGATTAAGTTAATACATAATTACAAACCATTTTATAATTTCAGTACAGAATTAACATGAATACTCGTTACACATTCAGTGACAAAAATCAAATTTAGATATTTATAAATCGATTCAAATTAAACCGCATAAAATTGATCGAACCAAATATATTCTTAAAAGTCATCCAAACTGAACTAAACCATAAATATTTAATTTTTTTGATTGGATGATTTTTCTTCTTCTTTAAAACTGGTCCAAATAATTCAGAAAAGATTGAGATTCTCTCCATTGATAATTGTCTCAAGTTTTCTCATGTGGAATCTCAACCAACAATCATGAGAGAGAAAGTAAGAATTAAATAATAGTGAAAAGTGGTTTTTGTATTTCAACGGTGGAGATTGAAAATGGAGAAAACTTGAGAAATCTTTTAATAATAGACCTAATTTCGGTGTGGTCAAGTGCAAAAAGCGTGGGCCTTACGAAAATTTCATCTTTTTCTTTCTCACATGTTTCTCTCGTTCCAAACGCAGCGTTAATTAATAAACGAAAAGAAGAAAGAAAAACACAAAAAGGGTTTTAGGACACACACTGTTTGGAACTGGTTGTTCCTTGTTCCTCTCGTTGCTCAAGCTTTGCTGAAACCCTAACTCTAACCTCATTCATTCCTCCATTTGATTGAAAGATGGATCAGAAAAATGGAAGAAAGCGTGAACAAGTTGAAACCCTAAAGAACAACAACAATAAAAAGCGACAACAAGTTTTCCCATACGGAAACTACAAGAGCTACTACAACTATCGAGTAATTTTTTCTATTCTGAATTCACCCCTTTTCCTGTTTTAACCAAAAGCTTCAAACTTTACATAAATCAATGCGCTTATGTTGTTGTTGTTTCAGATTGCTGAAGGTGTGGATGAAGACCCTCGGTTGAAAGTGTTCAGGAAAGAGTGGTTTGAAGGGAAGGATTGTCTTGATATTGGTTGCAACAGTGGGATAATCACCATACAAATTGGTATTTTTATTTTCCCATTCATAAACACCTTTTTCAATTAAATAAATAAGTTATGCTCTGTTTTTTTTTTCAGCTTCAAAAGATATCTGTAAATTCTACAACGGTATCCTAGTAAATGCATGATTAGGGTTGATTTTATTGGTTTTCTTATTGTCTGTTTGGTTTTGCGGCAATGCACCGCCACCTTACGTTTGTGCCGCTCCTATGGTGAGAATTGTAAAGCTACAAATTGGAGAGTTTGCAAAACGTGGGGTTCCACCGTGATTTTTCAGTATTCCAAACACACATTTAGTGTTTTTCCTTGTGAAGTTGCATTAGGTATTAATTTTGTAGTATTATTTAATTCAAAAACCCCAATGGCAATAAAACTTATTTCCCAAGTTTAACATACATTAACACTAATTATACAACAACCTATTCAATTGACGAGGGCTAAGGATATTATTAAAAATGTTAATTTTATCTGATAATTTTCATTTCCAAATGTAATTTATGTCATTATCTAAATTTTATCTCCCTCTCAACAGCATCGAAGTTTAGCTGCCGGAGCATTCTTGGAATTGACATTGATTCTGGTTAGATTCCTATCTATTTTTATCTCTATTGCAGAAGTGTATTCTTCAATTTTAAATGTCAGCTTTTCACTTTTTATGGTACTATCTGATGAGCCTAAATATGTGCGCAAGTTAACATATTTCTGATTTCTGATGTGTGTGTGCTCAAATGAGGCCTAAATGTGTGCTCATATTTTGGATTTCTTTAAAATACCAAAGAACAATACCTAGCATCATGTTACTTAAACCAACTCATGCTATCAGCAAAGTCTCACTGTAATACTACAAAGCTGTATAAACAGGTGGCTAATATGCATTATGCTACAAACAAATCAGGGTGGATTGAAACACTAAACCCTAAAAAACACTTAATCTCATATTTAAGATGCACACTTTTTTGTTCTGACTTCATAATCCTATTGGATGCTTATTAGAATATGTAGTTTTCAATTTCATCAATACTGCCATTGGCAACAGATATTAGTAAGTCCTCATTTCTAAAATCCCAAATTGTTTAGTTCCAACTATTTATTCTTTTGTTTTTCTGGGTAATGCTAGATCGAGTGGAAGATGCAAATTGGAATTTGAGAAAAACTGCTAGATTGAAGTCTGCCGGGAACAAACCTTCAAAGGTCTCCAAACTCAAGGACAACAGCTATAATTCAAAGAACAGTGCCACTGTATCATCAAATGTTAATACGAAAGAGATTTCAAAAGAGCCTTCTTCTTTGAAACAAATTGATCTCTTTAATATTGTTTCTTTTGAACGAGAAAATTTTGTTCACAGTCGGCACCCACCAGGAAAGCACTATGATACTATTCTTTGGTGAGTCGCTTTCTCCTTTTCTGCTTCCCTAAGTAAAATTCTTTGGGGACATAAAGCTGTGAGTGGAGGAAAGCAGAAATTGACATTCCTTTTGTTTGACTTTGATTATCTGTATGTTATTTTTGCCCATTTTTTGCCCATTGTTCAAAATCGTTTGTCTTGGGTTATCTTTATGTCTTTTTGGGCCATTTTTGGCTCACTTGTTGGCTATGAAGCACGGACACTCCTTGGATTAGGCGTGTCCTTGTGTCAGATACACCTTGTTGTCCGACACCGACACATGATTACACTGAATTATGTGATTTTTTCAAATTATTAACGGTGTTGGCATGTCGGTGTCCGTGTCCGTATCCGTGCTTCATAGCTTGTTGGTTTATTTCTGCTGGATAGTTGATATCCAAATGGGTTATTTCCATATTGTAGTTTTTCATTTTTAAGCATGAGCGCAATTGCCTTTATGTTCACCCAGCATTTACTTCATTTTAATTACTAAGCTGCTGGCAGAAAGAAATTCTTAAAGTGTCACATGACTTACCCTTTCTATATATACTAACTATTATTTGCAGTCTGAGTGTATCAAAATGGATACATCTAAATTGGGGGGATGACGGCTTAATTACATTATTTGCAGAGACTTGGAAGCTGCTCCGACCAGTAAGTATCATCTCTTACCATCCTATCGTTTTTTTTCTTTCTTTCTTCCATCTCTTAAGTGTTAACCACATAATATAAAAGTTCAGTTGAAAAAAGAAAAGGCTGTGATATATGAGGTCTGTCTAGTGAGAGAAATGATGTATTTATGCTGTAATTAGCATCAGATTATATTCCATGCCTGTGCACGAACCCTTCTAAACAATCTAAGCCTGTCTCCTTCCATTCTCGTTATCTTGCTAACCATGCTTGTTTTCTTGTGCCCTCTTTCCCATAACCCCGTCTCTCCACTGCGTCCAAGTGCATTTTCTCTGCTCTCTCTATTCCTGCTCTGATTCCTTGTCCAAACTTGACTGATTTAACAGGGTACATATTCTCTGAGGTAGCAATTAGCTTAATGTATTTTGTTGCTTACAATGTGATCTTTCTTCTGAGCAGGGTGGCATTTTTGTGCTGGAACCTCAACCATGGAAGTCATATGAAAGTAACCGTAATGCCTCGGAGGTAACATTTAGCTTGCCTTCTATTCTGTGATTATTATTTTTTAGCTCAAAGGGTGTACTGAGATGTGGAGCTTACCAAACTTACTAAGTTTACTTTATACAGTTATCTTGGATCCGTTTGTTTTGTAAACTTTGTGCATGGTTTGGTAGTGGAATCATTTCCTGAAATTTGAATTTATTTTGTTTAGGTATTTGCTTGGAACAAAGCAAATCCTGCCTTTTAAATGGATATATGTCCAATGCTTTCTTCTATAATTTCATTTTATATTGGTGGAGCAACTTATGCATTATCAATATGCTAATACTTTAACTTTGCTTTTAAATATCTTCATTACTATTTACAAAAAATAAGAATTGAGTCTTTTTCCCCCATTATGCAGATCACTGCTGCCAATTACCGTAATATAAAGTTTCGACCAGAAGAGTTTCAGGAAATACTGCTAGATAAGGTTTGTATTAAATACTCCAGGAGTTATATTTTCAAGTAATAAGCACTCTTTTTGTTTTGCCACTTTATAACAATTTTATTCAGATGCTAATGGATAAATATTTAACTTATTTGTAGATTGGATTTAGAACAGTAGAAGCAATCACTTCAGATTTGACAGGTAGCACGACTGGTTTCAATAGACCAATATTGATTTTTCAGAAATAACCCATGCAAAAGGCCATATGATGAGTCGATGCGATTCTTCCCGGTAGAGAAAGTGCCTGTTATATTTTTTGAGATTGAGATCAGTTACTAATAGACCCCAAGCTTGCATGCAATGAAGCTGCTGCGCAAGAGGATGACTGACATGCATGGAAGCAAATTTTTGGTTGAATGAAATTACAAATTATGTCTTGTGTGTGTTTTGCCGTGAGTTTTTTATTCACACAGAATTTTGGATGAAATCATAAGAGATGAAGTAATGAATGTGATTTTGTAAACTTACAGATACTGCACCCTGAGATTCTTCAATTGAATTTCATTCACCAAGAGAAATGTAATATATAGTTATAGTTATATACGGTTATACCCTATGACATGCATGTGTAACCAATAGTTTAATACTGGCCAATGGACAACAATGAGTTGACTTGTTTTCTGATAACTTTAAGTATCATGTCTATTTGGTGGTTGGTGTGATTTGTGAATGAGTGAAAGCAGTTATAATGCTCAACCAAATCCAAAGTTGTTTTACCTTGATACTACGTTAGTATCATTTTGATGGTGGGTATGCCATTTTTAAGGACGGAAAGATATTAGGTTTAATTTGAATTGATGGTAAGGAAAATCATGAAATTATTATTTGAATTATTTTTTTTATTTTAATTTTTACTTAATATTTTCTTCTCTTTTCTTTTGGGAATGAAATATACTTCATTTTCTGTGTTATAAAAATATTTAGAAAATAAAGTGTTTTACTTTATATTTAGTTTCAGTTTACTTACTATTCTTGTTATTATAGTCGAAGGGACAGATTCGATTTTTGTTGATAGCCCTGCCTTTTTTAGATGCTTTTTCTTTTGGTCTCATGTATCTTGTTCCCTCACTTTAGGGTGGTTGTTTTAGACCTGGATGGACAGTGCTATTTCACTATTACAGACTCAATAAATATTTTTCAAATGCATGCACCCAATTGTGTCTGTCCCTGCATTTGTATAACTAGACCTTCATGGTTTATTCTAGGTAAATAGATGGTAATGATATTTTCTCTCTCCTCTTCTGTAATCTTCTCAAAACAGTATGTACCTAAGAGTATGGTGGATGATTTCATCTATGTCTCAAAACTAATACTTCACCCGTTTCAAAATAAATCGTTTCATCTTTTTGATATAACCTTAAGGAGAAAATCATAAATAAAAGGTAAGTTAACAATTTTACTAAATTATCTTTATTAATCATTGATATATTTTCATTATTATAAAAATGCAAATTGTAACGTTGGAGTGATACACATAGTAATAATCAGAAATACAATTGAAGGGAGAAAAATATTAATACCGCATTGAAAATTGAAAGTGGCATTTTTCTTGAGATTTTTGTGTACAAGTGTAACACTTATTATGTGATAAAAGCATAGTTTATGCTAGATTTACTACCAAGTTATTGCTTTGGAGTTTACAACATATATCAATAACTTGCAAGAAGAATATAATACAGGGTGCAAAACCACAGAAGTCAAATATAGTAAAACAGCAGTGTCAAAATGGGGCCATAATAACACTCCAAAAGAAAGATGCGACCTTACTCAAATTTCTAAAACCAGGGTCCTATTGAATTATTATCATAATTGCCTCATAACTTTTGCTTTCTACGTTTTCTTCGTTTTATAACGGTCCTCATTATGGCATTTTAGGACCAGTACTACACACTCCACCCTCATATATATCAGCACCTTTGTGTTATGTTCCTCCTCATTCAACATCAACAATGGATGTCAGAGAAAACTCAAAGGAACTGCAGCAACCGCAAACCTTTGCTAATCAAGAACAATGCAATATCTACCCCATGAGTTTCAAGAATACAAAAGGCAATACTAACAGATGTGATTCTGTATTCTTTGTACCAAGTGAAGGATATTGTGATGTCCCTACTCACGAGGAACATTCTTTTGCGAACTACTCCGACTCGTCAAGCGAGGTAGATGGTGATGCATCTGATGATGACTCGAGTTTGGATGAGGTGCTGCATGATGGAAAAGCAAAGAACAAAATGGACCTGTTGGCCGCAATGGTTGGATTTGATACCAAGGAACCAGCGGTTGTGTTGACTGAAGTAGTGAGAGTTCTCAAGCTCTTAAAGAGAGTGAACCAGTATCCAATAAATATTAACACTTAAATTAATCATAGAATTTTACCAATTTAGCTCTTCTAAATTGAGTATAAGTGAGACAGTCAAGAATTGTTATTTCAACAAACTTGTGATTTGTTAAGATGTCCTTCTAATATCTACTTATAATGTATTAACCAATGGTTGATAATATTTATTTTACCTGTTCTCCCACTATGGTTTTATTGATTTTCTTCTTTATGTTTCTTCACTTCTTTTTATTAAATATAAGTTTGAGAATCTCTTCCAATTTGATGGTTTTCACTTTCTTTTTTTCTTCAAAATTATTTAGGCCTTGGAAATGTTTTCACTGCTAGTTAGTACTGATGGAAGAACTGTCCTAGAAATCCCTTCCTACATCAAGACCAGCGCCTAGATCTTTTTTTTTTTTTTTAGAAACTCCTAAAAAAAAATATTCGATACAAATGACTGACTAATTTAGGGAAAATTCTACGTCTACTAGTGGGGTCTTAATTGAAACCAAATCAAAATAACATCAGGAGGACTCGAACCTAAGATAAGATATCAGAGAAGCATATTTCAATGTCTCAGGCCACAATCCCAGAAGAAATGTGAATAAATTCAGTATTAACTTGTCTTTAAAAAATAAATATCAGCATCAACTATCCGTTTTCATGAATTTAATTATCAAGGTCTTCTAAAACTCGCAGAATTCCCTATGAACTAACTTTGACAAGCCTTAATAACATGACTCATCTCAACTCCACTCCACAGCATTATAGTACTTCAAGACCAGTGATTTGTAAAATGGAATCTTAAAGGTGCAGAGTAACGCTTCGCAAACATTAACTCTGACCATACGTTTCAAGTGGCACTGGTTGACGTCTTTCGTAATTTAAATTACTTTTCTATCTTTTAGTCCTATTGAATTACATCTATTTCATCTTACATTACGTCCTTATAAGTTATGCATAATGGCATCAGTATCACAGTTGTTGTATTCCAGCAATTAACCACTAATCAAATGCTATTGTTCTCGTTTTGTTTGAAGCACAATTTCCACTTCACTTACCAAAGGAGGCGTTTTTCACATGGATACGTAATAATCTTCACAATCTCCTATATCCATTGAAACTCATAACTTTTTTTATTGTCATTTCTTTACAAATGAGATCTTGAATTTGGAATAAATATCAGTGAAAACAACCCTAGGTGCCAAATGCCTCCACCACGCATCTTTACCAGTTTATTTAACAAAGTCTACAACAGATGTGAAATGGTTTGAGAATAATAAAATCTTGCTTGGGATAATGACAGTAGCTATCCTGAGAGGTCTGCACTTAAATTTTTTTTAGACCCATCCATCCAGACCAGCACAAAACACTGATCAGAGATCATGTCTTTTCGTAACCTCAAGGATTGAATAATGGAAAAATATATGCTATCCATAAGACCTTGTCGGACCGACATTTATATCATAAGCAACTCATGTTCAAGCTTGTCACACCAAGTGCAAATAGTTGAAGAAATTTGAAAAATCCAAACTGCAAGACTAACAGACGTCAAATATCCAAAGCTCATACTTCAGGGGACCAACCTTCAACTTCTCCAACAGATTCAGAACACTTCGAGATCACAATATAATGGGATTGTAGAACCATCAATTGGAAATTGATAAAATGTGAATTCAATGTTTTGGCCCCCACTATCAAAGGTATCCATCGGATGAACAGCTTATATCAGCACAAAGAATTTTACAAATTTTCCAGATAGGGGATACTTTGCACGCTATTGCAACCAGTAAAAACAAATCAAGTCATTCCCCACTTATCAATTGTTGCTGCAATCCAAATGATTAATATTTGAGCCAGAAAGAATCCAAGATTCTTACACTGAAGCAACATAACTAGGACCTTTCTCTCCAATTGAAATCAATGACTACTTTCGCATTGAAGTCATATTAACTCATAATCTCAGTTATACCAATATTAATATTTCCTTGGCGTATTCTCATCCAGAATGCTTATGCTGACTTATTCATCAGAAGCAGCATCATGGGTATGTTGCTTAGATAGCGGCATCCATAAATGGCAAATTTCTGACATTTTTCATCCTTCAGTATTCGGTGAAAAAGGAAGCCCTGCAAAAGTAAAAGTATGGACTGATAGCTGAGCATCACCAAGTTTGTTTTACAAGTCAGTTATCACAAGAAAATGAAATATACATCAGTTTATCCAAACCTTGAATCACACATGAAACAAAACTAGATTCTACACTTTCAGCCCTAGAATGACATCACAAATTAACCTGGGCAAGTGTCAAATTGTGCTACCTACAAGTAAAGAAGTGCTTGTTCAGCATAAGTGTTATAGTAAAATAAAACACTTAAAACATGTTGATAAAAACATAAAGTACTTAACCAGCATCAGAATTATAGTTTAAAAAAACATAAACCAAATTGATAAGATTAAAGACAATCTGAAGCAGAACTTATCAATAGAAATTTTGACATAGGCAGGACAGGTTTATTAATAAAAACTTCATTTTAAACCAAAATGATGTCTTCTGAATGATGAGATACAGATCTTGATAATTAAGTCATCCCATCACCCAAATAAAAGACAATCATGATATCATGTGAGTGTGGCATTGATGCCACCAAGAACTACCTTCAAACCTCACAAGAAACCATTATTTCAGTGACCTTTCAGCCATAATATTTGCCTGTGTATCAATATAATTTCTAACCTGGTAAATAACAAGAAAAAATGCAACTTACCATCAAGAAAGGCAGTTTAGGTCTCTCTTATTCTAATAAGCTATGCCAGCTGTAAAAGTGCAAGTGTACTGTTTCTTATTTAGACAGCAAACATGAACAAGTAAAAGGAGGAACAAAGACTATCAAAATCTGCGATTAGATTTTTTTTTTTTTAAAAAAGATCCTCTCAAAAAAAAACTACAAATACATTTGCAATTAATAATATTGTCAATCAATTCAAAAAATTTAAACCAAGCTGTGTTGGCACTTATCATATGGCACAGGGATAATAATCATCGAGTAACATAACAGGAAAAGGGGCTACTTCACACATTAATGTTACATGAAACGCGAATACACAATGCTGTGTGCCACATTTGACATCTATGTACAGCACTGGGACCCAAGCCTGGATAGTCTGTATTTCATACTTCACAATTTTTTGTAGTCAGTCACCTCAGGAAATAAGCAACATGTAGAGGCCTCAAATAGGAGCTATGCAATTTGCCAACCTTCCAGCACAGTCACAGTCTTCATGTCCATGAATACACCACATTAATATTCTTGACCAAACACTTCGGGAAAGATGCAATCAAACCACGTGTGCAGCTTCGCATATCTATTCTTCTGGGAATCTTCATACGATTCAAGCCTGGAAATAGAAATACTACAAAATGCAAATAAATAAGAATAAGTGTAGTTACAAAACTCACAGTAGCAAAAGGGACAAGACAACAGCATGAACCACGCGTTTTTCTAAAAAAATAAACAGCATGAACCAGAAAATTACCATGCTTGACATTCATTTGGAAGAAGATATGCGCTGCAGAGATGAAATCCAGCTACTTGAAGGTTCAATTTTACTGGCTTGCCCATGTCCAGTGTTGGAAGGTTCAGCAGACAAGGCAGGGTTTAAGGGTTTCCTTTTTGAAGTACCAGCAGGAGCATAAGAAGCAGAGGCCGTATTTGCTTCTCCAAAAATCTACCAAAAAGAGAATAATTACTAAATACCGATCTACTCAGTTTTAGACATAATGTTATGCGATCTCTGAACAGTAACTTCAATGTTGCATCACAGGAAGAGCGAGTTTATTAAGGCAAAATGACTTACATTCTTGTCACGAGGATTGTTGGAACTCAAGTTTCTACCAGCTGGTGATTTAAACTGAACTTTAACACCAGAACCAGTGGCATTTCCTGATCTAATTCGCTCTTCCCCATGCCCTGAATATGCATGAAAATCTGCCAATTAGGTCATAACAAACAAGATATTTTGTTTAAAAAAAAAAGATATTTCATAAAGTAGAAAACTAAATGTCATTCCGTCCATCTTCTAAGACAAGACTAAGACGCTAAGGATCCAATTCAGCCAACCTTGCAGGTTGTCAACAAAACTTAATTTTGTTGCCTTTACAATGACTTTTTCTAGCAACCAACAGAAGTTATTATTTCTTGATAAGAAACATCTATAATTTATACTAATGACATAACCTATTTAAGACACTGCACACAAACCTTGATGGTTGTCAACATCGATTGCGACTGCATGACGGTTACTTGCACCAGGAACTGGCTGTGGTAAAGACAATTTTAATATTATCAGAAGCAAGGGAAGATTCAAGTTGCAAAACCATTAGTAACTCAGTCCCTCAAAATAAATGACAACGAAGGCTCAAAGATGTATGCACGGAGACTAAAAAAATCAAATATACTCACAGATAAGGAAGGCTGAACTAAATTCTTCTGTGATTGCTGATACTTTAAAATGGTCCAATCAAAAACGAAATCAAATTCATGGCCTGACATACATAAAGGAAAAACAAAGGGAGGAAAAGTTATATTTGGTGTAGCGAAGATCAGAGGGAGGAAAACCAAGCATGTGTATAAAAAAATTAACTATGTATTAAATTTGAGTCCTCATTCATGAGAAAATGAGGACTTCACCTAATCTAACCTCCTCAATGTCCTTGTCATGTGTATAAAATAATTAACAAATATATATTAATTTGAGTCCTCATTCTTGAGAAAATGAGGACTTCTCCTAATCTAACCTCCTCTCAGTGTCCTTGCCACATGACCTCTTTGAAATCAAGAAGGATATTTTTTTATTCCTCTAAAATACTATTCCTTAAATTTAGCCAATCATAGGTTTTCAGTTACCAAAATCAAAACATTTTATACCCATGTAATTAAAATTTTGGAAGATAAGTTGGCAAGTTACGTCTTCAGGTGTGTGAAATTTTTAGTTACAACTTTCTAGCTTACATCTACTCATTATTTCGCAGATGTAAGTTAGTAAGGTATACCTTCGGGTGTATTCGACAAATTTGTAGTTATAAAAGTTGATAATAATGTCCATGCCCCCAGGAAACAATTGCAAAAGCAATCAAATGATATGGTTCAATTCGTTTTTTATATTATTTGAAAAATGAAAAACAATCACCTTCACGAGCAAATAGGTCTCTAAATAAGCGCTTCAAGAATCCATAGTCAGGCCGCTGATCAAATGTCAACGAGTGGCAGTAATGGAAGTATGAAGCAAACTCTACTGGATGAGATTTGCATAGTACCTTTTGGAAAGGGAAAAAAAATTAGTATGCCAGTTATTTTACTTTATTCAGGGGGGAGGGGGTGCTTCACAGCACACATAAATGCTTAAATACTAACCTCGATAGGAGTCGATACCTTCTTCTGACATATTTTTTCATACTTCTGTTTCTTTGTTGCAGCCCTTAGACCTTGCCAAGGAAGGCTAAACAAAAATAGTTACAAATTTAAAACTTAAAAGTCAGGACATTTCATTATTGTGAGAAACAACGGGTTTATGACAAAATACTTCAGGAAAGATCATGTGGAACAGAATGCCATACCTTCCTCTAAGGAAGTACAGAAGTACATATCCTAGTGATTCCAAATCATCCCGTCTACTTTGCTCTAAAAAATAATATATGAATGAGAATGTGTAAATATTTATTCAAGCTGAATGGTTAATATATTCTTCAAACTTAAGACTTACCAATCCCAAGATGAGTATTGCAACTTGCATATCGAGCAGTCCCTGTTAAGCTTTTGTTCTCCCTGTAGGTTACATTTGTTAGTCACGAAAACTAAGGTGGTGGGAATGTGAAAATAATTCATAGTCAGATGAGTGCAATTTACAAGATATAAATGTTGAAAATGAAAACAAAAATAAAAGAATGAACTAAAACTGGACATTGTAGAACTACCTGTAAGGGATGTGCCGATTGGTTGTGGATTCCCGATACCGTTTTGCTAGCCCAAAATCAATTATGTAAACCTGACAAGAATAACAAATAGATTAATGAGTTGGACCAAAATATGGCTTATGATAGAACTTTATGGCGTAATTTGATCCAAGTAGCCGACCCCAATTAGTGGGACAAGGCTTGGTTGTTGTGACAAGAACAACAAAATTACACACACAAGTGAAGCCGTAATAAACAGTTGATTGACGGGCAAGTTCAACTCGCTAGCAATAACAAGATAGTTACCTGGTTGGCCTTCCGACCAAGTCCCATGAGGAAGTTATCAGGTTTAATATCCCTATGCAAATAACCTTTAGAATGCACATATTCTATTCTAGTAATCTGCTCATGACAAATATGAAGAAAAAAAAGAGAAATTGAAGGAATTAGCATCAAATATATGAAATAAGAATATAGTTTTGTGAAAAACATGCAAGCCAGTAAGCATATACCATTTGATCAGCTAACATTAACACAGTCTTCAACAAAAACTTCCTTCCACAATAAACAAAAAGATCTTCAAGACTAGGCCCAAGTAAATCGATCGCAAGCACGTTATCCTCCCTATCTATACCAAACCATTTTAAGCCAGGAATGCCACCTGCATCAACAAACCCAAAATTTCAAACTCGTACTCTAACCTCTACCTCCTTAGAACAAAAACAAAAACAAAAACTGAATATTGCAAAATGCATACTTCCTCCTTGAAGAATATTGTAGAGCTTGGCCTCGTAAAGCAACTGTGGATGCTTTGTTTTACTATTCTCCTGCAATGAAATGTTAAGTTTGGGTGGATTAAGAAGCAAATTAGCAAAATAATAGATAATTGTAAAATATTAAAAGTAAAATTGGATTATGCAAATTAGAGAGTGAGTATTAGGAAAAGCTTAAGTAGAAACTTACAATTTTGACGGCGACAATTTCGAAGGTATCAATATGCGTAGCTGCAGACAAATGAAAACGTTAAAAAGGTGATAAGAAGAAATAATAGTTGTGAATGAAAAGAAGAGCGAAAGAGAGAGGAGAGTTACCGAGGTAAATTTCACCGAAGGATCCACTTCCGATCTTGCGGCCGAGCTTGTAGCTGCCGCCAACGATGCGCTCCATGTTTTGAAGTTGTTCTTGCGGCTTCGGCAATGGAGAATGAAGGAGAAACCAGAGCCACAAACCAGAGTATTATTACACTGTAGAGACAAAGAGAAGCCCACGGGCCTTATACATAGAAGGCTATTTTCGTCATTTTATGTATTCTTCTAGTAACTTGTTCACGGGGACTTTGTCTCTAACCTTTTTTTCACTCGTGTGTGTTCAAAATTAATGTTATACAGTGCAGAAGTGAAGAAAGATGGAGAAGATGATCGCAGTAGGCATAGTATGGGGCGCAACAAACGCTGTGATGCGCCGTGGTGCACTTCTCTGGGACGAAGCACTCAAATCCTCTTCCTCCTCCAAACAATCACATCCTCCCTCAACAAATCTCTCCCACAAAATCTCAATCTCTCTACGCAACTGGCTTAAGCTTCTCTCGATCTGGCAATACTCCATCCCCTTTCTCATCAACCTCTCCGCCTCCGCCACTTTCTTCTCCATTCTCTCCGATGCTCCTCTCTCCCTCGCCGTCCCCGTCACCAACGCCACCACCTTCGCTTCCACCGCTCTCTTTGCTACTCTCCTTGGTGAACAATCCAACCTCCCTCGTACTTTCTTCGGTACCGCTCTCATCATCATCGGCATTTGCTTATGTATCAATTCTTAACTTCCTTTCTTTCCCTTTCATTATTTTTATTTTTGTAAAATATTATGTGTAATTGGATTCGTGAAATTCAAATTCAATTAGTGTTCAACGACTGTGTAGCTTATTTACATTGGATATGAATGAGTATTTATCTGTTTGATTACAATATGAATGAGTATTTAGTTGAGCAACATAGAAGTGTATAAACAAGCATAGTGTTCCTTCAAAAAAATAAAAACAAGCATAGGGTTCATGGAGATTTATTATTATTTCATTTATTATAAGATAATAATTTGATTCAATTCAATACAAGAATGAAATCAGTAAATCACCAAGACTGTGACAAATTGCAAAGAAATGCCTATTTATGGCAAATGCTTAGATTAGAATTGTGTTTTGAAGCATTCATGAGGGATGTGTCCGTTGAATCTTTTGTCATCTTTGCAATAGTCATAGGTCATGAAATTCTTCTTCACCCAATTCAACTGCCTTATCTTGCCATAACTAAGGTGTTTGTACACTGAAGATGTCCACCAATTCGCTTTGACATTAGAGGCGCATTGATAAATGCTTGCTGCTCCATTCCACTTACAAGCCCTTGCTCTGAAGTGATGAAACCCTACTTTGAATGGTGCTTTGCTCCAATCGGTTTTCACAAGTCCGCCTCTTGTTGCCCAGTTATCTGCATTCCATAGGCTTGTATAAACCCTCATACCTTGTTTGTTTGGATAAGCAATGCCTTCGTGTTCGTAGTTTCGGAAAACCCGTATTGGCATGCTATCAACATACCACCTGAGAATTAAGAGTGATGATAATCACATAGATCAGGCGATTAGAATTTAGATGGGGTATTAACATTATAGTTCTTTGTTATGCTAATGAGGAAGTGAATAACTTACACAATTTCTGTGGGATTCCAGTGAATGGTGTAATTGTGAAAATCAGCAGTTGGGTCAAACCAGAGGCGAAATTGTTGCTCTCTGCTCCCTCTCCCTTGTGTATATAGGTTAGTATTCACTGTGTATGGTTGTCCTGTACTGTTACCTAAGAACTCAAAATCTATCTCATCATGTTGGCTTCCTGTAGAAGATAACTGTGCGGATTTTATGTTAGATTTAACTGTTCTTGAGTACATTTAAATTTTGTCTCATTTTTTTGGGGGTGACTTTAAAATGAGATTATGGCTGTTTTTATAGTTCTTGTAGGTCAAGTGAACTTACATAGTAGGCTGTGACTATTCCTGCCGAATTACCAGGTATCAGTTTTATTAACATTTCAATACTTCCAAATAAGAAAGATCTCTTTGAGCGAGCCGCTGATCCTGAAATTCAAAGGCAACAACCATGTAATATTTCCACATTAGCCAATAAACCGATGAATACATTTCTCTCAGTTTAGTCACTTTACTGCAGTTTGCATAATGTTTAGTCAGATTGCAAATCTTAAGCGATGCATGAACATTTTTTTGGTACAAGGAGAAAAAAGAAAAGAAAAGAAAACTAGAAAAAAGAACAATAAACAGGAAAGAAAACCTAAGCATGTGGGAAAAAGGATCCTCATAGCATCAGCCTTAAGAAAGCCATTGATGTCAATAGGAGGAATCTCCCAAATCTTCAAACTATCCTATGAGAAGAACCTTCTTTTCTTTAGCAAGAAAATCGGCACTAAAGTTCCCTTCATGAAGAATGTGGCAAATTCTCTGATATTAGGCCATAATATCATTTTTTCCCCACTAAATGTTGTTTTTTGAATCGGCCAAATTTATTCTCGTCGAGTTGGCCAAAAAAATTTCCCACTAAATGTTCATTTGCAACATTTTGAAAAAGACAATAAATTTTTAATTTCACAACTCTTATATCTTACTAGAATGCAGAAGGGAGCTTCTACGGTGCAGTCAGGAAACTGACTTTTTTTAAAAAATTAATCTTGATCTTAATGTTTGATTCATTTTTAAATTGTTGATTACTGAATAATGATCAATAGTAATTCATCTAGTAATGCTTGCAACATCTTGGACTTACGGGTACTATTTTATTGTTGGCGTCTTTAACATGCAAACAGAGTTAATGATATTATGTGATAGTCTTAAGTGTTACACTTTGTGGGGTGTTACACCTAAAACAAGGTAGGATAAAATTAAATTAAGTATAGTCTTGTTAATCTGACGAATTGATGATACTATGAGGATTAAACTTTTGATGCCACTGTACAAACAGTGGGGTGTTATTCACTAAACTTTTGATGCTATAGTGTTAATTTCACCAAAAAAGTCATTCTCATAACTTCACCATAGAATTTTCCAATACAATAACCTATTGAAACCAAAACTGATGCGTGGTAAATGTAAAAATTTTCACCTGAGGTTTTATCCAAGACTAGCTGAAGATCTTCACCCACAATTGATGCATGTTGAACACCCCAGGTGAGGTACATGCTTTTTGAAAAGTTGGCATTCACCTGGATTATGTTGGTTATCATCAATGCACAGATAAAAAAAGCTACCAACATTTTTTCAAATTTGATCATGTTTACTCGAATGAATACTTTCACCTACGCAGTTCTATGAAGTTAAAAACTTGGACGTTATATCATTGGTTGCCTTGGTGTTGTGTTTATATAGTTAATTGGTCTGTGGCTATATTGTCCTCTTCATGGGATTTATCGTCATGACATTATTACTTCTAAAACGGAGAGCCTCGAGAATTTATTTCAGGATTCATAAATAAGTTGGCTCCTGATTGGGTACATCAAGTGTCTGATTCCGTTTTGTTGTTTCATTTTTGAAAATTGTCACCTAGCTACCTCATCCATGGGGTTATTTTGATTCGTGAGCGTAAGGTTCATGGGAAGCTGGTGTCGTGATCCCAGGAATAAACCTTGTGGTAGCTGGAATACTGAGGGAACATCATTTCGTGCACGAGACTGTTAGGGTGTTGTGCAATGAGACGAGAATATGATAGAAACTTTTCTCACTCTGCATGTTTTTCAACTATATTAACCATCAATCAAATATGGAAAGAGTTGCACATGTTGAATTAACACTAATAAAAAATATTTATTTGTCTTCTACTATTTATATTAAGGATAAAAAAATAAACGATATTAATCGGTGTCAACTCAATATGGATAACTCTACCTACATATTGTATTGATGGATAAATAAGAAATTACATTATTTTAGATGTTTATGTTTTGGTTGGTTACATTTTTAGATGTTTATGTTGAAGTAATGTTGGGTGGAGAAAATTTTCTAAACACAATCTTTATTTCAATAAAATAAGTGATCTGTCACTAATTTGGTCTCTTAAATTATTAAAATCAATTAAAAGGTCCATAAACTATACTTTAATCTATTATTTTGGTTCCTAAGGAGGGACAAAATTGATGGGTGAAAGAATAGTTTAAGAACCTTTTAAGTTGTCTCAATTATACCCGTACCATCATTGGCTTTGTATACCGTATCAAGAGTTTTAAAACCTTCATAAGTTGTCATATTTTTGAGACACTTGAAAGACTTTTTATTGGAATTATTCACGACAACAATGATTGTAAAACTATTTTATGAAATTTTTTTAACAACTTTTTCTTACTTACATTATGTTCTTATTTTATCTCTTTTTTTCTCTATTGTTTTGTGCCAATAAAAAAACTGAATGCTGTCACAAAAGGTACCACAGAACAGTTGTACAAATATGATTACTCATGCACAACACACATTTAAGCAAGTGGGTGATGTGAATTGGATACAAATTACAATAAAACTCATATATTAATAAATTTTTACAAGCATTCAGTCAGGTCCATATTGATAAGTAGAGACCTATTGAAGAATAATGAGCAGTGATATATGATATCTAAAAAGTGTAACCATCGTGCAAGAATGTTTTTTTTTCTTCATGAACATTCTTTCTATATGGTTAACCAATAACACACTTGAAGCCTTCCAAGAATGAAATATGTTCTTCTCTTTTCAAGTTTACAGTTTTCCTTTAAAAATAAATAGAATTACTAAAAAGAAGAAGATAAAAGAAAAATAATGAATGACCAATAAATAGAGGTTATTCTACTTCTACTGGATGCGCACCCATGTTCCTGTGCTAGGTATGCCACGGTGGACAACAAAGAGCAAGTAGTATCCCGGAGGAGCAATAGCCCCAGATGGTGGCGCCGCCATCCTAACGATGTAACTTCCAGGTTCTTGTTCAACGAGCTCATCGTTCTTGAGAATTACAAGCCTCTGACCCATGGAGAAACCATGAGTAGTGAAAGGCGGTGAATACATTGTCACCTTTATATCATTAGCTGTCAACCCAGCCCCATCTTCCACTGAAAAATTTACTTCAAATGAATCTCCATACTTTAACTCTTTTTTAGTTGCATCTTCATTAATTTGTGGCCTATACCTATTAAAAGCCGCGTCCAAATAAGGAGGAGAGAATGCTTCAACTCTAGTCTCAGTTGGATACTTATCATTATCTCTATAAGTTTCGTGTGTGTTGCTTCCACTAACCCAAATCTTACCATTAGGAAGCACAGCCGAAGTTGAATGATACATTCTTGCAATTTGAGTAGCCATCATCACCTT
Source organism: Medicago arabica (assembly GCA_946800305.1). Lineage (NCBI taxonomy): Eukaryota > Viridiplantae > Streptophyta > Magnoliopsida > Fabales > Fabaceae > Medicago > Medicago arabica. The sequence goes on from OX326964.1 coordinate 69,416,945, forward strand.
AAACCTCAAACCCTTAGGCTTATCTGGATTATACAACACCGGTGTGTAATTTGGCTGGTCAGCATCCCACCATGCAGAAGTACCATATTGTGCACCATTGATGAACAATAGTTCTCCATTTGGGAGGATAAGAGCATCTCCCATGGTTCTCCTTGATGGCATTGTTTCAGAATCCCATTTAGGGGAAGGATCAGTGACTGTTAACCTATTGCAATCTTGAAGAGCTGGAAGGAATATTTTCTTTTGTTCGGCTAACTCGAAAGCATTATGGAGGTTGCCGCCACAAACGATGACTTCTGCCTTGGTGGTTTCGGCATTGAGGTCTATTGGGAGGAGAGCCGACAGACCGGAGGCCGGGTAGTTACGTGAGCCGCCAGGTAAAACAGGGAAGGTACGTACTACTTTGTTGGAGGTGGGGTTCAAAAGGAGGGAGCGGTTGTTTGAAAAGATGAAGAGGTTTCCGTCTGGGACAAGATGGACAAAAGGGTACAAGTTGTTCTCGTCTATGTCAGATGTTTCGTATAGGAATGGAAAAAGGGTAGGTTTTCCACTTTTTTGTCCTTCCTGTGGGATGAATTCGTAGCTAAATGCTCTCCGTCCTCCTATCACCATGAATTCTCCATTTGGAAGAAGTTGTTGAGTTCCATACCTATTAATTCATTATAATCAAATTAGATCATAAGCTTTTATTATATAAGTGTTTTTATATATATAAATTATTTCTATAAGCTAGCGTTTCATATAAGTCATAATTTACTTTCATAAGCTGTCCTTGAAAGTTTATGGAAGTAAGGTAAAAATATTTTATTTACATGCCATGAACCATTTCTATAAGTTCTTTTTAACAGTTACATAAGAACTTATATCAATATTTAAATTTAAATAAGTCAATTCAAATAGGATGGTAAAGCACTTTTGTTTCAAATGGCATAATAAGAGAAAATATATCAAAAATTTCATAGTTGAGTTGCATACCATCTATTTTCAGACAATGTCCCGTCATATTCTCTCCATTCACAGTTTTGGCAACCACCACCATAGTATCTGATTGATTTTTCCCCATCCATGAAACCACCGGTACTCACGAGTGCACCGTCAGGTGCAAGTCCGCCGGAGGAACACCAGGGATCTCCTCCGTTCATCTAATGATATTTAGCAAATTTATAATTCATTCTTTTTCATGTTAATGAAAATGGCAAGAATATATACAATAATAATGATGGTACAAACCTTGAGTGGTCTAACTTGATTTGTTTCAATATCGTATTCAGCTGAATGAGCAAAACAATCAAGTTTATCTTCTTGAGTCTTCAAATCTTTGTATGGCACACATGGCACCCCATCTGGTAATCTGATTCTTGACACACGATAAATCATAGCATCTATGATAATGATCTTATTTGAAGGCAACAAATTAATATGCATCGCCGATACTCCACAATCCGGTGAAATTAGCTCCCAACGACCAATAGAAGCTAATTCAAAATCAACTTTTTTGGCCACCTCTTCTACAGGCTTAAGAAGATCTTCTTCTACAGGCTTAAGATCTTTAAAAGTGGGAGCGGCATTGTCACCATAGTTGTTATTATTATCATCACCATTATCATATAATGGTGGATTGTTGTCGCCGTAATCAGCATTATCATATAATGGTGGAAGGTATGGGACTGTGAATAGGCTATTCTTAAAAATCTTGTGATGAGATTTTGATTTTTTTATTTTGATTTTCTTTTTAGTTTTATGTTTGGCATCCACAGCAAGAAACAAAAGAGCGAGAATGAAAACAACCTTGTAAAAATTTGTCATTGTGGATGATGAGAAACCTTAAACAAAGGAAGGATTTGGACCCAGACACTCTTTAACCAGGCTTGTAAATTACAAGCCTATGTTTAAGGTGTCTGTTCTTTAGGATAGGTTATGTCAAAATAATGTGTCTTGAGAGAGGTTTTAATAGTTGTAGGGTAGAGAAATCTAAGGCATTTGCCAATATAGCAAATGGTTTTGACCATTTTTAGAGGGGACGCGTTGCGCTATGTTAAGGGAAGGACGACATTATAGCAAAGCACCAAGAATATTTTGAGTTGTACTGAAACAGAAAAATCCTACTTAAAATGTGTGTGTGAGAATCATTTTCGGAACATTATTTGTTTTGGGGACTAGAACGGCATTTGTTAAGTGGCAAAATATGTTACAATTTCTACTAAAAGACATTATGTGAGTCATAATAATTATGTAAGATTGTATTACATCAATTGCTATTAAAATTCTTCAAAAAAAAAAAACAGTTGCTATTCAAAAAAATAAGGACAACAAATTAATAACGAACTATAGGAATTAAACTTAATTAAAAAGAGGAATTAAAAAACAATAAAGATATGATTACATGTATAATGCTAGTAGTGCAACTTGTGCATGCATGAGATGCCATGCATATTTATGAAATTATATAAATCCTTTAGACTTTTTAATAAAAATTTATTTTCAAATTATTATTTAGAAGATGTTTTTTTTTTCCTTTCAAAACATGTTATTAATGCAAAGTAACCATTAGTTTTAGATGATACCTATTCTATGTAAAAAAGATTGGTTGGCCATTTTTTTATCCATTAGACTTGTATTTAAGATTGTTTAAGGGATCCAAATATAATTTTATTTAGATCAATAAAATGTTTGTTGTTATTATTAGATGTAATTTCCTCCGCAAAAACAATATTAGATGTAATTTGCTAAACAAAGGTCCAATTAATGTAAATACAAGACCGCCCTCAACTACATAATATGATCAACTCCTGCACCCAATGGAGAAAAAGGAAACCATACTAATGTAATCAAAGAACCAGCCCCACAAGCAAACACTACATACGCACAAGAACTGATAAGAGCAAAACAGAACCAGCCTCTACCAACATCAAAAGCAGTTGACGATCAAATACTACGGATACAAACAAGTGGATTCAACCACCAATCGGACCGTTAGAAAGTTTGTGTTCAATCCCTCCCTACACATAAACCAAAACAAAAATAGGCTTTTGATATGGTCAGCCGTCAGCAACCTCTACGCACCAAGTGGTTGTTAACCACACTAAATGCGAAACTTTTTTACTTTTTTTACCTTTGCAAATTGAATTGAATCAATGAAAATTGTTTACTAGATGCAAACAAATGGCTAGATGTTTCAATTTCTCTAAAGCAGCACACACAACAAATTCCACTCTAGTTGGCAGCCTGCTCCAAATCCGTGAAGCTGCTGCCACTACAGAACAAATTTGACAGCACCAAATAGAAGTTTTTCACCGAGAACCCTGCTCCTTCGTCGGGGAGCCAGCAGAAGGTATCAGAAACAGATGGCCGCGGCTGCACCTGCAGAATTTCCTGCTGCAAAACTGCAGCTTCCGCTTCCTCATCCGGCTGCAAATTTTTGGACCAATTCCATCTCCAAATCCACATATTATCTTGCCAACAGCCCATGTCGGACACCTTAACATCTCTGTTAGAAACCAAGCTGAATAAATAAGGGAAGCGCACACAAAATGGTTGTTCTCCGATCCACCAATCTTTCCAAAAAGAGATATTTTCCCCGTTTTCTACTACTTTTTTAACAGCATCGGAAAACCAATTTAATTACAATTCATCCTTTTTAAGCATTAAGCACAAATCTCGCCACCACATAATCTAAATATGAGTATTGAAGAATATATGGAGTCCAAATATCATTGCTGTAATGATATCCATATCCATATAATTTCCTGCTTATAAAAAAAGTAGTATAAATTTCATGTGAAGAATATGAAATGATTCTAAAGTGTGTGTGTTCACTACCATCAATTTTTGCAAAATGTATACAAATCTCTTTTTAGTGTACTTGAGATTCCTCCAAGTGAATAGTGTTAAATAAATTAGTATCTTCTTTGTTGTGCCAATTGTGAGGTGAGTTGGAGACCAAATATGGACGATCTTCTGGATTTCTCTCAAAACCCAACAGCGGAATCAGCTGATGGTTTGCAGGGTTGTACCAGATACTTGTGTTGAAAGTCTTTTTGACATTGGTGATTAGACGGTGTATTATATATGTTGAGCGCAACAACGATGATAAAAGTGTATATTGATGAAAAAACTTCAGTTTGAGGGATGAATGGATGGATGACTCATACTTAAAGGGGGGATTGTTGTGCCAAATGTGAAGCCATGATCTCCGGACTCCCCTCAAGAACCAACGTCACTCTTAAAAGTTGGCTCATAAAATGAGTGTGCCAAACCATATATACATCCAAAAGTTTGAGAATTTAATTTGACAATGTGAGACTCTAACAACAACTTCATTATTCATTATAACGCCTAACAGAATAAAAGTTTCCTCTATTAGTCTCGTGCACTAGAGAAAAGAAAAAATGATTCACAAATAATTTTTGTGGAATTTTTATCTTAGAAGTATGAAACTCCATTTCTGAGCTAGTTAATTCAATGAAATAGATAGCGATGCCAATTATATCCAAGGAGAACTTTTTTGCATAATTGATTTATATATTCAAGATAAAGAGTCGAACGCCAATGTTGTGTTTCATTAAATTGTTGAGCTTTTACAATTCTGAATTTGTAAGAAGCAGTAAAATATGAGAATCATCAATAGAGAGATAATCTGAGCTCCAAATCTAGCTCTTGTGTGTCACTTGATTCTGAACCCATGGAACTACTCCTCTTCTTCATATCTATGTTTTGAGAGTCCTAAATATAAACGGTGGGACAGAAACAGTCAATTTTAAATTTACAGTTAAATTATATACACTGATAAGTAAGTATACATGATTTTATGCATGTTATATAAAAATAAATTGAAAATGCTTACATATAAATTTAGAAAGGGTTGAGTTATGTTAGTTTGAGCTGGATACTGGTTCTCCAAGATCACATTGCCATGTTGCCATCTGATTTAAGAAAACACTCACATATCAGAACAAATTCATAATCATGACAAAAATGAATTTGTCCAGGATCTGAAGTGAGTTTACCTTTGGTAAGAATCTCCATATGTGATATTTGTTCTTTCATATTCAGGTAGACCCATCTGCATTATTTCAAGATTAATTCTTGTATCATGTAACATTATTATTATTATATTTCAATGAATTTTGGATGGTGCAATTCACTCTTAACTAGTAATAAACAGTATGAGGAGTGAAAATGCAAGTGTGGGACATATTCACCCATACATCAAAAAATTAAGAATATGAAAAAATATAATTGATAAAATATATATAGTTCAAGTAATGTGTGTTAGACCAATTGGTATGTAATAAAATTAAGCATGGTTAAATTAGACATACCATATTACTATGTGGTTGGAAGGCATATGAATTAGGTGAGTATGATGATGAATATGACATTTGTAATGCTTTTTGATCTTCCTGCATTATTTGATAGACAAAACTACTCTGATCAATTGAATTTCACTATTCAAGAATAGTAAATAAAAAATCAGTAGCTTATAGCTTTTAGCTAAAATGAAGGAGTAAGATAAATAATAAATTTACATTGTAATTGAAATGAGATGGTTGGTTATAATTATAAGGAGTAGGTGGATGATGATAAGGAGGTGATAATTGAGTATGTAATCTGATTTTCTCCAACTGAGCAACACCAAGTCCTCTTTGAGGTTGCTTTGGCTTATCTGAATTGCTCTTCTTCCCTTTTCTTGATGAAGAATATGAAGAAGAAGATCCATTTCCTCTTTCATATCCAATGTTTGCTTCTCCAAAATAATTACTGCTATCCATTCTTTTTGGAGGTGTTGGATTTTGCAAATCCTGGAAGAAATGCTTTCACTGGATGATGTTAGGGAAATGAGAGATCCTCTCCACAAGTGATGTTTTTATATATATAAGTTGATGCCACCTCGCTGGATTGATCAGATTCTGCATGTATAGATTTCAATGTTATTATATATATATATATATATATGTTTGTTTCTACACGTAGATATTTGTATATATGCTCTCTCTCTTCAACTATGTTCTTGCCTGAGTATAATAATACTATAAATCTCTCAACTCATATATTTGATTATTATATATCAATCATGTTTACATTATCATTTATTATAATTTTTTCTACCCATCTATCATATATTATATACATCCTATTATAAGCAAAAATCAATATTTTAGATCAATTCATTAAATAGGGATGGTGTGGGAGGTGGGCGGTGGTTTGATGATAATGTGGGGCGGGAGGTAGGAGATGGTGCCCAAACTTTATTTTGATAGGATCCTTGGATTGACGGGTTAGTTTTGAAGAATAGTTTCAGTCGCCTTTTTGATCTTGCTACTAATAAAATGGCAACGGTGGCTAAAATGTATTCTCTTTGGTGGGGGGTTGAGGGTGTAGCTTGGCAGTGGCGGCATGTATGTTAGCTTGGGAGGAGGAGAAGGTGCGGAAGTGTTGTGATATTTTATCTAATATTATTTTGCAGTCTCCTCATCCTGACAGATGGATTTGACACTTACATGCCTCCAGCAGTTATAATGTCACCAGTGCTTATAACGATATGTTGACATCAACCGGTAACAACTTGGTGGTTACTCACATTACTGAAATTTGGAACAAGGATGTGCCCCTGAAAATCAGTCTCTTTGCTTGACGCTTGTTACATGATAGATTACCAACAACGGACAATCTAATCAAAAGACACATTTTACATCTGAATGCTCAGTTATGCGTGGGTGGATGCGGTACGATAGAAGATGTAAAACACTTATTCCTCCCTTGTGATTTTTTTGGCAAACTTTGGTATGGTATTTCTCACTGGCTTGGTTACAACATAGTGTTTCCTGAAAACGTGTGAGACCATTTATATCAATTTGGCACCTTTAGCGGTTTTTCTAACAGCAAACGCTCAACTCTTAACCTTATTTGGCTATCATGTGTGTGGGTGATTTGGCTTGAAAGGAATGTTCGGATCTTTCACCAAAAAGAAGCTTCTTTTAATCAATTGCTAGATAAAGTCAAGCTTCAATCTTACTGGTGGTTGAAGGCAAATCGTCCTAGTTTTGTTTTCTCCTACCATTCATGGTGGTGGAATCCTTTACCTTGCTTGAGAATATTTTTGTAACATGGCAACTTTCTTTGTTTTGAGCTTGTTTTGGCTCCCCGTTTTTGATATTACTTGTAATTGACTCTTTCAGCTGGGGTTTTGGCACTCCTTGTGTGGAAATATCTAGGCTTTTAGTAATATAATTCATTTTAGCTTCTTAAAAAAAATCATTAAATGATGTATGTGGTTTATAATGCAGAGCAATCCTCTCTCATTTAATATGTTAATTTTTAAGCTGCAAGACAATGTATGGTCTTACTGAATCGACATTGATTATAATTAGAAATTTAAATTCTTTATGATTGATTTTATGATGCAACCGACCGTAGATCGTTAAATCAAAATATAAAATATGAAAAATATGTTATATTGAGTGGCTAAAATTAGAAATGAATTAGAAGTGTTTGAGGCTCGAACCCCAAACCCTACATATAACAATCCATGTTGATGTTCCTGTCAATTAAGTTATGCTCACAGATAGATTCTAATTTTCTTAACACACATTTACCACTTCATTTTTCCCTCACATCATCACCATATCACATTTTATCTTTATTTCATTCTCTTTTAAGAAGTATAGTGTGTATTCATTCTCTTTTAAGAAGTATAGTGTGTATGGGCGTCCAAAATAACATTTTGCTTAATCTATCATGATTCTTGTTTTTATTTTGATCATCAATCTTCCTTGAGCTATGGTGATTATTTTAGTTTAGCTGCATTGATTGATGTAAGGTAACAAAACTTTATGTAGGTTCCACTTTGCATGTGGTTTCCTAGCACACGGTCAATTTGTCCCAGCTGATCGATAATAATAAACTTGCCTAAAAGAATAAAATAACGTTTAAGCTGAAATGCCATAGCTGTAAATTCTATAATTAAACAATTTATTCAGAAAGGGGGAGTAGAATAAAAACTAGAAAGTACACTTTTTAGATTAAAAAGAAAGAGTCCAACGCCTTTTTAACTAATTAAAACGACCCACAAGGTTGCTTAAAATAAAAGGAGTGATTGACCAAAAAAATGCGATAACTAAAGCAATCTATGCATGATTATAATAAAAACAATAATGTTGTTATTATAAATAAGTGGATGAGAGATCAAATCTAATTGAGCTGTTTCACGCATGATTTGTGGGTCATATTTTATGAGTTGTTTGTGAGGTGGAAAGGGAAAATTCTCCAATTTGTTGGCGAGACATGTGATGATCTTAACCCATTCAAATTAATTAATTAATTTCAACTAAAATTATGTCGTTAACTTCAGGAGATGATGCATATATTCAGAGTATTTATAGTTAGAAATGGTATATACAATAGCTAACTTTACATAATTTGGGTTTGCTTCCTTTTTTTCTTCAGTACTCTGTATTCTTAATCTTTCATTCTTTTCTATCATTTTCCCTTTTTTGTTCTGCCTCCTACCACTAATTCTTGAGTCTTTCATGTCTTAATTAAGTTTTTTCTAGCCGTTAATGTTAGGACCCGGAATGAGAAAAGGCACGTTGGTCTAAATTTTTACATTAGCTAAATCACTTCAAGAATTTTTACATTGTTTAAAGTGAGAATTATAGTTCAAAAGAATTATTACACTCCATCATAAACAATATATTTGACTTGAAGTTAAATCACTTTCATAGTTTTACGTGTTTGATAATTGGTTTAAAATTTATGGTGCAAATTTAAGTTGATAGGAATAGAAAGTTCTTCACGACAAAATTCTAATGCACACCTTCCACCAAAGTCTACTAATGCTCGATCATGTGTTAATCAACATCCCATGTAATTCTGATTGTATCTAAGTATCAACATGTCATTGGTTATAATTGTCCACAAGGCAAAATTGATCATTCTATCAAATTTCTCTAACACAAACTTTACGACGGATTGTAGATGTATCAGTATTGTAAATTGTGGACCTATAAAGGTTTTCAAAATAAATGAAGTCTTTTCTAACTAGCTAGATCTTTTCCAAAACGACACTTTCACAATATTGCCTTGACTTCGAGTTCTGCAATCATGGAGCATACTAAAAACGTAATAAGAAAAACCATAATAGAGAAAATAAATAAACACAATTAGAACACTATAATATAACGTGAAAACTCTAAATCTATAAGAAAAAAATTACGATTGTTGTCTAATGAAATGATAGTCTATAAAATAACATGTGAAAGTTGTTACACATCACATAAACTCTTCTATCAACGCTCATTGACACATCAATACACTCACACTCTCCAAAATAAATGTTCAACTTCATCTCACAGTACTCTAAGATAAGAATATAAGAGAAAATAAAAAATATTATACAAATTTAAAGTGTTTCCAACTTGGTCGTCATAAAAATAAATGGTGTTGGACTCTTGGTTCTTCTTTTAAAATACTAACAATGGGAAATTTTTCCAACATGTATCATTTCAATCTTTTTTGGTTACACATGTATCATTTCAATCTATATCAATACTTGTAACACTATCTTTAGTCCACCTAAATTTCATCAAGACTAGTTTTTTGTTTAACAAGTTAAATTAGCCCACCTAAATTAACACTAGAGAGAATCGAACATGATACCTCAAAGAGGAGCACACTTCCATGTCCTAAGTCAACACCATTAAACCAACTTAATTGGATTCTTCATCAAGACTAGTTAATGCAAGTAGTGATTTCGATTTTTTTTTTAACGTGATATATAAAAATAAAAAAAAATCCATGTGAATCGAACTCGGTACTCTAATTATATACTAGTATATATACACACCGTGTATCAATCATTTGTCCTCTATGTGTCTCAAGTAAAACCTGAACCTGAACATTACATATTTTACACCTACTAGCCACTGACATTATAAAATATAAATTAATAAAGTATATAAAATGGATTTTAGTAATTAATGCATCTAAAATTCCTTATAAACTACGTAGTAGCTAGCATGAAAGTTACCAAAAAAATTATTATAAACATTGCTGAAGGCATACACAGGGACAACCATGTACAAGCGCAAGGAGGCTCTCAACAGAGGACTTCAAAGTTAGAGGTATATCAAATTTGCAAAAAATAAAATAAAAAATTATCTACAGATAAAACCCGTCACTAAATGTCATTTATCCGTAGGTAAAAATCTCAATGAGTTTAACTTTACTATCAATTATACTAGTTTAGAGCCCCGACGTTGTCCGGATTAAATATTAAATAAGTTTTGTGCACGAATACACGTGTAAGTATATTAAATTAAATTTATTTAAATTTTTAATTATAATAATATCTTAAAAATGAATATAAATCGCGAGATGAATGTCCAATGCAAGAATAAAAAGTGTAACAAAATCAATAATGAATTAGTCCAAGTGGTAAGAGTTTTGGTCCTGAGTTTGTTTCGTGGCTCATGTGTATGAGGAAAAAAAATCGACTGAAAGGGAAGAACCCACCTTTTGTGCCCCACCGATTCCTGACGGAGATTAGTCATCTCTAACGATGGTGGAATTTGTGAACCTATATCATGGTTACCCAAAAAAAAATGTATAACGAATAAATAGACAAAAGACATATAAATTAACTCCTTAAAAAAATTATATTGTTTCACAATGGTTATAGTTTTATAAAATATTCTATATTCATAGGAAGTTGGATTAAATTTATGGTTGTTATTAGAAATTAAGATATTTTTATCTCATAACATATTACATCAATCAACCTAGATTGATATTTTTTTTTTTATAGTAACATAGATTGATATTTTGTAGCATTGTCGCTTCACACGGTGTATTAAATTTTGATCCCCTAGAATATCACCATCAACAAAATTAAATAAATATTAGCATAGCAAAGTAATTAAGTTAATGTGAATCATGTTAGTAAAAGTTAACGAAGAATTTTTTTTGATGCATGCTCTATCATCCATAAAAATCACATTGATTAATTATATGTGGTCTCTTTAAAATTCGGCATTCTTCACATTCTAATGATCCTAATATTGAGTCTTCGTATTTTATATTTAGAGTGTGAATAATGCTAATAAAGTTTCTGCAAAAAAAATAATCAAAAGTATATGATTTTTTTTATAGAAGTGATATTTGTCATAACTGAAGAATGAGAAATGTTCATTTCAAAGGTGTAATTCTACTTGTGCTAAAATTATATGAGTAGTTTTTTTTTTTTAAACATTTTTGAAAGAGGTGCAACACAGGGACTTCCTAGGAGGTTGTAACCCTCCGTTTTCCCAACATATAAATAAATATAAAATATATCATAGTGCATCATAAACAGAATGTCACATTTCGTTCTTCAAAAATCATTTCATCATAAATAGGGTTAAAATCCACTATTTAGTTAAACACCTGCTTTCAATAATTAGAAACAATGACAGGCTACAACCCCCTTCGCTTGACAAATGTTTATGCAAAGATACGACTCAAAATGCAACAGCGTTAATATCATAATTCACATATTAAAATATTCACAAAAGATTTTCAAGTCAAACTAGAGTCATTGGAAAACTAACTCAATTATCTAAAACTTTCATGTTTACACCAAAGGTCAATTCAAAACAGAAATGTGTGTAAAAGACTAAGAACGCGAAATAGGGAATGCTGTCAGAGGCCATTTCGCGCAAGCGAAGCAAATCTCGCGCAAGCGAGATTAACGTCAAGAGAAAGCTCAATCTCGCTGTTGATCTCGCTTGGGGCTCGCTTAAGCGAACTGGGCCCTGTTTCTGATGAACACTTACGGATTTTCACCATTTTTAGCCCAAAATCCCAAATTTTGATCTCCCAGATACCCAAACTCATTCCAAAGGTTGTTTACAGGTATATGTACTCAAAAGAGCTTTCAAAAACACAATTTTCGACATCCTAACTTCCAAAATTGACAGGAAACATTACCTACTGATAATCTACAACCTAGACAGCAACTTTTACGTTAATTCATGTGATTACCTATGTTTTTAACAATTTAATTCAATTCAAAATCTAATTTTCACAACAACAAAAATTCAACAAGAGATTAAACATTTTCAGAATTATATACTTATGATTAAAGAAGGTTAGTCCCACCCTTACCTTAGATTGATTGAAGTTCTAAATTTTACTAGTTTCTCCTCTTTTTCTTCCAAAAACTGTTTCTTCAAGTTTTCTCTGTTTTCTCACAAAACTGTTTTCTTGTTCTAACCCTAATTCTCTAATGTTCTCTTCTATTTATAACATCTCCTATTCTTAACCTAACAAATCCCTTCATTTACCAAACTACCCTTATGCCTCATTAAATCTAATCTAATTAGATTCCTTCACTTTTTATGTCATAACAACCTACTAATAAATACTAAAAATCATCACATATCATCATATATCACAATTATTCAAATAAATTAATAAAAGACTCTAAACTCGATAAAATAAATAAAATAGGGCGTTACAGAGGTCACCTATCCTAATACTACTCTCGTCCAAGCACGCTTAACTGTGGAGTTCTGATGAGATCCGATGCATTAGTGCTGGTATGATCGCACCTAAAATTATATGAGTAGTTGTTTAGCAAAAATCCTTTAATTTTATATTCTTAAGAATATGTGAGTAGTTAAATTTGAATTGGCATATGACGCTAAAAGATAAAGAAATAACAAAAAATTTAAGCAATTTAAAAAAATTAGGTTTTGAAGATAAAATATAACAAAAACCTTTAAAAGAAAGAAAAAAATATAAAAGATGTAGTTTGTTGAGACAATTATGTTACATAGAAAATAATAAATAAAATATATTAAAAATTTGAAAAATAAATAAGTAAATTTATTGAAATAAACCATGATAATGTAAAATAAAACAACATTAAAAAAATGGAAATAGAACAAAAGAAACCTAGATTTTTAGTTAAAGTTTGAGTTGGAATATGATGCTAAAAGATAAATAAAATGAAGTAACAGACAATTTAAGCAATTATAAAAATTAAGTTTTAAAAGATAAGATATAACAAAAAGAAAAAGGAAATATATAATATATTTAGTTTGTTGAGATATTTATCCACATAAAAAAATAATGAATAAAATATTTAGAAAATTCAAAAATAAAAAATTTATTTAATTAAAAAACATAATATTATAAAAATATTAAAAAATGTACATATTTATATTTAATATCAAATTAAATAAATATTATTCAAAAATAAAAAATATTTAATACAAATGTGAAAGCTAGAAAAATATTGAATATGAAAAGAAACTATTGAAATAAATTATGATAAAACTAATAAAAAATATTTAATACAAATGTGAAAGCTAGAAAAATATTGAATATGAAAAAAAACTATTGAAATAAATTATGATAAAACTAAATTATACTTTTAATAATTGTACGAAAAAATTATTTTTTTAATCAGATAATGAAGTAACATATTTATTGGAAAATATCAATGTAATGTATATAGTTTGTTGAGAGAGAGGGAATCTTTTTGATGAAAAAAGAAAAGAATTTGTTGAGATATCTATGCAAAATTAAATCTTCACATAAAAATAGAAGATTAATATAAAAATTTGAGAATAAACATGGAGTCGAAACGTGACATAAAATACCTACTTTATTTATATATTATTGATTGATTGACGTCATCATTGCAGATAAATTTTGTAGCCATAGTTTTTTGAAAAGAAAAATAAAAAATAGATTGATGACATTTATGATTTGGTTAGATTGGAATCAAAATGGAATCAAGGTAATGTAAGTGCGTGTGTGTAAACATCGATAGAAGTGTTTAAGATGTTTGAAAAGTTGTCTTCAAAACTCAAAAAATAAAAATAACAAAAAGATGAAAACATGTTATATTAAAAAGTAGATTTAAAAAGTGGTTGAAATAAATATATATATCAAAGTAAATGTAATAAAAATAATAGAATTGGTGTTTGGCAAACATGAAGAAGGAAAAATGTTAGATGAAAAGAATGTTTGAGGTTTACATTTGTGCTCAAAATATGTGAATATGTGATTAACAAAAATTCCTTTATTTATAGTTAACATTTGCATTAGAATATGTTGCTAAAAGATAAAATAATAACCAATCGATACATGTTTTTCCTCAAAAAGAAAAACTAATTGAATGATACGGTGCTAAAAGATTACTTAGTAATTAATTGAAGCTTCTTTTCCAAAAAAAAAAACACCAATAAGAACCTTTTGATGTTTTACGTTAAAAAAAAAATCATAAAATAAGATCATATAGGAAATATGTAAACTTTGTTGAAAGTATTATATTTATATGTAGTTTGTTGAGATATTTTTGCTACATAAAATATTAGAAATTCAATAAAAATTTAATTAAAATATTGAGTGGATAAGATCAAAAGTTTGTTGAGATATTTATGCTAAATAAAATAATGGTTTCAAAAAATAGAAAAAATAATAAAAATACTGAGAATGAATGTGGAAGTGACATGTGGCATAAAAAACCTTACTTTATATATATACTATTGATTGATTGATTGATATTGCTGATCGATAAATATATATGTGCTCGTTGGTAAAAGTCGTCTTTAAATTATGATTCACCTTTTTAACTATGACCTAGTTGTCCGTCACTATAATTAGTGTTGAGTTTTCTTAAAACTTCTTTTTAAATGAAAATCATCAAATTGATTCATTTTTTTATTATTGATATAATTGTGGAATATTATTAGCATCAAAAGACTTTTTTTTAAGATGTAATTTTTTTTAAACTATTGATATTTGAACATAATCTATTTTTAATATTTGAGCAAGACTTCTAATTTTATTGAGCCGACCCGATTACAAGAGACATAAATCAAAGCATCCTTACTTAAATCTTGGGTTGGCCTCGTGGTATTTTTTTTTTGAAAAAGCTAAATTATCTCATCCAAATTGACACCTGTGACTGTGAGAATCGAATATGAGATCTTGAGGAGGAGCACACTCCCAAACCCCAAGCCAATACCATTAGGTCAATCCAATTGGATTTGGTCTGATGGTATTGACTTGCGACCTAGTAGTGTGCTCCTCATCGAGGTCTTAGGTTCGATTCTCCCGAATGCCAATTTATAAGCTTAATAAGTTTTAATAACATAAAACAACATAAAGATAAATATCAAATATTGATTAATAATATTTTAGTAATTAAATCACTTAGTAGTAAAATTTATAATATATGATCTAATTAATATTATTAATGTATTATTCATGTTAACTATTAATTAAATTAAAATAATAATTGAGACCTAAGAAATGTGGGTCCAAACGACTGCCTCATTTCTCAACCAAGCCTTACAAAGAAAGAAAGAATAGTACAATTCAATCCAACAACATGAATTTTTTTATCAATTGTCCAATATAAAAATAATTTTTCGCAAAGATAAAAGGAAGCAGAAGAGAAGAGACGTAAGGAATATATACACACGCATATGGTATTTCCAATAGATTTCTGCACACATGCAAACCTTTACATTGCAGGCAGGTGCATTATTCATCCCACACGATTCTTTCGATCTATTTTATTATGCACACGGGGACTTGAGCTTGCATTCTCGTCATGGATGACATGGTTACTTAAAGGTTGACATTTGACACTCATAATTGAACATTCTATCTCTTTCTATCTCCCATAGATCTAGTTTGTTAAATTGTGTGAAGATATGATGAGTTGAACTACTCCCTCTCTATCATAATAATGATATTTTTACCTTTTTTTCTTAAAATAATTTCATTTTAGAATATCAATGCAATATTTTTTATTTTTTATTAGTATATCCTATTTATTGAATTTCATCTAACTTAACAACTCCACTAACTACAATTAATAAGGGTGTTTTAGTAAATAATACTAATTTTACCATCAAAGTCAACACAATTAATGATTTCTTTAATAATCGTGTATAAACCTTAAACGACTATTTTTTAGAGACGGGAGAAGTATTTATTTTGTTAAGTTTAATGAGAGGTTCATACTTTTGATCATTTAATTATTTAAATGACATTATTATCAGTTGAACTTTAGGTGAAAACCTAATTTGTAAACATAAACGACGATGAGGATAGTCGGTGGTGGAGTCAAGAATTTTATAGAGCCTGAGCAAAAATTAGAGTCAGGAATTATTGTGTTGGGCCAGATATAAAGAAATTATCGATTGAGCCAAAGGGCGGATGTACAGTGAGGCATGGTGTGGCAGCTGCCACACCAGATTCCAACCCATATTTTTTTATATGCATAACATTAACATAAGGCATCGCGTGAGGGAAAGTGGAAATTGAAAAACACACAAACAAAACAAAATTGCGTTCTTCTCTTCTCTACTCTCAGAAAGCGATTCAATTCTTCTCTTCTCACAATTCACAAACAAATCACAACCTCTTAACAAACAAATTGCAAGATTATGTTCTCCTCTTCTCACAACAAACAAACAAACCTCTCATTCTTCCGCACTAAGCAGCATCATTTTCTCTCTTCACTCCTTCAAATCTAAGCCAAGGTAAGTGAAATAATCAATTGATTATCTACTTTCTTATTCATTCTACAATTGTTTTTTTAGGGTTTTAGAATTGTGAATTGAGAATTGGTTTTTTTTTAGGGTTTGAATTGAAGATTTTATGTTGTTCTGCAATGAATAAATTTAACACAAAATTCTAACATTGAGACATTGAGTCACTTTGTTTATGAGATACTCTTTGTCTTTGCTTCTTGTTAAATCTTAGACTTTGATAGATTTGATTAAATATATGTTTTGGTTCAACGTAAATAATTGAGAATTGGTGGTGTATGCTTTTTATCTTGATTCCAAGACTTAGCTCAAAAATGATTCATCAGAAAGTAGCACTATCAGTAGCAAAACGATTCATTCTATAATTGCATTGTGCCAACTATAATTGTAGCTATTGTTACTGCTAGTTTAAAAAAAAAAGAATAGGTCATATTTAGATTTTCTTTATTAATAATACAAGTTAAAAATTGCTTGTTTATGATAATTGATTATTGTACAATGGTGTTTATAGGATGAAGAAATTCTTTCATGTGTTGTCTAGAGACAAAGTTAGTTCCTAGACTAGTCAAGCATCGAACGCGGATATTGCTCCCAACTCAACCAATGAGGGTATTAAAGTTGTTGATTATGAATTGTTGGAAACAGATCCATGGATTAGGCCTCCAATTTTAAGCTATCATCCTGACATCCAAGATGAGGTACGTAAAGCTTACTTAAAAATTCGTCGTCATCAACCTCCTAGCAACTTTGTTTATCCTTGGTCTGATTTTGGTGGAATAAGACGTCGATTTAACAAGAATTGGTTTAATCTGTATGGCTGGCTTGACTATAGTGAATCTAAGGACCTAGCATTTTGTTTGCCATGTTTTTTGTTTTAAAATGTGTCTAATTATGGTGGGGATCACTTTGTGGGAGATGGTTTTGGTGATTGGAAGAATCCCTGAAAATTGACTTATCATGCTACTTCCAATAATTCTCATGTTGATTGTGTGCATATGGGTTATGCTCTCATAAACCCAAACCAAAGTATTAAGGCTGCATTTGTTAATCAAACTAAGCAAATGAATGTAGAATATTGTGTCCGTGTGAAGACATCCCTTTTAGCTACTAAGTATCTTTTGAGGTGTGGATTGGCATTTAGAGGAAGTGATTAGGCTGATGACTCTTTATACAAAGGGACATTTCTTGAGTCGTTGGACACTTTAAAGGAAAACAACTCAGATGTAGCTACTATATTAGATTCTGCGCCAGGAAATTGCTTAATGACTTCCCCTAAGATTCAAAAGGATCTTGCTTATGCTTGTGCATGTGAAATAACTCGAGAAATTGTTTGTGATATTGCGGATGATGTGTTTTGTGTTTTGATCGATGAATCTGGTGATGTTTCTGGTAGAGAACAAATGGTTGTTGTTCTTCGTTATGTTTATGTTGATGGTGAAGGTTTGACTTTTGTAACAGTGAACTTAGCATTTCTTGTGCTAAGCTTCCTTTTATCAAACTAAGCAAATGAATGTAGAATATTGTGTCCGTGTGAAGACATCCCTTTTAGCTACTAAGTATCTTTTGAGGTGTGGATTGGCATTTAGAGGAAGTGATTAGGCTGATGACTCTTTATACAAAGGGACATTTCTTGAGTCGTTGGACACTTTAAAGGAAAACAACTCAGATGTAGCTACTATATTAGATTCTGCGCCATGAAATTGCTTAATGACTTCCCCTAAGATTCAAAAGGATCTTGCTTATGCTTGTGCATGTGAAATAACTCGAGAAATTGTTTGTGATATTGCGGATGATGTGTTTTGTGTTTTGATCGATGAATCTGGTGATGTTTCTGGTAGTTTAACAAATGGTTGTTGTTCTTCGTTATGTTTATGTTGATGGTGAAGGTTTGACTTTTGTAACAGTGAACTTAGCATTTCTTGTGCTAAGCTTCCTTTTATCAATATATATGTTGTTTAAAAGAATAAATGTTATATATTATTTTTAGTATAATTTGTATTATAGTTTTTTTAAAAAATTTGCCACACTTATATGAAATGTTTAGATCTGCTCCTGATTGAGCCCGGACAAGTGCTCGGTACCATCGGAGGGTGGCTCCGTCCCTGAGGATAGTTTAACCTCTCATCGGTTGTCTCACAAATTTTCAAATGTATACCTATTCTTCTTGTAAAAAAAATTGTATACATATTCTTGATCCATATAAAAAAAATCATATAGATACGTTAATATTTATATTCTTTTGGTCAAAAAGTATATCATGTGAAGTTATTATCTGTTTCTCCGATTGTATTGTTCAAGTTAGTATAATTGAACCTAAATCGCAATCACTTCTTGCATGACATACATCATAGTTGAATGTGAATAATTGTTTTATTGGTCCGAGCAAAAGTATTGGATCAAAATTACGTATAGACATAACCTATTATAAGATACATTAAAAAATAAGTACATTATAACAAGTATAATAGGAGTGAGTACACAATGATCATATACTAATGAGCTGTAACAAAAATCTTACTCATCATTAATAACATGTGTATGTGCTCGCCCAACCTACTATCGGTCGAGATAAATTTGTCTGAACCTAAATCCTATGTAATTTATATTTGAATACTGCTCTCCGCCCTGCACAAAACATTTCTGCCCTGTAGGCAAAACCAAAATACTCATGCGCTAGTTAACTAACGCAAGTGTAAAATTATGTGTTAGTTAACTAACGCTGCGTGACTTAAGTCACGCATGTGTTAAACACTGCGCAAGTTAACTCACGCACAGATTTAACACATGCGTGAGTTAACTAGTGCACAGTCTGTGCAGATTACCATAAGAGGCAGAAACCTTTCTTTTCCCTGTTTTTTTTTCATTCCTTCTTTCATACATTCATTCAATCATTCAATTGCATGCATTTTTCATTATTCATTCAAGCAGGTGTTAACTCATAAACAAATTACGAAAAATAAAGGACCAAAACAACGAAAAATGTCATAAAAACGCTAAAATGCGCCAATGCTATACGATTACAACCAAATCCAACATAATGTCATAAAAAACACTACACAAAAGACAAAATGCCTAAACCACCATACTGTTGTGGACTCCTACTCCTCCGCTGTGGAACCGGCATCTGCTCCAGCATGCTGCACTCAAATTGTATACCCTGCATCATGCGAAGAACCTTTGGATTACCAAACACATCAGGATGCCCCATATCACTATACACTCTAGCTCCGATGTTGCCGATGATCTGGTATGGGTCGGGAGGATGTCTGGTCCACTGCTGGTCAACAAGAACCTCCTCGTAAGGAGGGACATGACAAGGAGGTGCCTGAGCTCCGTAGTCAGGAATGACCGCATGGGGTTCACAATAGGATGTGATACTCTAACGAATTATCTCATGTCCCCATACAATGAGACCACGGCTGGTCCTCTGGCACCAGTTCACCCCTCTGCTGCTAGCTGAGGACATGTAGAGCAAAATCCAAGAAAACTTGGGCCACGTCATTTGCCGCAATAAGCTCAACAGCTGTAGGAGACCTGGGTCGAGTCTGGACATACCCGTACTGTCTAAGAACCCGCTCTGGCAAGTGACGGACCATCCTGTCTCTGCCGGCCATGATCCATCCGGAGTACCAACATATGTCCTAAAAGGGCGTGATGTGTTGTCGTCTCTCATACGGCCTCCAGATGACATGAGAATGATTCCACGCATCAATGACATCTCTATAGTGTCTAGGGTTCGTAAAGCCTCTAGGAAGTTTCCACCGACTCACAAGCGGGGGAAATGTCGGGTCGTACACATTATTAAAAACCCTCGAAATGAGGTTCCTGAATTGCGCCAAAGTCCATCCCTGCAAACACAAAGAACCAAATATATATCAACACAAGTATTATACAAACAACGTAAAAAAGAAGAAAAACAAGTTAAACAAGGCACAAATTTACGATCCAATAAGTAAAAAAGAAGAAAAACCAATATTACCACAAGCAAAGTCATGTAACCACCACAGGAGGCCACAGATGAGTCGGAGGTCAGAGATAGCTGCTCGTAAAGGAATGCAAGTCTCATCCCACCCCATGACCAGCTGTCCAACTCGTCCATATCTTGCAGCGCAAGCAGCCACAACAGATTAATGTTTTTGTTGTTCTTACGGGAAAAAATGGTTCGTCCAAGCAAGAGCAACAAAAACGCCTTAACGCAGGCCAACCTAACTTGAGCTCGCTCGATTTCCTCCTCCTCTGTGTCAATCTCAACCAGCTGATTACACATATTCAAGAGCTCCCCGTAGTGCCTCTTCAGTACACCAAAACTGATATAAGGACCACCCTGTCTTGCCACCTCCCTAGCGGCAGCCTCCGCTGTTAAAAGTAGGTCCACCTGCATCATCTCCATCCCCTCGCCACGGGTTAACTCTCTATCAGAAAGGAGCCTCCCATTGATGGGGATGCCTAAGAGACACGCCACATCATCTAGTGTGATGGTCAACTCCCCAACGGGTAGATGGAAGCTGCTCGTCTCCTCATGTCATCTCTCTAACATCGCACAAACGAGTCCGTGAGAGATGTTCTCGTACCCACTACTCAAGAGGGGAGTTAGACCGAACAGATTCACTACGTCCCAAAACCAATCGTTTTGTGCTCCCGGCTAAGGCACCATCAAGTTTTTAAGGCTCAACTTCTTCCCATGATAGATACCTTTCACCCTATGTTTTTTTCGAAACTGAAATACAAAAACAAAAAACAACAAACAACACCGTTAAATAAATAATAAGTAAAATAATTAGAATAAGTTGTATAAATAGTAAAAGAAGTAAAATAAACATTAAAATATATTTACATCGACATCGACTCATATCCTGCATGCCAAATGTCCACCAAATCGAGGTAAAAGCGAGAGGTTAGAAGGCCCCCCTGCATAGTCGTCCGGTCCGGCCTCATACACCACCCTCAGCACCCCCTGAAAACGATCCACACCATCATCATCCTGCTGAGGTTGAGTCTGCTCCTGCTCCTGCTGCTCAGGCTCGTCAATATCAAGTTGCTCCTCCTGCTCAAACTGATACTGGTGAGGCTAAGGATCCTCAAACTGATACACCTGAGGCTAAGGATCCTGATAAACCTGATACTGTGTCGGGTCCATCGTCTGGGATAGACCAGTCTGTGATGAAGAGGGCCCAACATCATCAACACTGGCAAGTCTCGTGCCCCCCACTCTCCCTCGACCTCGGCCATGTAAAGGAGAGACTACTGCTTGCTTCTCCATTCGTGCACTACTAGTAGAGGTAGGCCTCCCTAACCTAAGTCTGTCAGTCCTCTCCCTTTGAGACATATCTGCACAACACAACATTTTAAAAAGCACAAAATCAATGACACATTTTCACACGGACATTGTGTCATTTCTAACAATTCAAGAACAACACTAAAGTTTCGACAGTGTCATTTCAATCCGTAATTTACCACATTGTAGTCAAACATACTATAATCAACATTAATAAACTATATTCTAACTAATTTCATCATTAGCAATCCAAAAAAAATAAAAATAACTATTTTGACATTTTACCAAACACATAGAGTGCAATTTTTAAACAACTAAGAAATCTAACAATTTCTAAACCCTAAATTACCACATTGTACCATAAACAACATCTAAACAACTATTCCTAAGTTAAAGGCTTAATTGCACTTTTGGACCCCTAACTTTACAAAAATTGTGGTTACGGACCCCTAACTAATTTAAATACAAAACAAACCCCTATGTTTAGAAACTTTGATAGTTTTGGACCCCAAGTGACTTGTTGACATGGTCGTTGATGACGTGGCAACCACTTTCCAATTAAAAAAATGGTTGGTTTAATTAAAAACAAAATAAAATAAAAATAAATTCCACGTGACACCTCACTTATGGGAAAGTGGGTGCCACGTCATCAACGACCAGGTCAACAAGTCACTTGAGGTCCAAAACTATCAAAGTTTCTAAACATAGGGGTTTGTTTTGTATTTAAATTAGTTAGGGGTCCATAACCGCAACTTTTGTAAAGTTAGGGGTCCAAAAGAGCAATTAAGCCTAAGTTAAATCATCACTAACAATCATAAAAACTAACATGCAAGCAAAATTTATAAAAACCTAAAAATGTTAAATTTCTTCAAAAATTCGAAAATTTCAACCAAAAAAATGCAATGAAGTAGGATAATCATCACTTACTTGATATTGTGGGCGAGATTGACTTTGAATGGCGCAAGAATGGTGAAATTCGAATTTGGGGGTGAAAATTTCGTGTTTGAGAGAAGTTTGAAAATGGAGATTTGTGTTTGCTGAGTTGCTATTAAATGACTTAAGTAACGCTGCGCTACTTAAGTCACGCAACGCTAGTTAAGTTGCGCAGCGTGACTTAACTAGCGCAGGGCTATTTTGGTCTTTTCAGTTGAGTGCGAGCGAAAAATGCAAGATGTAGAGCAGTATTCTTCATATTTAGAGATGTTTGTTTCAAGTCTAGTAGATCTATTCTTTTTCTTGATCGTTAGTTTTTCTTTTCCTGATTAATTGTTGCATATATGGGTATGTCCATTTCAAAAAACAGATTTTATCATAGATATGAATGTAAAATCTAGATTTTTTTTTTAAGAAACTAAAATGGATTATATTAAACTTCCTAAGCATGAGGAGTGCTAAGGGATCACCAAAAATTCACAAAAGCGTAAAAACGAAAACAGAGTACAAAAAATGAAAAATTAAGCATCAAAATTAACCTATGCCCATACACAGTAGAGAGTTAAGCCACCACCTATGATAATCAAAGGATAAGTTAGGGATCTTTGTCTTTAACCACCAAAACGAGATAAGCTTAACACTGTCAATAAGCTAAAGAGTGGAGGTCGGTTTATCTGAAAATAATATGTTATTTCTATCCTTTCAAATAACCCAAATGCAAGCACACCAAATCATTACGAGCCAAACACGGTAAGATTTGGAAACCTTAACAATATGAGCAAACTGTTGAACATACAAATTCAAATCATAGGGACAGACTGTAACAATTCCTAACCAACGGTAAACAACGCACCAATGAGCTCCAAAAAAGGAACAATCTAAGAATAAATGACTAGCCATTTCCAACTGACCACAACCTGAAACACACATCTGATCCCCAAGTTGGTTCACCAAACCCCGACCCAATGTCACGTGTTCTCCAGGTTCGAAGGGATTCAATGCCCAACTACCGACTCCTTATGGAATTGCGTTATTAGAGCCGAGCCAGGGGCAGGTCAAAGGTGATTCTAAAATCCGAGGAGAATCGATAGGAACCTAAGTGAGGCCGAAAAATTGATATTACGCCATCCTTACAAACAAATTATCTTTTGTCGGAACACGATCTCGAAGGAGATGCCACACGAACAAGAACACCTTCAACGGAATGTGCCTTTGCCAAATAATATCAGGCGCAACTGTATCGAGAGAAGGGTCATCACTAATGAGGAGAGTGTAGGCACCTTTCACAGTACACCCTGCAAAAGGATCTGATGACCAAATCCGTCTGTCTAAACACTAAACCTGCAAAGACACGTCAAAGAGTAATAACCGACACTCTACTAAAAGTTCTTCCTGCCATGCCCTGAGACTCTCCTCGACCTCCATGCTCCACCATCCAACCCCCCACCTCATCCTAGAATTTTTGAAGTCGATGTATCCCTTCACCTCATTCTAGATTTTAATCGAATCATCTTTTCATATTTTAATCTATATATTTCCATCTTTATGGTTGGTCACAATAAAACCCAAATTCCATTATAGATCCAAAATTAAAATCCATAACTTTCAAAGTCACTTTATCTCTCCCTTGTCTTTGCCAATCAAGTAACAGACATTGAAATGTTTCACCTATCATATGATTGATTAACATATCCAATTGACAAAACCATCAATTTTTACTAATACAAGACGAAAATGGTAAAGGAGTTAGGTTACCCGTGAAGGAAAATAAACATTATCATCGTTTGACTTTCCTAGTTTTTTCCTCCTGCTACAAATATGAACGTTCCGACATTTCTCTAATAGATTTGTTCGTTCATCACAATAATGGGATATTGTTCCTTCAATTATTAGATTTTTTTATGGGAAACCCAATTTTCTAATGTCATCTTTCAATTTTGACGTTGTATTTGCAATTTAGGATTTTTTATATATTTAATTTTGTTAAAATCGTATTTTTAAATTATTATTTAATCATTTGCTTATGTGGATACTGGTATTTTCATATGCATTTTGTCACTTCTTATGTTAGCTCATTCAAAAATGTCACATCACATACAATTTATGGAAGTCGAAATGAAGGTTGGGTCAAAATTGCTGTAAATGTAAAAATATAGGACTCAAAATGTTTGATTTGAGAATGGAGAATCGTTTTGAAGAGAATAATAAAATAGAAAGACCAAAACATTTTAGTTGATATCATAAATTGGATATCCCCCATCATGACAACAAAACCCATAACAGCGGTACCCGTTCGAACCAAAGCTAATTTGACAAGTTTTTTTTGCTTTGGCAGAGTTTGAGTTTCCTTGATTTCAAATTATAAGTATGGGACGGGTAACGGGTATATAAGTACCCACCCCAAGCTCATACTCAAACTCGTCTCGAACGTAAAAAATCAATTTATTACTCATTTGATATAAATAGAAACTAAAGTTTTAAATCATTTCACTCACACAATCAAAGTCTCAGTCTTGATGACACTCACTTATCATAGTCTTGATGACACTCACTTATCATAGTTCTCTCTTTTCTCTTTCCATATCTCACACTCTCGACCTCTCTCTTCTTTATCACCATAGCAATTGATCGTCATCATCTCTTTGTTAGATAATGCATTACAACGTTGCATTCAGGGTTGAAAAATACTTATATTTTTATTAATTTTTTTTATCCAATGCGGGGATACCCAAACTCATCGGGGACGGGAATGAGATTCGATTTCTCATCCCCACCGAGTATGGATATGATAACGAGTAGTATATGAAAATTGGGTAAAACATGTCCCCACCCACCTCATTGACATGCCTATCTCCATCTCTCTTTTATCTTCTCTCCTCTTCTAATATTTTTTAGGGTTAATATGTCTTTACCCCCTGTAATTTGGGCGAGTTCCGGTTTACCCCCCTGTAAAAAAAAAAGTTTAGATTTCAACCCTATAATATGAAGATTCTCCACAAACACCCCTGTAATATGAAGATTCTCCACAAAACACCCCTGATCCCATCCAAACGTTGACGTGACACGCCACTGTGTAATTTTTTTATTTTTTATTTTTTTTAAAACCTGACACGTGTGTAGTGGACCTTGACGTGGCATGTCACTGTATAATTATTTTAATTTTTTTTAAAACCTAACATGTGTGTAATGATTTAAAAAATTATTTTAAAAAGATAAAAATAAAAAAAACTGAAAATTAATTTTCAAAAATTTTTAAAATAAGAAAAAATATATTTTTTTTTTAAAAAACGAAAAAAAATTGAATTTTTTTTCAAAAAATAAAAAAATTCAGAAAAAAATAAACAATCAAAAATTAGCTTTTGTTATTTTTTCGAATATTTTTGAAAATTTAATTTAATTTGGATTTTTAAAAAAAAAATTCAAAATATAGTAAGTTTAGAAATTTTTGTATTTTTCATATAATTTTTTGGGAAATATATATATATATATATATATATATATATATATATATATGAAGAAAACAATCTCTTTTAGTTATTTTGGACCGGCTGTTTCTTTTCAAAAATGCCATCAATTTTAAATTTTCAATACAAATACCACATAACAAATAGATAAGAATAAATTTAAATATTAAGTAAAAAAAATTCTGGAATAAATTTTCGAAAAAAAATTCGAATTTTCCTAAATTTTTAAATAAATTTGTATCCAAATTTTTAAAAATAAAAATATTTTCTAGATTTCTTTTGTTGAGAAAATTTAAAAAACTTATTTTTCGAAAAAAAATTATCTGTTTTAAATTTCAAAAAATATATATTAGCAAATTTTCGAAAATAATTTGAATTTTTTTTTTTGAAATATATATTTTTCGAAAATAAATTATCTGTTTTAAATTTTCGGAAAATATATTTTTCGTAATAAAAAAAATCCTGAATTTTTTTTATTTTTACTAATTTTTTTTAAAAAAAGCAAAATGCCATGTGTACCTTTTAAAAAATGAAAAACAAAATTAATTATACAGTCAGCTCGCCACGTCAGCAATTCTGCACAGTCACATGAGTCAGGGGCTAAAATCAAAGAATCTTATTTTACAGGGTTTGAATCTAAACTTATTTTTTTACAGGGGGTAAACCGGAACTCGCCCAAATTAGAGGGGGTAAAAACATATTAACCCCTATTTTCTATGTAACGTAAAAAACATACCGTGTTGATTCTCTCATTCCAACTAGATTATATATGTAATAATTAATATATTAAAATAATATGCAATATTTCTTTTTCTCTAAAGAATCTGATTAGGAATCAATTAGTTGGGGTCAAAATTTGATATTTGAACTTTAAGTTGATAAAAATATGCTCCAACTTTTTTTTTGATAATCCACACAAGTTGCCTGTGTAAAACTAAAATAATCTGAATCTATATTTTTATAAACTAATTTTTTATTATATTAATTGTTTCCGAATACTTTATGAAGTGTCCTCCACTAAACCTTCAAAAAATGCATTGATATCCAATTAATTAAAAGCATGTTCTATCTTAGAGCATATCTGATAAGGATATCTAAGTGAATTTGATAGATGAATGAACGTGTTTTTTATTTTTCTATTAATTGAAGGAATTTAACGTGGCATAGTAGGTAGCATAAAATTGTAGAAGTATCTTAAAGTATGATATCATAAATTAGATCATTTCTATCTCTTTTATCTCATTTCCTCTTCTAACTCTTTCTTAATCTCATTCTCTCGCTTGATTATATTTTTCTCTTTTAATGAAGAGGGAGTGAGATTAAGAGAAATAAAGAGTTAAAAGAGAGGAGAGAAAACATATGGAGAAGATTCACGTTCATGATATCATCATCAATGTTATTTTTAAGAAAATCATCATCAATGTTTGATTGCATAATAAGGTATCATATCATAATTAATACTAATATATTATATTTTACTATTAGAGCAAAATATATGAGCTGTATAAGTATGATCTGAGGAACTATCATATCATCAATGTTGAACGTCGTTGAAACCGCTTATTAACATCGTTCAAAACTTTAAAGTAGGTTTTCCTTAAAAAAAAAGTTGGTGTAGTAGGTTCCTTAAAAAAGTTTGTTGTAGATGCTCGTATAGTCTGGATCTCAATATCGGTTAAAGATGCTTAAGAAATATTTTGATTCCTACGGAATCCATGTTTTGCTTAGGTGGGGGGATTTTCTTAGAATATAAAACTACATAAGTCTCCAAGGATCATATGAATATAAACAACTAGCTAGGATTATGTATTGGCACATTGGAATTGCACCTTGGAAACAGCAAGGAAATGGTCTTAACCACATGCGGGGAGGAACTTCAAAATTCAACACTAGCTTGCCTTGGATAAAGACCTTATTATAAAAATGTTATTAAGTGCATAAGGTGCCACTGATTACTTACTTGGAAAGGTGGCACTATATATCAATGTGATTGGTTCTCCTTTATTGTCTCTGCTCTAGTATGAGAGTATGTATATATATATATATATATGCTAATCAATCAAGAAAACCGACATCCCAAGAGCTGTTAGTATCTATTTTGGATTTGGTTCGATACAATTGATTCTGATCATACCAGGCATGATTAAGTTAGTATCTCATCTTGAATTAATTTGTTATATATGCATTGTATTGATTAAAGTACTGTCTGATTAGTATTTATATGATAAAGGAAGCATTTAAGCTATTTCCACCTAACTAGTGGAGGATAGTATGTCAGAATAAGATCCTATTTTATTTTAATATTATATATTCTAAGGTAAAATGAAATATTATTTTTCCATACAAAGTTTGGACAGCAATTTACTCACGGAGGGGGATGGATGGTGTACACCATTGTAATGCAATTTCACATTTCTTACAACACGTGGAATTGATATGTTGGAAAAGTATGAAGGCTAAATTAAATTAAGTGTCATTTAAGTTTGAAGTTCGTAGTAGATTGATCATTTAAGTTATTTTTATCACACATAAGCTATTTAAGTTTGAAGTTTATAAAAATTAATCTTTTAAGTTATTTTGATCACACTTAAATTCTTTAAGTGTGTAAACGTTTTTTAATTTAGTCATTATGCTAACTAACATTACAAAAATTATGCGTGTTTTCCTATCTTGGTGCATATCCTATCTTATACATTCATTTTAGTTTATCATCTGTGCTTTCCTCTTTACCCTGTGTTTATAAATTTAAAATGTGATTGCCAATATATTTAGATTTCCTCAAACGGCATTGAGCTTTGTTGTTTTCTGTATCATTAGCCACACGCCTTTGTTTTTAACCCTGTCGCAAATTTAATTAGTTAACTTTTCACGTATGTTTTCTTTTATCTAAGTATAATCTATAGAAAAAACAGATATCCATTATTGTTTGATTGGATTCACAAGCTTCCTTGATACAAGTTTGATCGATAATACCAATATTGTTTTGGTGTTGCTATTCTTAATTTTGTTGTTTTTAATGTATTAGTGGCTCAACTGTTTTTCTCATGCTATACAGATGTAATTTACATGTTATTATACTGTGCAAGTTTTTTTTGTTCTTTCCTGCTATGATGTTATCGGTGCATGTATTGAGTTGTAGCATTATGAACAATTTCATTTTGTTTGGATGTGATGTGTGCTGCCGTAACTAACAATTTCCTTCCACTTGGTGTGCTAGATAGAATGTGAATGGTACATGAAGAACATGTTTTGTTGGCATGCAATGCAATTATGTGGTTTGATTATATTTGGTCCTTTGTTTATATGGCACGATAATACTTGAAGGAGAGGACCCAGTTTCAAAAACTTTAGAAACAAGGATTAAGTTGAAACCTTCGTTGAATTATCGACTCTAATACCACCGTTGATCGTTGGATCGTATAGAAGAGTTTGAAAGGATCATTCATTTTAGACTGAGGGCAATCACATAAGTGATTTATATATCATACCATAAACCAAAACTTTAGGCATTGATTTTATGAATTCACTCAAGCATATCATGTTTATTTTAGTGCAATAACCTAAATCATCAAACATGAAAATCAAATTTGACTTAAGTTCAAGTATTGTTGTGCCTTTGAACAAATCAGATTATGCCACATGGCTTTGCCTTTATTTATAAAAAAAATAGAAAAGGCTGATTGATTAATTAAATGAGAAAAGAGAAAACTTAACAAGCGCGACTTCAATTTAAACCTTTCTACAACTTAACTCAACCACCGGCTAGTGTCATCCGTTGGCCGTTCGTTTTACCCGCCACAAAGGCACTAAAGTGCAACCCGTTCAGGTACATACCTCACATTCATATATGATGATGATGATGATGACTGGTTCGAGCTTCTTCTTATTGGGCTGGCTTTGTCATAGACCCAATGTATGTTAGAAT
Organism: Medicago arabica; assembly: GCA_946800305.1. Classification (NCBI taxonomy): domain Eukaryota; kingdom Viridiplantae; phylum Streptophyta; class Magnoliopsida; order Fabales; family Fabaceae; genus Medicago; species Medicago arabica. Next base: position 69,447,095 of record OX326964.1, read on the forward strand.
TCTGCTCTTCCCCCTGCACAAAACACTTGCCCTCAGCATGTTTTCCAATTTTTCCCCTGCATGAGTTAAGTCACGCTGCGTGACTTAACTCACGCACCTTATAATCTCTGCGTGACTTAAGTTACGCACCACTGGCATGTGCGCGAGTTAACTCACGCACGTTGACCGGTGGTCAGAACTCGAGAACACACGTTTTTGTGGACGGTGGCAGTTTTCAACCTTCAATCTACACGTTTTTTACACCATTTACACATTTTTTTGACCACATTTATGTTTTTTTTATAACTTATACTACCATTCCCACCTATAAATACCCCTCACACCATCTCACTTTCTCTCCCTCCTCACTCTCTCACTCTATTTCTCTTCTTTTTTGTTTCTTTCAATAGTCTCTTTGGGGGCAAAAAGTGATTAACTTTTTTGAGGTAAAGTAGTGAGTAGCCGACTTGGGGAAGTGATCAACCCTTGGGATAAAATTAATTTTGCTTCTTTTTCCCCAAAAACTTTTTACCGTGGGTAAAAAGAATCTTCTTGGGGTATAAAAAGAACCAAATTTACATTTAGCCCAAGGGTTTATGATGTATTTTCCCCAAGAAGGCTGCTCACTATTTTACCCTATGAAGGCTGGTTACTTTTTACCCCAAAGAGGGTAAAAAGAAAATAAGTATATTATTTAGTGAATTCGAATAAATGTATCAATGTAAAAAAGTATCAATTATTGTACGAAGTTGATTAATAAAATGATATGTTACTTTTATTTTTATATTTGCTTTTATTTTCTAATTTTGTATTTAATGAATAAATAAATTAGAATAAAATCAAATTTATTTTCTAATTTCGAATTTATTTTAAGTGCATAAATAAATTATAACATAGCAAATAAATAATTTAGAATAAAGAATTTATTTTGTAATTGCATATTGAATAAATAAATTCGAATAAAGACTAATTAAAATTAGTGTGAATTCGAATAAAGAAATGTAATAAATAAATTCGAATAAAGTTGCGTATTAAATAAATTCGAATAAAAGTTACATTACATTACATAAAGAATCAACTATATATGTTATCACATCGAATTCCCTCCTATAAGACAGGTCATCACATAAAGAATGAGGTCTAGTTCGTGACACTAATCTTATAAGAAGGAACTCGATATCATAATGTAAAAGTTAGATTACATTACATAAAGTTCCTAAATATGACCTATCATTACATGACATTACAATCGGAATTGCACATTTCAACTACAACAATTGTGTTACCTATGAATAGGGTAAATTCAAACTTGCTAAGCAGCAGGACTCCAGCATTCGTCCAAAAGTGCTTTTGTTCCAAGTGCCAACGGAATGAGGTACAGACCTTGACACTTCAATATCATCATTTAAACGAATTCAACAAGAATTTAACCTTTTGAATGGAATAAAAGCACTTCCGGACGAATGCTGAAGTCATGTCGTTTAACAAGTTTGAATTATCCCATCCAGAGTAAGACAATTGTTGTTGTTGGAAGGTGCATTCCCTACCTAATCACGACCGGCACCTAATCATGATCTTCTAACGGAATCAGACTTTTGATGATATCTTCAGTTGATCTCACCAACGTTGCTCACATATCGATCCACTGGAACATGTTGTGCTCCCAAAACACGGTCATCACGTTTTCGTCGTTCGTCAATTCCACCCAAGTGAATGATATTCTCCCATCGTCGAGTGTTAGACGTTTATACCGAACGTATTCCACCTTCCTTGTGTCTCGAAGGTTGACTCCTTGGTTGAATTCATTAAGATGATCCTTGAGACTCTTAGCGTTATACCAAGGCACCGAACCTTCAACCTCTGAGGTTCTCCGCCGTTGAATTCTGCACGAACGTCGATCTACCCGCCATTGTTTCAAATCTACACAATAAGAAATTAAAAACAATCGATGAAAAATTCATTCAAACATTTCATCAAACACTTGGAGTGCAAATTATACATAAACCCTAAAACTCATAACTACAACATTAACATGCAAACATCTTACCATAATTAAGCAACATAAGTCATTTACATGTAACATTGTATCATTTCTTGCAAGCAAAATCAAAATTTAAACAAACCCTAAATCTAAAAAAATTCTCTAAAACTCAAAACCTACAACATAAACATGCAAACATTTAAACATTTAAGCAACACATGTCATTTTTATGTAAACATTGTATGATTTCTTGCCAAAAAAACCAAAATTTAAACAAACCCTAAATCTAAAAAATTTCTAATTTAAGAGAAAAAATCTAACATATAAACATAAAAGGTTAATGTTGTTTGATTATGAAAATTTACTTGTTATTGGAGTGTTGTTTGATTTGAACTTGAATGAATTTTGGATTTGGTTATTTGAAAGAGATTTTGGAGATTTTTTGAGATTTTAGATGAGAAATGAGGAAATAAGGTGTTCTGTCTTATTTAAGACAACACATAGTGAGTTAACTAACGTTGCGATAGTTGACTCACGCAGCGTTAGTTAAGTAATGCAGAGTGTTTTTTTTTTTTAGGAAAGTAATGCAGAGTTTAACCCTTACGTTACTTAACTAGCGCAAGGCTATTTTCGACACGGCTGCAGGGGAAGTGTTGTGCAGCGGAGAGCAGTATTCTGTATCTTATTGGGTCTGGGCCTGTTTATTTTTTATTTTTTATTATTTCATAAAAATTAAATTTAACGGCGTCGTTATGCTCTATACAAATCAGTCCCCCACTCCTGTGGCCGCCGTACCGGAGCACCTGTTCTCCCTCAATTGCCGTTGATTGGAGAATGGCGAGTAGCCGCTTAATTGTTCACATCCCAGACGAGGAGCCACACGACCTTCACAATCAACCAACTGGTCACATTATCTAAACCTGTTACTTCAATATTCTACTACGTTTTTTCCAATTTGAAATTTCTTAAATTGAAACTGTTTTGTGCAGTTAGTGTTTTTGCTTCATTTATCGATCCAAAGCATGCCAACCAAATTGTTAGGTTAGCTTCTTATTCAAATCTTATTTTCTATGAACTCTTTGTGTTTTGCGAACTAATATATGCTTTAATTACTTGTTAGGCGTTTGAATCAGTTAGCACCGCTCAAAAATCTTCGTCATGTCAAACGAATTCGGAAGAAAGTTCTGGAAGGAGGTAGTTTTCATTGCTAAATTAATTGCTATACTATGGCCACAATGTAGGGGTATATAAATAAGTCCCTGTTTGGATAACCAGCTTAATTAACAGCTTATAGCATAAATGACCTTACGACAAAAGATAAAATAATGTCAAATTGTTTATATAAACTGTCTTGGAGAACTTATGGAAATAAACTGAAAACGCCAATGAATGTCATAAGTTTTTTTCACAAGTTCTTCCAAACAGCCTCACAGGTGCTTACGCCAATAGATAAGCTCAGATAAGTCAATTCAATCAAACATGCCTTGAATAGCAAATAAAGCTTGGTTTGGATTTTACATCCATGCAGTTGGAGCTAGATCTTATTTGCTTGTGAACATTAGTGTGAACCATGTACTGTTGTATTGCTTTGTATAAGTATACTTTTGTGTTGCTTTGTTCTCTTATAATATGAGATATGGTTAATAGACCAAGTCAATTACTGGTGACATTTGGAATGTTTGACAGGACAAATACAGCTATCGGTGGTCTTGTGCCTGGCTTATGAAGGCGACGATCAATTGGATGGTGTGCCGTCTCATCTTCAAGAGCTGATCAATTCCTATCAGTTGAGTCCTTTTATTACAAAAGTGGGTCTTCGTTTTTTTAATTTTTATTTTTATTTTTCACATTAGTTAATTCTAATGCTTCCTTAGATTATGGTTTGATCACCAATGCCTTTTGATCCATGTGTACGGAGCTTGATTTCTGTTAAGTAAGGTCTTAGATTTGAGTGTTATCACTTAACACTAGAAAATAAGATAAGATAGGCGTTGAAAGAGCTTTGCTCCGTATAAGTCAGTCCACCCATCCTGACTCGGAGTCGGATCAATAGAGGTCCAACGTGACTTTCAGATGCCTATAGTTTCAAACGAAAAATATTTGATCAAGATGTTGAAATTTGGGGCCTAACTCATCCTCACAAAACCGGCTTGTGAGGGGGAGGAGTGCCTCCTCCTTAGATTATGGTTTGATCACTAACCGGCTTGTGAGGGGGAGGAGTGCCTCCTCCTTAGATTATGGTTTGATCATTAATGCCTTTTGATCCATGTGCACGGAGCTTGATTTCTGTTAAGGAAGGTCTTAGATTTGAGTGTTATCACTTAAGACTAGAGAATAAGATAAGATAGGCGTTGAGAGAGCTTTGCTCCCATAGTTTCAAACGAAAAAGATTTGATTATAGATGTTGAAATATGGGGCCTAACTCATCCTCACCAAACCAGCTTGTGAGGAGAGGAGTGCCTCCTCTTTATAAACTTTCATCAAGAGTCTCATCTATCCGATGTGGGACTTAAGTTTTTCCCAATAATAGAAAAGCTTTTCCTGGCCACTATAAGACACACAGTAGTGGTCAAAATAGTGGCTGTCCAGGCTATGTAATACCTCCCCTCATAATGAGACAGAAAATTCCAAAAAGGCTCTTAGGATACAAATGTTAGGGCTTTTTGGTGTGGGTAATTTAGGTATTTTACAATTATAAAATACCAAAACAATATTAGGTCCTTCTCATCTCTCACTCTATCTCACTCCTGCTGTAATTTTTTACATTCCTCGTTGGTTAGTCACAACTAGTTGAGTTTTTATGTATGTAGTATGTTATGATATAAAAATTTCAGGATAGTGGCCATCTGAAAGCTATCTGATGTTTATAGTGTTATGGGACTATGGGTGGTCAATTACTTTTCATTTTCATGTAAAATAATTCTATATTTTAGTTTATCGAATTTTAATCTTGAAGGTCATTTTTTTGCTCCTCGATGTCTTTTTAATTTGATATACATGAGCGGAGTTTTAATTTGATTATGTGTTTATCGAATGTTAATAATGCAAAGTTTCAAGACTAAACATGATAATTAGATAGTTATCCAATACTTTTTTTAGGGTCCAGATGTCAAGAAAAAGTAATATTATTGATTATTGGATCCTAAGGGCACTTGGTCCTTGTTGTCTTTGAATTATTTAGTTTGCACGCTAAATCAACTTCAATTGACTTTAGGTCTGCAAATATGAAGCAACATCAAAAGAAGAGTGGCAAGAGCAATGCAAGTTTTGGCCAACATCATATCATCCAAGAACTTAGTAAGCTTCAAATTCTGGTTATTTTATATATTTACTTGGAATATCATTGCGGGCTTTTATCAAAATTACAAAATGTTGGTTTCATTTAAGTATTTGAAATTTTGAAGTAGCTTATATATGACATCTGTCATCAGAATATCAGATGAAGAAAGGAATACATATTAAAGCATGTGCTTTTAAATGAAATTCCAAGTCCAATAATTACATCCTTCATTTTGATTAAGTGTGATTTGGATGATGGCCAGGAAATCAATCTACCATGAAATCTTTTATTGTCAAAAATCTTTTAGAGTCCCTTCATTTTGATTAAGTGTGACACTCGGGAAAATTATGCTCATCATGAAATATCTACAATAAATAACCCATGCTGGATTATTTTTGGGAGGGGGACTCTACATATTTTTTGTTGTCAACAAGCTTACTTGATTTAATTGCCAAAAAGTTTTGTATGATAATAGCGGACATTGCTTATGATGTTGGATTGGCATTTTAATAAAATTACAGCAGCATTGAGGGCATTGCTGGATTTAGCGAGGAGGACTCACAATCAGTTTTGAAGTTTATGCAATCTGCAGTAGAGTTGGCAACATCTTATGGCTTGGTAAATGCACAAATTTGGCCTTTTGATACAATTTGTGACAAGAAAAAATGCATTGACTGGACATTTGTTGCTTTATTTCTTCTGATTATACCACAGCTTGAGCTATGTTTTATTTGGTCCCTTCTATCACTTGCTGAGTTAACAAAGGCTAGAGTTTCATACTATTAAACTTCACATTCAACTGCCGCTTACCTAAAATTTGATCAATTTAGGTAGTCAATGCTGCAGTGATAGTGGATCCTTCAGCAAAGCAGATAATTTCAACTGCATGTGATCAGGTTTTTGCTTGCAACCCTTGCAAAGATGACAGCTGCTATAGAAAACCAGATTTATTTAGTTCTCAATCTATTTCCAATAGCTTGGATCCCGAGAAACCGTTGCATTTAAGTTCCTGCAATCATCTCAAACAATCATATTCAAGTGTTGCTTGTCTATATCCTTGGCAATGGGCTGAGCAGCAGTCACATTCACAGAGTTCATATTATTGCCATCCTTTGCGGCATGCTGCCATTGTAGCTATAGAATCATCTGCTGCCAGGGATAGACGTCTTTTTCCCAACAATGAAGGCAGTAGAGAAAAATATTTGGAATTGGATCACGAAAGCCCTTCTACAAGCTCTCCTTTGAAGAGGCAAAAAACTGTAAGTGCATTTGTAAGTTTACCTGCATCTGATTTATTATGCCTATTTAAGGAATTTGGCCTGTAGAGATGACAACTAGTGATGCGCATGATGGGTAATTGCAAAAATACCCGTAATGGAACACTGACATTTACTTCCTGCTTAAAATCTAGGGTCTAATAAAGCATCTCACACCAAATTTATCATTGGCAATATGGAAATTTAAAATACAAATGCAATGGCATTTACCTTGATTATAATTGTTCATTTTCAATTGAGTATATTATGTAGAAAGCATTATTTTTATATTGGTATGACATTTCAGGTTGAGGATGATAAATTGAATGGTCATAATCAAACTTCCAATCACATTGAGGATGATGATAAATTAAATCTTCATAGTCAAACTTCCGATTTGCTGTCTGCACGGCCTTACTTATGCACTGGTTATGACATATATCTTGCTTGGGAACCTTGCACAATGTAAGACTGTAGACGAGATTCTTCTATAACTTTGAAACACTTCATTGTTTGTTGAATTTCTTTGATGTCTGAACTAGTCTTGCTACTTGTCTGTAATGGGAATATCATGAAAAGAAGTTAGCTGTCAGTAGCATTTTGATTCTCTTTTTCTTCTTGAATGCCTTTTACCTAATGAAATGGAGATATTCTCTCCAAGTCTCACTTTCTGATGGTTAAAGTTTCCTCATAAGTCACTGTTTTCTGACATATTTGCTTTTCTCTATGATGTCAGGTGTGCCATGGCCCTTGTCCATCAGAGAATTAGGCGGATATTTTATGCTTTTTCAAACCCTAAAACAGGTGCCCTGGGCAGTGTTCACAGATTACAGGGAGAAAAGAGCTTAAACCATCATTATGCTGTTTTCAGAGTACTGTTACCTGAAGAAGCCCTCCATAAATGTCATACGTGAGTTGCAGAAGCTGAAGAAACTGGTATTTAACTATTTACTTTGTAGCAGATGTAGCCTTTTCAAATTCTAGAGCGGATTTTCATTTGTATATCAGTTATGAGAGCATTTTTTGTCGCTGTCAAGGAAAACAGGGTCACATTGACACTTCTACTGTTGTACACCAATATGCATTCGAAATTTAATTATGTCTAACTACTAGCCAATCTAATGCGAGAAGTAATGTAATTGCATGGCACTAAATTTTCGTATATGCTGTTCTCTTCCCCACCAAAGTATCTAGAGATCATAAGATTGGAAGGTTTTAATTGAGTTTGCTATTAAAGTTGATTTACCAAGTCATCCAATATTTTGATCAAATGACTGAGTTGTTGATGGAATCTGAGCCGGGGTAAATGTGTGGAATCTTTTCATAAAGCTAAAATTCCGAATTTTTCACACTCACCATTTTAGTCACACATAACAGCTAGTCTCCATCAACTACTTATATGGTGATGGACGGTCTCATAACTCATCTAGCTCAAGGTATGATGAATGACAACTTTACTCATCCTGGTCCGTCCCATGAATACTCCTAAGCTATTGTTACATTGATAAAGGGATAAAAAAAAAAGTAAAAAAAATTACAACATATTTTTTAAATTTAATTTTTTTCATAACATTAAATCATATTATGCAGTCCCTATTTTATCATGCTCACGAAAATAGTCTCATTTTTTAAAATCTATATTTTTAGTTCAAATGTATTCTGGTTCCAACCTTTCTTTTTTTGTCCAAAAAAATGGTGGTTTTCCAAGAAGCGATGATTTACAGTCCCAATTTTGATTATGAATAGAAAATACCTGAGGCTAAACATATACACTTTTGGAACAAAAAATCTCAACTTATGGAACCAAATCATTTTTAAGGTAAAACATTTGGACTAGGACAAAAAATTTAAATGTGAAATTTGAGGGAAGCAAAAATCAATTTTAAAGAGGACTATTTTTGTGAATGTGATAAAAAAAGATCAAAATTATAATGGCATTATTACTTTTAGGCTATGTTTGGATTGGTGGTATGAGATGGAATGAAATGGAATAGAATGGAATAAATTAATGTTCCATTGTTTAGATTGTCATTAAAAGGATGGAATGGAATGAAACCCAATGGTATTCATTCCATCATATTCCATTACTTACTTACATTTTGGTTACCCTCCATTTTGAGTGGAATGGAATGGAACCACTAATAACTTTATTTGTTCAATGATTAAATTACAAATACAACCTCTTCATTAAATTTCTTCTTCTCCGGCTTTACAACTCTGTTCATCTTCGGTTCTTCAACATACCTTTATGCGTGGCTATCTTTTGATTTGCTTTCACTAGGAACACTTACAATTCAAAAAAAAAAAAAATCAAACACTAACGTTGATTAGAATATATTAAAGGCTTAAATAGGTCTTTCATCCCTACAAATATAGGTCATTTGGATTTTCGTCCCTGAAGTTACCAATTCTTCCATTTTTGCCCTTACAAATATTAATCATTTGAAAAATAGTTCAAATTACATCTGATTAGTAACTTCATGGACGAAAATTCAAATGACATATATTTGCAAGGACGAAAGACCTATTTAAGTCAACCACATCACCCAATCATCACTTGCCACATGAGCACAGCGTCACTAATGACAACCCACCTCAGTAAAAAAATCTAATTAGGACCAAAAGTCAAATGATTAAATTTTGCAATGGCATATTGGAAGGATTAGTAACTTCAGGGACGGAAATTCAAATGACTTATGTTTACAGGGACGAAAAACCTATTTAAGTCTATATTAAATTATTTTTATATGACTTCCATTATCATACTAAAAAAAAACCTTTCGATTTAGAGAAATCTTTTTGTTTTTTTTTAGTTCTACTTATTGAAAATGTATAAAATTTATATCAGAAATAATTTTCGTTCTTTTATTAAAGGAAAACGTTTTTTTTCTAAAATATGTGATCATATTATGAAATACATTTTAATATATAGTACAAGAAAACAATGAATTTTTTTTTGCAAGAGACAATGATATGTTTTATAAGTACAACTTAGATGGAAAAAAATGTTTTATAAAGTAAAATTTAGATGATAAAATATTGCAGTAATATTTGATGTACATTTTAAATATTCAACTTATTAGAAAGAACAAAATTTAATAGAAGATTATATTTTAATCAAGGGTAAAAATGGAATAAAAAAGTTATAATTTATTCTATTCCGCTCCATCATAAAATATCCAAACAGTGGAATAAATTCTCTGCTCCATTCCATTCTATTCCGTTCTATTCCGCTCCGTTATGTTGTATCAATCTAATCAGAGTCTTAATATGTCCCGAGCTTTTTTCTTTTTATATATCGTTGTACACACGGCCACCTTGGTTTAATTTAAGAACATTCGAATTAGAGGAGTTCTAAGACCACAGTTTTATATTAGTTTAAGATTCATGAGTTAACATGTTCCTCCTTTTGGTAGTTCCATTTTAGCCAAATGTTTAAAATTAAAACTATAAAAAGTAAAAACAACTTCGGATGTACTGAAACAAATGATCACACGTCAAAAAAAAAAAACGGTTAACTTGAAAATTCCTTAACCGGACAATAGGAAACAAAATGACACAAATAACAAAAAAAACAAAGCATGATGTTATCTGTTTCTAACATTTCTATGACAAACAAAAAGCTCACTTACATTAACTTAAGAGATAGACGAACAAGTTAACAGAGAAATACAAAATTTATATACTAATGGCAGCCTTGATAACGATTATGATTAAAGTGAACAACCTAAGAAGCCTTGAAACGTCTACACCAAAATGACTTGTAGTCGTCTACACCATGCCTAATATATTGTCATCAATATATTTGGCCTACTATAAAGTTTAGGAGTATGAGGCTCCATTCTTGTATATAGAAATAGACTTAATACATACACAAGCAAGCAAGGAGGTATTTTATGCTAAGTAGATGTGATCTTCGATCTTTACGGATCAGTATACAACTGGCACATTGCATCGCACTAGTTGCGACTTTTACACTTTTCCATGGCTCGAGGTGCTGCAGGAATAAGAGTATACATGAGTCCGACAAAAAATATCAAGGTATCATACATGAAGTAATGTTGAGATTTTAATATAACAAACATTGGTCTTACCTAACCCAATTGCTTCAGAACTCTTCATTATCCTCAACCTCTTGCAAGACTCAATGAACATCCTAAAACAACAAAAATAACATCATTTCAGATATCAGAATTAAATCACTCTTTGTTGATTCTAACATTGTTCATAGGCCAAAATAAGTCTAACTATCAATTCAGCAAACATAGCTAATCATCGATTATCATTGTCAATTAATGTAGTGAAAAAATAAGACATTAGACATTGTCTTATGAATTATATATAAGAAAATAGACGTACTCCCATGGAACATCACCAACTAGCATCCAATCACCATCCTTGTCTTCATAGGTAAGCACATATTCTGAACCATGAAGGAGATCCACCAATCTACTTTCACTTAAATTTTTTTCTCGGCAAGAAACTCCATATGAGCCACATTGACCTGGATTTGTCAAAAAAATATCATCAGAATCATTTTATTTAAGCAAAAAAGGCATGCAATAGCATGACATGACTACTGTATAGGTAATCTTAATTCTCAACCATGTTGGCACTTGGCACCACAATCAGAACCTGTGACATAAAAATACATGCATATAATAGTTTTTCTCTGTCACAATTTCAACAAAACAAAGATAGAAAAAATGGTCGAAAGAGAGTGTGCTGGTAACGATTCACTTCTACTGAAACGCTACACAACACTGACTTTGACCGATGTTCATAAATTCATCTCATCAACAGGTGCACTGTCAAAGTATAGGCAAAATGTGTGTGTCTGTGTGTGTTTGAGCTAACTATTTAAGTTTAACATTTGGCTTCATTACGTTTTCTTTTTCATAAGCAATTAATTATATAAAGAACTTTTTCTAGTAAAGAATTTATTGAGCCATTCAAACAATACCTCGTATTTACAACTAGCTTGACCTTGTGATTTTCAAATATTTTTGCTCATTTAACAAAAATGTTCTTCAAAGTACAATACATTTACAAGAATGATCACTATCACATCACTGACACATATTTGTGATCAAAAAACGGAGAAAACATCAAGACACACAGAGAATGCAAGAAGAAGATAACAAGTGGATAAGAACTCACTGATTGTAAAACAACTGAACATCTTTTCAAGTGCTGAAGAAAGTTCCCTATAAGAGCTAAAACCATTCAAATCCACTTTCCTCAAGTATGGAGCACCTTCCATGCTGACTTTTACATATAGGCATTCAGACTTGGCTTCTGCATCAGCGTCATTCTTTTGAGGCTGTGAAACCATTGAGTTTTTCCTGAAAGATCGGATTGGAGGCCATCCCACAACTTGCGCCCTGATTCACATAAAAACCGTATTGAGAAAAAAGAAATCAATTTTAAAGCCAGCGATCATAAATTCAAAACAAAGGAATCAAGCTAAAACAAATTTATATCATCATGCGTTGGTGAAAATCAATGAATACAGAAGCTGAGTAACAACCTTTCTGCATCAGAAGACATGGAAAAGGCTAACTGGACAAGATCAAATCCTAGGGCATTTCCCATAAATAAATCACACACAATCAACATGCAGAAGAAAAATTAAGGAATAGCCAAAGTGACTAACTATGCGAAATTTTGAAGATTAGCACAAAAAATCCTGAATTTACCAGAGCACATACAACTACAAGTAACAACGCCGACTTTTACACCAGAGGCTAACATAAGAATATAATTAGAAACAGCCACCAAGGCCTATTTGGATTTGGCTTATTTGAACTTATCTACTAGCATAAACACTTTTGAGACTGTTTGGGAGAGCTTATAGATACAACTTATGACATGAGCATAAGCTCTCCATAATAGCTTATGAAAAAAGCTTATAGCTTAAATGAAAACACTTTGAGCTTATTGTATCTTTTATTATAGAAATAGCTATACATAAGCACTTAATTAAGTTGTTTATCCAACCAGTGCCAATCAACAAGTGAGTTAGTTGACTTCTGTTCAAATTTCCAACGGACAAATTAATGTAGAAGATCTTTTAGAGAGGGAGAAAAAACACCAAATTCAACATAATTTTGTTCTTGTTTTCAACATTTTGTAAACACACATAAGAAACTATAAACACTAAATAGTGGCAATTGAAAAGACAACATCAATCAACAAACAAAATGGAAGAAGAAATCTTACTTTGCAGAAGGAGGAGAAACCTGTGGTTTGTTATCATGCAAAGGCTTTGGAGAGTGTGTAACAGTTTCTTTAACAACAACTGAAGCAGAAAAAGAGTTTTGTTGGTTATTACATTCACCAACACCTTTAGCTTTAGGAGAGAACAAGTTTACATCTTTACACAACCCCACTTCAGATCCACCATTTCCAGACAAAACCCACTTCCCAGAACCTCCATCAGTAATAGCATCAGAGAAACCCCTTTTTGCACCAGACACTAAACTCTTAAGCACACCACCATTTTCTCTCTCTGGTGACTCTGAGCCTGGTAACCCTAGTCTCAGTTCAGTAGCTTTGAGGTTCAAACCAATGCTTCTCTCTTTGGTTTCCATTGAAGGAACCTCTCCATAACCTTGTTCCACTGGCACAGACATCAAAAAAAACCTTATTCTTGTTCTAACAAACACTGTTAAAAAATCACAAAACAATGTTTGAGGAAGATAAGAGAATGTTCTCTGTAGCTTATATAAATAAAATGCTCTTTCTTCTTCTGTTATGTTAAACAAATTCTAGTATTTGTGTTTGTATTCAAAGGAGGGAGAAAAAACATAAACATAGGAACATTTATTTATTCAAGTCTTTAAATACGGTTTTTTTACAAGTGTGTTTTTTTAGGGTTGTGTTTGGTGGTTTTTTTAATTTTTAGATTTTAATAAATTAGGGTGAATCTTTTTGTGGCCAATTAATCCGACAACGCACAGAAAGTACAGGCATACTTTTCTTATTTTATAATTCAAAAAGGAAAAGAAGAAGTATTATGCTTCATGAATGGTGTGGTGGCATAATCATAGTGTATTCAACTTAAAATTAATTAAACTCTAAAGTAAAAGGAAATAAAAAAAAAATTATGTTTTGTACTTTTTTCTGATTATTATGTTTTGTACTATAGAATGTGTACAAAATAAGCGTTTGGAGGAAAAGGTATTTTAGACAGTGAGGGCGGAAAGCAGGAGCAAGGAATCATAAGTTCATAAAAAACAAGCTATAGATATTTTCTTGGACTATTACATGCTGCTTTGATTTCTTGGTTTGATCGTCTACATAAAAATAAAAGGCTTGATTCAATTTTAAGTTCAAGTATTGGGGTTGTGCAATTTTTATTAGTGATCTTGCCTGTATTTTTGTGGAAATAGTATAGAAAAGAAACGACCGTTTTAAGTCTTGTTTTTTACGTTGAATATAAATGATTACATATTGATAAATGATATTTGTACAACTGACTATTTTTTAATAACTTCTTCTTCCACACTCATATTATATTCTTACTTTCTTTCGTTCGTTTTTTTATCTCTCTATTGTTTTTGACCAATAAAAAAGGAGAAAAATAAGGTTGTCATAAAAGTTATCATCAAATGATTGTATAAATATCATTACTTTTACTTATTGTATGTTTTAGTTGTAGGAAATATAGCCATTTGAGGTTGTAATTTGTCCGGACAACAAGCTTTCCATTGTGAATAAAGAGACAGATATAATCTCAATTTCTGATCATGTGAGAGTTTCTTTGCCTCAAGACAGAGTCTTCCAAAAAAAGGTGCAAGTTTGTTTGCAATTCAGGTTCTAGAAGTTCAACAATAGGTAAACTTGAATTCTACCATGAAGATCCATCTGGATCATAAGAAAATTTTGCAAAAAATTATGAAGTTATTCCATCATATTTTGGTTATATGATTGGTCAAAAGACATAATAGGCAGAAGCAATTGAGTGACACATCTCAACCAAAATTTAAGGAGAAAAAGATCACCAAGATAAGAAAGAAAAAAGCATGAAGTAAATGCAAGTAAATTTATTAATATTGATGAAATCGTTATAAATAAAGATTTCAGGAATAATGGTTCATATTTTGCATAAAAAAATCCCATCATATAAAGGGAATGATAGTTTGTAAACTTTTGTAGTGAGTCTTAGCTCATAAACTAGGGTCCGTAATAAATTAGAAGAAATCTATTATGGACCTAATTTAAAGCATGTAAAAAAAATGATATGCATTGTAGAAAGAGTAATCTCATGTCACTAGCATGGTTACCATTTTATCTTAGTCAAAGCCATTATCAAGCATCGTCAAGGAATTCGTTCTAATACAAACTCATGTACAATCACATGTTGCAGATGTGGCGGAGAATCAAATAAAGGAACAATAAGATAATGTATTTCTTGATATATGTATTATTGACACTTGAAGTGAAGTAACATCGTAACAAGAATGACAATATTCGAAAATATAAAAATGACATCTTTATGTGATGATCTATTTTAATTATCTTATCTTTTTTTATTCTATTGTGTTAGGTTTATGTTCTCATATCTTTTATTTATCTTTTTTTAAAATAAATTTGCACATTTAATTAAAAAGAGTGACTTTATTATATATATACTCCTGTATATCTAAAGTATTGTTTTGAGATGACAAAAGAAACTTTAAATGAAACTTTCTTTTTAAAAGTATTATTATTGAGTAGTGGGTGTTATTTTTGTTTGGTTTTGTTCTTGCAAAATGTAGTCTTTTGATCAATGGAGTAGTGTGGTGGGAGACAAAACGCCGTTACTTTGAGAAGTGAACAACGGCATCTTTGTTTTCTGTGGTTACTACCAATAATCGTTATCAAATACTACATGCTTAAATCGATATCCAGTAGCCACATGGAAAGATGACAAGGTGGTTAGTTTATTTGGTTGATTTTTTTATGACTTTAAATTATATTTTTTTTTTTTTTTTACAAAATTATAGTTGATGGTTTGATTTGATGTGAGGTTGCCTTGATCATAAAATAGAAATAGTATTTTTTTTTATCAAGATAATAGAAAGTGTATCGTCTTATTTATATTTTATATACAAATGATAATCACCGGTTAATCAATTTTTTAGTTTTTTAGTTTTATTTAGGGATAGTTTATACTTTATATAGCTTCTAAATGGATTTAATTTGTACACGTCTATAGTTTAAAACTTTTTTACACCTTAATCTATAAAATGACACTACGATGTATGTATAAAAAAAATTATAGTCAATAGAAACTAATATCTTTTAAATAAATTATGATATATATAGTTTTTTTAGTGGAAATTTTAATATATATTATATATATAAATAAAATAATATAAATTTATTTGTGGGGTTTACTGATTTATATCCATTCTTAAGTTTGTAAGTCAGGGATCTCCTATATGATTTACTACTTGCACTCACTGATTAGCAAATCCCTAGTCCTTTCACGTTTGCTAAACTAAGTTGAATCGCAAATTGGTACCGTCTAGGTTCAACTCTTTGAGCGCATCAATTGAGGTTTCATTCAGACTCGAGTTTATAGCATATGAACTATTGCTGCATGGGATAATTTTTTATTTTTCTACTTTGCTTATCCATATAATGATATAAAAAAATATTATCATACGTTTGAAAATACACTTATAAGGAGTAAAATCGGGAAAATGATCATGTTGGAATCATCTTTATCGTTATATATTATTTGGTTATCTTGTATTTTGATGATTTTGAAGAAAATAAATTTTCGCATCTTTCAATAGAAAGAATAATCTATGCACTCTCATGTTGACAAAGTAAAGTTGTTCTCTTATTAGTTGGTGAAGATGAAAATCCTACTTTCGCCTTTGATTTTTGTTTTTAATGGCTTAATCCATTGTGAGTAGTCATTTAGTTTGGTTTTTTGTTTTGCCTTTTGTGTTTTCCTTTTGCACTATGCATATACTTTATTTGAAGGGTCGTGTTAATCGGTGCCCAAGCACTAGTTAACGATACCAAAAAAAGAATTTATTACTATAAAATGAAACTATTTTTAATTTTTTTAAAAATTAATTATGCAATTTCAATTCATTCCTTTTTTAGTATCATTAACACGGGCATCGATTATCATTTCCCTTATTTGAACTATATTCTAGCGTATCTTGTACGTAGAATTTCTTATTTCTGGTAATATAATTTCATTTTGATCAGCTCAAAAAAGTTCAACATCATCTCTTTTTCTCACTCTCGTTAAATATATTTAATGGTTGATATGTTGCAATTAACAAATTTAAATAGAGAGAGTTCATTCTCATGATGATTGAACTCTAAATTAATTTGTATCAACCGTATAAAGAGTTATGTATACTAAGATAAGATCATAGAAAAATCATTAAAAGATGCATGCATCACTAGATAAAAATGATAACAAACTATTTGATGAAAATAATTTTGTAAATTACATAAATATATTTACTAAACCAAAAAAATATGTGTTAAAATACGAGACAAATAGAGAATCTAGCTAGGGAGATTCTCTACACTAAGAAAATCACATATTTAATGTAGTCACACAATTTATATTATTTAATCAAAGATTAGATGAACAAGAACAATATAGTAACACCATCCAAGAGTAGGAGGAAAATGATGATCCACAAAACAATCAACAATATAATTCTAAGAAGGGACCGACATCACTCAAGTGGGTTCCATTATGAAAATTCTTACTCCGAGTTGATGGCCCATAAGAAAAGCAGAATTATTAATTGCTAAGTGCTTTAGCTTCTTTAGATTTTCCCCTCTCCTCAAACAAATCATGATTACACTCCACTATCATTTACACATTCGATAATGTTTTGTAAGAATAGGCTTTTAATGGTTGTAAATTTGTTAGGCCAAGCTCAACTATATCCTAATCTTTCCAATCCTATGTTTGATGGTTGTGGCAATATGTGGGGGTGGGGTCCAATTTGCCATGCACTTTGCCTACCATCATGCCACCATGCTATAACAAGATAATAAGATAAGTCTCAGCTTTCAAAAACGCACTTATTAGGATCTTAACCTTTCCTCAATACTCAAAGCATCGCATCCAATTTTGGCATCAAATTATGGACCATAACTAGTAATAATCCTTATCAATCATCATTCTAGCTTTATTTTACGGTGCCAATGGTGAAGTCTCTCATGCAAAAATACTAAGATGTGTTTAATTTCATGCATTTTATTGTCATCTATTCTATTTATCTATGAATTTCATACATATATATTCTATTTAATTCATGCATTTTAATTCTTTAGGAGTATATTTTAGGGGATGCATTTATTTTTAGTTTAATATTTATTTATTTCAACAAATATTTTTATTGGTATAATGGACAACCTATACTCAAATAAACACACACGAAAAGATAAAAATATGACGATACATGTTCGAACTCGAGATTCTATCTGAAATATTCTACCGTCAAATCATTAAGCTGTAACAACGAGGATAGAGTGAATTTTAAAACTATATCAAGAAATTTTAAATCATCTATTTGTGTTTTTTAAGATACTTATGATAAAAATACAAAAGTTTTAATAAATAGATGATTATGATTACTTGACATTATGATTTTTTTCTATTTACCGTAACATTGCATACCAATCATATTGACGATATAAACTTCTTTTTTTCTTTGTGGAACAATTTTATTTATTTATTTTTTTGACAGAAATATAACTTGGGTACCAAGTACCAACTCTAATCAATATGCTAAGACTCTTCTTTAATACTTAGCAAAAAATCAAATTAACCCTCTTATAAAAATAAAATAAAAAACCCTAACACATTCAATCTTTTTTGAGACAAGAGGAAATGATGAAGCAAAGTAATAATCATTATTTTGACTGTGTTGATCATCCTTTTACCTATCACATGCAATGCAGCTGGATCATACTCTACAGTGTTCCAGGTTTTGTTTTGTTTTTGTTGGTAAAAAGCCAAAACCATACCAAAAAGAACAGCCAAAAAGGACAGCACAAAATAAAAAGTGAAAAAGAAGAATTACAGCTTTCACACAGCACACACAGGTACTTCAATAAAGCCCAACACTAACGTGTGAAATGGTTGTCTTAATCGGACCAAAGACTTTTGTTGTAAAAGGTAGAAGACAGCATGAATCTTCAAAAACAATTCTCTTGACCCCATCATGGATTTGATTAAACATCAAGTGGAATGAATACCAACGTACCTTTTCAATTTTACAGTCCTAAATAGGGGTGAAATTTTTCGATTTGATTAGGTCTTATTTGAAGAAAAATATTCGAACCAATAAAAAAAAGTTGGTTCGGTTTGATTTTTACAACATTTTCCTGAAATTCAAACTAAATCGAGGAAGAACAAGTTGGTTTGGTGTAGTTCAATTGGATTGAAATTTTTAAAAATTTAACAAACTTATCTTAAAAAATCCAAGAAAACTCTACTTTTTTTTTCAAGTCCTATAGATTTTTTATACCATTATAACGCATGTACCTAAGCTCCGAGTAGAAAATATTATATAATGATTAAAAGTTACACAAATTCAAAATACTTTTTTTATATAACACTACTAATATTGTGTGAGATAAAGTAAATAATGATATTGGTTTGGTTCAAATCTCATATGATCGGGTTTTGAATGTCGTGGAATCGGTCTTCAAACCTAGAAAATTAATTTTAGTGGTTTAGTTTTGATCGAGACATGAACAAAAACTGAATCAATTAGTTTAAATTTGATCTTTGGATTTAGGTCATTGATTTGGTTTTCACAACCCTAATCTAAATATACCTCTATCAATAATCATACAATTTTCTCACTCCATATATACAAGACTCTTTGAATTGGATAATTGGAAATTCTAGGGAATTCAATTGAACCCTCCTTCATTTTTTTTTTCACGATAGAGTAATCAAATGATTCATTCTTAAAAATGTAGAGATCAATTTGAAAATTTATAGGGGTCAAGTTACATTTTTTAGATCATTTATAGGAACTAGTTTTCCATTTTAAAAAAGACCAATTTTCAATTTTTTGAAAATTGATAGGGATCAATTTGAAAAATGTAAGGACCAATTTGCAAAATAAAAATTTGGAATAATTAAATTTTTGAAATATAAAGGACCAATATGAGATTTACAATGTACAAATCTTAATTTTTAGGTGGTATTTAAAATTCTCGAAATTTAGTTTAGACAAAATACTTTATAAAATATATCAATTTTAAAAATTATCTAAATTTATCATCTATCAAACAATAGAATTTACATAAAAAAAATTGAATTATCATCTAAATTATATAAACTCAAAATAATTCATCATCCAACCACACTCTAAATCATAGAAACCAAGACTCAGTGCTTAATGAAACATAGGAAAAAATTTCGGACATAGATTCACTGTGGTAATGAAGCCACATGGTTACAAGTTATGATCAATCTCACTCATTGATTTGAGATTAGATAGCTTAAAAATCAGTTCAATAAATCAATATTAAACCATCTCGACCATCGATTTAGATTGGACAATCGAGATCAATAATTGTTTGACACAAAATGAACTATCTTAGAAATCGTGGTTGGGCCTAACACAACCCCACAAAACCGGCTTAGCGGTAATAAAGCCACATGGTTACAAGTTATGATTAATCTCACTCATTGATTTGAGATTAGATAGCTTAAAAATCAGTTCAATAAATCAATATTAAACCATCTCGACCATCGATTTAGATCGGACAATCGAGATCAATAATTGTTTGACACAATGAATTATGTTAGAAATCGTGGTTGAGCCTAACACAACCCCATAAAACTGGCTTATGGTTACAAGTTATGATCAATCTCACTCATTGATTTGAGATTAGATAGCTTAAAAATCAATTCAATAAATCAATATTAAATCGGCTTACAAGGTGAGGATTGCATCCATTTATAAATACATTGTAAGGCCTTCACCTATCCGATGTGGGACTCTTAACACACCCTGTCACGACCAGCATCATTGGTGATTGGTTCGTGAACATAAATGGTAGGTGGCCCGATAGTGGAAAACTGATAGCAGGTGGTTGGCCTCTAATACAATCTCACAAAACCGGCTTATGGGGTGATGATTGCCCCCACTTATAAACACATTCACCTATCCAATGTGAGACTCTTAACAAACCATCAAATTTCCACCGTCAATCAGAAATCACATCCTTACATATATTTTCACTGTCTTGGTTTGTTTTTGTCAATCAGTGGGGAGGGGTTTTGTGAATCAGGAATATTGTCAGTAACATGTTAGTATATGCTACGTTTAAAAGAATGCTAATGTTTGATATACAAAAAATGAGAAAAATCTAGTCATCATTGTATAATTTTTGTTATGTATATGAATGGAATGCACATGAATGGATTACCAGAATAAAAACATTTTTATATGGATATATTAAGCATACCACTATCCAAGTCTTGTGCTCAATGGAATTCCCATTCATAATTTTACTATAGGAGAGTCTTGTGAGAGATTTCTTAAGGTCATTCAATCTTGTCATCTAGCACTATAATTTGTGGGATATTTCAAAAAGCCAGCACCTTGTAGTTGCAATGAATTCCAATTCCAATCCATTGCAACCAGCAAGCTAAAGGGCCCCTCCATTGCATGCATCAAATATGAATTATTGGGATTTTGATTCCTTACCCTTAATGTGTGTTGCATTGCATCTATTGATTTGGTTATCCAGTCTCAAATTAAAGGTGAAAATTATTTATATATGATTTAGTAATAGTGTGAATCTGGATTAATGTAGATAATCCGGATTTGGATCTGAATTATTGGCACCTAATTGTGGCCTACATCTCACTCCAGGTACTATGATTTAACTTATGAATCAACACTTTCCAACTGTAGCTTAAAATCACAAGATTTCTATTTAACACTTAACAATGCAATACACATGCATGATTTAGTGATTTTTTTTGAATATTTGTTGTTTTGTTTTAATTGATTGATTTTGCTTTACTAATTGGCTAGTGCAGTGTACCATGGTACCGTACAAGGACAGAGAATATTAGCCACTTCAATTCCACTAGCACCGGGTGTTTCAAAAAGAGAGCTTTTAGTACATTAAGACTTTCTTTTCTGCAAAGCCAACAAGTAGTTTCAAATCAATAGATATAAGACTTGCTTAAATCTTAATTTTTAACTATTCGCATATACTTGATATGGATCAAGCACAAGTTATTAGTTCTCAATATAATTGCAATGAAGCTATGAATATATGAGGAAGCAGCTCACTAAATTGATTTGACTTGTTCGATGTTTGTGTCAATACTTCGGTAAAACTAATTTGGAAAATGTACGGATCTGTTTACTTGTAAGACTATTTTTTATTTTTAGTTCTTAAAATGTTTATTAGTTTTAGAAGAAGAAAAAAGATTTTAAAGCGATAGAGAGAAGGTAAAATGGTAACTAAGGACCTATTTGATTGTGTTTTAGTTTTTAAATACTCTTTTGTTCCCTAAAAAAAACTCTTTTGTAAATCTATTTTTAAGAAGCCTTTTTAAGAAAAAGAAAGGAAAAAAAACTTGTTTGGTAATCCTGTTTTTCAAAACAGTTTTAGAGATGAAAAATGAAAAAACTTGTTTTATAAATTTATTTTTAATATATATTTTGAAAACTAAAAAATTGAAAATGTGTTTGATTGATACATATTTCAACAGGAATTGAAATTCAAGTGAATGCTTAAGAACACTTTCTTGAAACAATGCTTCAGAAAAAATGTTAACCGATTCAATTAATAATTTGATAAAAACTCCATCAATTTTTTTAATATTTTTTTTG
The DNA here is from genome assembly GCA_946800305.1 of Medicago arabica. NCBI lineage: Eukaryota > Viridiplantae > Streptophyta > Magnoliopsida > Fabales > Fabaceae > Medicago > Medicago arabica. Next base: position 69,469,442 of record OX326964.1, read on the forward strand.
GCTTAAATGCTCAATTGGTCCCTTAACTTAATTTCAAATATCGGTTTGGTTTCATAAGTAATAAAATGTCCGTTAAGGTCCTTTAACTTTATTTAAAGTATCGGTTTGGTCTTTTCTTGTAATTAAATTCAATAAAACGTTAGATTTTTGTCTCTTAACTTATTTAATTAGTATTAGTTTGGTCCATTAACTTATTTACTTAGTATTATTTTGGTCCCTAAACTTAACGTTTTTTTGAATTAAATTAACAAAAAGGATCAAACTGATACTTTAAATAAAGTTAAGGTACCTAAACAGACATTTTATCACTTATAGGTTCAACCCGATATTGTTAGGTTAGACACATCCATCCAAGTTTAAACATGAGACATCATAGTTGTGTGTGAGTTTGGATACTAGTTATCACTTTATCAACAAGAAAAAAAAGTTTTAAACATGATTGATTAAATTAATGGTTATTTATTTATTACATATAATTTAATTAATAAGCTGTTATTCAAGAAATAATGGACAAAAATTCAATTCAATTGATATAACAAAAGGTTCTATAGTATATGAGTGAGCGTCAACGTACAAACCGGAAAAAATAATTAATAGAACTTTCACTTAATTACCAAAGTTCCATTAATCAAAATTGAACCACTTTTCCGTGTTTTCTGTTTTCAATCTTTGTGGAAAGAGAAAAGCAAAACTGATATGAGCTGTTCTGGTATTTTGATTTTGAAAACTGCAAAATCCATAATAGTTTTTTAAAATAACCCTTCCAAACAAGTTTTTTCTTTTTTAATTTTTAAAAACTGAAAAACTGTTTTTGAAAACTAAATCAAACAAGCCTTAAGAGTGCAGTTTTTAAGAAAATATTGAAAATAATTCTTTTGACATTTTATTATTTTTGAAAATATAAGACAATTGTTCACTTTAATAGTTTAATTTCTCCTTAATTATTAACAAGTAAAACTACATACCAGATCTCATCAAATTGAAAACGATTCCCTAAATTTTGAGCCGTATTAGAATAGTGAAACATGATATTGTAGTAACACACTAGATGAAATAAATAGTATATACACTTTGCCTGTATTGTTGTTGACTTCATGTATAAATAAGCAGCATTCACATGAGAGAAAATCAAGTGACCAGTCTCCATCAGTCAACGGTAGTGGCATTGAAATTAAAAGTTCGGAGTAAGGTGAAAAATATTACACTCTATCTTTTCCCAAAAAGCACCTAAAGTGGCTCATAATATTTTGCAATATAGAATTAGCTTGATGGAAGCTATCAAAATCACTGTCTATGTCCACAAGGTGGAGACATTCATGAATCTGTACTGGGTAAATAAGTAACCAAAAGTGGTAACACAACTAACTAACCAAGGATATTGGTATGGGTAATTTCATGCGAAATGATAATCGTACAACCCGTTTATGAAAAAAAATTGACAACTCTTTCTTTCACAAAAATTGTCTCAATGTTTATTCAAATATCACTACTCTTAAATTATTTATTTCGACCACATTTGTCTGCAACTTTTCTCAATGTCATGGATCTGATTGCAATCAGACAACCATAACCATAATTCAAAATCTTGTTTTCTGTTGTACCATTTAAAATTGAACACTTTCTCTTTGTAGGAATATTTGAAAGACTATGGAAGACTTTGAACATTCTGTATTGGAAGACTTTGAGAGTTGAGCAGCCATTTGAGTTTATGAAAAATAAAATTAGCAAGTGCAATGCTTAGTGGAATTTGACTTTATGGGTTATAATTGACATGTGCATAGAAGTAGATATCAAGCTAGGGTTCTTAATCACGCTAAAGGGCTATGCTAATGCTATCTCTCTATTCTATCAATATAACCATAAAGTTAAGAGTGATGGTGTTGACTTACAAGTTACAAGATAAACAAATCATTTTGTTTTAACATAAATAATAAAGATGCTGATGTTGGAGAAAGACATGCCTCCATTACTTCCGACCTATTTTTGCAACTACTCCATATATATGGAGCTTGAGATAATGATTGGTATAATAATAGAATTAGCTAATAAAGGATGACAAATACTATTATTGGTTGGTTTTGTGAAATGCATGGTTAACAAGATTAGTCTCTAACTGAAGGATCACAAAACTAAATATTTAAATTAACATATGAATGGATTTTGTATAAAGTGTAAGAACTCGAATCCATTGAAAATACCATCATGTGACTTAGATCAGAGCTAAAGATTCGTATTCCAATATATTATTCTTCATTTGTTATGATCGTTTCAATGAGAACATTTATATTGTATATCTTACCCACCTTTCTTTGAAGAAGTTTGAGCTCATACATTTTGTTATGCAAAAAGTTCATACAAGAACCCTACAAAACAGACAAAAATGGAACACTTGAAAGGCCTGAATGATGGACATAGTTTAGAGCCATGCAAAGAGAATTGTGGGTATCCCATTTCTTTTCTAGAGTGAGTCATGGTTTGTGGACTATATTTCATGTCTTAACATTGAATTGAAATCATGTCCACTCTACTTCACCTCAACCACTCAAATTTCTTCTGAATCATTGTAAAGACAAAAACTTGGTTTTCTTATCTCAGATAGGAACCAATAGATAAAAATCGGATAATTTGCTTTTTAAGCTTTGTTTTTAATTTTAATGGATTCCTTTGGAATCCACCAAAAACCAAATTGGAAACCAATTTTAGAGCGTTTAATGAAATAATCAGGCCTCCTGCTACTGCATCAACTAGCACTTGTTTCTTTTTGTTTCCTTTATAATATTTAACAGTACGCAAAAAAGGCAAAAAAAGACTTGTCTTTTGGTCAGGGACTTGTTATACAAAATTTAGGATGCAAACTCATCAATGATAACTGTGAGATAGAGAAATGTTTGATCACCCTGCTTTAGAATGATTACATTACACGCTGATAAGACATAAAAATGATGGATTTGGCAAAAATCATTCTTGAATAACTATCTTAGGATCAGCACACTGAAACATAACTATGTAATTTTTAAATCCAATCAAACATAGCATGTGACACATTGAATTTATACCGTTGAATGAACCACAGTAAAATATAAGCCGTTAAATGTAATACACCCAGAATATGTAAGAATATTCTTCCTTCACAGGGCAGGGCACCGCATGTGCCTTACAGGCTGTGTTGGAACCATAGAGGCAGAGCCACCCAAACATAATCTTCAGAAAATCACTTTGTTAGGTCACTTCTTTTTGCTTTTTGGGTCCACAACGTGGGCCATTTCAAAATAAGTCAAACATTATAGAAAATATGGAGAGGCAATAATTTCAATCTGAAATAGACCGTTTGGTGATGGTCTACTTCAGTTTGGTTGATGTTAAGATCTTAGTGCATCATATCATATAGACAGGTGAGTACAGTCTGTACTGCAAACTTTGCTTAATGTGTACAATGAACTATGGATTGGAGCAAATAAGTGTTCAATTTTTCACAATAAATTACAATTATTGTGAATGATCTTTGTAATATATCATTACTTGTTTTATTTAATACAAAATAGTACACAGGGAATTGAAAGTGTCAATAAGACAATAACCATGCAAATATCATTGCTCAACAGCTTAGTGTGCATGATTATTGCTGCAATCCAAAAATCATGCATCTTTCTGCAAAGAATCACATCGAAGATTACAACATTTTAGAAGAGAACACTTGGACGGGACTTCCTTGTTGATATCTTCCCAATGAGTGTGTAATGTGAAAGCTTTCTTTCAATTATTTGGTGTTTTCTTGGTGCATGATAAAATGTTTACCAGGCTAAAATAATGCATCACGTGGAATAATCAGTTCCTTCTGAGGTAGCTGTCAGTAGTTCATTCCATGTGGCTAGTTTTTCCCTAGGCTTGTTCCTTAAACTACCAAGCCTCTTTTCTTCAGAGTCTATCTTTTCCCAATCATTGAATGAAACTATTCTAACATCTCTATCATGCAAAAGATTGAGGAGACCGTCCCTGCCAGGTTTTGGTGCGGCCGTTGATGAAATCAAACCACCTTTCTCAAGGTCTTCTAATATGCTCGAAACCTATCATGTTAATTGTCAGCAGAAAATACAATAGTAGTAATCACAAGTAATCTTTAGCTACCCCTCCCTCTTCCCTGTTGTTAAAAGTTGAGCGAAAAAATTATACTAATACTAATTCTGCATACAGGTTTTTTATATGCATGAAGGAACAACGAAGAACTACAGCTAAATGAAACCGGTTATTATTTTAACAATTAAGGCACATGATTGTCACATCAAATTATAAGCAAGTCCAATCATAGTCTATGTATGATGTCCTGAATAATGTGTTAGAAGTGTGAAATAGGATTTGACAGTGAAGCGTGTGTGACTTAGATGACATAGTTGAAATGGGAAATTTGATGTGATGGTAATACAAATATGGTCTCTTATGAAAATCATGGTTCGGAAAATTTGTGAAGTTATATGTGTGATAGTAATAAAAAAATTAGCTGTTTGATGATAGTCAGTTAAATTATTATACATGTAATGAAAACGGCAGTGAGAAACATACAATCAGTGTCCCCAGTATCTCATCCAATATGCATGTTGTTGAAATAGAACTCCAAGAGGAAAACAGAATGTTTCCTTGTGAAGTGGGATTTGGTCGACATTTGGAAGACCTTATTTGGACTAAAATCTCAAAACACAAGTACTTGTACTAATGTTTCAATACAGTTGTAAAAGTAACTCACTTGACATGGCTATATTTTACTTTATAAATAAGCATTAAGTATGCACCCTAGAATTATTTATTATATAAGTATTTAAGCAAGTTATTTACCTAGCACGTTCTTAGTATTTGGACAGCAAGGTTAATAGTGCTGGTTTGGTTACTGAAATGTGAGATTGGTTAAGCACCTTAGTGCTGAAAAGGGAATCATGTGCAGTGGACTGAAGGAAACACCTGGACCACTCTAATCTATCAAGTATGGTGAGTCAAAAGCACTACCGTTCTCATCTTGTGGTGTTCTCTTCTCCCTCTTCCATATTGACCTAAATCTGCATGCTACCTCCTCTGCCTCGAGGGGATTTTTCAGCCATGGTATTGGCATTGAAAGGACCTATTATAATTTGTCTTGTCCACTAAACTAGCAAGGAAAGGATCTTGTGTAAATGACTTCTTGATAAACCCGCCTAGGAAATATTGTGGAGAGTCTACCCTGGATCTGGGACAAGGAACTGAAAACGAGAAAACAAGAGTTTGACTAGGATCAAAGTAACTAGAAAGTCAAAGAACGTGAATGAACTCGGAATTGGGAATCGAGAGAGGCTGTTGAAGCACAGCTCTGACACGATATTAGTGGTCGAGCTTAATCTAACTAGCATTAATGCTGAAGGTTTTAATATACACAAAGGAACGATGAAGAAGAACTTCAGGTACATAACATGAGAAAAATGCATTATATGTTCGAAGTTGAATTTTTAAAATACAGATTAAGTTAAATGGGTAACAACGCAACTGCTAAAAGCTCACATTGAACTCATTAACTCAGACTCGACTTTAAGAATTCTGATGAAAACATAAAAACTGTATTATTTGCTACTTCTGTCAGTTTAACTGTTATAGGGATAATATGAATAGAAAAGGGAGAGATACATACAGTTTCTTCAGCACAATATAGGTTTGTCGCAACAATCCCAGTTGGTCCTCTCTTCAGCCAACCACATGCATACAAGCCCTCTGCAAGAACTGCAGTATCTGAAGTGTCACTCAACACTCGACCTTTATCATTTGGAACTATACCTGAAAGGTGCCCGTCATATATATTAACTATGAGCTACTGTCAGATGACAAATCCTGATACCCCAAAGCATCATGCTTCTTAATTCTAGGCCAATGTATGAATTTTTTTTTTATAAAGCACGAGTTAATAACAAAAGGATAGTCTACAAAGCAGGAAGATCTGAATCATCGAATCCCGTTAATCTACAATGAACAGAGGAAAGAAAGTAAATAAAATTGCATCATCACAAAAGAGAAACTGAATCCATTTACAAGTCCTATCTACATGGACCTACATATAGTGAAGGTTTGACATTTGGGTCATCCTACTGATTTATTTTCACTTAAAAACTTCTAAATCTCAGATCAACTGCTAAGGGTCTGTTTGCAAGACACCTTTTTGAGCTTATAGCTTATTAGTTCATATGATATGACTAAAAAAGAGTCATTTGGTAATATCGTCATTTTCTCACGAGCTTATAGCGTATTTGTACTAGATAATAGCATTTTTTTTATAAGCTAATTAAAGTAGCTTATAGGTTATAATTTTCTCTCTCAATTTGTAAAAAATTAAATATTAATTTTTTATGTCATTTCATATTTATAAGCTAGTTCAATCGCTAATTTTACCAAACACTACAAATTCAGTCAGCTAGCTTGTCTGCTATAAACTAGTTTATCAGCTATTCGTTATTTTTTACCAAACAGAGCCTAAGTCAGATATGGTCAGTCAATCAAACAATATCGAGATCAAAATCCAGTCATTAACAAAACCACGTCCCAAAAAGTAAACAAATCACATACGAGTGAAAAAAATGCTGAATACTATTTTCAAAGAACATAAACTTCATATAACAGGGTAAAAAATTGTTATAAATGTTATTTAAGATTCCATCCTAATTTTCCAGTTAACCCAGAGGATCAACAAAACATCACTTACTTCCCAAGCCTGTAATCTTTACCGCATACCATTTTCCCAAAACATGGTTTTGTCACAGTAAATACGTATCATGAATTAACAAGAATACAAACGAAAAAATAATTTAATTGGGAACACTCATTATTCATTCACCTTTCTTATGATCAAAAGGAAGGCCATCTACCGGTACTGATTTGTAACCAATGCTCTTAAGAATCATCCTACAAACAAGCCAGCAAGTGGCAATGTAATCAGTAAATTCTCTGAACATTTTGTGATAATATCACAGGAATAAATATCTGTTGAGGCTGCAATCAGTCATTTGCAGAACATAATGTTAATCTCTTTACTTTATGCAGGATATGTAGTACTGTAACAAATGAATCTTTGATTATAATGATACCAGTCGAAAAGGTTTTGTGCCAAATGATAAGATTTTTTTTAAAAAAATCTTGGGTATACCCGCATTTTATATCTTCAAATTCTCCAGTACCAACGGCAATTTGTTTTCCAGGGCCAACACCTATAAAATCAATTTGAGTAATCAAAAGCAATTCATTGCACAAGAATACCATAGGCATTAATGTGCTAGTCTTTAGCAAAGGTTCAACAAAGACTCATATTAAACAACATTTCAAACAATCAAAGTAGTGTATATGTATGTACATTTGGGTTACCAGTTACCAGAATAAATTTACACCAAATTTTATATTGAACGTATTGTATTATTATTATTATTATTATATTATGTTAAAAAAGACAATTAGAAGGCTCAGAAGCATCCACTGATAGTTTCGTAAATCACAAGGGAAATTTTCTATTCCCACATAAAATAGGCAGTTCTCAACATCATTGCCTCCAAAAATACTAAAACATCTTCAGCATAAAGAATAAAATCTAAGAAAAATAAAAAATTAGCGAGAAGAAGAATAAAAGTGGGAAGGCAAAATGTTAATAAATTGAAGATAAAAAAAACAGAGGCCGTATCAATGGTATCATTATTCGGCAAACAAACAATTGTATTGTATTATATTATCCATGTTCTAATAAATTAAATTCTTATAAAAACGCAAATTACCTTTAAGAACTGTTTTCTCAAAGCGCACGCCAGATACGTGGCCAGTACTGTCTTTTGATTCTTGAAAACTATCTGGCTTACGGAAGAAGACAAAACGGAGTTGACGTTGGTTCAAACCAGCATGTATTGGTCTTGAGGCAGCTGCCTTGGATAGCAACTCAAAAATTCTTCTGTGTATTCGGTTGCTCTTAAGCTCTTCCTTTGCCAAATGACAACATCAATACATAGATAACATAAGTGAAAAGAAATCTAATTTTCATTTTTCAATTATAAAAACATTTACACAAAAACATCTAGATTCTGGGTAGAAGATGCAAAATAGAAAACTAGTGATGACGATTGGAAAATAACGATGAAAAAAATAAAATAGATTCATTTTCTACCTCATCAGTTGGGGTTAGATGTAGATCAGAGTCCTGTATGGAAACTTCAAGATTCTTAATACCTATAAATAGATGTTGAAGCTTCGGTTAGTGTTGTGAGAAAATGGTGTAAGACCTACAGTATATGGCAAGTAAATTTATTTCAAGTAACTATCACCAATACATCTTAGGATGAAAAACCAATATAACATATCCGGTGGTAAGCCAAAAAAAAATATTATCAAGGTTCCATTTTCAGTTCAAACAGTTGCCTTTAGTAGCACCAGTAAGTAGTATTAGCAAAAAGATACCAGTAAGAGACTGGAATCGTGAAAATCAATGGAGAGTTAGAAGCCAACTTGACAGTGTATACTAGCTAAGTAGCTATGTATAATGCGAAGTATCCGTTTACAAAGGAAACATCCATGTCTAACAAAGAAAATCATTATGTAGCACATCATATAGCCAACGTGGTCCCTTCCCAAAAAATTCCATAGGACAACACCAAAAATAATCAAACAAATATGCATAAGAAAATTAAGTGGGTAAAATGAACTTGGCATTGGATTTTATGCAAAAGTTACCTAGAACTTCACGTAGCTCTTTTGCAGTGCAAGCTGCTTGGGCTGGACCACGTCTTCCAACCAAATAAACTACCCTGTAGTATATTGCTGGTAAATAACATACTGAATATCAATAAGAATATTTGGTTGTTTCAAATAATGCGGTTAAAAACCTGATAGAGCTCTCTTCTAAAGTAGACAAAGCATGACTGGCAATATCAGTTGTTGCCAACTCTGTAGTAGGTCGTAAAAGAATACGCGCAACATCTAAAGCAACATTCCCCTGAAATTAAATAAAACCATTTACTGAGAAAACCATAATCGAAGTTAAAAATTAAATATGTAAGTCATCCAATAGGTTGGGATTTGAATTGTTGAATCAACCTCTTACAAATATGTGTAAGTCATCTAATAGTTTAGGATTTAAGTTGTGGAATCAACCTCTTACAAATACAAGGTAAGACTGCTTAGAACACAGCTGCACTGGTTCGACCCTAATATGTACCCCATCATGGCGGGAGTTTAATAGCACCAACTTACTTTTGTATTTTGGAAAGTCATCTCCACAGGTATGTAATTAACATTTACTTACTTACAGGTCATAAAATTTTCTCAACTAAGAGTTTCTATAAAATTAAGGCACTGTAAGAATACATGAGGTATAGTTACCTGACCAAGAATTACAGCTGTATCAGTGCTGTTCAGGTCTGGATCAAGATTTCGTCCATCTGGGTGCCCATTATACCACCAAACAAATTCTCTGGCTGATATTATTCCTTTTAAGTTCTGAGAAGACAAAACAGTGGGCATTTAAATATAAGTAACAAACTATCAGTTAATGCAGAAACGTCAGATGATAAACAATAACTCATCACTAATACTACAGAAAGTATCAATGAACCCAAATTTTCCAGCAACAAATCATTATAACTCAGGAAAATAGCAAATCAGTAGATCAAACATACTTCTCCAGGAATACCAAGACTTCTGTCACTTTCAGCACCATATGCAAGGACAACCTGCTCGAATGCATGCACGAATTATAAAAAAGATGATAAAACAGACGAATATGTACATTAACATTTTACCATTACCATAACATATTCAGAATCAAAGTCTCACCACATGATACAGCTTCCGCAATTCAGCAAGAGATACGCTGGATCCAAGCGTCACATTTCCAAAAAATGAGCATCGTTCATGTTGTGCCACCCTTGAAAATTGGTTGACGACAATCTGTTGCAAATTTTCTGGTAAATTAAGCTCAATAAAGTTACTGCTACCAGAGAAAAACATGGATAACCCCGTCCCAACACCAAACAATAATAACACACACGACCAAGCCTTTTCCCACTATGTGGTGTCAACTACATGGGTCAAATGACGTCATAATGTCATGTCAAGTACTAAATCCAGAGATAGATTTGTTAACATTAAATCTCAATTAATAATTTGATGTATAGTTTTCCTTGGTCTCCCTCTATCTCTAATTATGACTGTCCTGTATATAAGCTAAAATAACCCTCCTTACCGGTGCTTGCTTTTACAAATCTTCTTCAAACATGACCAAATCGCCTATCATGAGACACTACCATCTTCTCTACAAAGGAAACTACCCTAAAATCTAGAAGGAAAATAATAAAAATTTAGAATTACCTAAAATCCATCCCTAAGATATTTGACAGTAAGCACATTAGTTTGTATAATGCAAAAATCCAATCTCATTCCTTAAAAATCACAAACGTTACATGTTAATTCGAAAGAACAAAGCACCGCAAATATGGCCTGCATCTGTGATCATTCTTCAAAACAAAAGCTTATGGAAATAAAGTTAAATTGTTTTCATGTTAGCTATAAACAGTTTTCCTAAGCTATCTTAGAGAGCTTATGGAATTAAGCTGAAACAGTCTATGAACATGTTTTCTATAGCTCTCCTAAACTGTATCACAAGAGCTTATACTAGTAGATAAGCTCATATATTATAAACCAATTTATAATGACATTAAATTAGAAGTTCAACACTTAGAAATGAATGCAGCAAAAACAGACCTTAGTTTCAGGGTGATCGGGTGCAACACCGGAGCGAACCAACCCGAATGGTGTAGGCAACCGATCAATGATATCAACTTGTGCTTGTTGACGCGCCTTCAACATCTAACACAACGCAATCAATCCAATTACATTACTCATTTTCAAAATTTCACAATTACAAAACATGAAGTTCACAGAGCTAGCTTACCTTCTCGGCAGTGTAGCAACCGGCAGGTCCACTTCCAACAACGCACACTCGCAAAGGCTCTGAATGAAGAATGTTCGAGAAGCTTCTACAAAGCCACCTTCTTGATTGGAAAATTCTCGTTTTAAGCATTTTGTTATCTGAAAAAAGAAGGGCTGGTGTGAAGGTAATACGGCAGTCCAAAGAGCGGCAGTGGCGGCGCAAGAAATGAGGCTACGACGGCACAAACGGCGACGAGAAGAAAGAGATATTTAAGAGAATTTCTTTTCCCACAGACCCTACTTGCAAATGTTCATCACACATAAAAGAAAAATAAAAACTGTAATTAAATCACTTTTTTATTTAACAACATAATTAAACCATAACAATTCAATAAACAAAAACAATGCAACAACAAAATTAAACAAAAACAAGACAAGAGTATGGACAAGTCAATCATACTTTATTTGATTACTCTATGCAAGCCTCGATTTTTCTTCGTATGTTTTGGGGTCGAATCAAATTTTTATGAATATTATGAAATGACCTCACCAACAAAGCGTCTAATCTGACGTAGTAGTGTATAAACTATGAATCTATTATAAATAATTTTCATCGAAGGAAATCATATTAAGCTTATAATCTTTGAGGTCACCAATTCCACCATCTCATTAGTTTTACCAAAATTGAGTAACGTGACATTCATTTTGTTTTTAAGAAGTTAAATTTGTCCACCTAAATTGACTCTAGGAGACTCGAATCGAACGCACACTTTCAGGTTCCAAGTCAATATCACTAGGTCATGAGTTTTAATGTGACCATCCTTGATCACCCATGAGAGATTAGTTTCAATGTGGGACCAAGCCTTAACAATTCCCCTCCAAATCAAAGTAGCTTCACAATGATGAGAGATTGGAGGGAGAATAATATCTTTTTACGATGAAAAACTTGGATACAAAGCTTATCAATAGGGGGTGTTCATGGTTTGAATCCAAACCAAATATTAGTTTTAGTTTGGTTTTTGAAACCTCTTATCTAAACGTTCGGATATGGGTTGAAACCGGTTTGGATCCAATTCAAATCCGGTTTGTCATAAAATCTGGATTATGTTCCAAAACCAGTTTCAAACCAGTTTTTTTATTCAAACCGGATTGTAATCTGGTTTTTAATTCAAACCTGTTTTAACTCAACATTTTTTTTATAAAATAAAAATAAACATTTTTTTAACTCAACATTTAATAATGTATCAAAGTCAACAAAACACAAAAACAAGATTACGTTCATTTGAAGCACAACTTTACACAAAACATCTAACAAATTGCAACAAATTTATCCAACTGCACAAAATGAACAAACAAACACAATTACTATGGTGAAATTCAAAATGAACACATTTTCAAGCACCACCAAGATGAAGCCACAATAGTAACCATCGTTCAAGTTTTTCACTTCACTGGACGATTGATTATTTGCCATAAAAACAATCAAAATCAGTGTTCTAAAAAGAATGGACAAACATACAACTTTTGCTTTGCTATTCATAGAGCAAAGCATTCACAAATTATTAATTCATAGCAGAACATAGGTATGTCACTGGATTGGAGTAAGTTAGAACAACGAAATTTTCATTTAGCTGCCTGCCTAAAATCTCTAACATCTACTTCAACAATCTATTGGAGTAAGTTAGAACAAAGAAATTTTCATTTAGTTGCCTGCCTAAAATCTCTAACATCTACTTCAACAATCTTCACATAATGCAACATGACTCACAGTTTAGTAAAAGGGTTAATATGTTTTTATCCCCTGTAATTTGGGCGAGTTCTGGTTTACCCCCTGTAAAAAAATGAGTTAAGATTTCAACCCTGTAAAATAAGATTATTTGATTTTAGCCCCTGACCCATGTGACTGTGCAGAATTGCAAACGTGGCGAGCTGAGTGGCATGCTGACTGTATAATTAATTTTGTTTTTATTTTTTTTAAGGTACACATGGCATTTGTGCCTATTTTTTTTAAAAAAATTAAAAAATTTGTAAAAATTAAAAAAAATTCAGGATTTTTTTATTACGAAAAATATTTTCCAAAATTTTGAAAACTATATTTTTCGAAAAATTTATAATTTACAAAAAAAATTTATATATATATATATATATTTCCCAAAAAATTATATGAAAAATACAAAAATTTCTAAACTTACTATATTTTGAATTTTTTAAAAAGAAATCCAAATTAAATTTAAATTTTAAAATATTCGAAAAAATAACAAAAGCCAATTTTTGAATGTTTATTTTTTCTGAAAAAAGTCCAATTTTTTTCGTTTTTTAAAAAAAAGATTTTTTTTCTTATTTTTAAATTTTTTGAAAATTAATTTTTAGTTTTTTTATTTTTTTATCTTTTAAATATAATTTTTTAAACCATTACACACATGTCAGTTTAAAAAAAATTAAAATTAAAATAATTACACAGTGGCGTGCCACGTCAGTGTCCATTACACACGTGTCAGGTTTTAAAAAAATAAAATAATTACACAGTGACGTGCCACGTCAACGTCTGGATGGGGTCAGGGGTGTTTTGTGGAGAATCTTCATATCACGGGTGTGTTTTGTGGAGAATCTTCATATTATATGGTTGGAATCTAAACTTTTTTTTACATGGGGTAAACCGGAACTCGCCCAAATTACAGGGGGATAAAAACATATTAACTCTTTAGTAAAACCTCCAAAATGTTTCTAACAGTGATGTTTTTGGTGATTATGGATCAGATTGTATTGTTGAAAAGTTTTGGCACGTTTTGTTCAAAAAATAAATAAAAGTTGTAAGATTTTATGTCCAATCTTATTCTCTATTTAAGCAGACAAGAATAAAATGATATTATTTTGGTAAATAAGTATAAGAATTGTTGCATCTCATTCATATAGTAATTCATATCATGCAATTCACACTAAATGCCCTTAATCTCTACATTATTTCCTATAAAATGGCAACCAATGTCTACTAAATGCCCTTAATCTCTACATTATTTCCTATAAAATGTCGACAAATGTCTACTTAATGAATCGTTTCTTGCATTTACATCATGCTACAATAAGAATAAAAGTAATAAATTTCTAAATGGTCTCAATCCTCAAACCTTTGATCAAGAAAACCAAAGAAAGAATACCCTCTGATATGTTGTCACAGATACAAGACATTCACAAAAATACAAGATACTCCCTCCGTTTTTAAATATAAGCAAAATTTACTTTTTAGGTTCATTCATTTAATGATGTATGTGGTTCATATTATGGACCATATACATCATTAAATGAATGAATCTAAAAAGTCATTTTTGCTTATATTTTGATACGGAGGGACTAAATCATAACCATTAACCAAGCTCAAATTTACATATGAAAAGTAGCTTTCAAAGGGTTTTGAGACAAATAACATAAAATTACTAACTTTAGGTTACAATGATGAACCAGATTAGATACAAAAAACAATACATAAACAACATAAAATTCCTAAAAAAAAAATATTTTTGTGCTGCCTACAGGTTCAACAACAATACCCACAACTCAATACTATCAACAATGGTCAATAATTCATTGAAAATTTTGAAATTTACCTTGAAGATTGAAGTGGGTCGCTGAGAAACGATAGTGGAATCAACTTCAAAGGTTTAACACTTCATTCCAATATCTTCCTTGTACTTGGTTTGGGTTTCTGCATGATTCACAAACATATGTTTTAGCTCTACAAAATTAAACACCAAACATTAACCCTAATCAATGTTTCAACCCTAATCAAATTTCTACTGAGGATAGCTCAAACAATAGAGGAGAATAGCTATAACATAAAAATCCCATGAATCTCGTACCTGAATCACGTTTATGGTTCATGAATCCGTTCCGAATCGCGTTTCCCGTTTTTCACCCTAAATCGCGTTTTTGATTTGGCATCTTTGTTGAGAATCGCTTTTCAACTATGAAGAAAAAGAAGACAAGGTGAGAATCGCGTTTGGCTTAAGCACTTATTCAGTGAAATGAGAGAATCGCATTTAAAGAGAGGTGACTTTGAGAGAATCGCGTTTAGAGAGGTGACTTTGAGAATCGCGTTTCTGAAAAAATAAGAGAAACGACTTTGAGAAAAACCGGGTTTAACCCGGTTCAAACCCAGTTTTTTGTTTTTTACATAATATGGGCCGGTTTTGGTTTTAAGTATTTAGGCTGGGTTTGTAAAATATGGATCAGGTTTGGTTTGTGATTTGGTTGAGGTTAACCATTTCTTTTGCACACCCCTACTTATCAGGATGCTCTATCATATACGAAGCCAACTTCATATATTGACTTCATTAAGAGTTCTAAGATATGGAAGTCAAGACCACTTTGCTCTTAGGAGTGCATATAGTCTCCCAAATAAAATCACGGTAAATTTTCTCAACATCTTTACAAACATACAGAAGCACATAAACAAGTTGTTTGAAAAATATGACCTGAAATTTTTCTCAAAATATTGTTAAATGTTGAGCATTAAAGTGTTTTTTTTTTTTTGTGTATATATATATATATATATATATATATATATATATGAAACTAAACCCAAAATCATAGATATATTGTTGGCTCTCTTTAGCAGTTTAGTTTGTAACCTATTTTAAATTTATCTGTTGAGAATTAGGAGCTGCAAAAAGAGATAGCTTCCCCAAAAATATTTTGTAAAATTTATAACAATATACAAAGTGATTAAGAGACTTTAGAGTTTAGACTAACTTTTTCATTCTTACAATTAAACTCTTATTTTAACATATTATATTTAAAATTTTATCTTTTTTATATACTATTTAAATCACTAATTATTAAAACCTATTGAAATATGAATAATTCTAAAATAATAGGAAATATAATTATAAACTATTTTGATCTCATTTGCCAACAATATTTGATTCTGGTACAGCAATAGAAATGCAATAGAAAATACAAAGTTGAACGCGCTTGTAGAGTAGTTTTTGCCATATGATATATCTTCTTGCCTATCTATATATACGGTCGCTCTTGATTAGCATCCCAATGTCACTCAAGTATTTTCTCTATATATGATATGGGAAGTTCTCCCACAGCTTATGAAAGAGGGTCAACTAAAATTTCAAAATCGCATGACTCATAAGTAAAAGGCAATCATGCATTGTTTGGTGGGATTCTGATGCGCACGCGAATAAACAAAACTAACTTTTTTCATTCATTTGAGAATGATCATTGCTTAGCATACTTGCAAATGGCAAAACATTAAACAAAGTATGACGCTCTGTGTCCTTTTCAAGGACAAACATCTTTGTCATGTGAGCACACGAAATTAATTTACAGACGGCTTATGATATGATACATGCAGAAGCTCGCACGTCAAACTAAGAAAACCCATATTTTTGCAAGAGTCACAATAATGCATAGTCACGTTTATAGAAAATAATGTAACCAGACAACGTGCTAGTATTTTATTTAAAAAAATGCTAATGAATGACTCATACGCACTCGTTAAGGACTTGAAATAGTAAGTTTTGATAAAAGTTTGTGTGTTTAATCTATTAAAATTTGAAATATTTGACTTTTTTTAAAGAATAATTTATTAATTTACAATGCTTAAAGAGGGTTTTAGAGACACTCGTTAATTAGAAAACACTTTTTTTTATCGTGAAAAGCCTTGTATGCAAAAAACACAATAACACCAGTGTGAGTTGTCATGTGTGGTTGAGCAATGAATCGGGATTCCTTTCATCTGGGAGTCCTTAAATTCACTTGAAATTAGGTCAAGTGCTTCTCACAATGACTAATTTAAGTTAAAAAGGGAATAAAATTGATTTTTTCGATAAAGATATTATCTTGAGGAATATAGTTCGTCTCACATTGACGACTGATTGATGAAGAAAGTGTTCCATTGGCGAGGTGTTCGTAGGAATTCATAGCAAAAGCCCTGTTAGTGGTGAGATGGAATGGGGTGGTACCTGCACATGCGCGCCCAAGTCACATGAAAAAACCATGAAATGTGAGGTTTCTGGGATAAAATAAATTTACTTACAATTGTAATGGAGTCATCCTTATATAGACACGAGGAAATGTAATGAGATTAAAACTTTATTAAACCTTACCATGTAAATTGAGGTTTTGTTACGTGGCTATGACTTTTTAGCTGAACCGAAACAAAAATAATAATTTGATTGATAAATATTAAAATTCACTCATTATATGTTATAAAATGTTTCTGTAACAATTGTAACAATTAACTATTTATTTACTATATACGAATGTTTGGTATCACATATTCTTTATCCTCTAAAAAAATTCATTTTTAGTTAGAAAGAACAAAAGAAACTATTACTATTTTTTTTGACAAAAAATACACTATTACTAATTAAAATTGTTTATATTGATTTTTTTAAAAGTGACGTTAAAACATAATGCTAATTTTATAACTATTATTATTTATTTTGATTGTTCAAAGTTAATTTTAGATAAACTTAAATAAATAGTCTTTTTTTATCAAGTAGTTTAGTGGTTGAAGCTCACACATTTTAAATGTGGAGAAGTGAAGTGTTTGAGGTTCGAACTCCGGCTCTTGCATATAATATGTAATATCCCTAACAACTGAATTAAGCTCACGGATTAAAAAAGAGTCTTGTGTGTGTTTGGTTTATAAAACAGTAAGTACTAGACAGAACAATATATGATAGAACAACACAACACAAGGTAGAATAGCACAAGACAGATTTTTATATTATTAAATTATTTTTTTTGTTTTATACGATTTTTGGGGGACAAAATGTCATTTTGATATTTTAGATAACTTATACGTGGAACAAAAAATTGTGTTGTGGTTTGGTGAGGGACAAAAATATTAGTTTTTGTCCTGTCCGCTGTCTCGAGTTTGTCTTGTATCTGAAACAGTTTTGTAAATCAAACACTGTACATTTTGAGTTGTTTTATCACGTGCTTCATTTTTTAGCAAATCAAACGCACGTATACCTCAAATAGTAAATACAAATGTTTAATAATCCAGAAATAGTAATTTTCCATTGACAAAATAATATTTTAATTTTTTAAAAGTTAAATACAAGATTTATATATGACCTTATATAATGGGTTGCAGATCAGGATAAATATAGGGATCATCCAATGGTCACAAATGACGTGAGGATGACGTAGCAATATGTATGTTTAAAAACCATGACACGTAAGGAGCATGATTCTTTTGTAAATTGTAAATAAAATTTCACTTTCCATTTCTCTTTAAGGATTTGAGGTAAGGATTAGTGCAGGTGGGGTTTAGAATGGAATGAGAAAGCAAAGTTGTTTTTTAAGATGGGAAAGTTGAAACAGGTCCATTGATATATTGATTTTATATTTCAACGGTCTAGATCTCTCATCTGTTACCTGAATTAACTTTTTGATAGCTTACATTAAACAAAAACAGTGACCCCACCTCATGATTAAATAACATTATCTATTTTTTTTGAAGTGTTGGTCTTTTTTTTAAAGTTTATGGGTTTTTCGCATTTACACATGGATTGCATTATTAAAAGACTAAAATAAATTAACATAAGAAAATAAAAGTTGACGTTGAATAATAGAGTGAAAGAAATTAACATACTGCATTATAGACATTGTCTACTCATATTTTTTGAAAGAAATTGTCTACTCATATTTAATGTTATTATAGTTTAGAAAATAAAAAAGGAGGTCTATGTAAATATTTTTTAGGAGAAATTGGAAATTAAGGGGGGTGTATTGGATTAGGATTTTAAAGGACAATTTTTGTTTAAAAAAGTCTTGAGGATTTTAAAAGACTTTGCAGGATTTTGATGACTTTGATGATTTTAAAAGACTTTGCAGGATTTAATTCATAAGATTTTAAAGGATTTAAAATGATTTTAATGGATTTCAATAGATTTTATGAATTTTAAGGACTCGTTGAAAAAAATGATTATAACACACTCTCTTTCACAAAATCACAAAATCGAACACACTCTCTTTAACAAAATCTCCATGCAGACTCTTTTATTTATTTTACTTTTTTTTTAACGGGAGAGCTTGCGAGAGGGAGAGAGAGAGAGAGAGAGAGAGAGAAGGGAGGAGAGAGAGGGAAACGAGAGAATGAGAGAGAAGAGAGATAGGGGGAGGGAAAAGAGAGGGAGAGAAGAAGAGAGTGAGAGAGAAGGGATGCGAGAGAGGGGAGAGAGTTATAAAATAAAAGAAAAAACAATTCTAAGAAATCTCATGTTTTCATGAAAGACTTTTTTATGCTAAAATTTCATTAGAAAATCTCTCAAAATCCATCAAAATCTGATTTATTAAACAATCATTCGAAATTTGAATGATTTTGAATACCACAAGACTTTTTTTAAATGATGAAGAGTCTTGATTGAATACCACAAAACTTTTTTTAAATTGCAAAGAGTCTTAATTGAATACCACAAAACTTTTTTTAAATTGGAAAGAGTCTAGATTGAATACCACATGACTTTTTCATGATAAAAATGTATTTTAAAATCCCTTAGAATTATAATCCAATACACCTCCCTATATTTTCTCTAATAAATAATCCCTACCCCCAATTTATAAATGATTATGGAGAAAAAAATAGAAGAAAATGAATGTAATTTACATTTAATTTTACTTTAAAAAAATAAATACGTGAAAGAAAGAAAAATAGCATAAAAATTATAAAAGTTGATATTTTTTTCTTATATTATAGGATAAAAGAGTATTTATTATTAGAAATTTTTGATGTAAAGACTAATAATTGGAGTACTTTTTGTTTTGAAAAGAATAATAGGTGAGTTTAAATAACGATATTTGATCAATTGATTAACATTAAAATTATTTAATTACGGGTTGGAATTAAAGAAGAAGAATGTCAGTAGCTTTGTTTGCTGACAACAACCATAGATTAGAGCAGTTTTTCTTAATCAATTTCATTAAATAAAAATCCTTTGTAAATAGGGATAGATCTATGTCTGATCCATCTTCTTCTTCGTTAAACCAACACTAGCACCCCAATACCAACACCACCATGTCCAATTCTTCTTCACCAAACTCCTCCATTTACAACAACACTGGGTCCAGACCAATTCAACAGTATATAACAAAATCAAACAATAATAACAACATGGCTCTTCTTCAGATATGTTGTTACATAACAAATCAATGTAAAATTTTACCATTCTTTGTGTCTGGAAACGAAATATGTGTCAGATCTACATGGTTATGCTTGATTCAACAACACTTTAACCAAATTCCAGAACTACCATTATCAAAATTATCTAGTTTTCGAACGAGAGAAGAAGAAGAATTGATATTCTATGTTAAGCTTTTTTGGTTTTCTAATGTTCTGTGCTCTGTAATGTTTAGGAAGAAGAAAATTTGATGTTTTAATCCAGTGGGTGAGGTGGACTTTTGCGTTGCTGTGACTAAATGGGGAGGTGCAGTTGTCCTGGGTAAATGGACTTTTCTATGATGTGAAAGAACTCTCCCTTTCCATGTTAAACGACACCATTAGTGCAATGAGACCTTTGGAAATTAAGTGTTAATGGCCCGTTATGTTGAGTTAAAAAGGCTATTATTTTTATTTATTTTTTAGATAGACGAAATGACAAAGTCATTATAAACTCACACACACAAGTGGAGGTATCGGGGTTCGAACTTCGGTCATGACATCCAGCCTAACAATTTCGACATTTATACAATATGTAGTGTTAGAAGAAAGAAAGAAAAAAAGGGGGGGATTGTGTCCTTCCTCCTTTTAAGTTTATTCTAATATTTTAAGAGTGAAAGATACAATGTGATGAAAATGAGAGATAATGAAATAAGATAATGAATGAATATTTAAATTTAGAAATGTTTAAATATAACTATTTATGTGATTGTATGAGTTTTTTTTTTGTCAAGTAACATAGTAGTTGAAGCTCATTCATTTTAAATTGTAGAGAAGTGAGATGTTGAGATTCAAACTCCGATTTTCATATATATTATACGTTGTTTCTATCAACAGAGCTAAACTTAGGGTTGTTGTATAAGTTTTAAGAATAAAAAACAAAAACAAAAAGCAAGCAAAATAATTATAATGTGGACCTAGGTTGATTTTAGAATGGAGAAAATATTTGTTTAAAAAAAGCATGAGAGTGAAAGAGAAAAGAGGAGTAATTTTCTGGCCTTTTGCTTTTATATATGAATTATATATGAATAGGAAAAGGAGACAAAGGGGCTATGGATAAGACCCACACGCTAAGATTGTGTACTTGTGTCCAAAAACTTAGAAGATTACTCTTTAGGCCATAGACATCTATCAAACGATATTTAATTATCGTTTAATATTTTGTAAGTGATTTAATTTATTTCTTAAATCGGCAAAAAGAATTAATTTTTTTTACCTAAAAGCACTTTGCATCATTTGACATTTTTAAATGCTTGAAGAGTGATTTCCAAAATCTTAAAAAAGAGATGCTAACAATTAAGTACTTTAAATGTTAAGTTTCTATAAAAATGTGTATAATCAATGTATTACAAATTAAAATATTTAACTTTTTTAAAATAAATTTTTTATTTTAAAATCTTTAAAAAGTATCTTAAGACATTAGTTAACTGGATCCACATTAAAAGTCATTGTCAAACATGAAAAGCTCAAATAGAAAGGAGCTCCCTTTGTATGGAACTATTTTCGGACCTTAGCAGCCAACCCGGTCCCACAAACCGCCTCTAAGACCTCTTTAACTATTTTCTTCAGTCAAGCTTTTTCTCTGTTTTTTTTATAAGAAATAATACTTCTAATATTTTTTTCACCATTTGTAAAACGATATTATTGCCTTACTTTGACAAGATTTAGCATATCTATATTGTTTTTTGATACTGAGAGGGTTAAATCCCCTGAATTCTGGTGGGAATACCTTATAATAGGAGTTATAATAGAAGATTTATGTTGTGGTCAGAGTTTGAATCATGAACATTCTATTCTCTACATTTAAAATGTCTGAGCTCTAACCACTAGACTATTTGACAAAAAAATTGTTACATCAATTATTTTATTTTTTTTATCAAGGCATCTTTACATTCTTAGATCTCCTCATATTATTTCAAATTAACAATGATTTCACTACCAAAAAAAATTAATGATGATTGACATAATATATGCAAGGTCCCAAGTTTGAACCCCGACACCACTCAAAAAAATTAACAATCATTGGATTAATATGTGAGGTTCAAGTAGTAAAAAGTTCACTTATTATACTATAACTAGCGAAAAGACGGGCGTGTCGCTCTTCTTATTACGATAATGTTTGAAAATTATATACGATGTTTTTTTTATGAAATTTCGATTTTGATTAAAACGAAAAATATAAATATTTGTTGATTTCAAGTTATAACAAAGCAAATTAATCATGATTGTCTATTTCAATGACACCAACAATATAACAAAAAAATATAATCTAACTTCTTTTTTTAACGACACCAACAACAATTTTTAATATGGATAAAATTATTTAATGGTATAATTGAGATAATGAAAAAGTAAGTACAAATATATTTATCTAATTTGTTACACTTTTTAAGTGATAAAGGAAAAAAACCAGACATATATATATGACTATTTCTAGCCTCACCCAATATAATTCTAGTTACACCCAAATTTCTTTAAAATTTTACAATAGTATCAAAATTGTCTCTTCATGTAAATTTCTAAAAAACTTTATTTCATTATCATTTTGAACCTTCACCCCTTTTCATCCACAAATCACCATAGACGTGCAACCAAGATCAAAGATTGAATCAACATCTTTTTCATTGATCTGTACTTTATTCATAAAGGTTAATGAATTTCATGAGTTTAATTTTCTAAGAGTTTCCATTTGTTTATTGTTTGTTTTGGTATGATATATGCCTCTATCAACAATAATTTGATTTTACGTAGTGAGAGGTTAGTGTAAACTCAATTTAGGTATGTATATAAGAGGTTAGTGTAAACTTAGTTTACGTAATTAATGTAAATTCAGTTTACCTATGTATATAAGAGGTTAGTGTAAACATAGTTTACATAATTAATATAAATTCAGTTTACGTATGTATATAAGAGGTTTACGTAAAATGAGTTTAACGTAGTCAATGTAAATTCAGTTTACGTATGTATATATTAGGTTAGTGTAAGTTCAGTTTACGTAGTTAATGTAAATTCAACTTACGTATGTATATAAGAGGTTAATGTAAACTCATTTTACGTAGTTAATGTAAATTCAGTTTACGTATGTATATAAAAGGTTTACGTAAAATGAGTTTACGTATGTATATGAGAGATTAGTGTAAATTCAGTTTACGTATGTGTATAAGAGGTTAGTGTAAACTCAGTTTACGTAGTTAATGTAAATTCAATTTACGTATGTATATAAGAATGTAAACTCAGTTTACTTAGTTAATGTAAATTCAGTTTACGCGCGGGTGTGTGTGTGTGTGTGTGTGTGTGTGTGTATATATATATATATATGGAGCTTCTGATATACACACACTTAAAATATAGTTGGTGTTTGTTAGCATCATGCACATTTTCACATGGACCAAAAAATCATTTCTCTTTCTTCAAAAACAATTAAATGTGATGTCTTTTAAAGTAATTTTACACAGTTTTTCTCTCTCCTTTTCATAAGTAATAATTATTATGATGAAAAAGAAATATGTTCTCTCTCATGATGTGTTTTAAAATATATTAAGCTACCAAAAAAGAAAAAAAAAAAGCATCACATTTCTAAATAAATAAAAAATGCTACGGTTCAATTTTTATTAATTTTATTTAAGAATGATTTGTATCTCATTATTTGGACCTTAACTTTTGAATCACTCATTTTTTGTTACTTAACTTTGGAAGCACTATATCTATTTCAATTTTGTACATAAGCATTATATTATCACAAATTCACCATCAAAAAATAAGTTATATGTGAACCTAAGAAATGCATGTCTAGAAAATAGAGGTGACATGGTAAATGACTCTTAGTACAAAATTTATTGCTAAAACATTGAAGAAATATACTATACACAAAACATAGTCCATGTAACACGGTAAATGCACATGTCGTAATAGTAATACTTAGGTTGTCAAGTTGAATTTAAGGGTAAAATAAAGGTATAGTCTATAGACACACCTTATCTCTCAAAAAAAATAAAAAAGACACACCTTTAAATTCACCGTAGCATTTTTTATTTATATAGAAATGAGACAATTTTTTTTTCTTTTATGGTAGCTTAATATATTTTAATATTGGCTAGACACAATTAAAACATCATTTTCATGAGAGAGTAACAAAAAAAAAACATCATGAGAGAGAACGTCTTTCTCTTTCTTCATAATAATCATTACTTATGACAAGAAAAAAGAAAAGTTGTGTAAAATTACTTTAAGAGACACCACATTTAATTGTTTTTGAAGAAAGATAAATGATTTTTTGGTCCATGTGAAAATGTGCATGATGCTAACAAACACCAACTATATTTTAAGTGTGTGTATATTAGAAGCTTATATATATATATATATATATATATATATATAATGTTAGTGTAAACTCAATTTACGTAAGTACAATTAGGTTATTGTAAATTCAGTTTACATCTATAAGAGGTTAATGTAAATTTAGTTAACGTATGTATATAAAAAGGTTAATGTAAACTTTATTTTTATTGTAGTTAAATGGTATATTAGTCATTCTGGAGTGTAACTTGAGTTTTTTGGGGTGTGAGTAGTATCTGTTTATATATATATATATATATATATATATATATATATATATATTCATATGTGTTATTTTTATTGAAAATAAAGAGTATTTTTGGAAAGAGAAAAAACCAACCCAAAAGAGTTGAAAGATATTGTTTTCTTCACATATAGTATAGATAAGTAAAGAGTCTCAAACCATTCGTTTTTAATACATTTCATAATTACTCATTCACTTATTTGACTTAATCATTGTTCTTTTCTAGTATTTTTAATAAATTTTAAATTAACAATTCTCTTAAACATAACATTTATAGATTTAGGAGTCATTACATTGATATGTATGACCTTTTAAGCTCTTTTTAGAAGGTTAATAGCTACTGGTGTTAAAAAACCAATAGAATCAAACATAAATGATATAAAAACATATAAATTATCGGAGCACATTTTCTCATATTTAATCACCACTTTGTTTGACACGGTTTAAAGGGTTGTTTGTCCTACCGTTAGTTCATTAGTTTATTTTTATATTTTTACTTGCGACTACGTTTAGGATTGGGAAATGACTCATGAAGTATACCATAGGCTAATACTCAAAAATGATTTTAAACTCTAATGTTTTTTTTTGTTGGTAAATAGTTGAAATGGCGAAGCCATTATAAACTCACACACACAGGTGAATGTATCGGTGTTTGAACCTCGGTCATAGTATCCGACCTAATAATTTCGGCTTTTTGACCAGTTGATCTAAGACTTGTGGATCTCTGATGTTTTTTTTTATTTGAGACAAATGTTAATATATAATTAGATTCATAATTACTCATTCGATTGAATTTGAATTTACGACCTACAACTCTTATGTACATCAACTCAAACCATTTGATCTAACAATATTAATTAATGCCCCTGAGCATAAATATAAAATCATAGTAAAATGGATCGTTGTCGAAGTTTTGAATAACTTTTGAACATTTAATGGTCGTAGATGACATGCAACTTCACTGTTAGTAATTTTTTGGATTTTTACTCTCCAGTTTCTACTAGAAAGATTGCATGATGATTCGACCTGCAATAAAAAAAACTGATTAAAGATTATTATTATTATTACTAGTTTGAAAACCCGTGCCAAGCATTGGTTAGAATCACAACTATTTTTTTTATTTTATAAAATCTAAATTAAACGGCAAATTCATTATTTTATGGCTTAAATATGTAAAAGGTCCCTGTAATTTAGCGCATTTTTGGTTTTCGTCCATGTAAGTTTTTTTGTTGTAAAACAACCCTTGTATTTTCGTAACCTTTTGAAAATCGTCTCTGCCGTCAGGTTCCGTCAACAAAAACGCTTTGTGGGTAACGGAGGCATTCGTGACAGGTTCTGAGTTGGCAAAAGTTGCTGAGGTGGCATGAGAAATGATAAGTAGTGTTAATACAGGGACTAAAACCAAAAACACAAATTTACATAAGGACGAAATTAAAGAAATGTAAACATCAAATTTTGAATTTTAAAAACCAAACTTTCCATCTTCTTCCTCTAACTGTTCTTTGTTTCTTCTTCCTCTGAAACTTTCCTCAATCTCCCATAGCTTGCGCCTTGAACCAAAAACTCATTTTCTTCAATAATGTTTTCTCATTCCATTTCTCAATCATCATCAAATGAATGACCTATATGTGGGTGTAAAAAAATTACGAGGATTGTCATGTGAATTGGAGGATAGGGTTACTTAATAGCAATACATTGGTCCATAGCTATTGATTACATATCTGATAGGATTCTTCCTACTAGTTAATCTGAAAATTTAAAAACTTCCATGTTTATGTATTTCAACATAAAGTTGTTGTCTCTGATTGTTAATGTAACAAGTACCATAGTTAATGCATAAATAGAAAGTAAATAATATATGTCTAGTTTATTGCAGTGCATTGAATTTTTGATTCTTGAGTGCAACGGGCAAATTCATAGCATTCTTTCCTCTTGTATATCAATTACTGGACTAGCAGCTTGTACACGAAAGGAATTATTTGGAAATGAATGATCTATGTCTAGTTGATGTCTCTATTCTTTAGTGTAAATTCTCTACTGCTTCATTGTAACTAGTTTAGTCTCTATACATACTACTATTAAATGTGAGGGATGGGCTGGGAACATAAGGATCTTGTAGAGACAAAAAGAAAGAGTGAATAACACATACCTTGTGTTTTCATGATCTGCTGATATATAACAAAATTAGAGTAAATGGTCCGCATAGAATGTAAGGATGACAATCCAATTCACATGTCAATCCTCATAAATTTTTTACCCACCTATATGCAGCTCATTTGATGATGATTGAGAAATGAAATGAGAAGACATTGTTGAAGAAAATGGGTTTTCGGTTCAAGGAAGCAGGCTATGGGAGATTGGGGAAAGTTTCAAGGAAGAAGAAACAAAGAACAGTTAGAGAAAGAAGATGGAAAGCTTGGTTTTTAAAATTCAAAATTTGATGTTTACGTTTTTTAATTTCATCCCTATGTAAATTTGCGTTTTAATTTTAGTCTTTGTACTAACAACTACTTATCATCTCTCATGCCATCTCAGCAAGTTTTGCCAACTCATAACCTGCCATGTGTGCCTCCATTATGCACAAAGCGTTTTTGTTGACGGAACTTGACGGCAAGGACGATTTCCAAAAGGAATCGAAAATACAAGGGTTGTTTTAGAACAAAAAAACTTACAGGGACGAAAACAAAAAATGCGCTAAATTAAAGGGATCTTTTACATATTTAAGCCTTATTTTATAGAGAATATATCAATACAACGCATCGTTATCGTATTTTCTATTGCATATTATATACAAATATCAACGCGTATATAGTTATTTGGATTTTTTCGTATCGTTAAACAGAAATGATTTAACGGATGTAACGTCGAAATAATAGTATATAATGCCGAAATATTTTACACTTATGACTAAAATTAATCACGGAGACATGAGTTTTTTTTTGGATGTTCTGCATATAACTGGGGGTGTTGGAGTCTCGAGGCCTACCACTGTATATACAATTAATTGTCCCTACCCAACAAATTGTCTCTACCAGATGCCCTTATATATAGTTTCTTTCAAATTCCATGATTTCTATAGCGGATACCCTTATATATACAAAGTTAATATTGTGCATACACTTGAATCATCTTAATATCCAACACGAATTTGTAATTATTCAATCGTGTAACAAAAAAGTATAACAAACAACGACAAAGACATCAACTATCTATCACATTTTTTAACTAAGCATATAATAAAATAACTCATCAACAAAAACAATACAGAAAAGGCTTGAAAAATGGATTACAAAATTGTCATGTGCATGCACATAGACATAGGCGCTCCAAAGAACAAAGAAAAAAAAAGACGGATATATAGCAGATTGTATAAAAAATGAAGCAGAATATATAGCTGATAATATGGTCACGGAAAGAGTACGACTTACATTAGGAAAAATGAGAAAGATTAGAAAGATACTGACATTATAAATAAAATTAAACTGAGTATGCGAATATTGGAGTTTCTGTATCAAATAATAGAAAAACCGAAGTCTCGGTAAATAAACACCTTAATGTATCAGGCAGTGTTAATTTCGGAGCCGAAGAGAATGCATTGCACCTATTGCAATTGGTCAATGATATTTCAATGCCTTAGAAATTCCATTAACGTCAGCATGTGTACATCTGAATGACATCACGTCACTTGAAGCACAGAATCAGCACCTGAAGGTACATGAGACAAAAAATATTGTCAAAAAGGGATCAAAAATATTTCTCCATATAACATATTAGTCCCTATAATAAATTGATCACTCAGGATGTTCTTTGCACAACAATAAATGTCGTTGGATTTTATACAATGAAATAAGAAGTGTGATCTCAATTGTTAGTTACATAATTGTAGTTTATCTATATGACCAATCCATTACTCTTTCTTTACGTAACTATTAGAATGGTTGCAAGTAGCAGTAACTAATTCATATCCGAATAATATATATATATATATATATATATATATTACAACGAAGTTTAAAAGAGAAAGAAAAACGCATACCCACCCGTGTCATCAAGAACGACCGGTTAAATGTTCTGAAAAACATCACGGTACACAACAGTCTCAGTCCACACACGATTTTCTTCATCCAGTATAAGCATTTTCAATCCCCTTTTTGGAAGTGACTCTCAACACAACGACATACAACTGTCCATGAGTAAAAACTGGTTTGGAAAGATAGATTCGAACATGAGACAACGATTGACCCTGACTTTTATTTATTGTAATTGCAAAACACAAAGCCAACGAGAACTGTCTCGTAGTAAATTTGAAAGGCAATTTAGGATCACTCAGAACTAAGTTCATTCTTGGAATAATTACCTTTTCACCATCATTTTTCTGGTAATAACAGTTGCACCGATAAAGTTCTTAAGATTGCCTACAATCAACCTAGTCCCGTTGCACAACCCAGCTGCTTGGTCAATGTTCCTAATCAACATAACTTGACATCCAACTTTAAATCTCAACTTGTGGTTTGGAATACCAGAAAACTTGTTATTGTTTAAGAATTCGGTGGTAAACCATTCGCTTTGTACCTCACTATTCTCGTCTGATTTGCAAACCGAATCATAACTGATATATTCCTTTTCGTCTCCTTGAACCAATGATATAAGTAATTTGTTTACGTGCTCAACTGCGTCTAGTGTGGGAGTAAGTAGCCCCCGCTCTTGGGAAAAAAATCCAAGATCTTAATGTTTTGCAAAAGATTCGGATATACAAAATCAACCAGAAAACACAACGGATCAGAGGAATCTTTTATCAGAAACTCATCAGGAATGGGTACGTTAATTCTCCACTCTCGTTGGCGGATCCTATTCCATCTCTAATTGAAAGTATCCAATCGACAAACTTTCTTTTCTCATCTTGCTCAGCACGAACGACTGAAGCACGTAAACACATATTTGTTGTGAGTGTGAGAACCTTACAGTGACTCTGAAACTTTGATGAGTTGATGGATGAAGCAAGTATGTCTTGTTTGCATCCTTTTCTTATCATTGGGAAAATCTGTCTGAAATCACCGCCCAAAACCACATAAACATCCCCAAATGGTTTGTCTGTATTATCGACACCATCATAAGACATCATATCGCGCATGGTTCGGTCAAACGCCTCAAAACAATAATGATGCATTATTGGTGTCTCATCCCATATTATTAATTTTGCTTTTTTGAACATAGCAACTTTGTCGCTCTCTTTATCAAATCCACAACTTAACGCTTTGTACCTCACTATTCTCGTCTGATTTGCAAACCGAATCATAACTTATATATTTCTTTTCGTCTCCTGGAACCAATGATAGAAGGAATTCGTTTACGTGCTCAACCGCATCCACTGTGGGAGCATATATTCCCCGCTTGTGGAAAAAATCTGAGATCTTCATGTTTTGCAAAATATTCGGATATACAAATTTATTTTTCAAGGGACTAAAAAAAAATCTTAATATTTATAGGGAACATTTACTTGATTAACCATTTTTTACCGTAGAACTTCGTTTTTGATGTCATTCACTTTCATTCTATTTTTGTATTCAAACTCTATTTTTTTAAACTCCTTTGCATACGATCTACGATGGAGTGTGACAATGGAAAATGTACATGTGTTATGATGAATTTGCAAAATACATGTTTATTAGACATTTTAAAATGATACACGGTTTTTTAATTAAGTCTATTTTTTTTGGTAATAATTGCTCAAAATTCTTCAACTCCTTCAACAAAACCACATAACTACCGATTATTCGATCTATTTTTTATACTCTCATGAATAAAACACACACTACATATTTTTCACCTTAATGTTTTTACCATGTTCAATTTTTTTCTTCTTCATATTTGTTTTTATTTTTCTTTCTAGTTTCATTTCTCTATTCTCATGGATGAAAGGAATATAAAACTCCCTTTATGAATTCACCATCAATCAACCTTTTTGAACATGTTGTACCTATTTTTTTTTTTAACAGGACGTTGTACCTAATTTTGACCTTATTTGACTACATTATATAATTATGGACGCACATAGTCACACAATTGATTATGATATGTTAATGTGTCAAATGTGAGTTAACATTATACATTGGATGGAAGAATAGATTTTGAACAGCATGTGAGATGACCGAAATACATAATGTCTTAATGTTTTATTTGAAGATGTGGTGTCAATCTCACTTGTATGGTTGTCACTGACGTAATATGATCATCCAACCCGGTGAAGACTCACCCGAAAATCCCAACATTATGATAATTTAATTTGTTAGTTTTAAGTTGTCTATTGTTTATTATTTTTTTATCTTAAACTTTAGTTATTAGATATCATTCTCTTTCATGCTATATTTTTTTTATTTAACCTCAACTACTTCAAACATCTTCATTTTTATTCTTTGGTGAAATTTGAAATGGGAAAAAGCATATGTGTATTGTTGATTTGACAAAATAAATACTTATTAGAAATTTTAAAATAACATGGCGTTTTTTAAGTTAGTCTAATTTTTTGGTTAAATATTTACTAACAAATGTCAAACTCCTTAATTGAACGAGTAAAATTATCGACCATTCACTCTATTTCATATACGTTCCCATAAAAGAACACACTCCTTTTTTTTCTTATCATTTCTCTCATGTTCAAATTTTTATTTTATTTTATTTCCTTTTCTAATTTATTTCGTAACTTCTCATGAAATAAAGGAACATAAACCTCCCTCCATTAAATCATCACCAACTCACCTTTTTTAACCATGATATGTCTTTATCTAATTTAATTTGGCTTTGTTACCAAATCATAGATGCGGAGAGTCTCACAATTAAGGGGAGAGATGTTAATATGTCTTATATGAGTTAAAGTTTCAGATTGGATGCAAGAGAATATAGTGACAAACATATAAGTAAGATGACCCATGAATCCAATGCCTTTAGAATTTGGATGAAGATGTGATGTTAATCTCACTTGAGTAGTTGCTCTTAGTCTAACGTGATTATCCAACCCAGTTTACACTCCCACGAAAGTCCTAACATTATGATGAATTGTTTTTTCCGTTTTTGGATTTCATTTCCTTAATCCTTTATTTATCATGAAAGAAATGGATAAAAACTCTTTGTATAAAACTACCATCAACCCACCTTTTTTAGCATGTCGTGCATCCGTCTAACTTTATTTTATTATGTCTCTATATATCGGTTGCAAAGAGGCTCAAACTTAAAGGATATATGTCATTGTGAGTTAAAGTTTTATATTGGATGCTAAAGTAGATGTTACATATAAGTTAGATAACCAATGTACTTGATGACTTAAGGTTCTGGTTCATTATGTGGTGTCTTTTTTTCAACTCCTTCAAAAACCCACAAAATTACCATACAAATTTTGGACAATATGTTTGACTGAGCAATCTCAATTAACATGAACAATTAAACCAACAAACTCTTTTAGTAAAAAATTAAGATGAGAGATGTGTTGGAACAAATGGGTTTAACAATACCACTTTTAGTTTTGATGATAACTAAGTATTAAAAATTGTCAATTGGATATGCTAATATTTGTTTAAGTATGCATGATCTTAGTCAAAGTTTTTATTCATAGAAAGAATCCTGTTAGAACAAATGAAGAGCAAAATCCTAAAGAAGCTTGTTGCAAGTGATTCTGAAGACTTGGATAGCCTGAATAATCATCATAAGCTGTTTCGAGAGGTTCTGAAGACTTGGAGAGTCTGAAGAAGCTGTATCGAAGAAGTACAAGACTTTGAGAGTCTAAAGAGAGTCTGAAGAAGTTGTTTCAAAGAAAAGCTAAACAAGAGGTTCTAAAGACTGAGAGTATCTGAAGAACAAAGAGAGTCTGAAGGAGCTGAAGAGAGTATGAAGCTCAACAGAGTCTAAAAGTTCTACAGAGAGTCTGAAGAGTGCAAATCAATGATTTAGTTATATGAATCCCTGAAGGCATTTCGACTGCAAAGAAACGTTCACATGGAGTAATGGCTACCTTCTAAGTCAACTTAAGCATGGGATGCTTGGCGACAAAGAATGCAGGAAAAGGACAGAGTACTGTGTACGAACCCTGTTTCCACTACTCCACTACCTTGTACTACTGGCAGCTGTGTCTACTAGTATTATCGCCCCAAATGGAATGAAATTCAAAATATGTATTGAAGGACGATTACCATATCAAGCAACCGATCAACAATATTTGATCAAGCTTCTAGATGACTCTGTAATGTGTTGGATTGTCTCAACGTTTCTTTACAACGCCTATATAAAGGGAGTGAATGCTTGAAGAATAGACTACTGATTTTGAATGAACTATTGAGCTATTACGCTATTTGCTATTCTCCCTGAGTCAAATATACACATCAACAGCTTAGAGAATTCCTACAAACTTGTTTATCCTAGAATTTCTAAGTGTTACAGAAAACAGAGTCTTATTGTTTTGTAATTGGAACACCACTGATTGTATATCAAGTGTTCAAACTCTTATTCAATTTTCTGTAAATTGTGTCAGAAGTCTCTTGCTTGTGTGCTTGAGCATTAGAAGTCTCTTAGTTGTGTCTTTGAGCAGTTGAAGTCTCTTGCCTGCGTGCTTGAGCATTTGGAAGTCTCTTGCTGTGTGCTTCAGCAACTTGTAATTGTTCATTACATTTTAGTGAACTCTCCTTGGAAGTGCAAGGGGGACATGACTACTTCCGGTTTATGGAAGGAACCTATATAATTGTTTGTGTTCTCTCTTTCCCTTATCTCTTTACATTTTCCGCTGCAACAGACTTTGAGTTTCCATCAGGTCCTGAACTTGTTCAGACTCTGATCCTGGAAAACAAAATCATTCTTTTTAAGAGACGCGAAAAAGTCAACACAATTTAACCCCCCCTTCTTGTGTTTTTCTCACCTTCAAGATGGTTTATGTATAAGGGGTATTTCATTTGTCATTATTAATTTGAAATAAAAATTCATTTTCTTGTTCACTGCGATTTTCGAACTTAAGGGTTTAATATAGCAGTAGAAGGACAAACTTTGAATTTCGAGATTTTGGGTTTCGAGCTTAGCTAGTATCCTTGGAGATAAGTAAACATAAATATATTTGTGAGCGCTCTTTTATCTCTAAGACTATCCACAATGGTGGGTGCTTCACCTATTTAACACCATCATAAATAAGCACAATCTCCTCCCATCACCTTTTTTTGAATACGCATTCCACATTACTTTCTCGGCCTCAATGGATCTACTCCTTGAGCATTTTTAACTACGAAGCCAAGGTACTATCATTATCCTCCATTTATGTAAATCTCTACTATGTTACATCCCTCCCCTATTGTGGAGCAAATAAATACAGTGCTTGTAGAGAAGAGTGACTATAGAAGCATTTTATCTCTCTTCACTTTTGTGAGGGACCCATAAATAAATTGTATAAAAAAATTGTTGAAAATTTGAAAAATCAGTGAGTTATTGCTATAATTTAATTTTGGATATCATTCAATTATCCTTTTAAATTGTGTTTGTTATTATTATTTCTTTTAAAAGAGACTTTAGAGTATGTTTATTTCAAGGTTTGTAATATGATTCTTAGGAATGTGAGATTAGAAATGCAACATTTCCATGTTTGTTTTAAGTTTTGAAAATTTGTTCCCATAAATGTTATATTCTCAAGAATGATTTTTTGACAAATATTCTCAAGAATGTTATTTACACTTGTTTTCTTCTATTGCTATTGTCATGCTTAAACAATGGGAATCTAAAATTTTCATGGTAATAAAACTCAACTTGCTATAATTCTCACTACCATTAACATTTATTTCCATTTTTTTAATTAATTAACTAATTTATAAAACATTTCAGGAAATCTAAATTTTTACGAAACAAATGGGTAGGAATGTTATTCCTTGAAATATTTCCTAGGAATGTCGTTTCAAAAAATGTAATTTCTTGTCTTGAAATAAACACACCCTTAATTTTTCATAAAATAAAGATTAAATCGAGGCTTTTCAAAGATCAAGATATGTCTCATGACTCAAGGAGTACTTACAAAGTTACCTCATTATTAGCCAAGTCAACCTCGATTAGGAATGTTATTATTAGTATTAATAGCAAAAATAGTGAATCAAAACATGATATGATATAATATTATCATTTAAATAACATATTTTTTTTATTTTGATCCAATAAATGAGACATTTAATAGAATCATGTTAATTTAAATGGCTACATAATGACTCTTAATTTATTTTATCATGATTATTCTTAATGACATGAAGAAAAAAAATTACAAAACAAAAAGAAAAATATTAAATTATTCAAATTGAAGTATTCGAAATTTAATGATACTTTTTTTTGAAAATTTAATGATAATTTTTTTAAGTACATGAAATATTCCTTTTTTATAAAATGTATTTGAAACAATAATAAAAAACTTAAATCTTTTTTGTTTTTAGTTTATTTAAAAAAAATATTCAATAGTTCTAAGTTACCTCAATTGTTTAAATTTGAACAGCACTTCAATTTTTTCTTTGCAATATAATTTTATATTTTTTATTTCGTTTAATTAAAGGCTACAATTAAGGATCTTATTTAAAGAACGTTTTTTTTTTGTCTAAAATTTGTCTGGTCTGTTAAACGACAAAGTTTAATATTATAATCAACCCAATTAAAATGACACATAAAATTTAATTATTTTAAATTATAAAATTTCAAAATTTAATGACAATTTATATTTTTAAAAATTTGTCAAACTTTTTTTTGTAAATTAAATATTCTTCAATATTTTATTGTTATAATATACGTCAAATTAAAATTTTATGCGGATAGAAAAATGAACCATTTGAATTTTAAATGTCTTTGAATTATTTGATATAATATACTTCAATATTTGTTTGTTTCCAAAAAAAATTTGGGTTAGTTGTTTCCTTTAATTAGGGGTTATAATTAACACTATCATTTTTTCTTTTTCCGTCTGATCCATCGATCGAGGCCTTTTCATTCTAAATAATTACATGACACATTTTAATCTTAATAAAATTATTTTAATTTAAAGGGTTAATAGTGTTTTTCACCCCTGTAATATATGTCATTTCCGGTTTTCACTCTTATGAAATTTTTGGTCTGATTTGCATCTTGTAAAACTTTTTTTTCTCCAGAAAACACCATTCCTCCATCCAACTCACCAAATTCGCTTATGTGGCGCTGACTTGGCTTTTTTTAATTATATTTTAATTGGCCATGTCATATTTTGTCATATTTTAAAAAATAGAAAATTAATTTTTGAAAATAAAAAATCTGAGATTTTTGTCAAAAAAATTTAAAATTCGAATTTAAAAAAATAAAAAATGATTTTTTTATTAAAAAAATCAGAAAAATATTCAGATTTTTTTCCAAAAAATTTAAAAATCAATTTTTTTTTTCAAATATTAAAAAAATCGGAAAATCGAAATTCAAAAAGGAAAAAAATCATAAAAAATCTTCGTTTTTTTTTTAATTTTTTTTTAAGGATTCTTGAGTCTAATATTCAAAACAAAAATAAAAACAAATTCGAATTTTTTAAAAAAAAGTCATATTTTTTAAATATTTTTAATAAATTTAGAAAAAAATTCTGGAAATTATTTTATATTTAAGAATCTGGATACAAATTTTTTAAACAATTCAGATTTATTTTTCGAAAATTTTATAAACTAGAAAATATAATTAGATTTTAAAAAATTATGGAATTTATTTTTCAAAATACAAAAAAAGCAAATTTTCAAAATTTTAAAAATAGGTTAGATTAGTTTTCCAAAAAAATGTTTTATAAAATTTGTTCTAGAAAAAAAATAATTAAGGAAAAAAATTTAATTTATAAAAATCTGCTTACAATTTTAGAAATTATAATATTGAAAAAAAAATCATTTTTTTTACGAAATTAAAAAGTTCGTTTTTTTATACTAAACATAAAAAATTTGGTAACAAAAAAAAATTCCAATGTTTTTTTTCTAAAAAAAATTCCAGAATTTATTTCTAATTTTTACAATTTTTTATTTTCAAAAATAATTTTCAATTTTGTTAAAATTATTTTTTTTATTTTTAAATTAATATAAATGAAGTTATATTATTTTTATTTATTTTTGGATATTTAAGTATTAAAATCTGACGTGGCCAATGAAAAAATAATAAAAAAGCCAAGTCAGCGCCACATAAGCGAATTTGGTGAGTTGGATTGAGGAATGGTGTTTTCCGGAAAAAAAAAGTTTTACAAGGATGCAAATCAGACCAAAAATTTCATAAGGGTGAAAACTGAAAATGACATATATTACAGGGGTGAAAAACATTATTAACCCTAATTTAAATGACATTGATTACTCTTAAATTGCTTTATCATTATTATCCTTAATAAAAAAGGAAAACAATAATATTTGAGAATTATATTAATTATTAAATTATTAAGTATACAAATACATGAAACTATCGTGTTAACATAATTCATTTTGTCTTGTTAGAAATACCAATTACGTGGAATTTAGAGCGGAAAGAGAAAAAGAAAAAAGACATGACATTGAGACAAAAAATTAAAAAAAATACAATTTTTGATTGAAATGGTGTGTGGAATTGCTATTTATAATAAACGGTAGATAACAAAATTAACAATATTATTTAATAGTCCCCTTATTTAATAAACGAATGATGTTAAGATGTCTTCTTATTAGAAAAGGTTTGTCCAACTTAGATGATATGAACCGATTGTATGCAACCTTTAGGATGATGTTTAACATGTCTCGAGATGTGTTTAAAAACATCAATTAAGATTCATCAAATAAGATTTCATGTGTGTTGGAAAATGACTCAATAATGCATCTTGACACTGTTCAATTTGGGGCCCGAATGCAGTAGTCCGGGGACCGAATTGTGCCTGTTTTTGGAGGCATAAGCTGCGACATTTTTCGGCGCCCGAGGGATGCAATTCGGCGCCCGAATTGTCGCAGGAGCAGAAAACTAAAACAACCTTTTCATGGGCCTGGTTTGTTCCAATCTTTGAGGGATGTTTTCCACTATAAATATAAGCCTTGTATCAGATGATTATGTGTGTAGAAACAAAACACTATGTAGAAAACAGGGTTTAGAAGCCAACATATAAACTAGGGTTTTATAGAGAATTTCTCTTGGCAACAAACACTAGGGTTGAGATTGTTTTGATTCACCTTGAACAAAACACTATTAGGATTGAGTCTCTTGGTCACAGGAAGAGATTGAGACTTGGGTAGAATTAGGTTTGAAGACTGATTCTTGTAACTCAATATCTCTTTGTAAAGAAACTCATATCATTATAGTGGAACGTAAAACTGATCTCTCCCATAGAGTAGGTCATTATTAGACTGAACTGGGTAAACAATTTCTTGTGTTCTCCTTCTTCCTTTTATCTCTTGCTGTTTATTTTTGATTGAATTATTTTGTCACCCGCTTAATTGATTACTTGGTATTAATTTGCTCCACGCATCAAAATTATTATTGGTGTGGTTTTCATAACGAATACACAACAATGTGTAATATACCAATTGCGCAAGACAAATATTCATAAACTAAATATAGATAAAGACTAAATCAATTTATTGAGATTAACTTTTCGATATATGAATTCATAAAAATCAACCTAAGGTATCTAAAATCTTGATTCTATATCAAATACAAAACATTGCCTTGACTAAAAATTATATTTTTGATGTTGAACATCTTGAAGTCGTAGAACGTAGACACATGCTCTCCAATGAAACACTGAAAAAGTAGCATTAGTAATAAACAGTTAGATACAAATAAAAAAGAAAATCAACCTCATAATCTACAGCCAAGTGATTAAACTTATATGATTTTAAAACACATAAACTACTTGTTTTTACGAAAAATATTATGGCGGGGGGAAGAGATACATGAAAATAATGAAAAACAAAGTGACTATATGTAGAGAGAGAAAAATCATGGTATGATCAATTTTGATTGGTTGGTGAAAATTAAATGAGTCATGGTCCATCTTGATTGGCTAATAAAAAAATAAATGACTCATAATTCAATTTGATTGGATGATAAGAAAACATTTAATGAGATGTAGAATGTGAAGATGCCACATGCACTTACGAAATGAGTCATGATCTATTTTGATTGGTTAATACAAAAATTATGAGTCACGATTCATTCTAATTGGTTGATAGAAAAACATTAAATGCATCTTTTCATATAAACTTGTCACGTGTACTATCAAGATAAATAAAAAAATAAGAGAAATGTTTATAATAGAGATTTGAGCAAGATATAGATAAATCCTGGAACTAAGCTCGTAATTGCCTCTATTTACACCTTTATTTTTCAAGTTGCTATTCTATTATGTGAATCCACGTCAAATGTCTTTTTCATCGCTTTTGGCTTGGACAGTACATACGTTGATAGATAAACTCTTCAGTTTTTTTCTTCAATTGTTCAGAATTTCAAATCTTGCTCTCGGACTCTGAGTGTATCTGGTTCAACTTGTAAGATTTTTTCATGCCAAATTGCAAATTTTCATGCTTTTATCTTTGACAACGATGTTGAGAAATTATTAGATTGTGCTCACAAAAATCTCAAAATAACAATAATTTAGGTATCAATTATCAACAAGTTAGATTATACTCCTAAAAAAAGTTAAATTATCTGCTACTACTGTGTTAGATTAAAAAGATAACTAAATCAATACGAATGAAAAATAATCTCATTCCTTAAAATATATGTTTCTACAATTCTATATTTCTATCTTCATCGGAAAGTTATCTTCTTTTTTATTCTCTTCACTTGTAATCTTATTGTTGATTTGAAAGTGAAACTCGTTTGATTTTCTTGATTTAGAAGATCCCCGAGACTTTAAGTTCTATCGATGATTTAGAAGTTATAGTTAATAAAAGATGAAATTGTTACTTTGAGACTTTGTGAAAATTGATAAGGGAAAAGAAAGATTAAAGGAAAAAATATGGGATTTTGGAGAGATAAATTTTTTGGGGGTGGGTTACACTAATGGAGGGGGAGAAAGATTGGGGGTGGAGAATTATTTGTGGGTTGAAAGGATAAAAAATTATGAGTGTTTTCTTTCTTCATGAATTTATGAGTGTGTCATGAGGGTTTGAATTTCTCGGTTTGAGTATGAATATTTTGGATTTTAAGGATGAAGTTTGTGGTGGTAGGGATGATGAATGAAAGAGAAAGGGGAAAATATTTTTTTTTCCCGTATAAATTTTTAATTTCAACGATGCTATTTGACATGACCAAAAATTCGTTGAAAGCACACGAAAGATGTGTTGGACCAATCAAAAAGCTGCCTACAATAAAAAAAAACCATGTCATAGCTAAATCAAGAGAAACAAATAATATTGTAAATAGTTTCTAACGCCTAACTCAACCAACAATATTAAAACTGTTAGATTAAACTTTTTTTTCATAGATAACCATCTTTCAGTTTGTGCTCTTTTTTGTATATGTGAATTTTCAGATAGCGTTTAGAATTTTGTCGTCCATCATTGACATAACAAAAAGAAAACCGTACACTCCATGGGTTAGACTCGTTATAATATGATGGTTATCTAATTAAATTAACTACGGAGGAATAGCTGCCACTTTTTGTTCTCACTTTATGATAAAGCAAAAGCAAGCAAACTAGCTAGGGGAAAATACAAATAAAAAAGCAAAGGAAAGTAAGAAAAAAAGGAAAAGCAATAAAGAAATTAAAGGTAAGGAAGAAAAGAGAGGAAACAAATGACAAAAGGTTCTAAAACTCCATGATTATTATTAACTCAAATTCTATCAAAAAAGTTATAGAACCAAGCAACAATAGTGTTCCTTCCCCCTATAGCTACTTAACCAACCACAGAAGCATCCATCAAAGTTTCTACAAAGGGTGAACCCTATTTGAAGCATCAAGAAAGAAAGATATAGCAAGAAAGAGATCAAAGGAAATTGAGAAGGAAAAAAAAAGGTATGAATAGAGGTGTTTATCTGCAAAGCTCACCAGTGCAACAAATGATGGCTGGAAACCCTAACAACTGGTGGAACACCATGCGCCCTCCTGCACCTGATCATCATCATCAACCTAATTTCTTCTCAACTACTACTCCTAATTCCAATTTTCAAACTCCATATACTCATGCATCTTCTATTCCTCTTCCTTCTTGGCATGAAAATCAAGATCAACTTCCTGAGTCATGGAGTCACCTACTCATGTAACTAACTAACACCCTCTCTCTTTCTCAATCACTCACACACTAGAAATTAAAAGCTGAGTTGAACCTTTTTTTTTTTTTTTTTTTTTTATGAATGGCAAAGCTGAGTTGAACCACCGACGGAAATTAGTGATGGAAAAATAAATTCGATCCCCAGTTTTTGTTTCTCTAACACTTAATGATCGAATTAAAAGTTTTTTTTTTTAATTTCCGTCCATAATTTAACCTTTTTAGTACACCTAATGGTTGCATGTCAAGACTATGATTGATTATTTTGCAGGATCAATTAATCTATATAGAGATATATAATTATTTTTATTCATAAAAAGAGATATATAATTGATTTTTGTCTTAATTTTTTATGAATTTGGAAAATATAGGAGTGGTGTGGCGTATGAAGAAGAGAAGGCTAGTCGTATGCTAAGTCAGCCTCCTTCAAATGTTTCTCTTGTTGATCATGTCAAACAAGAAAGTTCAGTGAACAACTATGTCTATGGAAATGAAGAATTTCATGGAACACCAAATTCTACTTGGTCTCAAATAGTGTCGGTGCCTTCTTCTTCCTCCAAATCCTGTGCAACAAGTTTCACCAGTAGTAACATGTTGGATTTCTCTAACACTAAAACGGATATAAGATCTCCACCATCAGATCTATCTTCTGATCAGGTATATATATAACAATGATTATATTATTTCATGATTAATCAAAGCTAGCTAGATTTTTTCTTTCTTTCTACAAGTTAATTACATGTATTTAATTTTTGTGAAACTTTACTAATTCAACCAATTGCTAATTGAAATTTTACTTTTCTGAAATAGATATTAATCATTAATGTCCTCCAACTTTTTTTTGGAAAACGGTTCTCCTATTCTTTCTGTATCATATAGATAAAAAAAAATGGTTTTCTTTTCTTTCTTTCCATCTTCTTTAAACATACGCAACAAAAATTATATATCATTTTTAGTTTTATTCAAAAAAAAATTGTATATCATTTTTAGTTAATTATTTCTGTGTTTTCTTTAACATTCTTGTAATTTTAAATAACGAAAGTTTTTTTTTTTCTTTCTCAAAAGTGTAATAGCCCTTCAGCTGGTGGGGCATTGAAGAAAGCTAGGGTTCAATCATCTACAACTCAGTCTACATTCAAGGTATACTCTATTGCAAGCAATTCTAGGCAGAAACTTCCAACCCTGAAATCTCTTTTTAACAAAAACACAC
Source organism: Medicago arabica (assembly GCA_946800305.1). Classification (NCBI taxonomy): domain Eukaryota; kingdom Viridiplantae; phylum Streptophyta; class Magnoliopsida; order Fabales; family Fabaceae; genus Medicago; species Medicago arabica. Next base: position 69,511,531 of record OX326964.1, read on the forward strand.
ACACACAAACATCATATGTGGGCTGTAATTCTTGTCTTTCTTGGTTGTCTTGTTCTCAATATCATGATGTCATTCTAAAAAATTTCTTTCACATTATATCTCAACTTGCACGACATGTACATCTTAATGATTTCTTTGATCTTCTCTTCATTTTCAGGTTAGGAAGGAGAAGTTAGGTGACAGAATTACTGCCCTTCATCAACTCGTTTCCCCGTTTGGAAAGGTAAATATATACAAGTCTAATTTATTAAATTGATTTTAGAACAAAACTTAGGTGCTTTAATTTGTGGTGTTCGCCAATACATTCTTCTCCATCCAATAATAAGTTTGAAAAAAAATAAAGGCCAAATACTTTCTCGGGTCCTTTAAGTTTCATGTTTGTTTCAGATAGATCCTTTAAGTTTCTAAAGTTTCAGATATGTCCTTTAAGTGTCGAGTTTGTTTTGGATAAGTCTTTTAAGTTTCTAAGGTTTCAGATAGATCCTTTAAGTTTTGAGTTTGTTTCGGATAGGTCCTTTCTGTCAACCTCCGTTAAGCCAAAGCTGATCTGTTCGTTAAGGCAAAACTGATCAGATTGGGGAAAAAATTGATGCCAAGTGTCAGAGAGAACCACCTCACCCACTTAACAAACATATCAACTTTGACTTAACAGACATAACAACTTTGGCGTAACGGAGGTTGACAGAAATGACATATCCAAAACAAACTTAAAACTTAAATGACCTATCTGAAACCTTAGAAACGTAAAGGACCTATTCGAAACAAACCTGAAACTTAAAGGAGCCAGAGATGTATTTGGCCAAAAATAAAATAAGTGTGTCAAAAAGAGTGTCACTTAAGTTTTCAATGTAATTTTAATTACTCCCTCCGTCCCATAATACATGATACAATTGATCATATTACGCATACCAATGCATAATTTTGAGCTTAAATATTTTGAATAATATATTAGAAAAAATTATGAAAATTTGATATTTTGAAAATATTCATCGAGACGAATCTAACGACATCTTATATAATATTATTTATCTTTGTATATTAGTAGAAAAATATAGTCAAAGTAAGTTAGGTTAAGATTGTACATTTTCAAACGGGTCATCTATTGCAGAACGGATGAAGTATTTTTTATTTCTTTTCAATTATAGTACCCACGATTAATATTAAGTGTGTCACTCCAAGTTATCAACTAATGGCTAATAACGGTGACTTATAAAAATCACTACTCATCTTTCTTTTATTTATCATTTTTTTCTTAATTTGTCAAAAATTATTTGTGAGAGTTATTGTGGGGACTGAGTGAGTTTCATGTGGATTAAATTTTTCAGATAATTCTAACACACAATCCATGTGTGTTGTTTTTCTTTTTTGATAGATCATGTGTGTTAAATTTGCATTAATGTGATTTGATCTAGTAAAAAAAATAAATTGTGCTTGATGTTATTGTACATTAACTTAACTTTTACTCAAAATTGGAATAAAATTGAAGAAGGTACGTACCAATCTTAAATTTGCATTGGAAAGAATAAAAACAATCTTAAATAATTCATCTTTCCCATCCCCTTTAATTTTACTTTATGATAATTTTATGGTGTGGTGTTTCTAATCTTTTGCAGACTGACACAGCCTCTGTCTTATTAGAATCTATTGGTTATATCAGATTCCTTCAGAGTCAAATTGAGGTAATCATGTTTCTTCTCATAATGAATAGTGATGGCACACTGTTAAAAGTACATATGATTTTCACGTTTAGTTTTTGTTTTTGAAGTTCTAAAAATTCTCTTTACTTTTTCCCCGTGGATCATGCAGGCACTTAGCTTACCATACTTGGGAAATGGATCAGGAAACATGAAGAAACAACAACAACAATATGTAAGCAGTTTCAATTCCACTTCCCAATGAAATAAAGAAGAATAATCACTTTCTGCTTTCTGTCTTCTAATTGCATGTGCAAGCTAAGGCACACCAATTAACTTGTAATTATGTTGCACTAATTGTAATTATTATTTAATAAATTAATGTTAGGTTCAAGGAGAGAAGAATTGTTTATTCCCTGAAGACCCTGGTCAGGTATGTATTCTTTTCCTTGGATCCATTAAGTTTGAGGAATTTTCATTTGGAAAGTTCAACTTGCATAATTTAATTATAATTCTGTTATTACATGGAGAAAGTATACAATTAAAGAGAAATGTCACCAGCTTAAGTTTCATATATACTAGTAGAAGAATATTGTTCTGAGATGAATCAGATTCTCACTATATTTTTTTTTCCTTTATGGTTATAGCTGCTGAATGAAAACTGTTTGAAGAGAAAGGCAGTTAGTGAACAGGTAATTGTTATGTGTATTGAAGTTGTTTGTAGTTTACTTGAAATCTCATGTTTCTCACGTTCGTCTTTTAAGCTAGCTTTTGGGATAAGATTAAAACCTATTTAATACTACTGCTTGTATGTATATAAATAATTATACTTATTCAATAATTTATTAATAATGTGAATTTTGACTATATTGTAAATTAGGTCTGTGAAGAAAAAGAAAAGAAAGACCTGAGGAGCAGAGGATTGTGTTTGGTTCCAGTATCATGCACAATGCAAGTTGGAAGTGACAACGGAGCTGATTATTGGGCTCCTGCTTTTGGTGGGGGATTTCAGTAGATTAATTGGATTTACAATTAATTGGCGTAGCATATATTCATAAATATTTGGAAGCATACAAAGAGGCAATTAATTGGTGGAAATTTGTATAACATTATGAGCAGTCAATCTGCTATATATCAAATCATCTAAGGCTGATTGCTCATGATGCTATGCAGGGTTCCTTAATAAAAATGTACTAGTATGCAATAAAATATATTTGCAATCCCTTGTTAAATCATCAATTTGTGGAAATAATCAAGCTTTGATTTATTTTCATTCCATTAGCTTAATTTAGAGGTCAGATGCTAGATTTAAGGAATAATTGTAAGATGAGTCATTTGAATGCTAAAAACTTCTTTGAAACAAACTTTTGAATCTTATTGTTACTGTGAGAATATTTTTATAAGCAAAAATGTTTATTGAAGTAAAATTGAAGCCTTAACAAGTATCACATCACAAGTTGTGCCTGAGCTAATTAAGGACTGGTTCCTCAATGATAAAAAAAAAGCAACCTAACATATATTTTTATCACCCTCCTGCAGTAGAAGAATTAGGAAGAACCGGAAAATACCAAGTGAGTCCAACCATCACCAAGCCATTTACATCACAAATTAGGACAAATTATTCAATACCCCGTTTTTTTTAGGACAATAGCCCATTTACTGTTCAGCGGTAAATCAACATCAAAATTAACTTTAAAAAACAACCGGTATGGGGAGACCAAGAAGATGAAGAAACATAGACATGAGTTTGAGAATTTTAAACTTTGCTGTTCTACATTGTCTTATGTTCATCAATAACTCCAAGCTCTGTGAACAATTTCAACAATAGAAATGTTTTGCATTTCAAAGCTATAAATTTGTTTCTAGCATACCAAATAAAGTAATGATATTATGTATAATTATTTTATATGACAACTTTCTCGCTACAATAGTAAAATCTGCAGGGTAATTATCCACAAGCATTGAGATGTTTTCGCTGGTCACTTTCTCGCTAAAAGTAGTTTTTCCCTACTAATTAACTTGAATTTACATTCAAAATAAGCAACATTGTTCTATCAAAAAAATCATGCTAGACAGAATTCCTTTTGAATTTGATTCAAAACAAACTAAGGTAGCCGTTCTTTGTGAAGCCGAACTCGATAAAACACCTTTGTTATTATTTATATAGAGTGTGTGTTTTACATGGCATCATTGAATTATCATGAATAAAAAATTTAATTCATAAATAACCTCGATAAACAGAACAGATAACCTCATAGATGATTTATTGGCACAAAACCACGACGGACAAACGATAACGGCATAGAAAAACTTCTGAATTTAGAACAAATCTTTTTCCTCCTTCTCTTAGAGCATCCACGTTGAAGACTCGTATTTTTTAGTATCGAAGGTACTATATACACATCATAGTTTATAATTTTTTAATAGTAGTATCTAATAAACATTCAAATATTCCTCCAACCTAGCATTTCATACAATTTTTTTAAATAGAACCAACTAATCAACTATCAATAACTTTATGTCATAAGATTTCATTTTTTTAATATTAAAAATATGTCGGTCATGAGGTCTTAAGTGAGACTTTGGGTTATAAGACCCCAACAACTTTTCTCCTCAAGAGTACCAAATATATAAAAGTCTTAAAAGTTTAAGACTTCCCCATTAAAGATAGTCTTAATCCTTTTATCCTTTTCTTGTTCCTGGGTGGGCTCAAATCGCCCTTCAACCATGTGTTTGAATATTCTACCTTCCTTTCTTGTACTCGCCCGTGGGCACTTGATTTCTTCAAGCCATTAAGTATTTCCCTTATTTTGGACAGGGGTATATAACTATATATCATATGATATGATGATCCATAAGTAACGGATATGAATCTAATATATGCTATTATGTTTTTTTTAAAGCTCACTATGAACCAAAATTCTTGTGTTAGGTTATGTTGAAATAGTTTAATGAATAGATTTGAAGTGGCCAAGTATTTAGACAAAAAACTTAGAACCATATATTTAATAGTAAATTGCACTCATCTATCCTTAGGTTTTATTAAAAAACACTCACACTCCCTCTAGTTCGGAAAAAATATTTACCTCCCTTGACTTAACACCGTTAATATGACTTAAGTTTTCTCTACATCCCTTTACTACTCTCAAACATCCAAAAAAAATACATGGTTACAAAACATCCAAATTTAAACCCTAATTTGTATTTTCATCACCTTTTCAGCAAAACACATCTTGCATCTCGCTCTTGTCTCTTGCTTTAACTCATAAACAACAATTAAGGTTTTATCTTTCTCATTCACATACAAAACCATCCATCTTAGGCATCATCTTACACCGTTTTTTTTCCATCGTTTGTCAATAGGTTAGTTGAATATTTCATTCTTATCAATTTTTAATCACTTTTGGCCCTAAATTCTCACATATTTGTTGTGTGGCTATGTTTAAGGTGGGTTAGCATATGGAGAATAATGAGCATGATGAACCGGGATGTGTGCATTTGCTTCTAAACTATGCCAGGGTTGTAACTTTGCCACTACGAAATATTGATCTTGATTGTTACTCGTATCTCGATTTGATCGACGATATTCGTAGATTGCTAGATATTATTGGGTGGATGCAACGATGTTCGATATTTGTTGTCAGAAAAAGAAACAAAATGGATGTTCCTTTTAATTTGCCAATTTTTTAGTGCGGATGTAAACAAAATTATGTCATGAGTATCTATTAACTTGCAAACTGCCTTATGAGTATCTATTAACTTGCAAACTGCCTTTATAACGGGACGTTCCTTTTTGTTTGATTGAGAAAAATCAACTCCTTTTATGCATTATTATAGAAAGAACCATCATGTACTACATGTATATATGGCTTACATAATACCCAATTCATCCTAGTTTTACATTATATTATCAAAATCAACAAACATCTTATATTCCAAATTCATAAGCACCGTGTCAAAGAACTTGAACAATAAATGCAGATTATGAAATTGGAGAAGAATATCACAACAAGAAAATAAATCAAATATGAAATTTCAAAACTTAATAAAAGCTGAAGATCACCTAAACTTTATAGAGCTTTGAAAAGTTGGTGAAGGAAACACCATAAAGATAGCTAAAGAGATGAAGGAATACTGAAAATGGAGAAAACATATAAATGGTTGTGCTTATTGAATTGGTCTACAAGAAAATCTCTACAAACTGAATGAAGATGAAGGGAAAGATTTTGGTGTGCACCGTGAAAAGTAACAGAAAAGTGACGGACGTTGGTATGGAAGGGGAAAGTGCCTCGCTCATGAAATTATTAAGGGAGGTGAATGTTTTTTTCAAACTAGAGGGGTGTCTTTGAATAAAACCCAAGGGAGGTAAGCGCTATTTGCTCTAAATTTAATGAATCATATTTAACTCTTGTAGAGCAACATTGATGAGAGCTTAGATATAAAAACTGAACCAATCTAATATAAAATCATAAACAGACCGAACCAACTCAAACAAAAAACCACAAAAAAAATTGTGTTTGATTCAAGTATATTCAGACTAATTTTTCACTTAACCACACAATTCGGTTTGATTTGCAGTTTTTGTTTTGCCACCCGAATCAAACTCAACTCACGTCGTTCATCCCAAACTCACCGATGATCAAACCAATATATCATTTAATTGAGTCTTTTTCTTTTTACCATTTTCTTTTTTAATTTTTCTATTATTTTGTAAATTGAGCGTTTTCACTTGTTCCCTATTTTTTTTAAGCAAATATTCTACCCCAGTTTAATTAAAATAAGTAAATAATTACTCCTCTATCTCAATTAAGCATTCTTGTTAAAGAATGAATAGCGTATTCATTAATCAATTAATTTAAGTAAATATTTATGAATTAATTTAAAATTTATATAAAATAAAGTAAATAATTGTCAATCGTTACATAGTTAATTGTTGCCGTTAATATGATCAAATTATTGACATATTTTAGAATTTGTGTTGTCTAAAAAAAAACCAACATAAATTGCATGTTTTTTATTTTACGATTTGGATAGCTTTTAATCTCAAAATCGAACTAAACAACATTACGAACATCCTTAATTAAATATGAACATCCTTAAAAGTAATTTTCATTTTATCTGTCACTAACATTTTTTCTGTCTCAAAATAATTGTCACTTTAAAATATCAATATAATATTTATTATTTTTTCCTGTTATTATACCTTTATTTATTGAAAGAGAAATGATAACTAATGTCACATGGACACTTTTTAACAACTTTAAATAGTAAATTTTTATAGAAAGTGGTGAATTCAATGCATCGTAAATCGAACTATTTGACATTTTCAATAAATATTTTCTTAACGAGAAATCCTTAAAGAGTGTCTTTAGAGTACTCGTTAGCAAAACTTTATCGAATTTCACTCAAAGTACTTACTCCACCAACTACAATAAATAAGAGTATTTTAGTAAATGATAATCTCTTCATTTCAAAATACATGTCGCATTTTTGCAATGTGTCTCATTCATATAAACACAAATGTTTTTTTTGAAGGAATATAAACACAAATGTTAGCATGTAAGATGTCGTTTGATTTGTCTCGACAAATATTTTTAAAATATTAAAATTTATAATTTTTTACTTTAGATAATTAAAAATATTAACTATCAAAATTGTGCATTAATATATATGAAGTGACTTGAATTTAACTAAAGAAAAACAAAATTTCATTTGTATATATTGTTTTGTTGCATGCATCAATCATCATGAGGTAAAAACGTCAACTAATCTATATTTAATTGTCTTGTAAATACAATTTAGAGGATAACTATAAGATTAATAATATACGGAGGTCAATATTTAAATCCCAAATTTCTAATTCATATACACGCATGCATGCAAGTCAAGCCATTAAACTATTTTATCCAAAATAAAAAAAATGAATTACATAAAAATATTTGGACTTATACCAACAAAAAAATTACTAATAAAGTTGAACTTGTAAAAGTTCCAGCAATCAAAACTACTATAGTCATCGTCATAAAATAACCCAAATCAAAAGCATGAATCCAAAATCCAGAAACCGCATGACGTGATTAACAGTCAAACCGAGCCGGCTGGGCGGCAAAACGGGTCCCACTTGTTCACATTTTGCCGCCACATTTCAAAGTTGTTTGATTTACCAAAATATCCCACTCTTTTTAGTCTTACCCATTCCACTTGGAACTTGCACCATCTCATCTTTTGATTAAATAACAAAACCATGATAAATACATGTTTAATTAATACTATTTAGACAAAAAACCGTGAAGCCAATAAGTGTCACCATTACCTTTGTCCTTTCAGAATGGGAATGTTGTTTTTTGACTAATTATTATTATTAGTGATTACTACTTTCACATAAGGGTGAATTGGTCATTTCAAAACCTGCCGTCCCGTTAAGAGACTTTCGTTCCCGCAAATTGAATCAGTTAATACTGTTATTCCCGTAACGTCGTCGTAAACCTCATTTCACTCATTCCCATTCGATCAAAAACCATCGCCATGAACACAACACGAGCTCAGATCCTCCGTTACACCACAGCATTCATCACCGGCGTTATTCATCAAGCACAACTCCGTCGCCACCTCATTGACTCTCTCCACCGCGAAACTCCAATCACCAATCAAGTAACCTTAAAACAACTTAACCTCGCCTCAGAAGCTCTCGAAAGCGCCATTTCCAACTCCAGCTCCGCCATTCGTTCTTCCTCTCTCTCCCTCGCCGAGAAACTTCTCCTTCCTCTCCCCGAGTATCCTCTCTCCTCCTTCCTCCTCTCCCTCATTCAAACCCTCCGTAACCGCGTTGAAGAATCTGCCATCTGTCTCCTCAGAATCTTTCATTCCAATCCTTCTCTAGCTCGATCTGAATTAGCACCGTCTCTCTATGAGCATCTTTTTTGTCTTCATCTCTTCCATGTTTTCCGATGGTTCGACGAACAGAGAACACGGATTTTTCCATCGGCTTCTGAAACCCCGAGCCTCGATGGTGACTACTCTGTTTCCGACGATTTGGTTATGCCTTTTGCGAAGTTGTTATCGAGTTTGAGCGGTGATCAAGCGTTAAAGCTGAAGGACTTGGAGAGGGAGTACGAAGAGGTTTTGGATGAGAATTGTAGAGTTCTTGCTGTATATTTTAAAGAGGTTTTGGTGAATAAAGATGAAGATGCGACGGTTAGTCCACCGTTGTTGATATTGAAGAGTGCTGCAGGAGGTGGTGGCGACGACGGTGGTGGATTGCATAGAAAGGAGGAAATGCAAACGCCTCAGTTGGAGAACGGACGGTATAATGTAATGCTGTCCTTGATGTTATTTGTTTACGAATTTATACTTTTCTTCACTTCAACTTACAAAAGTTTATGTTTATTGTGTTAATTTCATTGAGGTTGTTCAATTTTTTATCAATGGATAAAAGTGAACCTAAATATTGATTTGTTGTGCCTCAACTTAGTGTCGTGAAGGATTTGTTTGCTTTTTTGTTCAATTTTCTAGAATGAAGTTAACAACAATTAGGTCAATTTTGGAAATTTTGTTGGCCTCTTTGATTTTAATTAAGCCTCCTGAAATCTATTGCGGGGTAAAAGTTGTAAAAAGAAAGCTTATATTTAACTGGCGTGGGGTCGTGTTTTCTGCAAACTCAAGTAGTGGTTCTTTGTTCATTTGGAGAGGATTCCTTTGCATAGTGATGTAGTTCATTATGTTTTACTATTTGGCAAAACCTTGGTATGAATTATGCATTATCCAGATGTTATTGAAATTGTACTACTCAGAGTTTGTTGTTAGTTGTTTGTGCATATAGTCATGGTCCGTGATTTTCTCCGCTACCAGATGAATGAATGATTTTTGTTTGGTGATACTCTGTTTCCTATAATAGCTAGAAAACAAAATTGTATTTGAATTAAGGTCTGTTGATATTGGAGTAGCTAGGTAGAGTGGAAAATGTGATTGTGGAGAAAACCAGGAGTTTCTTTTAATTTGATTTGATGATTTAAGGCACATGCATTTCCTTATTTACTTTTCCTTTTCTACTGATTCCTGCAGCCAATGTGGTCCGAAAGGGATACATCTATTGAATTTTTGAGCAGCAGTTCGAACAGTATATCCTCCCTCGCACTATTATATCCTCAAAGAGTCTCTCCGAGAGTCCTCCATCCCCTAAAATCTTCAAAATATTGGACAACACCAGCCTATTTAAACTCAGCCCCTGAAACTCAATTTTCTTTAGATGAGAATTTACTTTGTTCTTCTTCGGATTCTGAAGCTGAAAATGAGGTAATTGATGCCACCGAGAAACGGGAAAACCAATGAGGACTGAATTTTCTATGCTTGCTGTTTTAGTTTTTTAGTGCTAAGTGATGAATATGTCCTGTAGGAAAAAGACAAAAACGTAGCATTGTTGGAGCCTCGACAAAGCCAAAGCCAAAACAAGGAACAAATTCAAACCATCTTCAAAGAATCCAGGGGGTACGTATATTAAAAAACCATTCTTCAATATTTTGTTGTCTGATGCATTTTCTTTAACTTGGATTCTTCCTACTCCTAGCTCCCCAGATTATCCAATGTCAGACTATGAAAACACGCTGCAACATGGAAGTGGGAAACAAACACCTCCTAAAGACTTTGTCTGTCCAATAACCAGTAACATATTTGATGATCCAGTGACTCTTGAGACTGGTCAGACATATGAACGTAAAGCTATTGAGGAATGGTTTAATAGAGAGAACATAACTTGTCCTATCACTCGCCAGAAGCTGCAAAACACCAAGCTGCCAAAGACAAATTATGTGCTCAAAAGACTAGTTGCTAGCTGGAAAGAACACAACCCCAGTTCAGTCCCACCTACATGTGAGAGTCCATACAAAGATAGTGAGTCATTAGTGAAGACAGAAATGCCTCTAGCTTCTCCTAACAGTGTCATAACACAGGCCACTGTTGATGGGATGATTGGTGAGTTACGCTGTGCAATCAATAACCTGTACATGTCAGAGATTCTCCAGGAATCTGAAATGGCGGTTCTTCAAATAGAGAAGCTGTGGAGAGGAGGGAATCTGGGAGTGGATATCCACAGCATGCTATCAAAACCTCCAATTATTAATGGGTTTGTGGAGATACTTTTCAATTCTGTTGAGCCCCAGGTGCTTCAGGCAGCAGTTTTCCTTCTGGCTGAGATGGGATCTAGAGACAATGCTGTTATTCAGACTCTAACACGTGTGGATACTGACGTTGAATGTATAATGGCTCTTTTCAAGAAAGGGCTGACAGAGGCTGTTGTGCTATTGTATGTCCTAAACCCTTCCACCGTGACTCTTACTGAGATAGCCGTAGTGGAGTCCCTCATAGCAGTTTTCGCTAAGAAAGAGGAAGACTTGGTTAACATGTGTTTAAATCCCAAAACAGCTGCAGTTCTTCTACTGGGACAGATTATTGGAAGCAGTGATGAGATAATTGCATCTTCGGTTGTCAAGACTTTGTTCTCTGAAAAAGCACTTGGAGCTATTGTTGGCAGTTTAGGAGCTGAATGGGCAGAGGAGAGGATTGTTGCAGTGGAGATCTTATTGAGATGCATGCAAGAGGATGGGACTTGTAGGAACACCATTGCTGATAAAGCAGAGCTCTCTTCTATTATGGAATGCTTCATCTGTGCAAATGATGCAGAACGTTACAAGATTGTTGAATTTTTTTCTGAGTTGATCAAGCTAAATAGGTATCTCTATCTGTTTTGTATTCAGAACTATGCTAACCAAACTAGTAGCTACCTTTTTTTGTAAAAGAGAGTATCGAGTAGCTAACTAATGTACTAATAGACAGGTTAAAGAGTTAAGAAATGGAAAATGTTCATTAAAAACACAAAATTTTGATGCATTGATAACATCAAATAGTAAAGTTAAGTACTTTCCATCTTTTATTCTTTAACAAGTTTAGATCCCTCCATAGACCATAGTATTTGCTATCAAACTAATGTGCTTATTAGTTTATGTCTGATAGCTTTCAATTGGTTCCTTCCAGGAGAACATTCAATGAAAGAGTCCTCCATATTATAAAGGAAGAAGGGCCTTTTAGTACAATGCATACTCTTCTTATTCATTTGCAGACAGCCCTTCAAGATCAATGTCCAGTCATGGCCGGTCTCTTACTCCAACTTGATCTTCTGGTATGAATCTTGAAATCCGATACTAGTACTAGCTAAATCTTAAAAATAGGAACTAGTTTATGATTTCTATTTACACTTTCTATATATTACTACCTTTAAATCAAACGCAAAGAGCTGTTTTGCCAGTAATAGAGTTAACACTCGTCATGCCATTTTTAGGTTGAACCAAGAAAGATGAGCATATACCGTGAAGAGGCAATAGACAGTCTTATTTCATGCCTGAGGAACTCAGATTTCCCTACTACCCAGTTAGCAGCTGCTGATACAATTATGTCACTGCAAGGGAGGTTCAGCTTCTCTGGAAAGCCTCTTATCAGAGAAGTCCTTCTTAAACGTGCAGGTATTGATAAAGGTCCCAGAAGTGATGTACAGGTGGATCATATGAGCAACTTCTTCTCAGAAATCGAAATAACTGCAGTAATGTTCTTTGAAACTTTTAAAGTATTGAGTTTCTGTTTTCTGCTTCCGGGACATTCCTATTTTAGCTTTTTTGTTTGTTTGTTTGGTGTTCTGTTATTTTAAAAATAATTTTGTATGCTCGGAATCAACAGGAAGAAGAGAGAGCAGCAGATGATTGGGAAAGAAAAATTGCATCTGTTCTAGTTAGCCACGAGTTTGGTATACTTTTTGAAGCTTTGGCAGATGGCATGAAGAGTAGAATTCCAGAGCTACGTTCAGCATGCTTTATATCAGCTACGTGGCTCATATACATGCTGACCATTCTACCAGATACGGGGATACAAGGAGCAGCCCGTGTCTGTCTGCTAAAGCCGTTTGTAAATAAATTAAATTCTGCTAAGGATATAGAACACAGAATCCTTTCTATGCTTGCTCTCAACAGCTTTCTTCATTTCTCTGGTAAGTTTCAGAAACACAGCCAATTGTTACAACCTTGATTTAAATAAATTAGAACAGCTAGATGATAATAAATAAATAAATAAAATTTTGTCTGCGAAAGAAAATAGCATCGGATTTGTAGTTTCTGTAAGCATCATAAATTACTCATACAGAATTCAATAGATTTAGATAAGATCGTATTATTTTGGATTCTCTATATTAGTCTATTTTGAAAAGTATGAAAATATTTGGTGAACCTATGAGCCTCTCTGTTGATTTATGTGTTCAAACTTCTGCATGCCGTTTATGCAAAGCAGCAATATAATGATTGTACTTGATATTGTAAATTTCAGATGGCTTACGTGATCTAACTGCTTCCTACGCTAAGGATATCTTAAAAGGTTTGAGAGAACTAAAGAGATTCTCTCCCTTGGCATCTGAAATGCTGAAAGTTCTGGTTGATGAGAATGAGCCTAAAACAGTAAGTTTGGTGTATTCCTAAACCATTTTTCAGTATAGGCATGATATTAGTGGATTATCTAAAATTCTTCATCGGAACAGGATATTTGGAGACATAAAGAGCTAATCCAAGTAGATTGCAGAGGGAATGGAGACGTGCTGTCTGTCATTTGCTTCAAGGATAAAATTATTTCAGGCCATACAGATGGCAGCATCAAGGTAATAAAATTTAGGATTTCAAATGCCGTGTAAATTCTAACGTTTCATGATTACAATTATTGAAACAAACTGTAACTTTTATAGCACTCTGGCAGATAATAGATTTCTTATTTTATCTATTATAGTTGTTTACATATTTATTTCCTTAAAATCACCCGAAAATAAATTACCGCAGACTGAAACTCTCCATTTATGCAATTACCTAGAGGGAGACTTGGGTGTGTGAGCATGAGCTAGATAAATTAAAATATGATAAGGTGTTGCAAAAAGGAGTAATTTTTTTTTCATGGTGTTTGCCATTTACTTGAAAGATTTAATAGCTTTAAAAATGCCAGATCATATTTACCTGGTCATTAGCAACATGTTTGATCCTTGGCTGTATATGACAACTTTACCGTGATATGAGCTTACTGGAAAATACTTTGAACTTTTGAAGGTCTGGACATTAAAGGATAACGTATTACTTCTGTTGCAAGAGATCCAAGAACATACTAAGGCTGTGACAAACTTGACGATTTCAGAATCTGGCGACAGACTTTACAGTGGTTCACTTGACCGGACTGCAAAGGTAAAATTTTCTGCAACTCTAGTTTCAATGTAAGACAGCCTGCTAACAAAAAATTTGTTTTGTTGAATACAGATCTGGTCTATTGGAAAGGCAGCAATACATTGTGAGAAGGTGCATGATATGAAGGACCAGGTTCATAATTTAGTTGTAACCAATAGCACAACTTGTTTCATTCCGCAGGGGGCTGGTGTCAAGGTACGCTGTACGCATGCAAAATTAAAAAATAACACTATTTCCCTCTCATCATCAATGCCTACTTAGTAATCTCAGACATGAACATTATATATACTTTAGCTGGATGTGTATCGTTTCCTTCCTAACTGATTTTGTATCCAAAAAACTAAATCCCCAAGTCATCAATTTTCGGAACAGATTTGCTTCTTCTTCATCATATTCTTCCCATCTTATGCTTAAAATGATTACAACTAGTTCATATATATTAAGTAAGGCAGGTGACATTATTGTGTACTGTAATTACTTTTCTCTTTCATCAGGTTCAGTCAATGAATGGAGAATCCAAGTTGTTAAATTCAAATAAATATGTGAAGTGCTTGGCTCATGCTCATGGAAGATTATACTGTGGATGCCACGACAGTAGTGTTCAGGTATCAAGTTTTAATAAGTACGACGTAGCCTAAATCCAATGTGATGATATCTCAACTTGAGTATGTTAATGTGATGTTATCTCGACATATTTGTGATAATATTATTGTCATATTTCAGGAGATACATTTGGTCACTGGAACTATCAGTAATATTCAAAGTGGTTCTAAAAGATTACTTGGGAAAGCATATCCTATCCATGCACTGCAAGTTCATGGTGAACTTATATATGCAGCTGGCTCTTCCTTGGATGGAACTGCTATAAAGGTATCTCACGCATCAAACACACACACACACACACACATATCTATATATATATAGTGGTATATGTAAAGATATAAATACTTAATTCTTGCTAGAAACATCAGGTTTCATGATATATTGAATTCTATAGAAATTCTTTGAGCTTCTTGATATTAACTTTATGGATGCCATACCATAGTTAACTGACTGTTTATATACACGTCAAGATATGGAACGATTCCAATTACAGCATGGTTGGATCAATGCAAACTGGATCAGAAGTGAGGGCTATGGCAGTGAGTTCAGAATTAATTTATTTGGGGTGCAAGGGAGGTGTTGTAGAAATTTGGGACAAGAAGAAACACATTAAAGTTGGCACGTTACAGTTGGGTACAAATTGTAAGGTTAATTGCATGGCTCTAGACAGCAATGAACACATTTTGGTGATTGGAACTTCAGATGGCCAAATTCAGGTGACAATTTTTGCTTGAAGTTATAATTTCAAATGGTTATATTTTATTCTCATTTCACACCTTGATGTAGCATTCGACCCTCTTCTCCGAATCTATAATAATAAGAGATTGAGGGTCGGGCCAACTTTTCATACTTTAAAAGTTTGCATATTTTGTCATGTGTATACCAAGTAGAAGTTTTACTCTGTCTTCTAAATCAGATATAAATAGAACTGTAATAGCAGAGTTATTTTTTACTAAAAGTGGCAAACTATCTGGTTATTGCAGGCTTGGGAAATGAGTTAAAAGAAGATAGTCATTGTACTGGTACAGGAAGACAAGATGAACTTTCCTTGATAACATTAAATTCATTAATCCTTAGAATAATAACCATCCTTTTTGGTCATTTGGGGGCTGTATATAGCTCAAAGGTTTATACATAAAAAAAGCCTTGTACATAGATTGATTTTCTTCGTAGATATGTGATTAGTTTGCTATATACGCATGAAACTGTAATTTTATTCTTTCTTCTTTTTCCCGTCTCTTTTTATTTATTCACAGGGGTGTGTTGGGTGAGAATTTTGGACAGAAGACAGTGATTATCCATTTTTCATATACTTTTCAAATTTCAATATATTTTTTTCATGATAAAACTATAGCAATCAGTCAATAAGATATTTCAGGTATCTTTATTTTTTTGGTCTTAATATTTCAAGTATCTTTTAACTATTTCTTTGATTATATTATAAATAGTTGTATTATTTTGACACATGAATTTGATGATAAATTTTAAATTAGATGATTAACGTGGTTCAAATATATGGTTAATCATGCTCAATAGATGCTAACGGATGTAACAAGTTCTCGAAACTCATTTGCGATTAATTAATGTAATTAACTGGGATTTTAAATATCATTAACTATGATTTTTTTTTTTGAATAAATCATTAACTATGATTTTTAAAAGTACAAATATACATTATATTTATTCATTATCAAAATTGTGTTCAAATGTATCTCTATCTCTATCTCTATATACATGTATTTTAAGGTGCATTTTGATGATGTGTCATCTCACTAAAACTCTTTCTTTTCTAACAAATATTTCATACCTATGCCAAGTGACTCTCTTTTTAATTTTATCTTTTCTTACATCAATTTACTACATCTTCATGTTCATATTCATGTGGTTCTTTATTATGTAACTTCCAATTAATTTGTGTAAATCCTTCCACTACTCATTATTTTTTATTTGTAACCTACAAATTGAAAAAATTTAGTGCATGATTTTTCACATTCACTCTCACCCTTTATAACCACCACTTACTCCACAATCATTTTCAACCCATTTCTCCGTTTTGACAATTATACTAAATCTTACAGTGTTTCCATCATGGTGTTATTGCTACTACCATACTCATTTGTATAGAAATTTTATTTTAGATGTTTGTTTGTGCTAAAGTTTTTTGATCCATTTGTACTAAAGTTGCTGTATATTCTTTGTGTTTCTCATGATGATGGAATATTTCCTCTTTTCACTACATATATGATGCTTCCATGAAAAGGTATTTCTTATGACTATTATCACACCTTATACTACTAAATAGAAAAATTACACTTACCTATTGAAGAAAAGTTTGCAAGAAGATAAGATATATACTTATAAATCATGTATATATTGAATAATCTAAGTTTTAATATTTTTTATCTGTCCTCTTTTTAGAATTTTTTTTCACTCTTTCCTAGAAAATTTTGCCGTGCTTATTCACTCTCCACTCCTCATTTTCACTAATTGATATTTTAATCAAGTTATAAATTTATTTCTTCCATAACATATATCATGTTTTAACTCAACCATAACATATTCTATCGTTTAAGAATAGTTTATAAGAAAATGTTAAAGTTATGTTGTTCATTCAAAAAGAGTTTTTTTAACAAGAAAAATGAAACTTTTTTATTTAGTAAAATTTTTAAACGTTAAAATTATTTATTCAAGATGTAAATACTGACTATTTTTAAAATAAATCAAAAACCAATGTTGAAGATTTATTTAACTTATATATACTCACTCTTTTTTAGATCATATGTAATGTACAAAAAGTTGTATTATTCTCTCATTTTTACGATGGATTACTTGACCCTCTTTTTTTTGGGGATAAATTTAACCCTTTCTAGGATTAATTTTTTTTTTTGAGTAGAGAAAAAACACGTGCAAGTGATTTTCTAATCAAGCACAACTATTATAATATCGTTTAGTACCATTCAACTAAAACTGCCTCAAATTGTAAAAGGTGATTTTATTTTATTTTTACCTTTTACTATAAGTGTTGAAGTCTTAATTCACCCTTTACTATGTTGATATTTGTTAGATTCGTCTTAGAAATATGTAGTTTTCTCATTCTCTTGGTTGGAAAAAAATGGAAAAGTTGTAATAAAAAAGTTGTAGTTTGTGGTATACATTAAATTAATATGTATGGTTCTGAAAAATGAAGAAAGTTGTAGTTTTTCCATTCTATTGGTTGAAAAAAGTGGTAGTTTGTGGTATACATTAAATTAATATGCATGGTTCTGAAAAATGAAGAAAGATGTAGTTTTTCCATTCTTTTGGTTGGAAAAAAATGAAGTTGTAAAAAAAAAGGTAGTTTGTGGTATACATTAAATTAATATGCGTGGTTCTGAAAAATGAAAAATACTATGTTGTACAAAATATATTTATTTAATTCATGTATTAATGTTCTTTCATATGCCTCATTCTTATAGGATGTGAATGTATTTGAAGATTCATAAGAGAGTTACGAAATAACTGCTTATAGGATTGAATGTGGCCAACTTTTAATGTAAAGAAAGATAAAAGGATGCACCTTTTTTAATGTTTTATTGTGGATTTATTGACTTTAACCTTTTAAATTTCTTCTTAGCCTTTCAATTTTACACTAACTAATAACAGCTGAATGAATTGATTATAAATATGACTTATGAACAACTCATTAGTACATATGAGTGTGATGTAATTTCAATTTGAGAGGGTATGTAACAGTATTGTAGAAGAAGAATAATTTTATTGTGGGTTTAATTTGGTTTAATTTGAGTTTAACCTTATTTTTAACTCAACCTTATCGTGGACATAAATTGATTATAAATATGCTTAATGAACAACTCCTTAGTACATAACAACGTACGAAATTTTAATTTTAGAGGATATGTAAAAGTATTGTAGAAGAAGAAGAATTTTTAAAACTTATGTGATCTCATTGTGTCTTTTTTCTTCTTCTATAGAGTCAACGAGGGAAGATATATTGCGGTGCATAGTTTGTTCTTTTAACTCTAGCACAATATATTCATAAGAAAGTTTTATTTGTGCTCAAAACATAATTCACATGTTTCGTAAATACAACATTTTTGCTCTAATAAGGAAGTTATTTTATACTTAGCATTAAATTTGCTAAAAATAATATACATCATTTTTTTAAAGATTATACATAATTTGTATATGTTGAAGATTAATTAATGGAATTACATATAATCAAATTAAATTGTAATACAAATTATTTATACCAGAAGGATTAAGATGAATAGTTATTAATTTTTTTAATTAAAAATCATGATGTCATAAAGTGTTTGAGTGATACTTATGGAAGATATGTGAATTTTTTAAAATTATGTTGTTTTAGTATTTTTTTTTAATATAAAATAATACTATTGACTCAAGTTAGGATAAAATTTGATAATATCTAATTATGATTCTTTTTTTTCTCTAAAATCTAAAAATTTATTAAAATAAAGGGAAAATGAAACAAAATATAAGTCGATATAAACCAAACCTAAAAAAAAAAAATTATTTTAATTTACTGTTCAAATGTATTTTTATTATTTTTTGCTAATCAAGGTGAATGACACATCATCGAAGTTAAGTAATTTTTATATACTTTTTATTCTATATTCGTTTGACAAAGAAAAAAGTTTTAAAGTATTTTAATAGTTATTTTTAAATCATAGACGATCTACAAAATATTTTATTTCCAATGCATTAAAAAATATTATAATCAAACCCGTGCAACGTACGGGTTGTATATCTAGTATGATGTATGATTTGATACGATTAACAACACTCAATTTAAGACTTTCACATTGTCTTACTAACCTTCTTTCTGTCAAATACAATCGCAATGTCTTACTAACCTTCTTTCTGGCAAATACAATAATAACAATCCAAGGTTTTTTCCCGATGTACTTTGTATGGGGTTCTATCTACCGATGTGTATGAAAAAATTTATGTTGGGCAACAAATCTTAAGTAAATCTCAGTTACCTAAATGATTCTGCAATTACACGCGCGAAGATATTTTAAATTACCAATAAAAAATGTATTTGGATATATATATATATATATATATATATATATATATATATATATATTCGCCTCTACTCTTCATTCAGCCATCTAAATCTCTTCTTGTTTGGAGGGCTTTATCACAACAACAAAAAAAGTTCATGCGGATGAGAATATGTGTGCTAGGTTGAAATGTTGTTTTTCAATGTAACTTGTGTGGCAAGGCAGTGGAGACTAGCCAACATCTTTTCTTGAATTGTGCTTTTGCGAAAAATCTTTGGACCTGGTTTTTTCTACTCTTAATATTGTTATTGACACTTCTTCTCCTTAATGTAAAATTATCATTACTGTTATTATTATCAACTTAATTGATGAAATTTGGTTTTGTTAAAATAAAAACAAGGTTTGATATAACAGGATCATTTCTTATAAATCGACCTCTCATATGGTGATCTCTGATACTTCTCTTGCTCAACCACTTTACATGGACCTCTTTATCAACTATGCATGAACTTGTTGTTCTTAAGTCATTTTTTGTTTTAACCTATGCTCCGGGTTTAAAGAGGCTATATGGCACCCTCTGATTGTTTCTTGGATCAAATGCAACATAGACGGCACAACAAAAGGTTTTCCTTGATCAACTGTTTGTGCTGGTATTTCGAGAGACAGTAATGTTGTTGTAGGTTGTTTTGCTCAAAATTTAATCATATCTATTGATTTTCATGCAGAGCTCATTGAGGTTATGCATGCAATTAAGATTGCTTTTAAAAAAGGGGTTGGATTTCTCTTTGATTGGAAACATACTCTCAATTGGTTACTCTTGTTTTAAAGAATCATGGTATGGTTCCTTGGAGGTTAAGAAACAAGTGGTTGAATTGTGTTGAGTTAACTAAGAATATTAGATTCGTTATTTCTCATATCTTTACAGAATGCATTGCAGACAATATTGCTAATTCTTTTGGTCTCCAGAATAATAGTTTTGTTCGGTGGAACTCTATCTCTTCTTATGTTTCAAATTTATTTAACTAAAATAGGTTAGGGCTCCCTGATTATCATTTATGCTAATATATATCAAAGCCTACAAATTTTTGTTTGCTCTGCACTCTTTTTTCTTTCACCTATGTTTTATCTTATTGGTTTCCCTTTATCTTTCATAATTGGATTGGTATTTGTCCACCCTATCTCTTTACAAGTTATTCTTGTTTGGTCACAAGATAAAATTTAGGCTCACACATAATAATCAGGTACTTCTAATGATAATTAAGAAAATGGAAATGCTAACTATTACCTTCAGGACAATGGTTAAGAAATGCAACATTAATGCTACATTTATATTGTAAATCAACTTAGAATTTGAGATAATTTTTTTATCAAAACGACTTATGATTTGAGAACGATCGTCTCTTAAAAAAATTGAGAACGAAGGAGCACTAAATTTACATCATTGGTCAATTTTATCCACTGTTTTTACCTCTTTTTCAGTCTACATCTACGTAAGCCAGTTCACCAATTAATTAACTAAAATGAAATAATAAATTAATCTTTTGATTTAACCTTTGTAACATTTTTGTACCGAAAAAAAAACCTTTGCAACATTCACTCGGTCATTGGACATAAACTGGCCTTTAAGTTCCACTTAAACGCTCTAAATAATAAAGAAATAAATAAATAGCAAAACGTAACGTACTTCCACTTGAAGATATATAGTTTACGGTGAACCATAGATAACGTTTTTGAAGCTAGATGCCAAAATTCTTCATGTAAAACTGAACTTAGTTCATTGATACTAATCTCTCACTTTACTCTTCCACCGTAAACAATGACGGCGGCATTTCGAGAGTAATTTACAAATAAAAATAACGAAATCACATTAACAGCTATTTTTATTTTTACATTTCACTCTATTGATCGAGTTCTTCTAAACAATTTGTCTTTTGGTGGAATTCATCAGCTACTAGAACTCAATAATTGATTAACACATTCACATATATCTTACAAAAAGGAAGTTCATGCATATATCGATAAGTGACCAATGCTAGCTGTAACGTGTTTTATTGATTAATTCCCTCCTATAAGTATATCACATATATCCCTTCAAAAATCAAAAAAGTATATCACATATATAGTGTGGGCGCATTTCAGTACCGAAATTGGTAAGAAAAAGGAAATATCGTGATTGTCATCTATTATATGGTCACATTTCTTGTCTCTTTATTAGTCATATACTCATATTGATCTCTTCTCTGAACACACATTATGACAATAAATGGACAAATTAATTTGTTTTTTTCCCTTTATTATTAAGAAAATACTTTTGCTCATTTTTTGAACATTATTACCCAGCCGTACAATACAATAATGGAAGAGTCTTGATGATATACATGTGACAAATAATTTTTAGATAAGAACGAGGTCTACTTGCAACTAGCTCGTTGTAACAAGGTAAGATAATTTAATTCTTGTCCATATGCTTATATATATATATATATATATATATATATATATATATATTGTTCTAAATATATCTCTTTTTATTGCATTGATTAATTAGCAATTCAATTGTATTTCGTGTATAACATAAACTTCTCCTTGAGTGTAGTAGAAGAAAAATGGAGATGTCAATGGAGCAAAACAAAGACACTGAACATGTTGAAAGGAAAAAGGGTGGTTACAGAACCATGCCATTTATCATAGGTGACGACTCCTTAATTTTTATATAGGACATTTTTACTACTTATTCAAATTATTAATTGTATCAAATATATAATAATCATGGATTATATTTTGGTACATATATTCATTGTTCTAGCAAAAATTAAAGGTTGTGAATTTCTGACTTGTTTTGGTTTGATATGTTTTAGCAAATGAGACTTTTGAGAAGGTTGCAAATGTAGGACTTCATGTAAATATGGTATTGTACCTGCTAAACGAGTATCATGCAGACCCTTCAACTGCAGCTATCATAATATTCTTGTGGAATGCTGGATCCAATTTTATGCCACTTTTTGGTGCTTTTCTTTCTGATTCTTGCCTTGGACGATTTCGTGTTATTGCTTGGGGAACAATCATCGACCTTCTCGTAAGCTAATTATAAATACTTCTATTGAAAATTAGCATTAGAAATTATGAATCAATTCCACCATTCAGTTAATTTTAATTTTATGATATAATTTATTTTGTATGTGAGTGATTGGGATGAAATTTGGTTAAGAATTTGAATTCATTGCAGGGATTAATTGTGTTGTGGCTTACTGCAATCATTAGGCATGCAAGGCCACCAAAGTGCAATAATGGAGAATCATGTACAAGTGCAACAGGAATGCAATTCTTGTTTCTTTTCTCTTCACTTGCTCTAATGGCTTTTGGAGCTGGTGGTATTAGGCCATGTTCCTTAGCCTTTGCAGCTGATCAAATCAACAATCCAAAAAACCCAAAAAATGAGAGAATCATGAAGAGTTTCTTCAATTGGTACTATGTTTCAGTTGGTGTTTCAGTAATGGTTTCGATGGTATTCATAGTATACATTCAAGTGAAAGCAGGTTGGATTATTGGTTTTGGTATACCAGTGGGTCTTATGTTGTTTTCTTCTGTCATGTTTTTCTTGGGATCTTTTATGTATGTTAAAGTGAAACCAAACAAGAGTTTACTTGCTGGATTTGCTCAAGTCATTGTTGCATCATGGAAAAACAGACACTTGACTTTGCCTCCATGCAACTCTGGTTTGTGGTATTTCCAAAGTGGCTCTAATCTTGTTCAGCCCACGGACAAAGCAAGGTAATACTTTGTCTTATTCAATTATAGTATGTTGAAAACTCTTCATTTTTATCAAATAGTCTAGTGACTAGAATTTCGAATAATACAATATCTCTATCAATTAAACTATACTTACAAGGACATTTTATCAATTAACATAAATTTGAAGTTATATGTATTTTTAAAAATATGAAAGAGAAAAAATTGAAAATCCAAAATACTAATCTTGTAAACCTTATGGTATCCCAACTGTAAGAACTCTAGATCTATGTTAGATTACTACACTACTTATATTAGTGTATATATTATTAAATTCAACATGTTTTGATTCTTTGTATAGGTTCTTGAACAAGGCTTGCATTATCAAGAACAGAGAAAAAGATTTAGACTCTAATGGTATGCCAATTGACCCATGGAGTTTATGTACAGTAAGACAAGTAGAGGAGTTGAAAGCAGTAATCAAAGTTCTTCCCCTTTGGTCAACTGGCATCACAATTGCAATTACAATAAGCCAACAATCGTTTTCTGTGGTCCAAGCAACCACTATGAACAGAATGGTTCACAATTTTGAGATTCCACCAACAAGTTTTAGTGCATTTGGAATCCTCACTTTAACCATATGGGTAGCTATTTATGACCGCATTATAGTTCCTTTGTTATCAAAATACACAAAAAAAGGAAAAGGACTCACTTTAAAGCAAAGAATGGGAATTGGAATAGCAATATCATGTTTAGCCACCTTAGTAGCAGCATTAGTAGAGAAAAAGAGAAGAAATGAAGCAATTAGAGAAGGATATATAAATAATCCAAAAGGTGTAGTGAACATGTCTGCAATGTGGCTAGTACCTCAACATTGCTTAGTTGGTTTAGCTGAGGCATTCAGTGCAATTGGACAAATTGAGTTTTTTTACTCTCAATTTCCTAAAAGTATGTCTAGTATTGCTGTTTCACTTTTTACTCTTGGATTTGGGACAGGAAATTTGGTGGCTAGCATTATAGTTAAGTCTGTTAAAAATGGGACACAAAGAGGAGGTCAAGTTAGTTGGTTATCATCAAATATCAATCAAGCGCACTATGATTACTACTATTGGCTCTTAACTATTCTGAGTTTGGTTAATATGTTTTACTTCTTGTTGTGTAGTTGGGCTTATGGGAGTACTGAAGATATAAAAAATTGGGATGAAGAGGTTGATACAAAATGTGAGGAAGAAAATATCTAGTTAATTACATTCAAAGGGGGAAAAAATCTAGTTAGTTAACCAAAAGGGTTCTTTTTTTTTTTTAGAGCAACCAAAAGGTTTCTCTTGTATATTATATTGTGATTGCATTGGTAAACTTATGTCTCTTTGTTAAGAAGTGCTTTTTTAATGCAATTATTTGCTTTTTTACATAATAATAATAAGAATAAGAACAACAACTAATGCAATGATTCTTTAAAAAAAAACAACTAATGCTAGTTTTACAAAAAAAATAATATACATTGAAATTAGTGAACGAATATCTATCTCGATGTTTGCGTAAGGATACTGATTCACTGCAGTCAAACCAATACCCACCGTTAGATTTATCAAATGCTCAATTTTTTGCCACGTATCCTCTTTTGATTACTCCGATTCATTCACCGAAGTCTCTTCTCTTTAACCGACACTATTCATCTTCTTCTATCTCTTCTCAATCGTCAAGACCGGAGGTGGCTGAAACTATGGCGGAACTATGATTTTATATTCATCACCCAGGATCCCATTTCATGTGTTCTCCTTTTGCAAGCTTTTGGTCAAAAGCTTCATTTGAATCTTCTTAGTTTATGCTATTGAAATTCACAGTTCATTTGTTTGATCTTGGTTACAATTCACAATTCACAATTTATCTTGTTAAAAAACATTTACTTTCGATTGAAACACAATTCTAAAACCCAGAGTAATTTCGAATGTGACACATGCTCAACCTGATCCTCGGATCAACAATTGCATTTTTCCCTACTGAGCTTGGCAGTGGAGTTTTGTGGCGGTGGGAGGTCATAGTCATATTTTTTGAACCACACGTCAGTGCTAAGTGATTTACGTTGTAGCTTGGAATGGCAAGGGAGAGAAAGAAATGTTAATGTGTGGATGTGCTGGAAGAGAGAACCAAAGAATATGCAACATAACGGTGAGATATATCAAAAGGCTGCGAATCATCTGACTGTGTGAATGCGGTGTTTATGTGCTGCCGAGAATCATGGTCCGTTTGCGCAATGATATGAGTGTGTTGTTGTTTTGTTTTATATTATTCTATAAAGCTTTTTCCTAATTTCCTTTAGATCCAAAATTTTTAACATGAATACATGATTAATTGAGTTATTATTATTTTTAACAAGCCAAAATGAAATATATTAACACTGACACTGTAATTGTTACAACACAAGGTGTGCCAAAACAATCACAGAATTATCAAAGTACAACCAAAATTACAACCAATTCAGTCGATGCCCAAACATAAAAGCGGGCTCGACCACCAACTATGAGTACCAAAGCTAAATACAACATTTCTAACTTTTAACCACAACAATGAAGATGATTTGACTTTATCTAACATATGTGGTAAGGACCTTTGTCTATTTCTAAAAATCCTATCATTCCTTTCATTCCACAACATCGAAATACAAAGCTACCAAATCAGGTGGAAAGGTGACCGTCCCGATCTCGAACAACCTGCGTAATTAATAAATTGCAAAATATGATCCGTAATTGTCTGAGATTCGACCCCTACCACGCCTAACCAAGCCCGCACCAATGGTCATAACGCACCAAAAGTTAGACAAGACAAGAACAAATGATTGACATCTTCAACGTGCCCGCATCCAGTAACACACAACCGCGCCTCCAAGGGAATGACTCCACGGTTTGCCAAATTATATTTTGTAGGTAAGCGATCCCGCAGAAGCCGTCAAGTAAGGATAGAGACTTTAAGAGGTACTTGTTTATGCCATATTAATTCCATATTTGGATGTAATTGAGGCTGCTCTTGCAATGTCAACATATCATAGACACCACGAACTGAATACCCACCATCCTGATCCGGTAGCCACAACCATCTATCTGTCACTGAATCCTGCAATGAAACTGCAAGTAATAAAACCCTACACTCCTCTACCATCTCCTCCTCCCATGCCCACAACCTACGACGCCGCTGCCACGCTCCCCCACCCTCATCCACCCCCAACAAGAACATGTTCCTAACTGTGATAGATTTGTTTGTAGCCAAGTCATATAGGCGACTAAATCGGTCACACAGCGGGACATCACCACACCAGCAATCATGCCAGAAGTCGGTCTCAGCACCATCACCCACCCTCCTCCTAACACACAACCTAAACCAGCCCTCTCCCCCCTCACTTATCCCATCTCTAATCCTCACAATCTCCCTCCACCAAGAAGAGCAACTCCGGCCCCCATCCTCCAAACCATCATCCGCCCCACCATATCTAGCCACCAACACCCTACACCACAAAGCTTCCCTATCTAATAACAACCGCCAACACCACTTTCCCAGCATAGCAATGTTAAACTCTCTCAATCTCCTAACACCCAACCCTCCATACTTCTTTTTCAAACACAAAGTATTCCACCCAATCCAAGAAACTTTTTTTTTATCCTCACCCCCCCACCCCCCCCCCCCCCCCCCCCCCCCCCCCAAAAAAAAAAATACTAAACAAAGATTCAATGGAAGAGATTATATTTGCCGGAGCTTTGAAGAAGGAAAGAGCATAGACAGGAAGAGCAGTCAGGACGGACCTTAGAAGGATCAGGCGACCACCAAAAGAAAGGAACCGACTATGCCAACCAGATAATCTAGATTTAATACAATTAACAATAGGTTCCCAAAACATTAATCGACGCGGATCACCCCCAATCAGAAGCCCCAAAATAGAGAAATGGGATTTTACCCACTTTGCACCTCAACACAGAAGCCACATCGGACAACCAAGAAGCATTAATATTAACCACAACTAGAGAGCTTTTATGGAAATTGACTTTCAGGTCAGACATAGCCTCAAACAAGACGAGGCCAGCCCTCATTGCTCGCACATTACCCCAACTTTTATTCTCAATTAGAAGTGTACATCAGCAAACTGTAAATGTGACACGACAACTGGAGTCGCACGCCCCAATGCTATACCCCGTAAAAATACCTGCATCGACCAAAGATTGCATCAAAACATTCAAACCTTCTGCAGCCAATAAAAATAAAAAGGGAGATAGAGGGTCACCCTGACGTAAACCCCGCTCAAAGGGGAACTCATCAGTGGGGCTACCATTCACCAAAACAGAAGCAGTGGCGGTACCGACACACTCTTTAATCCACTTGCGCCACAACGTAGGAAATGACATACTCCCTATAACCTCATCGAGGTACCCCCAATCAACAAAACCGTACGCCTTTTCAAAATCCACTTTGAACATCAAAAGGTCTTTCTTAGATTTCCGAGCCTCGTCGACCACTTCATTAGCGATCAAAATTCCATCAAGAATTTGTCTGTTTTAAACAAACGCAGACTGAACTTCTGACACAACACTCCCAATAACTTGTCTCAACCTATTAGCTAGGATTTTTGCCAATATTTTATACAGGCTCCCCACCAACGAAATAGGTCTAAACTCATTCAAAGATTGTGGGCTATCAACTTTGGGAATTAGAGCTATGAACGTAGAATTTATTCCTTTCGATAATTTGTCATTCCTATGAAATTCTGTAACAAAATGCACAATGCCATCCTTCATCTTGTGCCAAAAGTTCTTGATAAATCCAAGGTTGATACCATCTGGACCCGGACTCTTGAAACTATCACAGTCCCACACCGCTGCCTTAATTTCATCCACCGAAAACGGTCTGGTCAAACTGCCCCTTTCTATAAATGAAAGTTTACGAAACTGCAGATGTCCCACCCTAGGCCGCTCCATTTTTGGGGCAAGAAAGTGATTTTTAAAATGCGTATACACTGCATGGCGAACTGGTTGAACACCCTCCACCACTACCCCATTCACCATAATCGAAGACAAAGAACTAAATCTTCTTCGTGCTGCCAAAACTGAGTGAAAATTTTTGGAATTAGCATCACCATCACGAATCCAATTTAATCTCGACTGTTGCCAGCAAATACTAGTATTAAGACGAGACAAAGAGTGAATATCCGTCAAAATACCATGAAGTTCACCAAGCTCTTCCTCAGACAATTCCTCCTCCTCCCCTTTACTGTCTAAGAACTCTTGTCTGTTTTTTAAAGAATCAATCTTTGCCGGAAGATTATGAGTATTCAATGTATGCCATTCCTTAAGGGCAAGTTTAATGAGTTTCAATTTTTCTTTTAGAACAAAACCGCCCCACCCGGTTACCTGAAAAGAGCTCCATTTTTCGCGAACAAAATTATTGTACCCATGCATATCTTGCCAGCATTTCAACAAACGCACAGGTCGTGGACCCCAGTACTCTTCGTCAACCGACAACACAATAGGACAATGGTCAGAAAGACCCCGTAACTAAGCAACCTGGAGGCAGTTAGGCCACACAAGACACCACTCTTCCGAGAGCAGGAACCTGTCCAACCTACTCATTTAACGCCCGTCTCCCTTGTACCAAGTAAACTTTCGACCACACAATGGTAAATCAATTATAACATTGACATCAATAAATTCATTAAAAATAGCACTATCATCCACCACCTGAGTACCCCTAACAGAACGCCTTTCACCTACTGATCGCACAGAATTAAAGTCCCCACACAAGCACACGTTACTGCTACCTAAAGATAGCAACCGAGATGATAGGGATATCCACAACACTTGTTTAGCACTCCGACACAGGGTGCATAGACATTGAAGATATAAAACTCTTCACTAGATTTGATAAACCTTCCATGAATCAACAGGAAGTGCTCACCCCGAGCAGTTAGCCACACCTCCACCTCTGAAGTGTCCCAAATCGTAACCAAACCTCCAGACGCCCCCTCAGACGGACTGTAAGAGAACTCATAATTTGTAGGCCCCCACAACGATGTACATAAAAAATCATCAATAAACCGCAACTTTGTTTCTTGAATACACAACACAAAAGGCGCCTTTTCCCGCACCAAATCCTTAACTTCCTTCCGCTTCTCCAGCCTACCTAACCCACGCACATTCCACGACACAATCCTCATCTAACACACCCTCACCCCCACGCCAACGACCCCCCAACACTTGTCTCTCACCACCAACCGATCTGACCCTCCCTCCCTCATCGCACTTACTTAGCTCCCTCTTACTACTCTCATTCCTAGCAAGCACTCCAAACATGTTGTGAGTGTCCCCTTCAAACTGTAACTCTATAGCCTTCCCTATCCCTCACACATCCTCAGCCGCCTCCTTCTCCTTACCATGTAACACCACCCAATTATTCCACTCTTTGTTAACAGAAGCGGAAGAAGCAGCTTCGTCTGAATTACTTTGAGAACCAACTTCACTAGCAGGCTTCTTTTTCTTACTAGCTCTCTTTTTCAAAGTGCGTAAAACAGCATTTCTATCTTTGCTAGACATACGTGCTACCTTTTTCAGAGTGTGAACCGTATGACGTAGTTCACCTCCAATTTTCCGACGTTTAGTACCTTCACCTCATTCCTGGCAATTCTTCACTTTTTGTTTCCCCACTTTTATAAACTTCCTTTTGGCAGAGAAAATAATACCAGCGCCACCATGATGATCCTTCAGCCACTCTGTACTCCAAGGACCTGACACCATCGACTTACCTGCAAAGGGAGGACCAGACACAGCCGAAACATGCTCTTCTTCTTCTGTTTGAGGCGCCGATATCTTGCCTTGAACACCATCCACATCCCCTACCTCCTCATCTTGGTTAACTAATTTCAAAGCTCCAACATCTTGTAGCTTTTCCCCATCATAAGAATTCACATCCTCGCCACCAGGCACTAGACTCACCACCACTGGCTCAGAAGTACTCTGTGATGCCGCATCCCCAACATTATCCGGTGAAGCTTGCAACCCCACATTTGACATATCTTCCGGATTAGCATCAACTTTAACAAAGCTCACTTCATCGACATCCCTCAGCTCATACATATTATCCAAAACCCCAACCTCTAACTCCTTTACAATTTTGTCAACTATAGTATCAGCGTTTTTACAAATCTTCGGGTCCCCATGAACTTCCTCATTATCTGATTGAGAATTCTGCTCATCTTCATCCTCAAAAAGGCATGCGTCCTCTCCAATATTAGCACCCCCCTTCCTCAACAATTTTAATGTCGACCAAAAATCCATCTATCGATAGTTGATCAACACAAGAAATAATGTCTAAAGCTGGCGTTGAAATCAGAACTCTAGCAAAATCAAATCTTCCTCTAACCAAAGACATATCATCACTACGCAAATAAGTACCGCAATCCATCACACATAATTTAACAAAATTCTCATTCCAAGCATGAATAGGAATTCCATACAATCTCAGCCACGCCCCCCTTCGAAAGGGTACCACTTCCCTATCTCAACGCACCACATTTGTAAAAAAGTGAGCAAAAAAATCTTTCGCTTCCCCAAGCATAGCCAAAGTATCCTTATCTGATCTATTTCGCAAGAAAACTATGTCCGCTCCCATAGGAATAATGTCAAAATCCTCAAAGCCAGCATCTGCCACCCGCTTTTGGACAACCGTGATCGCCTCCCCATTCACCACGTTGGCCAACACACATGTCCTTGCCCATCTTACATCATTACCATTGGACCTATACATCTGTACCATCTTCGTTGAGACCGGTTTCTGCTTCTCCAGAGCAAGTATCTCAACCTCCCCCACATCGTTGACCGTCTTCCCCACCTTAACACCATCGACATGAACCCCCCTTCCACCTCCATCATTCCCTTTACCGTCCCTCGCCGTAACAACCACGTCCCCCACCGTTACCACTTCAACACCGTTTACCTCCTCTGTGCTCCCTTTCTCGTTCCATTTCCTTTTCTCTCCTACCGTCACACCATTTGCTCCCTCGCCATCGCGCCGCAAACCGTGACCATCAGCCATCTTAACTCCCTCAACAACTTTCTTGGTATTCACGACACCTCCCTCTTCCTCACCCTCCTTAGCACTATACCCCTCAACCTCCACACTACGATCAAAACGAGCTACTTTCGCCCTTACTCGGTAGCTTCCAAAACAAACAACATTCAAAGCCTTTAACAACTTACCAATATCCCAAACTTTAGAAAAACGAACGAACCCATACACTTTCCCATTCGCATTCCTACGACTTGGAACAACTACCTCCTCAAGAATCCCACAAACCTCAAAGCCCTTACGCAGATAGAAATTAGATAAATACGGCGGAAAGTTAGTAAAATAAAACGTTATGAACCGTTTGTACTGAGAAATAGCCTGATGTTCCTTCCTGCCATCTGCATGTTCGCTGCTCCCAGCTGCCCCATCAAAACGTGTGCGTCCCTTGCCAACACTCCCATTATGGCGCTGCCTGTGGAGGTCGCCAGCAGCCTCTGATCGCCTGTCAGCTACACCTCTGTGCGGAGGTCGCGAATAGGGTTGCACCACCGCTCCTCTAAACGTACCAGGCCAAATAACGCTATGCCGAACTGTTGAACCCCTAACCCTAGAAAGTATGTTCCCATAGTCGTACCTTCCTTCAAGCTGTCCGTTCTCCTGTTGCCAGTCTGAATCGCTGCATTCTTGTCCCTGTGCTTTCCCCCGTCGTCGTCTCACGACAAGCCAATCATCCCCATCCCCCCAATTTGTGGCACCCTGCTTGGATCCCTTCCCCCCCCCCCCCCCCCGGTGAGCCTCCCCTCCGACGATAAGGGTCACCGTCGTGGTGGTACACCGCACTCTCTTATTCTGACGCTCCCTCTCATTTTTCCCACTGTATGGAATTTGTTGAAACGTGAATCCCAAAAAGAAATTAAGAGGATTCAGCAAGTGAGTAGGTGAATTGAATTGATGATATAGATTGGTATAGGATTATACATAAAGCTTGGAATTGATCCTAACTAGCAATCAGCAAACCGATTGGAGAGCGGCGTTGTCATGTTGCTTACTATCTTGTTAGGGAAATACTGTTTGTTTATTATTTCTATTAGAAAATCTAAATTGAATTATTTTAAACAACTATTTTTAGGGGTGCTCACATTTGTCAACAATGGTAGTTTCTACTGGTCAGAATGAAAGCCCCCTCTAGTAACTGATTTCGGTTGGAAAGATAAATACTCATAAAATAAAATAAAAAAGGGAAATGCTTCTTACAGGGAAACATTTCCTCTCAAATGCATCCCGATTGAGTTGTATTAGGTAACTGCGTATTTTGTGGACCCTCTTATTTTTTTATTATGTTGACTGCTAAAGAAAATCTAAATGTGCGGCTAATTTGTGAAATAAGGAAATCTAAGTGTGCGGCTAATTCGTGAAATGGCTCGTGATAAGTTTTTCGCTTAAAATAGCACTACTGAATTAAAAAATATTACTAATTTCTCTCTTAAAGAATTTTGGAATATCCCTTTTTAAAAAAATCAAAATACCCCACTTTAAAAAGTAAACATCCAAATACCTCATATTTATCCCCTTTATGGAAGGCGCATTCCAAAAAGGTTATTGCTAGTTATAGCGAGAATGTTTTCACGAAAGTCTCACGAGCACTTTTTTGCTATAACTTCGGTAAACTATACCCCATCCTCTCCCCTGTTTCCCGGTCAGGGATAAATATAATTGAGTAATTGTTTTGGGATGAATCCGGCATAATTTTTGCCAGGTTAAATAGCATTGCTCTTCCGAAAATGCGACCTCTTAATATTATTATTTTTGTTGAAAGAAAGATGCTTATATCATTTTGTTATCAATAATTTGTTCAATACATCGAGGTACATTAATATAGATGGTGGAACTAGCTAATAATGTGGCAATCCCCGTTAAATAGTGAGCTGCCTCATTGGCTTGTCTCCGAGTAAACTCGACTTTTGAGTTGGTAAACTTAGTATTGAAGAACTGGCGGCATGCAGAGAGAACGTGACCAAATTCCATGATATCAACACAGCGACTATTGAACGCATCAGTAGTAATCTTGGAGTCCAAAGCAAAATCAACATTATCAAAACTCATGTCGTCCAACCATTCCAGAGCATAAAAAAAGCCAAGGCTTCCCCCACTGGAATAGGACACACAGGGGTAACTAGGATCCCTTTAGCAAGCACAAAGACACCTTCATCATTGCGTATACAAATGCCTATTCATGGTCTATTAAATTGGTCCAAAAAAGAGGCATCGATATTACATTTGAAATGACCCTGCCGAGGTTTTTGCCAACGAAGTTCAGCCGTACCTGAAGTAACTATGTTGTTTTGAGTTGTAGGAGAGGTAACGTCACTAGCATCACTCGAGGAAGAAGCAACAAGAGTATGTTGTGGAAGTACAAGTGTTGTCCTAGCTGCCATATGAGGGTGTTGGCCAAACTCCAGTCTTTGATTAAATGAAAAGCACGATCAATAACTCTGGCTACCGTTTTGGTGAGGTCTTGCTAGAGTTTTAGATTGAGGTGCTTCCATAAACTCCATAAGAGAGTTGCAAACTTTTGGGAATTATCTCCCAATATTTTTTTAAAATTTCTTTTTTAATAGTTTTGGTGGAGGGTCACATCTTTGTGATTAAAAGAAGGGATATTTTATTCTTGTTCTTCATTTATATTTGAATCATTACGAGAACACGGAGCGTGAGGTGTTTGTTGACTCTTCGTTTAACAAAAAAGATGTACATAATGTAGTTAGCGAGACACACTTGATGGTGGATTACACACATTAAAATTTATTCAATTTTTTTTTCCATCTTTCTTCAAACGAAAAAAGAGTCATTTATTCTATTTTATTTTGAGAAAAAAAAGTGCTTTATTTTATTTTAGGCCAAATACCACTTGTAGTCTTTTTAGTTTGACATAATTTTCAAGTTAGTTCTTTAGGTACTCACAATGTTGTGTTTAATGGCACACATGATCAAGGGCTAGAAATGCAATTATTGACAACAAGAACCGCCTTATCATTTGTGACCATTAAACACATCGTTTTGACACTTTGAATCCTTTAAAACGCATCACTTTGATCAAAATCAACAACTTAACGGCACATCAACATCAGTTAAACAGAGATTGACAAGGTAATGACAACACAAACATATTTTATTGGTATGAATCATCCATTATCTACTCATACTCACGCAAATATAAAGATTAATCGGTTAAATCAAATAGAATCATAATAAAGCTTAGTTGATCATTAAGAAATTTAAATTTAACACTTCTCCATTTTATGGTTGGATTCGAACCCACACATACCGATAGTAAAAGATATTTCTTTTTTTGAAAAGTATAGTAATAGTATAGTGAAAGAAAAGAAACTAAATTGAAGTGGAAAATGGAGCCGGGTCGTGCAACCAAGAGTTGGAGCATCCATACCCGATCGGAGATCATCGCCAAATACCAAGTCATGGAACGCATCGGCTCCGGAGCTTACGCCGACGTCTACCGTGGCCGTCGTCTCTCCGACGACCTAACAGTCGCTCTCAAAGAAATCCACGACTACCAATCCGCATTCCGAGAAATCGAAGCGTTGCAGATGCTTCAAGGCTCTCCAAACGTCGTCGTTTTGCACGAATACTTCTGGCACGACGATGAAGACGCTGTTCTCGTTCTCGAGTACCTTACCACCGACTTGGCTACCGTGATTTCCAATGCTGCTAAGGAAGGGATTCCGATTCCAGTTGGTGAGTTGAAGCGTTGGATGATTCAGATTCTTTGTGGACTTGATGCTTGTCATCGGAATATGATTGTTCATCGTGATCTGAAACCTTCTAATCTTTTGATTTCTGACTCTGGTGTTCTTAAATTGGCTGATTTTGGACAGGTAAACCTAATTCATCCC
This sequence comes from Medicago arabica, assembly GCA_946800305.1. Taxonomy (NCBI): domain Eukaryota; kingdom Viridiplantae; phylum Streptophyta; class Magnoliopsida; order Fabales; family Fabaceae; genus Medicago; species Medicago arabica. The sequence goes on from OX326964.1 coordinate 69,546,732, forward strand.
TATTCAATTCAATGTTAAATAAACAATCTAACACCGCATTATATTAGTTAGATTAGGAGGATCATGTATCTTTGTTTTCTAAGAGATTGATTTTTAGGGGTTTACTTAGGACTACGGTCTTATCTTATTTAGGACATTTCAAAACAAAAATGAAGGAGTACTCTTTTAGTTCCACAATATAAATCACTTATGACATAAATTTTATTTTTGTATTCAAAGGCTAAGACATGGATTAAGAAATCTAGATTTTGTTGATTTTATAAAAATTATTACTTATTACCTTCATTAAATTACATGTATTGGAAAAAGAAAGAGTAATTTTATGTCTCAACTAGGATTCTTTTTAAGTCCATGTTTAATGGGTTATAGTATATGTTTATTAGAAGAGACAGACTTCAAATTACAAAATGAGAGCTTAAGAAATGTCTCGACGGATTTTATACCACTAACCAGCCTTTTATCCATCAAATCCAAAGATTATCATTCTCAAGCGTGAGACGGTCGGATATCGTATGTTTCGTGATGGATACTCTTCACACTAATTAGCATATCTCATTAAGTAAATGAGCTTCTTGATCTGTGTTTTTTTTTATTTATTTTTTCTTATATCTAGATCGGAGGTAGTATATTTAGTTTGAGGAAGTTCATTTTTTATTATGATTATTAGGTGCTGTATTTTAGGCTATAATTTCATAATGTAGTATTTGAGTTTAAGTTGAACCGGTGTTGTGCAATTGCATCCAAAGAAGCGCATAAGGTTTCTGTCTAGAATGAAATGTTTCATTGACTAATTTTCTCAGGCAAGGATACTCATAGAGCCTGGATTTGATGCTTTTGAGGAGAATCCACCACCATGTGAGCAGGATGGTTCTAATCATGAAAGTTCACTTCATCATCCTGAAGCTTTTCCTCACACCGACAACTTAAGCCAATTAGGATTTGAAAATCAAGAGCAGGGAAGCAGTCATGAAGAGTATTTTAGTGTTTTAGATGAGATGAAAACAAAGAAATCTGTGGACGACGTTGACAAGGATACAAACATTCCGGATGGAAATACTTCTTGTCTTGCAACATGCACAACAAGTGATATTGATAACGATCCTATGAGAACTTCTTTTAGTTATGAAGCAATGGAGGGGGAAGATAAAGAACATGGTTGTTTCACATCATGTGTTGGAACTCGCTGGTTCCGGGCTCCTGAGTTGCTTTATGGATCTGCAAATTATGGTTTAGAAATTGATCTCTGGTCACTTGGATGTATTTTTGCCGAGCTCTTGACTCTGAAGCCCTTGTTTCCTGGAACTGCGGATATTGACCAGCTCAGTAGAATTATTAATGTTTTGGGCAATCTTGATGAGAGAGCTTGGGCTGGTTGTTTAAAACTTCCTGATTACGGAATAATCTCGTTTAGCAAGGTAGAAAACCCTGCTGGTGTTGAAGCCTGCCTCCCTAACCGCTCCCCCAATGAAGTGGCTCTAGTAAAAAAACTGGTTTGTTATGATCCGGCTAGGAGGGCTACAACAATGGAGCTACTCCATGACAAGTACTTCAACGAAGAACCTCTTCCTGTTCCTGTTTCAGAGTTGCGATTTCCTTTGACCAGAAATACAGAAGATGATGATTCTGTTGGTGTGTGGCAGGATTACAATGACATTGGTTCTGATTCTGATTATGATGACTTTGGCCCTGTGAATATCACCAAAACTGGTACGGGTTTCTCCATACAGTTTCCTTGAGCTTGATGGATTCAATGTACATCATGTTCTTGGAACCGGTTTCCATTTGTGTTGTTCAACTGATATTTTACTCGCCAAATATGTGGAAAGTCTGCGGTGAAGAGATTAATTGTAAGAAATCTCTTTTTCTGGTATGACGTGTTTTGTGAACTAAAGGTTAAATAGTGCAAAGCAAGCAGCATGATGGATTGTATGTTAGTGTAACAATGATATCTGTACTCTGTAGTTGATGTGTAATACAGAATTTGGAATAAACTCCTACCTTTCAATGTAGCCAAGTGGAAATGTTGCAATGCAACTATACATGGAGAGCCAAATGCCACATGTTATTTTTTTCCTTGAAATCCTTATTCTCTTGGAAATCGATCAAAACTGGAAGAAATGGAAGGATGCAACACTGATAAAGGACCGAGCACCGAGTATCACGACTCCATAAAATCATTGCTTAGTCCTTATCATGATTGACTGTGTCTACTCAATATATCTTTTGCATGCGTCCTTAAACATGCATCCAATTTGTGAGGGAACTGATGTCAAAGCATGTTCTTGTGTAGCCATGCAATCTGTCTCTCACTTGCTCTGCAGACGCACCTAAATTCGGTTGTAGGTTTCTGTCTGAACTTTTAATTAATTGTTCCTTCTGATATTTTTATTCATTCTGTATTTTGAAGTCTTATTGTATTATTTTTGTTTATTTTAGATATTAACAAAAGTTATATCTTGTGACTTGTGTGTAGGTAGTGGGTATAGAACTATTGTTCTTTTTTCCCTCCTCTAAAACATAAAACATGGTGGGGGGGGTGATCACAGGTCTGGGTGAACAAGACGATTTTATTTATTTGAATCAATGCAAGATGAAAGAAAAAAATGGTTTAAGTTGAATGTTGTGAATTTACTGCAAAATTGTATTCCATGACGTATTAAAGGTTTATAATACTCATGCAAATTGTAAAAGAGGATACTTGTATGCTGAAGTATCTTTGGGTGTGTGACACTTAAAATACTTTGATCGTCACGGTTATTTTGGCACACTATATGAGCGCGCACACATAAATACATATCAGTTAATTATTTTAAAAATTTACAATATTTAATTCTTTTTTCTACCTTTTCTCAAATATGTGTGCGCGCTTAGATAGTATATCCAAATTCCATTAAATAAAATAGTGTATTCAAATGGTTGTGAGTTGCGACCACCTAAGACTTTCTCGTCTCACTTGGAGCTAAGGATGTTAGCAGAGAGTTCAGGGACTGAAAGTTCACTATATGACCGCCATATTACACATGTAATAGGCCTATCCTAATCAAAAACTGAAGTTGCGAAAACTGTGGTGTAAGCCATGCAAATGGAGTGGTTATTCCGGTCATGCAAGAGAGCAGGTAGACATGCAAATGGAGTGGTTATTCCGGTCATGCAAGAGAGCAGGTAGACATTTTGGGAATAGGCTAGGCTTTGCAAGGCCTGAGCCTAGCCTGCTAAATTTTTGGAAGGCCTAAGCCTGACCTGCGGCCCGTCATAGGCTTACTTTTTATGTCTGAGTCTGGCCTTCTGAAAGCCTTATACGGTCTGCTAGCCTGTTTAAAAACCTATTTCATATGAACATCTTTAAATAAGCAATGTGGTCTAAGTTTAAATGGACGGACAAACTAATATATCAATTAGATTAAACTCTCGTTTGATAATCAACATGAGTTTGTAAGGAATTTCACTCTATATTGTATCATATTTCAATTCTAACTTATAATAATACATTTAAATATGCAAAAAATTAATGTATACCAATAAGCTTAAATTACTTGAAAAGTTAACTAATTTTTATTTTAATTCAAAGTACAAAATATTTTATAATTATAAATTAATATTATATATTTTACTTAAATAGACCGATCTAATGGGCCTAAAAGACTTTAAGTGGCATGTGGTCTGGCCTTTTAAGTTAAATAGGTTTCTAAAAAAGAATATTGCTCTTCCCCCTGCACTTTTCGCTCGCGCCCAGCATAACTGACCAAAATACTCATGCGCTAGTTAACTAACGCAAGTGTAAAATTAACTTGATTTAAAATTTCATTTTTTGACACTTGCGTGACTTAAGTCACGCTGCATGAGTTAACTCACGCAGGAATTAACACATGCGTGAGTTACTCATGCTAGTTCAAAAGAAAAAATTCAAACAGTGTTGCGTGAGTTAATTAGAATTAGTAGAAAGCAGGAATTCAAACAGTGTTGTATGGGTCCACAAGATCAACATCATGAAATGGGATGCGTGACACCTAGTCTATGGACAATGTGGGGAATGTGGATAGCAGAAAATGAAAGAAGAAACAAATTTTTCTTTCAACTAGCATGAGTTAACTCACCGCAGGTCTTAATTCCTGCGTGAGTTAACTCACGCGGCGTGATTTAAGTCACGTAAGTGTAAAAAAAACGAAATTTTAGGTTAAGTTATTTTTACACTTGCATCAGTTATCTAACACATGTGTATTTTCGGCAAGCTGCAAGGCGCGAGTGTTTTGTGCAGGGGGAAGAGCAGTATTCTCTAAAAAAAACCTAGGTCTTCTCTATTTAAGAAAAAAGTCTGACTTGTCGTAGGCTAGGCCGACATGACTTATTCTCATCCCTACCTACAAGGTTTATTGATAGTATTAACTATTAACATTAAATAAACACATGTTTAACAAATCTTTTATTTATTTTTTGAGATTAATTGAACAAGTTTTAAGCATATAACTTGTCATACTTTATTAATTGATGTGACGATATATTATTAAATGTATATGTAAAAAAATATATACACGGAAAGTGTATATAAATTAAAAAGAAAATGAAAGTCCTATTATCAGGAGTTATCCACTAAAAAAATGAAAGAACGAAGAAAATAATTTAAACTTTGAGATTGATCACTATCCCTCGTTTTTTTTTCACCTTTTGACTTTTATGATAGATTAAGTACTCAAGTCGTGATGTGTCTGTCATATCGGGTTAACCATAATTATGTCTTCAACAAGTCCAATTTCATATCATGGAGTTGTTTGATTCAATTGAGGTTTTAATAAGTTCCCACGAAGTGATTTTTATTAACAGAAATTGTGTGTCGTGAAAGAAAAAAAATTGGCTGATGAAGAGCGAGGAAGCCCTCCCCTCTCCCTGTGTGCCATGTTATTGTACTTTAACTCATAGACATAACATTTGGTCAAAAATTGCAAAAACATTTAATTTGTTAGAATGCAAATTCGAGTTCACAATTATCTAACACTTTGGTGTTTGAGAGTTTTGAAGTTAGGATGTTTATGAGAAGAAGAAGAAAATTGAGTAAGAGTCATATAACTCAACGGGTAAGAGTCATCTCAGGTCTAGGCATAACCAGAGGTCATGAAACCTAAATTCGAATTTAGCTTTAAAAAAGGAACAATGTTAAATCTTTGGAAAAACAATTTTGTCATCTATAAACTTATTATCTTACTCGATTTGAAAGATTAATACATTTAATTGTCTGAAGAGAATGCAAGGTTCACACAAAGATAAAAAAAATAACCACAATTCAAAATAAGTTTTTTTTATAAGTTAAATTATCCCTCTCAAATTGACACCAAAGATAATTGATCATAAGACTTTGAGGAGGAGCATACTTCAATTTCAAGCCGGTACTATTTAACCAACCCATATTGGTTATAATTCGAAATAAGTTTATGAACAATGTTAACAAATGTCCCAATAGCACTTGATAAAAACAATTATTTTTGAATTTATGCATTCAACACATTGAAACATCAAAAAACAATTTTTTTAAATAAAATTTATAATTATTTTTATTTTTTAAATCCTTAATAAATGTCTTTTGTTACCTAGTCCCTAGTTTATTTATATTTTCAAGTCAACGTCTTGGACCCCCCTTATTTTAGCGCCGAATTCCCTCTGTAGTTATTGCACTTTTACTACCTTTCCTATCGATTTCGATTTTAAATTTCACCTAACTAGAAAAGGAATCTCCTGTTTTGAAACCCACAGAAATCACATGCACCAACTAATAACCAAACAACACGTACACCTCACCCACGAGTGCCGCGCGCAGGAGATCATAATAGTCCCTAGGATGGGGTTAGGTTATCTCATAGAAAATAGCTTTTCATCCAACGGCTGTAAAACAAATTAGATCGATAGTTCTATGAATTCACACCCTACGATGAGAACCTTAATCCACAACCGCACGATCAAACTTGAAACGAGATCTCACCGTAGAAAATTTACAAAAAATTGAAATTCAAAAGCTCGTGAGAGAGAGGGAGGAAGAAGAAGAAGAAGAAAGAAAGAAAGAAGAGAGTTTCAGAGATTAATTTCAAAGTCCCTCGCGCCGTTTTTGGGATCTGAAACTCAATTAATTTCAGCTTCTTTTCTTAATTAAGATCATTTCTTCACTAATTGTTGTGATTATTGTTATTGTTTCAATGAAGTGAATTTTTTGATTTTTTTTTGTGTGTGTTGAATTTTTGGGGCGATCGAATGGGTGAAGGTGAGGGTAGTGATATCCCTCCAAAAAACGCACCATTGGATTCTGTTAAGAAGCTTGCTAGGCAGCTCGATTTCAACGCTTTTGGTGGCACGCCGGTAACTGCACCTCTGCCGGAACACCCGCAACCACCGCCGACACTTCCTCCTCTTCCTGCACCCAAATTGGGGTTAGTCTTAGCTTAAAACTTTCATTTTTTATTTTTTTTCATGTCATAGTTTGAAATTCTTGAATTCAAAATTATTTATTTTTTCTCATTTTAAATTTAAATTATTAGCAAAGTTTTTTGTTTGTGATTATCAAAAAAATTATACTTTGTATTGAATCATTGTGTCATCAACTCTGTGGTTGAGAAATTAGGTAATTTAATCTCTTGCTATTGACAATTTAGTATATTTTGATTATTTTTTAAATTGAGATTCTTGCTAATAGGGTAAAAGCGAAGTATAAGTTATTGGTTCAAATTTGATGATGGCCTTTTTTGGAGATTTTTCTTCTTCATAAAATCCTAACAGTAATATTCCTTTTTTTGAAGTGCTTAATTAGTGTTTATTTGATTCAGGAAACCGGAATCTCCAAAATCAAAATCAAGACCCAACTTTGAGACAAAAGATGTTACTCCAAAGAAGCAAAAACAGTGCAATTGTAAACATTCAAGATGCTTAAAGCTGTGAGCAAAATCCTCTATGCACTTATTGTTGCGCCTTTGCCGGAACTTATTGGCTGCAATTGGAAGATATGTGAAACTAACATTTACTTGTCATGTGCAGATATTGTGAATGTTTTGCGTCGGGGATATATTGTGATGGTTGCAACTGTGTAAACTGTTTTAACAATGTTGACAATGAAGCGGCTAGACGAGAAGCCGTTGAAGCAACTTTAGAACGCAATCCAAATGCCTTTAGGCCGAAAATCGCAAGCAGTCCGCATGGAACACGTGATAACAAGGTATGCAGGCTTAACTTTTTGTAACAGTTGGCGTTTGTGTCGTGTTGTGAATTTTGTGTGTTGAGGTCAGTTTGAGATATTGTATTTGTTAACTAGATCCACTTGCGCATTATTGTATGTTACTCCCTCCGTAACAAAATATAAGCAAAACTGAGTCGAATAAAGTTGATTTATTTGGACCAAATTTTGTTTGACTCATTTTTGCTTATATTTTGTTACAGAGGGACTATTTTTTATTACTTTTGTTTTAGTTTATTGAGGATTTTTGTTGATAAGGGATACCCCCACATATATTAATTTTTTGCTCTATTAAATGTTTTCTTTGCTAATGAAACCAGTGCATTTCAGTTTTCGTTTCCTTATTTACATTTTTTCCTTTTATTAGAAGCAAGTCTATATAAATAAATACCCACAATTTAAAATGAAATAATTCAGATTATTGATATTTTCAACCACTTCCCTATAATGGTGAATTGGTATGAAATTATGACATGACAGGAGCCTGTTGTTAAGATACTTGTAAAATCAATAAACAAGATAAGTAAATTTGTTTAAAGCCGATATTTCTTGTGTTGGAAAATGTGTTGCCTTCCTTTTTGCTGACTCGAAACATCTTTTTTTTTTTTTTATTCTTATGTTTCCATGGACTTCAATATAAATATAGGAGGAGACTGGGGAAGTTAAAGTATTGGTAAAGCACAACAAGGGGTGTCATTGTAAAAAATCTGGGTGCCTCAAGAAGTACTGTGAATGTTTCCAAGCCAACATTCTTTGTTCTGAAAACTGTAAATGCATGGATTGCAAAAACTTTGAAGGAAGTGAAGAGCGACAGGCTTTGTTCCATGGAGATCAAAACAACAATATGGCGTATCTTCAGCAGGCAGCCAATGCTGCTATAACTGGAGCTATTGGTTCCTCTGGTTATTCATCACCACCAGTAGCGAGAAAAAGAAAAGGTTCGGATCTCTGGCCGTCCATCAGGGATCCATCGTTTGGAAAGCTAGGACAACAGGTAAAACTTGATAATACGGCAGGCAGTTCAGGGGTTTATTTTGGAAATTATTTAAAGTTGAGAAATGGATAGAACAGTTAATTCAATTGAGACAGCATTTTGCAGTCATGTAACATTTCCCCATTAAGAGTTAAAAAAAAAATCCCAATTAAATTCAAAGATGCATTTAAGCTTGATCTTGTGTCTTTATTAAGTTGATATATGCTCCCCTTGATTTGGTCCAATGTGTCCATTTCAACTCAATCCCATGAAGAAAGCCAGACTGTCTCAAAACACTGTCATATTGGAGAGAAAGGCTTCATTGCTTAGATAAATACAATATCAAGCTTCCATCTTTGCTCAATGTGGGATATAATATTATACACTCATCCAAAAGTTTGAGTATGTGATGGCCCATTCTGGATGTCCACTCATAGTGGAATTCACTCTAATCCCTTTGGTGCAGGTTTTGGGTTTAAGTTTCAATTAGAATAGCATCTCCGATGGCCTATTATGGCTGCCCACTCATAGTGGAAGTCACTCTAACCCCTTTGTTTCAGGTTTAGGGTTTAAGTTTCAATTAGAATAGCATTTCCTTTGGGTTTCCCCCCTACTGGTTCTCGATGAAAACACCATTTGCTACGACGACTCAAGCTCACAATGAGAGTGCATTCCAAAAATTCGGTCGTCTCGTGGCTTCAGTATCACATTGAGCTTCCAAAAATTCTAATCTTATTATAATTGAATGAATAGAGAAAAATCAAGTATGTGACTGTGAGGCCGGATATTGTGTTTTAATACCACGATAAGTTCACTTATGGTCTAAAAAAAGTCTACCCAAAAGCTAAATTGCTAGTTCACTTAAGCTTCCTGGAGTTGAGAGTGGAAGCTATTAAGAGCTTTTATATTGCTCAACTTATACACTGACTACATTAGTATTTTTATTTTATTTTTCATGCTTATCAGGCAAATCCTGTCAGAGGTCCTGCAGCACCCTCCTCATCCTTGTCTCCTGTCCCAGTACCTCGTGTTGGACCTTCAACATTAGGCCCTTCAAAATTTATGTACAGGTAGGATTGGTTAAATTCATGAAATGATGACATAATACATATATACGTGATTTATACATTTAGTCATTAACTTGATTGCTGTTGAAGGTCTCTTTTAGCAGACATCATACAACCACAGCACCTGAAGGAGCTTTGCTCTGTTCTAGTGCTAGTATCTGGACAAGCCACAAAAACACTTACAGGTATATGGACAATTTAAAATTCCAATCATCAATTGTGTTATTTGTTTCCGAAGTACAAATACAGTTTTGTGTTTTCATCAGATCTTCTTTATGTGAGTGTACTGGTATTGATTTGGAAAGGATTTTTCTCAGTTCTCCACATTTACCCCGCCTTTTCCCTTTCCAAACAAATCTTAAGAAATTTTAGTAGCTTAATTTAATAAGCGGACATTGTCTACTTTGGTCAATTCTGTGTCTTGCAAATTGAATTTTGTTTAAATTACATCGGACGACTCTCTAAATTATAGCTCTAGACTGAACTGCATCATATCAGACTATATAAAACTAAATAAAATTTCTGCCACAGTAAGGTTCAGAATTATTTACCAATCTCAATGGATTGACAAATTGAATCGGCAAGGTAATTGTCAAAGAAAACTTATCTCTCACTTTTACTTGCCTTGTTTACGTGTAGTCAAACAAGCTTGAGAGTTTGATTTGCTAAGTAGTAGATACAACTTTTTGAGCTGTAAACAACAGCTTCCTCTGTGGGAAAAGGGAAAAGGAAGTTTGATCAATTAGAACTTGTTTCCGTCCTAAAACATATTTTGATTTTGAAGTGGAATTAATTCTATGGCGCCTCAAAATGTTTGGTAAGCCTACCCAGTTGTCAGTGTTGCTTGTCATTAGATAACTGTCTGGTGAATGTGAAATTTAGGATGGAGTGCCTAAGATACCTCAATGTTTAACTGTCTGAAACAATTCATGAAACACTTACAAACGTGATTCATTAGTTTATGTGTATTCTTTTGAAGTTTTTGGGCTAGAACCTTCTATTTTTCTATTCAATTGGCGATTTTCATTGTTACCAACCAATATCAAACTCATATTTAATATGCGCAGATCAGAAAAATTTAATAGATAAGGACACAGAAGATCGGACAGAAACTTCTCTTGCTTCTTCAAATCAAGAGCAATTACCAAATCAAAAGGAAGCTGATGTTGAGAAAGTTGTGGCTGATGATTGTTCGAGTGCAAACCAAACTGATAAAACCAGTCCTGAAAATTCCAGTTCAGATGGTGCTGATGTTCCAAAAGGGAGGCCAATGTCTCCTGGAACTTTAGCATTGATGTGTGACGAGCAAGATACAATGTTCATGACTGCTGCCCCCTCTACTGTGTCGATGGCTCATGCTTGCAACACATCTTCACAATTACCTTATGGACAAGGAGCGAAAGAGATCTATGCAGAGCAAGAAAGGATCGTATTGACGAAATTCAGAGATTTTCTTAACAGGGTTATCACTATGGGAGAAATAAATGGCAAGTGAATATTTTTCTCTCTTATTGTTATTGTTTTTCTTTACAAAATTTTCATAGAACCCTGTTCATAGCATTTGGACTTTCGCAAAAAGATGCATTCAACTTTCAATTTAGAGAACTGTGATATTGGATACCAATTTTCAATAATTATTGGTTTTGCATCAAAGATAGTTACAAGTGACCTTTGATAAAGGATGACTGAGTTGTAAAGAGCATGAATTAGAGCAGATATCATGGACAGTCTTTATCAATACTACTAGTTAAATAACCAGCTGCTACTAACTTGCAATTGCATTGTTAGACCTGCTTTCTGTTGCTATGTCAATTAAAATAACCATGTAAATCCAACTTCTGTAGTGTATTTATTGTATACTTGCACTGTTGCACAAACTAATATACTATATATATTTTTTGCATATTTTTGCAGTGCCTGCTTTATTTGTAACACTTTAAAGTGCCTAATTTATATTCCTAATTTCAGAGACGAAATGTTCTTCATTAGCCAGAAGTGAGTTAGAGACTCAAAAGGGCTCAATCATCAATCGCACTGAAAATACCAGTACTGAGGCAGCACATCAGCAAGGACTGGGAGCCACCTGTAACAACGTTGGCAAAGCAGTTGACAACACCATCACTTCAACACCTATGGTCCCTTGCAACACCATCACTTCAACACCTTTGGTCCCTTGCAACACCATCACTTCAACATCATTGATCCCTTGCAAGACTATTACTTCAACACCTTTGGTCCCTTGCAACACCATCACTTCAATGCCTTCGGTCCCTTGCAACACCGTCACTTCAACAACACTTTCGGTCCCTTGCAGTCTTGTTTCGGAAAATGGGGAAGCCGAAGGTCGAACAATAGATATAGAAGGAGTCTAACTTAGATGAGCAGAGGTACCGTTTGGAAGTAAAACTAGAAGAATGTTTTGTGTGTGTTCTCTGTAATGGAAAAACATTGTCATTCTTCATTTTCTGGTATTCCTACAGTTAAAGCCTACAGAAAAACCAGTCCAACTAAGATCCATTTTCTTTTATCAATTTTGTTGTTCTAATTCATATTTATATGAATTAATTATTCAGCTTCAACATTGCCTGTAAATTACATAATTGTAATTTCATAAAAAGAAACAATGTAACCTAATTCCCCTTTCTAGGGCTTTTTTTCCTTCTTCCTTTCCATTTCTTTTGCCTTGTGCGCTATTAATATAGAAAGGATTTTGTAGTTTGATCCGGAGAGCATTATAATTTATAAGTTTTTCCATTTTTTTATCCAATTTACATATGATGATTTAGTTGCATTTTCCAAATGATACCATAATGAAACTGAAAAATCTGTATATGGTATATATTCGTATTGCCTACAATTCTTCTATAAGGGTGTGACACAGACAAGGAGCCATGCATGTCATAAAAACAAGCAATCACAAACATCACTTTTACGACAATTGATTGCAAACAACGGTCGACTGCAAACAGCATGTACCATTAAACGCATGAGACAACTACTGAACAAACAAATTTCCATTAAAATCAAGTTTCTTTTTATTCGGCAAACATTGTTCTCACCAAACTGGGGTGTTATTTTTTGTTACTGTTGTTGTATCGACTCAAACGTCCAACTCAAGGGTGTGACACAGACAAGGAGTCATGCACGTCGCAAAAACGAGCAATCACAAACATCACCTTTACGACAATTGATTGCAAACAACGGTTGACTGCAAACAGCATGTACCATTAAACGCGTGAGACAACTACTAAACAAACAAATTTACATTAAAATCAAGTTTCTTTTCATTCGGCAATTCCCCAACCAATGTTGCTCCACTATTCATGTGTCATATCTGTTGATTTTCTTCAAAAAGATTGTCACCACTCTAGATTTCAACTCATCATCAATATACAACACTTCAATTACTACTAAATAAAGGTAGTAGTGTGCCAAATCTGATATAAGCAAATAGTGTGTATATTATTTCACTTGTATATTACATATTGGCATATAGAACAAGCGTAAGCATGTATGATACAGTGCAGTTTTAGTTTTGAATATGTTGGACTTCATATTTGGTACCATATAGCTTAACGATACAGTTAATTGATACCCAAACTGAAATTAGTTCGGAAACAATATACTCATGTATCTTTGATTCTTTGAGATTCTACATGTATTTGATACTTACTTATCTACAAATCTTAGAAATTTGCTCATGGACCGATGGTTTTAGTGGCAACATATATGGTTAGCCCATCTTAATAATCAAATTAATGTTTAATTTTAATTTGTTAATTCTTCACAATTTCATAGTTGAATAAGAAATTTCAAGATTAATAACACAAAATCAAATAGATTGACTTTCTTAATTCTGAACAAATAATAGGATAACATTCAACATAGATTACAAAAGATAAACTAAAATGAACCAAACCCTAACAGAAAAACACATAAACGAGATTAAAGATAATTTGCAGCAGATCTAAGCCCTCTCGCCTCTGATTCTTCTTGCAAGTTGAATATCCTTAGGCATGATCGTAACTCTCTTAGCATGAATGGCGCAAAGGTTAGTATCTTCAAACAAACCAACAAGATAAGCTTCAGCAGCTTCTTGAAGAGCAGAAACAGCGCTACTCTGGAACCTCAGATCAGTTTTGAAATCCTGAGCGATTTCTCTAACCAATCTTTGGAATGGAAGCTTCCTGATGAGAAGCTCAGTGCTCTTCTGATACTTGCGGATCTCACGAAGAGCAACAGTTCCGGGACGGAATCTGTGTGGCTTCTTCACTCCTCCGGTGGCCGGAGCTGATTTCCGAGCGGCTTTGGTGGCGAGTTGTTTCCTTGGAGCTTTGCCTCCGGTGGACTTGCGAGCGGTTTGTTTGGTACGAGCCATTTGGATCGGAAAGAAAATTGAGATAAAGAAAATAGAGGGAAGGAAAATTGAATTGAGATGTGATTGAGAAGGGGAGTGTTTGTTGGAATATATAAAGTGAAGAATAATGAGGAAAAGGCGGGAATTGAAAACTTTTTAGATTAGAAATTTAGGAAGTTTGTGATCGTTGATAAGAGGGACTATCTACGGTTGTAATACGTTTCTGAGGGGGTGGATGCGCGGGTCGCGATCCGTGACATATGAAACTGACCAATAGGATTAATTGATTTATATTGTTAATTAAATTTCAGAATTGTGAGTCTTTTGTTTTGGATGACGTCGGATGAGAATAGTGACTCTGTTTTAACGTGACATAGGCTTAAAGATTTTTAAAATAATAATAATAAATCAAATGGTACAAGCTTAATGGTTTAAATTTAAAGTTTAATTATTGTGGGTTCTTATTTTAAAGGGTTTAAATTTAAATTTAAAGTTAAGGTATCTAAAATTAAATTAAAAAACTATTTTTTTTTTTTGACTTTTGAAACATTAATTACACAATTTTCAATACAAAAACTACTATATTTACTTCATTAACTAGTATCTCGAGGACATCGGTTAACAGTTTCCTATTTTTTTAAATAATTTTTTACGTACAATCGATTGAAACATTTAAAATTGTCATATAAATTAAAAACATTGATTGACATTGCAGTTTTAAATATATTGATTGGTTGTATGTGTAAAAAGAATTATAATTTATATAATTGACACAGAGAATTTATTGTTTTAAAAAAAATTGACTAAAAGAATTTTTACATTTTTTTAGTCACTTATAATTGATATTCACCCAAGAAAAAAAGAATTTTTGTTTTTCAATTTTACCATTTTTCTCGGATGAATTTTACCAATTATGTAAACTATTTCATCTATAATTAAATCTTTTTTCGATTTAATAATGAAATTTTTAAATATTTTTTGTAATAAAAAGATACTAGGATGTACCGTTTTTTCTTCCAATGTTACCTTGCTTAAAATTTTTTTACTATTATATAATTCAATATTTCATTGCAAATAAAATAATTTAATTTTTGAATATTTTTTAAATTTGTACAACTTTATTATTTGATTGGTAAAAACAGAAATAAAGACACCCTGATAAATTGATTTTCACCACAGCTAGCTTAAAAGTCATACAAATAATGCTAACAAAAATTACACACTAATAGATGCTACAAATAATTAAACACATCAGTACTCTTGATCTCTTTGAGAAGAGGTTTTAAAAGAACTTTCAAGACGATGAGACTTTATTTTGCGAGGCAATGGGACTTAAGAGGGCTGAGTCTTTTTGAAATATAATTGATATTTTAAAAAACATAATTACAACATGATAAATGATCGTATAATAATTGAATTACGTTTAATTCATTTTATAAAAAACTTTTTGTATCATTTGTAATCTCTCAGCATTTAATTCATTTACGATTGTTGCGTGTTGCAATGACTAATGTCGACCAGCTAATTGAAAAGGAACAATTGAGATTAAACATGGTGTGATATTGTTAATTTGCAGTGCGTTGAACGGAGTTGCTGTTGGACGCATATCTATGACTGAAATCATCTACTACACGAAGTTGCAGTAGTATATCTAGGTCGGTGGGGAAGCGGGAAAAGGGAGAATTGGATTTGGTGTGGAAGGAACGCCTTGTTTGTTTGTTTTCCTATTAAATCTGACTCGATTATTTCAAGGAGATATGTCTTTCTGATTGCTCGTGGATAATACCTCTACAACAGCAACAACCGCATTTTAAACCAAAGTACTTCTCTTTCTCAATCATTATGTGAGTCCAACTCATTGTCTAAGTTGTCCAGAGAGGGAACCAAGACTAAGAAATCAAAAATTGCTTTTGTAAGTTTTTTAGCATTTGATCATATTCATAAATTTGGCATGTTTGTTAGGTTAACATTTGATCATATTTATAAATTAGACATGTTTGTTAGCACTTAGTAGTGTTGCACTATGTTATAATCTGTGTTGTTGCACATTATGCTTAGCATTTGATACATTAGGAATTGCAAGACTTTAAAACATGGAGCTCGGGAAGTGGATATCTCCCAGACAATAGTGAATTAGATGTATATTTTGAGGAAGAAGCTATGCAGCTTGAAGAAGAAAACTCTGAGGATTTTAAGGTGCTTCTTTACTCGAAACTTAATGCGAAAAAGTATCCAACACTCCTCGTAATGGCACATGACATTTTTAGCATTCCAATTACCACCGTGACTTCAAAATCTTCTTTTAGTATTGAAGAAAGTATTCTCACTAAATACATAAGTTCTACACTTCCAGAACAAGTCTAGATGTTAATGTGTGCTCATAGTTGGTTGCATGATTTTTCTGAAAATCCCAATGGTAATGTCGAACTAATTATTTATGTTGTTTATTTGTTTTACAATCAATATTGAAGCTGCACTTGTGTTTGTGGAGTGCAATTATTTGCTTCAACTTCTACTTTAAAATCAGATTGAGTTAAGTATTATTACTGCAAACATGTATTGCATCAAAATTGTTAAGTATTGTGAAATGTTTGTTATGTTCTACGTTTTTTTCGTTTACCAATGATGGAAGTTTCTCTGAAATTAAGGTGAGATTGATTTTAGTATCTCATTCACAAAATCAGTTATTTTTTGTCCAATTTGGTGGATACTCAATCTAGTGGTATATACCTATATGGTATGATTTGCAGAACTCACAAAATGTTATACATGCGTATAATTATTACTACACAATTAGATGCAATTATTACTACATACATGATTGTTTTTCTGTTTGTGTTGATGCTTTTGATTTTAGTTATTAGCAAAATATGATACTTTAGTTGTTTAAGTCAATTATATTGTTTCAACTATATTGTTATAGTGTTATTAGTTGGGTTAAAGTGAAAAATTTATATGTTTTAATTCATATTAGAATTAACATTTATGATGTAATGCTGAAACTTTATGTTCAATGTGTAGATTAAATTACATTTGTTATAGTTGAAGATGGTAAATTGTGTTGAAGTAATGAAATGTTCAAATACGTGAAATATGTATTATGTATCTAAATGTGTTTGGATGCATATCACATTCTAGAAAATACAGATAAATAATCACGTCATCGTATAATCTTCAATTTGTTGCTTCTTATTTTCATATCAAACAACTCTTTAATCTTGCGGAGGTCGTGTGCATAATTATAATGAAACATGGGTTTAATAAATAATTGTTGTAAATCCACATGTATGAATTATTCATCAAACACTTAACATAATCAACTTCTATATATTTTTTGTTTACATAACATGAAAGTGGTGGTGAAGAATAGATGAAAATGTCAAATAGAACTAAGACAAACAACTTGAATATGGTTGAAGTTAATGGTGTCACGACTAAAAATGGCGGTGACGATTTAGTTTAAGGTAAGGCGATCTTGGCTAACAGAAAAGGTCACGGCGACTTAAGGAAATAGTTGAAGTTGGCGGTGACGGGGACGGGGAAAACTGATCAATGAACTCGTCGAAACAAGTAACAATGTTTGTCATAAACAACAATGTTGGCGTCAGAAACAACGGGACATCCTTAATTCATTGCGTTTCATAGCCTTTATCCATCCACCAAGTTGAACACATCAAGAAATTTGAAAAAACATTAAGCACTTTACGAGCAAGATATCATAAAGAGATAGAAATTGTGGAAAACAAGTTGAATATCAAGAAACTGCAATAAACATTAAGTATGAATTAAAGCATATAATGTTTTTTTAATTTTAACCCAACAAATAACATTACAACAATACAATCACTTTGAACTACTGATAAGGTCAACGACGCAAAAGTGCAAACTACTAGCCACCAACAAAGTTTACGATATAAAAGATAAATACAATAATCTGAACTTAATAAAATACAAGGTACAACATTTATAAAGTTGATATATAGACATGTTAATTTACTTAAAAATTTACATATATTAATAACTATGATATAAATGAAAAACTTGTAAATTTCAATAACAATAAATTTATTTTTGATACCAATAACAATGCCTTCCAAGAACGTTTAAGGATATCAAAATTTAAGCTAATTACTTATTTTGTATATTCGTATATTTATCAGCGAATAATATTTTGTTGGTTTACATGGCCAATAAATTTGCGCGCTAGAAGGGGGTAAATTGCGGTTTGAAAAAGTTGTACGGAGTTTTAACAAAAATGATTTGAATTGTTTTGACTATTGGAAACAACTTGAACAATCACAACAATATGCAAAAAGATAAAGCTATGTGCTGATAAGATTCAATATAGAATCGAGAGATTTACAATACAAATCTTGTTACAATCAAAAGACTGTACAATTTCTAAACCAAACCTATATGAAAATATAACAAGCTATCAATTAAAAAACAAAATGCATATGTAATTGAAGAATTGAATAGTAATTAAAAAATATTTGATCCAAGCTAAATACTAAAATCTAATTTCAAAGAATTATATTATTTTTTTATCAAAAACAATTTAGATCAGGGAGAGAGATAACACCGATATTTTTATAGTAGTTCGCTCTTATCGTCCTCGCTTCAAGCTACATCTACTCTTCTTGGTGGAAAACGCCTCCGCCAAGGTCATCCACTAATAGCAACAATGTTGAATACAAATGTGATTACAAGAGTTCCTTGAAACTATCTCAGTTCTTCAACCCCTATGTAAACTCCCTCGTACTTCAAGTAACCCTTGAATTTGGTGCTCCTTGAATCTTCGAATCCTTGATTACCCGTGCACCTCTTCAAACTCTTCACTCAAGTCTTCGATACTACGTTCGGTAACTGAATCCCATTCGATTACAAGAACAATTAGAAAGAACCCCCAAGACCTTTGGAGGTGGAATGAAATTATTCAATTCACTTTGGAACCTTTATTAAGCCCAACTAATTTCTTCAAGAGAACCAACTTACAATCCCTATTAGCACCCTAGTAAATCAATGTGACTCAATGTACAAAGCGATTCTAAGAAAAAATGTTTAATCTTAAATAATTTATGAACGATGAGTTTATGAGACTTAGAGAGAGTAGATGCAAGTGGTTCAATGTTTTGGGAGTTATGAGAAAGTGGGTATGTATAAAAAATGAGGACAAGTGCAAATTTTCGTGTAAAAACAACTAAGTGCGATTCAGATTTTGACGAATCCATTCAGTGCAAGTCAGAGAGAAACCATGATACGACTCAAACAAATATGAATCGATCCACAAGTGATATGATTCAAAAGATTGTGAATCGTTTCACTGGAAGTCAAAGACTTATGATGATACGATTCACATATCACTGAATCGATTCAGTGACCCCAAAACATGAAATATGTCTAAGTTTCAACAATGTAAGTAATGCACATGACACAAATGAATCTAGGACAATGAGGCATTGATGCTGGGGGCTTTAACAAGACTATACATTAGAAAAACAAGTAATAAGATAATCATCAAAATAGTAAACTAGAACATCATAAAAAAAGACATGAAGTTAAAACTATATATGCTTCATGTTTGTTCAGTTTATTTTTTTAAGTTATCACTAACAAAGACTTATCTCTTACTTTTTTTATATATATTTCTCAATAGCAAATATGTGTCTAATGTTCTTTTTTTATATTTATCGTTGACATATATTTTTTTCGGTATTTATTTTCTAAATAATATCATTGGCTGTGTGTGCAAAATTGTCTTGAACTACCAGCCTAATGTTTTATTTCATATTTATCACTAACAAATATTTGTCCCGTATTTCTTATTATATTTAACGGTGACAAATATTTATCCCATGTTTTTTATTATATTTATCACTAACAAATATTTGTCCTGTATTTTTTATATATGTTTTTTATGCATTTGTTAGTGAGAAATATATGTTATATGTTTTTATATTTATTGTTAAAATACTTGCAAAATATTTTTAATATTTATCACTGATAAATAATTAGTGAGAGATATATGTTCTATATTTTTATATTTATTCTTACAAATACTTGCGAATGTTTTTAATATTTATCACCGATAAATATTTGTCCCGATAATTTTTTGGTGGTGGTCGAAGTTTGAATCCCAAACTTTGCATATATTATCCTTTGTCCCTACTAACTGAGTTAAGCTCACGAGAACCGTCCCATATTGCTTTCTTACATGTATTAGTGACAAATAATTGTAAAGTGTTTATTTATATATTTGTTTGTGTCAAATATTTGACCTGGTTATTTTTAATATATATTTATTAGTGACAAAATCTATTCCTTTATTTTTTATATTTACCAATGATTAATTTTTTTCCAGTATTTTTTATTTCATTTATCGGTGATAAATACATGTCATATTTCTTTTTATATTTATTCGATAATAGCATCCCATATTTTTATTTATATTTATCGCTGATAAATATTTGTTTAATGTCTTTTTGTTTGGTATACTCTATTTATCTATACTATATATAAAGAATACAACTCCTTTAACTCTTTTGGGTTGACTTTTTTTCTTTTCAAAATACCTACAGTTTTCAATACAAATAACACATGTAACAAATATATATGAATAAATTTAAATATTAAAATAAAAGTGTAACAAACACAACCGTCTAGTTTTGTCCTTTATACTTTAAATTATATAATAAACTATATGAGTGTACCTACACTTAATTTTTTTCATTATCCCAATTATACTCCTAAACAACTTTTTCTATAATAAAGATCGTTGTTGGTGTCATTAAAAAAAATAAGAATTTAGATTATATATTTTTGTTATATTGTTAGTTTCATTCAAATAAATAATTATTATTTGAAAAAAAAAAGAAATAAACGATAATAATTAGTTTGATTTATTATAATTTGAAAGCAAAAAACATTTATATTTGTACTTTTAATCAAAATTAAAATTTCATAAAAAATACACCGTTCATAATTTTAAACATTAACACAATAGAAAGAGCGGAAAGACAGGCACGTGCTTGTCTTTTCGTTAGTATGAATAATGCTAACAACATACATTTTTCAGCACACTCTATTTAATTGATTAAAATTCATGTGGGTTCTACCATATTTATATAGGACCAACATGATTAGATGAAACCGTGTGAATTTTAACTGATCAAACATAAAGTGTTAAAAGTGTTTTGCTAACACTCCTCTTTTTATATTATTTTTATTAGTGACAAATCTTATGTGTTTTGATGTTTGTTGGTGATTACTAATAGTTTTCTATAATCTTCCAATATTTATCAATAACGCAAACATGACATTGTCAAATGTTGTCCTCACAGCCAGATCTGTTCTAGATAATCTCCCTTCAACAAGTGCTTTCAAATGGACACTTTGCTGCTGCTAATATATAACTTGGAGCCATTTGTTGAATGAGAAAGAACAACTCGAAGGCTTCACTTGATACTCTATTCTATTCATATAATAATGAATGATGATAAATAATTATGTTGCTAAAACTTTAAAATTTTAGAAATGTAACAGGTAGCAAGCTACAAACAACTAAACAATTTTTAACCCCAAAAAGAAAAAGAAAAAACTACACGGGGGACAAAAATAGATGTTAATCCTAAATTTAGTGATTAAATTATATTTGTGACAACGTTTCCCTGTTTGTCAGGGTGTTGAAAATCGTCAAATATTCCAGCTGAATTTGATCCATCAGGTCGGACTCTACATTCATCGGCTTGAATAATATCCTCGACAATTTTATTAACAGCGTTTCCTTTAACCTGCAGTCAATGAAAGATAAACAACTCAACATCTAAAAAGAAAGAAAGACGAAACCAAAATAGCTTTAGAAGATATAGTGACATATCAAGCCATGGTCAAATAACATGAGTTCGTTGCCTGTTAGACTCTTGAATTCTTCTCACCATGACACATTAAACCCAAGAAATGGTGTCAAGCGTTCTTGAGTAGATCTTATTAACAATGAGGAGACTGCTATATAGAAATGCCGGATTGAAAAGCAAGCGAGTTGATTGTGATATTGAAAACTAGGATTCATAGAAGGAAACTATTATGGAATGTAGTTACCCGAAATAATTTACAAAATAAAAAAAATTAAAAAGTACTAAATGTTTGAATTAGCTTTTTTTTTTTTGATAAACAATCGCTTTCTTTTATAATTTCATGAGAGCACTTTAAACAAAAAATGATTAAAAACCAAACAGAATATATATCTTGTGTGAGACCAGGATCTAACCTTGATTCCAATAGCAATGGCAGTTTTCAACTTAACAAGTTCACCTAATCTCAAAGAACCTTCTTTATTATCCTTAACAAACATGAGGGGAACACTCCTTGATGAAGCCAAACTTTGAAGATGCTTTGTCAGCCATCGTGAGCTACAGTCAGAAGCTACAAGCACAGCCTGCATCATCATAAAGTAAAATGTGAATATATTTTCTCTTCAAGGTTTACTTATAAAACAAAGCTACACGCCCACACCAGAAGCAGCCATATATTACTTTTACCAAAGTACAAAATAAACTAGTTATTTATTACCAAGGAAAACTAACTGTGTTTGAAATTGTGGATGCGAAAACAATGGTTTCCACACACACTGTCAACTGCTAGTATAATTTGCAGGGATCAGCATCAGCAAGAACAAAAAGCCTAACTATAACTACCAGTACATGGATATTTGAAGCACTGTGTAAAGGTAGAAATATTAAAAATAGAGTAAGCTGGAGGATTTAATTAGATGCGATGAACTAGTAACAACAGGTACAGGTACTAAATAATAATTTACACTTCCTTCATATCAGAATAGAAGAAATCAACCTGAAGTTTAACTGAAGGTGTTTTATGATTGCTTGTGATTGAAGGGAGGAGTTGAGCTGACCTTTCAAACTCTGCACATGGTTTCATACGCTCTAGGACACGAGTTACGTCGTTGACCCCGATAGCAAATTGTTGCTGCAAGGTTCCAGGTAAACGTTATATGACTATGCAAGACTCCTACATATTATGAAATTCATTCATATATTTTATAGTTAGGAAAATCAAGTTGGGGTTAAACCTTTATCCATATCTTTTCTGGCAAAGAACTTCCATCTAAATGTCTTGCTGATTCGACCCCCCTGCTCATCGGAATAACCGCTTGCAAGATCAGGTGATAAATTGCACAATTGTTGATTACTTTCAAAACTAAACGCAACTTAGTTTAAAAGTTCACTCTAAACTGTTAATCTTCATTCAGACCCTCTACCCTTCCCTCAACTTCATTAAGCAGTGTTATGAAGCATGCAATGTTGAAATTTCGGTTAAAACACGAAACAACAAATTGAAAATTAGTCCTATGTTCGGACACGCGGAAAATTAAGCTTACATCTGGTTCCGTATTTGTACCCCCAGAATCACAATTGGGTCACCCAAACCTGATTTGACCGTAAATAGTTATGCTAGTCCCAAAATCAATTGTGCTCAAAAGCTAATATTTCTAGCTTGTGCGATAACCTAGAATTCAGTTTCATGTAAAGTGATTTATGTTTGGATACATTCGTGTAAAAAGTAAGTTGAACCCTAAATTCAATGCTAAACATCAACTGTATTTGTAGAGGCAAAAACTCCGAATTCTAACTTCTTGTTTAAAATCAACCTTGGAGGCAAAATCAATTATACTTGAAAACATCCGAACATGCCATAATCAATTACACATCTTTAAAATCAATTTACCTTCTACAAAAGTGAAGCCAAACATACAAAATTGATAAAAAAAAAAAAAAAAACTTATTTTTTTGTGAATGTATCTATAGAGATATAATAATCTAACAACATCCAAACATAAATTACTTTCTACCAAAATCAATTTCTTCACGGCATAACCAAACACGCGGTAAGTATTTTACCTAAGGATTGATTGGAGCAGATTGGTTAGATGTTTTCCTTCATAGCAACTGCAGAAAGTAAAAAAAGAACAAAATCATAATAAGATAAGAAAGCAATAAGAATGAATAGATTGAACGCTATCAGATATGAAATTGAAATTAATGCAGAGATGTAAAGAAAAGGGGCGGTGCATATACATACTTAGTTTCTAGAGAAGTAAGGTTTGTGTTTGCATTGAGATTGGGATTGTTTCCACCATGCTTCTTTGGATTTATAGCATTGTTACTTCTACTATGCATTATCTATTACTTTGAAATCGCGGTAGTGGAAAATACGAGTTTGATTCAACTTTGAAGTCAAAACATGCGATTTCAGAGTTCCGCGGCAACCATGGATATTGAATTGGGCTTTGGAAGATTACATGAATTTCCCGTGAGTTTACTTTAAAAAAAGAAGGGATGATAAAGTAAAAATGAAAAACTTTTGGAGATTAAAAGTCAAATTTTTTTTTTATAGTGATTAAAATAAAAAGTTGGTATATTTATATGAACTAAAAATATGTTTAATATTTTCTTTACAAATATAAAAGTGTTATATTGTTAGTGTAATTTAAAAAGATAATAATTTATATTTTATTATTATATGATATATTATTGGTGTTAATGAAAAAAAATAAGTTTAATTTGTGTTCATTATGAAAATGCAAAATATCTATACGACTTAATAAAAATTTAAATTTCATAGAAACTATCGTTTGTAATTAATACTTCATCCGAAATGAAATATAAATAAAAATTGCAGTTGAAAAGTCAAACTACTAGGCTAAAATTTTAACATATATTAAATTTTCAGCTATCATATATGCTTATATTTCATTATTAAGGAGGAAATAAGTATTAAGATAACATAAAGAACGGACAGATAGACATACCAAATGTTAGTAGAAGATAATAACTTTTATGTGTTGAATATGTTTTTAGCAAATTTAAATCTACAAAACTTTGATTTTACTCTTTAAAAAAAACTTTCGATTTTAGTTAATGTAAAAATTTCCTTGAATATATTTTTTTAGCAGAAATAGCCCCTTGCATATTTTTTCTTAAGCGACAGTCCCTTCAATATTAAATAGCCAAATTATTTTAAAAATAAGAAAGTCATTTAGAACAATGACATTTTATGATTCTATCGAAGATGTGCCATAAAAGATTTGTTTTGAAAGTTGGTGTATTTAATTTGTTTTGGTCCTAGCATCGGAGGAAGAGGCTTTGAAAGAAGAAGAAGTAGAATGGCAACATCGGCGTCTAAGGCTTTGGGTAGATTATCATGTCGATTACAAGCTCTTGTTCATAATAAACAATCATCACTCTCTCTCCATCTTAATCTCAAACTCAAACCTCAATCTGCAACTGTTCCACGCGTCTCTATCACTTCTCGGTCAGAATCCCTTTTCTCTCTCTCTCACCTACTTAACCCTTCATTTTATTATAACCTAAATTTTCTTCAATTTTGTTGATTAGGTTACCAGTGGAGTTGAGTAGCTTGGAATCAATGCTGCCGTTCTACAGCGCGGTCGCGTCAGCTAGATTAGTTTCAAGTTTGTCTATTGAATCTCTTGCTTGGGGTTTAGTTCCTCAAGGTCCGTTTTTTTCTTCTTCTTCTTCTTCTTCTTCTTTTCTTTCCTACTAGTTATCTTTGCATTTTCATTTAAATAAGCTTTTATATTAAGTTATAGCTTATGAAAACAGTTTGACTTTATTTTATATTTGACATTCTTGCACACTGCTTATGTTTTTCCATTGCTTTGTGAGTTTGAATTGAAACATTAGTAGGGATGGATAGCTAAGCTTACTTCAATTGGTTTTTCAAGAACATGGATTAAAATGGTTCAAAATGTTCTTTGAATTGTATCAACGCGGCATTCATTTTATGCTGGGTTTGACATAAGGTTGGCTTCATTAACTGAACATGTCATTCCCATATGATCAGAACTCAAGTATTATAAGTGTTAATGTTTGTGATAGAATTTACGTAGATGTACGAATACATAAGGCAGGCTGTACCAAAACAAATGCACTAGGCAGGTTTTCTAGGAAGAAAATCCTGTGCTAAAGCCCGAAATAAAGGGACAGTAGATTGGTCTTATCACTTGCGTTTGACCCATTGCTTTTAAATTTTCGAAGCCTTCGATCTACCTCTAAAGCTGAAATGAACCATATACCTTGCTTTTTCCCTATTTTATTGTGAGATAGGGCAAACCTCATATAGTTAGTGACAGGGTTGTGAATTACACTTATAGTTGCACTATAAAATGTCGTAAAATGATGAAGTAACTCCACAGCAGACGTGTTGTCCAGCATACTTAATGGCTGTAAAAATGACAAATATAAACATTTTTTTTAGTAGTTTCATGAAATTATGTATTGCAACTCAACAAAATTAAATATATTAATGACTGGTTGCTTCACTTAGTTTCTGTTTTCATTTTCATTGAGAATAATAAGCTTTGAAGAATGCATTTTACACATTTTTTAATATGCACACTACCGGAAGATTGATCCAGTATTTGCAGAAATCTGGAAAATGTCAAAAATCTATTTTCAGTATTTCTGAAACTGTACTCTTCCTAGTTAGTCTCCCATGTTCTCTCTTTCACAATTATCCACTGAGATAGCCTTCCATCCATGGCATGATGAAAAGAAATGAAAAATACTATTGAAAATGATTTTAGATAGCAAATGGGCCATGGATATGATATCCCTTTAACACTTGTAAGAAGTACACAATTTTCCGGCATGAGTGCTTTTATGTAAGTACTGCCTGTCTGCGACACCATTTATTTATCAAGAGTTGTTCTTTTAAAGCACATAGTTGGTAAGATAGTTGCCTGTAACGGATTTTGTATCTAAATTGCGGTACCAATTATAATAGCTGAATGGAAAGAACTTATCACAATGCTTTTGTTTTTTACAGGTATTTCCATGCCTTTATGACAGTGTTGATCTGCAGTTAGTTGATTCAATTAGCATTTCCATGTGATGGCAGACTTTGGCTAATGTCGATGTTTTCATTTTTTTGTAATCTTGTGGCATTTTGACATAGGATCCTTTCCTGATATCTTTGACGAACATGTAATGCAACTCATGTTGCTTACTCATTGAGTTAGTTCATTTTATCCCCAGACGATTCTGGAATAACTTTTTTTGCCTTTCCTATTTTTGGATGAGTTTGTTAAACTAATAATGTGTTATTAAAGGGCATTATATCTGAAGAATTTAAGCCATCTGTTATCATTTCTGTGATCACCACAGCTAAAAGGTATTTCCAAATCATTATCAAACCAGATATGATATCGTAGTGTGGAATGATTGTTGCTTAATGTAAAGGTTCTTATCCATCCTTGCTTAACACGGGTGAATGGGAAGGAAATACATGGTCAGCTACTTGTTAGTTGTTGCAAGTCCACTCTGTAGGGTATAATTATTCACATCTATAATGATGATTTTTAATCTAATGTCGTATATATTTTTAGCAAATATCAAATAAATTTAGTATCCACTGACACTGTCATCTCCACCCCAGAGACGTGTTTCTCCATGGCTCGAGAATAGGGTTTAAGGTAGTTAACGTTTGGTATACAAGTTAATATAGAGTTTACCAAAATGACTTGTGCTTTAACCTAGTAAAAATATAATATATTTAGGTTTCATTAAAAAGGATAAACTCAAACGGATAATATGTTATCATTTTCTTTTTAGGTTAATCTTTCTATTCTCTGAATAGATTCTGGTAATTCGGAGTTTGATTGTGAGGTAAGTGTAGCTTAATTATCATATTTTTGTTAAATTAAATTATTTTATGTTATTGTGCCGTAATTAAGATCTTTGATACTTTATAAAAAAAAAACGAATATCTTACAAGAATAAAAAATATATTTAAGCTTGAAATATGTCTCAATTATGTTATAAAGTGATTAGACTTAAGTGGTTAATGAACTTCACCAAATAACGAATCGTTTAGGAGAAACCGGAGTTTGATTTATGAGTGAGATAATTTTTTGTTAGACTTTACTTACCTCTTAACCGAGTTTTAAATTATTAGGGTTCATTCTCATAGGAATCAGAAGGTTAACAAAAAATTATAAGTATGCTTGTAATTTAGTCTCAACTCATCAAAAGGTTACAAAATGTGTATATCATCTAAAAGATGTTCCCTATACGACCGTCTCAAATATAAATACCAAAAAAAGTATATCTGTTACTCCCTTCGTCTATAAAAAAATAGTCGTTTAAGGTTTATGCACGGTTATTAAGATAATGATTAATTATGTTGATTTTGATGGTAAAATTTATATCATTTACTAAAACACCCTTATTAATTGTAGTTAGTGAAGTAGTTAAGTTTGATGAAATTCAATAAATAAGGGTATAATAATGAAAAATAATAATAAATGCTGCAATAATATTCTAAAGTGAGGGAGTATTTTTTTACCACATCTTTTATGAGTTAAATATCGTTGTATGCATTTTCATGTTTGTATTTAAACCAGAACCTCTGGTTAAATTGGAAGAGATTCCTTATCATCTCAACCAAGTGTTTTTGGTTAAACAAAAATAAAAATTAACATTAGGAAATATTAACGAGTTAAGGCTTTTAAATGGTAACTTACTATATAAACGTGTATAATCGATGCATCAGAAATTGAAATATTTGACTTTTTTATAAAATAATTTCTTTTTTTGAAATCCTTAAAGAGTGCGACCCTTAATGATAAGCAAAATTAACAACTTTTTTTTACGTCGACTATAAACTATTTTTTTAGAGATAAATTAAACTCTTTCAAAAATACAATTAATTTTTATTACTTTCACTTATATCATTTATTTTTACTTAACGAGTGTAAAAATAGTTATGTTTACTTATATCTCTTTCGAAAACAAATTAATACAATTTTTTTAATTTTCTCAAGAGGATGTGTTTGGGTTTTCCTCTATAAAATGCTTAAACTTTGTAACACAGACAAACGTTGTTACAACTTACATGTACTAGATTGGGTGTTAGTACTTTTAGCAGATAAGGCAAATGTAATGGCTACTTCTCCTCTCACTCTGCAACTACAACAATCTCTTTCTTTCTCTCATTCTCTCATACCCAAGCTTTTCGCACTCTCAAATTATGGTTATGAATCCTTCCCTTCAATCACCACCATCAATTTCAACCCAAGAAAACAACCTTCAATCCAATGTTCTTCACGCAACCCCTCCCTTGACACAACAAGCAAAAACTCGGTAAGAAGGTTTTCCAAGAAAACCTCTTCTCCTTCTTCTTCTTCTCATACTGACAAAAAGGTTTCCTTTGAATCAAAATCAGTTAACAGTACTACCAGTTACACGGTTGTTGAGAAAAAGAAGAAAAATGAAAACGAGAATAAAAGTGCGTTCGAAAAGAAGAAGAAGAAGATTAAGGACACCCCCCCACAAGCTAAATTGCGAGTTTCTTTGGATCAGTGTTCTAAAAGAGGGGATTTAAAGGGAGCTTTATCCTTATTCGATTCAGCAATATCCCAAGGTGTTAAACTAGGACAGCACCATTATACTGTTCTTTTGTATCTTTGTTCTTCTGCAGCTATTGGTGGTCTTCGACCTGCGAAAAGTGGAAGTGGTACTAGAACTTTGAATGCACAGGTCTCATCTAATAATTTAAATGGATCAGTAGATAGAAATGATGATGATGAAAGATTTTGTAGTGATAGTGATGATAATAAGTTGTTAGATAATTCAGTTTCTGTTTCACATAGTGATGATAGTGACATGAACGATAAGGATAAGAGGAATGGGATAATGGTGAGTGAGGATGTTAAGAACTATGCACTTCAGAGAGGATTTGAAGTGTATGAGAACATGTGTATGAGTAAGGTTGAAATGAATGAAGCAGCATTGACATCTGTGGCTAGAATGGCCATGGCAACGTGTGATGGTGACAAGGCTTTTGAGATGGTTAAACAAATGAAGATTCTGGGGATAAATCCTAGATTAAGGTCTTATGGTCCTGCTTTATCTACTTATTGTAATAATGGAGAAATAGATAAAGCATTTGATGTTGAAAAGCACATGTTGGAACACGGTGTGTACCCTGAAGAGCCTGAGTTGGAGGCACTTTTGAGAGTAAGCATAAGAGGTGGTAAGAGTGATAGAGTCTATTATGTGTTGCATAAACTACGCAGTAGTGTGAGGAAAGTTTCAACTACGACTGCAGATTTGATTGTTGATTGGTTTAAGAGCAAAATCGCTTTAAGAGTGGGAAAAAGAAAATGGGATAAAGGATTGATAATGGAAGCAATGCAAAATAACGGTGGAGGATGGCATGGGACCGGTTGGTTGGGTAAGGGGAAATGGCAAGTTCTTCAAACAAGTGTAGGAAATGATGGAATGTGTAAATGCTGTGGAGTGCAATTGGCTACTATTGATCTTGATCCTGTTGAAACTGAGAATTTTGCAAAGTCAGTTGCATCCATTGCTATAAGTAATGAGAAAAATTCAAACTTCCAGACATTTCAAGTAAGAAACTTCAATAATGCTTGTTATTTCTAGAAAATGGTTTTTCGTATGATGAAATTTAGACAATTTTCTCGACACTTTTTTTAAGTGGTTAGCACAGTTCAAATAGATGGTTATTTATGCCTCGTAGCTGGTTAATGATTAACGAATTTTGATGCCTGATATATTTATTAATCACCTTTTTCAACAGCGTTAACCACTTAGGTTTCTGTTGCAAAAGTTGTCCAGTTTTTGTTGTCGAATTAACACAACTGATTACATATCGATGAAGTGACATATGTGAAATTATGAATTGCAGAAATGGCTTGACTACTATGGACCTTTTGAAGCAGTGGTAGATGCTGCAAATGTAGGTCTTTACAGCCAAGGGAAGTTCATGCCATCCAAGGCAAGTTACTGAATGTGGAAAGTTATCCTTTTTCTTTTTACCTTGCATTCCGTTCTAATTGTAGTCGTTGATTTTTTTTTCCATCTGATGTGAAACTTTTAGATCAATGCTGTTGTCAATGAATTGCGCCAAAAACTCCCTTCAAAGAAGTTTCCACTTATTGTTTTGCATCATAGGCGTATCAAAGGAGACAAAAGGGATGTACCAATCAACAAGGCATTGGTTGATAGGTGGAATAATGCTAATGTACTCTATGCAACACCCACAGGATCAAATGATGATTGGTATGAACAAAATGGAATATATATATATATATATATATATTCTTAATTAATATTTTATATCAATAATTTCTACTGATTATGCATGTTATGTTTCATTTACAAATATGTGTTTCAGGTACTGGTTGTATGCAGCTATAAAATTCAAATGCTTACTCGTTTCCAATGATGAGATGAGAGATCATTTGTTTCAACTTCTGGGAAATGACTTCTTCCCCAAGTGGAAAGAAAGGCATCAGGTATGCATTACTCTTTGCAAAGAAAATTTTCTTATTATCATGTAGGTTGTATATATTTGATGAAAAAAGGTTTAATTTTTGTTCTTTGGTTTAATGACATATAAATGCATGCTTGCTTGATTTTCCTTTCTTTGATTACAATTTAGAACTATACTTACCATTGAAATCCCTATATTTGTTTTTTTTTTCTTCCAAATTTTAGGTACGATTCGGTTTCTCTGATGCTGGTCTTGAGTTTTACATGCCGCCTCCTTGTTCTGTTGTTATTCAGGTAAGAAACATACACTGGAAAGCTATAGTACTGTTTAAAAAAATTGGTGGAACGTGACACTAGTTAAATTATATTTGTTCATACAAATCTGAAGTTGAAACAGTAATGATGTAAACAAGATAAAGAAGAAAAATATAACATGACAATTGTGGTTGCAGGAATCAGAAGAAGGCCACTGGCATATTCCAATTGAAGCAGAACTTAACGATGAAGCAGAAAGAAGATGGTTGTGCATCGCACGTGCTAAATTGGACATGGTTAGTGGAGACTCTTCAACAACATCCAAAGGTATCTAGTTCACATTTACAAGGTTACTTTTTGGACGATATGGAATCTTCATTATTTTAATATCCTGGAGATTACTGATACGATGGCCATGATATACAGCCAACTCATATTACTAACCAAAAGATAAATCTCAAAAATAAAATGGTAAGCACTTAACAGTAGAAACATTTTCATTATCAAAGTACACTGTATATAGTAGAAAATAGTACTTTTCCATGTATTCTCTTAACTTTTAAGTGATTCACACTTCTTGCATTAACCGTTCATAATATATGCCACTAAAGTATAGATGTTAAGAGTACAGATTAGTTATAATATTTAAATGAATTCAGCTAACTTTTATGTTGTCACAATTTGATGGATTAGCTTGGTGTTGCACTAATTAATCCCCCTCACCTACCACTTTCTTTTCCTTTGATTAGATGAGAAACGTCTGCAAAATGGGGAACAGGCAAAATCAGTTACTAGAAAAGAGTCTGCAAAGGAGTTGCAATATCAGAATCTTGTCAATCGCAAAAAAATGAACGGCACTCCTCAAGAATCGTACAAAAATCACAGAAAATAACTCGATATTATCCGAACTTGAGGCTGCAGAATTGATTAGTGGTTGTAGCATTGATATTCAGTTATACAAGTTAGTTGAATTCATATTATTGATTGTAGCATTGATTATCAGCTATACTAAAATCTCAGAAAAGCTCCAATTTAGTTTCATATCGCAGGGAGAAATACAAAGGCCAAGGTTCTACAATAAAGTTTGTTAGTCATAACATTTTTTAATTGCTGCTTGCACATGGCACGAGATAGAGATTGTTCAGTAGTTACTTTTTTTGCAATGAGAAGCATTCTTTGTAAAATACTTTTTGTTAAATTTTTTAACAGTGGATTCCATATTAATCAGTGCATTGAGTTTAGAATATTGATCAGTCAGAACTAAACTTTGTTGTTGTTATTTTCCATGTTTTAAGTGTTCTTTGTTTGTGAATGTTTGAGAAATGTTTTTGAAATGGATGCAAATTCGTTTGAAGAGTGCCAAAAGACGTATTGCAGAAATCGGCTAAAGTCAAAGGAAAAGAGACATAGTCACGGAACTGAACTTGATGAGACCGATAGAAGCAATTGAACACAAAAGAGTGGCAAATCTGGCCAAAGAATGTTTTAGGACCTTAATTAAAATTTATTAACTATTTGAGTCAAAACTGTTTAAGATCCATTTCTTTCATATCTCCATTTAATTAAAAAAATTTCACTTCAAACTCATATTTATGTATTACAAAAAACATCTGATTTACTAAATTAATTTTACAAAATTTATTTCATTTAAAATTATGTTTCACACATTTTCAAAATTTAATTCATTTAATAAATTCGCTGATGTGAGCCAAACTATTATGGATATTCCTCTGGTTATAGATGACAAACCTAATGCTTTCATATGGAATGAGGAGAGGAACGGCTTGTACACTGTGCGTTCATGTTATAGATTTATTATGCGGAGGTCTCTGAAGGAAGAGAGGTGTCTTATGCCGGGAGATTGGGGCAGTTTGTGGAGAGATCAAGTACCTCCTAAAGTGCGTAATTTAATATGGAGAATTTGTAGATGGTGCTTACCAACACGAGACAAACTTCAGGACCGTCACGTTCCTTTCCCGAAAAACTGTGAATTATGTGATTTATCTGTCGAATCTGAGATTTATCTGATCTTATGTCAGACTAGTATTGAATGTTGGACTGGTGCAAGACTGCTTTCAATGGTTCAGTCGCGTTTATCTCGTTTTAATTAAGCGGGAGGGGTTCTGTTGGATGTCTGTGTGCGTGGATCTAAGGTAATTGTTAGTAGAGTCTTGACGATGGTGTGAGGGATTTGGCATAATAGAAATGATTGGATTTGGAACCGCAAAAGATCAAGTGTCAATCAAATTCTGTGTCTGGTAAGTTTACTGCAGTCTGAAAGGCAGGGTGTTCGCGCAGCGCGCAATCTAAAGCAATAAAAAACAACCAAAACAACAGTAGAAGCCGGAACAGCGCACGATCTAAAGCGATCGGAAACAACAAAACAACAGCAGAAGCTGGAACATCAGTGGACAGAACAGACAGCTGCAGTGCAGTGTTGACAGATATTTTTTCCATGGGCAGAACCAAACATGTTTCGGTTGTTGCATACGCGGAACAGGTCAGTCTGTTCGAGCATTAATAGGGTGGTACCCGCATAACATGCTGGTGTATGAGGGAGAAACATTGGCTATGTTTAATGTCATGAATTGGGTGCAAGAATTGGGACTACAAAGTGTGACATTTCCAAGTGACTCACAAGTCCTCATAGATGCTGTTTGTTCTAGCAGTGAAAGGTACATCATAGTTCAACGCCATTGTGAACAATATTAGACGTATTTTAGTCTCGAGTTGCAACTTTGAGGTTAAATTTATTCGGAGGCAAGCGAATATGGTAGCTCATAATCTAGCTAGAGCGGTCATGTCCTATGCTAGTCGCAAAGTCTTTGATTTTGTTCCTCCTTGTATTTCATCTCTTTTGATTAATGAAATGAGTTAAGTATTTTTTTAATGAACATTACCATCAACTAAAGGACATGATTAATCTGCAATTTCTCTTCAATGGTCTTGAAAGGGTTTGTTTGATAGAATATTTAGTTTCAAAATCATATCCTACCAGAAGTAATAAATTAGTACTCGGGTGAAAGGGCTCAAAAAGGAATAGCAAGCATGAGGTAAACATCAAATGCATTTCTAAATCAAACACATTTCATGTTCATTCAACCCTAAATTTGTGAAATATTCCAGGTGTGTAATGTGTGTGGACATATCATATTATATTATATAGTATTATATGGAGTACCATTTTGCAAGGCAACCCAACAGTGTTGAGCCTAAGGAGACAACTCATGAACTACACTTGACAGCATAGACACACTACTCATTTAACTAACCTCAATCGAAAAAACAGGCTGCCACGTACATACAGTCACAAATTAAAATGCATTTTCTTCGTGACTTCACATGTATTATCAGCAACACAGCTTAAAAATAAAATTAACAATACTCCCTCAAGAGTCAAGTCACATGCATCCTTTCAATATTACTCCAACAAAAACAAAGATAAGATTTAAAAACATATAGTCAACAAAAGTAGTTAAATTCCAACAAAAATAAGGATAAGATTTTAAAAAAAATTCCTTTATTAAAAACAGATTTAAAGAGATTCCTTTACTAACTGAATATTGTATTTATTTTCAATTAAACTTATGTTTTTCTTTTTTTGACTAAAAATTTATTGCTCAGCCTTAAAAAAAAGAGAAATAAAATTAAAAACCACCCACAGGAAACAAAAAAAAAAAGAAACTGAAGAAGAATAAAATAATTGAGAATTTGGTGTGTCTGTACGGAGTCTACAACGGAGTTGTTGCAGAAGAAGCGAAGCAAAAGGACACAATTGTCCAGTTTTGCGAAACTTGAAACGGCGTCGTTAATGGTTCTTCCTCCTCCAGTTATGGTCGACGATAAATCCCCCTCTACTGTCATTGGTGGCAGAGATCGAGAGCTTCTCATCCCCGTCGCTAATTCCGGCGACCACTCCAATGCTTCCAAACCTTCTTCTTCTTCTTCTTCCTCTGTTCATCATGCCGGCCGTGAGGTTAGGGATTCAATTTTTTTTCATTAAGTATTTGATTAATATATTCTGTGCATGAGTGATTGAATTTATGGAAATCAGCAGATTAATTTGCTTCTTATAGCATAAATGCTTATCATTACTAATAAGTTAGTCCAATCACACAAGATAAACACAATCAAATTGTTTCAGTAGAACCTATAAGATGTTTTTATAAGCTATATTGGAGAACTTATGAAAATAAGCTGAAAACAACTTATGAACATGTCATAAGTTATTTTCATTAGTTATCCTTCCACACAGTCACTCAGGTGCTTAAGCCAGTAGATAAGCTTAAATAAGCCAATCCAAACAGGCCCTTAGTGTCAGTGATTTCTTTGACTTGGATTGATACTTTTATAAGGACGATTTACATATCTATTGAAACTATTGCTTTTCATACAATTGGATTAACTTGTTGTCACCTTTGAACTAATAGTACCAATGCTAGTTCTTAGCTCTAGTCAAAATTCACCAGTGTTGTCAATTGCTGATCGCCGATGGTGCTAGTGCCTCTCTAGTGCCTCTAGTCGAAATTCACCAGTGTTGTCAATTGCTACACACACAACGCTGAAAATAGAGGTTTGTTCAAAATATGCTACACTCACACAACGATGGTGCTAGTGCCTTTATAGCTGCTATTTGACAACACTTTGTACCAAATAACATGTATATCGGAACAATAGTGGTTTGTCAAATTCTTCTACACTCTCGTGCCGCTATAGCTTGCTATTTTACAACACTGAAATACTTAAATACATACCATAGAGCTAGTATTGGTTCATTTTTTTCCACTGGTTTGGATTAACATAATTTTGCAAGTTTCTTCATATGGAGGAGTAAATTGAATCTGTTTTTTTTTTTTTTAGTAAATGTACAAGCTGGTGCTTTATAATTCCCATTCATATATATTGCAATATTATTTGTTTTTGTGAATTTGAATACCTAAGCCTGGCGTTAGTTATCCTATTCATTTTGTTGCATGAAGGAATTTATCTGAAATATTTGTCTGACAGATCGCCATGTGTTGTTTCTGTCAATTTGTAGACTTTTTCCAAAGTTGTTCAGAGCTGGGCATCAAAAAAGTTCATGACTGGATGGTGAGCATTTCTTTCTTCAACCTAATATCTTCTCAGTTTACTGTCAAACTAGTGCACACACTACAAAGATCTTTCACTATCTTATCTTATTATTTCCTGCAGAAAACTGTGCTTTTGTTTTAGATGGATGATATAAAAAAATTTCATTTCCTCTAATTCTTTTAACTACATTTAATTTATGCTGCCATCTTGGTGTATATGTGTTTGTATCGTGAACCAAATGTTACCATTATATGATAGTTACACTTCTCTCTTCTGCTAGGATATGAGAAATTTCGCTAGTTATGTAGTGTTAGGGCATGGAAGTTGGAAAGTAGAGGACATACACTTTTTTTGGCAAATTGGGGAAGGGAATAACAAATCTTCGAACTCAGAATAATTTTTTAATAAGAAAAGCAAAGATCTCCGACCCCTCCTATTCTCTCTCTGACTCGAACCACCACAATCCCACCCGTGCAACTAGATCAGCGTTGCCTGTAACATTCTCAATGTCTGCGCTAGGACCTTTACTTTCACATCATTTGAGAAGTCCCACCATCTTCTGCCAGGAAAAATCAAAGGAAGGAATCCAAATCTTCAGAAACTCATTGATAACATTGACTTTGCTGGAATCTTCTAGATTGTTAGGAAATAATACTGATAGAAACTGGTTTCTATATTGATAAATTTAGAAAACAACAACAAATTTATTACACTAAATGCTGGATATTCTGTTTCAGAAGCAGAGGTTACAAGAAATACAGCGGAAACAAAATTAGCGATAAGAAAATAAAGGTTTACGGCTGCAAATGGTTTCCTTCCAAGAAATTTGAAAGTCTTGGTCTCTCCCCTCAAGAAATTCGAGAGTATTGGTCTCTCCCTTTGAAGAATTAGAGAGCTTTGGTCTCTCCCTCCCATATACATTAAATAACTATCCCTTAATCATTTTCTCCTTTCCATTATCTATTTATTAGCAAGAGGAATGCTAGCAACACTCACTTTTGAACACTCTCTAACATTCACTCTTTTATTGGATATAATCAATGTATGTTCCACCACTTTGTGTGGGTTCTATTTTCAATGTGTAGACCCACAATGATTTAAGCCAATAAGAGAGTGAGTATTAGAGAGAGTGTTCAAAAGAGAGTGTTGCTAGCACTACTCTTATTACTAAAATTGAACAACACAATTGACATAGTTACTGCCCATAATTGTTACAATAAGAAGTTTAACAAATACCCCGTTGATGGAGGCCAAATTTGCAGCGAGAGGTTCTAAGAGAATGTGCCTTGGAGTGAAGCTGGATGTGGAGAGAATTATTCACACTGTGATGGAATAGAAGAGTTTTTCGGTGTCTGTGATCACATTCATAGGTTTGCTGTTTGTTATTGTTGTGCTGGCTGTGGTGTGGGGTTGGAGGAAGTAACCAAGGTTGTGTTACTGCAGCTGCAAGTAGAGGAAGCATAATGATGGTGAGAGAAGTTTGGAAGATTGGTTTATGATAAAACTATGAGATTGATCAGATCATGGCGAGATTGGTGGACGAGTGGTCAGAGAAAATAACAGTTAGGGGAGGAGCAGTTTCGGTAGATGGCAGGGAGAGGAGATAAATTTACCATTCTATCCTTTAAGTGATTACCAAATCTGGGGAGTTGAGCAGTAAAAAATTCAAAACATCAGATCTAATGGTTGTTGGTACAAGGTGAACTGGTTCACCATTTATAAGTTATGTACCGTCAATGCGGTCAGTAATATATTCAAAGTTGTTGTCCTTAATGGCAAGTCCTAATTGATTAAAACCCCTTGGTTCTAGACTATATAGATCTCCCAATTGCTTACTGTACCATACCAATCAAATTATAGCCAAAATGTCTATTTTCACAATAGTTAGATAAAAATATGCAATATTCTCAATTTCACATTGCTATCTCCATCACTGATTTAAAAAGGATAAAGTGA
Source organism: Medicago arabica (assembly GCA_946800305.1). Taxonomy (NCBI): domain Eukaryota; kingdom Viridiplantae; phylum Streptophyta; class Magnoliopsida; order Fabales; family Fabaceae; genus Medicago; species Medicago arabica. The sequence goes on from OX326964.1 coordinate 69,584,953, forward strand.
TGGAGATATAGATAATCTTTTGAAATTATTGAAGATGCACAGCGTACTTCCTGCAAGCTTGCATAGAATGTCTGTTACTGTCCAGTATTTGTTTGTCTATTTGCATTTATCTTAGGGTTGAAAACTATGTCCGTGTCTCATGGTTTGTTGTCTTAACATTGTAGTTTTTGCTTTAGCTTGTTGACATTCTCAAGGTCACTTATCTTTGTGTTTTAGTTCTTTTTGTGGAAATTGTTGTCAATGGATCACTTTGAAAGATTAAAAAAATGATAGTTTTAACTTAGAAGATTTTTTTGATTTTGTATGATTGCCTTTTTTCTTTTTCATGAGCATTTTTTTTTTTTGAGGGATTTTGCATGAGCATGCTATTATTATAGTATTATTTGACATCTTTTTATGCTGCCATTTGTTATGAATTCCTGTTTTATTTATTTTTTCTCATTGTTTTTTTTTTCTTATTGAAGTGTCATTCTTTTTCCAATTGCAATCACCTTCTACATTACCTGGTGGTTCATTCATTTTGTGGATGGTTTTTTTTCTCCGATCTATGTTCATCTTGGAATCAATATCTTTGGTAAGTGCTTCTGTTGTATGCTACTTTATAATACACATCCCCTCCCAAGGATCAATAAAATGTTGATTTAAAGGTATATCAGTAATACATTTTTTACGTGCAAACAATATGTTATTGGTTGCTGCTGTTGTCTCTATCTGCATTTTTTCTTTTGTATTTAATTGTGTGTGTTTTACTGTTAAATATTTATTTTAGTTTAATTCAATTTATGTTTTTGAAAATAAAATTAGATTATTAAGGGCAAATTTGTAGCAGAAAAATAATTTTGGCATATATTTAGATTTCAATTTAATTTTGAAAAAGAATTGAATTGCTAAGGGTAATTCAGTCTAGAAAAAGGTTCGACCAAAAAGTAGTTAATCCGTAGTTAACTTTCGAGTTACCTTTATATAATGGTGTAGATTATGTTACCTACTGGATGCCATGGTAGCATTTAATATGTTGAAATAATTGCTTAAACAGTTAAACTTCTTGTCAGGTCTTGGGTTCATAACTTCCATAACCTTCATCTTCTTGATTGGGATTTTCATGTCATCATGGTTGGGTGCATCTGTCCTGGGACTTGGGGAGTGGTTTATCAAGCGAATGCCTCTTGTTCGTCATATCTATAATGCTTCTAAGCAGATTAGTGCTGCGATATCACCAGGTGTGTTTGGCAACATCTTACTTTTTTTTTTTTTTGATCAAGCAGCCTAGTGGCTAGCAATTCACCTTTAAGGTGAATAAGTGAGGTGTCCGGGGTTCAAACCCCGGCCCCTACATATATTATGCATTGTCCCTTATCAACTGAGCTAAGCTCATGGAGACAGCAACATCTTACTCTTTATTGTGATGCTAATGTATATCTAATGGCGGGTAAGAGATGTTTATGTTAACACATGTGCTGCCACAGATCAAAATTCACAAGCCTTCAAGGAAGTAGCCATCATTCGACATCCACGTGTGGGTGAATATGCATTGGGATTCATCACCTCGTCTGTTGTCCTTCAGGTTTCTTAAACAGTTCTACTTTAGTAGCTTTGTAGTTCGAATTTTTTTCTTTCATTGTTGCTTAACTTGGTGTTTTACGATGTTAGAGCCCAATGTCAAAATGTGGGACAGTTTTGGATCATGCAGAAAACAAGTCTAAAATGTGTCTTGTGTACTCTAGGAGAAATGACAAAATAACAGAACAGAATTATAATATGGCAGTTATGTTATATGGTAGATTATTTGATTGTGTAATGAAACAACTATATGGTAGGAATTGGGCAACTATGTACATGTAGCAGTTATTTAATTGTATGTGATGTAGTTATAGGGAGGTTTTATGACAATTTCTGATGTGTGCGCAGTTTTTTATTTTATTTTTTATTTGTCCATGTAAGGCTGAGAATTGTTTTCTGATAAGTATTCAAGCTCTTGGGAACCCTTCCTTAAAAGATAACCATCAAGGGGGAAAAACCAAGCCACATAAATTCTCCACCAAGCAACCATACTACTCGTTGTGGGACTTAGGCACTCATAATACCCAAGTCTTGATCATAGCACCACCCTTGAGAGCTGATGTCCTGCGGTTGGCCCTCTATAACGCCTTACTAATTCCTTCCGAACCATCCACTACCTGCTATGATAGAAATAGATAAGTATTCGGGCACTTGGGGAACCCGCTCTTAAAAGCTAGTTATCAAGGGGGGAAAAACCAAGACACTTGAATACTCCACCGAGCATCCCATACTACTCAGTTTATCCACCAGATCCACGTGTTTGTGCAACTCTTTGAGGGGAATTCGTTAAAGCTTATTTTCTAGGGTAAATTACACTCACCTCTCTTGAGGTCTTAAATAGCACTAGCACCCCCTCTAATTTTGAAGCAAAAACAAACCTCCCTTAATTTCTATTCAAAGTGGCAAAAACCTCCCCTCCATTTAATTTAACACTGTTAGTTCTTATTTAATTAACTCTTCCCACCCACCCACTCACTCACCGTCCCATCCTCTAGGTTGGGTTTTTATTTGCTGAAAATTGTAATTGTACAAGAATGATAAACGCCTACCTTCCATTCAACTTCCATGTTTGTGGAAAACTACAAACTCCTAATAAAAGCTAGTAATAAACGCCTTCAGTTTCAAAATTATAAGCATTTGGATAGAATGATAGACCTAATGCAGTCACCATTTTCCTAGACGCGGAAATAGTTGTGGATCTTGATAAGGTTGGACAAAATTAATAGTCTAACTAATTTACTTCCTTTTGAGAAGAAAAAAATCATAAAGGAAAAGAGTCGCTAATCTTAAACGCTCTTAAAAGCTTTTGAAACCTTTGTTTTCTGAGTCGCTAATCTTTTGAAACGTTTGCCGCCATTACAGTTGTATGTATGGTTTCATTTCATTCCCAATATGTAGGAAAAGAGTTCTCATAATAAGAGCTAGGAATAGTGTGTGTATTGGAGGGATCCCAGACATCTAAAGTATAGCAAATCTATCAAATTACACTCTAAAGGTCAAAAGGCCAACGTTTTCTACAAACTTGAAAATTATTGATGCACAATTGCTTCTGAGCAAATAAAAACCCAACCATTTTTAAGAGGGTAAACGAAAGAGGAGTTGATTAACCGGAAACTGACGGTGTTAATTAGAGGGGAGATGTTTGTCACTTTGAATAAACCTTAAGGGAGGTTTGTGTTTAGTTAAAAACTAGAGGGGGTCTTAATATTATTTAAGAAGATATCAAGTGAGTTGAGCGTAATTTACCCTATTTTCTCAACTCTATCAATGTCACTGGTTCCATGTTCCTTATACTGTGATCCTGGTTGAAGTGATATAATTCTGATCTGTGTTGCTGGTGTGCTATACAGGTCCATGTGGTAATGCTCAATGCCCATTAGGACTTTGTCACGTAGTTGATGCCTGTTGGTTTCCATGTAGAGTTTTATGTTCTTTTTTCTTAGTTGTTTATCTCTCTAGAGCCAATACGATATTGCAATTTACTATATTGTTGTGAAGGTTAATGATGTAATTCATAATCAGTTGTCGTTTTTCTGAATGCTCATTCAATGTTCCTTCTAGCTGTTAACTTGCGCTCGATAGTTTGGAAACATGAGTGAGTCCATATGGATTAGTGATAATTAATAAAGATTATCTGCTTATCACGGCTTTAAAATTTTTGTTGAATTGAACTATCTTAATTATATCGCTGTTTCACAGACTTATTCCGGAGATGAGGAGTTATGCTGTGTCTATGTTCCTACAAACCATCTTTATATCGGTGATATATTTCTCGTCAACACCAAGGATGTCATTAGGCCAAACTTATCAGTCCGGGAAGGAATTGGTGAGTTATACTAGTTTTTAAAGTTACTCTAAGCCTTGCACTGTAGAAGTAAAAGCAGGCTCAATTACGTTGCACTCATTTTAATATTATGAAGATGTACTTTTTGGAGCTTCGTCTGTGGTGGTGCAGTAAAATTGGAGCCTGATGTTTTTGTTTGTGATTTAGAATTGGGAGACAATGAACTGGGTAATAACTATCTTGTTTTACCCAAGTGAGCCATAAGTATCACATATACAATTATACATTTCACTTGCATACTGTTTATACTTGCGGAATTCACTATAAAACACCTTAATCGTGCTGCAACTTTTTATGAACAATCCATATTCATTAAATGCCTCAGTAATCATTAGGTGCAAGTGTAGCTATCACCTCTAGTCTAACCTATGCACTTTAGGTTGCAAGGAATGAAGATGCAAAATATATGAAAACTAATTGAACTCACTTCAATTTATTTTTAACATTGGCTAAATTTTGCAGAAATTGTAGTTTCTGGAGGCATGTCAATGCCGCAGATCCTATCAACGCTTGATTCACATGTTCCGGTGGAAATAAGTAGACCTGATAGAAGATGACAGTTAAAGGTATAGTAGTTGTTTATTTAACTGCTTATTTCACATGGAGATATCAGAAATGCAGCGCAAGCAATGTGTTGCAAATACAGGCATGGAATTTACGCGTTAATCCGCGAACCAGTGTTAGATCGATAAATTATGTTTTGTGTAACATTCATTCCAGCAATAGAATGTAGAATTTAGTGTTTGTTTGAAAATATAGTTTGGGTGATGGTACAGGGTTACAACATTCTATTGAGGTATAGGGCTCTAAAATTTAGTACTTGTGCATATCTTGGCGGTCTCCCTTCGTTATAGCAATTCAATTTTGTAGTGCTGATTACTTGCTTTCAGCTTAATATATTATGTTCCTGCGGTGGTTTTCATTTCATTGGCGAGTCAACTTATTAAAATCTCACCATTCTCAATTGAATATAACGGATATGCATCGACAGTGTAAAAATATTTTCACATGTCCAATCACATCAATAAGAAATTTTACCTTTAAACTTTGTGAAATGCTAAATTGTGCCCTTACAACATAAAATAAGAAACTAAATGTAGATTTTTTTTAATTGGCAAATATTATTAACCACAAGCTTGTGCAAGACGCACTAAAAAACCCGCTAAACAGTAAAACATTACAAAAGTGTTGTAAATATGCGGAACACTTAAACTCAATAACAAATTAGCCCCACCAAGCTGAAGAGGCAAGACACCAACTACGACAAACCAAAAAAAGCCATCCTGTGAACACCAACGGCAACAGCAATCGCAAAGGTAGTAAAAAGAGCCAAACTAGGCCCTTAAACAACACAAATGAAGCACACCAACGGCAACAGCAATAATGCCAGCCGCAAAGGTAGTAAAAAGAGCCAAACTAGGCCCTTAAACAACACAAATGAAGCACCACCCTGTGCAAGACCAGGAAGGCACGCCAGAAAATAGCAGCCGCGCACCATGAAGGCAACCCTCCTACCACCACACTCACCTCATCAAACAATCACGCGGACACCAAATCCATTCATAATACATACAAGCCGAAATGTTAAACATTTCCAACAACCATCGCCACGAAAAAACCTTTATCTCCTCTACAAGCTCTTCTATGGTTTTAGATACATCATTGAAAATACGATCATTCCTAACTTTCAAAATCACCCAACACGCCACATGTCAAATCATCCTCAAACCCTTTTAGATTTTTTTTATGGATTGACCCCCACTCCAACACTCCCGATGAATAAACAAATTAGGCGGGATAATAAAAATAATATCTAATTACCGCATCAAATGCAACCAAATGTTTATCGCCATATCCCAATGTAAGAAAAGATGGGTTGAAATTCCACTCCCCCTTTCACAACAAACGCAAATAGTGCCCTCACACAAGGGTAAAACATTCCTAATAGCCAAATTTAGTCTAGTCGGAGTACGATCTAGTAGAAGTTTCCACGAGAAGGTCACCACTTTCGACGGTGCCCAAGATTTCTAAATTTGATGAAACACTCTTCTTTCCTTTTCGAGCAAACCCCCCCCCCCCCCCACCACCACCACCACCACCACCATTCATTCCAACTTGTTGTACAATGACTTAATCGTAAAAATCTCATCATCCTCTAACTTCCAACTCCACTTATTCTCACCATGTCCCGCAAAAATCCTTTCAAATCTTCCAACAAGTTGTTAAGAAGATTCGTTTCCCACATAAAAAAATGTTGCCTCCAACTACAGCTCCACCCCCCACCAAATGAATCGCCTCCCCACACACACACACATCTCTTCCATCGTTGCCTCTTGTAGATTTGAAATAGAAAAAAGTCTTGCGTATTTTACCATAAATGACACCTCTCCTCTTCAAGTCACCCTAAAAAACTCGTGCTTGTACCATTTCCCACTTTCCTCTCCGCATTAAACCACTATTTACATAAATATTAGATTAATATTCGATGCCCATTAGATTCTTTTTATTAAATTACATAAATATTTTTAAAATAATTGGAGTATATTTGACCAAGAGATGAAGCTGAATTGAGAGAGCCTGCAAATTCCTTATGATGAGTTCGTAAGAGCAAGGAGTTTCAAATGTATAAGCGTGTGTTTGGGACCAGGATCGGTCAAAATCATGGTTGCAAATGAATTGTATGCCATTTGGCAAGTTGATGACACATCGTAACTTCTAATAGTCACACTCTTTGGATTGCATGCACTCTAAACTACATGTAGTCGAGAAAGATTTGACGGTTCGATTAAAGTTGTCTATATTTGGGCTTGGCATCTTTAAATTTAATAAAAGAATAAACATGCTTTAAATTTGGATCATTCGATCTTAATGGATGTAGTTATAACATTGCATGTAGTTTTGACTACATGTAACCCTAGTTTGGATGACACTTTATAATTAGAGAAATGTTAATGAGTGTCCACGAGACACTTTTTAAAAACTTTAAATGATAAGTTTTTATAAAAATTTGTATATTATGGATTGAAAATTGAAGTATTTGATTTTTTTTAAAGAATAAGTTTATAATTTAAAATCATTAAAAAAGTCTCGAGAAAACTCAAGATCCTTAAAATTACATTAGCAATGAAATTGCTACTTGAGAATTAAAGCTCAAAGTTGATGAAGGAAAAATAAGATTGAACATAAAGTGAGTCAAGTTATTTTTCTATAATAATAAAACAATTTAAGTATTACCGTGAGTTTAACTCAGTTGATAGAAACAATTGCATAATATATACATGTTAGAGTTCGAACTTCAAACACCCTATTTATTCACTTAAAAATATGAATTTCTACCGCATATATGCTAAACCAAGCACATTAAGCACACGCCAAAGAATCCTCCCCTTAATACCACACGACATTACAATTTTTTCCAAACCACATAATACCATGTTGCTTGATAATTCTATAGCAATCAACATAATTATTTACGACAACTCATCAGCTACATTCGACAACATGATATACGCATACTATGAGCTATACAGGCAGGCTGCCAAGTCTAGTCTTCAAATTATTTTAGGGTTTCGTAGACAAAAATAGATGGAAAATTTAACAAGTTCTTTCTTTTGATATCACAATTCATTAATCACCTACATAACATAATTAACTTTTTAATGTCACTAGCCATTATTTTTTGGGTTGACAATATCATTAAAGTTAAAAACTTGTATTTCTTTTCGGATTTTCTTCAATACATCATAAATCACATCAACCTTGATCTAATCACATGTATTGCCTACACCGTCCGAGAAGATAAAGACTATGCTAATCTTTTTAACAAAGCTTGAATCTTACTTCGTCCTCATGTCTTATCACCCCATCTCTATTTGCCAAACGCATTGGAACTTCTCTATGAAAACTTAACTTTATAGATTGTTATTTTCTATTTTTCTTTCTTGGCCTTGTAAAAAAACTAAAAGATATGATCAATAACATCTAAAATAATGGTTAATATGTTTACTGGATAATTAATAAATTTTGACCTTAAACTATGATTATTGACCTTAAACTTGAAACTCATTAGCTCTTGATTCAAACTTATCGAGTTATCTAACTCGTTATCAAATTTATGTGTTAAAATATATTTTATTAAACTATGACAAATGGATGAGTATTTGTTGGCAGAAGAACACCTCCCTCAAGCCACATCAACTCATTCAATTGCATGACCTATAACATCATCATATTTTTATTTTTTACATCTTAATTCTAAAAGTCAACAAAAGCATCTGAATCCCAACCTAAGAAATTTTTAAAAATTTAATAATGCATAGTTTTTTTTTAAGGAATAATGTATAATTAGAAATAGATTGAACTTCAATTTGGATTGAAATAAAATAAGAGTTATTCAGAAGTCCTAACTCAACTGGTAAAATGTTGAAATTGTTAGGTCGGATGTCATGATTTAAGTTTGAACCCTGATACCTCCACTTGTGTGTAAGTTTATAATGACTTTGTCATTTCGTCATTTATAATGACTTTATCATTTCGTCTATCTAAAAAAAAGTTTAATTGTCGTGAGTTGACAGTTCAAAACAATTTTAATCAAAATATCTTGAATTACCACGTCAAATAAATTATTGATTTGTTTTTAATTGACGTGACAATTTAAAATATTTTAATTAGTTACAAATTATTTTACACTGTTCAACCAACCACCATTAAGCTCATAAAATAAATAGTTCACTTAATATTAATTAAAAAAAAAAAAAAAAAATCTGAGAAGAAGAAAAGAATTAGAGAGTGGTTTTGAAAAATTTAATCATTTCTGCAATTCTTCCACGGCGTAGAAAACAAATTATTCGGATATCTAAACGACGTCGTAACTGATAATTCCTCCTGCGATGGTTGACGACAAATCTCCGTCGTCGGTAATCGGCAACAGAGACAGAGATCGAGAGCTTCTCATCCCCGTTGCTAATTCCGGCGACGATACCGATGCCTCCAGACCATCGGCTTCATCCTCTTCGATGCATCATAGCGGCCGCGAGGTACTTTAGGGTTTTGATTGTTCATTGTTTAATTTGAAGCATTTGATTAATCTCAATTTTGTGCGTGCTTGCATTGAATTTGTTAGTCTCGGGAATTTCTTTAACTTGAATTGTTACTAATTTTAGGGATGATTTATGTTAACTGGATGAACTTCTTAGTTCAATTACTAATTAAATTGATTGAACTACTAATTCAATTAAGGGCATAAAATCTAATTTTTTTTATTACCTTTTTTTACAAGCATACCAAATTAAATTGTCCAAATATTTTCCTTTTTCTTCTTTAACGATTCAAATATTTTTATCGGGTCTGTTTTCTGTTAAATAAATACTTGATTTATAGAACTTATTGAATTTGCATGAAAATTTAATGTGTTTCAGTGAAATTTATTTCACTGAGTATGCATCTGAAGTATCTGTCTGACATTTGGCTGTGATTTTTTCTGTTGATTTGTAGACTTTTTCCAAAGTTGTTCAGAGCTGGGCATCAAAAAAATTCATGACTGGATGGTGCGTATCACTTTACTCAACCCAATATCTTGCTGTGTGCATTCATACATATATGAAACTAGTGCCACGTGTCATATCTGTTGCCTTCTTCGATGTCTGTGTCTTGAATTTCAAGTTAACACTTAACATACATCATAGTTGTATTTGTGAAACCATTTGCTAGTAATATATTCAAAGTGGTGCTCCTTGTTTAATGGGGAAGGGGGATCCTAATTGAATAAAACCTTTGAGTTCTAGACTATAAATCTCCATATAGCTTATTCAATTTGTGACATACTGCCCAAAGAAAATTATAGAAATATTTTCATCATTATCTCTATCACTGGTTTTAGAAGGGTAAGGCAATGGAGAAGTAGACAACTTTTTAAAGTGATCAGGATGATATGTTCTTACACAATAAATCACCAATCAATGGAGAAGAGGACAACTTTTTAAAAGATTAACTATTTGTAAGCTAAAGACAACTTATGAAAATAAATTACCTGAAGGAGTTTATGAAAAGAAGCTGAAAACGTCTTACACAATACAATAAATAAGTTATTTCAAACGCCCCCAAATCTGATATGTGCATTATTACCTATAAAATGGCAGTAGCAGCTGAATGTTATGAATTCTTTGTTAATATGTCATGTTTAATTAGTTGATAGGTCTTTTTTTTTTTTTTTTTGAAGTGTCATTCTGCTTCCAATTGCAATCACCTTCTACATAACATGGTGGTTCATTCATTTTGTGGATGGATTTTTTTCTCCAATCTATGCTCAACTTGGAATCGACATCTTTGGTAAGTGCTTCTATTTTATGGTACTTCCCTTTACACCTTTACTATTTCCCCCATAAGGCCAGTATTATGGTTCAATTTTATTGGATGGATCAAATATTCTAGTGCTAGATTCATATTATTTGGGTTTTGCTATTTTTTGTTTTTTGGGATTATTGGAAGTAGTATTGTGCAATAGAGCTTCCAAAGAAATACAAATTTCTACATGGAAAATATGTTATTGGCTTTTATTGTCTGTCTCTAACCCATTAGGCCATGGTAGCATTATACATGTTGATTGTTGAAGTAATTGCTGCTAACACTCCTTGGCCAGGTCTTGGATTCATAACTTCCATAACCTTCATCTTCATGGTTGGGGTTTTCATGTCATCATGGCTGGGTGCATCTGTCCTGGGACTTGGGGAGTGGTTTATCAAGCGAATGCCTCTTGTTCGTCATATCTATAATGCCTCTAAGCAAATTAGTGCTGCTATATCACCAGGTGTGTTTGCAAAACATCTTTTTCTATAACATTTTACTCTTTATTGTGTTGTTATTGTTAGGCAAGAACTGTTTACGTTAACATATGTATTGCCACAGATCAAAATTCACAAGCCTTCAAAGAAGTAGCTATCATTCGACATCCACGTGTTGGTGAATATGCATTTGGATTCATTACCTCATCCGTTGTCCTTCAGGTTTCTGAAAATTTCTACATTTGACAGCTTATAAATTCAGATTTTTTTCTCTCTTCATAATGTCTTAAATTTGGTATTTCACTGTTTTTGTATGAATGTCATGGTGTTTTTTAATTGTTAATGCTCATAGTCAAACAAAGAGCCAAGTTCTAGATCATGCAGAAAAAAAGCCTAACATATGGCTTGTGCACTCTAGGAGAAACAGGAAAATAATAGAGAAGAAATAGTAATATGGTAGTTATATGGTAGGAGAGTTATGAAGTAATTTTAAATTTTGTAGCAGAGCAGGGCAGTTATATAATAGAACAATCCCGTATCAGTTATTTAATTGTATGTGGTTTAGTTATTTGAAGGGTCTGTATCAGTTTCTGGTATGCATTCTGTTTTTCCTTTGTGTAAGGCTGAGAATTGGTTTCTCAAAGGACAGCCTTGACTCTAAAACTGGTCGGGAAGTTCAACAATTGTGATAGAAAATCCCTTGGTGATTTAGTTAGTGAGGACCGGAATAATTAGAGAAATAAGGCGTGTTGCCTATAAATAAGATGTGGGTGGAGAGAGAGATGTCTAGTCATTTGTCGAAGAATTGGGGCCTTTGGCTGTTGGGAAGTTTATTGACCCTCAGTTTTGCAATGATCTATCTTTGTAATTGGGGTTTATCCCTATCAATTGTTATAAGAGTTCTTGATCTTGGGCACCAAAATTCATGGTGCAAAAAGCAAAGGGAAGAATGTTTGGAAGGCTTGGATAAAGGGTTTGAGGCGAAAAGCAGAAATGTGGAGAGTTTATTTTAAGGGGAAATGGAGAGAGTTTTTGCTCATAGTCAGCAGGAACTGCAAGATGCTCGGACGAGGATAATTGAAGGGATGCTATGAGAGTTTAATATCAGGAAGCATTGAGACAGGAAGATTGTTTGATCAAAACTCACAGGGAAAACTGTCAAAATGAAGGAGGGAGCAAGGAATACCAAGCCAAGGTGAGGATGCATATGGATCGATTAATAAGCTTGAAATGTACTTCCACATTAAAAGGGCATTTAATGAGGAAGGTGTTAGATAATAAAATAATGCGCTATGCTATTGGTCCTGTTAGTTTAGAGTCCATTAGGTTTTATATATATTCTCTAGTAACCTTTTGTAATGTTAAGCTAATGGTATTCTATTGAAACCCTAGCCGTCATTGTTCCTATTCTCTCTTTCTCTATTTTGTATATGTATTGTTAACAGAAGGGTTATGTAATTGTTGGTCTTAAGGATATGCTCCAAGTTGTTATCAACGAGAGGTTTTCTCTCCCAATCCGACTTTGAGTATCGACCAAGACTACTTTAAGGAGTCTTGCGTTCCTAATTCACCTTTTATCAAGGAATTCTGATAGAAATTTGAGCTCTATGCAAAAACATTAAGGAGTATTTACCAAAACTACTTGAAAGGAATTCTCTCAAAGGGGTTAAAGGAGGAAATTGAGGTGGAGTTGAAGTTGTAGAATTTGGTTGAGTGAATTGATGGACTACGTCATAGGCTAGAAGAATCAGACCATTGATTTTGTAGGGGCAAGTTGGGTGATTCGAGGAGGGGAAGGTGGTGGTGGAAGTGGTTGAAATGGAAGTTACAATGGGGGCAATTCTATCTTGAAAAGCTACTCAGGGAAAACTTTTTGTCGACAATGGGTCAAAGGCACTAGGATTGCGATCTCTGAATGAGTTGGAAGTGAGTGTGACCATGGAAGACCCGAAGGGGTACATACTACATAGGGCATGAAGAGGATGAGGTTATTGAAGGGAAGAGAAAATCTTATTCAGTTGGGTGTACAAGGTATGGTCGGGCTGACTACAGAGTGGTCTGTCAAATTATGGGATGAAATTAATGGCATGAAAGTGATGGTCATGTTGATTAATTGTGGAGCCTTGCTCAATTTCATTTTTCACAAGGTGGTTGAAGCCCTAATGCTGGAGACACCTAAGTTTGTGTGAAGGTGGGAGATTTATACAAGGTGAAAACAAAGGGAGTTGGGCAAGGTTTATGTGTAAGCTGCAAGGGTACCGGTTCAACTAAATTTGTAATCATTTTCTTTCAGCATTCTATGATCCCGAACAGTGGGACGTTGATTGGATTTTATTTTCCGCAAATCTGCAACTACAGATTGTTCACCTTGAGAATATGTCTAATTTGTATTGGAGGGGTGGGAGGTATTGATAAGTTAATAGGTGCTTCAATAATTTGATAAACAAGACTTGCTTTGGACTTTAGGCCTAGGAGGTTTGCAAGCTCTCAATGTTCTGAAGTGCTCTCTGTGCAATTGGAGTTTATCCCTATTTCATTCTAATAAATTACCAGTTTCCATTCATTATTGTATGTTTAATCTTCATGTGGAGTGAAATGAAGTTTGTGTTGAACCCTATGAGTATCATTACCTTAGTGTTTCCCTTATATAGTAATCCTGGTTGTTTTCTGATGGACATGTGCCATTATATATGATTTTTTTTTTTGGAGTCTTGGGACTTTTCTGCTACTTCTTGCATAATGATAGTATGGTGATATGTGTTGTTGAGGTTTTATTCCGATCCATACGGTTATTCGTCACTTTACTACTCTTGGTTATCTCTAAAGCCATATAATATTGCAAAGGCGAAATACCTCCCCGGATCCTTTAAGTTTCATGTTTGTTTTGAATAGGTCCTTTAAGTTTCTAAGGTTTCAGATATGTTCTTTAAGCTTCGAGTTTGTTTTGGATAAGTCCTTTAAGTTTCTAAAGTTTCAGATAGGTCATTTAAGTTTCGAGTTTGTTTCGGATAGGTCCTTTCTGTCAACCTCATTTATGCTATCTATCCGAAACAAACTCAAAACTTAAAAGACATATCTGAAACCTTAAAAACTTAAAAGACCTATCCGAAACAAACTTGAAACTTAAAGGACCTATCTGAAACCTTAGAAACTTAAAGGACCTATATGAAACAAACGTGAAACTTAAAGGACCCAGGGAGGTATTTGGCCTCCAATTGCAAAATACCATATTGTTTTTTAAAGGATGGTGATGTATTTAATAGTAAGTTGCCATTTTTCTGAATCCTCGTTCAAATTGCCTTCTAGATGTTAACTTGTAATCAATAGTTTGGAGTCATGGATTTATATAGATAAGCATTTGATGTATTGTGTTTGACAAACAGGTGTAGTTTTAATTAATGAAGAATTTCTATAAATTGTCGAAACTTTGAATAACTTGTTGAGTTTAACTAAATTATTTGTACAACTTTTTCAGAGTTACTCTGGAGATGAGGAGTTATGCTGTGTCTACGTTCCCACTAACCATCTTTATATCGGTGATATTTTTCTTGTAAACACCAAGGATGTCATTAGGCCAACCTTATCCGTCCGCGAAGGCATTGGTGAGTTGTTTAATTTTTATACTTACTCATAGTCTTGAATATTTTATAGAAGGAAACATAGGCTAATGATAATTACTTTGCACTTCGTTAATGTTATGAAAATGGTTTCTTTTTTATGAGTGAACTAATTTCTCGAGCTTCCTTTGCTAATTCGGATGATGCGGTAAAATTTGAACCAAGATATTTTTGGTCTTACTGATTTAGAATTGGGGGATAATTATTGAAAAGACTTATACTTCGCTCACACATTTTTCATACTTTTTCAAATCAGTACTAGACACTCAAACTCTGTTGCAGTATTTTATGAACATACAGTTTCTTTGAATGGCTCAGTATGAGTTACTGGTGCACTTTATGTTGCAAGCAATAACTATTTGTGAATGCTTGCGGACATACTAAATGGCAAAGTAACTAAACAAAATAGTTGAACTCATTCCAATATGCTTTTAACATTTGCTATGTTTTGCAGAAATTGTTGTTTCTGGAGGCATGTCAATGCCACAGATCCTATCGACGCTTGACTCACGCGTTCCAGCTCAAATAAGTAGACCTGATAGAAGATGAAAGCAGGAGTATAGTAGTTATATGAAGCCATCAGGATGGCAATGCAACCAACTTGTGTTGCAATTGCAGGCATTTAATTTACATTGTTGATTTTTGAGCAAATGTTAGATTCTGATGGTTAGTGTAACATTCATTTGTGTATTAGAATATAGGAATTAGAGATTGTTTGGAAATATAGTTTGGAAGTACAGACTTACCACGTTCACGGTTCAACTGCGGCAGGAGTCCCAAATGTTATGCATGTGCATATTATTATGGCGGTGGTCTCCTGTTGTTATAGCAATTCAATTTTGTAGTACGGATCACTTGCTAACATCTTAATTTATGTTGTTTCTGTGTGGTTTACAATTCATTCGGCGGCCAACATATTCAAATATTACATTCTCATTTGTTTGAGTAAAAAAAAAAAACAACTTCGATAAAATTTGCATAGATTTAAGTCTGCTGGAAGAAGCTAGTTTCTCGTAAGGTCAATCACGACCTTCGGTTGGAGGTCTATACCCTGTACATATCTTGTGTCTTATGACTCTTCAAACATGATTGTCTTGGTTACTGGAGACTCGTGGTTCCAAGTGACATGTTAAGTTATTAAGATAATTATATTTTAATGTCTCGACAATGTCATGTTATAAAAAAGTGTGGCTTAGAACATGTAACATAAACTTTTGTAGAAAAAAAAAAGACTAATGTTGATAACAAAAAATTTAGAAGGACCAATGTTTGAAGAATTTTTTTAATGGGACTAAAAATTAAGATTAAAAATTAAGATTAGTATATGGAATCAAAAACATATTTAACTAAAATGGTTTCTTCCTTCAAAAAACCAAAATGGTTTCTCAAAAAAACATATACCACTGGATGTTAAATGAACATGTGGTATTATTCTACATGAACTTTAGGCATGTCACATCAAAATTCACATACATTAATTTCAAGTCTATGAAGCATGACGAAAGAAGATTTGAAGCAAAGAGAGCCATTTGAGTTAGGGTTCAAGTGAAGAGGATAACTCAGGAAAAAAGCCAAGAGCAAATTTTTAGAGAAATGGAGCATTAGAGCTTGGAGTATGATCATTGAAATTAGAGGTTCAAAACCGAACCAACTCAATAAAAAAACCGCAAATCATACAAATCTAAACCGAAACAGCAAAAAACTGCACTTGATTCGGATGACTTTTGCACTGAACTGCGCGGTTCTGTTTGGTTTGCGGTTTGTATCTCAGCAACCGAACCAAACCAAAGCAAACCGCAAGAATAATCAATATTACTTAAACTTGCAATTGCCCAATTACATAACCCAAGAATAATCTCTCTTTGACTCGATTTTTTCATTGTTGCACCGTTATGTTCGATTCTAATTCCTCTCCATCTCCTTCAATTCATTTCCAATTATGAATTTGTTTCCTTTTCTTCGTAATAATGTGTTTCATGCTTATGTTTCTTCTTAATTTTATCTATTTTGATGTAAGTTTTGTTTGGTTTTAATCTCGTTAGTTATAATTTGTATGTAACTTTATGTATTGTCTGTATATGTTGTGATGAGTGACTTTATGATCTGTATGTAACTTGATGTACTTGTTTTGTTTCCTCTTATGAGTAATGAGGGACAATGATTCCATGATATTTTTGTTTAATTGTACTTCGATCAGTCATGTTTGATTTTTGACATAAGTTGTGTTTGATTTTAATCTGCTTAGTTATAATTTTACCTATTTTGATAAGTTATATAAGACCAAGTCCAATGGAGGTGTTGAATGAAGCTTTCAACATGTGGTAGTAGTGCAATGGTGTGTTAAGTTTTGTAGAAGGATGATGTGGAGGAAAGAGATGTTGAAACCATTCAACATGTTGAACCTGCAAGTAGAGGCACGCGTGACAATTTCTGGATGGCTGAAAATGGCGCGTATGCAAGACGCGTCGACAAGGGAGAATGGAGCAGACGCGGAATGGAGAGAGAATAGGGGAGATGATAAAGTTGGACATATGTTATTTTCTGATTGGTTGGCTGAATTTTTATTATCTTAATTATTTGAACTCACTTATTTCATTTCAAATTAAAAAATTTCTTTTAATTATTTTTTACCAAAATTCATGATTTTTTTTTCTCTATAAGTAGAGACTTGATTCATTTGATTTAGACACAGAAAAAAACAAAATTTTCCACTATCTTAATATTGTCTTTCTATTAACTTTTCTTTTAAAGTTTTAATCTTCTTTTCAATGAAATTAAATTAAATTATTAAAATAAAATTTAGTTTTTACAAAAATCTAAAAGATAAATTGTTAATTGTTTATTGTTTTAATTTAATTATAATCGATAATTGTAATTTTATGTAATCATAGAAACAACAATATAAAATTAAACAAGAATATGAAGTAAAAAGTGGTGGGGTAGAGTGTTGAATGAAAAACCATTTGAGAGGGTAAAAGTTGAATGAGTGTTGAATAAGAGAGAAAATGATGTAGAGTGTTAGGAAGAGAAAAAGTGGGTGTTGAATGTTGAAACCATTATAAATAGTCTAACTTTGGTGCTATGTTTTGTCAGTTTATGACACATGTAATACATGACTATATTAAGGCAGAACAATATATTGTTGGTATTGAAAATAAAAGTTTAGGATTTATGCAATTCATGTATAGTCGTATTTTATCATGTAAACAACCAAATAAAATGTCTTATGTTTATTTTGTAACAAGCTCGCATTGGCAATATAAGAGTTAATGTAATATTTTTTTATCTCGCGATAAACCGCACCAACCGAACCAATTCAAGCCGCATTGGTTTGGTTTGATTTGGTTTAGATGACTTTCTAAAAATCAACCGAACCAAACCAAACCGCATGCTTTTTTATCTCGCGGTTTGAATGACTTTTATGCTCAAAATCGAACCAAACTGCACTACGAACATCCCTAATAGAAACACAGAGCATTAAGCGATTGATGGGGTTGGCATTGAGCAATTGAAGGTGTTTTTACACAAACTTGTCAATAGCCGTTTTTATTTTATTTTATATATAATAACAACAATATATTTTTTGTATCTATAAACTGTAAAATAGATGAAGAAATTTTTTTCGTCAGACAACCATCATGCTAAGAAATAGGGTGGGCGAGTGTTTGAACCCAGTCTTTCAAGTTGATTCATTCCGTTTTTTGGCGGGTTAACTGCAGGGTGAGCCTAACTACAAAGGTTGGACCGTTTTGTCATTCTTAGGTATTACCAACATGAGCCTTATTGGAGAGGTATTTACGAGGTTCATGTAAAATGATTTTTTTGCCCTTTTCTATATAAGCGGATGTTGATTCAGCTGTTTTTTTTGGTTAGGATTTCAAGTTTACAGTTAAAAGATTTTGTTTCCTTCAAAAAATGACAAGATTTTTTTAGACTTTTGTGACAATTTATTGTACAAAATAAATGATAAACGATGTGTAAAACATGTTGATTGAACTTGTCTAAATAATGAGGGACGAAAATACTTATAATTTTATGTTTTTTTTGCCATAAATTACAAATTGAAATCACATTTTCCTTTTTTACATCAGTAAATAAATTGCTGACAATCACCATATGCAAATATTAAAATTCAAACCCCAAACATCTATTTATTTATTTTAAAAAAAATAAATTTATAGACTACTCAAACAAAACAAAAACAAAAAATAGCTCAAAAGTGCAATTAACCATTGTCGATATTATTTAAAGAGACACTCATAATTAAATATATATTTTTTTATGGTGGTCGAAGTTTGAATTTCAAACCTTATATATATTATACTTGCTACCAACTCAACTAAAACATTAAACGTATCTATTCCTAAAAAAAACGATAGTAGACAATATTTTAAAGAAAAATACTAATGAATACCCGGAACACTTTTAAAGAAACTTGTATATTTTACGGGTAAAGAAACTGGGTTTATCTGTGGCGTTGAATGGGGGCGCAGGTTAAGCAAAGGCGCACCATCCGCACATTCTAGAAGTGATTACACGTGTCTACAGTTTCACACCCAAAACCCTAGTTCACACTCCCAGTACTCTTTATAAGCACCTCGATACCCACTTTACCATTGTATCATAGTCACGATTAGGGTTTATCGCCGCAACTCCATGTTTTCCCTTTGTTTTCTTTTCGCTTGTTCTTTACTTGTTTTCATAACTGCTGAATCGAATTTTAATTAGTTTTTCAAATAAGATTGAATTTGAAAGGGGACGGTGACGATTGTGATTAGGTCTCGTTCGTCGTAATGGCCTAATTGGCCTTGCCGACCATCCTGTTATATCACCACCCATATTCTGAGTCCTTATTTTTCAATTTAGGTTTTTCATTATTCATTCTTACGTTTGAATTGGCCGATGATTAGAATAATTAATAGACAAGCATATGTCTGAATTAATTCATGTGGAAAATTCTAATCTTCTCTATGAGGCTATTGTTTAAATAACAAATTGTTTATAGATCTAGTTTTTTTTTTTTTTTTTTTAATTCTCCAATGATGAGATCGATGGAAAATGTGTTAGGGTATGAACATTGATGATTACTATACCATACTGCCTTCCTTCTGAGGAATTTTATTTTTCATTTAATTTTTGTTGTAATATCTATGTTTGGTTGGTTGGAGAGTCATATGATGATGAATAGCATAGTTCAAATGATCTATTCATGATTAATCAAATCTTTAGTCTTTCGCTCCTATCTGATGACTCTTTCATATCAATAACATTAATAACTTTGTATTGTTGAAGTAGATCTGTATTTATTTGCAATTTTTGGGACTATTCGTCTGCCCTGTAAGCAGTGATTCTGATTTCTTATGGGAAGAATGTGTCCCTTATATGCAAATTATCCATCTGCTTCACTTTGTCAGCTCTGTTTTTATATATTTTGCTGATCATTTTAGGATGGAACAGTATTTTTGTTTGCTTCTACGTTATTTATATAATGTCGTCTGTGATGATAACATTAAGGCTTGTTTCTCAAAACATTCGCAGTGGCCGCCTAAGAACTTTCGCCTTCGCCAGGCTTGAGAGTTAATGCTGCTTTATCCTTCCTTGGATGTCTGAGACGATTGTTTTGTTTTAGAAATTGTTCATGTAATTGTTTAAGGTTGTTTTGAATCATTCAATGATGACAATCCTAAGGCTTGTTTCTCAAAACATTCGCAGTGGCCGCCTAAGAGCTTTCGCCTTCGCCAGGTTTGAGAGCTAATGCTGCTTTATCCTTCCTTGGATGTCTGAGTTTATATCTCATACTTTGTGTAGAAAATTCTGTATTATGACGTTTTTCTTGTCTTTGATTAGTTTTAGGCTTAAATGTGCTGATTTATTTGCAAAAGATGTTTCTGTTCTTTTTGTTTCCATATTCCGTAGGCAACATGTATGTTTGCAGCTGGTGAGCAATAATCCTGTTGAAGATGGCATTGTCAGCATCCTACACAACCCAAGTTCACAAAAGGAGATGTATAGCAATAATCTGGCTACTGTAATTATTGATGTTTAGTGTATACTGTTTCGTAATTAATTATCAAATGTAAATGCTGAGCTAATCTCATTAAGGTCTAATGTTTATGTTATTGCTATCTACCAGACATCGTATTTTGTTACTGGATACAATTCAGTGTAGAATATCTAAGCTAATTGTATATTGCATTTTGCGTGATCATGAAAATTCAAACAAACTAAGCAGATTCTATGTGTTAATTAAGTAACTTAAAAAACGTAAATGGTATGGAATAAAAAACTTAAAATCAATTTATTACAAATAAACGTGTAATTTACCCTAAAAGTTTCGTTGCTTAAAATATTTTCAATCACGGTCAACTCCTCCGGAATCCTTTCCCTCCTCTAGTGATGGGCAGCAGTGATGAAGGGAGATCCTGGTTACCGTCACTGAGTCTGGTGGCTATCCAGAGATGGAGAAGAAAGGATGCTCAGCACTGAATAAATGCTGGGTTTGTTGTCATCTAATGAAACCAAAGAGGATATCTCCACCGCCGATCTCAAGTACATCTTCGCTCTTCTGCTTTGCTTTTTGATATACTACCAATTATACCAATTATAGAGTATAGATTATAGGTAATTACCGTCAAGAATCAAATCAGTATATAAAGGGAAGTTCTCTTTATTTGTATATAAAGGGAAGTTCTTATGAGTTTTAGAGTATGAGAGATTAGGTTTTCTGTTTAGAATCAGAGTAGGATTCTTCTCTGAGTTGTGTTTGCTCTGGGAGTAGCTAGAGAAACCCTCTACTGCTAGTTTCGTTTCATTCCATTATCAATCAATAAAATATAATTATTTATCCATTGTTTCCTTTTATTTATCCTTATTTGATTTTTACATTTCTCTTGCTAATCCTGGAATATCAGGCTTTGAAACATAAAGATGTGATGTGAATCTATGAGACATGTTCTGTTTTAAAGAGAAATGTGAAATTGTACTTCTCCGTGGGATGAAATCGGGTTTTATTCATGGTTTCTTGTAATTTTGCTATGTTTTAGGATGGGGATCAGGAGTTTTCGAAGGATCTTATGGATGACCGTGCCAAAAAAGCAGAAGCTTGGCATCGCAATGCTGCAGTTCACGCACAGTATACTAAGCCATCTCCACCAATCACATGTGCTACCTTCGCTCAAAGATGTTCTGGAAGGAAGAGCACAAGTCTCACATGCACATGATCACAAACACCAACCACTGATATTTGGGCCACAAAGTCTTGTGAAAGAATGGCAGGTCTTCCAACCCAGTTATAGGTACATATTTATCCCATTTATTAATAAAATTTATCCCATTTATTAATAAAATGCACATTTTCTTAGCTACTGAAAGGCTTTGGAATAGGGAAATATAAGAAGTCCATTAAAATACTTTATGCCTGAAAGGAGATGAAGTTTAATTCCCTTGCAGTTTTGTTGTTCCATTGCCTATTAATGGTAGAAGATCAGTACTAACATATATTTTTTTGAGATACTAAGTTTAATATTTTGTTGAAGGATGCCAACTATGAGCATTGAGGAAGCAGGATTAAAAGAAATGAAAATAATGAATACATGGCAAGAGAACCCTGCCAGATTCATCTTGGCACAATGATAGTAAGTTTAAGCCAAGTGAAGAGGAGGAGGATGAAGATGATGATGCTGCACTGGATAGAGCTAGAGCTTTGGATGATTGGAAGGATGATAATCCACAGGGTGCAGGAAATTCGAAGCTTACCCGTTGTGGCCAATTGAATCTATTCTTCCCAGGTTGAAGAATAATGAGCAAGGGATGAAGCTACGGTTGTCACGAAATCTCATTATTTATATAGTTGATTTTCTCCTAGTTTGTGTTGAAGATTTTGTATACCTGGATACTCATCTGACTACATGTGTATATTTTTTTAGTGCAGCTTAGGGTCACACCTCATCTCACCTTTTATTCTCTGTTTTCCATCTCACACGGACTTAGATAACCAGTTTGTTTAATTTGCCATATAGTTCAACCAGTTTCACCAGGAGTGTGATTTATTTAACAAATTTTTATTTGATGACTCTATGCAACAAAACATATTTTTCCCCTCGAGACAATAGCAACCTTAAGTTGCTTCACTGCAGTCTTGATTACACATTTGAATTCCTCCTCAAATTTCAATTTAGAATCATGGCGTCTTCCCAATTTTACCTCAATTTACTGGAAGACGACAATGAAAATATGCTATGATGCAGTCAGAAAATGATATGGAAATTAAAAATCTTGTTTTTCCATCTAATACGAATGTAAGGATTGCGTTTGTGAATTGTTAATATTATTGGCTAACTTGGGGCTACCATGAAACTGTCCAACAAAGAATTATCAGCATGGCACGGTAGACAACTACCCTTTGAAATATTACCCCTCAAAGCAATGCCGATACAATTTGCCGCATGAAGAGAGATTATATCAGAACTAAAACGTAAAATATTCCTGGCCATCCGAATGGCGTGAACTGTATGCACAATGGCAGTAACATAAACATCACGCACCTGGGAACTGCGGTGGACAAGAATGCAATGAAGGATGTATGTTATTGAGGATAAATTGATAGAACAATTCAGCTATACCCCCAACCATGTCGCAGATTCATGGCAAAATTGCAGGACAAAAACAAATGGGAGGAAGTCTCATCAATAGTATAGCGCATGCAGATATAAACCAAAATACAACCCCGTGACCTTAAATTCTCGTCAGTTGGAAGCTTACGGTGCATTAGGCGCCAATAAATAAAACAATGGAAGGAGTAATGCATGAACGCCTAATGATAGGAGCTCAGTCCAAAATAATAGGATGATGATGCAAATAGTTGAAAGCATGTAGTAAGCTTAGCATCTGGAGAGTAAGGTCAAACACGTTGATTAGTCAGGGGATCATCGGGGGCTCTTGGCAGCCACCATCGGGTAAGCCAAAAAAGACGCTGGAATTTTCCACTTCCCAACGGCAATAAAAGTAGATAACTTGTTGTTTAAATGGTGATAGGTGGTAGGATGGATGTTAAAAATAGAAACAAGAAGAGTACCAAGTCAATTGTCAAGCCATAGATTAGTGTGCTCTCCATTTCCAATCAACCAAATAAAAGAAATTTGTAAGAATTGTGTCCATATGCTCTTTCACCCTGGGCCAAACAAATGAATTAAAATGACGGCGAATGGGCCTATCAGAAGAGAAAAATCTTTGCTTAAAAAGCAAGTGTATACTTAAAAATCGTGGTTAATAATGTTTTACATTGTGATTAATTGTGTTCTAAAGATGTTTAAAGAATTTTCCCTCGTTATATTTATTAACCAGATGAATGTAATTAACAAAATATTGAAACTGTGTTAACTAAGTAAATTATTGTCAATTTTTTTTATATTATCAAATTGATGTGCCAATAAATTACAAATTCCTTTAGAAAT
This sequence comes from Medicago arabica, assembly GCA_946800305.1. Taxonomy (NCBI): domain Eukaryota; kingdom Viridiplantae; phylum Streptophyta; class Magnoliopsida; order Fabales; family Fabaceae; genus Medicago; species Medicago arabica. The sequence continues at coordinate 69,608,705 of OX326964.1, forward strand.
TTATGATGGGGTCGAAGTCAGTATCTAAGGAGCAAATCTTGAAGTTAAGTCGGTGACAATTCTGCCAAGACATGATTGCTTGTTCTTTACCGCATACTTCCTCCGTTTCTTCTTAATCGTCGTTTTAGAATTTTAACACAAAATAGCAAAGTGTATTTTTGCATATTTTCTTTTCCTTCCTATTATACCCTCATTTTAATCATTAATAATTTCCTATTTTTTTGCACACACTTTATCTTTCCAATAAATTTAATATGTAACAAACAATTGTTACTTAGTACTATCTTTCTCCAGCAAATTCCAATTTTTTTGCGCGCTTTATCTTTCTCTCGTAACAAACAATTTTCAATTTTCTAAATACTGTGTATATCTCTTTAATTATTTTAAGTTTATATTAAAATTATTCCAACTTCACATTAATCAAAAGCTAAGAAAAAATTAACTTTCCTCAAACTCCTTTAATCAAAATTAAGGCTTCAACTATGACTTCAACCAATATTAGATTCACACCGTATGACATAGATCTGTTCTTTTACTTTGCACTTGAAATTTTTATCAAGTACTACTCATCTTATTTATAAAATCAAACTCTTAATGAAACCATTATCATAGGTAACAAAATTTTGTTTAAATTTAAAGAAACAAATTTTGTTTTAAAACAAAACAAACAAACTCTCCCACAACAAACGACAATAAAAATTAAACTATTTAGACAATGTATTTTACGTGTTATCAAACTTCCCCACACTTGAACCATTGCATGTCACACCTAAGTTAGATCGGCCAAAACACCTAATTCATAAAAACACAATGCAGGTGAAATGTTAGTAGGACCTGCAAAAACACTTTTTATGGATGGAAATGAACACTAAGATAATTGTTGACATCTAAATACTCCCAATCATTTGTTACTCAATGCAGTGCTTGCTTCTGGAAACAATACCACTCCTATAGGAGGAATCATTGTATAATGCCACCAGATTCTTCATCACAATTGTCATTGGTCTTATGTTTGGACTTATTTATTGGAAAAAAGGAGATAAGATGAAATTACTTACATCTTATCTTCTTTTTTCCGATAAATAAGTCCAAACATAAGACCAATGACAATTGTGATTGTTGTGAAAGTGACTCAAAATTGGAGTTTGGACGCAAAAATGATGTTTGCTGGAAAAGGCAAAATCGGGGCCCGAATGGATCTGTCCGGAGCCCGAATTGTGCTGCTAATTGGACGCTTTTCTTGCGGCAAAAATCGGCGCCCGAATGGTAAAATCGGGGCCCGAATTTGCGCGCAGTGGATATTTTAGAAACGTATTTTTGGACCAGATTTGTTACGATTTGTTACAATTTTATGGGAGTTACTTTTACTATAAATATATGCTTTGTATCAGAGCAAACCTTGAGATAGAGGGGGCTGAAACAAGGTTTAGAAAGACAACAACAAAACTAGGGTTTGTATAAAGTTTGTCTCTTTGGAACAAACACTGGGTTTGAGGGTTGATTCACCTTGGGAAACACTATTAGGATTGAATCTCTTGGTTACGGGAAGAGATTGGGGCTTTGGGTAGAATTAGGCGGGAGACTTATTCTTGTAACTCATTGACATCTCTTTTGTAACGTTACTCATCATATAGTGAAACGGAGGGCTGCTCTCTCCCCCCAGATTAGGTCAATTTGGACTGAACTGGGTAAACAAATTCTTTTGTGTTCTCTCTTCTTTTCTCTCGCTGTTTTCTACTTTTGTTTGTGATTATAACTGTTACCCACTTGTATTGGTTGCTTGATTATTCCTTGCTCCACACATCAAGTATTTATTGGTGTGATTTTTTCATCGAATTCGCAACAGTGATAAAGAATCTGATGGCATTTACTGTGGATTCCTCTGGTACTGTTTCCAGAAGCAAGCACTGCATTGAGTAACAAATGATTGAGAGTATTTAGATGGATAGTAAAGGTCCTTTGTTCCAGGTGCTGGTATGGACAGTTCCTTTATCAGTTCTTGGTTCCTTCTGGAAAAATATTATCAAATTATAATGAGAAATTTCAAGTAAATATGGGAAAAAAGAAGCAGGAATCCCTCAGAATATAGCATCGACTATGACTGTTACTTACTGATAAAGGCTCGACTTATTGTATAATTCTGCAAAATCTATATCAAGCTGAGACTCAACCACAGGAGAACTGATCTCCAGCATCCATGTGGCTGGATTATATCCATCTTCAATATTCGGAATTCCTGCAATAGCCTGAAAAATGTTTTGCACAATCTGTAAGATTACTTACATCTTATCTCCTCTAGTATTAGTAGTTTTACACTCAACTTTATTGTTCAACTTACTTTTACATAAATGATTCAATGCATAAACTCCTTTACATTCAAGTGTTCAACTCACTTTTAAATAATTTCAATTTTACAAAATTGATTTGTTCTAAATCAATTTTGGTCGCCGCAGAACCAAACACACACTTAGTTGGTAGATCACACTATGATGGTTTCATAAAACATGACTGCTAACTAACAAGGGACCTTTTGAATCATGCAAAATTCGTGGGAATTTTTATTTATGTATAAGGATGGAATATCATGTGAATCGGAAAGATTATAAACAAAATTAGCATATCATGTTAGCTACTAGGTCCTTTTTTCCGGATCTGCAAATGCACACAAGAATGCACTTGAAGTCAGTAGATTTCACCTGGCTTTAGAGAAGTAAAAGCTTCCTGCCGGCAGTAAGGGGAGAGTATTAGCTATTATTTGTATCTGTTGCTTCTGTTAAATTGTTGTTAACTTCACATTTTTGTTCAAAGATAGTTGTTAGGAGTTTCCACATTGAAAGTGCAGGATAGTAATATTTCTTTAAATCACTAGCACCAATAAGAACTATTGCTTTCCTTATCTGAGAACAACAGGTGTAATCAACAATTTATTTTTCCAAATGTACATGATAAAGTTGTAAAAATACATAGTTTCATAGTTATATAAATTACATGAGAAAAAATATATATCATATTTGCAGGCAAAATGAACAAGACCTTTTGAATCTCGTTGGAGCTATGTATTCATCTGTTATTTTCCTTGGTGCAAGCAACACAGGCAGTGTGCAACCTAATGACCTATTGTTGCAATAGAAAGAACAGTTCTCTACCTTGAAAGAGTTGCTGGAATGTACTCAGAACTGATCTATGCGATTTAGTCAGGTAAAACTACACAACCCTTTCACCTAAAACAACATTAATTAACAAAGATAAATTAGCGAAATTACACAGTTCATGATAACAACTATTATTTTGCAGGTGGCAATTGAAGTAATATATGTAGCAATCCAAAGTCTAATATATTCCAATATCCTTTACTGGATGCTTCGGTTCCAACCGCAAGTTGAATTTTTTTTTTTGGTTTCTACTTCTTCATATTCATGTCCTTTCTCTACTTCACACTATATGGAATGATGACTGTGGCATTGCATCAAACCACCAAATTGCTGCAATAGTTATGTCTTTCTTCATCAGTTTTTGGAACCTGTTCTCTGGCTTTCTTATTCCAAGAACGGTATGTGTGTGATCAGCAATGATCAAATATAGTTCTTACTCTTAATACCCTAGGAGAATATTCCACACCATTACTGAACCTATTACTACCAACCTCTCTATCTTTTTAGGTCCCAGACCCTGTTGCCAATAAAGTGGTACTTAGGGAAGGAAAATGGAAATTGCATTTTCAGTTAAAGGAAATTACATCACTTGTTAAGATCCTTGAATATTCTAATTTTTAATGATCATCCAATTTTTCAACTAGTTGTTTTTCACGTTGCAGCAAATTCCTATATGGTGGAGGTGGTATTATTGGGCATCTCCTGTGGCAACCCAGGTGGGCGACAAAAACAGTCCAATAGAGGTTCCTGGATATAGGCTCATGACAGTAAAAGATTATCATGAGAGGCGATTGGGTTTTTGAACATGACTTCATTGGATTTCTTGCTTTGGTTCATATTGCTTTTTGCCTTCTCTTCCTTCTTGTATTTGCGCATCAAGTTGTTAAACTTCCGAAAAAGATAATCATTCCGTGTGTGATTATCCTTTCTGAAGCAAATACAAAAAGGAAGAGAAGAAAAAAGCAACAAATCCAAAGAAGATATGTTCAAAACCCAATCGCCTCTCAAGATAATCTTTTACTAACATGTTATTATCATAAAGTTCCCACAACAACAAAAACAACCAATACACGAGGAAAAAATAAAAGGAATGCATAAATTGTGAGTATTTTGACTTGAGTATAATATAAATTAGGTTTAAATGTGTGTTTGGTCCTTGCACTTTTGCCTGATTTTGACATTGGTCTTTGCGTTTTTTTTTTTGTTTGGCATTGGTCCCTGCAATTTGTAAAAGCTTTTGGTTTTAGTCTTTCTGTTAAGTCGCACTTAAAAAAAAAAAAACCAAAATGAACGGTGTGCCACATGGACCAATCATGACACGCCACGTGGCACACTAAAAGACAATTTTATAATTGAAATAAATAAATTAAAATAATTAATTTTATAATTGAATGATAAATTAAAATTAAATAAAAAGCTAAACAATTATCTCATCTATTTCTTCTTTCTTTTAACTTTTCCTTTAGAACAACGAACCATATCCAATTTTTTTTGCAGTAGCTTTAGGAATATATGCTTGAGGTAGATTCAAAACAGGACTAATTCTAACACCATTACTTGAACATTTCCTTAACCACGATTTATTAGATGAATTATAGAAATAATATGTACTTGAAGTTGAAGAAGAAGATCTTCTACTACTTGAAACAGAAGATTGTTTCTGCAACCTCTGCTTATGTGTTTCCTTTTGAAGCTCTGTTTGTTTTGGATTCGGCGCTGAACAGGTTGAATGGCTCCTTGATAAGAATTGTAGAGTACGAATCAATCTATTTTGAGGAGCTGTATCGAAATTCAAACTGCTGCTTCTTTTGAATTGCCAAAAATGTTTGGATAACAATGACTTCTCTTCTTCGTGGTCTGTTTCATCACACAAGAATTCTTTAAGTCTCTTCTTCTTTACGGTAGTTTTTTGAGGAGGATCAAAGAATTCATTAGCTGATGAATTTTTCTTCATTGGAACGATAAATTAAAATAATTAATTTCTAATAAAATAATAATAAAAATTAATTATTTTAATTTATTTATTTCAATTATAAAATTGTCTTTTAGTGTGCCACGTGGCGTGTTATGGTTGGTCCACATGGCACACCGTTAGTTTTGGTTTTTTTTTTTTTTTTTAACTGAGAATCTAAAACCAAAAGTTTTTAGAAATTGCAGGGGCCAATGCCAAATAAAAAAAACGCAGGAACCAATGCCAAAATCAGACAAAAGTGCAGCGACCAAACACACATTTAAGCCTATGGGTGGAAATGGGTTAGGCCGGGCCGGACTTTGTAAGACCTAACCTTCGTAAGAATTCATTATTTAGTAGCAAACATATTTGTGTGCTTTAGGCCTTAATAAATTTTGGCCTATTTAGGAGTAGGCTTATATGTGTTGCTAGGCCTTAGCATAAAATAGGCTTTTAAATAGGCTTTCAGGCTTCATCAGACCTTTAAAAATGCCAAGCCAGACCTCGAAAATGAGCCTATGACGGGTAATAGGTCAGACTCAGGCCTATAATCTTTGAAGTAACCAATACATCAGCTACTAAATAATCAATCATATGAATGCTTGTGTTTAAGAAAAAAAAACTTCAAAAATATCAACAATGGAAGATATATTATATATGAAAAGCTTAATAGGCCGGTCTGACGGGTTTAATAACCTTTTTTACAAGCCTTAGCTTGACTTGTTTAAGAATACCACTCTCCACGCTGCAAAATCCACTTCCGCCCTGCAGACATGACGAAAATACCTCTGCGCAAATTAACTAGCGCAAGTGTAAAACTGTGCACTAGTTAACATGCGCTGCCTGACTTAAGTCACGCATGTGCTAAACATTGCGTGACTTAAGCCAGACACTGCGCAAGTTAACTTGCGCACAAATTTAACACATGCGCAAGTTAACTTGCGCAGTGTCTGTGCAGCAAATATAACGTGCGCAAGTTAAGTCACACTGCGTGACTTAAATTGCGCACTTATTTGAAACAACTTATTTATGCAAAACAGCTTATCAAGATATCTTTTTTCAAAACAACTTATCCAGAACAACTTTTTTATACAATACAGCTAATTATGATCTCTTTTTACAAAATAACTTATTCAAAACAACTTATTAGGATCTCTTTTTAAAATACAACTTATTCAAAACAGCCTATTTATACAAAACAGCTTATTAGAATCTCTTTTGTCAAAACAACTTATTCAAAACAGCTTATTTATGCAAAACAACTTATTTGAATCTTTTTTTTCAAATCAACTTATTCAAAACAACTTATTTATGCAAAACAACTTATCAAGATATCTTTTTTCAAAACAACTTATCAAAAACAACTGTTTTATACAATACAACTAATTAGGATATCTTTTTACAAAATAACTTATTCAAAACTACTTATTTATGCAAAACAACTTATTAGGATCTCTTTTTAAAAAACAACTTATTCAAAACAGCTTATTAGAATCTCTTTTGTCAAAACAACTTATTCAAAACAACTTATTTATGCAAAACAGCTTATTTGGATCTCTTTTTTCAAAATAACTTATTCAAAAGTAAACTGTTTCAAATAAGTTGTTTTGAAAAAGAGATCCTCAAAGTTGTTTTGCATAAATAAGTGCGCAAGTTAAGTTACGCAGCGTGACTTAACTTGCGCACGTTATATTTGCTGCACAGACACTACGCAAGTTAACTTGCGCATGTGTTAAATCTGTGCGCAAGTTAACTTGTGCAGTGTCTGGCTTAAGTCACGCAATGTTTAACACATGCGTGACTTAAGTCACGCATCGCATGTTAACTAGCGCACAGTTTTACACTTGTGCTAGTTAACTTACGCAGGGGTATTTTCGTCCTGCCTGCAGGGCGGAAGTGGATTTTGCAGGGGGGAGAGTGGTATTCCTTGTTTAATTGAATAGGCCTTATAAAAAGCTTGAGTCTGGCCTTGTTAATAAAAGAGCTGGGCCGAGCTAGGTTTTAAATAGGCTAGGCCGTAGGCCCCTGTCGAACGGCCTGGCCTGTTTCCACCCCTATTTAAGCCTATAGATTAAGTGATTAACTATTATAAGAAATTTATCTTATTGACTAAAAGAAAGACAATTAGAAAACCACAAGGTGCAAAATTTTAATTGTGAGGATGAATGGGAAGTATAAGTTTGATTTTTTTTTTTTGACAAATATTGAAGAGTTTGAGTTAGCATCAAGAGCAACAACAAAGATACCACAACATTACATCTTTATCCAAAACCTAAAGAATGCGTTTGGATAAATGAAATTTATGAAGTAATGTAATTTTAGTGGTTAATTTCTTATTTGTAAGTTCTTATTTTCAAGATGAATATATTTTGTCAGGAATTTAAAATTCTATCATTACTATAAGATTGTACATGGATTGTTTTTTTTTTTCATTTTTTTGGTAGTGTACATGGATTGGGTTTTGCCAAAACGGAATCAGGACCAAGTAGTAAACCCCAGGTTGGATTTGGGAAATAACCAACATACAATTAAAAAGTTCATCCAATTGCTACCTACTGCAAAAGTTCAAAACCAACAATTGCTACCTACTGCAGAAATTCACCCAATTCCCAATTACCAACCATTAACCAATGATCTTTTGTGAGTGTCTTGCTAATTTGGATTCAATATCTCGTTACTGAAGGTTGATCGGCAACGACACGAGCTAATACAAAGAATGGGAAGGAGCGTAAAAACGTTTTCCCAACAAACTGTTGTACACAATGCTAAAATGAAGCTTGACAAAAGGTTGATGCCTTCATCATTGAGATGCTATAGTACTAGGAGTCTCCTGCTTGGTATCAACAGGGCACCCTCCCTTAGCAACTGTGGCAGCAATTCTATTTGGTGGCCAATAGCGGAATACTGATCTACCTATGATATTCTTGGCTGGCAGGGGACCCCTAATAAAATTGCATTTAACATTGTAAGGAAATAACTCATAAGATGTAAGAATAGTGTACATAAATTTAGAGGTGGAAATGGGCTAGGCCGGGCCGGGCCAGGCTTTGTAAGGCCTAAGCTTGACCTACTTCAAAAATTATAGGCATGAGCCTGACCTATTACCCGTCATAGGCTCATTTTCGAGGCCTGGCCTGCCATTTTAAAGGCCTGATGAAGCCTAAAAGCCTATTTAAAAGCCTATTTTATGCTAAGGCCTAGCAACACATGTAAGCCTACTCCTAAATAGACCAAAACTTATTAAGGCATAAAGCACACAAATATGTTTGCTACTAAATAATGAATTCTTACGAAGGTTTAATCACATCAATATATCAGCTACTAAATAATCAATCATATGAATGCTTGTGTTTAAGAAAAAAAAACTTAAAAAATATCAATAATGGAAGATATATTATATATGAAAAGCTTAATAGGCCGGCCTGACGGGCTTAATAGGCTTTTTTGCAAGCCTTAGCGTGACTTGTTTAATTAAATAGGCCTTATAAAAAGCTTGAGTCTGGCCTTGTTAATAAAGGAGCTGGGCCGAGCTAGGTTTTAAATAGGCTAGGCCGTAGGCCCTTGTCGAACGGCCTGGCCTGTTCCCACCCCTATACATAAAGCATATAATTCAAACAAATTTTACCAGACATGGGAGTCGTAGCTGTTATTGCGGTTGTCTCCCATCACAAAAACGGAGTTCTCAGGAACACGCTGCAAAAGCAAATAATATTATTAAACTAAATTAAAATTCAACTAGTTCTGAACTTTTGTGCAATGACAGAAACGATCTGAGCTCAATGATCACGTTAAACACAATCAAGCACAAGACAACACAATAGGACGACCGACCCTCATATGCCTGGCCCAAATTATCTTCATAACCTTTGTTTAGGGCTCATCCACCACAGCGTATATGTTAAATTCGATTATGCTTTCTTGACATAACTTCGTCTTTTAGTCCATTCTCTCAAAGAATGACATGTGTAATTATTCTAAAAATTGTTTTGCACATTAATTACACATAGGACTAATAAAGAAAATAAGAGGAAAACTGAGTACAATATAAAAGGGTAGAACTTACTGTGGGTTTCATCTCATACTTCGGTTGTTCATTGATAAACTTCTCATCCCTCTCCACCCCATTAACTATTAGATGCCCATTACGGACCTGCAAATAATTCAATTGCTCACATTTAATACACCAAGGCACTGAATCAAACAAAACAAGAATCTGACTCATGTTTTTTTTTTTTGAAGAAACTAAATCAGTCCACCCAAATTAGCGCCGGGGAGAATCGAACGTGAGACCTTGAAGATAAGCACACTCCAAGGTCTCAAGCCAACACCACCAGATCCACCTAAGTGGGTTAGAATCTGACTGAAGTTACAATTGAATATTGATGAAATATACTACATTCATGCAAATTTCAAACTTCCAAGTGCAGGTAACAGACAGTTAGCATAAGTCAGTTAACCAAACCTTAATCGTTAACACAGATTAACCTTCCACTAAAAACTTTAATCAAGCAAGAGGAAAAATAAGTCATTGACAAACAAAAGATAATGACAAGACCTTGAATGACGTTAGCTCAACAAGGAATTGAACAAAAAGCTATGCATGAATGTTCATCTCCAAATATCATACCTCTACGACATCACCTTCCTTTGCAACAACACGTTTTATGAAAACATCATCATCAGTGTACCCAACTTCTTGAAGGACCGGAGGGCTTTTAAATATCACGATATCATTTGCACACGGCTTTCTAAAATAATATGAAACCTGAAAACATGAGGATTTATCATTACTAAGAGATGCATCATAAGTTCATAACAGAAAGTCTAGTTGACATTTGATGTCAAATCTATTAAAGGGGTATAGCCATAAATCCACATGATTCTATCCAGTGAGTATCTGAGTTTTGAGACTTGCAATAACAATTCTCAAGACAACAAATAGCTACAGCTATGAGACTGTTATCAGTAAATAACTGAGCCAGGAATTAATATGCTTCAACAACATGAACTAAGAATTAACCGATTAGTATGTATGAAAATCAATATAGTATCAAATTAGTGCACTATGAAATACAATGAACAAAAATCTATGATGCACAGCATACTTGAAACATAATATATGTTCTGAATCTGAATCAACATTCAAATCACCAATACTCGCACGAACATCATAATCTAACCATTCCATGTAAACTTGTGTCAATCAATTCAAAATTAGTGTTTGGAAAATGAAAACAACAACTCAGCCCCCTTGTTCTCTATCCCTGTGAAGTTACAGAAAAGCCACTGAATATAGAAGTATACCCATCTTCCAACAAATAGGTGAAGTTTTTCAAATGGAGAAGCATCTACAATATACAAATAGATGCACCATTATAGAGAGTCTATCTAATTGGATGCTGATGTCAAAACCTATAACAATAGCATGGCCATATATATTTACTTGAACTTCTATGAATCACTGACGCAAAACACATTGATACTGATAATAATTTGAGAAATGAAATATTTGAATGTAACTAAACTACATGTGTCAGTATTGGACCAAACATGTCTTCAATCTAAAGTGTAGGTGCTACATTACTTGGTGCTTTTATCTCATTTGTCTTTTGGAGTAGTTAAATACAACATCAAGCAATTCTTTTTTACTTTCAGTTTCAAGACCCTAAAAAAGTGCAAAGCTATTTCATTGAAACCCTCTTGTATTGAAATGAAAAGGTAAAAGAGTACCTTTTCAGCAACAATTCGATCTCCAACATCATAAGTAGGATACATTGACAAGGAAGGAATGAACCTAGGCTCAGCAATGAAAGTACGAAACGCAAGCGATATAGCAAGAGCAGCAAACACCGTTTTCGCATCATCAGAAGTGAAATTCAACCAATCAGGAAAAGGTCCCGACGACCCATTTTTCTTTTCCACCTCCCGGTCACCACCACTATCTCCACCACCGTCGCCGCCACCTCCGCCGGAGTCTTTCAAAGCTTTACTACATGGAACTCTACGGCGAAGTGTGGAAGAGGTTTTGTAGAGATGGGGAAAGTTGGGGTGAGAGTGTGGTGGTGAAGAGAGTGTTCTTGAATTGAAATGGAATTTGGGGAATTTGATTGGATTGAAGAGATGAGTATGGTTGGAGTTTGGGGTTTGAAGTGAAGGTGGTGATGGGAAGATAGAGAATGATGATGGCATATCTAACAACAAGAACAAGAACAGTGTGTTAAGTGTTTGAGTTGAAGTTGAAGTTAGAAGCTTTGAAATGAAACTAGTTTGTGTTTGAGATATTGTAAAATCTTTGTTGTGTTTGGTTCTCGTTCATATATGTACGGCTAAGATGTGTTTTTGTCTTTTCTTTCTTGTTTCTCAAGTTTGTTTTTTTACATTTAATTTAATTTTTGGAACATTGATATTAGTGACTCAAGAATGAATTACTCCATCTATAAAATTCAACTTATTCTAACTATTTGTTTTTAGTTGGAGTCCATTAACCATTTGTAACTAATGACTTGGTTAGGTTTTATTTGTGTTTATTTACTTTTTGGAAAATAATTATCTTATAATCAAAATTATATGTTTTAAGAATCAACTGTTACACCTATAAAATTGAAATTGAATTTGATTAACCATTTTAAATTAATGATTTGTTAGGTTTTATTTTTGTTTACTTTTATTTGTGACAAATTTAAGTGTAAAATGTAAATATTTTTCCCTGAAAAAAATGTAAATGTTTTTTTTTAATATGAAAATTTATTAAACTTTCAACTAATTTTTCTTTATTCGATTTTACAATATTATGGTTAAACTCTCTTTCGAGCGGTTAAGACCATTGTAAATGGCAAAACTCTCCCTCAATCGATCAATGTGATAATAATATTATATTTTTATATAAAAGATCTGATAATAAATTTCAACAACCAAAACAATTAAAAAATGATAAATTTAGAAGGAAAAACCACACCAATACATAATATTTATTATGACTTTACTAAAATATAAATCTGTCCAATGTGGCCTAAAGTGGCAGAACTATTAATCAAATAATACTGATTTTTTTTTCTCTAAAAAATTACATCGGTAATGTTAAACTGATTAACCCTAATCCAACCACTGATTAACCCTAATTCAGTCTTTTTTGAGAGGTTTAAAAAATCTTTATGAAAAATAGCTATTGAGGGATTCAAACCCACAATTTGCTTCCATCCAACCAATTTTGCCACTTCACCGGTAGCTGTTTTACTGATTTAATTTGCTTCCACTACATGATATCCAATATTAAACTTCATTTTCAAAAAACCTATTAATTCCTTTTCCTTTCTTTCCAAACGGTTTCGAACCCCTTTTTCTCCTTTCTCCTTCACAATCTAAACCCAAAAGTCTGCGTTTTTCATCCATTTCTTCCCCTTTTTCCTACGGCATATGTCTTGAAAAATGAAAATGTAGGCGACCTTATAGGCTTATATGGTTGAATCACTTGATATGTTTTTTATACTAACTTTATGCAGTAACTTTTTTTCCTTTGATGTGTGTTTTGAACTATTTAATTTGTTCATTGTTTAAATTTTGCTTATTGTTTAGATTTTGTATGACGAGTTCCAACTTCGGTGCATTTTGCTATTGTAGTCTTTTTTGAAATGTTATACATAATACATTTAAACATATCGACAACTAATAATATAGTCAACATGATGCTTATATATGAAAATCGAAACAAACCCGTGCATCGCACGGGTCGGCGTCTAGTTTTTAGTAATCTTCATGATTCATATGCTTCGTTTTTCATGTGGATCATGTCATGTTTTTATTTTGTAGTCTTTGTTGTACTTTTTTTTTGGCACTTCCCAGTCCCACCATGAAAATTTGCTTCCTTAATCCAATAGTGAATTTAGTAACACAGATATCTAGTAAAAATTATTAAACAGATCAATCTCTCCTCATATAAAGTGTGATTTAATTTGACTGAAATGGTTATATTCATTCACAGTAACACAAATCAAACAATTCTGTAGCCTTGCATCTTGTGCATTTCATTGGCAAGTAGGTTTTACAACACCACTATGGCAAAACTGTAAGTGTAATTTCTGATTTCATATCATAAGTCCATGAATGAAACAAATAAATATATGCAAAATATGATTTTGTGTTTCATCACAAATCAATGAGATAACCACAATTGAAAGTCACCTCAGCAATGCATTGACACTAATCTGCAACAGTCAAGTAAAGGCCTAATAATCTGATTTTGAATTCGATGCCTACTTACAATCAATGGCTGTACTCCATATGAATTTGTCCGAACAAAAACCATCGAAACTGTAGCATTCCGCACTGTGCCATATGTTTTAACTATCATTTGGATTTTTATGTTGGTGTTATTAGAAGTTCTTTCTGGCTGAGCTACCGCTATATCAGGCATTTGTAGTAGATTATTAGATTGAGAAGCACCAAGTTTCTGCTTCTTATAAATTCTATCCAAGGTTTGCCCTGGTATCTTCTCACTATCAAAACTTTCATCGAATTCAGATTCTTCTTCTGAACCATTTAGAATTCTGTTGGCTTCTTTAGAAAAACCAATGGCACGCCAAGCATCTGCGACCAGCTCGATGGTGGACATTTCAGGAGCTACACCGTTTTCTTCCATAGCAACAAGTAACTCTTCTGCTTTCCACGGTTGTTTTGCTTCTCCGTATCCCCATATTAAAGTTTCATAAGTTTTCAAATTCAAGGGAGTTTCCATTTCGTTCATTTTCTCGTAAAGTCTAAGAGCGCGGTCCATTTTGCCAGCGGCACACCATCCACTAATGATTGTAGTGAAGATCACAACATTTCCTTGTAAACCGTATTTGGTCATCGAATTCAGAAGAGCCTCGGCTTTATCCGGCTGCCCTGCGCGTACATAGCCTTTTGCAAGGATGCTATAAGCTTGGATGTCAGGTTCTATCTCAGCCTTCACCATGTCATCAAATATCTCCTCACAATTGTCCATAAGCCCTGATGAACTCCACGCATTCATGATGGTGCTATACGTCACTACATCTGGCTTGATCCCAAATTCTTCCATCAATGTCAATGCCTGGCCAGATTTTACTGGTAGGTTACTATCTTTATCACAAATCAAGATACTGACTAATTAAAGGCCAACAGGATATAACGAGTATAGAAAATCAATTTTGAAACAGGTGGTTGATATCTTGGAGTATTAATCTTGCTAGTCTTATGAACCCGTGTAATGCACAGGGAGAAATTCAAGAGTAAACATTAGGAACAGTTTATAATTTGATGTGTTCAATTACTGAGCAACAACAATGTTTAACCACCTCTCAAAAAAAAAAACGTTAGTATAACATATTACACCTTTTTTTGTGTGTGGACATATCACATGTACATCAATGTTGCGTATGAACTGTTAAATAACTCTTTTATAAAGCTAAATATAACACCAAAACACGTCAATAATGTTCAAGAAAACAATGTGAATCCATAATATGCTATATCAAACAATGAATTATGGAATTGTCAAAAATAAATAAATAAATAAATGAATAATGGAATGTCAAGAAAAAATTATTCATAAAGAGCAACACAAATTTAGGCAGGGACACATCAAACACATAATACCTTCAAAACCTGTTGGAAAAAATACAAACAAAGTTGCCCATAAATATGTCACTATATCAAATGGATGTTGACTGACAAATATGCATAGTATTCAAATACCAGAACTTACCTCATCTACTCCATCTGTGTCTGTAATGTCTAAATATCCTTTGATAAGGGAGTTGAAAACTACAGGATTTGGATGCACTCCAAACTCCTTCATTTTGTATAGAAATCTCAAGGCTTCTGTCATGTTACCTTCCTTACAATAACCACGTATTATGATACCGCAAGTTCGTTCATTAGGCTTCAGTTTGTTATTATACTGCTGTATTTTCAATATCAACCTTTCTGCATTATCTGTCTCACCATTCTGAGCAAACGCTCTCGCCAGTGTGTTGTATGTGACAATGTCCGGCTGCAGGCCAGAGTTCACCATTTTATGCATAACATTCCATGCCTCTTCCAATTTCTTCTTGGTACACCATGCTTGGATGAGAATATTATATGTTCTCTCATTTGGTTTCACATTTCCATCCTGAATCATCATCTCTAGCAATTTCATGGCTTCATGAGGCCTTCCAACAATTCCGAATCCTTTAATGAGAGTATTAAAAGTACTAGTTGTTGGTTTGCATCCGCATTCCTTCATTTTTCGAAAGATTTTCATTGCTTCATGTACCTTACCGGAATCAGAAAAAGCGTTGATCATGGCATTGAAAAGTATTGAATCTGGCTTCAGTCCATTCTTTTCAACTTTAGAAAGAAGGGAAGGAATAGAGTTGAAACGCTTTAGACGTGTTAGGGCAGCCACAAGTGTTGTGTATGTTATAATAGTTGGCTTATGTCCTTCTTCAGTCAAACTATTGAAGATGGTCACAGCTTCGTGCGGTTTCCCTTTTCCGATCAAAGTACTCATCAGTTTTGTTCTTGAAATAACCGTTTGACAACTCTTGCTCCCCATACAGATAAGACAGCGGGATTCATCGCACGTTTCTTCTGGATTAGAGCTTGATTTTGATTGATTGTTCTTATATTGCCTCAGCTCCTGTTTCAGAATTACCAAAAGTTGAAAATTATAGGAAATATTTCAAATTTTCAATACATCTTGATGATTATCTTTAACATATGACAGTCATTGGGATCCAATGATCAAAGATCAAATAAGTTGTAGGCCATCACTTATAGTAACTGAATTTTCATCCCTAATACCTAAGATGTGGACAATTATGCAGTAAAAACATATCAACATTTTGATACATACACTTGACAACATTTACTATTTAGATAATCGCAAATTATTCTAGTTTTAAATGAGTTTGGATCTCACTCCTAAAGCTAGCTCAATGGATTAGAGTGCCCAAGCACATATATACATCCAATACAACTTCAGTAAATTTGAGATTGAGATCATCCTAAATTTCCTGAGAGAACCTGATGTCATATCATTGCCATAGGTGAGTGAGAGTCTCATATTGGATGAAATATGGCATGAAAAAAAATTCATAAGTAGGACACATCTGTCGGGTGGATAATCCCAAACTAAATCCTATGATGGTAGTGAATTCTATCTAAGATCCGTTGAGACTATCTAAACTGTCTGCAAAAGTTAGTGTTAATAACCTAAAATTCAGTGTTATTATGATCAATGAATCCAAGAATGAGTAGCATACGATTAGAACCTGTATCATCGAGTAATATATTTCTACAAACGTCTAAATGTTCAATATCATAGTGATTATTACAGATCACATCTAAATGCCTATTGCAACAGAGATGATTTTCTGATATTGTCACTAGAAGAAAGAAAAAGTTAAAAAGATGACAGTACCATGACTAATAAATCTTTATCGTTTTCATTACTCATGAGGGCTACCTTCTGGCTGCTATCCATGACAATGAATAGATTTGATCAGATTCTCAGAAATCTCTCTTGACTCCTGCTTCTGAAAGCCTCAGTAAAACTACCTTTCTACCCTCTGGCCAGAATCAGATTCTGGCTGCAAGACTAGCTATATTCTTATCATCATAATAAGGACATGTCTCATGCATTCAAGACTACAAAAGATAACCAACCAGAAAATGTTATCATCAAATGTCATATTAAAAAAATACAATGATTAACAATAGGAACTCACAACAGTAATCCATAAATGACTAAATTAATGTTGAACAAACTATATTATTATATGATGTTTACAATTGTTATGAAGACAGATAGAAGTAGAGGAGGTACCTATCTCAATTGTTATGGTGTGCATGTAATGTGATTAATGAAGAAGAAAGAATAAGATTTTAGTGGGTTTCGTGTGTATGGCATACATTGGAGATTCTTATCCACAAATATTTATCTCAATTAGATTTCGGGGCACTTTTTTGAGGCTGTCTTGACAAAATGACAATAACGAGTTCACCCGTGGAGTGGATTAGGCCACGCCACCATTCTACTCACGAAATAAATAAATAAATAATTTTTAATATTGTGTGAATATAAGAATATATGATTACAATTTATTTTATCAAGATAAACTCTAAAGAAAATTTACGGCAAATTTAGTTATTTTCTTAAATATTAAATAAATATCTTGAGCCATGGATTTTTGAAAATGAATAGCTAGAGAATAACAAGCTTGCAAAGATGTCGATGATATTGAAGGCATGGAATTGGTATCAGAATAGCCTCTCAATTCATCCAGTCAGGACCCAAGTCGCCACCTCCGGCGTTCTTTGGGCTGTTGGAGATGTCACTGCTCAGTACATCACCCACTCTGCATCTGTTAAAAAACGTCTTCAATTATCTTCCACTGTAAGTCTCTTTTAACACTACCCATTTCTCTATATTACACTCTTTCTCTGTACCTGTACGTCATCAATTTTGTCCTTGTAGGAAGCTAAAGATGATGATAAATTTGTCATCGATTGGAGACGTGTTGCTGTTACTAGTATGTTTGGAATTGCTTTTGTTGGTCCAGTTGGTCACTTCTGGTATGTCTTTTTTCAATTATAAACAAATTTATTTGTATTATCCAAACCAACCTTCATCTCTTGTAGGTATGAAGGCTTGGAAAATTTCATAAGTCACAACCTTCAACTAATGCCACAAACTGCACTATCCGTAGCTACAAAAGTTGCAATGGACGGCTTGATTTTCGGTCCGGTACATTTGTTTGTTTTCTTTACTTACATGGGATTGTCTGCTGGAAAGACTATTCCTGAGGTGAAGGAAGACTTCAAGAGGAATTATTTCCCAGCCTTGGTTTTAGAAGGTGGTGTGTGGCCAATTGTGCAGGTTTTCAATTTTCGGTATGTTCCTGTCAAGTACCAGCTTCTGTATGTAAACCTGTTCTGCTTGCTGGATAGTGCTTTCTTGTCTTGGTTGGAGCAACAGAAAGATGCAGCTTGGAAACAATGGTTTCAACCATTTCATTCTTCAAATGGAAAAGGTGGTCAATGATGATCAAGAGACTGGAAACAACGGTTTACACCATTTCATAGTTTTTCCTGTCATTTTTAGAAATTGCTGTAACAGATAGATTCATAGGTTCACTGTTTGTTTTTGTTCAACCCCCAATAATGTTCTTCAATTTTAATGATAATATCTGTTTCCCAAAAAGATCATAAGAGTAGAAACTTGTACATACCATACACATGCGCTGAAATTAGAACTTAGTAATTAAGTAATAGTGGAATTCTTTGTCTCAAGCTTTCTAGATAACTCTGTCCCTCCCTTCCTTGCTTGCTAGATTTCAAGCTCTGGTACACCTTGTTCATAGGGGCTTCTCCATCATCTCCTTTGAGCTCCAAATTGGAGTCTTTCGGTTTGTTAAATCTACCGTAGAGCTAATAATTGTGTCAATTAGGATTGAGTAATTTAACTGGTTTGACTTAAGCGTTGAAGGAGTTAAATGATTGATAATTAAATCATGATGATGGAGAAAGTACTAACATAAGTAACACTAATATTTATCTATAAAAAAAAAATTGTGTCAATTTTCTTGCCAACTTAGGTCATCTTAAAAGCTTTATATGGACTGCTATGAAAACACTCCAACTTCCAATTTATCTCCTAAAATTAGCAATATTAATGATGGAGTTGCTTGCTCTCAACGATTTTTTTTTTTTTAAATTCTTTGAGAACTTGTACTGTTGAATACAGTGCCCTCGTTTCATGAATAAGTTGGGGGTCTGTGTTAAATGGACTTGAATCTCACTCCAAAAACTTCCTCCAAGGGTAAAGATGTCCAAACACATATATACATCCATACAACTTCAATAGTCTAAATCTGACAGCAACGATGCCAAAACTTGAGCATCTTGGCAATGTTGCAAAAAGAGAAAGAGGTGTTGTTTTGTGAAAGAAATTGACACGTAAAGTACATTTATTATTTTTCTTGGTAAGGCATGTAATTGGAGCTTGAAAAGGTTGGAACAGTTGATACATTAATACCGCGTGCATTGCAGAAAGACACTGATTTAAAACAGAGTTAAGTTGATGACACACACCTGAAATGATTGGGGATCCCTTTTGTTTTAAAGCACCTTGACCGTGGTTGCAGAGCATGCATGGTTTCTTTGCCTCTTTTCAGTTTTCACTATGCTGCCTTAACAAACGACCTATAATTTCAGGTTTGATCACATGTTCTTTCTCTTTTACTACTTGCTACTAGAACTTTATTACTCATTCTATTAAGAAATTTAGTTTATATTGGTAAAGTGGCGACTGACAAGTTGAAACCATAACCAGTAACTGTATCTCACAAGACTAGAATCTCAACTTATTGAATTTAATAAGGAGATTTTGACAAAAGAAGGTTTCGACTTTCGACCACTTTATCTTCTTTGGAATCTAGCTTATTAATGTTCATAAATTTCATTAAACGAGTTTTATTTATTTATGTGATTCACTATTGAGTTTAATTCGACAGTTTCAATCTCCTCAGTGACGGAAAAATGGACTCCAGCGGCAAAGAAGAAAATACCTCAGTTCACATCAACAGATACACACTCCTCTGTGCTCTTCTCTCGTCAACCAACTCCATTCTCCTCGGCTACGGTCACTCACACTCACTCACTTCTTTCTTTATCATTTATTTTCATTTCTTCCATTTTTCTATTTTAGGACTTGAATCGAATTAAATTGTTACTACAATGATATAATGCATTTCAGATATTGGAGTAATGAGTGGAGCAAGCATGTTGATAAAAGAAAATCTAAAAATCTCACGAATTCAACAAGAAATACTAGTAGGCAGCCTCAACGTGTGTTCCTTAATCGGATCACTAGCCTCCGGCAAAACCTCCGACACAATCGGACGACGCTACACAATCGTCTTAGCAGCAGCCACATTCTTAATCGGAACTATCTTCATGTCACTTGCACCTTCCTTTCTTTTCATCTTAACCGGTAGAATGATCGCTGGCATTGGCGTTGGTTATGCACTCATGATTTCACCTCTCTACACGGCAGAACTCTCCCCCACCACCACACGTGGTTTCCTCACTTCGCTTCCTGAAGTATTCATCACTCTTGGAATTCTCATTGGTTATGTAATCAACTACGCTTTAACAGATCTTCCTATAAACCTTGGTTGGAGAATCATGCTTGCGATTTCAGCTCTACCTGCAATTTTAATCGCTTTTGGTGTTATTTTCATGCCTGAATCTCCTCATTGGCTTGTTTTCAAAGGAAGAGTTTCTGAAGCCAAACATGTTCTTCTTTCACTTTCAACTACTCCAGAAGAAGCTGAACTAAGGCTTCAAGAAATAGTAACAAACAAGAATGATTCCGCCCATGGGACTGGAATTTGGAATGGTCAAGGTGTTTGGAAAGAGCTTTTTTTAAGGCCCAGCAAGCCCATTAAGCGTATGTTGAGATTTCTGCTATTGGAATTAATTTCTTCATGCAAGCATCTGGAAACGATGCCGTTATATATTACTCACCGGAGGTTTTTAAAGCTGCTGGGATTCACGGTAAGAAAAAGCTATTCGGAGTTAATGTGATTATGGGCTTGTCAAAGAGCTTTTTTGTTTTTCTTTCGGCGATTTATTTGGATAAATTTGGGAGGCGACCTCTTTTGTTGATCGGGTCGTTTGGTATGGCTGTGTCGTTGTTTGGGCTTGGTTTGGGCTCAAAGATTCTAGAGGGTTCGGGGAAGCCTGTTTGGGCTGTTGTGGTGTGCATTGTGGCTGTTTGCGCTGATGTTTCGTTCTTTTCTATTGGGCTTGGGCCTATTACTTGGGTTTATTCGTCAGAGATTTTTCCTATGAGGCTTAGAGCTCAAGGTTCAAGTATTGCGATTTCAGTGAATCGGTTGGTAAGTGGAGTGGTGTCTATGACGTTCTTGAGCATTTCCAAGAAAATAACTTTTGGGGGAATGTTCTTTGTGTTGGCAGGAATTATGGTGGCGGCTACCGGTTTCTTTTATGTTTGTATGCCAGAGACCAAAGGCAAGACATTAGAAGAAATGGAAACTCTCTTTGTTGAGGATAATGATGATGATGATAATAACAATAATAATGAGATACAGGGTAGTCACGATAAGGGTGTGGAAAAAGGAGTTGTTTAGGGGAAGAAAATGTGTTGGTAAATTCGTGTAGTCTTTAGTTTTCCATTTGCTCTTTGTACACGTTATATAATCAATCTATGTCAGTAACTAGCAATTGCATTTTTGAATTTAGTTAATATATAGCTAGACCAATTGCATTTGTAGATTGAAGCATTTACGAAACTGTTCTTGAAACTACCAATGTTATGAGAAGGTTGGCATAAGCAACTGAACTATCATAAATTATTTTATACGTCTCATCGCAGTTCGTCCTCATACGGCTCATGCTTCGGTGCTTGTAGTTCTACATCGATTTTTATTTTTTTTATAAGTAATCTAATGGTTGAATCATGGTCTTGTTTCTTGGAAGTTAAGAAACAGATAAATGAATTGTCTTGAGTTAACTAAGAATATGTGATTCATTATTTCTCATATCTTTAGAGAAGACAATCGTTGCGCATATATACTAGATCGCTTCAGTTGAGCTCCAAAATATATGATTTGTTTTGTGGGACTCTTTCCCTTCTTGTGTTTCAGACTTATTTAACTGTAATAGGTTAAGGCTGATTATCGTTTCTGCTAATGCATTTCAAAGGTTCAATCTTTAGTTTGATTTGCATGCCATTACTGTCTAATGGGACCATGTTCCGAGCTACTAGTCTGCTCATGTGCTTGGAGAAGGGTGCATAACAAGGAACAATTGTTGAGGAAACCACTAAAGTTGTTGCCATTCTGAAGGCATAAAATGGGAAATGGAGACTACAAAAAGCTAAGTTACTCATTCCTCAAATAAAACACCTAGGCTTTGTTGACGACACATAGTGTTGAAAATGGCTCATAGACAGAAGATGGACAACGGGTTAGGGTGCTTTCAGGGGTCTTGTCTTGTTGCAATTTGGATTGTAGTATTATGGGAAATGTTAACTAATGCCTCTGGGGCACTTGTTAATGACCACAAATAGTAACTTTTTATAAAAAGTTGTATAATCAGTGTATTGAAAATTGATAACTTTAAAATTTTGAAAGAATAATTACTTTATTTAACATGCTTAAGGAGTTCCCCGAAGACACTCGTTAACAAAGACTCTTAAATATATGCCTTGTAAACCATTATGCACACTTGATCGAAATGCAGAAACAAAGACCGTGTTTATTGCCTTGCGATTTATATAGTATCACATGGTCTCAAAATATTACACTTTGGAACAACAGTTGAGCAGATCTCTTAGCTTAATATGATAAAGAAATGTTACTCTGACTATGAAGATGAAGGGGTAAAAAAAATAGGAGGCTAGAAATAGGTGGTGTCATTTTCCGTGACCCTAATGCCAGAGTGATGGGGTTCAGTTAAAAGGGGAAAAAAGGAAATAATGAAAAGAAGGAAAAAAAACAGTCCCAGCAAGAACTTCTCTATAAATTATGACTCAGAGAACGTGTAACATGAAGGAAAATATTAGAAGAAACAAATCCACAAAAGAACATACCACAACTATAGAAATGGAATTTTGTCAAATAAGAAAACATTAAAATAGATTTCAGTAAGTTGTAAAGTTGGAAATGAATATTTACTGAACTTGTAGTTGAAATTAGGGATGTTCATGTTGCATTTAAGGGGCTTTGAGCAAAAAAACTATCTGATTCAAAGATTAAATCATATGCAATTCTCTTTTGGATGACTCCTTTAAAAACTTCGATCCAAATCAATTAAATATGTAATTTTTTTTTATCATTTTAGTTTATCTAAATTATAATGTATAATGTATAAGTTTGATGCAAAATATAAAACATATTATATTAAAAATTAACAGTATAGAATAACTTACGATCCTTGATTATTTTTTGAAACATATGAAATAAAAAAAATATAGATCATTCTTAAAAAAAAATATAGATCAATTTAAATTAATAACTAACTATTCATACTAAAATTTAAAAAATAATTAAGTAGTAAAACTTATTACATTTTGTTTAATTTTAAAAATGAAATATGGTTTTTTCCGATGTTAAAACCGCAGCTGAGTGTGAAGTTACCGTTCAACGACAAGTCCTAGTTTTCAAAATTGATTGTCATATAAAGTTAAATGATGTCTTTAATAGTAGCTCCTATGTGAATGAACTAGGAAGCTTACTCTCTAATTGTTGGACTTTGCTTTTATTTAATACTAGTTGTACTCTAAGTTATATCAGATGACAAGTTAATAGAGTCACTTCTAACCTTGCTAGAGTGTCTATATCATATGTTTGTCTGATTATATTTTATCATCTTCCGTATTGTATTCACTCTATTATTTTTATTGAAACGAGTTATCCTAAAAAAAAATGGAAATCTGAAATGATTCAAACAATTTTTACAAAATCACATCCAATAGTCTTTTGTGCTGTGCGGTTTTTGTTGTGCTTGGCCAATTTATTCTTTTATTTTGAATCATTTTGGGTGAATCTAACTAAGGACAATCTAGACGTTCCATTTTATTTCTCGAGAAACATTGCTACCTAACCTGTTTTTCCACTATTATACATGAAGGAATCGTGGTCCACTTACCATCCCCATGGGCCATGACCATGAGCAATGGATTTGGTTGGTCCCTAATGAACCAGCACAAAGAATTGCTTAACTAATAGTTTTTTCTCCTGAATTTCAAAGAAAAATGGCGAAAAAAATGTTTGGAATTTGTATGTGTCGGTGAAAAATTGTGATTTTACTCAACGAACTCACCAGAAATATCCGATTACACTCGAAACTAATTAAAATTTAATCACAATATTGAACATGCATTTGTTTATATAACCACCAGACTATACTATTTGTAAGAGTTCATACTTTGTTGGTTTTTTCTAGATTACCTTGAAGAATTGTAGATAACTTACCTAACCACCAATGAAAATTAGTCACATAATTAAATTTGTAAGTTGAGTAAATTTAGTGTATGGGTATTATTTAAAAAATTACTAATAAAGAGTTTTGCTCCGGCTTTAAATGGGGCTCCGCAAGTGGACGGTAGGATTGATCCCCTCATATTAGTTGATCCTTTAATCGGATACTGAGTTAAAAAAAAAAAAACTCAGATCTTACTTTTTTTTTATATAAGTAGGAATGGAATTCGGTGCTTCGAGAGTTACGCTCACACACAATGTGCCTAAGCCACTTGCGCTAGACCCGGTATTAGCGCCCATACTTACTTAGACAGTGTCTGCATGCCAACCCGATTCCTTGCTGCTTCTCATTCAAATCATTTCAATCACATGATACTCAACTGTGTGATGAAGTATCAAAGTCTACAATTTTGTAATTCATGGTGTCAATTTGTTCTAATGCATTTGTCTTGTTCTGCAAGACTAGTATATGTTTGATGCAAACTTGACGTTAAGGATTTAAAATACTTACCTAATCACTTGACAAAATATACTATATATGGTTTGTGCCAATCTCAGTGGTACGTGTGAAATTTGAAGCATTATACAAAATTACAACATGCTGTGGATGTATAGCCAATATAAAAGACAAGCTTATGAAATTATGTAAGAAGAGAGATAAAAAGAGAATACTACGTCAGAAATTAGGACCATACGTCACGTTCCAAATGTCAAACACTAACATCTTCCCTTTGCTTTCATTGACAATATAATAAGGTAACAAAATTTGGGTTCAGAGAACCTTTTTATATAATGATAGGCAGAGCAAATCAGAGTAAGAAATCCATGTAATTGTGATATTTTCTTCTTGTCATTCTTGAATTCATGTGAATTTTGAAAAGTGGAATGTAACTATCCCATAATGTCTGTTACCCCTTGGTAGGGCATTTGAAATAAAAGGGTAAGGGCCACTCTCATCCATGTGTCCTTATCTATTTGGAAACTTCCACAACTTTGAGATGCTTTTCAGAGAAAGACCTTAACTTCACGATTCTAAGGTCTTTTTTTATAAGAAATTAAAGGGTAATTGTTAGATTAGCCAACCAATTCAAAAAAATTAAATAACAATACGTAAATGCAAACAAGAAACAAATAATATTTGCTAATAAAGTTCAGTCAATTATACATATATATTCCGACTACATAGTGGCTACAATCTCTTTATATCATCAATGGAAGATTTTGAATTTTTGCACCGTTGAACTTGTATTTAAATATTCACTTAGCTCGATTGATCATGTTCGCTAAATTATAAGACATAAGTAAACATTAATGGAACCAAACTCACTGCCATAAGAAAAGTATGTGTTCTACGTTGTAGACTTCGATACACATGCACTTTTCAGATTAAATATCCTGTTGTCGGATACGCATCGATGTATGATGCAGACACATTTATATTAAATTATGTCATTTTCATAAATTATTATGGATGTTTGGCGTGTCGATGTTCGTGTTGCGTCTGTGTCCATGCTTCATAGGCGGTAGGCTATCTAGAATATTCATATGATATTAAACAGTTCAATAAACAAATAACAAAATCAAATTCAATCGATTCTAACTGTTAATTTAAGATCAGACAGATGAAATTTAAAATGCATGGCAAATTTTACCAAATTCAAATATGTAATAAAATGACACAAGTTAACATTTCTCATTAAATAAACACTACGTAAACACAAACAAGAAACAAATGATGTTTGCTAATAAAGTTCAGTCAATTATACATATATCTTCCAACTACATAGTGGCCGCAATCTCTTTATATCATCAATGAAAGATTTTGAATTTACACCGTTGAACTTGTATTTAAATACTCATCTAGCTCGATTTATCATGTCCGCTAAACTATGAGACATAAGTAACATTAATGGATCCAAACTTACTGCATAGGAAAAGTATGTGTAGGAAGCACATGCACTCTTAAGATTATGTGTTCTGTTGTCGGACACACATCGATGTATGATATCGACACATAAAATTATATTAAATTATGTCATTTTCGTAAATTATTATCGGTGTTGGCTTGTCGATATTCGTGTTGCGTCTGTGTCCTTGCTTAATAGGTTGCAGGTTATCTCAAATATTCATATCATATTAAATAACTCAAATTAAACAACAACAAAATCCAATTCAATCGATTTTAATCGTTAATTTGAGATAAAGTTGAAATTTAAAATGCATGACATATTTTACCAAATTCAAATACGTACCCTTAATTTAATTTTTGGGGAAGTCAAGAATAGGACTCATTAAGACTCAACTTATTGGTGAAGCCAAATATACTTGAAAAAACCTATGATGTTGTCTTGTAACAACCGGACTAGTTGAGGAAGACACGAGCATGTTGCCAAAGTTGATTAATAACATCCATTTAGATAGGAACAGGGAAAAGGTGACAATAATACCTTTGTCCTCCACCTCCAATATCTCACATTTCGAAAATCAAATTTCCCTATATCTCTCTCTCCCCTCAATTCTCAAACATGCACTATCAAACTTTTGTAGCTTTCTAAATTCAGAACTGAGAAAAATATTGGGAGCCCCCACTATCTTCTTACATCCAATAAAATATAATAAGAAGGGTCAAAATCAACTAAGAAATATAATGCATTATATCATATTATTTTTCTACAGCCCATATATATGTTACTATTGAAATCCATTTTTATTGCTTTAAGGTTTCATGTAATAGTAGCAGAAATTTAAATATACTGCTATATGAAAGGGAAATTTCCTAGCGTTTCTAGTCACGAGTCACTATTCAATAATGTGCATATATTGTTTATTTAGGATGCTCAGTTCTCTCAGTTGAATGCTATAAATAAAGGTACTGGGTAGTATATTATAGTTAATGCTCTAAGCAAAACCGTTCCATTTTTAAGCATATTCTGAAGGTTGTTGAGCTTGCAAAGAAAATTTTGAAATTCTGTCATACTAGCTTGTAGAGTACCTGCAGACACTTCCTCATTAAAATAAATAATTCTTGTTTAATTTAATAAATTAATAATCAAACAAATAAAACCATTAGGTCGGCTTGCCATTAAGAAATTAGCTTGCAAGTTTGTTACACTATCAGTCTGTCAGTATATATGTAGCTAGGTGAGGTGAGGATAATCAACTGAAATTTAACCGACAAAATAGTTGACAAGCTTCCAAAGCTTCTTGATTAAGTTGAGTTTGGGATTTGCATTAATTGAGGAAGAGGGAAAAAGTGAAGAATATAAACAAACCAGTGTAGCATGTTTGATTCAATTTTTGGAGGAGGTAGAATTGATTCCAATTTTTACATATTTAAATTGAATTCAGTTGATTTTGTCCTTAAAACATTCTGACTTGAAACTCGTGAATATATTCATGAAATTAAATGGGTTTACAATATAAGGTTGGACTGTGTTAATGTTGTGCTTGATTCGAAAATAGTGATCGATTACTTTCATAAAAGAAGTAAGAATATCAATAACTTCGATTTTTTTTTTTTTGAAAGGGTAACTTCGATGTTGTGTTGTCTAAAGTGGCGGAGTTCCTCTAGGGCTTGGGTAGGCCACGGCTCACCCTACCAAAAGAAAAAAAAAATTATAAAGATTATTAAAATATCTTTAATTTTTTATGG
Source organism: Medicago arabica (assembly GCA_946800305.1). NCBI lineage: Eukaryota > Viridiplantae > Streptophyta > Magnoliopsida > Fabales > Fabaceae > Medicago > Medicago arabica. Next base: position 69,636,470 of record OX326964.1, read on the forward strand.
TCAACTTTATGTTTAATGTTTGTTAAAACATTTATTAATTGCATGTTTAGTCAAATATATATATATATATATATATATATATATATATATATATATATATATATATATATATATAGGGTTATGCTAGAAGTCACCCATAAAGGTGTCTTTTAGAAACTCACACCTTAAGGTGTGATTTCCACTTTTTTGTTATAACTTTGCTAAAAGACATCTTCATATAAAAATTAGTTGGTGTCTTTTAACAAATGCTCATAAAATAACTTGCTAAAAGACACCTTCATAAAATGTGTCTTCTAGCAAAACCCTATAAGTTTATTTTTGTGGCTCATCCGATTTTTTTTCTCGTTCCATTACTGGTTGTCTAAATTTAAAAAAATTCCTTGACTTTAAACGGAGACAAGTCAATGAGGTAGTTTATGCTTTAACAAGGGTAGCTAGCCCCAATATTTTCGTTTATGTATCAACTTTCTTTGTTTGGTTATCGACTGACTTGTGCTTCTCTTTGATGAACTTGTGCGTATTTTTTGGCTATCTTCTTTCGCATATTTTGTGCTAGGTAGATAGTCTGCTGGTAGTAATACATCTCATTTGCAAGTTTATTTGTGGAATAAACTTGCATTGAAAAAAAAAACTGTATTGAACACTTTATAATTTGTTTTTTTTAGTGAAAAGTGTTAGTAATTAAAAAAATTTAACAATCGCATTCAAATAATATAATTTTTTAGATAACTTTGCTGGCTTGCTGCTCCCATTAAAAAATTAAAAAAAAACGTCGCTACTAAATGTCGAACTTTTTACAGCATAGCATTCACTCTTGACCTTAACAATACGACTAATTTTTTTTTTGTCGGTACGTATAACCATACGATGACGATTCATGCAAAATGTAAGTTGTGCAAGATGAATGGTATAAATACATTATACATGTACAGCTATTAAAAATTTAGAACAGTTCTATCGATGGAACACCCAAAAGAAAGTATGTTCTCTTCTCAAAAGATTTCTCAGAACTTATCATTCTAGCATTAAAACATATCTCTTTCGTTTTACATAATTCTCTTGAGTTCATTTCTTTTCCTGACCAAAAAAATAAGCATCGTGGATTACAAGTTAGAACTTAGAATGATGAATTACCATAAAATGTTGAAGTCAATTACCTACACTATTAAAATTAGCACATAGACACGCTATATAAAATCAAAAACGTTATTTGAACGCCATGCTTCCACTCCATTGTACACATTGAGTGAAAAAGAAACAAACAACAAGTTCTATAAATTTTGTACTCCAACTTTTTCTTTCATATAGAACATTTTTATTTCTACAACAATTTCAATAAGTCTGCTAAAAATTTGGAAAGTATGTTCGTATCTATTGACAACAGACAAAGTAAATCTTTAGGTTAAAGATTTATCTTGACTTAGAATCAAGTTACTATTTGAGAATGTTTTTTTATCATTTTCCTACGTCGGACAATATTGTTGGATCATGAAGTAAGTCTAAAAAATAATCACATTGAATCATGAATAATTATACAAATGAGTTTGAAATTATATTTTGATTCAAAATTTTAAGACATTAATTAAATATAAAACTTTATATGTTGTTCAACATCTATTATTTATCAAAGTTGACACATTGTTGCGTCCAAGCCAAAACCATAGGATCAAGACTGGTCATCCGATTAAGTTGGATCATGCTACTTTGACATAAACTAACTTCCCCACATCAAGAATTAAAAATTTTATCTTTCAAAGTAAATATTTCATATTATAGTACTACTACCTATTGTATCAATCTATCACGGGGCTACGTAGAAAGAAATCAAGTTTAGTTAAAGATTCTTAAGCTGTTGTTGAAAAGGCTACGCTAATGTAGCAAATTAATTTATCTTTCTTATTGTGTGTTACAAGGAGATGCCAGCTCGATCCATTTTTCTACTATTTGAATTTCAAACATCATTAACTAGTTCAATTAGCGTCTTGATCATGGTCCCCTACACCATATAGGTCCCATAGCAAACATAAGGTGCAATCGTTAAATTTGTTTTTAGTACTTAACCAATTAGTACAACTCGTCAATTACTTTATTAATGGTAATCAATTTCAAAAATTTAGACGTCAAGAGGTGAATACTTTACTTTAATACAAACTTAACCAATAAGTACAAACTTTGTTTAGTTTAAATTATGCACCAAAAAAGGTTAAATTTTAACAAAAGAACTTTTGGTCCGAACTATTTAACTTTTTAATAACTTTATAATGATTGGAGATTGAGATGGAGATTGTCTACATTTATAAACACATTGTCACGTCATCTTCTATCTGATATGAGACTCTTAACGCACCCCCTCACGACCAACATTATTGGGCTTGATTCATGGACATAAATAGTAAGTGACTCGATAGCAAAAATTTAATAACAGGTGGTTCAATGGATCTTAAAAAGGCTTTGATATCATCTTATAATTGATGGTTGGGTCTAACACAACCCCACAAAACTGAACTCTAATGTGAGGATTGCCGTCAAAGCAAAGTATTAGCATTGTACTATGGAGCTATGCAAAGTGACAAAGGTTATAGTCCTGTTGGACAAGTGAGAGTTATGCTTGTCCGGTAAGCCTTGCCCATGCCCTTATGTTGGTGGTACTTATACATACAGGACGTTTTAAGCTTTTCAGACATCCAGTAGTTCTGATTCCTCAAGCTATAGCAATAGCAAAAACTAAAAGGACAAGTGACAAATTTGAATTCTGTTATACGCCACCATGTTACTCACCTCAACTTTAGTAGTAATATGTTGGATATTTATTAACTATTCATTTTTCCTTTTAACAAAATATATAGTCCAGCCACGTTAAATTAAAAGTTGTTATTACCATTTTTTGGTGCACACAATGCGAAGCCTTAAAACTCTTATTTTTGTTATCCTTATTTGTTTATTTCTTAATTCTTAATTTCTCATCTTTACATAACACATACCATAGGGTAGGTATAGTACAATATACATTGTGCATCCAAAAAAAAAAGGGAGTAATGAAAAACCCGGTGGTCACGCACGTTTAAAGGCAAAGCCAGAAGAAGGTCAATTAGCACTGTTTACCAAATCGAATTTCTCTCATTGATTCACTCACTGTACAAATCAGAACCAACAAACTAAACGACAAGAAATAAAATAGCATAAATTTAAGTTTTTTCAGACCCTTTTTTTATTTATTTTTTCAAATACTAGTTAGTAAATGATTATTAATAAGACTTCCACTTTCTGTTTCTCATGCATTTATATCTCCTTGTCTATCTTCCTTATTCCTCCCTCCCCATATTCTTCAACACTCTCTCTCTCTCTCTCTCTCTCTCTCTCTCTCTCATGGAAAACCAAAACCGTCTCAAAATGAGAATCTCTCGCATGTTCCGATCCTCATTTGGATCCTGCAAAACCAAACAACACTTAACTGATGTTATGGAAAAACCACTATTTGCACCCCCCACTTCCTCCAACACTGTACTACCCTTTCACCCTATTTCCAAACCCAAACCTTCCCAAACTATCGACGACCCTTCCAATATCATATCTTTCAAAGATTCTCATTCTCTTCCACGACGCAAAATCTCTTCTTGTTCATCACCCTTCCTCTGTGGTGCAAATAGTAATAACAACAACAACCTTAAACTTGATAGAAAACCATGTCCCCCTGTTTCACCAAACACTACATTCCACGAAGAACAGAACAGCCTCAATTTCTACGAAAAAACAAACAGTTCGACGAAAAATGTTACAAACAAAAACAAAAAGAAGAAGAAAAAGAAGTTGAAGAAGAAGAAACATACCCAGAAGAAAAACAGAGCTTTTCCTTTCAACTCATGTGCTAAAGACACAAACTTTGATAGTTATTGGTGGTATAGCAGTGACGAAGACGATGAAACAGACACTCTTTTCTCTTCAAAGTCTCTCTCTTCAGATTCCTCTAAGTCTCGTCGTCGACATTCTTCTCGCCGGAAAACTGACATGGGTGTTCTTCCGTTGAACGGAAAAGTCAAAGACACTTTCGCGGTGGTGAAACGTTCAAGTGATCCGTACAATGATTTTAGAACTTCAATGGTGGAAATGATTGTTGAGAAACAAATATTTTCACCAAGTGAGTTGGAGAATCTCTTACAGTGTTTTCTTTCACTCAATTCACATCATCATCACAAGATCATTGTTGAAGTTTACACAGAGATTTGGGAAGCTTTATTCTCTGACTGGCTTTGATATAAAAAAAATAGGGAGAAAGAAAATAAGAATAATTATCTTATTATTTGTTTTTTTCTCTGTTATTATTAGTTTTGTGTTTTTGTTTCTAAGAGGATATTATTAGTTTAGTTTTTCTAACTCATGTTCAAATGTATCATATTCCATTTGCTACTCATCAATTTAGTGCTCAGTTTTAGTTCTTCAAATTTAATTCGATTGTTTGTTTTACAATTTTATATTTTTTGTAATTTTTCTAAAAAAGTTACATTTTTGTAATTTTATTCCAAGAATGGATATGCTGACAAAAAACAGTATTAGCAAAGGTGGGGATAAAATTGTGAAAAGACCTATAAAAAGGGGACTTGTCTTGTTTTTGGAAAATGCCAGCTTTTTTCTTTGTTTTATATTTTAAAAAGGTGTATGGAAAAGATTGCTCAATGAAAATTTGAAAAGGAAAACACAATGGGACTTTGGATTTGAATTTGATAATTGTTACACTTACATGGTTGGTTGGACTTGCGAGCCATAAGCTTGAAAAGGGTTGAGATAGGATTTTTAATTTGAATGAAGGAAAGTGATTGAAAATGCAAAGCTGTCTTACTCTCTTTTTGAAATTCCTTTTATTCGGATGCGCCAAATGAATACAAAAAGATTTAGCTCGTTTTCAAAGCTCCCCAAGAAAATAAGGGAAAAAGTAGGAGTACGGTTTATTTAGTGCATTCTTCCATTGAAATTATGAGGTTTTCTTTATTAAACTCCACATGGGATTTGACTTGAGAGGAGAGGAGAGGAGAGGCCAGTAAGTGGTAAATCTTATATACCAAGTAATGAGAAAAATTTCATAATAAAAAAACACGTAATTAGAAATTTCAAATTATGCAATTATTTCTATATATGTCCTGCATTTCTTATTTGATCCAACTGTCTAAGGTAAAACTTGCCAATTAAGTTGGAGAACCGAGACCCAGAATATGATGGAACACCGATTTTATTTGTCTCTTGCTTCATTTTACTCAAGCTAAACTAGTACGAACATCAATTTAATTTGTCTTTTGCTTCATTTTTCTGTCATGTTTACATGTGTTTAAGAATACATGTTTAACAAATACATAAAATAAAAATTTGTGTTAAAAATATAAGTTTATGATTTGGCGAAATCAGAACTACATTACTTTATATTCAAAGGTTATTAATTTTCTTATGAACAACTTTTTTTTACAAGTCTCTTAACTTCATTTTTTTATTTTTTTTGAACGTCTCTTACTTCATTTTACTCAAGCTAATATGAACAATTATTAGCCAATATCACCGAAAAACATAAACATTGAATTCTTTTCAAATGAACATAGTATCAGTCAGGTCAAAGAAAAAAGTTGTTGAATAATTTGAAATAAGTGTCATGTGAGTGAACAATTATTTAAAAGTAAATTAAAATATACTTCAGAAAATAAAAAAGGGAATGAAAAATTTGTTGGTTGTATATAAGCTGTTGGCATACACAGCAACAGCATGAGGAAAATTATATCATTGTTTGGTAAAAACAAATATGTTAAGATTGTTTTGTTATCCAAATTCATACTATATATGACTATTATCAATCAATGTATGTATATTCATTGTCTGTGCGGTGCACTAGCAAACTGTCAACAAAGGACGGAATATCAAACACTGTCGGGTGAGGGAGATCATGTTCTTTGTCTTTGCCATGTACTTCAAAATTGAGAAATTCACCTATCCAAAAAGATACTGAAATATTTCAAAGATTATAAGGAACGATCATCGACTGTTCATGTACATGTATCAATGACATAAAAAGATACTGAATCTTCAACTAACAAGTAACAACAAATGCAAAACAATGGTACTAATTATATTTTGTTTAAAATGTTTTAGATACAAAAGGAATGTAATAAATTAACGGAGATGTAAAGATTGAGATTTTAAAAGAATGTTGCAGTATAAAAAATTATGTCGACAAATTTAATTTTTATACATTGTCGGCTTAAATATAATTTAAAGATTAAATTGTATTTTTGGTCTCTTAACTATTTATGTAGTATCACTTTGGTCCCTTAATTAAAATTCGATTTATTTTGATCCTTTAACTTCTCTCTGTTACACATTTTGGTCCTTCCCGCTAGTTTTAATTCAAAAACGTTAGGTTTTCTTCATTTTCTTCTGGGATTCTTGTTGTTGAAGGTTGATGGAGATGATATGAAGATGAAAAAGAGGAGAAGTAGATGAAGAAAATCTAACGTTTTTGAATTAAAACTAACGGAAATGACCAAAATGTGTAACAAAGAGAAGTTAGGGGACCAAAATAAATCAAATTTTATTTAATGGACCAAAGTGATACTGCATAAATAGTTAATGGCATAAAAATACAATTTAGCCTAATTTAAAGGATGATGCAAATACAATATTTAAGTATTTAACCAACATGTGAAGTTCTTGTCAACAAAAAAAACTAACATTGAGGGGCAAACTTACTTGGACACAAGCCTAAACAAAAATATTTGGGCACACACGTAACCAAGAAAAAATTAAAAGAGAATAAAATTAGATGACATCATTTGATGTGATTAAATACTTTTTGTTTAATTTTGTTAATATTACGTGAATGTGCCCAAATAATATTTATTTGGGGTTGTGTCCGTGAAATACTTTCTCCTAACATTGGAAGTTACACTAACATTTTAAATATAAAACAAAGTTTGATCAACAAAAGTTAATATATTTTATTTAAATTTTAGATTGATTACAACAACTTTTACCGACTCTGTTTTCTCTTATATTTAGATCATAAAAAAATTATGATATTTAGATAGAGAAAAGTGAATAAATATCTTAAACATTTTTGTACATGATAGAAAAATCTTATATAAAGATAAAGTTATAGTAGTCGTTATTCTTATAAATGGTAGTTGAGTTTAACACAACTCTACGATATTGTCTTGTGAGATGATGATTGTCCCGTCTGATGTAAGACTCTTAAGAGTTATTTTGAGTCACATATACTCATATGTAGATATTTAACATTTTATTTTTATTTTGAGGGTCATTATGATGAGAACAAAATATTACTCCTATGTATGATCTATGCCACCGCAGAATGAAGCTGTGAATTTGTGTTGATTAGAAAAATCAACAATCAACCAATAAAAATTTACAAGTTATTTTTATCAATTAATATGATAAGATGAGTATTATAAGTTTTTCTAAAATAGTTTGACTTAAATTATTATAAAATGTTAGTTCCTTTGTCAAAAAATAAAGACCTGTAATTGAATAAACCCCAGATAGTTAGATAGTTTGATTGGCCAAATCCCTTTTGAAAATTAAAAAGAGAAAGGGAAAGGATTGAGAATTGAGTTGAGGCATGTGTATTGTCAGAAGGTGGAGCCGTACAATTCCTTCGCATTCTCCATTATACCAACGATAACCAAAGCTGAAACATCAATTTAAGGTGTACATGTAACGTCCATGTCAAACGAATGGGTAGTGCGGCTTCAAAACTGAAATGAAAGATAAGGCACAGCGGAATGAGGAACTCTGTTTGCATTGCAGGAAGAATGTAAAACCAAAAACGTTCCCATCTTTCTTATTACTTCTTGTGGGGACTGTATGCCCTTTTCTACATAATGCATATTTACCCAATTATGATAGCTATGTGACGCATTCACATGGCAACATGGAGTTTGTTACCTCTCCCTCTCATAATCTCATTATTATTATAAAAATATATATGAATGCAAGTTTTACATTTTAATATTTTTCTGTGTTCTAGAAATCAGTAAAAGACATTCTACAAGAATGGAGTTGTATATCAAGATACATACACTTATTTGTCTGTGTTCTAGAAGCTGAAACCATAGCTTTGGTAAAAGAAATCAGTGCTCAATAATTTAGTAAAAAAAAAAAACAGTGCTCAATATATACACACAATTAAATCTTTGAGTAAATTGTTTAAGTGAAAGAAATGAATAAATTGTTTTATCCTTAACCATCTCTCTATTTAAATCTTTGAGTTAAATTTTGTGGAAAATCAATATTATACGTAAACTTTCCAACTTAATAAACAGTGCAAAGAAATATATTAAGTCAACAAGGAAAACTTCAAAAATGCTAAGAAATTGTTAACGACGGCAAATAAAATAATTATATAAAAAATCACATGATATAAAGTAAAATTATGATAAAAATGGGTCTAATATCTTATCTGATGATCAATGATGCGTACTTATTATCAAGAGAAGCTAAATAGTAGTTTACATTTTGGATTTACCAGCTTGATATGATAGTATAATAAAAACCATGAAAATGTTTGGGGGACCATGGTTAGTGGGAAATTTATAGAGCTCGGGAAAAATATTTGTCGTAAATTCATATGTGGCGTAATATATAAACAATCATAAATCGAAATAAAAGAGATTTTTCATTTTGTCAACAAAAGTACAATTTAAAATAGGGTTATTAATTGAAATTGACCATATAATATACGTGAAGTCTGGTAATTGACCATGTAATTAAATAACATGTATTATGACCATGTAATTCAAGATTTTTATTATTTATAACTCTGTAATATACGATAAGTCCAAAAATTCAACCAAAAGATTGAATTGAATTTTTTCATGATATCTTAGAGGTCAATTAAGAACATTAAAATATGGCTTTACACAAAAAAAAACTATAAATTTTCGACAAACGAAAAATTAATTATGAATTTTTAAAGTGTCAAAAACTCAAAAAAAAACAAAACAACGGAAATCTCGACCTATAAATCGAATTTTGATCTCATTATTTGTAGAGACATCTATAAAAATACATAAAAATGATCTATAAAGTTTCATAGCATTTCAAAGTCGTTTAAATTTATTTTGATTTTTCAACCAAAACGTGCAAAATTGAAATTTTGTTCCGCGTAAGCGTATACTCATAAGTCAAATTTAGTTCCCTAATTTTGTAGGCATGACTAGAACATGATAAGAACATTGACAATGAAAAATTGTTTAAGAAATTGTTTTTAAACGAGATACAAATTAATTATAAATTGTTTAAGAAATTCATAATTATGAGGGAATAAAAATTCATAATTAATTTATCCCTGGTCGAAGAAATTTAATTTTTTGTATAAAGCTATATTTTAACGTGCTAAACATGTATGAAAAAAATAGTGAAAAAATTCAACATGTAGGGCACATTTTTAGACAACGCGTATATTACTGGGTGGTCAAAAATAAGAAGAAATTCAAGTTACAAAGCTAGAATATATGTTTTGTATTTTACAAAGTCACTATTCAGACGTAATGTATATTACATGGTCAATTTGAACAATTAATCCGTTAAAATAAGAGAGATGAACCTGTCAATAGTGTGCTAAATAAAATTAGGAGGTAAATGTCTTTTCTGAGACCTATTTGCGTGTGAGAATTTTCAGATTTTGCCCAAATTTTTCTTTTTGTAAATGTGTTAATGAGCTTTTGGGTTGGGTATAATGTGCAAAATTTATTGACCGAGCCCGGGCGACCACTCGAGGTCGCCGGGTGTGAAACCGCCCCTGACCGTGGCACCCCTTGGCCCTCTGATGGCTCCACCATTGTTCATCATATATTGTTCCCAATATTGAGGTTGGAGATCTTGTATCTCAATGACGAATTATTTTATCCAGTAATCCCGATTTTGTGGCGTCGTTTGTTAAGCAAGCTAATAGGGTTGTTTATAACGTTGCTAATTTTTATCTTGCTTTAACCCATATATTTTCTATGATGTATCATCAATTATGATTTTTTTAAAATGGTTTTTTTTTTGTTAAGTAGGCTAGTGGCTATAATTCACTTTTTAAGGTGAATAAGCGAGGTGTTCAAAGTTCGAACTCCGACCCAAGCATATAACAATGTATTGTCCATAAAAACTAATATATGTTCACAATGACTTTTTTGAAGTAATCTACTAAATGTTAATTATGAATTAAATGTGTTAAGTTTACTTTTGCTACAAAAATCATTCTAAACATTTATTGAAATCATTTACTTAATTAATTCTTAAGAAATACTCTCTCCAATCACATTTATAAGCAAAAACTAACATTATAGATATATTGAATAATTAATGTATTCGGTCATATTTAAGGTTAGATACATTAATTATTCAATGTATCTAAAAAGTTGTTTTTTACTCATAAATGTGACCGTATTAAGTATTATGTTTGTTACACGGTTAAGAATAGTATAACAATAAAAAATATGACAGAAGTTTTTATTTTTTTATTTTTACAATATTATTGAGGGAAGTTACTCACAATAGAATTGTAAAATATTATTTCAAAAGAAAAATAGAATTGTAAAATACTCCATATGATTAGTAGTATAATTGAAAAGAAAAAAAAAACGTTTATGTCCCGTTTGCGTGGCAATCTAGGACGTCACATACATTCATTTTGGTGACAGATACTAATGGCCTCATTAATTGGTTGTCAGTTTGCTTCAAATGGAAAGCGGATTAAAGAATGTTTTCTAGTGGTCAATCCGTTATGTCTTGCTTTGTTTCTCTTCCCACTCTCATTAATGGTCGCATTTTTTTGGGTTCTTGAGCCCCAAATCTCTTTGTCAATGCACACATACCAAATATTCGCAATTAATAATGCAATTAATAATAAAATCCTACTCTTCACCCAACACAAAACATTTCCGTCCAACTGAACTGACGAAAATGTCCACGCGTAAGTTAAGTCACGCTGCGTGACTTAACATACGCACGTGATATTTTGTGCGCAACTTAAGTAGCGCTGCGTATGTTAAGTGCTACTTAAGTCATATAACAGCCCCTCATTTCCAAACTTTTCAAGTTCGAAATTTTTTACCCCCAAATCTGAATTTCATCATTCTTGCGTTATTCAAAGCAAATTTCGCCCACAATATCAAGTAAGTGATTATTATCCTACTTCGTTGCATTTTTTGGTTTAAATTTCTGAATTTTCGAAGAAATTTAACATTTTTAGGTTTTTAAATTTTTTGCTTGCATGTTAGTTTTTATGATTATTAGTGATGATTTAACTTAGGAATTGTTGTTTAAATGTTATTTATAGTGCATTGTGGTATTTTGGGGTTTAGAAATTGTTAGATTTTATGTTGATTGAAAATTGCACTCTAGGTGTTTGATACAATGTGTCAATGAAAATTTGTTTGTTTTTTCGATTGTTAATGATGAAATTAGTTAGAATATAGTTTATTAATGTTGATTATAGTATATTTGACAACAATGTGGTAAATTACATATTGAAATGACACTGTCGAAACTTTAGTGTTGTTCTTTAATTGTTAGAAATGACACAATATCTGTGTGAAAATGTGTCATTGATTTTATGTTTTTTAAAATGGTGCGTTGTGCAGATATGTCTCAGAGGGAGAGGACTGACAGACTTAGGTTAGGGAGACCTACCTCTACTGGTAGTGCACGGAGGGAGAAGCAAGCAGTAGTCTCTCCTTTACATGGCCGAAGTCGAGGGAGAGTGGGGGGCATGAGACTTGCCAGTGTTGATGATGTTGGGCCCTCTTCATCACAGACTGGTCCATCCCATGCGATGGACCCGACGCAGTATCAGGTTTATTAGGATCCTCAGCCTCAGGTGTATTAGTTTGAGGATCCTCAGCCTCACCAGTATTAGTTTGAGGCGTATCAAGAGGAGCAGCCTCATATTGAGGAGCCTGAGCAGCAGGAGCAGGAGCAGGCTGAGCCTCAGCAGGAAGATGATGGTGGAGGTCGTTTTCAGGGGGTGCCGAGGGTGGTGTACGAGGCCGAACCGGACGACTATGCAGGGGGGCCTTCTAACCTTTCGGGTTTACCTCGCTTTGGTGGACATGTGGCATGCATGATATGGGTCGATGCCGATGTAAGTATATTTTAATGTTTATTTTACTTCTTTTACTATTTATACAACTTATTCTAATTGTTATTTTACTTATTTAATGTTAGAATTAAAATTTATGTTAGAATATATTTAATGTTAATTTTACAACTTATTTATTTAACGGTGTTGTTTGTTGTTTTTTGTTTTTGTATTTCAGTTTCGAAAAAACATAGGGTGAAAGGTATCTCCCACGGGAAGAAGCTGAGCCTTAAAAACTTGAAGGTGCCTCAGCCGGGAGCCTTAAAAAGCATAGGGTGAAAGGTATCTCCCACGGCCCAGGTCTCCTACAACTGTTGAGCTTACTGCGGCAAATGACGTGGCCCAGGCTTTCTTGGAGTTTGCTCTACATGTCCTCAGCCAGCAGCAGAGGGGTGAACATGTGCCAGAGGACCAGCAGTGGTCTCATAGTATTTGGTACATTAGATGGTTCGTTAGAGTATCACATACTATTGTGAACCCCCTTGCGGCCATTCCTGACTACGCAGCTCAGGCACCTCCTCGTCCTGTCCCTCCTTACGAGGAAGTTCTTGTTGAGCAGCAGTGGGCCAGACATCCTCCCGATCCATTCCAGGTCATCGGCAACATGAGAGGCAGAGTGGACCATGCAATGGAGATTCCTGAGGTGGCTTCAAATCCACTATTTTTAAGCATTTTGGAGGGTCTCTGGTCCGATTATACAATGTTTGACCAGGTGCCGGCTCCGCGGAGGAGGAGTAGGAGTCCACAGGAGTGGGGTTTTATGATATTTTCTAGGTTTTTTACTAGGTTTTTTATGACATTTTGAAGGATATGGTTGTAATCTTATGACATTTGCGTATATTTGACGCTTTTATGACATTTTTCGTTATTTTATTCCGTTATTTTTCGTAATTTAATTATGACTTGCTTGAATGAATGATGAAAAATGCTTACAATTGAATGAATGAATGTATGAAAGAAGAAACGAAAGAAACAAAACAGGGAAAAGAGAGGTTTCCGCCTCCTCTGTGCACAGATTGTGCACTAGTTAACTCACGCATGTGTTAAATTTGTGTGTAAGTTAACTTACGCAGTGTCTAACACATGCGTGGCTTAAGTCACGTATCGTTAATTAACTCACACATAGTTTTACACTTGGGTTAGTTAACTAGCGCAAAGGTATTTTAGTCTTGCTGCAAGACGAAAGTGTTTTGTGCTGGGTGAAGAACATGATTCTTAATAAAATTTGGTCCTAAAAAAGGTCAATTAATTAACTGCATTTGGACCTTATACTTGGGCTTCCCTACCTCTTTCTATACTTTTTGTCGTTTAATCCTTTCAAAGTTGCTCTTTACACTTTAAATATTGCTCCCCTACACTTCAAAATTGTCTACTAAATAACTCCAATAACATTTAACTATCATTTGATAGCAAACTACATTTGGCTCGGCTGCACTTAAGTGCAGTTTCTAACAGTGATCAAGTTTTTGCATTATCTTTGAACTTTAACATAATTGAGGGCAGGATCTTGAACTCTTGATTATTGATATGCTGCTACAATTGCATATTAAGTTTTAAATGTTAGGCACTATTGAGCGTTAATATCAATTAAATAATTAAAGGGTCATGCTAACTTGTGCTTAAGGACACATATTAATTAACTCAAAAATAAATATATTTCCTTAATATTTATGCATTTAATTAATTAAAAGTTGAAAAATTAAATTAAATTCACGAATTCCAACAAAAAAATTACATTTGACTCATTAACTTATGTTTTAAGGACACACGTTAGTATTTCTCATAATTAAATACTATGTACTAAATACCCTGTTTACGAAGTACATGACAAACTAAGATGCTATTTTTATATGAAAATGATAAGAATGATTATTAATCGTTAGATTTAAATAAAAGGTAAATGAATAGCTTAGATTAAAACACTTTTATTTTTTATAGTCCGGTGGCTAGAGCTCACACAATTTATTTGCGGAGAAATCGAGTGTTCGGAATTCGAACCCGACTCCTATATATAATATACAATATTTCTACCAACTAAACTAAACTTAAGATAAACACTCTTTAAATATGTGCACCTTACTGTTTTTTCTTTTCTCTATCTTGGTAGCCTACATCTATTTTTTTTCTTCTTCCTGTTCATCTACCGTCATTGCCACGGGCTGCCAAGAAAAAATATTAGTGAATTAACCAATGAACCTTAATCCCATCATAACTTATAAATTGACTGTTTCACCCCCTCACTGAATAAACCACCAACCATCTATTTTGATTGTTTCACCCCCTCACTCAATAAACTACCAACCATCTATTAATTACCAACATTGTTAATAATCAAAATAAGTAAATATTTCATCCATCTCTAAATTATAGTCGTTTAAGGTTTGTGCACGATTATTAAGGAAATGATTGATTGTGTTGATTTCAATGGTAAAATTAATATTATTTACTAAAATACACTTATTAATTGTAGTTAGTGGAATAGTTAAATTAGATGAAATTCAATAAATAAAGGTAGTATAATGGAAAAAAATAATAAATGTTGCATTGGTTTCCTCTAATAAAAATGTGCTTAGATATAGAAACTGATGATGAAGTAGATCGAATCTCATTGGATCAATAATTTTAACTATTTGATTTTGCAATTTGCAGTCATCAAATGACGTCGTTGTCAAAAATTTATGTCAATTGAACATCATGTTAACTTTTGAATGTTTAAAGGTTTCGTAAGTAGTTAGATTTAGTAAATATTTATTTTCTATTTCTTTATTTTTTATTTTAATTTGATTCTTAAAAATTCTACCAATCTGGATTAATAAATATATTATTATTTTTTCAAAAACAAAAGTGTTCTTTTATTCTATCATAAAATATGGAAAACAATGTTTTTTTTAATAGAACAATCAATTCTCAATTTACATTTTTACACAGCATGTATTCCAGGGTCATCTCTGAGCATAAGTCAGGGGTACGGTGGTTTATGGCCCAGCTCTTTAGGGGCCAAAAATTAATTTTGTAGATAGGGGGCATATTTAGTAAAGCTTCATTTTATGTGGGTGTATACAGCAAAACTTTTAAAAAGGCTCCAATAGACTTGAGCTCAACAACTCTTTTTTTTTTTTTTTTTTTTTTGCAAAACTACTTCAAAATGTCCTAAATCCTAACGAAATAAGTCAAACTGTCATTCACTTTTTTTTTTTTTTTTTGAATTTTTCTCTCACCATACTCATTTATCATCGCCTTTAAATAGATTATTTTTTCTGTTTGGATTTTATAATTTGAAGTTTATTTGTCGTATTTCACATTTTATAATATGACATAAACTATTAAAATGACATAAATGAAAATGAAAATTTAAAGAGACATAATACAAATTGTCAAGAATTGAACACATTCTATGATTTGATCAATAATTCATAATACATTTAAATTAACATAATATCTATTATAACAAATTAATTGATTAAGAATCAACTATTTTTTATTGTTGTTTATATGACAATTACTTTTGTGAAAAGTAGATTTGTTGAATCGAAGATATTTGAAATGATTTTACATCTCAAAATGCTCGAAGAAATCGCAATCTTATGACTTACCAATAAAGGTGATTTTTTTTTTTTTGATATTTTGTAAAACAATTGTAGATTCTCAATGGTGATCTATATATCTTAGTTTTATTTGGGCTAGTTTTTTTTATGTTTGATATGCCTACATATCGTTAGCTTTGTTGAGTTTGGTTTGGTCCCTCAATTTTTTTTGTTCTGTTCTTCTTTTTTATTCATAATACATAGGATGATGAGCATTTGACATACAATGTTTTGGGATTTCAAAATATTTTACTATGGTAGTTTAGGATGGCAACATAGTTGAGAAGTCAATTATCATAATTGATGAGTGGCAACATTTCAAAATATTTTAAAGGATCATTTTCTCAAACTAAACCTAAAACCCATAAAATGATAGGAACGACGTTTATGTATTCGTAACCATTCCTGAACCCACTCTATAGTATAAGCCTCTAAGGTAAAAATCCAGTAACGCGTACATTGTATAGACTGGTTTATTTTATGTCAATTGTGGCTTTTGATATTATTTTTTGTTACATGCTTTTGATTTATTTCCATAATAAAGTTAATGAGAAGTTTTGTTCTCTTAAAAAAAAGTATAGGCAGGCTAGTTTACTAAGCCTCGCAACATGGTATGGTAATTTTTCCCAATCACTCATTAACGTGATTTGTAATTAGGAGAGAACCTGGCATAAAATAAAATATAGAATAAGATTGTTGAACAAAGACACAACTCAACAACCACTCCCGCTCCTTTCATTCACCCAAAGAGGCTACATACACACCAACTCCACTATCAAAAGTAAAAGCAACTAAACTTGATTAAAGAAGAAAGAAAAAAAATAAGAACGAGTCATAAATTCCTACATAGTGAAATACTTTAAAGAATTTCTTCTTTGCATATTGAAACCGTTGGTTGTATCCATTGAAATCGATGCTCTATCTTTTTTTTTTTTTTTTGAATAGCAAATCGATGCTCTATCTATCAAGATAATTCATCAGTTGCATTTAGGGTCATATGACATGCTAAATGTAAATGAATATGGGACATTTTAAATAGATCATACGTTGATCACCTATAAGATTAAAAACATGTGAAATTTATGATGTAAAAGCTATTTAATAAGTCTGAATCTCAAGATGGTTTTTTCGAAATTGACATGAAATACATGAATTTAATATGTGGTGTAAGTTATTGGTGATATGATTGAGTGAGATTCACATAGAATGTCACATGTTCATTTAACTCATCACATTTAATGTATTATTAATTATTTTGTGAAATTCTTAGACCATATTGACCTTTATTCCCAATTTGGAAAATCAATTTGTCTATTTAGTCCTAAATTATGAGCGAGAATCTGGGTGTGGATTGTAGGGTCCCCTAATAAGGAAGCAAAATGGAAAGACAGGTAACAAAAGGAGCGTGTGAAAACAAAAGAGAACAATAAAGCAAAGGAGATCCAATGACAGAAAACGAAAAAAGCCAAAGAATATTTCATGGCTCCTCCTCTTGCTTCTATCAATTGTAATATAAAGAAAACATGACATAGAACACATAACATAACCAACTACAACCTCAAAAAAACAAACACAATTACACACTTTCATTCTGTTCTGTTTCATTTCTCATTCTCTGCACAAAACAAAGCACACAGAACAAAAAAAGCTTCACTTTTACTGATCATTCTCATCAATCACACAATGCTGCTAAGAACCTCAATTTCCAAATACAAGAAGTTTTTCCAAAATACTCTAAACAACTTCAAGTCATTATTCTCTCCAAGTTACCAAAAAATTCCCAAAACACCTCCTCATAATCACTCCTCTTATAATGACTTGGAAAAATTCTACAGTGACTTCACTGAGAAATGGGATTCACAAAAAGGAAAATCAAAGAAAAGAAGCAAGAGCAAAGTTATGCTATCATCATCAACAACACAGCAAGAAGAGGAACTACATGTACATAATCATAATGAAAACTTGGTTGCTTTGAACAATGAAAAGAAGAAGACTGAGATGGAGAAAAGTGAGGAATTGAAGGAGCAGAGGAATAAAAGAAGCTTAACTAATCATAGAGGAAACAAACATGATTCATCATCAATGTTCATATCTAAGAGTATGGTGGAAAAGAAGCTGAAAGAATTGGAAATGTTGGAAATGAGTAATGTGGATTATATATTAGACATTGAAGAGGTTCTTCATTACTATTCTAGGCTTACTTGTCCTTCATATCTTGAAATTGTTGATAAATTCTTCATGGATATGTACTCTGAGTTCTTTGGTTGTCCTGAGACACCTGCTAGTGTTAACTCTAAACTGAAGATGAGATCGGTCAGGTCTTAATTTGCTATGTTTCTGAATTTTTCTTACAATATCATCTAATGTTTTTTTAGATGATTCTTGAATTGTTTAATGAATCCTCTTTGCAATGTTAATTGGTAATAAGTGTTTGGTGTGTTTATGTATTTATTTTGCTCAAGTATTTTGTTGATCAATGTATCAATTTGACATGCATAATCAAAGTTTAGAATACTTTTTTTTTTTACAAAATTGCTTGGCTTTTTGAAAAAGTATACATATTTTTCAAGATTGTTTTGTGGACGGTGGTGGTCAGATATAAAGCTTTTCTTTTTCATATTGAAGACTTTTATTAGCTCAATCTGCGGAATGGCTAATGGGCTCTTTCTTTTGCATATCTTTATCCCTGTTGCAAATGTGGATATTTTATCCCTTCAAATGTTAAAGTACACTTTAATCCTAACTCATGAATTGTTCAATAGCATATAAGTGCAGTGCAGTCTGAAAACCTTGACTGTAACACATTACAATCCGGACATTACCTTCAAATTCCTGCGTAAATGACTCCCGGGTTGAACCGGGTAAGAGGAGGAAATTGGACAGACGAATTAAATCATCAAAGGGGATATTTGGGAGGGTTGAATACATACCATGTTTTCTCAAAGACATGATGAAGTAGTTGTTAATGGTTTTCATCTTGTTGATGGGAACTCGGAAAGTATGAGTTCGTGTCTTTGGTCTGTTGATGAAACAATAATCTAGCCGAGGTAAGGTTGAATGTCCTCAATTGTCATTTGCTTCAAGCGATTAACGTAGATGGAGGAACTATGTCTCTTCTCTCTTGGTTGTGCGTTCTCTACACTCAGAAATTCATAAAAGGTAAAGGGATATAAAATAGGAAATAAGTCTGTTTGAATGGTTATTGTGTTTTTACAACGTATGAACTGACTAGGCCTATTTTTTTTAACAAATAGAAATACATGTGTGAAGCAAAAGAGAGCAACATTTTTTTTTTTTTAACAAAGAGAGCAATATGTTAGAAATACTAGACCATCGACCCGTGCGATGCACGGGTCATATCTAGAGTAACAATTAGTAATATGATATAACATATTATTCGAAACTTTGAAAATTAAGTCAAAATATTACATTGATCCTTAATGATAAGAGATAATATGACAATAGTCATACTTCAAGTCAATAATATATAAAATATAAGTTATCATACATTACGAAACACTTCTTTATAAACCACATTCGACGTCATATTAGTCTCATGTTAAATTTATATTTGTGTAGTGTTAGTTTGTATTGCCCCTCATTGAACTATACCATGTAGATCCTTCTTCAACCATTGTTTTTATCTTATGTATCAATTCCCTTCTAACAGTTACATTCATCTTTCGAGACTTCACAAAAAAAAAATCACATAAATATTGATTACCATTAATCAAAGAATTGAAACTTAAATCTGAAACTAAAATAAGATAGTTTAATGTAAAACAAATATGTATTATAATTTTACCTGTTCATCCACCAAGATCATATTCATAAAGTTAATCACATTAGGATGGTCTTTGTTTGGTATGAGCAATACAGACTTTTGGCTTCAAACCACTCTTTCCACCAGAAACACGTGACAATGGAGTATAAATTTCGGACATGGTTCTTGAACACTAAGATAATTTTCGAGTGTAAATCAGTTCTAATTGAAAAGTGGCTCCATCAACTAAAGTGGCTTAAATGTAATTAATCCTAACTGCATGCTAAATGGGGTGCAAAACAACTTATAGATATGCACTAATCAGAATAACTTCATAACAGTTCATTTAGTATAACTATCTGTTTTCAGAACTCATACCAGCAATAAAAATGGGCGTGAATGTTAAGTTGAAATATAAGTAAATCCCATGATTATCTAAACATGCCAAGCATCCATTCCACAATAAACTAATTTAATAATGTATGTCCATTTAGTGTAGTGACTGAATATAAAAAACAACAACCGTAATTATCCTTAGGCAGGCGTGCAAACTAATTTGTGGCTATGCAGCTAGATTCAATTCACTAAAAAAATTAGAGGGTAAAAATAACAAATTGATTTCAATATTGTCCAAAAAGGAAGAAGAAGTTTTTTTTTGCATTCAAACGATGCAAACGACATGCTTATTTAGCCAGACCATGGCAGGAGAGTAATTAGTAATTATCTATGAACCTTACTATAGTACTAATCCAATAAAAAATGTACTAATAAATAAAAGCAGTAAAAAATCAATTTTATAAGGAAGAATAAAAGTTGTTTCAAAGATGGAGTCTTACCAAGAAGAATAAGAAGGATTGAAGTTATTGGTATTAAAAATGAAATTCACCTAACTCATAAGTATCCTTATTATAAACTAAAACCACACCCGAACAGTTTGTTAAATGTTGGACTATATGAAAATTGAATTTGAAATTTATCAAACATAAAGTAGTGTTTCAGTCGGTCTAAACAATGTACATTGACAATCGTTTTGCCATGTTTTTTTTATCAATGTTGCATTAACAGAAAACAATAAATGGTTCTGCAGAACTATAATAGTTGTTATCTCACCAGTATACTTAAACATAGATCTAAAACCAGAAAACAGGGAAATAAGGGGATGAAGAGATGGTAGGAAGGGCACGGTAGATTTCGCGGTGTGAGGCGGAAGAAGAAGTGATTTGCGGGCATAGACATAGAAAAAGAAGTGGAAATAGGGGAGGTATCTCTATGAATGCTTAATGGGAAGATGGAAAAAGCTTCTTAAAAATATGCGCAAGTTTGTTGCATAAAGATGGGAGAGATTTGGCATTTGAAAAATAAATTGGGAGGAAAAATTCTTGGGATATGAAAAGGTTGAATTTATTGCCTCAAGGTGGATAGGAATTGGCTTCTTAAACACGCTTTTAATGATAGCTTGGAGGGAAAATCTCAAGGGATTAGGGTTAAACAATTGCCTAACCTAGTAAGCTTTTAGAGTAAGTATATATATATATATATATATATATAACAGATGAATCCTCCTAAAAAATTCTACAAGATTAATAACGATGCGACTCTTACCCACAACAAACTACAAAATTTACTAATAACAATGTCCTTGCATGTGATGAAAAGAGACCGATAAGACTAAAACAACATAGAAAGGGCGCTATATATATGTGCATCATAAGGAAAACGCATACTTCTCATACATCAAACCCCTAATAAAGACATAAACCAACCGAGGCTACTGCCAAAATCAAATAAAAAACTAACCACCAAAACCAAAGTCAACACCAAAATCAAAATCAAACCCCCACATAACAACAGAAACCAAACTTGAGTCAAATTCTCAAACTCCATCGCGAATTACCACAAAGGCAACTTCTACACGCCTATTGACCGTTGCTCGCACTAAAACCCCTCTAGCAAACCATTATACCGACTACAACCCCTACAACAGCACCTCAACTTCTCTTCCCACAACTGAGCCAATTAAACACCCAATAATCACCTATTGCAACACTCATTCGGAAACACTCATAATTTAGTTCGTTGTATCCAAAATATTTTCAAACACTCATCCAGAAACACTCATAATTTGGTTCGCCGTATCTATGATATTTCCAACTTACAATGATACATTATTTTAAACACATTTAACGTGAAGAGATGCGTTGATTGATTAGCTAATTTTAATTTTAATTCATATGATGTACATACTCTAAAATCTCCTCGTAGGAAACTTCACAATATCCTTTTTTATGACATTTTGAGTACTTGCATGCTTAGAATTATTAGAACAGCTTTGTAGTTTCCTTTTTTTTTAAGTTTCGGCCCTCTTTCATTAATTACCTAAAAAAAGTTTACGGTCCTTGAATTAATGTTTATGAGTTATGTTAACGAAACTTGTTAGGAAAACAAAAAATAATAAGAGTTTATAAATAAAAAAAAGTAGGGTTACATTAAATTCATCAATATTTTAACTTGGGTTAAATATGTTTTTTGTCCTTATAAATATGTTAATTTTTCCTTTTAGTCCTTTTAAAAAATTTCTTCAACTTTTAGTGCTTAAAAAAATTTCCATCTTCACTTTTAGTCTCTCTTTTAAAGTAAACTCATATATATCATTCATATTTTTGAATAAAATTTTGCATAAAAATTCAAAATTTTATAAGAATATCTCCAAAAAAAATTAGATTTTTTTACAAAAAAATGAATTTAATATAAATTTTTATATGATTTACGGTTAAAACTTCATATTTAATTTGTGTTTTGTTAAAAAATTCTAATTGTTTTACAATATGTTACACATTTTTGCACAACATTCATTGAAAAAAATACAAAAATTAACTTAAAAATAGAGACTAAAAGTTGAAGAAAATTTTTAAAGGGACTAAAACAAAAAGTTAGTATATTTATAAGGACCAAAAAGATATTTAACCCTTCTAACTTTAAAAAAGTTAAATTCATCACTTTCTACAATTTAATAATACAATATTTATATTTTTACCTTTTTTTTAACAAAACCACAATCTTGCCTTTTCTAATCTAATCTAATCTAATGTTTATTATTCAAACATGGCCGTAAAAAGAAAAAGAAATACACGTATAACGGCTCTTACCCGCCTAGTCCGTTTTTGTCCCCACAGAATAACATGCGATCCAACTTTTACACACATAACGCATTCGGATTTCACTTTAGCTTAGAATAGAATAATACTCGCCATTCATTCATTACTTCTCACCAAATTTATCAGCAAAATTACTCCTTCTAACGTTCATTTTTTTTAATTATGTCGGCATAATTCATAATATAGCCAAACTCTATTATCGTCGCCTAGTTCAACAAAGATCTTTTTTCTTATTTCCATATATTTTTTTAATCATTACTCGTTCTTCTTCTTCTTCTTCTTTTTCTTCCATTCCCTTTCTTTTAATGTCATTGACTAACATCGCATTTTGAACATTTAAGTGGACATTTTCCACCATGTTGGATGGACTACTTGGCAAAACCTTCTCCGCCAAATGGTTTGTCCCGTCTCGTAGTTTCACTGAATTACTTGCTATTTATATGTTACTCCTTCTCTTATTCTGTTGTTATTGTTTTTCAGTAAACCGTTAATCAAAATGACCAAAAATCGTATTGAAGTCATTAAGAGGAAGAGAAAAGCTACAGGGAAGTTTCTCAAGAAAGATATTGCTGATCTTCTGCATAGTGGTTTAGATATCAATGCCTATGGAAGGGTATGCAATTCCTTTTAATTCTGTTTTTGCTTTGTGTGGTTGGTTTATAGTTTAGGGCCAGTTTTGATGAGAACTTATGGAAATAAGTTGAAAACAGCTTATAAAAATGTAATAACCTGTTTTTGAAAATTCTCCCCAAGCACTCTCAAAAGTGCTTATTCAGTAGATAAACATTAAACTCAAATAAGGAAATCCAAACAAGCCTGAGGTCATGTTAGATTCTTCACTAAGCATGTTCTGTGGGTCAATGTAAGCTGTGCTTTGAAAAAAGCGTGCTGGTTTTCATTGAGCAGTTGCTTATTTGAGACGAACTATTAATTTTAATTCCTTAATGAAATGGTCTCAATAAGTTTTGTTTTGGTTGCAATGTGGTAAAATTAACAGGCTGAAGGACTCTTAGTTGAATTGATTTTGTCATCTTGTTATGGTTTTGTGGAGAAATCATGTGAGCTTGTATTGAAGCATCTATCAGTCATGCAGAAGTTAAGGTAATTAGTTTCTGCCTAGATAGATATTCATGTCATTTTGTTATTTATTATTCTAATTTTAGATTTTCATTTGACATCAGAGTTATTATAGCTGATATAGTTTGAAACCAGATTCCCTGCTGTTAATATTTGACGTATTCAGTGCATTTGTGGTCGTTGAGTCAAGTTTGGACAGTTTGAAATCTGAACAATCCGATCTTGATTCAACGACCACAAATGTACCTACTTTGTGCATGCGTGAAACTTTTGACCGGGCAAACCTGGTCCATTTTTTTTATTAGTTAGGTTAGTGCTCTTGGCAAGAATAACCTTTACTTTGTGCGGAATTTGGATAATGGATGAGAATTATGCTTTAGTTTGGCACTGTTATTTATTTCGATATGATGATTTACAGAAATAACATAATTGCAGAAAATAATGAAAAAATAAATAAATATCAACAACATATCTATCCGTTTGTTTTTCAGTTGACAGATATAATTTTGTTGTGGATACATATAAGCTATATGTAGATATCCCAAAATTATAATGAGTAGATAGCCCTTTTATATTTTTCCTTAAAAATCAGAAGTTAGAATATATTTATAACTTATTCCGTTTCTTTTACAGTGGCTGCCCTGAGGAATGTAGGGTGGCAGTATCATCTTTGATGTTTGCTGCTGCAAGATTTTCGGATTTACCAGAATTACGCGACCTTAGGCAAATATTTCAGGAGAGATATGGGAGTTCCATAGAGTGTTTTGTCAATCAAGAGGTGGCTATTCATATTTTTAATTTTATTAGATCTTTACTTATCAATGTGTTCTCCTGTTTTTTTCAACTCACTGTCTAAGTTGCCAATTATCAGTTTGCTGCAAATCTGAATTCAAAGTCTTCTACATTAGAGAAGAAAGTCTGCTTGATGCAGGAAATTGCATCAGAGTTTTCAATCAACTGGGACTCCAAGACTTTCGAAATAAGGATGTCAAGACCCTCTTCATTTGCACAGGTGCGGCCTTTTCTATTTCCTTTTCATTTTTTACTAGCTTCAGTGTCAGAGTGAATTCTTAGCATACTTGAAATTTTGAAAATGTATCTAAAGTTGTTATTATTTTTAATAAATGACTTGTACAGGGCCAGAGTGCTAGTATCTGTAACAATTTGTTTGATTATGATAAATCATCACTCAGTAAGGATTTTAGCCAGAAAGATGCAAAGAATGATGTTATGTTGGAGAATGGCAAGGAAGCTGTTATCCTAAAGGACCTAAACAGAGATTATCATGATCTTCAATATAAATCCACAGTCCCCGGTAATGGATTCAAGCCATTAAATGGTCGTGAAGCCCTTGGGAAAAAGGATGGCCATGATAATTCATTAACAGGAAAGCAAGAGGTTACTACTACAAAGAGTGATAGAAGCTATTGGAAGGAGGGTAATATGCTAAAACCAATTGGATGCTCATTTCAGGACAAAACATTGGAAAATTTTGAAGATGGTTTCAAGCTGCATGACAGTTTGGGGAATATGACCACTCCAAGAAAAACCCAGGACACTGCAACTTCTACTCGAATAGGATCACGTTTCAGGAGTAACGTGAAGGAGCCATGCGCTGGCCCGCCTGATACTGATAAATCTGAGAGAAAAGTTCAACATGATGAAACGCCTATGCTAAAGCCTTGCTTTAGTAATGTCATTCCACCTCCATATTTTAAACATGTTTCTAAGCATCAGAACAGAACACGTGGAGTCAATGTAGTATCTCCACATATCGACAGTGACGGCTTCTTTACATGTCCTTCAGTTCACGAAAACTCTGATGCTGCTTCTATGTCAGAGAGGACCCAAATTGGTTTGAATAAGTCTGACCTGGATTGGCAGGCCAGTAGACACGAGAGACTGAGCAAACAGAGTCCTAAAAAGGAACTCTATTTTCGTGAGGATTCTACAGAAATCCCTATGGTAAAAGCAAAATCTACAAGGAGAAAGCACTCAAGATCACGAACTAGTCACTATGATGCCCCTAATGTAGATACTGAACTTGTGAGAAAAGCAAGGAGCAGAAGCAGGAGACGAGGTGAATCAAGACGTGGTCTGCAAAATTTGTTTGTTGATGAGCAGCATCAAAATGCTGAAGAGGAAAGGGTAATAGATAAATTACTGATTCATTATAGCAAAAAACCATCTATTCTAAAGCCTGAAATAGTAAGAAAAAAGTCAAACAGTCACCATGAACATAAAATGGATAATTCAACTCGGGAACTACTACAGAATGGAAATGGAGATGGATCTGATGAAACACCAGAGATAGTTACCCTTCCCCTACGATCAGTTTCCCTTCCTCGTGAACAAACTAGAGTAATAGAATCTAAAAAAGATTTTGTTCGCGCTGCTTCATTTCAGCCAGATAAATTGCACGAAACTCGACATGTGCATCCCAAGTTGCCTGACTATGATGATTTAGCAACTAGGCTTGCCGCTTTGAGAGGAAGATAAGGTTAAGGACAAAAACAGAGTGAGTAAATACTCCTCCCTCATCAGCACAATTGCATTTATTATGATTATCACACATCAATCTAATATACACCCGGTGGTGCTATTATTGCAAAATGTTTACTTCTTTTGATATGTACTAAGTAATAATAGGGCGGTCCTATCTGTTGGTTGACAATCTGCCACTACTATAGGATACAAGCAATCTCCATTCATTTTTTCCTTCCACGATTGTAAAAGTAGCTGTAAGTTATAACAAAAGTTCACATTTATTTCTTACTTTCTTTGGGTTGAGGCTGAAAGTATATTGGGATAAGCGCTATTGTTTCATAGCTTTTGCTCATCACGTATCCCCTCCTACTCCCTTTGTACAATGTTATTAGCATATTTAAACATATATTATTTTATAGTTGTATATTTTGTAAACGTAATGTCATATTATTGTTTGATTGGTCTTGAGATGCCTTCTGTGTCTCTTGCTCTCCTTGAAGTCTTTTCTTTCTTCATGTATATATCTTCTCTATCAAACTAGAAATCATATCATCCTTTAATTCTTTATAAACAAGCAAGACAGCATTATAAATTTAAAGAAAAATGCTTTACCTATGAGAGCTTAGAATGAGAACTAATAAGTTCATCAATATGAAATGTTACCATCTGAGTACACTTTGGGCGTGAGATCTTACATTACAATGTACACTGATTCTTGAGTGAGTTTGAGTACAATATAGTCTATGTCTTATAAAAGATTATAGACACGTCGTTAAGCTTAAGCACAACAAAATAGTCTTCTTCTAGTTTCTTGAGTTCTGCCATGCAGCTTAATCCCAGTTTGACGTGAAGGGTTGGCTTTTGCCAATCTCTTAGCTGCAAAATATTTGTTTTTGTTAGTAAGAAACCTGAACACGAGCATTAAGTCGTTTGGGTCAGCATATTCAGATGCTGATGTCTAGAATCTCACAACCAATAGAATTTGCAGTGGAGATTAATGCATCTGGAGCAAGTGAGCAACAAGGAAATTTCATTACTGTAGTTCCATTGGCTAAAATTCATTTAAGATATGTTTGGTTTAAGAAAACATTTTCTGTTTTAATTCCGTACGTTTACTTTCAATTGTAAAACTGTCTATTGCTTGCACTTTGTTTCTTGTAATTAATAGTATGGCCAATTTTGTAATTAAAAGTAAAAACAGAAAATCAAATATTAGTCTCTTAGTTTTTCTCATTCTTGCATTGCATGGATATGAACTAATGAATTTCTTCTTACTGTTGGTCTTCTTTAACATAACAAATGTCAAGAACTTTAGAACATACAATTGAAAAAAATGTCTCAGCCAGAAGTCAGTGTATATGTTCTTAAAACATGTCATGTGACACTGCCTCTTTTCCAAAATACATAAAAACGGTTGATGTTAAATTATTGTTTTACCTATTTCGTAGAAGAGCTCGTTGACATTCTGTGCTGTTTTTGCTGAAGTTTCAAAGAAAGACATTCCATTTTCTTTGGCATATTCCTCACCCTCCTGCAACCATCATATGAAATATGGTAGTATAATAAAAAAATCTGTTAGCTGTCTATAGGGGAGAGGGTCAACTAGTTTATATTCCCGCATTTTATAATGTTAAGACGGTGTTTTACTAGAATTAGAAATAATACCTCATTTTCGACTTTTCTCTGATCTTCTAAATCAGCCTTGTTAGCCACCAAAAACATTATCAAATTTGGATTTGCTGAAATAGTTTATCCAAATTAAGTAAACTGCTAAATTAGTAATCATAATGTAAAGTTGTGACAAGTTGCATGATCAACATTATATAGCCCCAATATTCACAAATGTTTCTCTAGTTTGTTCACATGATATATACTTTTTGACTGTTCTGTTACCTTGTCTTTGCACTTCGCGAACCCACTTCTTTGCCCGTACAAAAGAATCCTAAGAAAGAAAATGCACGATTTATTTTGTCTGATATGATATCTTGTCACTTTGAATGATATTTTTTAGATGAAAATATTTGTAGCACCGATGCAATATGATAAACATTACACATTCTATTATATATCATTCATGACAATCAATTATTGTTATCTTTATTGAACAGCTTCGTGACTGGTCATGCGAATGAAAATTCTTTCAAGTACATATTTCAAACAGCTAATCATCACAAGCTAAATAAAAATGATTGCCTATAATGCTGCCATAAACATCACTTATAAAGTGGATTTTAGTTACCATGCTTGTAATGTCATATACAACAATAGCAGCAGCAGCGCCACGATAATACATAGGAGCTAAACTGTGGTATCTTTCTTGCCCTGCTGTGTCCCATATATCAAACTTCACAGTGGCTTCATTTAAAGACAAAACCTGTGTGAAAAATGCCGCTCCGATTGTTGATTCCTGCACACATTCATTTAAGGTAATCCAATTTAAATTATCTTCTTTTTTTTATCAATAATTTGAGTAACCTATAATGATGTGAAGACATAAAGAAAATAAACAATCATATAGCAACCTGGTATTCCGAAAATTGACCTTTGACAAATCTAAGAACCAAACTCGTCTTCCCCGTTCCCATGTCCCCTAGAAGTACCTGGAAAGTCATGCATAATTTTAATAACTTGAGATAATTTTTTCTGCTAATTAAGCATACCATTTTGATCATATGAAACTAATTAGTAATTAGCATAGTAGTCTCATGTAGGTAGTTTGATTAGTGAGCTAAGGAATATCAGAAGTTTTAAATAAAAGATTCAGAGTTCAAGCTCTGGAAACCCTGAAAACTAACATAACCATTAATTTACTAACACGAAATAGTATCGAGCTTAAGCTGATTAATGGATAGATATAACGTTAGCGGATTAAAGAGGTACACAAGTTATTTTCCATACATTAAGCAGCTGTTTCTACATAATTAATCAGGTATGTAATATGTTTGCTTAGAATCCAACATAGATTTTTGTACAAGATATTATGTAAACATAAATTACTTATACAAACTATTTGCTTCTCATGTTCTGGTACGTTTAACATGTTGTTCTGGCTTAATGCCAAATAGGAGCAATTCAATTCTTTAATGGAGCTGATTCTTATTTTACCAAAAAAAAAAAAGGAAGACATACCCACCAGTTTGGCTTGTAAACTCTTATTCCTTGTCATAGCTTAGCTGATCAGTAGGAAAAAAAGGGAGAAAATCGTCGTGTAGCACCGGAAAAGGCTTTTCAAAGATTGAAAAGTGATTACAATGATGTATTAGCAATGACAAATATGAGAGCTGGAAATCTGATAATAAAATAGGCTGCTGAAATCGTAGAAGAATGGTAGTTTGATAATTTGACTGGTAAGTTAACTAATTATACATTTTGTTGATACTATCAACTGCTTGTATCTTGTTTCATTTTGGGTATACCTTCTTAAAACGCTACTTTGAACCTAACTTATTCATGTCAAGGTAGATACATGTACTAAACACACAAACACGCGTATACATGTGTGTGCATATATAATTAGAAATTGCTTGTGATTTTTTTATCTTTATAATAAGCTTGCATTTTTTTTATCTTGCGTGATAACTCTACCATAGCATACTTTTCACATATGAAAAAGATGAATTAGATACTATAATAATTAGAAAATATATTTTTCATATATATCGTTAATGTTAGATATTATAGTTACTATAGACAGGATTTTGCACGAAAAAGGGGTACCTATGAATATAATTTTCTTTGGTAATAACTCTTGCTCAATCCAAAACTCAGGTTATATGGGGCAAAAGTTGCAGGTGCTCTTGATGGTTGTTTATGAATTGGGTCTTGATATATGGTCCACTACAAAAACTTCTATGTGTGTTTTATGTCGTCGGGATGATAAAAATTGATGTTGGCTAAAATTGAGTTGAATATAACTGATTTATATTTGCATACATTCGTGTAAAATTGGTTTGAACAATAATTTTGAGGTTAAAAGAGCGCATATGCCAAAAGCTTCAATATCATTATAGAATTTAATCAATTATACAAACTAAAAATTTACTTGAAAACATTGAAACATATCATAATCAATTTTAAACCTCTAAACTTGTTTGGTGTGTTTTGGAAATTATCTTCCGGCCGGATCATTTTATATGCCGAAAACAATTAATTGTATTTTTATTTTCACTTTTACACTCAACCTCAATCTTCTATAAACCATGAGCCAACTCAATTTAGTTCACATTTTTAGTGAGCCAGAAGAAATACAATATATGGTTCAACCCGCCAAGAGTTGGTAACTAAGTGGATTGGCTTATTTAAATATTTTGAAGGTATAAATAAGAAACATGCAGATAATATGGAAAAACAACAAAATAAATATGAAATCATATTTTATTTATGAAGATGATTAAAAAACTTTAAAAAGTAAAACACATCAGTGTGGCCACTCAGCTCAACTCACCATGAATTCACTTTGGTTCCAAATAATCTAAAAAATATGTGGATTATTTTTTCTCACTTTGAACACCAGTAGGACATAAGCAAATTAGGTGGAGCTAAATTTTGTAAAGTTTAATTAATTCAAGTTTGATAAAAAAAAAAAGAAGTTAAATCTCCAGAGTAACATACCTGTCACAAGTTTATTTTGAAGTTTAATCAGCAGTCTAATCTCTTTTAACTAAATATGTTTTTAATAAAATACTCTTAAAAAAGTGTTTCTAATAAAATAGTGGCCTTAATTGTCAATATGGTCGGACCTCGGATGTGTAGGTTAGGCTATAAGCACTTATCCACGGTTTGGCTTAATTCCATTTTCCATCATTAACTTAAAATGTGGATAATCTAGTTGAGGGGTAAATTGTAAAGTAAAAGATGTAACCTTTAATTTAATTTGATTATTTAAAGTTATAACATCTATAATTATACAAATATACATTTATTTTATAATTTACATATACAGTTAGTAATCATAATCCTTCGTCCCTTCAAAAAAATAAAAGAAAAAACATAATCCTTCGCTTTCACAGACCAAATTAACTAATTTAATCATTTTCTTTAAGGGTCCACTTAATCCTAGAAACTAGAATACTGTCCTAGTCGTCTCTTACTAATCAAGTTTGTCTGATTGTTACTTACTCTCGTGACTCGTCATGAAGTGACCCTACCTTACAAATTAAAATACCTACATACATTATTCATTAATCCAAATTCTTGATTTCTTTAGTTATTCATCAAATAAAAAAAATCATACTGTTCACGTACTTCCCCCTTTAAAAGTTTTTGCATTTTCTTTAAAAAGCATTCAGTTCAGTCGGTAATAGTAGTTTGGATATTGGAAGTGGTAACAGTAGGTTATATGTCATCCTTCTATTTTCTCTTGGATCAAATGCAACGGTGACCGCTTAGATCATATACTTGTATTGTGTTGGTATTTTTAGAGATAACAACTTTTTGTAGGTTGTTTTTCTCAAAATTTAAACTTTTTCCTGCTTTCTATGTAGAGTTAATTGAGCTGCGTATACAATTAAGATAGCTTCGAAAAAGGGATGAATTTCTCTTTGGTTGGAAATAGATTATCAATTGGTAACTCTGACTTTCAAGAATCATGATCTTGTTCATTGGAGAGGTTAATATGTTGAGTTAACTAAAAATATATGATTCGTTATTTCTCATATCTTTGGATAAGACACTTTTATGAAGACAATATTGATTTCCTTAGACTCCATAATACAATGGTTTTGTTTGGTGGGACTATATTCTTTCTTGTGTTTTAGATTTATCTAACCAAAATAGGTTAGGGCTACCTAATTTCCGTTTCTACTCATATATTCCTAGAGTTCGAACTTTTTTTTTTTTTTTAAAGAAATCAAAATGAAATTAGATATCACATCAAACGGCAGTTCCTAGGCATAAGGTGTGCCTAAGAGACCACTCAAAGATACAAAATATCAGTTACAACAAAAAAACAAAAAATAAAAAGTTAGTCAATACCCAGACAAACTAAAAGGCTTGACCACCACTTCTGCGTACCATAAACAAACACAACTTTATTAGCTTTCAGTCACCCTAATGATAACAATTTGACCTTATCTAACAGGCAAGACACCATAGTTACATAATTCTTGAACAAACGGTTGTTGCGTGCGTTCCACACAACCCAAGAACACGTGAGCCAAATGAGTTGCATGAACGATCTTTTAGCTCTACCACCACCTGTCAAATGAGTGAACTGCACAAAATGCTCTGCTATAACATTAGTATCCACCCCAACAACTCCAATCCAATCGCGCACCAGCTGCCATAAAGGTGCAAATGTAGAACAAGATAAAAATAAATGTCCGGCCGTCTCCACGTTACCGCAACCAGTAACACACAAGATATCCTCCGCAGAAATGACACCCCGGAAAGCCAGGTTAGCTTTCGTTGGAAGACGATCCTGGATCAGCCGCCTCGCAAAAACGTAATCGAGACCTTCACGGGGATCTGATGATGCCACACCATCTCGACCGGTAAACCTAACTGAGAATCAACATTAGCTGACAACAAATCATAAGCTCCACTCACGGAGTAACCCTTTGCAGGATCAGGAACCCACTCCCACGAATCTGAAAAATAAGGAACCAAAGAGACATCAACAAGTAAAGCCCTACACTCCTCTAACAAGGCTTCCTCCCACGCCCACAGTCTACGCCGCCATCTCCAACCCTTCCCATCCAACTCCAGAACCGCAGAGAACAAAGTAGCTACAAAAATAGTTTTGTTCTCAGCCAAATCAAATAAGCGCGGAAAGCGCTCGCAAAGCAGGGAGCCTCCCACCCACCTATGCGACCAGAAGAGTGTCGCTGCCCCATCACCAACCCTCCGTCGAACTTTTGTTTACTCTAAACTCTTTTTTCCTCACAAAAGTTTTATTCCATTGCTTTTTCTAGTAAGGTTTTTAACGAGATATATGTTGTTTATACTCTCAGGTGTTTACTTGTGATATTGACCTAGTCCCATTATTTATAATTTATCTTTTTGTAATAAATTTTAAAATGCACCTTTGTCAAAAACAAATGCACCGGCACTTTTTGTTGTTAGTGGGACTATAGGAGCGTGAATGGTTTATTTTCTTCTCAAACACGCTGCATATCTAATTTTTATTTTGAAGAAGCTAAATTAACCTACTTAAATTGGCACTGAAAAGAGTCGAACTTGAGGTCTTGAGTAGGAGCATATATTTTAAGTCAATACCACCAGACCAACCCAAGTGGGTTAAGCACGCTGCATATCTAATTAAGGAGCAAATATTTTGTCAAAAAAAATTAACCAGCAATTATATTTTAAAACAAAAAGTTTATATCGTATGTAGACACTATTAAAATACAATCAATTTAAATGTTGATTTGATTGAATGAGAGGGGGCAAAATTATCAAAATATTTTGTGTCAAAATAACATTTTTGGTAACTTTTTATTTTTATTTTTAAAGGAAACATTTTTGTTTTGTTAACGTTATTCATATAATGTGGTGAAGATTTAAATTTTAATACAGGTCCTATGATTAGGAGTCTCAAAAGAAGGTCCTATAATTAAAGTTGTATTCAAGATAATTTGGAGGTATGGAAAATTAAATTGTCATAAACAATGTGCGGTTGAGGAAAGAAATCAAAAATAAAAATTTATTTATTTTATAGAAATTGCTAATAATGGCATAAACAAGCACTAGGTTAGATTGCCTACATGCCAACCCTATTTGTACGCATTTTAACTTAGTTGGAATAAGCATCTACTACATGTGCAATATGCAGAACAAAATCATGAGTTCCCTCCACATGGGTACCCCTCATGATCTCTTCCATGTTTTAAAATTATTGAGAAGAATAAAACTATTTTAAACTTTACTTTTTTATAATGACCCTTTGGTAATATATGTCAATGTATTTTACTTTTTTTTTTTGACAGATAAAGTTTTTAATTAGAACTGTAAAAAAATTAGAGCTCAATTGCATTTGTATCCCCCAACTATCCTCCAAAATGTTTGTGTTCATTGAAATGCTTTGCATTCTTTGAGTTTTGATGTAAACTAATGAACTTTATACGAATTTTCCAAGTAACCTTTATACGAAAGTTCAAAATAATGAACCTTGATCGAAATTAAAGTTCACCAAAAGTTCAAAATAACCCCCCTTGAACTTTAAAATATCGAGGATTTTTGTTAACGAGATATTATTATAAACAATAAGTATTCCATGTACTCCATTTATTTTAAAATGAGTGTCGTTTAATACTTATTTACAGGTATTAGCAAATGCCAAAAAATTGTACAAAGACATAACTCTTTTAGAATGTGTGTTGTTAACATTCCTCTAACTATTAATGTGTCTTCCACAAAAATAAAATATGTTAATTTGATGTTGTATTTATTTTGAAACAATTTCTTTTACTAAAACGACACTCATGTAACTTGGAAGGAATAATAAATAGTTGAATGTTTGTGTTCTTTAAACGTTATAACCCTAACAAACCCTTGGGGCGGCCTTGTACAAGGGGTATTCCTACTAGGGTAGAGCATCGGTCGGGTTCGGGCGGGTTCGGGCCTGAACTCGGTAAGATGTATGAAACCGAACATCCAATTTAAAGACCCAATTCCGCCCATAAATTAATACGGTTTGTGCGGGTTTCGGTTTGGACGGATCTCGGTTTGATCGGGTGGGTTGATTCGGTTATTTCTCCAATATTTTTTTATTCATCTCAAGTTTATTTGGCTATTTTTGAACAAGACTTTCATCAATAAATTAACAAGAAAAAGGTCGTAGATAAGAGTATCATAGCAATCATTAAAATATCACGTTATAAAAAATTTAACAAGAAAAAGGCCAGAGATCGGTTATCATTGTTTTTCTTGTTCCCAATATCACGTGTTCATAATTACAATATTGCACCTTGGAAGTGGACATATCTGGACCTACGAGTAGATCATGGCTAAATCTAAAGAAAAGTTTGCATGTAGGAGGTGCTCTCACACAACATGAATAAAAAAAATATCTATGTTAATTCAATCACAAGAGAGAGAGGAAGACAAAGATGAAATTCGAATTTAGAGAAATAGAAGAAAACTATTAAACTGGGAGAATAGAGGCGTTGACAGATATGAATATGTATATTGGATTAGACTTTCTGGAGTAAATTTTGTTTAGGTCGGTCGGGTTCGGTTTACACGGTTTTGGATTTGTAAAAACCGGACCCGACCGTCTAAATCCACACAAACCCTATTTTTTAGTCTTTCTTCACCCGAAACCCGTTTTAACCCGCCCGGTGGACCCGTGAGTGACTCGGATATATCGGTTGGTGGGCGGGTTCGGATTTTGTGCTCACCCCTAATTCCTACTCGTAACAATAATAATTATTAGTTTTAAAATAATAATAAATCCTTCTGAAGATTATTTTAATAAAACTTTATTTGGTTTTAAATATGATGACAAAGGGAACAAATGGAGCAGGGAGAGAATTATCATTTTCAGTTGTTTAGCTGCAATATGATCTAGCCCCGGGGGATAAAAATCTATGATTGCTTCTCTATTCGTTTTCAGTGCCATATCCATATCCTATCCACTATCTAATGCGGTTCATAATAGACAAACAAGTGATCAATCCTAAAATCTCTCTTCTTTTTTTGGGATCTAAAAAAATCCTACAAAGGTTTTTTTAGTGATAATAACCATTAGTTTATATTTTGTAAAAAAAAATGAGTTTATATCATATATATTTTTTGGTCAATTGTATATATTATATTTTATTTATTTTTGAAAAATTCTAAGTAAGTGTATCTTAGAAACTAACTTTTTTTTATAAGATCCTTAAAAACTAATTAAAAGTGTAAAAATAATGTTTTTAGTGTAATTTTTTCTCAATTATTTCCTCCAAAGGTATTAGTTAGCATGACATTTTATTTATTACCTTGATTCTTCCCTTTAAAGGGAAGAAGTTAGTTATTAAGAGCTACCAATAGTTTCTATCTTGTATATATCAGTTCGATCCTAGTTAAAATTTGTGTGAAGATCCAATTTAGTAAAATATTAAGAAACATGACATCTATGGATTAAGAGGGGAGAAAACTTAAAACTCTAAAACTCCTTTGTATTGATGAAAATAAAATATTTACAAATGAGAAAAATAACTGAAAATAATTACATCAAATTAAACTTTACTCATATTCTATAATCGGCTCTAATCTTTAATAGAGAACTTTGTTGTCAAAGCGAAAATGCGGCGCGGCGCGGCGACCCCAAAAATTGATGTAGCGCGGGGTGCGGGCGCGTAGCGATGGCTATTTCGGTGACGCGGACACTAATATATTTAATATTCAAATACTATACTGTTGAAAAAAACTACTAAAATACCTTAAACATTACTCAAAATTCATGAAGTATTCCTAATTTGAAATAAAAGTCACAAGTCTTAAGCAAAACATAAAACATACTTGCAAAAAATACTAATATAATTCAAGAAAACCAACACTTTAAGCCTCTAAAGCTTAAAGTAACAAAAGTGAAAAACATTAACAATTAACAAGTTCATCCTCCCAATTAACAACTAACAAATTCTGAAATCAAGAGATGAAGAGAGGAGAACAAATATGGGTTCTATGATCAAAAGATGAGATGAAAAGAGGAGAGATGGGTTCTGCGATCAAGAGATGATGAGATGAGAAGAGAAGATGGATTTTTTTTGTTTGTACGATGAAGAAATTGTGTTTGCGGCTGTGTATATGGTTCTGATGGAAAAGAGTGATAGTTAGGGTTTAAAAATTACAAAAATGACCTATAAAACGGTTTTAGGTGAAAAGCGCCCGCTTTGACCCGCATCGCGCCCGCTTCAGCCGCTTTCTCCAAGTGTTGCGTCGCGTTTTGATGTTTTTGACCGCTCCGCACCACGTTCGATCGCTATTGACAACAGAGATAGAGACAACTTAATCTTTACATGAACCTCAAGGTACAATTAGTTTTATTATACCATAATTGAAAAGGACACAATCTGAGTTCAGACAATTATTAAAAAGCAATAATTTTATCATGACAAAAATAAAAAACAAAAAACTGTACATATATTACTCCCTTTATTTATGAAAAAAAATAGTAAAACAATACATGCATATCCAAACAGTAGTAGGGTAATCTTGTATATAAATGAAGTTTCTAGTCCTTGTTTTTTAAACCACTTTGAAGTTTGTTTGGAGCTCTTTGACCTCCTTAATTAATGGCTTCCCAATCACAACCTCAACCTCAACCTCAAATTAAGCTCATCGTTTCAACATCATCACCCAAAAGCGACAGTGGTATCGGCGATGCAGCGGCGTCGTTTCCCAAAGGACGGTGTCTATGTTCACCAACGACACATGAAGGCTCTTTTAGGTGTCGTTTTCATCGTTCAGGGTCATTTTCGTCAACTGCACCTCCACCTTGGATGAAAAGGACCAAATCCATGCCTCCTAATCATAAGTCTGTTGTTTCTGTTTCTCCACAGTGAGTTATATATGTTTTCTTGTACGATTTTCTCATCATGTCTATGCAGCTTATAAGTTAATCGATCATTATCATTAACTATGTTGATTATGTAAAGGTTATGAATTGAAGTATCTTGGTGTTGGATTAATTATCTTGCACGCTTATAAATAATCTTCATACTTCGATATACTCCGCACCGCACACTACTACTAAATTGGAAGGATGATTGATTTAATTAAATAATTTAGAAAACGATAAATTAAGTTAATTCTTCTAAATATGGCTTTGATGATTTTGATCTGTGACTGTGACTTATTCACTTCCCTTGTGGTTACACAAACAAGGATTTCCATTCCTTAAAAAAAAAAAAAAAGGGATTTCCATACAATATAACCCCTTTTTTAGGTGAATCCATTCATGATGAAGTATTTTGAGTGTTGTAACAAAAAATGCAATTGATTCTATCATTATTCAGACACTCAACAAATAAATGTAACAAGTCATCTATTTAAAAACTCTAAAATAGTTCAAGGACCTGCCGATTAATTAACATGTCGTATGGATTATTATGTTTTGAATTGATTTTCACAGCAGCTCTGTTATCTAGTATCAACATGATGATACCCAAAACATAACTCCGATCCATTGGGAAGTCATTTTTGCATTTGTAGAATTAGGCTGTTTTTGGTAATACAAAAAAGTTAGCTTATAGCTTCTTGGATTAGCTTATAAGTTTGTTGGATGAAAACATGACGTGTTTGGTAATTAGCTTTTTTCACGAGCTTATAGCGTTTCTTGAGAAGCTAATTCAAATAGCTTTTTATATTTTCTTCCAATTTTAACCTTATTAATTTTATTTAATTATTTTTTAATAAGAAAAAACTACCCATATTCATATGTAACTACCTATTTTTTGTATATTAGAAAAGAAAAAAAAGAAACTACCCACTTTTTATATTTTGATGCACCTAACCACTTGCACATTGCTATCCATATATTTTCTTTATGTTTTTTCTTTTCTTTTAACTTGCTTTTAATTCATATAATATAATATAGTTTTAAATAAAATCTACAACAAATAGTAAGGTCATTTCAGTGAAATAAAAAATATTAATAATTCATGAAAAAAACATTTATCATTTTGAAGATGAAAGTAATTCAAATATTTAAAATTAAATAAATAAGTAAAAAAATGTGTATATAATTTATACTTAAAAAAAACATGTCATGTTATGTCATTTTATATTTATCAGTCACTTCAACAACTAATTTTACCAAACACATTATTTTTAATAAGCAAGCTTTTTCAGCTATAAGCTAACAGCTATCAGTCATCAGTTATAAGCTAGCTTTTCAGCTATCAGCTAGCTTATAGTTTAATTTTACCAAACAGAGCCTTATATTATTTATTTTTAAGGTTCGTAAAATTATACATCTTTCGGTCATTATTATAAGTAAAATTTAACATTTTATATTCATTTAATTAGTGATGTATATAATATTTATTATAGACTACATACACCATTTAATCATTTAATAAATGAATCTAAAATATTGAGTTTTACTTATAATAGTGACGAGAGATTACATTCGGACAAAAATGAAGAAGCCACCATTAAGCCACCCATCATATTTAATTGGTAATTTATATTATATTGAAAATTCGAGCTATTGTTCCCGTCTTTGAATTTGTGATATACAAATTACAAAGTTGTTTGTTGCCTTTTATATTTTGAAAAATAATGGTCTTTCATAAGGAGTAAAATTCTTGGAAGACAAACATCATTTAATTGATGTGTTTTTCTATCGTATGCAAATCAAAGATCGGACCAATAGGATCGAATTTTCAAATGTATAATATAAATTAGGCTTATTAAATTATTTGGTCCCTTATTTAATTTCATATTTTTATTTTGGTCCCATAATTAATAAAAATGACGCTTTAGTCCTTTACCTTTTTTTCCGTTTGTCAAATAATTGTTCATGGTTAAGTTTAACTTCAAATATCTATGGTGGGTCAATCTTAAGAGTGGTCCACCATAGACTTTATTAATTTTTCAAATTTTAACCATTTGATCTTTTAAAAAAAAACTACTCGTCTCACAATAATAGTCGTTTAAGGTTTGTGCGCGGTAATTAAGAACATAATTAATTGTGTTGATTTCAATGGTAAAATCAATATTATTTACTAATATACATTTATTAATTGTAGTTAGTGGAGTAGTTAAGTTAAATGAAATTCAATAAATAAGGGTATGACATGGAAAAAAGTAATAAACAATGCATTGGTATTCTAAAGTGACTATTATTTTGAGACAACAATTTTTCTAAAGTGACAATTATTGTGAGACGGATGGAGTATCATGAAGGACTACTTTATCATACGATGATCAAACAACAACTATCATTGGATTAAAAAAAGACTATCATTAGATTAAAAAGGACCATGGTTGTATGTATAAAAAAACCTAAAAAACAACAAAAAAAAAACCTCCTTCTTCTTCTCACGCGTGCTCTCCTCCTTCTCTCTTAAAACCACCACCGCCGACCCATTTCCGCGTCGTTCTATCCACCACGTGCACCGATCGAAAAAAGTAAGACCGTTTTTTTTATCCTCTCTCGAGGAGGGCTTTCGATTGGTCCAACTAATTTTACGAAAGGAACCATTCTTTCGTCGACCATTTTCTTCCTCCGCCGCGAGAAGGGGCTTTTCCGGCCACCATACTGTATATTTCTTCTTTCGGTTAATGGTCCAATCACGCCAGACCATTCTTTGTATTTCTTTCTTCATTTGAAATTTGAGAGAGAGAGAAAAAGAGAAGAAACAACCCAGAATTCATTTTTACAAAAGATTTTCTGTTATGTTACTGTTGAAGATAAAACTTCTTCCACCGTCACTGGCTGAGTGTCATTCCAACTCCAAGTTTCGTTGTGAAAATGGTTAGCACCTTGTGTCTCTATAACAACCGGATAAGCTTCTGTCAAGTCATAGTAGTTTTTTTTCTATTAAAGGATTTTGTAGTTGTATGGAAGAAGATTCGAATTCGGCGACATGGTTGACCCAGTTAGATTCATATGAGTTATTAGTGGTGCAGCTGCTGCCATTTCTCTCAAAACTAGCAGCACGATAGAAATTTCCATTGGGTGAAGGATGGTTATGGCCAAGAACATCATAGAAGGTCTTATATGGGTTTTGTTTGTCTCACATCCGTTTTCAAGACCAAGAAGTTTGAGATGAAGAAGATGGAATGGGGTTGGATAAGTTCACTGGAAGATGGAATTTGTTTTGATACTTAAAAAAAATCTCTTTTTGATTCTCGAATTTGTTTTGATATGGAAAAAAGATCCCTTTTTGATTCTGGATTTTTTTTGGTTTTTCTAATGAATGTTGATGAATGTGAGTCGAAGATGATGAAGATTAGTAAAGTAGAAGATAAAGAAAGAAAGAAAAAATTAGTTGTTGTTGGCACACCGTAAGTTACAATATATACGCATATTCAATGGTCATCTTTTTAATAAAACATATCGAATGGTTTAAATTAAAAAATTTAATAAGGTTTATGGTGGACCATTCTTAAGGGGTCTATCATAGACATTTGAGGTTAAATTTAACCGCCATGAATTTATTTGGCAAACGAAGGAGAAAGTAAGAGACTAAAATGCCATTTTTATTAATTTTGGATCCAGAATAAAAACATAAAATTAAATAAAGGACCAAATGATATAATAAACCCATAAATTATCAATTAAATATGATGGGTGGCTTAAGGGTGGCTTCGGCGTCCTTGTCTACATGTAGATAGTCAACCAACTAGCTGCCGCTCCATATTCACAAAGATATGCAGTAATTTTTTGTAAATTAAATTTTTTCTTCATGTAATATTGATACTTACATATCAATCAATTAATAAACAAACACGTGTTTTTCCTTCTAAATAGATGTTCAAATTTTTCCTTTCAAATAATTTAGACCATTGATTTAATCTAATAGTTTTTTCTTTGTGCTTCACCAAAAGGCTAAATTGAATCTTCATCCTAAAATCCATCAGTATTAATAAGACATTTTCGTACGAAAGTATACCATATATTTTGATTATATAATAACCCCATATTCTTTTTTGTTGTTGGTAATATGAAGTTGACGAGGTAAGTAAAATTTAATAAAAAATCGTTCTATTCAATAGTCAAACTTATACTTCAACAATTTATCTTTGATGAAGTTTTTTTTTACAAATTTTTTGATGGACTTTTGTTAACCTTTTTATTTCGAATAAATATTTATTTTATCTTGCAACTATAAGATATTCGCCTCATCTCTGTATTGAGTTTTATCCATGTGTGTGGGTTATTTTTCCTCTTCCAATAGTCATCTTTACTAATTCATACATCGATAACTTTGCATAATGCGCTTGATGTTTTTTTTCTCAATTAATTAAAGTTTAAGTAAAGTGGGTGACAGGCGTTAAAGTTCTAATAGTATTGACAAAAGTATTTATAGATTGTCATTAGCAAAAGTTTAATGCTAACAACAAAATCAAATTCATCCTAAAGTATGGCCGTTCTTATAAAATAGGAGGTTCAGTTCTCTGTTTAAATTAGGTCTTCGGTGAAATAAAAATGCAATTTTTGTGTGTAGCTAAGCTTTATTAAAAAATCTGAATTAGAAGAACTTCTAAATATGAAAGGAAACAAAAAAAAATTAAGTGAAAGAGAGATGAAATTTACCTAATAGTGTCATTTGGATTTTTCACTCCTCCGTCGTGGGAAAGGAGAAAATGAATGGTTTATGCAATAAAAATATGATTTAGGTGATTCTTTCGATGAAATAGTTTTTTAAATTGACGGGTTAAGTGATTATATAGATTGGGGGTGGTTTGATAACACCAAATTTATGTTCAGAAATGAGAACCAGAGTCTATAAAAATCAAATCTCAAACGTGTACTGAAGAAAGAAAATGAAGTAACATATACTTCCTCGTTTTTCATAATGAGTGTCACTTTAGGTAAAAAAAATTGTTTCAAAATAAATATCACTTTATATTTCCAATAGAACTTTAATTTTTTCTCTCAAATTTACCTTCCATAAATACTTCAACTTTTCTCTCATACAATTTTAAATGCAACTTTAAATTTATCTTTTTCTTGATCAATTTAGTAAAAATGTTGTATCTATTGATTATTTCATTTCATTCTTTAAATCATATGCAATTGACTAAAACGGAATGAATGTATCTTTTTATTTAAGGATAGGGTGTATACTAAACTTAAATTTATTTTTTGAGACCTGTAGCATTTGAAGGTCCGACTTATTTGAACACTTTACACTTTCCAAGATCCAACCCTATTCTAGAGCATGAATCAATTTCTTATCGGCTGCACCTATATCTATTGCTCATGATGAGGTTTTTATTGTATGCACGAAATCCTTGATCTTATCCATTGGACTGTTTTATATATTTATTTTCATTGAATCGATTCCTTTGTAAAATACCTTATCTCACCTTTTGAAT
The DNA here is from genome assembly GCA_946800305.1 of Medicago arabica. NCBI lineage: Eukaryota > Viridiplantae > Streptophyta > Magnoliopsida > Fabales > Fabaceae > Medicago > Medicago arabica. The sequence goes on from OX326964.1 coordinate 69,679,634, forward strand.
ATTCAATTCATTGGCATCACTATCTTATCTTTTTAATTATTTTATATAACAAAAACTATTAAGTCGTAATCCATCTACACTGGAGGTATCATATTTTGTTTAGTAGGTATCGTCAATCTTATATAGAAATCGGCAATGATGGATGAATTAAACTTTCTTTTGGTACAAAAATAAAAATAAATCGATGATGTAAGTGGGTCAATTTATAGCATATAATTATAGTGGATGTATAGTAGATTCAATTTGTAGTGTTCGATAAATTAGCCGATTTAATCGACTGATAAATGTGAAATAATATAAAAGGATGACTTTATTAATATTGTTTTTCCGATTAGGATAAAGTTGAGATAAAAGTAATATAAGATAGATTCTTGAAATTGACAGTTTATGCAATGCTTTAAAATCCAACAAACTTAGAACCAAAGCATCTGTTTTATTTTTTTACAATAACGTGTTCATTCACCGGCCATGTTTCAAATTCACAAATCCAAAATAATAAATAATGGAGAAGGCTAACCAGTGCTGTTGGATATTGGTTAAACAATTAAAACAAATAATTTTTTTTTATAAAAAGTGTTGTAATTATTACTTAATTAAGAGTTAAAACTTATATTTTTAAAATAATTTTTTTATTTATAGATTCCTTAATCATTGGGCGCCAGTTAGACAAATTAATAACTTACATAACTTACATGTGAATTAACGAGTGCTTCGGAACACTCTTTAAACTTTATAAATTAAGTAATATTTCTTTAAAAATGTTAAAGCGTTCAATTTTCAATTCACTTTATTACACAAACTTTCATTTTGTAAAAAAAAATTACACAAACTTTCGTAAAAGTTTACTATTTAAAGTCCTTAATCAGTGCCCTAGGAGCACCAGTTAACATTTCCCATGAATAATTCATCTTTAGTATGAAGTTAGGCGCAATCCATCTCAAATCATGTATGGTGTGCAAGTGAGATTAACCCTTGGATTACAATGGACTAAACTTCATGTACCGTAACTCTTAATTGTTTTTTAATAATAAAAAATCTTTCTCTCTCCATCCATTTATCTCTTTCCGTCTTTCAACCTCACGATCTCTCATCTAGGTTTCACCATTGGGCATCATCTTCCTCTTTCTGGAACTTCTCCCTCCTTCCTCATACATGTGGGTACCAGCTCGAACCAAACCCATTTTGATGGGTTTTCTCCGCTTTGATTGAGTTTAGGTGTGAGATTGATTTTTCCTGATTCCAAAACATCGTTATGAGACGGGTAACAGGGATATAAGCATCCACCCTAAACCCTTACCTAAACTCATCCCGAATGTATTTATTACACCTTTTTATATAAATAGAAAATCAAACCCTAAATCAATTCACTCACACGGTCATAGTCTCAGTCTTTTAGGTGACACTCACTTATCATAGTTCTCTTTTATTTCATTTCATATCTCACACTCTCGGCCTCTCTCTTCTCCGTCACCAGAATCATTGATCGCCATCATCTTTATCCTGGATAATGCATTACAATACTGCGCTCGGGGCTAAAAAATACTTTTATTTTTATTTTAAAAAAATTATCCACCGCGGGTATACCCAAACCCGTCGGGGACGAGTATGAAATTTGATTTCTCATCCCCGCTGGATATGGGTAGAGTTACGGTAAGTATATGGGCGTAGGGAGGCAGGGAAGATAAAACTCGTCCACACCCCAACCCATTGTCATGTCTACGTCTTCCCTTTCTGCAAAACTAAACAATTATTTGCATCCAAACCCAAATTTATTTTTCGATCAACTTCATTTGTTTCTATTTTTATCACCTTAACTAGTGCTCCGAAGTCACTACTTAATAACACCTTTCCCAATTTCATCAAGCATAAAGATTCAAAGGATGATTTCAAAACCTTAAGTCCCATCATGCACTTTTCTTCACCGACCTTTGATTTATTATCTCCCAATTTAACCATTACAGAGATAAATCCTAAATTTGTAAGAACAGCTTGAAAAAGTACTAGATTTGAAGTTTAGAAGAAAAATATGGGATGGATGAGCACATATAAGATCAACAACCTTCCTTGTATGAGGCTCGTACATATGCAAATGCACGTGTTCTCGATATTACTTGTTGACAAACGGGATGGATGAACACATATAAAATTTTAAGGATAATTTTGGCGGTGCAATAAAATTTGATCCCCTCCTCTCCCCTTATAAAAATTGAACCAAACATTTCAAATTAAAAATATTTTCTCCCATTTTCCTCCAAAACTCTTGAACCAAACGGATCCTTAATGTTCATATCATTATCATTTACTAAAATTTACTAAAATAGAATGTTTTTAATAACCCATTTTCTCTCTCTCCATAAATAACACAATTAACATGCCTCAAATCCCCAACTCTATTTAGGGGTTGGCTTGTATGCAATCTTAAGAAGTCCCAATATTTGTACCCAAAAAAAAATAAGAAGTCCCAATATTGTGATATGAAGAATTGGCATATCCTGTTTGTTACTTTGTCGGATTAGATTTGGCTTTCTCGCAATGAGTGGTTTTTCAGGTAAGTTCATAGTACAAAGCGATTTTACCAGCAATTAGCAAAGTAATTCCATTCATTCATTTACAAATTTACAAACATAAGTAAAATTACTGGTTCAAAATATTTTCAGTTGTTACGAGGAGAGGTAGCATAATGTGCATGGCTTGCAAGTATATGAAATTTGATACATGATATGCTGCATTACCTAATTATATAAGATAAGGCAGAGAAAACTTGAACTTGATACGGTTAAAATTTGATACATTAATATATAAATGAATATCACATGATCATTTTTTCCTACTTGATTGGTCTGTTGCGCCATACATACTTGGCTTGATGTTGCCGGCAACGAAACGACCCTGGGTGCTTTGACGGAGAGCACACACACTGTTTTATTGAACCATCTTTGCCGGCGCCGATGCCTCCACCTCGAGCCTGTCCTTTCACCACCGCCGGTTCTTCCCCTGCTACAGTGTCCACCTCTATTTGCACCTCCCGGAATACATGACATCTTGTGTACAAAGGAAAAAACCCCTCGTGACACATTTTTCTTCTAAGTTGTCTTTGGAAGTTAGACTTTATATATATATATATATATATATATATATATATATATATATATATATATATATATTGATTATTTGTGCTTCACTTCACTTGGCCAATTAAGGAATTTAATTTAAAGGAAAAATAATATATGTGGATCATATGAAATTGTATGGAGTAATAAAAGCAAGGGGGGAAATGGATTATGTGTTTGTGTTTTGAAGAAACTTTTGTGTGACCATAAGGTTTCGGACATCAGTTTCGGTCACACTTACTAAAATGAAATAAAATTGATAGAAAAAGAAAAAGAATTAAATATGTATTTTTATATATATGTGTCTAAATTTATGTTGATTGTTTAAAAAATGGGTCTTGGTAACTATTGTCCTCAAGACAATGGCCATTGTCCTGATGGTTAATAATTTAAAAATAAAAATAATTTATAAATTCTACGTAGAAAATATTACTTTTTAAACATTCAATGTCTTGAATACACTATTTTCAAAACAAAACTTTTTTTTTAGACTTCTTAACCAGTGGCATGAGAACAAAATATTAGCATTTCCCTTAGAAAATAGGTACACCACTATGATCCACATATATTATTTTCCTTTAAATTAAATATAGCCAAATCATGCTATGCTGCATTGGACCATCATCACTATGTGCAACTCTTAATGGCCACCTGTATTTCATTCTGCCACGTGGCACTGTTTTGTGCCTCTAACTCCTTCGTGCGTGGCATGTACCTGCTCACTAGGATTTAAATGAAGGAGGTCTAATGCCTTTGTGGGTAAGGAAATCAATGACCGCCGCTGAATTTACCATTTATGCTTATCTCTTCATTATTATGAATTTAATGTAGGCAAGAACAACCCATTTAGATTGGTAGTATTGACTTTGATTTGAAAAGATGTTCTTCCTGAATGTTTGATGGATTCTTTTGATGTCAATTTAGATAGATTAATTTAACTTCTTAAAAAAAAAAATAGGTAAGGGGAGTATTTGGGTCAATTTGAGTTAGGTTTTGCTAAATCAAAGACCAAAACTATATAGGGTACTCCGGTATTTGTAAGATAAAATAATCATATGTTATACTATAGAGTCGATTTTGATAAAACCCCTAATTTTCGATTTGAGTTGAGTTGGATAGTGGATTACCAAAATTATTTTTATTTTCTTTTAAATATTGAACGACTAAATGATGAGTCTCATATTTTTTCATAAAAATTACTCAATTTTTTTTAATTGTGCAACCTATTTTCACTATATTTGATAATATCAAATAATAAATTTCATAATATACTTGCAACAAACTAAAGTTGCGTGACAAAATTACATTAGCATTAGAATGATCAAAAGCGCAACATCCTAGTTTATAACTTTATCATTTTTTTATTTTTAATATCGAGGATGTCTTGTGTAAATTTTTAAAATTAGACCAACATATGGTATTCTCCTTCTTCTATGCGAAAATAAAATGTTTGCATTATTGAGTGAGTTTACTCGGTATGAGTATGGTTTTACCTGAAACCTGCTATTTATTACGAATTTTTATTATTTTAAACCATATTCACCCAATTACTCCGCCAAACCCGCTATTTTGAGTTTTTTTTGATGGGTTTTACTGGATTTTCAGGCTGACCCAACCTGTGTACACCCTTTGATAAACATAATTGTGTCATTAAAGAACATAACCATGTCATTAAAGTTTAGTCTTGCAGTAATCATCATCAAATTATTAAATGTCTTGTTATATTTTTATATTACTTCCCCCGTTCTATAATATATGACCTATTTGGCTGGACCGTCAATAATTTCCTAATTGGCTAACGAGACCTTCAGAAAGGCTTTAAGACCTTTCTTAAAGGCCTCGCCGCCCTACAACGGCTTCCTAGGCCCATAAGGCGTCTAAACCGCCTTAACCGCCTCAGGAAGCATCTAGAATCCGCCGAATATACTAAAATACCCATGTGGCTTGGAGACCAAGCCACCAAAACCCAAGCCCACAGCAGGCTATAAATACCACCCTTGAGAGCATTCTCAAGGTATCCAATAATCAGTCTAAACCCTAATAGATAGACACAAACCCTAGTATTCACTACTCGTACTTTTTTGCAAGTACAGTTGGCGCCGTCTAAGGGAAAAGATAAAACTAACCTCGACCACCATCTTGAATCGCAAATCGTGGTTCAAGAACCCTAATCAACCATCTGAATCGTAGAACATCTCTACGGTTTAGAAACCCAGCACCTGAAATCTTTCAACTCCAGGTCGATCAAACAGTCGTCTTCATGACCACCTCGAAAGAAGTCGAAACCCTCAGAACCGAGATGGCTCAACTGAGAGAGCAGAACGAGATTCTACGCAACTCAGTAGAAACTGTGCAGCAAAAACAACTGGAAGGAAAAGATGAGTCTCAACATGGCGAGATGGATGACCCAGAGCCCCAGCCTCTTTCGGCTAAGATTTGGAACGCCCCAATTCCCGAGAACTTCAAACCACCACACTTTCGCCGTTTGACGGAAAAAGTGACCCGATGGAGCATATAACTGCGTTCAACACTCGAATGACCATCATGGGCGCCTCTGACTCCCTCAAGTGCAAAGTCCTAGTAGGAACCCTCACGGACGCAGCTCTACGTTGGTATATGAACCTACCTCGCTTCTATGTCATGAGTTATCAAGATATGACAAGAAAACTCACCCAGCAGTTCGCCGCAAGTCGCCATCGGAAAGTTTCCGCCACTAGCCTTTTCAACGTCCGACAAGGACACAATGAATCTTTGCGAAATTATTTGGCAAGGTTCAACGACACTACCATCAAGGTCATCAACCCTAACCAAGAAGTATTTGTTGGAGCTTTTCAGAACGGTTTAAGAGCAGGACAATTCAATGAATCCTTGGCACAAAAGTCTGCTGACTCCATGGAAGAAATCATCGCCAGAGCCGAATGCTACGTAAAAGGAGAAGAAAGCAACGCAAAGAAGAAAGCTAGAGATGCAAAAGAGTGGGCTTCAACTAACTCAGAGCGAAGAAATTACCAGCCGCCAACAAACAGAGACCAAGCATCTTACAGGAAGCAAGAAAGACGTCCATACAGACCATATAACATTAGACCTCGCCTAGAGGATTACACTCCTTTGAATACTCGCCCAGCACAAATATTAAAAGAAGTATACGAGTCAAGAATAATTCCAAACGCCCTTGTACCGAAATACGAGACCATGGGCCAAGACAAGAATGAATGGTGTAAGTATCACAGGATCCAAGGCCATGACACAAATGATTGTATCCACCTCAGGAAAGAGATAGAGAAGCTGATACAGAATGGGAAGCTGAGAGGCTATGTTCAAGCAACAAAAGAGGACAGGACGGAGCGAAACCAAAAATCGAAGAAAGAAGGAAGCGGCGAGGAAAAAAGGCATACACTGAATACTATTTCAGGAGGTTTCGCCGGAGGAGGTGAATCAAGCGCATCACGAAAGAAATATATTAGACAGGTAATGTTGTGCCAAGAGTACAACAAGCAAGAAAAGCAAGAGTCCGAGATACTCTTCTCACCAGAAGATTTCCAAGATGTTGTCCCTCACGATGATGACCCTATGGTTATTACAGTCCAAATATTTACGTAGGACATCAAGAGAGTTTTAGTTGACACAGGAAGTTCAGCTGATATTTTATACTATGAAACGTTCGAAAGAATGGGTTTAGATCCCCAACAGCTGCAACCTTTCAATGGAACACTAGCAGGGTTCACAGGCGAGCAAGTACATGTGAGAGGATACATCACCCTGAGAACAATTTTCGGTTATAGAGCGTCAGCAAAAACGATCCGAGTCAGGTACCTGGTGATCAATTCCCCAAACTCTTATAACATAATCATAGGACGCCCTGCTTTTAACCTTTTAGGAGGGTTTTTATCCACCAAGTTTCTAGTAATGAAGTACCCTTTGGACAATGGGAAAGTTGGAACAATCAAAGGAGACCATAAAGTCGCCAGAGAATGTTATCATAGCAGTTTACGTTTGCAAAAGAAGAAAAAAGCAGAGAGCATTGTTGGATAAGAGCCTACTGAAGACTTAAAAGAAATATCCATTGGCCCTGAAGCTCATCAAACCACTAAAATTGGTACAACTTTAGACCCAATGGAGGAAGACGCTCTTGTTAGACTGTTGAGGAGAAACCTAGATTTGTTCACCTGGAAACCCTCAGAAATGCCCAGAATTTACCCAGAGATCGCCTGCCATCATTTCTCCGTTAATCCAAATGTAAAGCCAGTAGTACAGCGGAAGAGGAATCTGGGTGAAGAAAGAAGAAAGGTTGTGGACGAAGAAGTAAAAAAGCTAGTAGACGCCCGATTTATTAGTGAAATTTAATATCCAACATGGCTCGCCAACACTGTCCTCGTTAAGAAATCAAATGGCAAGTGGCGAATGTGTGTGGATTACACGTATCTAAATATGGTGTGCCCAAAGGATCCATACCCATTACCAAATACCGATCATCTCATCGACAATGCATCAGGCTTCAAAACACTAAGTTTCATGGACGCTTACTCTGGTTATAATCAGATCAGGATGGATCCCCTAGATGCACCTAAAACAGCTTTCATGACCAACAACAAAAACTACCATTACGAGGTTATGCCTTTCGGCCTCAGAAATGCAGGTGCAACTTTCCATAGAAGCATGGATACAACTTTCGCCAAACAGATAGGGTGAAATTTGGAGGTGTACATAGATGACTTGGTAGCCAAGACTAAAGAAGGATGTAATCACACTAATGATCTTGAAGAAATTTTAGGACAGGTAAGAAAGTATAATATACGCCTGAATCCAACAAAATGCTCCTTTGGAGTACAAGCAGGGAATTTTTTAGGTTTCTTGTTAACTAGAAGGGGTATTGAGGCTAATCCCGACAAATGCCAAGCAATCATTAACATGAGGAGCCCATCCAGCATAAAAGAGGTTCAACAACTCACGGGAAGATTAGCATCTCTATCCCGTTTCCTATCTTGTGCAGGTGATAAAGCATTTTCCTTTTTTGCTTCAATCAGAAAAAAAAGAAAAGTTTGAATGGACGCCCGAGTGTAAAGACGCCTTCCAACAGTTGAAAACCTTTCTATCAAGCCCACCCGTGCTACATCGCACCTACAAGAGTGCTTTCCTTTTTCTCTATTTGGCAATTTCTGACAATGCCATGAGTACAGTGCTGGTAGAAGATTCGGATACGGGCGAGAAGCCAATTTATTTCGTCAGCAGAGTTCTCAAAGGAGCAGAATTGAGATACCAGAAGATTGAGCGCCTAACTTTGGCCGTTGTAACGACAACCAGAAAACTACGACCATATTTTCAAAGCCACAAGATTGTAGTTAAATCAAATTATCCAGTTAAACAGGTACTCATCAAACCAGATCTAGCAGGGAGAATGGTTGTAACACCCCGTTTTCCCAAATTCAAAATTTCCTAAATAAATCAGAGTATCATATAAAACGGAATGCTACATTTACTTAAATTCTCAAAAAGGGAATAAATGAACATTTATTCTGGTCAAAATAGTTCTAACATCGCAGCGGAATAAGTTCAATGTTAAATAAATCGTTTTGGCGCGCAGGCCTCATAAATAAGTCTCGACATAAATTAACTGAAACTTAAATCCTAATCAAGTACGTAAGGAATAGAAATTAAACGTAAGGGTTCCCATCCCGTTACGTATCAGAGCACCTAGGGACACTGTGAGGATAGCCACTCACGACAGCAACAGCAACAAAAGCTTAATCAACTGCACTTGCCCACAAGGCGGCAATTCCAGCAGAAGGGGTGAGATTCTCATAACAATAGCATTAAACATATAATCCAATAATTACAATTAACAGCATAACTTTCTCATCATATATCATAATAACAATCAAGTAGCATCTTAAACAACATCATAAATCAACTTAATAGTTTGACTTGACAATGCAACATCGACACAACTTATGCAACTTAGACATCTTAATCATGCATGTGGTACCATATTGAGTATAAATATACTCCTAGGGCATAAGCCCTCGTCGCTATTGAGCATAAAAATACTCCTAGAGCATAAGCTCTCGTCGTTGTTGAGCAAAAGCTCCTAGGGCATGAGCCCTCGTCTCTGGATGAATGTGCATGGACTCAATCTCTTAAACTTGGACATCTCAAAATGAATTCCAATAATTTGAATTACAGCATCGTAAATCTTATAACAACATATGCAGTTTTCAATTAATAAAATATGGCAGCATGGCAGCAATCAACATCTCAAACAACAGCAAATCGTAAACATTCACATACATCACTTATGATTCAGAAAAGCATATACAAATGTATAGGTTACAACAGCGAATCATTTATCAGTTAACAGCCCTACATTTCTTCTTAATACCTCAGTACTTTACTTCCCAAACCAAGGTAATCACATAGCTAATTGTGCGACAAGAGTCGCATTACTCTAAAAGGTAGTCTGATGCAGGACTACTCGCTATGGCGAGTGGGATCTCTCGCCTCCCGAACCATTACGGGGGTTACTCGCTACGGCGAGCTGGATTGCTCGCCTCGCGAGCATCAGGGGTACTACTCGCTATTGCGAGTTGGGTTATTCGCCTGGCGAGCTCCTGGGTGTTGCTCGCTACGGCGAGTTGGGTTTTCGCCTCGCGAACACTTCTGGGGGTTGCTCGCTATGGCGAGCTGTTCTATTCGCCTCACGAGCGGATGAGTACTCGCCGTGGCGAGCTGGCTGCTCGCTGTGGCGAGCGGTGGCAGAACAGTTACGGGATTACGAGGGTTTTCACCCCAAACCCCAAATTCCATCCTAATTCTTCATATTTTCGACTATAATGGTGTCTAAGAGTTATTCTAATGTCTGTAAACAGTTTACTACGTCAACGGTATAGTTTTTCATCATCTAATCATCAATTTACCACTCTTTGACCTAACTCTTCTTTCCTAATCCTCATGAATTAAACCTAGAATTTGCTAACTATAATCATGAATTACATGTTCTAATGATATCGTAATGAAAGGCTCACCCTTACCTTAAGAAATTAGAGCAGCAGCCTCTCCGGTTCTTCTCTTCCGATTCCTCCCTTTTCCTCCCAAAGCTCTGAATTGTACGTTCTGTACAATTCTAACCTAACTCTCCCTATTTAAACCTCGTTTTGTTTGTTTTATTTTATCTTATTACCCCCACAACTATATCTAATTATAAAACAAACCCACAACTTATTATTTGTTTCATTTTCTAATCTTATTTTATTAAACAATAAAATAAGTCACAACACATAAGTCACATAAATCACATAATATCTCAAATATCACTTAATTCACACAAAATCATATAAATATACTCTATACTATATAAAATAAATTAAATAATTAAAACGGGCGTTACAACTCTCCCCAACTTATAAGATTTTCGTCCTCGAAAATTTACCTTAAGCAAACAACTCGGGATAAGACTCCAGCATCTTACTCTCTAGCTCCCAAGTCAAGCTTTCACCAGTCTCTCCGTCCCAAACGACTTTCACAAGAGGTATCTCCTTGCCTCTCAACCTCTTCACTTCACGACCTTCGATCCTCACTGGTAAGGTCTCAACCGTCAGGTTGTCTCTAACTTGCACGTCATCCCTTTGAATCACATGGGATGGATCTGGAACATACTTCCGAAGTTGCGACACATGAAACACATCATGCAAATTTGACAGGTGCGGCGGTAAGCCTACTCGATACGCCACTGTCCCAATTCTTTCTGATATCTGATACGGACCAATAAACTTCGGGGTTAACTTCTTCGACTTCAATGCGCGACCCACACCGGTCATGGGAGTAACTCTTAGGAATACATGATCTCCCTCTTGGAACTCAAGGTCCTTCCTACGCTTATCATGATAACTCTTTTGCCGACTCTGCGACGCTTTCATCTTTTCTTGAATCATTTTTACCTTCTCAGTAGTCTGTTGCACAATTTCTGGTCCTAAAACCACATTCTCACCCGACTCAAACCAACATAACGGAGTTCTGCATCTCCGACCATACAACGCCTCGAAAGGTGCCATTCCGATACTAGAATGATAACTGTTATTGTATGTGAACTCTATCAACGGGAGATGACTATACCAAATCCCTCCTTGCTCAAGTACACAAACTCTCAACAGATCTTCCAATGACTGAATCGTTCTTTCCGACTGACCATCCGTCTGCGGATGATATGCCGAACTCAACTTCAACCTAGAACCTAGAGCCTCTTGCAAACTCTTCCAGAATCTAGAGGTAAACCTCGGGTCTCTGTCTGATACGATGTTCGAAGGAACACCATGCAGCTTCACTATTTCACGAATATAAATCTCTGCCAACTGTGCTATAGGAAAACTGATGTTAATCAGAATAAAATGAGCCGACTTCGTCAGTCTATCAACAATCACCCAAATGGCGTCATTCCCCTTAGGCGTATTCGGCAAACTTGTCACAAAATCCATGGATATACTATCCCACTTCCACTCTGGCACATCTAAAGGTATCATCATTCCAGCCGGTTTCTGATGTTCCACTTTCGACTTCTGACAAACCAAACACGAATATACAAACTGTGCCACATCACGTTTCAATCCAGACCACCAAAACAACTTCTTCAAATCATGATACATTTTCGTAGCTCCCGGGTGAATACTCAAGCTACTTCTATGACTCTCTTCAAGAATCATTTTCTTCATCTCATCATCATCTGGAATGCAAATTCTACCTCGGAACCTCAACACACCTTGGTCATCGACCTTAAAGTCATCGTCTTTGGTCTGATTGCTAGCAACTAACAAGTCCACAAACTTAACATCCAATTTTTGTGCCTCTCTAATACTTTTCAAGAATTCATTATCAATCTTCAGCATTCCCAACTTCACACTTTGAGGTGACCATTCGCATACTAAACTCAAATCTCTAAACTGTTCCAGCAACTCAAACTCTTTAACCATCAAAGCGGACATATGCAAAGTCTTCCTACTTAGGGCATCTGCAACAACGTTAGCTTTACCCGGATGATAATTCAAACCAAAGTCATAATCCTTCAACAACTCAAGCCATCTCCGCTGTCTCATATTCAATTCCTTCTGATCAAACAAATACTTCAAGCTCTTGTGGTCACTGAACACTTCAAACCTCGAACCATACAGGTAATGTCTCCAAATCTTAAGCACAAATACCACTGCAGCTAATTCAAGATCGTGGGTAGGGTAATTTCGTTCATGGATTCTCAACTGTCTCGATGCATAAGCAACCACCTTACCATCTTGCATAAGCACACCACCTAAACCCAACTTGGACGCATCACAATACACAACAAAAGGTTCATCGGACTTAGGCAAAATCAAAACTGGAGCCGTCGTCAGACGCTTCTTCAATTCATTAAAACTATTCTCGCAATGAACATCCCACACAAATGTTTTACCTTTGCAGGTCAACTGCGTTAGCGGAAGTGCCAACTTCGAAAATCCTTCTATAAATCTTCTGTAGTACCCAGCTAATCCCAAAAAGCTTCTAATCTCCGTAACTGACTTCGGAGTATCCCATTGCGATACGGCTTCAACTTTAGACGGATCAACTGCAATACCATTACCAGAAATAACATGGCCAAGAAAACTCACTTCGTTCAACCAGAATTCGCACTTCGATAATTTAGCGTAAAGCTTCTTCTCTTTCAACACTTGCAAGACTATCTTTAAATGTTCCGCATGCTCTTCTTCAGACTTGGAGTAAATCAAAATATCATCGATGAATACTACCACGAAACGATCCAAAAATGCATGGAAGATGCGATTCATATATTCCATAAACACACCAGGTGCATTCGTAACACCGAAAGGCATCACCTTGTATTCATAATGCCCATAACGCGTCCTGAAAGCTGTCTTCTGCATATCTTCATCTTTCACTTTAATCTGGTGATAACCCGACCTCAAATCAATCTTGCTAAACACTCGTGCACCCACTAATTGATCCATTAAATCATCAATTCTCGGAAGTGGATATCTATTCTTTATAGTTACCTTGTTCAGCTGTCGGTAATCAATACATAACCTCATACTACCGTCTTTCTTCTTTACTAGTAGTACTGGCGCTCCCCAAGGAGAAACACTTGGTCTAACAAACTTCCTTTCAAGTAAATCTTCTAACTGTTTCTTCAACTCAGCTAACTCGGAAGCTGACATGCGATAAGGTGTCATAGACACAGGCTTCGTTCCCGGAATAAGGTCAATCGAAAATTCAACTTCTCTTTCTGGAGGCACATCAGGAATTTCATCGGGAAAGACTTCTGGAAAATCGCATACCACTTTCTGCTTATCAATCAACGTTTGGTTCTCAATAGATAAAGATGCCATCAAAGAAAACATCAACATTCCTTCACGTTCTAACTGCTTCAGCTGTTTAGTAGATAAAAACTCTGCCCCACTCTCTTCTTCATCAGAAGAGAAATGCACCGACTTGCGAAAACAATTAATATGTACATGATTGTACTCTAACCAATTCATGCCCAGAATCACATCCATACCACTCAAGGGTAGACAAACCAAATCAATTTCAAAATCACGATCATACATAGACAAAGGACATCTTAAACACACAAGAGAAGTGGTCACCGAACCCTTAGCTGGAGTTTCGACAACCATTTCTCCATTCATATTAGACATAGTAAGACCCAACTTAGCAGCACAATCAATAGCAATAAAACAATGTGTAGCACCAGTGTCAATGATAGCAATTAAAGGAGTACTATCAAAATAACAAGTACCTCTGATCAAACGATCCTCATTCTCTGTCTGTGTGCCAGTCAAAGCAAACACTCTACCAGTAGTCTGAGCCTTCTTAGGCTTCTTGCATTGTGAACCAATATGACCCTCTTCGTTACAATTAAAGCACACAACATCATCATACTTGCATGCCGAAGTAGCATGTCCCTTCTTACCACAGCGGTAACACCGCTTCACATCTCCAGTACAAGCATTACTCTTGTGGCCTTTCTCACCACAATTATAGCAGACAATCTCAGCAGGAGCATCCTTCTTCTGAGGTCTCCTCTCATCATTAACTCTTTGCTTGCCCTTATCATCAGGGGCACTATAAGGCTTCGGGCGACTCTGCTGTCCTTTACTCTTTCTTTCATTCACTACCTTGTAGTGAGCTTTAGTGTCCTCCTCATAAATCCTGCAGCTGCTCACCAGCTCGGAAAAGTTACGGATCTTTTGGTAACCAATTGCCTTCTTGATGTCAGCACGCAAGCCATTCTCAAACTTGATGCACTTAGAAAACTCCGCCGTCTCAGCAGTATAGTGTGGATAAAACTTAGCCAATTCCACAAACTTGGCAGCATACTCAGTCACCGACATGTTCCCTTGTTTCAGCTCAAGGAACTCAATCTCCTTCTTCCCGCGAACATCTTCCGGAAAGTAACGGTTCAGGAACTCCCTCCTAAACACAGCCCAAGTAACCGCAGCACCTCCATTCTCTAAGACCGGTTGGACACTCACCCACCAGTCGTCAGCTTCTTCTGCCAGCATGTGCGTACCAAAGCGCACCATCTGAACGTCCGTACACTGCATCACTCTGAAAATCCTTTCGACCTCCTTGAGCCATGTCTGAGCTCCATCGGGGTCGTATCTTCCCTTAAACGTAGGTGGATGATTCCTCAAAAATGTCTCCAACATCCTCACACCATCATTTCCACCAGCATTCTGTTGTTGGCCCACAGCTTGAGCCATTGCTTGTAATGCAGCAGCAAAAGCAGCATCATTTCTTCCAGCCATCTTAGTTCACTACATAACGAGAACGGGTTAGAGAAATTCAAACAGAATTAAACTAACACTCGACACTAACGACTCGATCTACTTGGCCGGACGGACCAACCTGCTCTGATACCAATTGTAACACCCCGTTTTCCCAAATTCAAAATTTCCTAAATAAATCAGAGTATCATATAAAACGGAATGCTACATTTACTTAAATTCTCAAAAAGGGAATAAATGAACATTTATTCTGGTCAAAATAGTTCTAACATCGCAGCGGAATAAGTTCAATGTTAAATAAATCGTTTTGGCGCGCAGGCCTCATAAATAAGTCTCGACATAAATTAACTGAAACTTAAATCCTAATCAAGTACGTAAGGAATAGAAATTAAACGTAAGGGTTCCCATCCCGTTACGTATCAGAGCACCTAGGGACACTGTGAGGATAGCCACTCACGACAGCAACAGCAACAAAAGCTTAATCACCTGCACTTGCCCACAAGGCGGCAATTCCAGCAGAAGGGGTGAGATTCTCATAACAATAGCATTAAACATATAATCCAATAATTACAATTAACAGCATAACTTTATCATCATATATCATAATAACAATCAAGTAGCATCTTAAACAACATCATAAATCAACTTAATAGTTTGACTTGACAATGCAACATCGACACAACTTATGCAACTTAGACATCTTAATCATGCATGTGGTACCATATTGAGTATAAATATACTCCTAGGGCATAAGCCCTCGTCGCTATTGAGCATAAAAATACTCCTAGAGCATAAGCTCTCGTCGCTGTTGAGCAAAAGCTCCTAGGGCATGAGCCCTCGTCTCTGGATGAATGTGCATGGACTCAATCTCTTAAACTTGGACATCTCAAAATGAATTCCAATAATTTGAATTACAGCATCGTAAATCTTATAACAACACATGCAGTTTTCAATTAATAAAATATGGCAGCATGGCAGCAATCAACATCTCAAACAACAGCAAATCGTAAACATTCACATACATCACTTATGATTCAGAAAAGCATATACAAATGTATAGGTTACAACAGCGAATCATTTATCAGTTAACAGCCCTACATTTCTTCTTAATACCTCAGTACTTTACTTCCCAAACCAAGGTAATCACATAGCTAATTGTGCGACAAGAGTCGCATTACTCTAAAAGGTAGTCTGATGCAGGACTACTCGCTATGGCGAGTGGGATCTCTCGCCTCGCGAACCATTACGGGGGTTACTCGCTACGGCGAGCTGGATTGCTCGCCTCGCGAGCATCAGGGGTACTACTCGCTATTGCGAGTTGGGTTATTCGCCTGGCGAGCTCCTGGGTGTTGCTCGCTACGGCGAGTTGGGTTTTCGCCTCGCGAACACTTCTGGGGGTTGCTCGCTATGGCGAGCTGTTCTATTCGCCTCGCGAGCGGATGAGTACTCGCCGTGGCGAGCTGGCTGCTCGCTGTGGCGAGCTGGCTGCTCGCTGTGGCGAGCGGCGGCAGAACAGTTACGGGATTACGAGGGTTTTCACCCCAAACCCCAAATTCCATCCTAATTCTTCATATTTTCGACTATAATGGTGTCTAAGAGTTATTCTAATGTCTGTAAACAGTTTACTACGTCAACGGTATAGTTTTTCATCATCTAATCATCAATTTACCACTCTTTGACCTAACTCTTCTTTCCTAATCCTCATGAATTAAACCTAGAATTTGCTAACTATAATCATGAATTACATGTTCTAATGATATCATAATGAAAGGCTCACCCTTACCTTAAGAAATTAGAGCAGCAGCCTCTCCGGTTCTTCTCTTCCGATTCCCCCCTTTTCCTCCCAAAGCTCTGAATTGTACGTTCTGTACAATTCTAACCTAACTCTCCCTATTTAAACCTCTTTTTGTTTGTTTTATTTTATCTTATTACCCCCACAACTATATCTAATTATAAAACAAACCCACAACTTATTATTTGTTTCATTTTCTAATCTTATTTTATTAAACAATAAAATAAGTCACAACACATAAGTCACATAAATCACATAATATCTCAAATATCACTTAATTCACACAAAATCATATAAATATACTCTATACTATATAAAATAAATTAAATAATTAAAACGGGCGTTACAATGGTGGCCTGGTCTATAGAATTATCAGAATATGACATTCAATTCGTACCACGAGGCGTCATCAAGTCACAAGTACTTGCAGACTTCCTTGTCGAATTCACTTCGCCAATTCAAGAAGAAGTGCCATATGTCTGGCTTCTATCTGTTGACGGATCTTCCAATCTTAAAGGAAGTGGAGCAGGAGTGGTACTCGAAGGACCCAGTGAGCTTCTAATAGAGCAATCCCTCTGTTTCGAGTTTAAGGCGAGCAATAATCAAGCCGAATACAAAGCCCTTATCGCCGACATGAACTTAGCAAGAGAAATGGGAGCCGAGAATTTAAGAGCAAAAAGTGACTCTCAATTGGTAACCAGTCAAATCACAGAAGAGTACCAAACAAAGGACGCCCAACTCGTCAAATATCTAGCCAAGGTGCACAGTTTAGCAAAATCTTTCAAATTCTTTGCAAAACTCTCGAGCAGACTTACTCGCCAAGCTAACCAGCACCAAGAGACCAGGCAACAACAGAACCGTAATCCAGGAAGTAATTACATCTCCATGTACAGAAGCTTTAGAAGTGAACTCTATAACTGAAGAGAAAGAAGGATGGATGGCACCACTACTGAAGTATCTAACAAGATCTTTTAATGCAAGAGATGAAGAAGAAGAGCAGGTTGTTCACAAGAGAGCGTCCAAATTCACCATCATCTCAGGGAAACTATACAAAATGGGAAAAGCAACACCAATGCTTCGCTGTCTAGCAGAAGATGAAACTGATCTGGTTCTTCTAGAGGTCCACGAAGGAGTATGCGGAAGTCACATTGGAGGGTGCGCTCTAGCAGCAAAACTTCTTCGCGCAGGCTATTACTGGCCTACCATGCTTCAAGACAGTTGCGAATACGTTAAGAAATGTGATAATTGCCAAAAGATCTCAGATAAAAAGCACGCCCCGACTCATGAGCTAACTTCAGTATACTTGCCTTAGCCTTTCAATAAGTGGGCGGTTGACATCGTATGTCCTTTTCCTTTGGCACCATGACAGTTTAAATTTCTCATTGTGGGCGTGGATTATTTCACCAAATGGATCGAAGCAGAAGCAGTCGCCAAAATCACGGCAGAATGGGTCAAGAAATTCTATTGGAAGAAGATCATATGCCGTTTCGGCCTTCCTAAATTTTTAGTCTCTGATAACGGGACCCAGTTCGCCAGCTCTACAGTGGTTGATTTCTGCAAACACTTAGGAATACAAACGAAATTCGTATCAGTCGTCCACCCACAAGCAAATGGACAGGCAGAATCAACTAACAAGGTAATTCTAAATGGAATCAAGAAAAAGTTGGAAGCAGCCAAAGGCCTATGGGCAGAACAACTTCATGAGGTAAATACCATACTGATATTTGTTCCTTTTCTTATACAAAATCTCCAAAATTATGAATACTTTAGCACAACATGTTAAAGACAAACTGTTCGCCATAATAAGTACAGGTACTATGGTCTTATCATACGACACCTCACTCCACCAAAGAGGCACCATTCACAATGGTCTATGGCACATATGTTATGCTTCCTGTCGAAATAGACACCCCTACATGGAGGCGAGATGACTTTTCTGAAGAAGGTAGGTCTTGACTAAGTTTGGACAATTAACAAATGTTTTGCATGTTTTGTATTAGTTTATCGCCCATATAATTATCTGTTTTAAACTTACCAACTGAATTTACTTTGAAAAGCAAACGAAGTTGGAGTACGATGTAGCTTGGACATGATTGATGAGGTGAGAGAACAAGCTCATATTAGAGAATTCGCCGCCAAACAAAGAGCAGCTCGCCGGTACAATTCCAAAGTCATTCCCAGAAGGCGACCTCGTACTGAAGAAGGTTGTCGCCCCAACCAGAATTGGAAAACTGCTCCCAAACTGGGAAGGTCCTTACAAAATCAGAGAGAAGTTCCCTCATGGAGCTTACAAATTAGAATAAATGAATGGAGAAGCAGTGCCACGAACTTGGAATGTGGCTAATCTACGCCATTATTATAGTTAGAGCTACACATGCTAACTTGTTTTAGCTTTATATGTTTTCATTTTTCTTTTTCCTCTAACCAAACAATAATATGTTATTTTCCTTTATCTATCTAATAAAAAGGGATAAGGCAGCGCTCTTTTCCCCTGCAAGGGAAGGGGTTTTTAACGAGGCACCTTATCCTCTTAAAAAAAATGAATAATTTGTTGTTTATGCTGTCATACTCGCCATATCTTATCAGGAAAAGCAACAGTTTCTCGCCAGAGAACAATTAGAGTCGCCAGCACGCGTAAGACGTTGATTAACGCAGCCCGCGTAAGACGATGATTATCGCAACCAGTAAGACGTTGATTAATGCAGCCCACCAGTAAGTCGATGATTAACGCAACCAGTAAGACGTTGATTAACGCAGCCCACGTAAGACGATGATTATCGCAGCTAGTAAGTCGATGATTATCGCAACCAGTAAGTCGTTGATTAACGCAGCCCGCCAGTAAGTCGATGATTATCGCAACTAGTAAGACGTTGATTAACACATCCCGCGTAAGACGATGATTATCGCAGCCAGTAAGTCGATGATTATCGCAACCAGTAAGACGTTGATTAATGCCGCCCGCGTAAGACGATGATTATCGCAGCCATTAAAGATGATTATAGTCGCCCAAAGATAAAAGACAAAGTTTGTCATAAACTCAAAACGACTATAGTCGCCCAAAGATAAAAGACAAAGTTTGTCAAAAACTTAAGACGACTAAAGTCGCCCAGAGATAAAAAGCGAAGTTTATCATAAACTCAAAACAATGGCAAACATGTCTCCACCGTCAAAACAGAACGATCGACGTCGCCCAATTTTTAAAAAATTAACTTATCAACGTTTATAATCAAGTCAACTTGAATCGTAAATAAATCAAGATGAACTAAAATAGTTTGATAATCTCTACGTCAAAAACATAGCAGAAATCAAGCAGAGGAAGAGCAAAATAAATAAAGGCCAAACTGGTATATCAAAAGTTAGGGCTTGGAAATACCATCTTTAAATGTCATACAAGCACCATAGAAGGTCGCCAAAATATAAAGCGCCACGCATGGTTGCCCAAAGCAAGATTACTTAAGTTAAAAATAAAAGATAAAGTCATTCTTCATCCACCAACTGCCCTTCAACAAGAATTTTTCCTGAATCCAGCATACTAAAATCCCCTTATGGATAAAAGTGTGCGGCCTGAGCACGAGCTCTTTCAAAGCCGTCATCAAAATATTCCATGAGCGCACTCTTGCACTCTTCCACCTCTTTTTCCAACTTGGTACCTTTCTCTATTTGAGCATCTCGCTCCGGCTTCGCTGCCTCATTCTCGACAGTCACAGTAGCAAGATTAGACTGAAGTTGCTTAGCTGAAGTTTCTGCTGCGTTTTTTGACTCCAAAGACTCGTTTAGGCGAGTCTGTAAACCCGTCGCCATATGTCTCCATTTCTCGGCATCCTCAGCGGCATCTTTGAATTTTGTCTCCAAATCACCATGCTTTCTCTCCATAGTATGGTTCAGCATCAGAATTCTTAAGGCGGACTCCCCAACATCCATCTCCAAGTCACCAAACTTGCTCTTTAGGCCGACTTCCACATCAACTTCACAAAAGGGGACGTTCTCACCCATGTACCTAACAAAATCAAAGGAGAATTTTTTTCTTCAACATTATGCATAAGGAATGTAATAAAAGGAGAACAACAAACAAACCGCCAAAATATACTTACTTCCGGAAATCAAAGTCTTTGTGCCAGAAAGACTCCACCACATTTTCATTCAGAGAGGTGGTCGCTGACGTTCTTTTCTCCGCACCTTCCACAGTCGTAGGAAGATTCTGGTTCTCGCTTCTCTCGTTTTTTCCTTTCTTCCTCCGAGGCAATCCAGAAGTCTCAGCAACCACGCCCTCAGCAGCAGGCGTCTCCACTTCCGCTGAAGTTGAGGTCACAGAAGTTTTTGAAGGAGAGCCTTTTCCTTTCACCCGCCGATGTTGCACGCCGGCAGGATCACTAGTCGTATAACCTTCAACGTTTTTCTTCGCCTTCAGTTCGGCGAGGTACTTTTTCCTCTCAGCAAGAGTAAGCGGCGACATCTTAGATTCTGCAAGAAATTTAAAATCAACAAATAGCTTTGGTAAGCCACTCACGCCAAGAAAAATAATATATTAGCTAAAAGCTTTTAGAAAGCCACTTACGCAAATAGTTATCTGGGTCTTCTGTATCGCCTTCTTTATTCAAAAGTTCATGGATATCAGAATGTAACATCTTCTCCAGGAAGCAGACAACTCCTTGCTCATAGGGCGTCAGCTTCTCAAAATTATAACCCGTTACAGCAGCTGGCGATGAAGTCCAAACCAATGGAAACTTCGGTTTTCCTTCCGGCAGAACAGAGGCCACTGAACAATGAGGCGCCCCTTTCACCTTGACAAAGGTGTTTTTCCAGTCCTTTTTAAAGTTAGAAGCGTAAGGTGGAAACAATTTCTTACCAGGATGAGCGCAAATAGTCACCCATGTTCCTCTATTAACATCCTTAGTCCCGTAAAAATACAAAAACGGACCAACTAAAGGCTCGAAGCCCAAAAACCTACAAAGAATTTCAAAGCCTCGGATAAACGCCCAGCTATTCGGGCGGATTTGAGAAGGCGCCACATTCATAAGCCTCAACACATCCATTTCAAAAGGACTAAGAGGGAGTTTAACCCCAAATTCTTCAAATACCGCCGCATACATAAAGTATGTCTCCTCGCCCACTAAATTATGCGAACACACACTCTTGCCGGCGTCACAGTGTATTAGTTCCACATCCTCCTCGTGACCTGTTGAGGAGATGTCCATCTCACTCCTTATAAAATTGATCGCCCCATCTCCAGTATATAATGAGGTCACACTGGATACTTCTTGTGCGAAGAACTTCATATCTACATCCGTCACGATTTCGTCTTCTCGATCCACTAAAGAAGGTTCAAAAAGACAAATCTTCCGATTCCGATTCGAACCTGAAGTAGCATAGAGGAAAACACAATCACTATTGGAACTGATGTCGCTACTACTGTCACTCTCAGATGAACCATCGGTTATCGTATTACCTAGAAGACTAAGAAAGTAGGCATCCCAATCTATAACCCCATTAGGACGGGTTGCATAGTTTAAACAAGCCATCCTTAACTTGTTCATTTCCCTAGAATCGGAGGGAACGATCTCTCTACCTTGTTCATCAAAATCCCTAATGACTACCATCGCTGAAAACCTAAAAGAAACTATTCGAAAAAACGAAGGGAAGAGAAATAAGGTTTACCTGAGGAAAATCGATGAGTTGAACACTGGAAACTGGAGGAAACGGCGGCGCGAAAACCAGAAGCAGAAGAAGCAGAGGAAATAACAAGAATAAAAAATCGGAATGATGGTTAGAAGAAGAAACGAAGCACGACTTTATAGGACAGAAGAGTTTAAGTCGCCTCGAAAAACGCGCTTTTTCCATCAATGAGCGGAGACACGTGCAGAGGAGGCTAGGATGTCAACACGTAACAACTACTAAAGGGTCGACGAACCTACACCGTTCGATCTGTTTAATGGAAACATAATTCTCGCCAGTCTTTAAAACATCTATCTTGCCCTTTCAAGCAGGCGAGATGATAAGCATTTTACCATAGGAACCATCTCGCCTTATCCTAAACTCACGCTTGAGAGACTAGAAGGACGAACATAATTGTATGAATCAAACTCCCTTTGCAAAGACAAGACCAATACAGGAGGGATCTACAACGTAAGGATAATACGTATACCCTCAAGAGCTATCAAACAAAATTAGAGACACTCTAGGGGAATTTAGGTATAGCTCAAACCACTTCGTCTTGTCCCAAGACTCGTGCTTGTTGGGATATGGACCGTCAATAATTTCCTAATAAGCTAGAGGGACCTTCAGAAAGGCCCCATGACCTTTCCTGAAGACCCCTACGCTTACACAGATATTAATCACTTCGCCTTGTCCCAAGACTCGTGCTTGTTGAGCTATGAACCGTCAATAATATCCTAATTGGCTAACAAGACCTTCAGAAAGGCTTTAAGACCTTTCTTAAAGGTCTCGCCGCCCTACAGCGGCTTCCTAGGCCCATAAGACGTCTAAACCGCCTTAACCGTCTTAGGAAGCATCTAGAACCCGCCGAATATACTAAAATACCCCTGTGGCTTAGAGACCAAGCCACCAAAACCCATACCCATAGCAGGCTATAAATACCACCCTTGAGAGCATTCTCAAGTCATCCAATAATCAGTCTAAACCTTAATAGACATACACAAACCCTAGTATTCACTGCTCGTACTTTTTTGCAAGTACATTGACAATATGCAATATTGGCCTAACATATTTTGACAATATTTTTCTACTAATATATAAAAATAAATAATATCATATAAGATGTTGCTGGATTCATCTTGAATCTTGATGAATACTTTTAAAATATTACATTTTTATAATTTCTCTAAAAGGGAATTTAAGATATCAAAGATAAAAATATGCATTGGTATGTGTGACAAAGTCAATTGTGTGACACAATTAACTATGTCACAAATGTAAGACCTTAAAATGAGCACACTTTAATATCTCAAGTCAACACTACCAAGACAACCCAAATAAATTAAATAAAAAAATAGAGTTAAATGTTGATCTATTATATTAGACCGACTGAATAAATATGTGACCATGTTGTCTTATGACTCAAAGATATAATGTCTTTCATGGAACTTCTCTCACTTTCTATATAGAGAGCATGACTTACACTAAGTATTGCTTTTATCTCAAAGGAAGAGGGAATATAAAATTATCTTAAAAATGGTTTAAAAATAGTTGTATAAATATTATTTTTCTTAAACTTCATATATATTTAATAATTTATTTATATAAAAAACGAAAAATATTACAGAAGCATGGATTCCCTTTCTCTTAAATTCCAAAATGGATTCTCAATAACAAATTGTACTCTTTTCGGTGATGTTCAATAATCAATTATTTTTGTGTGACAAAATAACCAAATATTGTTAAATTAAGGGACAGGTTTTTATTTCTTCATTTAAATGCAATGTACTCTCTCCGTCATGTTTATAGGAGTAATTTAAAAAGTTTGTCCCTAAATATAAGATCGTATACAATTTTTTTCTAGATGCATTGATTACTCTTTTTTCAAATATACCGCTTATTATTACTACCAATTTGTTTTGGTATATAAAAAGTTAACGTTAAATATATATTTAATTAAAGGTAACTTAGTGATAATCACATACATTTGAGACAATTTTATTACTCTAACTATTTTTCTTAATACCTGTGATTTTTGTAAACTACTCATATAAAAAGGGACATATAGAGTAATATACTAATAGAGTGCAGCTAGTAGCCCCATAAAGCTGGTTCGGTGAATTGTTGAATTGTAAATTTGTGTTAGTGTTGATGATTGTCGCTGACTTCTTTGACATGATATTTTTTTCATTGTGTGTTACTCTTCCGATTCTTCAAGAAAAGGACTACGATAATTCAGTAACTACTACAATATGATTTTATTAACTATTTGAACGTCCTTTAAGAGGAAAGTAGGTGGCTATTCAAGATGAACGCTTTGATTGAGTAATATATTCTATTTTAGCCTCTTAAAAAAAAAATTATTCAAGATTAATTTTTTTGGCTCAATTACACAAAGTAACAACAATTTTCAACTTAAATTGAATTAATTATCTATTCAACTGAAAAAATATATGCATCGATTAAATTAACCACATTTTTAAACGTGATTAACTAGATATTACAAATGTATCAAAAAATGGGTATCCATAAATAAATATGTTAAAGAATATTTAATAAGTGCAAAATTTTATTAAGATACTATTGCCAATTTTTTTTACCAAGATACTTTTACTTATTGAATTTCATTTAACGTACATTATGCAGGACGTGTTGTATCCGAGTGAAGTTGAGATTGGTGTTAGGTTCTCAAAATCACATCATACGCGCTTCCGTTTATTAAGGCGCCATTTCTTCTACATGTATGAGTAACCTTTCTTTCTCACAACCGTGCTTTCTAACTTATGGGTAACTACCAATTTTCTTCTTTCAATTTTCCCGGAAAAATGATTGAAATGAAGGCAATGAGGTTTTTCTCTTTCTCAATTCTCAGTTTGGTACTCTTTGCCATCTCTGAAGCTCACGACTTTTCTCCTTCTCCAACACCTGCACCTGCTCCTGCTCCTTCCAGTGATGGTAATCAATGCTTCGCTTCAAACACTTTTTTTTTATCTCTTCATTCTTTTCCTTCTCTACTGTTGAAGTGTGTATATTATTTTTTGAATTAAAATAAGCAGGCACTGCGCTTGATCAAGGAATTGCTTACTTCCTCATGCTGGTGGCTCTTGTGATCACATATATGTTCCATTGATTTATAATTGGCTTCATCAACTTTTAGAATTTCTTTTATTTAATGTAATTATTAGTAAAAACAATATGTAATTGTTCTAATGAAGTTATTCGGCAGGAACATAAAAAAACTCATATTTGATATTTGTTCTGGCAAAAATACTGTTAGATTATTGGTAGGAGAGGGACATTTTAATACACTTTTTGTTTACTTAATACTAATAACATTCTTAATTACCTTTAAATAAACTAATAACATTCTTAATTATTCTTATAAATCTCATTCATGAGAATGTAATAATGTAAAATGAAATGAATTATATGCGTATCTTTCTTGTTCTCTGTAATTGTATTAAAGTTGAGTTCTTTGATACATCTCTTCCTTTTGCTTTTACTTTATTTTTCAGATATCCATTCTTTTTGGACGCGGATTTGCTTTTTCTGCGCTTAAAGCCTTTTCTTTTTGTATTTTTGTTGGCAAAGAATAAGTAAACACTGGACGAAGAAACAATGGAATATAAATATGACATAATGGTTAATGTGAATGAGTTAAGGAAATCTGTGTTAGGCTAATTAGAGTAAATAATAATTAGTCTTGGTAGTTTTGTGGTAGTTTTAAGGGATTACTTGTAATGCAAGTATTGTATTATTTTGTGTTTAGCATTTGAGATTTGCCATATATATGCCTCCCTTGTATCATTAGAGAATTGAATGAAATAGAAATTTCAAATCATAAACTGAAACCTGTGGTTATTATAATTTTGATGATGCTTTTTGCGAAGTTGCAATGGCAATTGGCAAATGCTGCTATAAATCTGGCAGGCATATGCTAGACTGAGTACAACTGAAAGGGAACTGAGAATTATGTCTCCAATTGATATGATATCTTGAAGTTATGAAAATTATTTCTGGACCAAAACACAGTCCCGCACATGACAAAGTTGCCTCTTAAAACAGTTCCACTTGACAATAATTTGAAGTCTGTCACGTACAGTTCCACTTAATCAGGGTAATTTTTTTTGGTGACGCAGGTATTGGCTTTGGGCTTAGGATGCTTTTATTCTTTAATTAATTAAAGAGAAATTAGTCTTCTTCTACTGAAGTTAGTTGATTGCCTTTAACTTTAGCTAGAGAATTATTCATATATACTCAGTACCGAGATTTCATATTGAATATGTGTCTAATGTCCAACATGTGTTAGTGTCGCACACCGATGCATATGGTTCCATTCAATTACTTTTATATTTAAAATTATTATTGACGTCAACAACTTAGTGTCAACGCTCGACATAGTGTTTGTACTAATGCTATATAGGCCAATACACTCTTATTTCAAATGCAATAGCATGTGCTTGTATTCTCATTTCTCAAGTTAGTCACATCTCAGTTTACTTATTTCACTAGCAGCTGCCATGGATATCAAGAGTGAGAGCAATTCTAGCAAGAAGACCAAAGAATTGGGAAGAATTTGCAATGATATTGAGTGCACAAACTCTCTATCAGCTACAAGATCAAGTAAATTTAGATGGAAAATGTTGTGGATGAAACTCAAGAAAGAGAAGAAGAAGCTATTTGAGTCTACATCATCACCTTTGCAGCACCTTCCTTATGATCCTTTCACTTATTCTCAGAATTTTGAACAAGGGACAGTGTTTGATGAACCAGATTACTTGTCTAAATCTTTCTCTGTTCGGTTTGCCGATCCTTGTAAATTTATTAATTATCAAAAGAAATGGGTAGTTTAAGCAAAGCTAGGGAAATTTGAGACTATATTAGCAATGTTTGCATCTCTTTTTTTCTTCTTCTTTTCTTCATACTATTACTTAACCTATAGTCCGATTCTTCTTTTTGTCTATGCAATTGTTTTTTTTGTTGACAATTTTGTCTATGCAATGTTTATCACCGGTTATATGCATATTTTTAATTTGTAATATAAGTGAGACCATTGCACGGTGGAGTTCAATTTTATTGATGGTGAAGTACTGAAGTTATGACTATGGGGAAATTACTTTTCATAAGGGTAATTAAAGTTTTTAATTTGTATATGAGGTGTAAGAATTAAGAGTTAAGAAGTGAAGTGATAAGAAGGTTAAATGTTTGATCCTCACTCTCACCATAAAAACTAATATCAACATTGGTTGATTTAAAGAAAGTGAACATAGGTAGAATGAAGGTTAAGTGGTTCCTCGTTAGAGTACTACTCATTGTCTTTATCATGAGTAATGTGCCAACTCTTGCATTTTTTTTTCTCTCAAGGGTTGATTACCCTCCACTTAATCTATAATATATATCGTTTTGAGGTTGTAATGAGATGAAGTGCCCCCTTGTACTTTTTTTAATAGATGAGAGAAAAAGAAAGCAAACTAAGTACTTAAAAAGAACACACTTATAAGTCACGCAATGTTTAACACATGCGTGACTTAAGTTACGCAGCGCATGTTAACTAGCGCACACTTTTACACGTGCGTGAGTTAACATGCGCAGGGGCAAAATCGTCCTGCCTGCAAGGCGGGAGTGTATTTTGCAGAGGAAGAGCAAGATTCTAACATTAGTCAAGAGCGTGTGTCGTACCCTAATTTTTGACCGATTCATTTTATTTTTTTCGTACGTCGATCGTTTTTTCCAGTCGTCCGTTCGCGTGCGAATTCTCGTAATATCTGTGTTTGATTCGTATTTTGCGGTCGCGATTATTTTTCGTTCGTCGTTTATGTTTTGATATCGCGCGCGTATCGTTTCTGTAATTTTTACTCGCGTTTTGTGCGTTTTTTAGCGTAGCGTAGCGCTTGCGTTCGTAAAGTTTATTCCATTCACGTCGTTGATTTATCGTTTTATTTAGCGTAATAAAGCCGCGTAATCTCAGTCGTATCAGACGAAATTTCGGCAGAGAGGTATTTTAAAATACCTCATTTTTTGGTTCCGACGGGACATTTTTTTTATTTTATTATGTTAATTTTCGTTTTTATTTAAATATTTATTTAATTATTTATTTTTTATTTATCTAATCTGTTTTTATTTATTCATTTTATCAGTTTTATTATTTATTCATTTTTAGTCATTGTCCACATGTCACTTTGCTATTGGTCCAATCCAACTTTTCCTCCAAGAAAGAGCAAGGGTAATTTGGTCTTTTCCGGGCGTCAGGTACATAGTGTGTCAGAGTCAATGGATCAATCAGTCACAGTTTTCAAGGCAACAAACAGATTCAGAAAAAGAAATTGCAAAGAAAACAGATCAAAACTTTTTTTTTATCAAGAACACCAAGAACAAACATTTTTTTAAAAAATGATTCTCAGTGGTTCTTTGCAGAACCATCATCATTGAATCTTTTCCTCTGCAATTCAAGTGCGAGTTCATCACCGTTCGGTGACAAACTCAAGCACCGATCACAGAGAATCGGTGAGAAAGAAGAAGAGAGAAAATCCCAAACCCTAGCCATAAAAAAAAAACAAATTCGGCCAACAACAAAATCCAAAACAAATTCGGCCAACAACAAACTCACCAAATCCAGGCCAATAACAAACCGAAATCATCCGCAAACAACAACAATAATCATCACAAACCGAAATCATCCATAACCAATCCAACAACAAACTCACAAATCTAAATCCGAACCCATAACACAAAAACCGAACCGAACCAAAGCATGAACAAAGCAAGCAAAACGTGAAACGAAAAGAAGAAGAAGAAGAGAACAGATCCGAAGCAAGGCAGCAAGGAACAACAAGTAAGAAGCAAAACAGAACCGAAGCAAGGAAAGAAGAAGAACAAGGTGGTTTTCTTTTTTCTATAACTCATTTTTTGGTTTTTGTTGTGTAAACTTTGCTTGTAGATCTAGGCTTTGTGGGTGTGGTTTTAAAAAATCTAAGAGTGGATCTTTGTTTAGAAGGAGGAGAGGATTTGATTGGTAAAATTTTTTTTTGAAAAAAGGAGGTGTTTGGCTTCTCCGGCGCGGCGGCCCTCCGGCCGACCACCGCGCCGGAGCTTTTCCTCTTCCCCTCCCTTTGGCTGCACCGGCCAGACCTTGTTCTAGAGAGAAGCTAGAGCTTCTCTCTCTAAGTTGAGGGAAGGGGGTTGATTTTTTATGATTTATGTGTTTTTTGGTCTAGTTTTTGCTTTTATACCATTTTAATTCACTTAATCCTATGCCTGCAAGCTTGAAGTGTTCTTGTGTTCCCTTGTGATCAAGGCCATCAGATATGGACAATTCCAAGATCTGATGGCTAGATTTCGTTCTACGTTTTAATCATATGTATGCTGCTGCACGGCAGTCTATGGTATCCCTGTATCTTATTTGCTTCCTGATTTTGATCTGGTGATTGTGATGAAGTAATACTGTGATTGAATCTGGATCTTTCGATTCATCAGATGGTCCAGATTCATCCAGCTTTTTTATTGTTTTTTTCTATATTTTACTACTATTTCCTCTATTAAATCTCCCATTTCCTCTTAAATTTCTTTCTCTTCTTCTCTTTTTTTTTAAATTATTTCTACTTTGTCATTTTTTTAATTGTGTAGTGTTTTCTCATTATATGCTTTTATGATTGTTTATTATTATTTAACATCTCATGCATTTTTTTATTTTGTTATCTTGCATTTATATTTATTTCCTATATTTGCATTGCATTTTATTGTCATATTGTTATAATTTGTTTAAAATTGCATTTTTAGTTTATAGAAATAATTCTCATATTAAATATCATATGCATATTTAAATTTTCTTGTCATTTATTTTATTTTTGGATTAGTGTGTAATTAGGAATTTGGTGTAATTTATTTTCGCATTTTTCTTTTAAGACCATAGAATGTATCTAGGGTATGTAATATGTAATCGGCACACGCACTGACACGCGCACCGACACACCACTTTATTTATCGCTTTACGCTCTTTTATTTTTATTCCGCCGCTATGCGAGTTCGTCGTTAGTTTAGAGAAAATATTTTCTTCAAAAAAAAAAAAGTCAATCAAGTCAAGTTCAAATTTCTTTTAAGTAAACCTTGGTATGTAATCCAAGTGATTTTTCCTTTTATTTTCTTTAATCAAATGTTAATTAATTTAATATCCACATTAGACATGGATTTCGTATATTTAAAATTAACCAACTTCATCGTATTTTCTTCTCATGCCTTGAGGCCTCTCATCTCTTCTTAAAACCTTCCTTTCAAAAATATTAAAATCAATTCAACTCATCAAATAAGTTCTTAAGCCGAACTACTTGATTTTGATCCCGATTTATTTGGGTAAGTAGGCAAAGAGTTCCGACTCTTCCAAATCAATAAAAATAACCAAAAACATACTTCTTCTTTCTCCCTTCTTTCACTTTAACTCTTAACTTTTTTAATATAAGTAAAATCAATTTAGCGCAAGATTAGAGAATAGGTAGAAGGTTCCTATGGGATACCATAGTCGGTTAGGGTGCTTAACACCTTCCCCAATCGAAACCAACCTCCGAATCCAAGGTCTTTAAGGGTTTTTTACTCACTTTTTTCCCTTCCCGCGAATAAAAGTTGAGAGTTCAATGATTCAAGGTTCGAATCTAATCAATGATTTTGACACCCGAAAATCACGAGCACAGCGTGGATGACAAAGCACTGGGGGTCCTACGCCATAAAAATAAGAGGGTCATCATCACCGGCTTTCAATTTTGTTAAGATATTTGTGCAAACATTCCCTATAGTTGGTCTAAATTAACAATTTATATCTGAAATTTTGTTAAATACACCTTAATGTATCACTTTCTAATTTACACTCGCAACAAGTGTATGTGTGTCATTCTTTTCTCTTTCAGAATGGTTTATTAGGGTTTGCTTCACACAACACACCACTCTATCTTCAAAAACTACAATGGCGACTCAATTGGTTGCAGCAACAACCTCATCAGAAACCAACAAAGTTCATCATTTCTTCAACCAATTAGAATCTCAAAAGAACACTCTCATCAAATGCACCGACCTATTCACTAAACTCACCAATCATTTCTCTTCTCTTCAAGATTCCATTTCCCAGAAATTCCAAACCCTAGATTCCAAATTTCAATCCTTCGAATCACGCCACAAAGAAACCCTAGAATCTCTCAATAACCAAGAAAATTCCATCCCTGAACGTGAATCCTCCGCCGCTGCACGCATCGATGAACAGAAAGAAGCCGCACTCGCCGCCCTCCGTAACCCTAATCCTCCGTCCAATATCGCCGCTGCGCTTAAATCCTTGTCGAGGAAAATGGACGCTGAATCTTTACTTATGTTTGTAGTTTCGAAGAGGAAGGAGTCGATAATGTTGAGGCCGGAGATAGCGGAGGCGTTGAAAGAGGCAGTGGATGCGCCAAGATTGGTGCTGGATGCGGTGGAAGAGTATCTGACGAGTAAAACAGAGGGGAAGTCTGGTGTTACTGATAAGAGATGGGCTTGTGGGCTTTTGATTCAAGGGTTGATTTTGGAGTCGAGTGTGTATTCGAGAACAATTGTGGAGAGAGCTGGGAGTCTTTTGGATTTGTGGAAGGAACAGCTGGATGGGGAACCGGAGAAGGGTGCTGCTGAAATGGTGATGTTTTTGCAGATGGTTGTGTGTTTTGGGTTAAGGTCGAAAATCGATGATGAGTATTTGAGGAAATCGGTAATGGAGTTTGCGTCAAGGAGGGATATGGCTAAGGTTGCTGCTTCCTTAGAATTTGGAGACAAGATGATAGGTTTGTTTCCTATCGATGTTTTTTGAATGTTCTGTTAATTATCTACTATGTTGTTTGAATGATAATGTTACTTATCTATGTTTTTAGAATGTTCTGTTAATTATCTATGTAATTAGAATGGTTAATGATTGGGATATAAATGCTTCTAAATCAATCATCTATACTCTGGTTTGGAAGTAGCATGTTAAGGTTTTGCGTGTTTGTGACTTTTCAATGTTCTTATTGTTAGAAGCAGTGTGATGTGCTACAAAATTTTGAACCTACAGTGAAACCAGCTAAGGTCAATAGCTTAGAGCCTTAGAACCTAGTTTTGTTTAGCTTGTATGGTCTGTAGTACCCTTCCATAGAGAAGGACCGACCTCCCTCGATCCTCACTGGTTTCGTCATTTGAGGTATCTAGAGAATTGAGGAAAATAGTGAGCATTGTTTTTAATATATGGTCAGATTGATGCATTTTGGAACATATCACATTTCTGCTGTCTTCTATATGTACTGGTATTAGCCAAAAGGCAAGGCACTCCTTTCAAAAGTTGGTCATTATGTGTAAAACAAAAACCTTTCTTCAGTGGTGAGATGTCACCTAAAATTTTGGAAGGACATGGTGTTATTCTTACCTTGCACCTTTTTTGTATTCACTTCTTCAGTTCATCATATTACAAATTAGCAATAATAATATATTTCTTAGCAATTAAGACAAAATAAATATGGGTGAGGACTACCATTATGAAGTGGATTTTTTATATATTCCAACAGCGCACGGGTATTTTCCAATGTTTTTGGCCAGTTCTTCCCCTCAGTTTCTTCTAAGTTATGTCTGCCTCCCTGACACCATTCTCTGACCTCTCAAATAAACCTATGCAGAACTAGAACATAGTCTGTTAATTTCCCATCCGAAACCTTAACAAGTAGTGACCCAGGTTGAGTAGGTGATTCCTAAAACCTCCAATTGCATTTGAAACAAATGCATGCTTCCTGGTTTTTTTTCCACCACCTACTGATAAACTTCTGTTTTCATCCCCTTTTTAACCAACTGTGGATCAAATCTGCTAACATCAAATAAACTGAATGTAGCTTAATAGTGTGCAAGCCAAGTGTAATTTGCTTGAAGCCTGGTGTTGGCAGTGAAAGTTGGTGTTGCCATGATGTTGGGAAGAGTGGATGAAGATGAAAAACCGGAAACTTTGTTTGGAGTTATGGTAGAGATGGGCTGAGAAAAAAGCAAGTATCTTAGTAAGAAAGAGTGTCTGCAAAGTAATTGTGGGGGATACATTGGTCGTGGGAAAAATAGTGGCGATGGTATGAGAAGAAGTATCATATGTGAGTTGTATTATGTTCACATATCCTTGCATGGGTAAGCATAGCATGTTTTCCACCGTTGATGTTGTGGACTTAAAGGGGATTCCACCGTTGATGTTCGCATATGTGAATTCTATTATGTTCACATATCCTTCCAAGGGTTAACATTGCATGTTTTCCACCGTTGATGTTGTGGACTTATAGGGGATTCCGTGCGTTTTAACTTATTTTTGCAGCCCTCAGTAGTCAGTACTTCTGCATTTCCTTTTCTTTATTCATCAATTTCCTTTTCCTTAGAACATGGATAAGAGGTTTAGGTCTATTAAAATTTTCAAATTTAAGGGACCATTTTGAATTTTAAATTATTTTCTTAAAGATGTTTCTATTTTATTCTATAGAAGTAGCTCTTATTGAGTCGAAAGTATTTCGCTATTGCTCTGAGTACTACTTTAATTGTTGATTCTGCTCAATGACATGTGTTAAGTGCCAGTTTTGTTAAATAGCAGTCGTTGTGGCGCTTTCGTGGATTTTATGCCAGCCACCATATGCTATTTGTGAAGCGCCACCAACCACAGGTCCCAATCCCACGTTTAATATGGAAATGTTTTGTCCATCTACTATAAACTGCCATGTTGTCACATTATGGGGAAATTTTCTACAGCCTCTCAATAAATGTCTTCATTTCTTAATGTTGATTCTGATTACTACTTTGAATGTTGATTCTGGTCAATGGCATGTGCTAAGTGCCATTGTTGTTAAATATTGGTGCTTTCCCAAATTTTATGCCAGCCCACCATAAGCAATTTGTGAAGTGCCACCAGCCACAGGTCCCAATCCCACGTTTATATGGAAAAGTTTTGTCCATCCACCATACACTGCCATGTTGTCAACTTATTATGGGGAAACTTTCTACAGCCCCTTAATAAATGTCTCCATTTCTTAATATTATAGTTTTTTCAAAATCCACCTTAGCGTATTACACCTGTCCGTACAGATGTCATAGCGCTTAAGAGTTAAATTTTCTAGATAATAAGGCAGAGCAGGAAGGATAGATGCCTTAAATCAACTAGTAAGAGAAATTTCAGATTGTGTTTTCACGTACAGTTTTTAACTTGGTTTATATTTATTTGACATACTTATAGCATCAGAGGACAAAACTTTATTAGATATGCGATTCAGTTTTGACCAGTGCATCATACTTTTTTAGTTTGAGCTCCCGTCATACTTAACACTAACAAAAGCAAGTGTTTTATGCAGATATTATAGATGAACTAGTAAAAACTGGCAAAGAGATAGAAGCTGTTTATTTTGCTTCAGAATCTGGTTTGACTGAAAGATTTAAACCAATTGAGCTACTCAATTCTTATGTTCGGAACTACGAAAATAATGTTGCTACCATATTGAAAAACGGAAATAACAGTCAGGCTGCAACGGTATGGACAGCTACCTTTTCAATTTCTGTTTCATATAGTAATGCATTTACGATAATTACCTCATGAAGCACATTTTAAATGGAGCACTTTGTTAAAACATTGTATTTTTCAGGATGAGGCAAATACTTTGGAGTTGACTTCGGTTAAGGATGTAATCAAATGTGTGGAAGATCACAAACTTGAATCAAAATTTAGACTTGATAAATTGAAAAGACGGGTTTCCCAGCTGGACAAAAACAAGTTTGAGCGAAAGAATACTTCATCATTTGGAAGTGGAAGTGGAAGTGGAAGTGGAAGTAGGCCACCTCGAAAGCGTGGTGGTCGAGGGAGTGGAACAAGCTCTTCACGTCCAGCCAAGTCAGCCAAAACTAGTGTATACCCGTCATCTTTTAGTCGCCTTAGTCGCAGGAACAATCTGGCTCCTGTGCATCCTAGCCCTGTTGCAAGATATTCTGCACCATTACACTACCAAAGCCAGAATATGTTGGAAAGTTCAACTGCTGCTAATCCATATGCAGCAACCTATGGAAGCTCTATCACTCAAAGCCCAGGTGGAATGGGAATAACACAACAACACTACTCATACCCTGTCGACAATTTAGGTCCCCCTAGTTATCTATCCAGTAGTTCTTATTCAGGACAGACTAACTACGGGCAATATGATTACGGAAGTGCTGCTCCACCAACTTATCCATACACAACAGATCAAACCAGCTACAGGGGTTGAGTTTTCTTATTCCCCCTCAGTCATTTGTTGGCTGTTTCCTTTTATGCTACTTTCATCTAATCAATTCCTTTTTTGTATGTTAATATTGAAAATAGAAGAGTATCCTAGGAATGTATTTCTTTAAATACATAGATCTATGGTATGCCAAAGTGAACTTTTATGTAATAGTTACATTATGATAATCGTAGTTGGGGATCATTTGAAAAATGCACTCTTATCGTTGTTGTTTAAAGCGTTTTTTAAAATTATATATGGACTAAGTTACCGTAATATCTAAACATTATGATTAATCGACAAAGGCCAAACCGAACATTTGTAAGAATACACTTGATATAATATGGGTGCAGTCGTGCAGGGTGTCTACTTTTTAGAGTATTGCAATTGGTGGGAGGGCCTTCAGTGTAATTGGGTCTAGCACATTAACAAGAGGGTTAGTGTGTTAATCAACCTTTTTGTTGTCAATATATGTGTGTACTGTATTGGTCCTTAGTCCCTCCTTGCGCAAGGCCTGATGACCACTTTGCTTGGAGAAGGCTTGAAGGGATGTGTCGCTGACTTGTTGTAGTGTCAAAGGAATTCAGGAATTCCGCATTCATACATTTAGACCAAATTCGGTCATTTGATGATTCCAACTGTCTAAATTGCTTCTATTTTTATTTTATAGTTTTATGTTGTCTATGTCATTCTCGATGCTTCTATCTTTATTGAAGTCTGTAAGATGATGTCTTCACCTTAGATCTATTTGATAATGTTCATCCATGGCTGACAAAATACCGACACTCATTTTACAGCATGGATTGCATGCCTTTGGCTATATATATCCAATACTCTTCTTGCCCTCCTTGCTTCCTTCAATACGTAGATGGGTTTTCAAGAACTAGTCACTAACTATCTCTCAAAAAAAAAGAAAAAAAGAACTAGTCACTATGAATTGGCGTTTGAATGA
Organism: Medicago arabica; assembly: GCA_946800305.1. Classification (NCBI taxonomy): domain Eukaryota; kingdom Viridiplantae; phylum Streptophyta; class Magnoliopsida; order Fabales; family Fabaceae; genus Medicago; species Medicago arabica. The sequence continues at coordinate 69,716,143 of OX326964.1, forward strand.
GTTGGAATGAATTGACGTTTCCTCCTTTGAAATGAATTGGCCTCAAATCATGAGAATTGGAACAAAATTTAGAAGTATCGGAACAGAACAAAAAATGAAATGAAACTTGAGCTATTTTCACTTTTTACTATCCTGTGTTTCGGTCTTGCAGTTATTGCGGATATTAGAAAGAGAAATGATATTTGTATAATCAATTTATAACAACCTTTTGACAAATTTCTTTTTCATACTCACATTATGCTTTTATTCTCTCTCTACCATTTTCTCTTTCTATTGATTCTGACCGATCAAAATAGAGAAAAACAAAGTTGGCAAAGAAGTTGCTCACAAAGAGTTGTACAAATATCACTCTTCTGTTGAAAAAGTGGAGAATTTGAACAGTAGATTACGTCGCATGAACGAGCTTTATTTAACTACGTGACTTCATCTTTTTCCTGACCATGGGGAATCAAAACCCTACTTAAAGTGTCCTAAAAGAGGGAAATTTTCTCTTTGTAAGCTTGCACGTGGAGTCTTCCTTGCTAACCTATCGAGAGTCTATACCAAGAGTATATAGCTACCGGTATATAATAATTTTTTAGTTTTTGTTAACGAATGCATTTAGGACACTCTTTAAGAAGGAAATTATTTATAAAAAAAATTAAAAAGACTTCGATTTTCAATGGCACAAACTTTCATAAAATTTTACCATTTTTTCCGCTCAAAGAGTGTCCTAAAAGCATCCGTTAACATTTCCCTAATTTTTATTAAAATTAAAATTTATATTTACAGACACATTAATACTTTGTAAAAGTAGTATTTCTTATTATTAAAAAAAAAATCAATTTTTAAAAAAAATAAGAATTAAAACCCAGGTACAAGGTATACCAAAGTGCTAAACTTAATGATTCAATGTTTGTTGAAGAACTCTTAACTTTAATAATTGACATATGCTAGGATCTAAATTTGCCTGCGATCCCATGACAATGGGGCGTGGTATGCTGGCCATAATGGTGGGAGAAAACAAAGGTGTGTGGGAGAAAGGACAAAGCTATTTTGAGGTTAAGATATGACAAAAGTAGATAGAGTGTGCTGATGGGCAACGTTTAGCATAGGGTAATTGGCATATTTCATCTTAAGTTAAATGTCAATGGATAAAATTGCTGTCAAATGAATAGGAACATGGATGAGATTTTAATGTTAAAAAGTTGATGGATTATTTTTTTAAATTGTACAATCATTTAGTTTTTATAGATTTGGAACATGTAGAAAATAGTTTTTTATTTTCTTATACCAAATTTTTATTTTTATTTTATCAAAATAAATATTTCATTTTTTTTACTATTTAGAAATACTTGATAAAAAAAATTAAGGTAAAAAATCTTTTTTATGAATCAAGTGACATTCATGTAAACGAAATAACCAAGTGATATTATTTATTTTCAAAAGAACATGTTTTCAATTAAGTTAGAAAATAAATCTCAAGAATAAGAATTTGAAATTTGAGAGTGAAACATGAAAATGTTAAATCATAGTATTTGGGTCTATGCTTTTACATCAAACAGATTATTTAGGATGAGGCTGGAAATGCGTATTAGATTTTCTCCCATAAAGAAAAAGTATTAGTTTTTTAAACGGGAGTGAAAAAAAAAAAGTTTATCTTTGGTAAACAAATAAACAAAAAAGATGAGTTAAATGATAGAGAAATGATATTTCTACCACGAATTTGTGACAACTTTATTTCTTATATTCACATTATGTTTTTATCTTATTTTTCCATTGTTTTGGTTTTTGTGGTAAATCTAATTTTTTGTAAATCTATGGTTGTCCTATAAGTTGTCAAACAAATAGTTGTTTAAATAACACACCTCTAAATGATATGATTTTAAATGAAGGGTATATATTTGAATATAAATAAATAGGGGTACTAGTGATAACAAGTAAAACAAAATTGATCTAAGATGGGGAAATTTGTCAATTTGTCAATTGACCAAGAAACTTTTAAAGAAAAAAACAAGGTGGCATTTCACATAGGAAAGTCTACAACTTTCCCACCATAGATCAGTGATTTTCACCATAAGATTAAAAAGGAATATTGATTTTATCATGGTTTGTTTACCCTAGATATTTTTTCTTTTACTTTCATTGTCTTCAACCTTTACATGGAATTTTACACTCACTTTCAAAGAAGAAGAACAACATGAAACAACAACAAAAACCACACAAGTCGAATAATCATCATTAACAACATCTCAAATGGATCAATAACCAATAAATTATGAAAATAACAAATTAAGGTACCCTTATTCTTACTTGCTTAACATCTTGATGAACAAGTTCATGACATTCAAAATTGGTTTTTGCAGCTTGCTCTAAAAATTAAGAAAATAACATAGACCGGTCAGACCCGGAAAAAAAAAAAAGATAAAATTTTTAATATGAAAACAAAGAAAAATGAAGGAAAAGGAGGAAAGACAATGTGAAACAAAACTAATGGTGAAAGAGCATGATAATATTGTGGTCTTCCTTTCATCAAATGACTAAAATCAAACAGATCTATGGTGGGAAAATTTTAGACTTTCTCATGTAAAATGCCACCAAAAAACTATATGACTTACACTAGAGTCGATGTTTAGACCATTTTTTTAAATTTAAAAGCTCCATATTTTTTTTAATCGACAAATTTATTCGTAGAAAGACAAACAAATAACAATAAAATACATTAAAATGGTCTAGAAGTCCTAACTCAACTGACAAATACCGAAATTAAAACGTCGGACGTCGTGACTCGGGTTCGAACCCGAGACCTCAGACTTATGCGTGAGTTTAATTTCAACGACTTACCACTTTATCTAAGATCAAAGAAAAAATATTAAAAAAAAATAATTAAAATGAGCGCCGTATATAGACGAATAGTTGGAGCAAAATTCAACCACGTTCGATTACAAAAACCATGCACCCAAGCTCCATATTAGGGGACCTTTTGAATTTGTGATATATCAAGATTGCATATCAATTCCCCAACAAAAAAAAAAAAAAAAAAGCCACTCTTCACCCAGCAACAGACACTCCCGCCTAGCCAAAATGACGAAAATACCCTTGCGCAAGTTAAGTCACGCTGCGTGACTTAACTTGCGCACGTTATGTGTTCTGCGCAACTTAAGTTGCGCTGCGCATGTTAAGTTGCGCAGCGTGGCTTAAGTCATATAACAGCAACACATAAACACAAACCCCTCATTTTCTAAACTTCCAAAACCCGAAAATCCCCCCCCCCCCCTCAAGTGCGATTTTCACTATTCTTGCGTCATTCCAAGTCAATTTCGCCCACAGTATCAAGTAAGTGATGATTATCCTACTTAATTGCATTTTTTTGGTTGAAATTTACGAATTTTTGAAGAAAATTGACATTTTTAGGTTTTTTAAAATTTGTCTTGCATGTTAGTTTTTATGATTGTTAGTGATGATTTAACTTAGGAATTGTTGTTTAGATGTTGTTTATACTGCATTGTGGTAGTTTAGGGTTTAGAAATTGTTAGATTTTATGTTGATTGAAAATTACACTCTAAGTGTTTGATAAAATGTATCAATGAAAAATTTGTGTGTTTTTTGGATTGTTACTGATGAAATTAGTTAGAATATAGTATGTTTGACAATAATTTGGTAAATTACGGATTGAAATGACACTGTTGAAACTTCCGTGTTGTTCATGCTTGGATGGACAATTTTCTCCCGCAAGAACAGCAAAAACATTAATCTGTTGTGGTTGCTTGCGCTGCAAGATATGGACGACTTGGACGATTGGTCATGGGGAGGGATGAGACTAGCATTCCTGTACGAGCAACTCTCTCTAACCTCCGATTCATCATTGGCCACATGTGGTGGTTACATGACCCTGCTTGTGGTAAGATTTGTTTTTCTTCTTTTTAACGTATTGGATCGTAAATTTGTGCGTTGTTTAACTTGTTTTTTTTTTCTTTTTTACCTTGTTTGTATAATACTTGTGTTGATATATATTTGGTTCTTTGTGTTTGCAGGGATGGACTTTGGCGCACTTCACGAACCTCATTCTGAGGTTTCGTAATGATGTGTACGACTCGGCAGTAGCCCTGCTTGTGAGTCAGTGGAGACCTCCTAGGGGCTTTACGGACCCTGGACACTACAGATATGCCATTGATGCGATGGATCACTCTCATGTCATTTGGAGACCGTACGAGTGACGACGACACATCACGCCCTTTCATGACATATGCTGGTACTCCGGATGGATCATGGTCGACAGAGACAGGATGTTCCGTCACTTGCCTGAGCGGGTTCTTAGGCAGTACGTGTATGTCCATACACGGCCCAGATCTCCTACGGATGTTGAGCTTACTGCGGCAGATGTCACGACCTAGACTTTCATGGAATTTGCTCTACATGTCCTCAGCCAGCAGCAAAGGGGTGATTCGGTGCCAGAGGACGAACTGTGGGCTCATAGTAGGGGGGTACATGAGATGGTTCTATAGAGTGTCACATCCTATTGTGAACCCCCTGCGGCCATTCCTGACTACGCAGCTCAGGCACCTCCTCGTCATGTCCCTCCTTACGAGGAGGTTATTGTTGACCAGCAGTGGGCCAGACATCCTCCCGACCTATACTAGATCAGCGCCAACATTAGAGCCAGAGTGGATAGTGCTATGGGGCATCCTGATGTGTTTGGTAATCCAGAGGTACTTCGCATGATGCAGGGTATACAGTCTGAGTGGAGCATGCTGGAGCAGATGCAGGTTCCACGACGACGGAGGAGGAGTCCACGTCAGTAAGGTTTAGGCATTATGACTTGTATAGTTTTGTTTATGATATTTTGTCGGATTTGGATGTATATTACATTTGCGCTTTTTTAGCATTTTTATGACATTTTCCCTTATCTTGGTCCTTTATTTTTTCGTAATTTGCTTATGAGTTAACACGTGCTTGAATGAATAATGAAAAATGAAATATAACAAAAAATAAAAATCTTGACTATTAACATAGGGATCAAAAAACAGGTTTTAGAAACATGAGGATTATAATTTAAAGAGTATGTAAATAGAACCTCCTATGTGCGCTAGTTAACCTGCGCACGTTATATCTGCTGCACAGACACTGCGCAAGTTAACTCACGCATGTGTTAAAGCTGTGCGTGAGTTAACTTGCGCAGTGTCTGGCTTAAGTCACGCAATGTTTAACACATGAGTGACTTAAGTCACGCAACACATGTTAACTAGCGCACACTTTTACACGTGTGTGAGTTAACATGCGCAGGGGCAAAATCGTCCTGTCTGCAAGACGGAAGTGTATTTTGCAGGGGCAAAGCAGGATTCCAAAAAAAAAAAATGTCTAAGGAATATGCTGATTTGTACGAAGGTTGGCACACGCCTTCCATTAAATCCAAACATTATCCTTTTAGTTTTTTTATTTTATTTTAAATGATACAAGTACAATTCTTGCCTCTGGTCTGCTAATTTTTTTTATATTTTTTTTGCCTTTGGCGTACCCAACTTTCGTAATATTTAGCAACTCCCTAATATATATATATATTTTTCAAAGCTACTCCCTAATATTTTTTTGAACAAGCAACTCCCTAATATTAAACCTTGTTAGTTGGTACGTATGCAATTATGGTCAGACTGATCCAACATAATAGTAATAAAAAAATAAATTTTACAAGGTTTATAAAAACAAAAAAAGTTTGCCAAGTGCAAGAGTTATTATTATTATTACTAACGAAAAGACGGGTACTCCGTGTTCGTCTTTCCACTCTTTTTATTGCGCTAAAGTTTGAAAAATATGAACGATATTATTTTTATTAAATTTTGGTTTTGATTAAAAGTAAAAATATAAATATCGTTGCTTTTTTTTGAATGACACGAACAACAATCTTTATTATAGAAAAAATTGTTTAAGAGTATAATTGAAATAATGAAAAAGTAAGTATAAATATACTCATTCAGTTTGTTATATTTTTAAATGATAAAAGGAAAAAAAAAACAGATATACATATATTCATATCGTGTTTGTTACATTTGTTTTAATATTTAAATTTATTCTTATCTATTTGTTACATGTGTTATTTGTATTTAATATTAAGGGTATTTTTTAAAAGAAAATTTCAACCCAAAAGTATGCTGAAAGTGGTAGTTTTCTTTATATATATAGGATAGATTATTATCTTTTTAACAAAATACCAAGTCTAAGAGTTGTACCTGTCCAAGTTGAATAAAAATATTTATAACTAATTTATTTTTTGAAAATGTTCTATGGACCCGTTCAATTGTTCATAGGTCTCTAAAAAAACTTAAAATATTCTTTTTGGTTTATAATCTCTTATTTGTTCAGGTCGAAACCACTAATTGTTCAAGTTTGAGGGTTATAATTCGATCCTCCATTTTTTTTCTCTCACTTTGTTAAGGACAAAAACCTTACAAACCAAATTGTTCACGGTTACAACCCGATCGATTCTTACATTAGACTGAAACGTAATTTACTACCAAGTAGTTGTTATTCTTATTGAATTATGAGTGGTTGTTGAATTACGAGTCGTGGTATTGTAATTTACTTTTCAGATGCAAGAACAAATTGGGTCGTAATCATTGAATGGTTCGGCTGGTAAGGTTTGATCCTTGATAAAGTGAAAATATGGAAGATTGGACCATAATCGTCGAAATTGAATGATTGGTAGTTACTGCTCGGACGAATTGGGAGTTGTGAATTGAGAGAGACATTTTAGAATTTTTTAGGGACATGCGTGCAATAAAAACGACCTAGATCAAATGTTAATGAATGTAAATGAGACACTTTTTAAGAATCTTAAATGACAACTTTTTATGAAGATTTTTTATCTAATCATTGAAAATCGAAGTATTTAACTTTTGCAAGAAATAATTTTTTAATTTAAAATCTTCAAAGAGTGTTTAGATGACACTCGTAAATAATACCCAAAATGTTACTCCCTCCGTTTATAATACTTGTTCATTTTGAAGAATAATTTTGTTTCAGAATGCTTGTCACTTTCAAGTTTCAATGCAACATTAATTATTGTCTTGTCAATTATACACTTACATATTTATTGTAGAGAAAAAAAAATAGAATGAAATAATAAATGGTTAAAAGTATTATAGAAAACACGCATATAATTTCATCAAAAATAACAAAATTTATTTGATTTCTTAGTTAATGTAAATTTTTCCAAAATAAACATGTATTTTGAAACGGAGAGAGTAATTACTTAAATTCTAATATGAGCGAATTACGATAATGATAACTCTATTTCTTTTTCTTTTTATGAGGACGTGATAAATCTATCTTATTATAGGATATATGAGAGTGACGTATGAAAGAAATCGTATAACAACGATGGTAAATTTGTATACAAATAAGAATATTATTTTTTTCGAACAATAACAAATACTGTAAATTTAAAAAATGTTGAAATGATAATATTGTTTTTATGAACTAAAACATATAAAATGCTTTCATTTTCCTCAATAATGTCGTAATTAAACATATAATAATAATGGATTCCATTTCTATATCATCTCAATTCTCAAACTACACTCTCTTCTTAAGTCAACCCCACAAACACAAAGATGACTGGCCCAGTTAATGGCGAACCCACCATCAAGTTCACCAAGTTATTCATCAATGGAGATTTTGTGGATTCGATTTCAGGTCAATGTTATTATAATAATATATTTCCATTTATTTTGTTCACACTAGTGCTATTTTTTTTCTAGCTTTCTCTGCTCCTTCTCTTTTTCTGTAATTTTCTTCACAAATTGACACGATTCTATCTATAAAGAACAAAGTTTTGCGTTTTTATTTAACTTGAATAATAAATAGTTGACTCAACAAATATGGTAATAATAACACTGACACATCATTCATGTTATAACCATCATGTTATTATTATTTTAAAAATTACAACAAAATATTTTGTTAAATGCTCATTTTTCAAAAAAAAAAAAAATCAATCTTTTTTAATCTTTTTCAAAAAAGAAAAATTAGATATGACAGATTGTTTTTGAAACATAGTAATTCTTAAATTTGCCGGAGGTGGGAAGGCTATGATAGAATTAACTTTGACATATTAACAACAATAAAAGGTAAGTTTAATTTATTTTACAAAGATTGTTCGTGAAAAAACCTCTTATTTATAATTAAGTGATCAAACTTAAATGTTTAATGAGTTTTATCAAATAATGAATCGTTGAAGAACTGAGTTTGATTTATTGATGGAATAATTTTTGGCTAACTTTATTTACCTTTCGGTGAATTCTGAATTATTTTGACCTTTTTTCATAGGAGTTAGAGGGTTAAATAAAAAAAAACTCTTAATTTATGTGGTTTTGTTTATTGCTTTGTTGATGTGGGTGAAAATATGAGAAAACAGGTAAGACATTTGAAACAATAGATCCAAGAACAGGAGAGGTTATAGCAAGGATTAGCGAAGGAACCAAAGAAGACATTGATGTTGCTGTAAAGGCAGCACGTTATGCATTTGACTTTGGTCCTTGGCCCCGCCTGCCCGGTGCTGTATGTTATTTTTCCTTCCTCTTTTTTCTTCATATTTTCATATTAAATAAATTATTTTAGACAAGAAAGTTTGATAATTCTTAATAAGAATCTTAAGCCAGTAATCAACAACAAAACAAAAACATAAAACTATATTGGTAAATCACAACTTCAAAGCAAAACTTGATCCTCTATCACATATATTGATTTTCACTTACCGTGCATCCTTCCTCCAGACTACGAGGAGGAAGTCTTTAATATTGATTTGCTTAAGCATTCTTTGTTTCACTACTATTTCCTCCCCCAATAATCACAATTGGCACGTTCCGTGATTGAATGAAAATATTTTTTTGTTAAAATGAATAAAGAAAGGTACGTGAAAAAAATTGATATTTGGTTAAAGACGACTTGATAATTATTCTCATAATGAATTTAAAAGACCTAAACCGTGTGACATTTTAGATGGTACAATGTATTACTATAAAAATAAATAAAACTACTTATTTGGCATGAAAATTGCAATATATAAGGGTTGGATTTTAAACCTTAAATTTATCATTTATTTATCTTAAAAATGAATTTATATTCAATGGACTACTTGACAAAAAAAAAACACTATATTCATCAACCAAATGTATTTCTAGGGACTATGCTTCATCTTAACCATGGCTTCATCTTCTATTTCATCTTATTCATCTTCAAACTATGCTTCATCTTCTCCCTTTTCATTTGGTTCCTTTCTACACAACACCAACAAACCCTTCCCTTTCTACAAACTCATTTGAACCCTGAAATCTCAACCTAATCTCAACTCAACCTTTGAGTTCCCCCGTATCCACACAAATCCATATTTTTAAATCACTTATTTTTCATCCACCAACTATTTGTCTTTTTGTTTCTAAAACTTCCTCCACTCATCTCAATATCTTTAATTCCATTTGCAAAATCATGTCATTGGGTAAGTTTAATAGGTGCATAGACTCTCTCAAATATCTTCATTTTCATCACTCATCTATCATCGCGTTACCTACACTTTCCTCGTCAACTTTTCATGTCAAAATGTACTTTTTCTCCCATGCAGACATGGAGCCGTAAAATGAAAAAAGTATGAAATTGAATCCCTAACAAAATAAATTAAATCGAATCATCTCCTTTGTTTCTCTCTCTATTTCTCTCTTAACTCTTCATCTCACTCTCTCACTTCATTAAGAGAGAGAAAGGGAAAGGGGGAGAGAGAAAGAGATAGATGGAGAATGAGGAGAGAGATGTATGAAAAAGGTTAAGAAGATGATCTAAATCCGAAAAATACTAATGATGGAAGGTTAATCTCTCAAGACGGGAAATAAGGAATCATGATGATTTGTAATTGAAATTTTCCCATTTGAAAATGTAACACTGTGATAGAGGATTCATATAAAATCCTTAGTATCAAAGTCTTTTTCAACCTCTATTGTATTTTTAACAAATTTTGAACACTTATTAACAAATTTTTAACCTCTATCGATTATTAAGATTTGTCCAAATTATTGTATTTCATTTGGTTATTATGATTTATAGACATGGCAACAAAAGCCGTCCCAGCTAGACCCGGCCGCCACCGTCCCAAATTTAACGGGGAAAAACCAATTTAACTGGGTGCAGGTGCGGGAGTGGGGAAATTTGAATTTTTAGTACAGGGGCGGGGCCGGGGGATGCTTACACCCCCCACACCTGCTTTTTGAAATTTACTTTATTAAACTTTATAATCATATTTTCATAAGCACCGACCTATTTCAATATATTATTACTCTTTAGAAACATATTTATTATAATTATTTTGCTCTTTTGAAAAAAGTTTATTAGATATTTAATTATTAATATAATTATTTTTATTTTGTTATGAAAAAAATAAAAAAATATGCATTTTTTAAATATTTTATAAAAAATAGAGTTTTCGCGGGTGGGAGTGGGGGCGAGGCCGAAAGACCTGTCCCCATTAGAGACGGGGTTGGGTGTTCAATTTTTACTCTTTATATGGTCTGGGGACGAGGGCGGGGACGCTTAAACTCGCCCCCGATCCGCTCCGTTGTCATGTCTAATGATTTACGGCCCTTTACATTTTTTCTCTTTGTGATGTCTCGTCGAGATTTTCTTTCAAACTTATGTGGAATTATTTATGGGAAAAATTCGTTAGTATGAGAGCTTGACCTACGAAAAACAACAAATAGATATAAACCGCATGATAGAATTTAAATTATAATTTGTTTTGACCTTTATTTATGTTAAAAATATAACACCACTACCTCCATGTATCGTGTGCCATTCGTGTTTTGTTTTTTGTACTCCCTCCGTCCTATTTTAATTGAGCCTTTGGCTCATTTCACACTTATTAAGAAAAAGTGTATAAATGAAAGAGAGAAAAATGATTTTGAATGTCCTTATCAACCATTGATGCATTACTCTTTATCATAAATGTAAAATAGAATATATTGAATTGAGAGTTGTGAAAATAGTATTAATTAAAGTTATAATTAGAAAAAAAAAATTAATATTGTATTGAAAAGTGAAATGAGTCAATTTTTTTAGGACAATATTTTTTTACAAATGGCTTAGTTATTATGGGACGAAGGAGTACCATATAGCATTCTTAATTATTTATTGACGAAACACTTATCTCTCATATCCTACGTGACTTTTCTTTGAAAATTACAAACTAAAGACACCAAATGCAGCCAAAAAAGTTCAAAACTCTAATTAGATATTACATTATCTCTCACATTTACGTGCTAGTTTTTGGCATTTTATATTTTTAACTTTGAAGAAAAATCACGCTGGCTATAAAAGTTGGGTTCTAGGTCAATAATGATGTCACCTTAATGTAAATTTTGGAGGAAATTGAGAGGGAACTACCAAACCACAAATGAGAAAAATATGAAAGGTCAAAATCTCTCAAAAATCGCTAGTACTTAGGGGGCCAATATTGCAATGAAGAAATTTCTGTTTAAGGGTTGATGCACCCTTCTACTCCCTATAATGAATTTCACTTATAAAAGAAAAATTTCCAGAGAAAAAACAATCATGTATTTAATTGATTCCCAGAGAAAGAAAAAGAAAAAATGTCTTTGTGTTACTTTCGTATTATTTAGCAGCATATTAAAATTGACAAATCATATATGATATGATGACCAGGAAAGAGCAAAACTTATGATGAAATTTGCGGACCTAATTGATGAAAACATAGAAGAGCTAGCAGCACTTGATGCCATTGATGCAGGAAGTTGTACCATATATGTAAGGCTCTTGACATTCCCTCAGCAGCAAATACACTACGTTACTATGCAGGTGCAGCTGATAAAATTCATGGAGAGGTATTAAAAGTTGCAAGTGAGTTCCATGCTTATACACTGATGGAACCAATTGGTGTTGTTGGACACATTATTCCTTGGAACTTTCCCACTTCCCTGTTCTTTGTCAAGGTTAGCCCTTGTTTAGCTGCTGGGTGCACAATGGTCGTCAAACCTGCTGAGCAAACACCTCTCTCCGCTTTGTTTTATGCTCATCTAGCTAAATTGGTATGATTCGGTAAATCATTAATTTGTACTTAGCATCTTATATCACCTATGAAGCATTGTCACCAACATCTAATATGTTATTGGCACTGACACGCCACCACCGTTAATAATTTTAAAAAATGAAATAATTGAATGTAATTATATGTATCAGTGTCGTGTTGGTGTCGCACACTCTAAACACTGGACACACTTCCAATATGAAGTGTCGGGATACATAGCACATCACATGTTACTTGAGCTCAAGGTGATTGTGGTTCCTTGTTTTTGGCTTCTTGTAGGCTGGAATCCCAGATGGAGTGATCAATGTAGTACCCGGATTCGGAGCTACTGCTGGTGCTGCAGTGAGCTCACACATGGACATTGATGCGGTAAGCGAGATTTTAAATTAGGGTAACGGTCATGTCACAATTTTTGTTGTTGTTGCGAATCACAGTCAAATGCACTTGATGTGCCCTTAATCGATGTCATTTTGGGAGACTGGGACATCAAAACATTGGTGTCATAACCTGAATCATAGTCGCTCATGTCCTTTTTTTAAAATCCAATTTGGACCATGATGTTGAATATATAATATTGCTTTAATTTGGTTGGTTATGTATGTTTAGGTTAGCTTTACTGGTTCAACACAAACTGGGCGTGAGATAATGCATGCTGCAGCTAAGAGTAACTTGAAACATGTTTCACTTGAATTAGGAGGCAAGTCACCCCTCATAATATTTGATGATGCTGATATTGAAAAAGCTACTGAACTTGCTCTATTAGGCATCCTATTTAACAAGGTGATATTGCTTTATGAGATCCTTTCACTTTAAACATCTTAATTTGGTTTAATGTGACAAGTGCCAACCTTTCATTTTTCCTTTTTCTGACGACAGGGAGAAGTGTGTGTTGCAAGTTCACGTGTGTTTGTTCAAGAAGGGATCTATGATGAATTTGAGAAAAAATTGGTAGAGAAGGCAAAAACTTGGGTCATTGGGGACCCATTTGATCCTAAAGTTCAGCAAGGACCTCAAGTAAGGAAACTAGTGGCACGATGATTTTAAAATGTACAAAAAATAATTTAGTATAAAGGTGAATAACAAGTCCACAAAAAAATACTAGCACTAATTTTCTTAGAAGTTGAAAAATTGATATTGAATACAATAATGTACAAAAATAATTAGTTACACTAGAAACTTTTTTTAATGTGTAAAAATATAGGGAAATTACTTTGCATACTCATCTTTTGGGGTACAATCTTGTGTACATTAAATGTAGGTTGACAAGAAACAATTTGAAAAAGTTCTTTCATATATAGAGCATGGGAAGAGAGAAGGAGCTACCCTTTTGACTGGGGGTAAAATAGTGGGAAACAAAGGATACTACATTGAGCCAACAATTTTCTCCAATATAAAGGTGAATAACAAGTTCACAATCAATTTTGGTATGTTATGCATAATTAATAACTAACCATTCCTCTACTTTTTACAAATTGTTTAACTACTTGTTTAGGATGATATGATTATAGCACAGGATGAAATTTTTGGTCCTGTGATGGCACTGAAGAAGTTTAAGTAAGTTTTTTTTTTTATTTCTTTGTTTTATTTTTTTGGTACAAGAGAGGGCGAAGCCCAAATTTCTGTTATTTTATTTGTTATATTGTAAATTTAATATATACAACCTATTGTTAGTGCTACTGATTAACTCACACTTGCATACAACATATTTTAGATTCTAATTGATTTAAAAAGAGTGAACAAACACAATTAAAAATAGTGGTATTACTAAAATTAACTTAGGATTAACTTTAATGGTTAGTTACTCAAGAATAGGCTAGGGCTTCCTAATTATAGTTTCTGTTAGTTTTTTGGTTTGAGGGTTCAGTTTGGTCCCCTCTTTTGCAGATTACTTTTCCTTTAATACATTTTGGATGTGTCCTTCAATAGTCACATTAGCTTTAAAAAAAATGACAAAATATTAAATAAAAAAAAGAGTAATTTTTTACCATTATAAAAAAAAAATCAAATTTTACCTTTCATAAAAATCTCTAATTTTATTTTAATCTCAAACATATTTATGATATGATATGTGAATAACAGGACTATTGAGGAAGCAATTAAGAGTGCTAATAATACAAGATATGGGCTAGCAGCAGGTATTGTGACAAATAATTTGGATATAGCAAACACTGTGTCAAGATCCATTCGTGCAGGAACTATTTGGATTAACTGTTATTTTGCTTTTGGAGATGATATTCCTTTTGGAGGATATAAAATGAGTGGATTTGGAAGAGATTATGGATTAGAAGCCCTTAACAAGTATCTACAAGTTAAATCTGTTGTCACTCCCATTTATAATTCTCCCTGGCTCTAAGTATTTAACTTTGTATTTTGTAAAGTGACTAGTTTCCAACTTTCTAGCCACAACAAACCTTAATCTACAGTCTCTTTTATTGGTGAATTCAGCTCATCTACTATATGTGTATATGTGTTTTGTTTACAAAACAGTAAGTACGAGATAGAACAACACAATACAAGATAAATTTTTATGGTATTGAATAATTTTTTATTTTATACAATATTTGAGGGACAAAATACTATTTTGGTATTTTAGACAACTTGTACATGAGATAAAAAGTTGTGCTGTGGTTTGGTGAGGGACAAAAATATAAGTTTTTGTCCTGTCCCTTGCCTCCAATTTATCATGTACCTGAAACAGTTTTACAAATCAATCACTAGACAACTGGAGTTGTTCTGTCATGTCCTTCATTTTTTAGCAAATCAAACGTACCCTATATGTCATTAGTCGTGAAAATGAAGTTTTTCAATGATTTTGTCAATGGTGTTAATTATAACTTTCAGCTTATGTCATTTTATGTAAAAATGTGCATAATACAACCTATGGTTTTTCTTACCCTTGTAAAAAAAAATCAACTATTCATTTAAAAAAAAAAAGAAATTAGATTTAATTATTCAAATAATTATGAACACTTTAAATATAGTGTGCATTCCTATTAGGATATCGTGTTTATCCAATTATTCAAATAACTATGGCTTTCCCAAATTTTTTAATTATATTTTCACCTAATTCATACCAAATACCCTACCACTTGCTCGTTACTTATTTTTTTTGAGATCTTTACTTATTTGCCACTTCACCTTATCGCAATAAAGTTTTCGTCTTCTTTCTCCTGCAATTTCTTTTCAGATATATAACTTTTCTTTTTTCATTCCGATTTAAGTCAAATCATGCTTCTCATGCCTAACTATCAAATATTTATATTTTTTTTTTATTACTAATATTTATATAATTTTATTACCTTATTGTTTAGTGTTTTCTTTTTACGCTAGACTTATTTATTTTTACACACACATAAAACAAACAAACAAAATCACACTGAATCTGCAATGCTCCACTTTCACGTCCTTAGTGTGTGAGTTTTGTCGATAAAATCTTTAAATTCAAAAAAATAATAATAAGAGCCGTGCTATATGATGCAATGAATAATACACGACTGGATATGATAAAAGGTGGGTGGTGATTTTAAATTAAAAAGTTAAATAAAAGGAAAACGTCGGTAATGATCCAATGTCAACTATGCACGATTCAATAGCAACTGTGCATATCGTACCATTCAGCTTTAAAATGCGTTTCATAATTATTTTATGGCACATATACGATTGGTTCTGATGATTACCTAATGGGCATAGACGACCATGCCAAATAACCACTTAATGCGTTCTTTTCTTTTTCTTTTGTAGATTAGAGAGAATGACATAGATAATTGTAACCTACACTATCCTTCAGATGTCCCAGGACATAGATAATTGTAACCATCATTCAATGAATCTTATTTTGATGGAAAAAATACTATTTTATTTGTATGGAAAAGACCTGAAGAAAGGCCTGTCAAGTTTAATTGTGACATATCATATAAGGATATCTTAGGGATAGTTGGGTGTGGTGGTCTCCTTCGTAACTCTGATGGAAGATGACTAAAAGGATACTCGCATAAAATTGAAATTTGTGATGCTTTTAGCGTCGAGATGTGGTGGATGTACTTGGACATGAAGCTTGCATGAAGACAGGGTTTCCACCATCTTCAAGGGAGAAGCGATTCAAAAACTTTGGTTGATATGATCATGGAGAAAAAAGTTCATAAATATAAGTCTCTTTCAAATTAATACACATTTTTTTCACACATAACATTAATGAATGCCACTAATTTGTTTTAAAAAATAATTAATATTCACAATTGTGTACAAATGATTTCCAATTTATATCAAAAACTAGACCATCCACCCGTGCATCGCACGAGCCATATCAACTATAATATATAAGAATAAGAATAAAATATATCACATTATAGATTTGACCCATAATTGAAATTAAAATACCTTTAGTGTTTTGTAAAAAAACAAGGAGATTTAGAAAGTGGATTAAAAATGTATTTTCAGATTCTAACCATTAACATGGTAAAATTGGTTGTTTGCAAAAATGTTAATTTAAAATTTAGGGTTAATAAGGTCTATGAATAATCCCTAAAAAAACATGGCATTTGATATTGGATATCAATTAATGGAAGCAAAATTAAATCAAAAAAATTGTTAGTGACTTAACGGTGAAAATGTTGAGAAGAAACCATTAAGAAGAATTATATTAGAATTAAGGTTTAATTAGAGTTAAGTATAACTTGGCGGGTTAACATTTATAAATAAGAGATATGCAAAGACTAATTTAGTAATATTCTTGCACAAAATGAACTTATTAATTATAGAAGGGGCCGATGGATGAATATAGTTTAGTCTTCTTTACCTTATTTTATTAGGTTTTATTAACGAATATTTTTAGAAACTCTTTAATGTTTTCAGATAAAGAATTTACTTATATAAAATTTAAAATGATTGAATTTTCAATTAATTGAATCCACATATTTCCATAAAAATTTACTATTTTAAATATTTATAAAGTGCCCTAAAAGCATTTATTTCAATACAAATTTTCTATTAGAAAAACCCTTTTATTATATATATATATATATATATATATATAAAGGGAAAATTCTACGGTGAAGTCATGAGAATGACTTTTTTGGTGAAGTTAACACTATAACATCAAAAGTTTAGTGAATAACACCCCATTGGGTACAGTGACATCAAAAGTTCAATCTTCATAGTATCATTAATTCATCGATTAACAAACTACACTTAATCTAATTTTATCCTACCTTGTTTTAGGTGTAACATCCCACAAAGTGTAACATTCAAGACTATCACATAATATCATTAACTCTGTTTGCATGTTAAAGACGCCAACAATAAAATAGTACCCGTAAATCCAAGATGTTGCAAACATTACTAGATGAATTACTATTGATCATTATTCAGTAATCAATAATTTAGAAATGAATCAAACATTAAAATCAAAATTAACTTTTTTTAAAAAGTCAGTTTCTGACTGGACCGTAAAAACTCTCTGAACAAAAAAGTATTTGGAAATGTGCTTGTTTATAAAATTACATCACTTTTTCCCACTAGTGCATGAGCCAATCATGCATTTCTCAATGCATATATTGTATATATAATACCACGGGTTCCCTTGAATGACCAATAACTCCAGCAATGAGTGATCACACACACAGTTAATTACTGTTTAGATCAACCTTCTTAATTTCTGTTTACCCTAGTTAATCATTAACACACACACATATGGCTGATCTTAACTCCAGTAATGAGAACAACAGCTCCTTGCTCAAAATGCCGACCATCAAGTATAACAAGCTCTTCATCAATGGAGATTTTGTCGATTCTGTATCAGGTTTGCATTCATATATTTCCTTTCTATTTTACTCTTAGAATTTTTTGTCAAGAGGATCGCCTTTACACATATGCTAAATTTATATTTTTAAGTTGTTTTTTTTTATAGACCCATATCTGTCACGTAATATTCAAGAACACTAACTAATTTTCACTTTAATGTTACTTTTTCTTTTGAATTACACTTTAATGTTAAAATTCATGTTTTAAAAGTTCTTGAATATTAAGAGCAATTTACTAAGGCTTTTTTTTGAGTTTGGAGCGGAGGGGAAGGGAATGCTTTGGAGGGTTAGAAATATAGGGGAAATGGAGAAATTTTTCACAATTTCTGAAAGAGTAGTTTTTTAGAGAATGATAAATTAATGCATGTGATTACTATATTTTTTTATTTAAAAAATATTATAGCAACTTATATTAAATTAGAAGAATTCATACAAACCCTACAAAACCCTTTTCGAGTACAATTTTTTAGTTTCCTAAATAAGAAGAGTTTTGTATTATTAAGAAAAGTCAATCCCCTAAAGTCATCCCCTCCTATTTTCCTCTATTTCTTCCACTTGCTCGTTCCTTTTTTCCTAAGTCTTCCCCTCCTTTCCCCACCAAACTCGCAAATAAAGCCTAAAATATCATATATATACTCAAATCTAATAATGAATCATGGCCACCAGATCCAATTACTCTTGAGGACGAGAAGTGTAATAAGAAAAATAAAAAATTCATCACCAGACCTTTCATAAGTTTTTGGAGATTAGTAGAATTTAGTTTGTTTCTAACTATATTTTGTTCCTTTTATTGACTTAAGACACTTTCTAAACAAGTCCCCAAGCATATTACGGTACATATCCAATTCCAAACATCATTATTGTTGTAGTACATTTGTTTGGTTCTATGAGAAAATGAAAAGAAAAGCAGGTGAAAGAGACTACGTCCTTATGAAGGACACACCATGGGCATAAGCTAAAAGAGCTGAGGATAAGCTAGGTAGTGGCTGCTGGATCATAATTAAAGAGTCTGTTCAACTAACTCTAAATTTTCCTAGAATTGTCAATCTCTTCTCATGTAATCTCTAGTATGTTCGAAGCTCAGTCTGAGATGGAAGAGCTTGAAAAGTCTCCCAACGTGGGAGAGAATCCGAAAATCAAGTAACTCTTTTAAGTAATTTGCAAGAATACCACCAACACAAAATTTAATATGTTTTCAAGACCGTCCTTTTTTTCAGTTAAGTAGTCTCTGTAGTTATATGCAGAAGATACTCTCTTCAAAAAAACACGGAAGATACTTTAAAAAGATAAAAATGATTAAGTTAAAGGGCAAAATATCAAGTATACTCAAGCCATGTTGGCTTATTTAACGGGGTAGGTTTCACAGGTTCTTTGTTTTTATGTTTTCCTCACTGTTGGGCTCTGAGCTCTTTTTCTTCATAAAAAATAATTAAAACATACCAAAAATGTATTTTCATTGATCATTTTGATGTGTTTTTTAATGGAAAATTAGGAAGCACATTTGAAACAATAGACCCAAGAACAGGAGATGTGATTGCAAGAATAAGTGAAGGAGTTAAAGAAGACATTGACATTGCAGTTAAAGCAGCACGTGAAGCATTTGACTCAGGTCCATGGCCCCGGATGTCTGGTGTTGTATGTTACACTATTCTCTTTTATTTTTCTTGAATTGAATATTTCTTATTTATTTTAATTGCCTTCTAATAATCTAAATTAATGATGAGTTGATATTAAATATCAGGAACGTGCGAAAATAATGATGAAATTTGCAGAACTAATTGATGAAAACATAGAAGAACTAGCAACATTAGATGCAATTGATGCTGGCAAGGTGTACTTTATCAACAAGGCTTTTGAAATTCCTGCAGCAGCAAGTACATTACGTTACTATGCAGGTGCTGCTGATAAAATTCATGGTCAGGTATTAAAATCTTCTGGCCAATTCCATGCATACACACTGATGGAACCAATTGGTGTTGTGGGACACATCATTCCATGGAATGCTCCCACTATAATTTTCTTCACCAAAGTTAGCCCTTCCTTAGCTGCTGGGTGCACCATGGTTCTCAAACCTGCTGAACAAACACCTCTTTCTGCTTTGTTTTATGCCTATCTAGCTAAACTGGTAATGTACCTTCAATTTTCATAGACCAGATATAATTTAATATTTTTTCTGGAGGACTGGTTTGGACCTTCACCAGTCATCTTTGTTTGTGTTCTAAAGGCTGGAATCCCAAATGGAGTGCTGAATGTAGTACCCGGATTTGGTCCAACTGCTGGTGCTGCAATCAGCTCACACATGGACATAGATGTGGTAAGTTAATTATATGAAAATTGCTCTTTAGAGTTTAAACTTTTAAAATCGCTCGCTTGCATACGAATTTAACTATCACTCTCTGTATTAGGATAAATAATCATAGCAAGTCCAAGTGTCAGTCTCTTCATGCGTCTCGGAAATCTTAGCCCATTGTCCTGCAGACACACTTGTCTAATTTTTAATAATTTATTTTTAGTGAGAGTCACTCCACATGCATAGTTTCAGTTTTCTAATTCAAGATACATCTCAAATGATTTTTTAATTAGTTGATATAGTTATAATGCTATAGCAGCTATATACAAGAACAACTTAAAGAAAAGAAAATTAACAATAAAGTTATTCATAATTCTTGGAATCAATGAAAATCTGAAAATTAATTGCTAAGGAACAAGAGGTCCACCCATGATTATAGCCATCATACAAGAGACTAATGCACTTAGAAGTAACAAATTAGACAATGCAGATAACTGCTGTATCAACGGCCCTTGAGTGCTGTTGGGCAAAAAAAAAAATTGCAACTGCATTTCTTAAGTGTCGTTGGACAAGCGAACAACAGTTAAATTGCCATTGGGGGTAACGGTGTAATTCGGAGTGTCTTCGAGCAATTTTGGAAGTTTAAAGAGCTATTTTTAAATTATATTTGGAAGTTCAATTACCAAGTTTGTAATCAACTAATGACTGCTGAGTTTAAATTCCCTTTGATTTTGTATCTTCAGGTCAGCTTTACTGGTTCAGTTGAAGTAGGCCGTGAAATAATGCAAGCTGCAGCTAAGAGTAATTTAAAACATGTTTCACTTGAATTAGGAGGCAAGTCACCTCTCATAATTTTCGATGATGCAGACATAGACAAAGCTGTTGACCTTGCTCTCTTGGGTATCCTAGCTAACAAGGTTCATTTTTCCTTCCGAAAATCTTTTCCTTACAAAGACCATCCTCTACTACATCTTTGTGTAGCCAACATTTATTTCTAAGCTTGTTGTTTTTGTAGGGAGAAATTTGCGTTGCATGTTCCCGTGTGTTTGTTCAGGAAGGGATATACGATCAAGTTGAGAAGAAGTTGGTGGAGAAGGCAAAAGCCTGGGTCATTGGAGATCCTTTTGATCCTAAAACTCAGCAAGGACCTCAGGTAAGGTCAATATATAGTGGTGTAGCAGAAGAAGTTAGTCTCTAACAACCACCGAACCACAGTTAAAATTCCCCTTAAAAAGGCGCGCCAACATTTAGTGTCAGCCTGTCAGGAAGCATTCAAATTGGAATGCAAGACATTCACAAAAATGGATATTGTAGTACATGTTATTAAAACTATTTCTAAAAATATATTTACTTGTTTCTTTTTTTTCTTTCTCCATGCTAATGCTATGAGCCTATGCCTCACTTTCTTAGTTCACAAATACTTTGTAGTAAATATTTCTCTATTATAGTTCAAAAATATACCTAAATGCTTGAAGAAGCAGTCAAATATGGACCCTACCAGGTTGGCTTGGTAACAGTTTTCTATTGTAGGCTGATAGGAACCAATTCGAAAAAATCATTTCCTATATTGAGCATGGAAAGAGAGAAGGAGCCACACTCTTGACTGGAGGTAGAAGAGTGGGCAGTCAGGGCTACTACATTGAACCTACAATTTTCTCTAATGTAAAGGTAATCAATTATATTTGTATCAATTTTGGGTATCTTCATCATAGGTTGATAATTAACCATCATGTTTTATTTCCTTTTATCTCATCAAAAACATTGAATTGAATAACCTATTTAGGAGGACATGCTTATAGCACAGGATGAAATATTTGGCCCTGTGATGGCACTAATGAAGTTTAAGTAAGTTACATTTTATTTTTTATTTTTTTCAATTACCATGCCATTTAGGGGCATGTTGATGAATGGTGGATTAATTTTAAGTATGCCATGTGAATAACAAAAGGACAATTGAGGAAGCCATCAAGAGTGCCAACAATACCAGATATGGCCTAGCAGCAGGCATTGTGACCAAGAACATGGATATTGCAAACACTGTTTCAAGGTCTATTCGTGCAGGCGTTATTTGGATCAACTCTTATCTTGCCTCGGGAAGTGACATTCCTTTTGGAGGATATAAAATGAGTGGATTTGGAAGAGATTATGGATTAGAAGCTCTTCACAAGTACTTACAAGTTAAATCCATTGTAACACCTATTTACAATTCTCCCTGGCTTTGAATGTCTCCTACGTGTATAAAATAAAATCAACCTGCATCATGTATGCATGAGTATTTATGTAAGCTATTTTGTTTTCTTTCCTTCTATATATGCATCTATTAGGGACTGACAAATATAAGGACCAGTTATGTAATAATGGATATTTGGTTTATATATATTCAAAGTCCTTGTAGGGTAACTCTTGTTGAATGCACACGGTAATGAAGAACATGTTAGCCACAACATATGCTTAGTACTCTATAAAAGAATGTGCCAAAGAAGGATAGACGCAATTAAAAACATCCAGGGAGTGTTCCAAATGTTGCTTATATTTTCATTAAGCGCCTTCAAGTCAATTTATTAATTTTGAAACCTAAATATCCAGGTACGAAATTACATGTTACCTGCTAGATGTATGTTTAATTTTGTACAGATTAGAAAGATATGGCCAAGATAATAGTGATCTACATAGACATCATTCCTCATTCGTACAAAAAAAGAATAGTAGGGAAATGACGAAAAGGAGATATTGGCATCCTAAAATTGTGTATTATAAGCATTAAAAGAAAGCAGCACCTCATACAAGAAACACTAACAATTTTTTAAAAACACCACTTGCCAGATCCACAGCAGTTTACCGACCCAGCAATGCAACACGATCCTTCAGCACTGCCTGAGCTAAGTTGATATCAAAGAGCTCGCATCTTATAGGCATCTCCATCTCATAGAAGGGGTTCTTCAAAACATAATCCGTGTACAACTCATATACGAATCTCAATAAACTTTCCATATTTGTTGAGTTCCAGGTTCACAGACCACAAAAAACTTTGTTCCTGTGGCAGAGAAGAAATAATTTCAAATCAAATGAATTATATATTTATATTCATATTTAAAATCTATTACTAGGTTATAAATGGTAGTTCATCAAATAGTGCTTCAATTCAACACAGACATACGGAATACAGCATCACAGTGAATGCAAAGGCCAATTAAGGTGACAAATCTACAGTAAAAATTCAAACATAAATTGTAACAACTGGTGCAGCAAGGCACCTTAAATGACCAAGGCATTACATTTACATACAGGTAAAATTCTAAGGCACACAAGACTATATTACTAATAAGGGTCCATTTAACTTGCACCACTTAGAGTTTTGGTCCAACTTGAACCCCTTAAATGACGGGAAATACTTGGGTGCCATAGTTTTTTGGTGTCATAGAGTTTGGAAAAGACGCCATAGTGTTTGAAATTTTATTAGGCATGAGTTTTGACCAATTGTGATGTATAATGAGAGATTTTAATGAGCAGACTAACTATTTGGTTTAAAATGAAAAATAAGAAATCAAATATTGAGCGAATTCTATGAGTTTGTCAATCACACATTATTGTCTAGTTCAAGATAAATTTATTGTCAGTTTTTTTGTAATATACAAATTTACACATGATAAAACCTTTAAAAGAAATTACACGTGATAGAAAGTAATTTAAAACACTCTCATGCTACATGCATCCACCACATGCATGGTTAAACTAAAAGCAAATATACCAACATAAATATTTTCTTCAATTTAAGAAGCATCCCACGGTTACATCGACATGTAACATGTAAACATGACATGATTTGTAAGTGGATATATTGAAACAACGATTGGAACCATGCTTCTTAATAGGTCCGTGACTTTTTGCAGCCAAAACTCTCGTCCTCTTGACGAGCAACACATGTATTGTTTTTTCACTTCTTTTTATTGTGGGTCGGGGTAGGGTTAGCAAGTGATGGGTCTCAACTTCCACGGGATCATAGGAAGTGAATGAAAAAGTCCAAGGTGACGTGAGAATCCAGAGAGCGTCATTCTCTGTGTGAGGTCAATGTTACGGTTCTTTCACAACCGATACCGACGCACGCAAACAAAATTGCTCCACTTTATACGTAAAAATGCATAACAGATTCTCATGAGATTAAATGACGTTTAAATTTAAAATTTTGCTAGAGTTTATTTTAATAATTATATATATATTTTTTGTGAGTATGGACTTCCTTTATTTATCCACCATCAATTTACTATATATTTCTGATAGATAAAAGTTTAAAATCAACATGATCAATCAATAATATTCATTTATTAAATTAGCTCCCACTAATCTTCATTTGGATCTTCTTTTTGAGTGGACAATAAATAAATAGTAGTTCGCTTTCGTGAATTTAGATCAGCTAGTATGGATAATGAATTGTATTATATAGGGATGAAGTTTGAACCTCATATGCATTTGTTAATCACCTTGAAAAAAGTGAATTAGTTTATAACATGATTTGGTTTATAGTATTTCTTTCGGACAATGTTATTTACGACAACAATTATAATCACGAATTGCTCACGAGCACTAAGCGGAAAACATGAACGAAGTAATGAATATGAAAATCTGTAAAATTGTTATCACAGGTACATCATGAATGACGAATTATAATCATGAATTGTTCATGAGTGTTATAGATTTCACACTAAGAGGAAAACATGAATGAAGCAATAAATAAGAAAATCTTACGGTTGATATCCATCGTCATTCGTGATAAAAGTTTTCGCATGTTGAATTATGCATTTCTTTAATTTTTTTCAACTCGGTATTCGGTCTGAAAATCAACTAATTTGAGGGTTACGATCCCACCATCCACTTGTGGGACCTAATTAAAGACAAAACATAGTAACTTTGTAAATCAAACATAAGATCTTGAGAGGAGCACACTTCAAGGTCTTAAACCAACCAATATGTCAACCCTAAATGGACATCATAAACAAAGATACTTAGTGTATCATACCTAATTTATGAATCCAAAAAATAAAAATTTAATTATAATTAATAGCGGAAAGAGTATCTTAATAGTCAAAGTGCTATATTTGTAAAAAAAAAAAAAAAATCACCGTTCATCAATGATTAAAAACATTTAGTGTGTGTTCGGAGAATAACAAAATAAAAAATGTTACAAGTATTCTAAACAAAGACGCTTGTTAAAAATCATATATATATAAAAAAAATGCTAACCAGTAAGGACACTAGTTAAGAAGATTAATATATGAATTATGCATTAAAACTTGATCAATGGTGAAATGTTTAATTTTATAAAAGTCAAAAAGTTGTTGTTTTTGATAAAAAAAATTATATTTTTGACATCCTCAATCATTTTCCTTAGGGCACTAGTTACCAAAACAGATATAAAAACTATGTTTTGGAATGTGTTTGGTCAATGTTTTTAAAGATTAACAAATATTTTTTTTTTAATTTCTTAATAAGTGGTCTTAGCACACTTATTAACATAAACTCTTATAAAATTACTCCAACATTTGTTCAGATCGATAAATAAAATGATAAAATCAACATAAATTCACGCACATGAAAGTGTTGGATTCAAACCATGAGTATAATATCGGACCTAACAATCTTTAACATTTTTAAACTAGGACTTGTGGACAATTATCCAACAATTTACATTAGTGTGAAGCTACAATACCAAGTTCATAATTACACAGTGAATACGTAGTAGAAAAGCAGCAGTGGTGACCCAATGAGCAGATGTGGTTTCCCAAACATAAACATAGGCTTATAACGAGTAGGGAAGAGAACAATAAAGAAAAAGCACTTATCCGCGTCTCACCGTTTGGAATGCTTTGCTAGTTAGTAGTTCAACTACCAAACATAAATTTAGATTACTCGCCTTAACTCGGCACCGGCACTCATCTACATTTTTTTAAGTCATCAATCTTTTTTATTTTACGAATATAAGTCTACAATCATGCTAACATGTTTCCTTTTTTTTATTTTTTTTTATTGAAGGGAACATGTCTCCAATTTATTACTACTAGTTTATAAATAAAATATATTTCCTCTCAAAGATAAAAAAAGTCAAATACATATTTTTGCACTAAGCTAATTCCATTTAAAGTCGCAATTTGTGTCAAATATAAATAGGTTTGTCCACAAGTCCTAGTTCAAGTGATAAAATGTTGACATTGTTAGACTCAGTGTTATAATTGGGATTCAAACTCCAACACTTTTACTTGTGTGTAAATTTATAATAACTTTATGATTTCGTCTAACTACAAAATAAAAAATACAAGTAAGCTTTCCGCTTATAACAACTCCATTTTCTAATTATTAATAGTTTTTTATAGAACTTTTTTTTAGCAAGACGGAATCTTTTTTTTTTAAGAAGCTAAATTAGCCCACCTAAATTGACACCGGAAAGAATCGAACATGAGACTTTGAGGAGGAGCATACTCCCAGATCCCAAAGCAATACCACCAGACCAACCCAAGACGGAACCAAATTATTAATCAAATACTCTCGTGTTTCTTTTACATTGTCATTTTTAGAATTTTTTAACGGAAAATGTTAACCGGTCTCTTAAGACACCGGTTAAGGAAGCAAATATAATAGCTATTGCATTAGAAATGATGTAATTAATCTACAAAAAATATAAAAAAAAGTATCCTTTTCAATTTATAACTTCCTTTGACCAGTGTTCAGGAGAACCAGTTAACATAACTATTTTTTATTACTTTTTTTTAAAGGAAAAACGAGTAGTAAAAGAACAAATTAACTATAATTTATATATAGTTAACGACTTAATGTAATACTTCCTCTGCCAGTCCGTTCTACATTATAAGTGAAGAAAAAAATTATTCTAAATTATAAGTCGATTTACAATATCAATTAAGTATTAGTGTTTCTTTTTACTAATATACTCTTTAATAATTATTACTCTCAATTCTTTTAATTCCTTAAATTATCGTTCTCATACCATTGATGAAGATTAATTTTATAAAATCATTAATATTTTCTTTTTTCTTTGCACATTAGTTATATTTTTCAATTTGTGCGAAATGTCAAAATGATTTATAATTTGAGATGGAAAGGATGGAATGTTAAATTTTGAAAACAAAGGAGTGTTTCTAATTATTTAGGCTTAAATGCGATTTTGGTTCCTCTATTTTTAATTTTATTAACTTTTGATACCTTATTTTCTAAAACCAATTTTTTGGTCTCTCAGTTTAAAAAGTCATCAAAAAATTTGGTCTCATCCTCTTTAGTTGATGTGGTGCTCTCATTAATGACGTGTGAATCTTGTATGAAATTGCTTACATGGTGTCATGATTAAACATCTTAATTCCATGTCATTAATATTAAAATTAAATTGAAAATTTTAATAATTAATATTTTTTAAAAATTTGAAAAGAAAATATATCAATATAATTGAAGAACCCTAACTTGAAAAATCTCCAAATTGATTTTCCCCTCAAATTGAATCAGTCTCTAATTCATCTCCCTCTTCAAATTGAATCATCACCCAAATTTCATCATTCTTATCCCCAAATTGATGTTGTTCCCAATTCCTTTACCATTCTACTTTTTTTTTTTTCTTCCTGATATATGATCCATAGAAGACAAACCCTATTTTCTTTTTTCTTCATACTTTCTCTATTTTCCCTTGTCTTGTTCCCAATTCCTTTACCATTCTTCTTTCTTCTTACTAAGGTGTTTGATGGGAGTGAGGTTATATCATATTATAAGCAGTGATTAAAGCCGGAGAAATGGATAGAAGTAGAAGCCAGAAAATTCAATCCATAAAAAAGTACAATTGCTTTGATTCAAACTCTAAATCATATGAGGTTGTCCCTAATGATGGAATAAGGATGATGGAATGCTGATAATTTAAGGAGGAAATCAATTTGAGGATTTAACAAGTTTTGGTTCTTCAATCATATAGATATTTTTTTAACGGAATTATTTAGATATTTTATTTTCAGTTATTTTATTTAATTCTAATTATTAAACTTTTATATTTAACTTTAATATTAATGATGTGGAAATTAGATGACATGTAAGCCATGTCATATAATCATCTAAAAAGAAAAAGGATCAATTTCTTTTTGTTGACTTCCTAAATTTAGGGACCTAAAAGTTGGTTTTAAAAAATAGAGTCTCAAAACTTTATTAAAGGATCAAAATCGCATTTAAGTCAATTATTTATTTACTATCACAAAAACAAAACGAAAATCTCTTAATTATTAATTAAATAATCCTGGGACAAAAGTGCAATGATACTAGATTATTTATTATTACTACTATGGACAAAGGTGTAACAGCATCACAAGGACAACACAATTATTCAAAAAATCTCATTATTACTCCATTATTATTGTACAGTAGAGTAGCTGGCTGGCAGGCAACGCGTAAACTCAATAGTTGGGATTGGAATAAGGTCTTTAAATTTCTATCGTGAAGAAGTTGGGTTTTCTAACAAACATTCACTCACACCTTCAAAATCCATACAAATATAAACTCCTCAATCACCAACAATCTTCATCTTCATCTTCCTTACATTCCATTCCATAAAGAGAAATGCAAAGGTGAAGAAATTACCCCATGATGAAGAAAACACAAACACAAACACAAACACTCATCCTAGTTACTCTGCTTCTAACCATAAACATACTCTCCCTCTCAGCCCAAACCATCAACAACCCATCTCTTGTCTTCGAAAACAACCGCATCCAAAATGCTTACATAGCATTACAAGCTTGGAAGCAAGCTATTCTCTCTGATCCACTAAACTTCACAACCAACTGGGTTGGATCCAATGTATGCAGCTACACCGGCATTTACTGTGCTCAAGCACTAGACAACCCTAATATACGCACAGTCGCCGGTATTGATCTCAACCATGCCGACATTGCCGGTTATTTACCGGATGAACTCGGTCTTCTAGCAGATCTCGCACTTTTCCACATAAACTCCAACAGATTCTGTGGCACTGTACCGCACACTTTTGAAAAACTGAAACTTCTCTTTGAATTGGATCTCAGTAACAACAGATTCGCAGGGAAGTTTCCAAATGTTGTTCTACGTTTACCAGTTCTTAAATTCTTGGACATTAGGTTCAACGAATTTGAAGGAACGGTTCCAAAAGAGTTGTTTGATAAAGACCTAGATGCCATTTTCATAAACGACAACCGTTTTGCTTTTGATCTTCCAGAAAATCTTGGTAACTCACCTGTTTCAGTTGTCGTTTTTGCAAACAACAAATTCCAAGGATGCATTCCTTCCAGTATAGGAAACATGTCAAACTTAAACGAAATCAATTTTTTGAACAATTTGTTTAAGTCATGCTTGCCTTCTGAGATTGGGTTGTTGAAGAATCTAACTGTTTTCGATGTGGGATCTAATCAGTTGGTTGGTCCGTTACCGAATGCTATTGGTGGTGCTGTGAGTCTGGAGGAGCTTAATGTGGCGCATAATATGTTCTCTGGTAAAATTCCGGCTAGTATTTGTATGTTGCCTAATCTTAAGAACTTTACGTTTTCGGATAATTTCTTTACTGGTGAGCCTCCGGCGTGCTTTGGCTTGCCGGCGTCTGATGATAGAAGGAATTGTTTGCCGGCGAGGCCGTTTCAGAAGACGCTGCTGGAATGTGGGTCGTTTTTGTCTAAGCCGGTGGATTGTAAGTCGTTTGGGTGTAAAGCTTTTAATCCTTCTTTGCCTTTGCCATCACCTCCGGGGACGACACCTACTACTCCATCACCGCCAGGGACGACACCTATCTCTCCAACACCGCCGGGAACGACACCTGTATCTCCACAACCACCGGCAGTTTCACCTATCTCTCCATCACCGCCGGGAACGTCACCTATATCTCCAGAACCACCGGCATTGCCACCTAGTACTCCTTCACCTCCGGGAACGACACCTATTTCTCCATCACCGCCAGGAAAGACACCTTCTATTCCACCGGGAATGACACCTTCCTATCCACCGCCAACACACTCTTCACCCCCGGGACATACACCATCTCCAACAACTCCTGTGGTCTCGCCACCATCTCCAGCTCCTCATTATGGATCATCCCCACCCCGTCATTCCCCTGTTTTTTCACCACCGCCGGGAACGGTACCTTCGTTTCCACCACCAACACACTCTTCTCCGCCTTCGCATCCAACACCTCCTGTTGTATCGCCACCCTCACATACTCCAATGCCACCGTCTCATTCACTATATCCACCCCCACCGACAGGTCCTCATTATGGCCAATCACCGCCACCACCATCTCAATCTCCACCTTCTATAGGACCTCCTCCGTCACTATCACCACCACCTTGTGAAGAGCATCCATCCCCACCCGGACCACCATCTTCTTCCACACCAACACCACCAGCACATGTTTCTCCACATCCACCGGTTCAACATTCTCCTCCATCACCATCACATCCTTCCCCTATTCAATATAATTCCCCACCACCACCCCCTGTTCATTACATTTACAGTTCACCGCCACCACCAACATTACCGCCTCCTCCACCACCTGCCCCTGCATATGGAGGGCCATTGCCACCTATCGTTGGACTCCCATACGCATCGCCTCCACCACCTCCTTTCTATTAATTCTTTTGGTATCTTATCACCTAATATTACCCTTTCCCTCAACAAATGACACAAGTCACTTAGTCACATTTTTGTTATTGTGGCTGAGAATGAGAAAGCCTCTACGTATTGATTTTAAATTGTAATGAATGTGAAATTGATGTAACAGAGAATGAGTAGCTTGTTTGTAGAGAAGAAAATGTATGTATGGGAATGAATTGGAAGCCACAATTCATGGCCACGGAAACTTTTGCTTTCCAATTTAGTATGTATTATAAGTTAATCAACATTTCACTTCTATTTATTGTTCTTAATTCTCTCAGTAGCCTCTTAAATCTGTATCTGATATGCTATAAAATTTTGATTTGAACGTCTTTCTCAGCTTGTCATCAATATGATTTTGCGTTAATGTTCATCATTCTCAGCTTGTCTTACTATAAGCAGCTTCTTTCCCATCACTTGGAGGAATAATCTTTCCAAGCTGTTTTTGGACATGCCATTCAGTGTTTCATATTACCTCTCATTTCATTTGTCTAATGAAAATGCTAACAAATGCCTCAAGGTTATAACAATTTTGTCTTGAAAAAAATGTGTGGTCAAAGTTCTAAAAGTGTAAAGATGATATTTTTAATGCACAATTTTCTTTCTTTAATTTCTTAACAAGTGCATACTTGGAAGCATGATCCTTTGTGTAAACATGGTTGGCTTTAAGCAAATTCTCATGGCTTGTCTTGAAAATAATTGTATTGCCAAAGAACATGTTTGTAGATAGAAATGATCTTTCAATAAAATACAATACAATCATGTTGGTGGATGGACATCCCCAGGGAGATCCAGCAAGAGTCAATTTATTTAATGGAGTCCTTCTCTTGATATAATAATAGTTTTTTTTTAAACGGTTTATTTGATTAATCCTGGCAGGGTTGTTCTTGTACCCAAATAAATAAAGATAGGGAAATGTTAACTTGTGCCCTTAAGCACAAGTTAAGAAACCAAAGATAGAAACATTTTGTTGGAAATTGTGCATTCATAATTCTAAAAATTTAAAATCTTATCTTTCCAAGATGAAAGTTATCTTTTAATTCCAGTTTTAGATTCTTAACTTGTGCCATAAGGGCACAAGTTAACAAGACCCCTTAAAAAATATAGTAGGATTGTAGAAGTGTTGTTTAGGATTACCCATCCTTCCATGTGCAAACTGTCTTCTTAGTTTTGAGATTTGAGTTACACATTTTCCCATTTCATTGTGAACGTTAAAACTGTGAAGCTTGTTGTGGAGTAAAATAATAGTAAGTGAAGTAGATACATGTAACTCTTTCTCAAGGCACTACGTGTCTTGAACGACAATGTGATGGTCATTCATGACATTATGTTTGTGTCTGCTTCTGAGTTCCTTGTGGCTATTGATTTTAAAATTTGATTTTCTAAAATCAGTGTAATGTGGCATTCTCGATCATTGATATATAAGCTTATAAAAGAGTCTCATTGATTTTTGTAAAATAAATCTTGTCGGAGTGAATGTGTGCTTTGCAATACAAATATGGATAATGAAACACTGTTGACATCTATTCGTCTCAGGCTCTATTGCTCAAGCTTGTTGGAAACAACTTCATTGGTGCTATGTTCTAACTGAGGTGCGGAATTTGAGTAGAAATTTATGACTGAAATTTATTGGGACAATATTCCTCTTAAACACTTGGAGAATCATTGCTAGAGCAAATGATGGTACACTATTTGGGTGGAAGTGGCTCGAAGTAAGGCTTATGTGATTGTCCTTCTTTGAACCACGACATGATATATTGTTAAAATGTAACGTTGACTTCAATTTTTCAATAATCTTTAAATTTGGCGAACCAGTGCTTGTGTTAGTGATCACCACGTAGAAATTTCATTTGGCAAGAACAACCTTTCAGAAAAGTCCAATCTTCAAATTTAGAAGGAGAAGCTATGGGCATGCCGCATTTTACACGCTCTCCATTGGACACATCATATTCAGGTTGAGCTTGTGTTTAAAAAAATTATCTGAGGTAAGATGGAAGTTGATGATATTTAAAACAAAAAAATCAATCTGAGGTTTAAAAGAAAAGGCAAATAAAAAATATAAAAGAAATAATTTAAAATAAAAAATGTTGTGTGTTGCATTGGACTTAACGTCAATTTGAAGGATGTGTAAGAGGAGCGATCAACACGTAGTCCTAAATTTTAAGGGGCATCAAAATTTGTTTTCTTTCTTGCAACTATTTTAGTAACAACTTTTATAGTTTTAATATGGGGTGAACTTTTGAGAAAAAGACGGGGAGAGTTTGATCATGTAAATAACATCATTGATCTGGAGTGATTAGAATGATCACCTTTGTGGAGTTGCATTTGTCGAAATGCAAGTTAGAGAGGGTACCTATAAGCACTTTGATGTAATATGCATAAGAGCAAAGAGGGTAAAAATTGGGTAGATAACGTGTACATTGAGTTGCATGCAAATGACCCTTTAATACACTACTACAAAATTGGGAAAATATAGCGCCCCATAAATAGTGTTTTTAACACTAAAGCGCTATAAATCAAAACATGGAGGCCTTAGCTAGTGCTTTTTTGAAAAAACGCTACCTATGCTTCTAAGTCTATATATCGCTTTGTTTTGAAAGCGTCCGTACAGGTTCAATAAAAATAATAAATATTTAAGAAAAAACAGAATTAATCGTATATGGCGCTTTTGATGGAAAGCGCTATAAATAAATCAACCTTACATAGCGCTTAATAAGTGCCACCGTATGCTTGAGAATGATAGCGCTTATAGGTTAAAAAAAGCCCTATTTTATGAAGCAAGCATTAACAGTATGACCTTCAAATCCCTTGTTCACTTCCATGCGTTAATATTATTATTTTTTGTAAAAAACGCTTTGAACTAATGGTCCCCTGTTCGATCCCTGCATAACACATATTTCGATTTTTTTTTCAATTTCTATGAAAATTCAAATGATGCATCAAAACACACAATTTTTTAATATTTCTTTTCATATATATCACTTAAAATATTACTTTCTCCGGACTTTTCCAAAAAACATATATCTCCCTCCAAATAGTTGGTTTCCCTCTCCCTAAATCCCTAATACCCTAAAAAAAATTGAAACAATTGGTTCTATCCACATCACTCTCTATGTAGTCCTCTCCCTCTCTAGGTTCTATCTCATCCCTTACACTACATTAGCACAATCAAAGAACTCTTCACCGACCCCAAGATGTTTGACTATTTCTCCATCCCAATTATCGATCACTCCACCAAACACAAACTCATCGCTGAATTCGCGTTGTTCGACAGAAATTGTAGCTTCCGTCCAGGTCTCTCTCTCTCTCTCTCTAGATTTTCCTTCCATTCTTCTTTGTTGTGAGATTCCAGCTTGATTTGTGTCGCAGCAGATCAAAACTCGGCATCGCGATTCCACAATTGCGCGTTAAATCCTTGTGATTCACAAACTTTTGATTAGAACTAACTATGGTCGTAGAATTGATTATAATTTGAATTTATGATTTGTATGTTGTTTGATTTTTACTCAAATTCATTGTTTGATTTGTATGGAGGAGTTTCAATTTTTGATTGACTTGAAAATCCCTTTATTGCTAAACTTTTTTTTTCAGTATGTTATTAACTTGTGGATCTTTAAACACTTTTTTCACTTCCGAAAGTTTTAAGGCTTATTGGGAATTAGTTGTTATGAAACTTGTGTATGTTATTAACTTGTTTTGGGTGCTGGTTGCGATGTGTTTTGGTTCAGGCGCTGCTACATTTGTTTTTCCTGTCATGACAGTTAGGAGTAGTTGCTGGTCTGTTGTTTTGTCATTTGTTAGGCAGATTATGTTATTTGTTTTTGGCAGTAGGTTGTTCTGTTGGCTCTGTTTATTGGGTTTTGGCTTTTGTATTCCGCTGATATAATGTCCTTTAGGTACTGCTTGTACCGGGTAGTTTTAATAATATATGCTGCTATCAAAAAATTAGATGTTATGAAACTAAAAAAGGGTTGTTGTAGTTTGAAATTGAAAATGATCTTAGAAGTGTATAAGCATCTCTGCAATTATGCAATGTTTTTCAAATTTTTAAAGCATAACATGTGGTTTTGTGAATATAAAGTAGGATGCCTAAGGATAAATGTGAGACTTTGGCATTGGGCATAAGATAAAAGTGTAAATGTTTTATTTGCAGCAACAATTACTTATTTTATTTTTTGTAGTGTCTTCGCTAAGAAAATGGTATAAATTGCGGGTACTGTGATGAGGTTTATGAAAGAGATTCTCATTTCAAAACTAAATGAAATTCCAAAGCAGGTATGTTATTTTTATATTAAAGTATAATATTTGTATATAATTAAGTTTATTAAGTAACATGGTTCTTTTTTATGTTATAATATATGCAGTACATTGATGGTTTCAAGTGTTTAACATGCTCAAAGGATAAACTAATAGAAATCCAAGAAGAATGATGTCAGTTCATGATCAGCCTAAAAGTTATATGATATTTTTATAATAAGGTGAGTTTCATGTTTCTAAACATATTTGCTAGAAGTGGTAGTGGTTTTAATTTATAATCTTGCTTTAATTTGTACTCATGATCAGTAGTACTTTGAATTTGTCTCTAATATAATATAGTGTTATTGTGTAATGGTATTTTATGGTATATATTCAGGTGGAGGAGAGTGAACAAAATTTGAAAATGAATGATGATTTGCCTGCTTGTTTTGGATAAAAATGTTGAGACGACCAAGAAGATAGATGAAGATTGCATGCTACCATAGAAGATTTTGATCTTTATGTTAACTAAATAGCTGTAACTTAGAGGTATCCATGTTACCATATTAGTGGCTATACATTTCTGACTTTTATGCTATATACACGTACATTTTTTATGATATGTTTAAGTTTTATTTGATAAATAATAGTCTCAATTATAATGTGCCAAAAATATATATATTTCCCTTTAAATTTCTGACTTTATATATATATATATATATATATATATATATATATATATATATTACTTTAAATTAATAAAAAAACGCTATCTGTAAAAAAAGCTGACAAAAAAAAATTAAATGCTTTTCCTAGCGTTTTTTTTCTTTATAAAGCGCTATCTAAACATATTGTTACATAGCTTTTTATAACAAAAATGCTGTTTTTTATCAACGAATAAAAATGGAAGAGTTATTTTAAACTTGTTTTAGATGGCATTTGTTTTTGTAAGCGCTATCTAAGGACCACCTTTGCTAGCGCTTTTTGATATTAAGTGCTATATAAATCCTGCTTTAGATAGCGTTTTATGCAGAAAAAAGCGCTATATTACCTTTACCAGCGCTATAAATCATCTCAAAAAAGTGTTATCTATGACCATTTTTGTAGTAGTGACAGGGTCGTCAATGTGATTGTTGAAGGCAGTTGTTAAAGGGTTGTTATGGACTGTGGATTTGTAACGGTCGAACGTTGCAGGCATTGATGGTTGGAAGCGTTATAGATCTAGAGAATATGAAACTCCCGACTATTGGAGTGCTATCCCTTTAGAGACTGATGGAGACGTCGTCAAATGTAGGTCAATTGAGCTAAAGATGTATTTTAAGCCTTGTGCACGTTGATCTAAGGGTCTTGGATTAGTCTATAACATATTTTATCAAATCTCTTGGATGTCAATTTGATTTATGGAACTCATTGGAGCTCGTTGTAGTGTTGGATAAATTATGGGAGAGCTAACGAGGTTATGTTCCAACATATGGTGACTACATACATGCAAGTGCTCTATAATCAAGGCCTTAATTGTTAGCAATGAATCAAGTGAAGTGCAAATAAAAGACCTGCGATTTGGATTTTTTTTCAGCTCTTTTAGTTCAGCCATATCTCATTTTCCTGGTACAGATCAAAAGAGTGCATCATCTTTATTTATTACTTTATATGAAATAGTGACTTTTAATTTTGTTAATAAATGTTTTAGGAACACTCAATAACATTTTCTGAATTAATAAATCAGCTATTCCAAATTTTTACCCACATAAGGACATTGATGAACACAATTGTAATTTTGGAGTTTGGTTGTCGTTTAGTATCTACTATTCATCAAATTATTCAATTTCATGTCATATTTTTATATTAATTTATTTTAATACAGATACAAAATAATCACGCTATAACATATATTTACATGTGTGTGTATATATAAAACGATTAGTTTATCAAGTAAAAGTGTATACACATAAATGTATGAAGAAAAAAAAATTGGGATGTTGCGATTCTCCATTTGTTACTTTGAAAAAAATGACCAATCTAATTTTAGCCTAACCTCACTAAGACCATATGCAATGGCCTTATTGAATGTAGAATTCAATAGTTGAATGTATTGGAGTGGTGTTGTTGAAAGTGGGAGAAATATGTGTTGGAGGAGAGAGGAGATGAACACAATAAACATGTTGAATGCTGATTGTCATACCCCAAATTTTGACCAGTTAAAACTTTTACTTCGCATATCATTCGTATTTAATAGCATTTCATTCACATTCTAATTCCCATGATATCTGTATTTTATTCGCATTTTGGTCGCATCTTATTCATATTTTAATTTTCACTTCATTCACATTTTAATGTCACTCGCATTTTAATTTCTCAGTTTTATCCGTGTTTTACTTATTATATAATATGCATTGTTAAAACTCATTTTGTTCACATCTTTGATTTACCATTTTAAAATACCTCATTTTTTGGTTCTGAAGGGACATTTTTATTTAGTCATGTTTCTTCTTTTTTTTATTATTTGTTTTTAATTTTTCGTTATTTATTTATTTGATTTTATTATTTAAAAGTCTTTTAGTTCAAGTTTGGTCCAGTCCATGTGTCAGTCTGCTATTGGTCATGTATGTCTTTCTATCCAAGTCTGACCCAATAGGGGTATTTTAGTCTTTTCTTCGTACCAGAGAAACCCTATTTTTTTTACTATTTAAAGTCAGCATTGATTGATGTGCCAGGGGTCCCAGGAGTCAGAAAAAATCAGCAGCCACCAACCAATTCCTTTTCTCTCTCACCTTTTTCAGATCAAAAATCACAAAAACGATGAACTCAAGAACAATCTCAAGAACACATAACAACTTCATACAAATTTAAAAAAAAAACAGTAGCTCACACAACAACCACAAAACACGAAATCATCATCAACCATTAATATTTTCGAACCCAATCTTTTTTTCGGATCCAAACAACAACTCATAAGGCAAATCCGAAACGGACAAAGGGAAAAGAAGAGGAGATTTCGCGGATCTAATTTGAACAGTGAGAAAAACCATACAAAATCAACCGGATTCGAAGTGAACATACGAATAGGTAAAAGTTTTTTCTTCCTCTTTTCTTAAACTTGGAAGTTTAGATCTAGGCTTTTGTGTTGTTTATCTTTGAAAACTAAGTTTATATTTGAGAAGTAGAAGAAAACGGATATCTAAAAACGTAAAAATATTTTGATTTGGCGGAGTTTTGAAACTCCGGCACGGTGGTGCACCACCGGTCACCGCGCCGGAAAACTTAAGCCTCGTCGGAAAAAGAGAAAGGGAGGGGCGCTGTTTTTGTAAGATAGAGAGGGAAGAGAATAAGAGCTTTGTTGTTTGTTATCAGAAAGAGAAATTTAAAGCCTAAATAAATAGAAACACAACAGCAGGCAGCTTTTATACTACTCCCTATTTGTTTCTTTCCCATACGTGCTGCACTCTTTTCTCTTGCTGTACCCCCCTGTTTCTTTGCATATTTTTGTAGTTATACTTTCATACATCATAATTCAAAAAATTAAATCATGCATTGTTTTATCATATAATTCTGTTTAATGTTAGTTACATTTTCATGCATTTTAATCCAAAATTATTTTCATATCATGCATTGTTTTATTATATGGTTTGTTTACCAATTTAATTTTCATCATATGCATTATAGTCTATATAGGTTTTTAAACAAAAAAAAAATTCATTACATGCATGTTTTATTTAGTTTTGTTTTATTTAACATATGTGCTTATTTTATGTGTTTGCCTTTTATTTTTGTTATTTGCTTTTTTATTTTGATTTCATGATTTTAGTGTGTATTTGGGAATTGATGTAAATATTGCATGCATTTTATTTTTTCGTCATTTATTTTCCGTAAGACCTTAGAATGTATTTTAGGGTATGTAATATGTAAATAACACATGCACCGACACTATCACATTTATTTTTACCGCTTCATGTACGTCGTGATCGCGAACAAGGACCAAAAATAAATTTAGTGACACTTTAGGATAATTATTGGACTTCAAACTATTTTCTTAAAATCAAATTACTAGTAATTTTAGGTTCACTTACTCGAGAGTTTATTTGGGATCCAACGTCCCTTGTAAACTTCTCCCTTTTTTTAAGTTACGTCGTTGCATTTAATTTTAGTACGCTTTCTTTAACTTAGAAAAAAATCTCTTTTCTCCAAAAAATCAAGTATGTCAAACTTCAAAGTATTTTCCTAATAAACCTTGGCTTGTAACCCAAGTGTTTTCCTTTTATTTTTCTTAATCAAATGTTTAATCAATTTAACATCCACATTAGACATGAATTTCTTGCAATTAAAATTAACCAACTTCATCATATTTTTCTCTCATGCTATGAGGCCTCTTATCTCTTCTTAAAATCTTTTTTTCCAAAATTTTAAAATCAATCCAACCCACCAAAGAAGTTCTTTAGGTGAACTACTTGATTTTGATCCCGATTTATTTGGGTAAGTAGGCAAAAGGCTTTGGCCTTTCCAAATCAAATAAAAGTAACCAAAAACATGCTTCATCTTCCCTCATTCTTTCATTTAGACTCTTAAACAATAATTTTCAAATAAGTAAAAATAATTTAGCGCAAGATAAGAATAGGTAAAAGGTTCCTATGAGATACCATAGTCGGTTCAGGTGCTTAACACCTTCCCCAATCGAAACCAACCCCCGGATCTAGGTCTTATAAGGGATTTTACTCACTTTTTCCCTTCCCACGAATAAAAGTTGAGAGTTCAAAGATTAAAGGTTCAAATCTGATTAATGGTTTGGTACCCGAAAATCGAGAGCACACTGACACCAAGGGGACGCGTGGCAACATGCCATTTGCCAATCCAGGCGCGTGTATCACACGCAGGGACAGGACGCGTGACGCGCAGGAAAAGCAGAGAGAAAAAAATTGGATAATGGGTGGGACATGTGGCATCATACGATTGACTGCTGAGATTTTTATCATCTTAATAATTCAAACTCAATTATTTCATTGCAAATAATTTATTTTATTTTTTTTACCAAAATTCATGATTCTTTTTTGTCTATAAATGGAGACTTGGATCATTTGATTTGGACACAGAAAAAAAAAACCAAGTTTTTCACTATCTTAATCTTATTATTAGCTTTCTATTAGCATTTCTTTTGAAGTTTTAGTCTTTTTTTTTAGTGAAATGGATCCTAATAATAATAATTTCAACATCCAGAATTCTTTTGATTATCCATTTAGCTACCAAAATCCCAACAATTATCAACATCCAAATCAATTTTCCAACCAACGACCTCAAAACATGCACATGCCTAATTTTGGTTTTGCATCAAATTTCAACCAGTCATCCTCTGTTCCAAACTTTAATCCATATTATGGATCTATGATGGGATATCCATTTCAAACACCCCCATTTAATGGTTATATGTCAATGGTGAATGAAAATTTTAAGAGTGTTGGTGCATCTGAATTTCCCGAGTTTTCAACACGAATAAATCGTGGTGGAATGACAAGA
Organism: Medicago arabica; assembly: GCA_946800305.1. NCBI lineage: Eukaryota > Viridiplantae > Streptophyta > Magnoliopsida > Fabales > Fabaceae > Medicago > Medicago arabica. The sequence goes on from OX326964.1 coordinate 69,756,686, forward strand.
GCTAATGAAGTCACTCCAGATCCAGAGGATTCAACTCCTAAGAGCAAGAAAACCCAGCAACCAGCATGGAACACTGAACAAAATTTGGTGCTAATTAGTGGGTGGATTAAATATGGAACATGCAGTGTTGTCGGGAGAAATCAGACAGGTGAAGCATATTGGGGTAAAATTGATGAGTATTGTAATAAGCATTGCTCATTCAATTCTCCGCACGATGTAATTGCATGCCGAAACCGTTTTAATTATATGAGCAAAATACTGAATAAATGGATTGGCGCTTATGAAGGCGTTAAGCGTTTTCAAGGAAGTGGTTGGTCGGAGAATGATGTTTTGGCAAAAGCGCAGGAATTATATGCATGTGGGAAGAATGTTTAATTTACTTTAATGAAAGAATGACACGCTCTCCGTGATCAACCACGTTATGGTAGTCAAGTAGGAGGAAATACTGGCTCAGGAAGTAGTGGATCTAAGAGATCCCACGACAATGATGCATGTGGCTCATTCTTTGTAGGATCTAGTGAGCGTCCAATAGGTAGGGAGACAGCTAAAAAAAAGGGTAAAAAGAAAATCAAGGAAGCTGCCTTGGAGGGTGTGGAAACTGAGTGGGTTGATTTCAAACAATTCAGAGAGAAAAAGCTTGAACATTTGAAAGAGATGACCTTGGTTCAACAACAGACTAACAAATTGATGAAAGAAAAGATTGAAGCTAAGAAAATGGAACTTTATCTAAAGTTAACTGCCGAAGGGTCTCTCAATGACCGGAAGAAACAAATGTTGGCAAAGTTGGACCGTGAGCTGTTTGGTCCCCAGTGACCGGAAGAAAGAGATGTTAATTGCCAGTGTTGTCTAGTCCCCAGTGTTTGCTTTAATAATTGTCAGTGTTGTCTAGTCCCTATTGTTGTCAAGTATGTATTGTGTGCCTTAATAATTATCCGCGGCGGTTTGCTTTAATAATTATCCGTGACTTTTGGCTTTAATAATTACCCGTGACTTTTGGCTTTAATGATTTTAAAAATTGTCTACTCCTTATCTGATAATTAACTCTATACAATAACTTATTTCGAATCCGTCATTGTCCACCACTCAATGTACTTATATACAGTAGAAACTCTATAAATTAATAATGTCGGGACCGGAGAAATTTATTAATTTAGAGAGTTATTAATTTATCGATAAATTAATAATTATTAATTTAAAGAGTTTTTAAGTAATTATACTGTACATACCAAACAAAAAGGCAAATTAGTCTATGTCTCTTAGAATTACGTTGCAGCAAATCTTGTGACTCAATGTAAATTAATAAATATTGTATTCATATCCATTGGAAATATGACTTTTGACTTTTGAAGTGTATAGTAAATGTAAACAAGTGGAATGTTCAATGTATTCTTAAGCAAGTTTGGCATATATAAATTACATGAATGTGTTAAAAGTATTCAAACCATATCTCACTCACGAGATGACTTCTCATCTAAAAGGTGTTGCAAAATCAACTATGTCAGATCAAATACGTAAATAGTTGTGCGAGTACAAGAGAGATAATCCTGCAAGCACACAAAAAGACTTGCAGAGATGGCTTGAGGGAAAATTTCAGTTGAAGGTTAGTCAAGGAACAATATCAAACACACTTAAGCGGTCAAATGACTATCTCTCTGCTGAAATAGAAAAGGGAAGAGCGGAGATCAAAAGACACAAACCAACAAAATATCCTGACATGGAGAAGGTTGTTTATGAGTGGTTTCTACAACATCAAGAACGTGTGAATATCACAGGATAATTAATTTTGCAGAAGGCAAGAGATACAATGAAACTCTTGTACCCTCATGATGATTCATATTTTAACTTCTCTACAGGATGGCTTGGGAAATTCAAGCACCGACATGGCATAAAGTCATTTCGTCGTTTCGGCGAGAGTGGGTCTGTTGATGTACAAGACATGGAGCAGAAATTGGTATCGATTCGAGAGAAAATTGATCAGTTCCCTATGAAAGATGTTTTCAATATGGATGAAACTGGGTTGTTTTATAGGCTACAAACTGATCATTCACTAGCAACAAAACAACTTGAAGGAAGAAAACAAGATAAAGAAATGCTGACGGTAGTTATTTGTTGCAATGAAGATGGCTCTGAAAAAATCCCTCTATGGATTATTGGGAAATATGCAAAGCCTCGTTGCTTCAAGAATGTCAACATAAATAGCTTGGATTGTCAGTATCGAGCTAACAAAAAAGCATGGATGACTAGTGTGCTTTTTGATGAATATGTTCGTTCATTTGACCAAATGATGCATGGTAGAAGAGTTCTACTTGTGGTGGATAATTGTCCAACACATCCAAGAAATATTGAAGGGCTAAGAAACGTTGAGTTGTTCTTCTTGCCACCCAACATGACATCAAAGATTCAACCTTGCGAAGCTGGGATAATAAGAGCTTTCAAGATGCATTACCGTAGAAGGTTTTACCGCAAAATATTGGAAGGTTATGAGGTGGGACAATCTGATCCAGGGAAGATAAATGTCCTTGATGCTATCAATTTGGCAATCCCAGCTTGGACGATAGATGTTCGAAAAGAAACAATAGCAAATTGCTTCCGACACTGTAAAATTCGTTCAGCTAGTGACGTTGTAGGAAATTTGGATGAATCCACTTTTGATGAAGAAACTCAAGACCTCCAGACTATGATCAATCAATGTGGCTATCGTAATAAGATGGATATCGACAATCTAATGAACTACCCAGGTGAAAATGAAGCATGTTCGGAGGTTCAGAGTTTAGAAGATATTATGCGTACTATCATTGAGAACAATGCAGAGGATGACGACGAAGATGATACGGTGTCTTTCGAGCCTGTTACGCGAAAAGAAGCACTTATGGCGTCGAACACTCTTCACAACTTTATGATACAATACAAAAATACAACACCTCAGCTATTGGATGCAATAAGAAAAGTTAGAGATGAACTCCAAACATACTTGAACTTTAAAGGAAAACAAACAACTATTGAATCATATTTCAACATAGTGTAAGATATTTTTTTTTCAGTTTCTATGAATTATTAATTTATGATTTTCTTGGGACCGAAAATTATAAAGGGATCTCCCAAAAAATTATTATCTTATTATTTTATCGAATTATTCAATTTTTTACACTGACCCAAGTCGGGACCGGACAAATTTATTATTTTAGAGAGTTTATTAATTTACCGAGTATTAATTTAAAGAGTTTCTACTGTATAGAGACTCATATCTACTTCCAATATCACAAATCTCATTCAATCTACTTCCAAAATCACAAAATCTATCAATGGATCATTTTGATATCGAAGCCTACAAACAAAAACATGATATTGAAGACACTTATATCGTCAACCGATTGATTCAGCGTCGGAAAAAAATATTGGAAGATAGTGCATCTCATAGTAGAAAATATCTCAATAGAGATCATGAAGCGGCAAACCAAAGACTAATGGACGACTATTTTGCCAATGAGCCTACATATGAAGATGCAATCTTTCGTCGTCGGTACCGGATGCAAAAACATGTTTTCCTTCGAATTGTTGGAGACCTTTCAAGTAATGATAACTACATCACCCAGCGAGTTGATGCAACCAATAAAGAAGGTATACCACCCTTAGCAAAATGTACCACAATGTGAATGTTAGCATATGGTGTGGCAGCAAATGCGATCGATGAATACATTAAAATAGGAAGTAGTACAACATTGGAGTGCTTACGTAGATTCTACAAAGGAATCATACGATTGTATGGACAAGTGTACCTGTGAGCACCAACCCAAGATGACCTACAAAAAATTCTACATGTTAGTGAAATGCGGGGGTTCCCTGGGATGATCGGGAGTATTGACTGCATGCACTGGGAGTGGAAAAATTATCCTAAAGCATGGGAAGGTCAATTTACCAGGGGGGATAAGGGAACCACCACAATTATTCTTGAAGCAGTTGCATCTCATGATCTATGGATCTGGCATACATTTTTTGGATGTCTGAGAACGTTGACGATATAAACGTTTTAGACCGGTCACCGGTGTTTGATGATGTGGAATAGGGAAAGGCTCCAAGGGTGAATTTCTTTATGTAATCAAAAAAACAAAAATATAAAAATAAATAAGAATATGAAATAAAAAGTGGTGGGGTAGAGTGTTGAAAGAAAAAATTATTGGAGAAAGTAAAAATTGAATGAATGATGAATGAAGAGAGAGAAGATGATGTGGAGTGTTGGGAATTGAAAAAGTGGGTGTTGAAGATTGTTTAATTAAATTTGTCATTGCATATGATCTAAGATTACGAGGGTTCTAAGACTCAACTTCATTCCCACTGTATAATAATACACGTAATGTTTAAATAGCAACAAGGACAAAAAAAAATTAGGGAAAAAATATATTAACCTGTTAAGATAAACATATATGGAAAATGTTTCAATTTCTTTGCTTTCGGCGGGTACATTATTTCATCACTTTCAATTTAGGAAGAAGAAAATATTTTAGGGAGGGGATAATGCATAATTTATGTAGGGGTCGGGGTTCAAATCCTGAACACTCCACTTCTTATTCATCTTTAAGGTGAATTTCTCAAAAAAAAAAATTATGAAAGTGTACCAGTTTATTCAAAGTTCTTTCTTGAGACTTTTCTCCTCAAGCAATGATATTTGTAGCATCGTTTTATGACAACTTTCAAGATAACATTCTTCCATCATCTTTATGGCAAAAATAATATAGAGAGAAGGGAGAGAGTGATCTAGATTAAGCACACAATGAGTATAAAAAATAAAGTTGTCCTGAAAATTGTTTAATCGTACAAATATCATTCTTCTTTCTCCTCCCATTTTCCCTTTCGACTTTTTGTCCTTTCCAAGTGATTGGATCTTTATTTAAACTTATTATGCTTTTGATATGCTAAAAAAAAAATAGACAGAACAACTACAATTATACTATGATTGTAAAGATGTTCTAAGGACTTGACAAACCGGAGGTAAAGAACATAAACGAAACTAAAATTATTGTTCTTTATTAAACAACTCATAACTATTGATAAAAAAACCCTCATAACTCTTTATCTTAGGTATGAGTTGTTTAAAATAGCAAAATAATATTTTATCTATCAAACATTGTGGTATAAACAAAAAATTATTCGATTCTATATTGTTATGCCTTTTTTGTTTTATTTTATTTAATACTTACTATAGATCAAACACATCCTTACCAAGTTATATCAACTTATTTTTTAGTGGATTTAAATTGATAAGATACAACTAAAATTTTGTGAAAAAGTTATTAACTTGGACCCACTATAAGAACAAGTGAATGTAAGTTTGTAAAAATACGAAGCAGAAATAAAATAGTAGAAAATAGAGGAAGCTTGCGGCGGGAAAATAAAAAGGAAAAAGCGAAGAAAAGCAAAGAAAAATAGCAAACACAAAAGAAAAGCAATCAAGTTTAAATCATTTTTTAAGAGCCGAAAGCACAAACAAAGCGTTTCCCCCAACGATTTCTCTCTGTTTCCATTTTACATTTACTACTCTTTCTCTCAAAAGTGAGAGATCAAAAAAGAGAATGGTACCAATCGCTCCAGTGTTTACTCCTTAACAGATCTGTGATTTCTCCACCATTGCCTTCATCTTCTTCTTCTTCTATCTCAGGTACTTCAATGCATTTCTTCAATTTTTAGATTCTTCACTTTTCTATCAAGCAATTCCCAATTTCATTTACATGCCTTTCATTCCTCTTTCATTTTTCTGCATTTGTCTATCATTTGTTCTAAGAATTAGCTTTATGTGAAAATCAAATTCTGTTTCTATGTTTTTTTCACAATTTTTTGGCTGTGCATTGAATATTTTATGAATCATGTGTTGATATAATGTAGTTCGTATAGATTTTCGTTTCCAGATGAGAGTGTTGAATGCAATTTCATAATCGATGGTTTTGGCTGTGAATATGTTTGCCGAGAAAATTAGAAAAGAATAAAAGGAAAAGTTGAGATGGTGGTTGGTTACTTTGGAGTAAAGGAAAATGAATCATGTACTCAATTGCTTCAAATACAAATAATATAACAAATAGAACTATTTTTTTACCCTCTTTCTCACAATGAAGTAGATCCTGCAAAAAAAATTCTTTTACTGGAAATAGATCCTGCATTGTTTTTCATTTTATTTAAAAAAAATTTGTTGATAAAGCTAGTGGAGAATTTCCCCTCAGAGAGTAAAAATAAAAACTGTAAGCAAGCATTCCTCGTTTAGGTAGATGCGTTTTTAAGTCAATGCATTCTCAAATGCTTTAATCAAGGTTGCGCATTCCGATAAAGCCGATGCAATCACAATTCCAGCAGCAAATTGTGTTGTTGGTTGATGAGTTTTTTTACTGGCCCCTCCTTTCTATATTTAAACGTTATATTAATATTAGCATTACAAATAAATTGTTGCTATAATTTTAATTAAGTTCTAATGAAAAGTTAATTTAATATACCTCAATAATATTTGGATGTTGCTAACCGGTGCCTCAGGGGCATTGGTTAAGGAACAATAAATGAACATATTCTACTTGTTTTATTTCAATTAAAATGATAAATAAGTCAACTAATTAAAGTAAAAAGAGTTGTATGTAATACTCCATCAAATTTCTTTTTCCATTACATATTTACATTTCTGCACCATTTTCATTCCTTAACAATTTTATTTTTCTTCATGTGGATTTTACTCAAACAAATTTTTCTTTCCGTAAATTTTTTGTGAATCATTTTTTCTTTCAAACCAATTCACGAAAAGAATATGCATAATTAGCAACATATTCAATTAAAACAAACTGTAAAATAAATTAACAATTCCAAAGATAAAACATAACCAATTAAAATATCAAATACAACAGCTCTAAAAAAAATAAATATCAAATACAAAATCATCAAATGTGTAGGAATTACATGCTTGTATCACAAATAGAGAATTTAATAAAGTATTGAATGCACATTTTTCTTATTTTAATTAGTTGACTTATTTACCACTTTAATTAAGGTAAAACAAGAGGGATCTGTTCATTTATTGCTCCTTAACCAGTGCCCCGGGCACTATCCACTGGATATCATTACCCATAATATTTTGTATATAATAAATTTTTCTATCATGTATAAATTTGTATAAATTAAAAAGACAAAAATATGCATGTGTAGATTTGAGTGGGGTTTCACCACTTCTGGGATTAGGTGTCGGATCTTTTACCGTAGGACAGACAGCCGTTAAAACTGCGTCAAGTAAGGTGGCCAAACACGAAAAAACGTGTTCTGACAATCAACATGCTTTTGTACCATTTGCTTTTGACACTTTCGGTTTCTTAGCACCAGAGGTTGTTGGCCTTCTACATAGAGTTCAAAAGTCATACATAGCAATATCATGTCTCCTAGGTCCATAAATGTTGTGTTTACAAGGATTAATTTTGTCATCCAAAAAGATCTAACGGCACAGCTTGTTGTCCGCTTGCATTCTATTCAAATGTAAATAATGAGTTATATATATATTAAACTAAAAATATATGACCTATTAAAACTTGCATAAATTACCTGCAAAAGTAGTTGATGTTAAAGGGTCCATCAATGACCCTCGCGCCAAGGGTGAAAACACTTTGAATGATGAGGGGACAAACATAGGGTTGGTCCAATAATTTTCAATGGTAAATGAGACCTTGGTTTTTTTTTTCTTTTCACTCTGCATTTTGGGTTTTCCTAAATGCTCTAAGGACAATGGTTAAGGATGTCAAAAATATTTTTTTTTTTATAAAAAATAATAATTTTTTAACATTTATAAAGTTAAACATTCCACTTTTCATCATTTTTTTAAGAAGACTTTTCACTAATTTTTAATACATAATTTCTATATTAATCTTCTTAACCATTAACACTAGTTAGCATTTCCCATAATTTTTTGGTCGGTGGGCTTAAAGTTAGGATTTTAGTACTTACCATTGGTCGGCCCTGTCAACCAATTTGACATTGAAAATATAGTTTATGCAATGTTTTTAAAATGACATTAACTTGACAAAAAATTGAATAATTCATCAAAAAGAGAATATCACTTTATTTAATCATAAAAGAATGTATTTGGTGTGATCCATTGTGGAAAATAAAAGAGGGCTTATAATCTTATTTATTTGTGGTTTTTAAAATTTTGTGCATGTGCAAAATTATTATTGTTTTGTTAATAGTATATGTAACTGTACTTGTTCAAAAAAAAGTATATGTAACTGTAAACTTACTGATAGAGAAATATATAAAATAAATATTAGTACTGCATAGTATTGGAAGAAGAATTTCTTTTTATCAAAAGTAACGACATTATTGATTTTTTTTTTATACTTGTAAATAATAGTAAAATGACAATTAAAAAAGAATTTATTATGTAGTACAAAAAAAAAAGTTATTATTATTATTTTTATTTTAACTCTTGTAATTTCTTGTCAAAAAAAAACTCTTGTAATGAAAACTTAAAAACAATCTAATTGAAACGCTGGAAGTATGTTTTCCGATTGCCAAACCTTCATAAGAGAATATATGTTGATATTTATATGAGAAAAAGCTACGACTACAAAGATAATAAACAATAAAACATCTATTAGTCTTCAGTCACATGATTACTTATACGGCTTTGCTAACAGTAAACAATCTCCAATGACATATGACTCTCTTCTGCATTACAGCACAGAGGAATATATATTATAGAATAGAAGATCTTAATTGAATGACGTCCATTTCTTGTCTGCTCTATTCATTCATGTACTGCGTCGCATTGCTGTGTTAAAGAAGACATGGAAACTGGGGAAAGTAACAATGGTAATGAGAGGTGTATCATATCCAATGATTCTTCATGGTTCAGTCAATTCCGAAATGCATCCAATCCTTGGATGGCAAGATATGCCTATGCCTTGATTTTTCTGCTGGCTAATCTGTTGGCATGGGCTGCTCGTGACTATGGTCGTAGTGCTTTAACAGAAATGGAGAGTAAGTTTAGAATTTTCACTTTCCGTTGTCATATATCATTTTGGCTGGTCATGCTTCTTGTGGTTCGGTCCTGCACTCATTATGGCAAATCATTCCATTTAACCAACAAATATTCTTGGGTACACCTTATGTACACATATGGGATGATTAAATTGTCGTTCCATCCAATCTGTTGTTGCTTTCATTGGGCGTTTTATTTCATATGAATATGGTGCCATTGGCTTTAAATCTAATACATTGAACCTACAGGATTAAAAGGATGCAATGGTGGAAAAGATTGTTTGGGCGCTGAAGGCGTTTTGCGTGTGAGCTTGGGTTGCTTTGTATCCTTTTCAGTTATATACATGAAATTAGTCACTATAGGCTTTGTATAAGGTCTGTAAAAAGAGAAAATAAAGAATAAAGAATTTGATTAGTTAGTAATTCATATTCATTTATATTATATCATAACTAAGCCACTTATCTAAAGGTCAGTCGTATAGTCCTAAAATATAAAGGGTGAACCTTAATCCTAGTTCAGACATTCTATATCATAATGTTTTTGTCAACTACTGGCACTTCTAAACTGAAGCAAGTGAGAAACACATGGCACTCTGGATGGTGGTTAGTCAAGATTGTTTTGTGGATTGTCATGACTGTCATCCCATTTTTTCTACCTTCTGGCTTTATTCAAATTTATGGTTAGTAAACTTTATCTTTCAACAAGCCTCTAAGTATAAATGCATCATCCGTGATATCAAAAGATTGTTATATTATACTAACCTAGTAATTCCTTTGATACAATTCTTTTACCAGGGGAGGTGGCGCATTTTGGTGCCGGGTATAGTTTTACTTTTACCTCTTAATCTTATATATGATAGATGATTTCTTCACACACCTTTTCTTCTTCAAACAATATGTAATTGTTTAAAGTGTTCCTGTAATTTCTTTTCAGGGTTTTCCTCCTAATCCAACTAATTAGCATAATCAGCTTCATCACATGGCTGAATGATCACTGTGCGTCTGAAAAATATGCAGCACGTTGGTAAGATTTTTTTCGGGTAGAGAAAAACAGGCTTCTCGACCATGAATAATATGCTTGAGATTATTGTCGCTGCAGAAATTTTGATTGTTGAATTTCAACGTTTTAGCAAGGCATATTCATTTTTCTTTTGGATGTTGAATAGTCGACCATTGTGCTTATATTATATAAAAAGGAAAGGATAAAAATTTCTTGAATTTTCCAAATCTTTTGTCAAAAGTACTCTAGAGTATAGATGGGTATAACCAATTGTTGTCTGATCAGTGTTATTTAACTTTATCTACTAAATTAGCAGCTTATAGAAAAAACCCACTAATCTAGCATCAACCTAATACTGTGCTTGTGCATTTTATCCTATTCTACCTGTAAAACTTTGATAGGCATACAAAACAAGTTGATCAATTTATTTAGGATAATATAAGGTATATGATTCTGTATTTTGAAATGTTTGCATTGATCATCAATTTCCATACAGCCATATTCATGTGATGTTGTTTGCAACGACCGCATATGTCATCTGTTTGGTGGGGATCATTTTGATGTACATTTGGTATACACCAGAGCCTTCTTGCCTTCTCAACATTTTCTTCATTACTTGGACGCTAGTACTTGTCCAACTCATGACCAGCGTGTCTCTGCACCCAAAAGTATGTTCTATTTGTGGCCATACCTTTACTTGTTTAGAACATTTTATCGTACAGCATAACTTGATTTGGGATTTCCAATTTTATCTGCAATAGGTTAATGCTGGTATTCTAACTCCAGGGCTGATGGGGCTTTATATTGTCTTCCTTTGTTGGTGCGCCATTAGAAGGCAGGTTTACCAACTTTTGCTTAACAGTTTTGCTTTTGTTTAATTTTTATTTATGCAACATCTCTTAATTTCCAATTTTTACTTATTTTATTTTTGAGCATCGGGATATTTTTGTATGCAGTGAACCTGCTGGAGAAAACTGCATCAGGAAGTCAAACTCTGCACCCAAAACAGACTGGCTAAGCATCATTGTAATACTTATCTTTTTATTTTTTCTTCAGAAATTAGAGCATCTCTTTAAACCTGATAGTTATGAGCTTACAAATATACGTCTATGTCTATAGTGAATAGTCATTACTATTGTCACATACGTGTATCCATCAAATAAATGCCATGAAAAACTGATACTTATTCCCAAAAATTATAGCCTAATGTTTCATGTCTATTGTTAGAACCTTTATCTATCTTATTACTTTTGGTTGTACATAGCATAATATATTTTTTATGACGGCTTAGTAACTAATTTAAAAATCTCAAAATACATTTCTTTTCATTGTTGGTTGACAAATGACAATGGCTGTTGTTGGCAGAGCTTTGTTGTTGCAATACTTGCAATTGTTATTGCGACATTTTCAACAGGCATAGATTCCAAATGCTTCCAGGTTAGCATAAACTCTGAATTTAGCTTGAATTTTATTGTTAGGTTCTCGAATAACTTTCTTACATATCCCTGCAGTTCCGGAAGGACGATACACCAGCAGAGGATGATGTACCATATGGTTATGGTTTTTTCCATTTTGTTTTTGCCACGGGAGCAATGTATTTTGCTATGCTATTGGTTGGATGGAATAGTCATCATTCTATGAGAAAGTATGATATCCTACCCTCCTGTATTTGGCCCATATCATATGGTTTCTTGTTTTGCTTTGTCTGTCAAAGCAAATGTATTTCCAGTTGTTATTCATCAATGATCATATACAAATCCAGAAACCACAAAACTCAATAAATGTTGTTCCCGTAAAGTTTTATAGCTGTCTTATTTGCATGACAGAATATCAGCTGGATCCCTGACACCAAGTAATTCAATAAGCTAATACAGTTGCCAGCACTCAGCAGTGCCACAAAAACATTTTATTGAAATAAACTTTTTTCAGCTTCTCGCATGTAGCGTGTTCATTGGAAGTTTCTTTCATTCAGTACACACTTAAATGTTATAGCAAGTTGATGGTATGCCTTCATTCTTCTGCAGATGGACAATTGATGTGGGCTGGACCAGCACCTGGGTCAGAATAGTAAATGAATGGCTGGCAGTCTGTGTTTATTGTAAGAAAATCATTACACCTCTGCATTAATTTTTAATTATTAGTTGTTTAAAAACATGTTTTATTTATTTTTAGTTTTCAAATTTCAATGTTACATTAACTATTATTTTGTCAATTATGCCTAAATAGTTAAGGTGTTGCAGTAAAAAAAAAAATCATCAAAAGTATACTTTTTTTGTCCTTTTTAAATTATTTGTCTTTATCCTAAACTACTATTTTTGTAAATTACACCCTTAACTTTACTATGCATAAATAGTTAAGGTTTATACAGGAAAAAGAAAAATAATTTCATCAAAAGTAACAAAATTGATTGGTTTTCTTGTTATGTTTAAATAATCTTAAAACAACATTGTAGGAGTGGTTGGAGTGTTAGGGATTTGATGACTTGTATGGGATTTGATGACATACATTCTTAACACAACATGTGTACTGTGTACATAATCTGGAAAGTCAGAACTCAGAAGGGCATGAATGACTTATTTGGAAACGATAGTTAGAGCTTTGATGAACGTGGTTGGAGTGTTCCATGTTTCATGTCTCGTGCGGCTATTAAATCGCCTTTGACCATTGTAGGAGCAATGGCTAAAACTTGCTTGAGTTAGATGTTAACCTCAAAATATTTATTTGCATGCTTATTTTTTATTTTCCACATTAAGTGATGATTGTTTGAATGTGGTAGTCATGCCCTTGGACAAAGATTTAAATTATGTACAAGTTTTACTAATTTCTTTTGCATGACTATGACTTAGTTTTGTTATGCGGGTAGTGAATGTCAGAATTAGTGGTATCATAGCCTGATTTAACCAAATTGCTTAAAGAAAGCAATTAAATGCTGTTGTATTAAAGAACTTTTCAGCTATTAAAATAGTAAATGTTTTTTTTATTAACTCAGATTAACAGGGCTTTACTAACTCTTTCCTTATTATTCTTACATCAATTATTAACTCAGATTAACAGAGCTTTACTAACTCTTTCCTTATTATTCTTACTACAATATTTGTTGATAGTATGGATGCTGATAGCTCCAATGATATGGAAGTGCAGACAAGTTGGTTCTACTTGAGAAAGTCGAAATATAACCATCCTAGTTATGAAATTTTGTTGAGAATTAAGATCTTCAGACAGCCCCAAATCTCAGATGTGCATATAGTTGACTCCTCCAGCTTCGCAGATATGAAAAAAGAATTGCAACTACAGCATCCATGAAATTCAAACTGAAACTGATTGTTCTTTAGTGTGCACTGGACAGAATCAATGTTTCTGGCACAAATGCACGCATACTGGTTGGATTGGATTTGTGCGATCTCCGCATGAAGATACACAGTCCTTTCACTTTATGAAGGGATTAACAAAGACAACTACACTCTTACCTGTACATGTGTCACTGAGAGATCATAATGTTATGTTATACAATTTAATATATGCATTCTTCAGTCATAATTTTTTGAATATCAGTCCCATTGATAGAGAAGTTTTTTAATGCTAACAGCTAACTTTACTATTGTAAGGTATGCTTTTTACTACCTTTGTTCCTATTTGCTCCTAAATACAAGTCCTCTTGACTAAATCAGGGGAGTCAAAATAGTTGAAACTCTCCTTCAGGGAAGGGGTTCTATCGCATAGAACATATGCTATCTCATCCCATAACAGTGATCATATAGCAATAGCAAATTATGTGCAATCAAAATATTCAAAACGGCATTTTCTGGATCTTGTGGTTTTGTTTTATCGATTCTTATTGGCAATAGACTGAGGAAGTGACGAGATTACCTGCATAGCAATTTACCCCTCTAAATTACATAAAAAATGGACTCAGCAGAAGGATTAAGATTCATCGACTTTGGTGCATTATGATAGATGAGAGAGAGAGAGAGAGAAAGAGTCGTCGTAACTTTCCCACCTTAAAAGTAGCAAATTTGGATCATATCTGTGGATCACTCTAATATAATCAACAAACAGTCTCTTCAATAAGCTCTAGATTTAATCTTTAATTTGAATATAGAGAAAGCTTGAGATTTTTGAAGAATACTTCGGAGGTTTATTGTGCATTTGTGAGGCAGAGGAAGATGAGGGGGAAAATTTTGTGTGAAAAATGTACCACCACTTACTTTAGTTTTGCAAATTAGAAAGAATAATTGTGTAAAAAACACTTTCTTTTACATAAGTAAACACATGTTTCTAGAATTGGTTTTGCAGTATAAAAGCATAATTGTGTTATTAAATCCAGAAATGCCTATTTTATACAGTATAAACATTAGTAATAGGGTTTACAAAAAAAATAAACACTAGTAATAGAGCTCTATATTTTGCAAAAGAAATAGAGCATGTCTAGTCCCCAGAGTAAACAACTTATTCAATAATACTTCATCATTAAGGTTTGTTAAGATATTTTTAAGGAGCATATATAATTTAAAATATCAATGTTCATTTTGTTAAATTTTAAGAGTCATTTATCAAAAAAGAATGTTACAAAGAACCACACCCATTTACAATGCATATGCAGCGGTGTATAAAAGAAAACAAAAATCGAACACGTACTAGTCGATTATTAAAAGCATTGCAGTAATCATATAGTGGTATAGAACTCAATGTGACACCAAACAGATAATTAAACATGCTTCCAGGGATAGAAAAGACCTTTACCAAAATAATAAGATTACAGGAATACCAGCATAGCAAAATCGAAGAATAAAAATACAACCAGGAATTAAAAAAATAATACAACCATGATCACCATAACACACTATTAAGCATCCGACGCTACAACACAGGGCTGCACCTAAAAGAATTACTCGTCTAGGCAAAAGGGTTTCTGCACTCCTTTCTCGTATTCATCAGCTCATTATATCAGTACTGTAAGACTCCCATTGACAGGCAGATATTTGGCCTTCATCTTTCCTATAACAACAAATAATTTACAAGCAAGGTACAAATATTTGAATGGTGACCGACTATAAATCTCTCTATGCTTGAGTGTTTCCTCTCGACTAAAGAATGGTACAAATAACTTCAACCATATTTGTACAGGTGTACAACAAATTGATGCTTGGCTTGAAAAGAGAGTCTGAGCAGAAAATCTTAAGATCATCCGAATGGATTACCTCCTGCAGGGAAGGGGTTTAGAGTAGCAGAGGCCGACGACCTACCATTCAGTTGCTGATCTATATTAGAGAAGCCAAAAGCAGCTCCCTCATTACCAAAAGTCCCAATTCCTTGATACCTACACAATCATTTAAGCGTCAAGGTAAGGTAATGCAAACCACAACCAATAATTATCAACTCTATCCATACAATAATAATAAATTTACCTTAAACAGATTACTTCACAAATAACACTCAGCTCTTGATAATCACAACTAACCTACTCAGGGAACAACACTGAATATATAGAATTGAGGTGCTAAAATTTGTGTGTTTATTATGAATAACGGGTTAACTTTGTTGTTGTATTGTATTCGTGCTGCATAGTATGAATGTCAAAAGACGAGTTTCCACTTTCCAAGAGCAAAAAAGTAATCTAACTTAAAAACAGGCTATGCAAACAGTAAATGGTATCAGGACTGAAATAGTTACCTTGGCATTGGCACATTAGTGGGAAGTTGTTGCTCCATGTATGCCCCTGAGATTTTACATGGTTTATGATACAAATAAAGATCAAATAGCATAGGCAAAACAATAAGTGATCGGTAAAATGATAAAAGGTATACTTGGTCCCATTGCTGAGGCATGAATATGTGCTTGTGGAGGGAGCGTTGGTGCATATGATAACGAGGAGGGTGGATTCCAGGAAAGAGATTGATTACCCATGTTTGAAGGCTTTGCTGCAGCTGAAGGCGCTACACTAGGCAGAGCACCTTGCAAAGATGACATAGAAGGAAACTGCATTCAAGGAATACCAATTATAAAGCATCGACCAAAATGTGCATTGACTGAAAGAATATGGAGAATATTATGCCATTATCTGTTTTCCTGACATAAATTGACAGGCAATACTAAGCTTGAATTAACTAAGTTTACAATTATATATTAGAAAGTCAGCATGTCCTATTTCAACATTCCAGCTTTTTCAATGTCAGATGATAAAGAAACTAAATAAATATATCCATCATATACCAGTTCCCCGTCATTCTTATTATTAATATGATAAGGCTCCTCTATTAAAGAAAGCAATCTTTGGAAATTAATGTACACTTCAGTAAATAACGGTAGAAAAACTCAATAACTTAACAGACAAGATTCAAACATATATTTATCTTCCACCAATGGCTCTAAAGTACATCATGCACTTTGGAAGATCCAAATCACCAACGGATAGTAATTAATAATGATTTAACTAAAGATTCACAAAACCAATGTAAAAGAGGAAATGTGCACAAACTATCACCAGGCATACTACACACTAGTACAGAAATTGAAATTACTTACGGTTGGGGCTTGAACTGGTGTTGGTTCGTTGATCACATCAAATGGATTTGTAGATTGTGATGGTTGGGGGAAACTCGGCATGGACTGTAACAATGGGAAGAAATTTATAAGAAAATGTATCATACTATGGTACTGGCATGTAGCCACATATTAAGTTATAAAGCGGTAAGCTAATGATTTGGAATTTAAAGTACCATCGCATTATTATATTGAACTGAGACACCCATGCCAGGCGGTGCACCCATTTGCCAGCCTGGGACTGGAGCAGGGAAGGATGGATATTTTATAGTGAATAGATCCTGCAAAAATCACAACTAAAGACTAAGATAAACAATAAACATATGCAAGCAAGTACACAATATAGATGCTTTATAAAGTTAAGTAAGGAGTCGATAATACCTCAGGAAGTTCATTTCTTCCACTTGGTTTTATGTCTACAGTAGAAGTTTGTGACGCAAAATTAGATTTTTCCCCATTGACAACCTTTGAGAAATGTGGCACTAGCGTGCTTGGATGCCCCTGTATTGTGGGAACAGAAGATGTATTACAGGTCTGAGTGATATTTCTATCGAAGGATGTGTGAACATCACATCTGAATTAATTGACAGAACATTTTATACAGTGGCTTAATAAGACAAACCTGGTTATTCAGAGCTCCACCTACTGATAGTGTAGATTGTTGAATAGTAGGCTGACCAACAGCAGATGTGAACAACGGTTGTTGCTGTTGATACTGCAAATTAGGCCATGGGAGTGCATTATTGAAAGGTGATTCCATTGTCAATCCAGAAGATGCTAATGAAGCAACATTGGATGGGAATGTTGTGAAGCTGCTCACAGTTGGAGCTCCGGCAGTAGCAGTAAGAGCTGATCCCGCCAAAGGCCCTGCAGATGAAACAGATAAAAAGGCATTGAATCATTAGCAATGTTACAATACTGCTCAAAGGAATAGGTACTGCAAGACAGTGACCACCTTGGGCTCCAGAAACTTGATCAGGTAAAGATGATGGAACTGACAACTCGGACAGCATTGATTCGAGTGGATTTACATTTGAAAGGCCCTGAGATACTTTTGCCTCAGATGCAACATCAAAGGAGGCCCAATTGTTATCGCCAGAATTTGTTGGGTTCACAATATGAGTCACGGTAGTTTGTGTGGCATGAGGAATTGCTGGAGCAATAGGTGGTTCAGGAACATCATCAAAATCAATAAGGCTCCTGATAGTCTCAAGCTTAACTTCTGATGGAGTTCCATTGCTGGATGCCAAGCTACTGGAAGATGCCGTTCTCTGCAATTATAGTAGGCAAAGGTATGATAAAATGTTTCGATTAGAAAATCAATTTTGGGAACTGCAGAAAGAACCGTAACAACCCAAAAAGAGCCTTTTTCCCATTAGGTGGGTGAGATACCATAATGATTCCATGTAAATCGTGTCTAGTAATGGAAAGGAAAACTAAGCCCTTAAAAAAACTTCATAGTAAAGAAAGTAAATACGAAGTAAAATTTATGAAAGTGCCAAGTAAATACTGAGCCACGTTATTAAGAACATCATTGATATAATCTCACCTGTGTGAGTGTTGAGCCATTAGCAGCCTGTCCACTGTTTGCTTTGGGAGGTTCACTAATTCGCAGAGGTACTGCATTTTCTCCCAATATTTCTCTAACAGGTCGGACAACAGGTAATGGGCTTGAAGAACCCAGGTCTTTGGCTCGATCAGGAGATTGGCTTTCCATCTTATTACCTCCATCGGATATACGATTATCTTCAAATTTCCGTCCATCTCCAAATCTATCTTCACGGCGCCAGTCATTGATTATTGGAGGGCGGCCAGGGCTTCTCTTATCATCGGCATAATGTCTTTCTTGATCATATCCAGGACTTCTTCCACCTGAACTAGACCTGTCACTGTAACGATGTTCATATGTATCCTCATAAGGAGGGTTTGGTCCTCCCTGATACGACTCCATCCTCCTGGTTTCATAGGAATCATCCTTGTCACCCTGTATGAGATGCAGCATAAGTAAATGAGATTTCACTCAATACATTTAAGCAATTCTAAAGCAAAAGCCAAGTGTGTACTAGTTTAACGGTGTATTTGTATTGACTAATGAACACATATTTGAGCTTATCACCAAGCATAGTCACTTGCATGAGTGTTTGGGAAGTCTTATGAAAATAGTTTATGACATTGCCATGAGCTATTTTAGGCTTATTTCAATAAGCTCTTCAGGATAGCATACAACCAACTTACACAAAAACAATCATGTTTTCTCTTTGATTATAGAAATAGCTTTAAAGAGAAACACTTGCATGATGAATGTTTATTCAATTAACAATTAATTAGGCCATTTATTCACACATACCATAAATCTATAAAGGGAAATTGTAACTAGTGCACTTGGAGCACTAATTAAGGAAACCAATATTGAAATATTGTATTGGGAAATGTGGAAAAGTTGTATATTTTGAAAGTAAAAAATTTGTTTTCAATGAAAAAATTTCTACTTTTAACTTTCTTAACATTGCCCCAGGGGCACTAGTTAGCATGACCCAATCTATATAAAGCATCAACACATATTGCACAACACATTGGCATGAATCCCTACATGTCGAATTAAAAAAAAAAAAAAAATCTTACTCCAACATGGCTACTAAAACAGTAGGGCAAGACTGCTGTTCTTTTTCCGTAAACAAATTGAACCAATAATAAAATTTAAAGTAAATTGTAGTAATAATGGAAAATAAGGTAGGTGTTTTTGTCCAGTACCAATTTTATTTCCCCCAACATTATCATTTCATTAAGCATGTACCATATGTCTAAATATTGTAAATCTTGAAGCATATATAAATGATATGAATTTTTTTCCTTAAACTCACGACACACACACACATTGTGTCCTACAATAAAATTTAGTGTATCACACTTGTGCGTCATAGATTAAAATCGAACATGTGAGAGAATATATAGAATATGCTTAAAATGGAGTACACTATATCTGATAGAGGACAACGGACACTTTACAACCTTTACTCTTGGAGGCTTGTCATAGGACCTGTCGCCAGTGAATCTCCTATCCACATAAACACGCTTGATAAAGTCCCGAAGCCTGTCAACATTACTGGCACCAAACATGACAATCAGAGTAATGCACCCTAGAATTAAAATAAAATAAAATAAAACTAACAAGCAAATACTAACCCGCTATCAGGTAAAGAATGAGTTTGTGCATCCCATTCTTTAAAAAATATTTCTTTTGCACGCTGAAAGTATAATAGCGAATGAAAATCAACTTAAAAATAATATGCAACATCAATGGAAGGAATAAATCTATCATAAGTTTTAGCACATACAAGAATTGGTACCTGATTTCCTCCTTCTTGAAGTGCACTAACTTCTTGTGCAGTAAATTTAGCCATGGAGATCGATTTTACTCGATGAGTAAATTCCCGGCTGGAAATTAACATAAAAATCAGTTTAGAAATGGGAAACTTTACTGTCCTATCTCCAGTACAACAGGGTATATTGCCAAAGGAGAAACATATTCAGTATACAATTTATGAACACCGGTCCATAAAAAACAACACTAAAACGATACTCAAAAAGTACAAGGAAAATACAATTGATATACAGGAATTTCAAGCTTCGTTGTTAGTGAAGTAGAAATTCAAGTTCAATTGAGAAATATATCATTACAATGAGCAGAATTAGTCAATATGATATGTTTTAATGTACCTTAAGAAATATCGATTCAACAATCATCAACCTCAACATTTCGACAACAGTACAGTTCGTAAATAAAAGATTGTAAGTACTTACTGTATTCCACTGCAGTTTGTGCAAACAAATGTCCAGAAATTTGTGCATACATATTGTGGTCCCTAACAAGAGAGTAAGAAACAAGGGGGTTATTGTAACAGACTTGTCAGAGTATCAAATTCAACCATTTCCTAGCTACGTTCAGAAGAGCGCAAGCAGAACAACATTATAAAAAGCTGGCAAAGAATAAAGATTACCAACACTTAAATAAAAGTGTACAACGTGAGCATAAACATGCACATCATAAGCATTCAATCTCATATTCAAATTTATTTCTGCATTCTATCTCATATTAAAATTTATCTCTTCATTCAAGGTTTCTGTTATAGAATGGAATCTAGAAGAGACTAGCGAACTGCTATAATCTCTCTGGTCTTAACTTTAATAGTCTACAGCCATGGCATAAACAAAATCCTGGGAACATTTGTTTCCTGTCGAATAGCAAAAAATGCAAAATAAAACAATATCAATGGAGCGAAGCCTCGCTTGAACTGATTGCAATATCAAACTCTGCTCTGACTTTCAACAGTTGACATTCAATAAGAGATTCAGTGTTGGTTGACGCAACATATACACAGGTAAAGTCATATGATTTTGCCATACACTATAGCATAATCAAATATAACGAGTAGCAATCCATTTAAAGTTGCTAAAAGTAGCAATATATAGAGTAATTCTCAGACACTAGCAGATTATGAATCATTAAAAAGCAATGTAAACGGCAAGGCAAACAAGGCTGTTGCCTTAGGCCCCAAGCCAGCCAACCATGCCTCCATTATTTTATACATGTCTCGCTAACTTGTCCATGGGCCCACACCTATGATTCTGTAGATGGTAAAAAAGAAGTGTATCTCAGGAAGACCAATATTACTTGATCGTGACCAAAGTATCCCTCCCCATCGGTCATAATTTACATCTTAATATTGAACAAAATTACTTTCCACTTTACTGACGTAAGCTTGTAATGTACCTCTCTCGCTATTTTATTGAACTTCTAATTATTTCTTTGAGACGATTAAATAGCATAAATATAACTCACATTAAATTGTTAATAAAATGTGTAGTAGGTTGTTTGTGCTTTCACACCTCGATGAATTACTGTTTATTTTACTTCTTTCGAAACAAATGTATTTTACCATTTTTTGTTATTATTAAGGACAATTAAGAGAGCTAATGCCATATCATCAAGCAACAAAAGATTAAACTTACAATTCTACCTTTTTTTGCTCAAACATGATACTACAACCTTCTATTGTACCATTTTTTCATGCTGTTATATATTTAAATTTGCCGCCATTAACAAATAACAACCCCTTCATCTTGAATAATTAATAATAATTAATTTAAAAAGGCTGGTGCAGATAGGAAAATGAATCTTGTTAAATATTTCTACAAAGTTCGCCTTAGGCACAGCCCATTGAATGGTTACCACTACATCATTGTGACTTGTCAATATGAGACACTCTAACTGCATTTCTAATGAGTTGTCCTATAGTATATTAAATGGCATAAACTACAGAGTAAGAAATTTCACTTGCTTGAAGAGCAGGAAAAAGATGCTACCATGCTGTTGCAGTTAATGCATCTTCGATTCGGTGTAAGTTTGAGAAGACCTCGAATAGTTCTTTCATTTTTCTGATCTTCCTTTAGTCGACTTGTCATCTCCGCTTCTGTTAAACACATGACAACTCATAAATATCAACATAAACCAAACCAAACCAAACAAATCCAATCAAGCAATTCACAAATGATTATCAAAACTTCTATCAAATTGCTCGAGAAGCTACAGAGAAATTAACTATGTTTGAATTGAAAAAAGTGATTCTGAAGACTCGAATTTGATTTCGATATGTTTGCGTGTTTTTTATTTTAATTGATTTTACCGCTAAAATTGATTCTAACCTGATACTCTCTAGAACTTCTAGTTTTTGCCTTCAAACATGATTTGTTCACTGAAATTTATCGTTTAAATCACTTTCACATAAACATATTCATCAAATTCATACATAAATCATTTTATCTTAAAAGTCCTTTTTAACTAAAATCAATACAATCAAAATCAATTTTGACGGTGTAGAACCAAACACCGACTAAAACTTATCATGCATTCATCCGAAAATATG
This sequence comes from Medicago arabica, assembly GCA_946800305.1. Taxonomy (NCBI): domain Eukaryota; kingdom Viridiplantae; phylum Streptophyta; class Magnoliopsida; order Fabales; family Fabaceae; genus Medicago; species Medicago arabica. The sequence goes on from OX326964.1 coordinate 69,779,144, forward strand.
ATCATCCATACAATGCACCTAGATTTTAGAATTTTCCAAAACTGAAATAAAAAAAAAATCAAGAACATGGAATTTCGCAAACAATTTTTTGCAGATGAGCATACAAATTGAAGGAGAATGCAAATACATTAGATCTAAGAATTGAACACTTGCCTGAGAAGTAAGAAGAAGGAGAAGAAGAAGAAGAAGAAGAAGAAGAAGAAGAAGAAGAAGAAAGTTTGCAAATGATATTCTGAAGTCGAAATTCAGTTAGAACCCTAAAAGTTGATATAAAAGAGAAGTAGCTGATTTTGCAGAAGAAGAAGAAGAAGAAAGAAACAGTTAAGCAGCTTTTTTGTTTAAGCTGCTGACGGTGATGGTCAATAAAAGAGATCCGGCAACACAGCGCAACAACCAGAGAAGAGAGAGAGAGAGATCTTTCTGAGTTGGTGAAATTACGGCTTTGTACAGCTCATAAGCAGGTTTTAGCAAAGAAAGAGTGAAGAAAAAGGTATAAAGGGTAAGGAAATATGATTTATTTGAATAGTAAAAGGATTTTTTTTTTGAGTCAAAATATAGTAATAAGAATTTTATGTTCGATTAAATATTGATTTGTAAGAGTTTAGGACAGTCTCTTGTTAAGTTGCGATGGTCATACATGGCGACTCATTCCCCTACAGCTAGATCTGTGGCATGCTTGACCAATGACACTCGTATTCTTCCAAATAATATAAACCGGCTTCTTTTTTTTGGGTTAGACATATAAACCGGCTTCTAGAAGAACAAAAAATAAATATATATGACATAGACTTGGTTTTTTAATTTATGCCAAATATCATTTGAGATCATTTAATTTACATGATTATAATAAGTTAGTTTTAAGTTTTTGGGCTTAAGAGCAGTTTTGGTCCAATTAGTATTAGAAGATTATGATTTTGGTCTCCTAACAAAATAAAATACAATTCAACCCTCTTAAGTATTGTCTATTTTGCACTTTTGGCCCAGGTCAATTTAGACGAAGTCAATGACGTGGACATCACGTGTGTAATTTTTTTTAATTATTAAAAAATAAATAATAAAATAATTACCCACGTGACGTCCGCATCAGCATTGACTTGGTCAAAATTGATCTGGGAAGCCAAAACTGCAAAATGGACAATGCTTAAAGGGTTGGATTGTATTTTATTTTATTAGGGGGCCAAAATCACAACTTCCTGATACTTAGGGGGTCAAATCTGCTATAAAGCTTAAGTTTTTTTAGTTACAAATTAGTCATTAAGTCATAAAATATTTGCTCCATTATCCTAATTTTATCAAACTTAATCAAAAAGTGTTTATGTGGATGTTTAATGTTAAGTTGGTTTGTACAAATTCATTGCTCTCAAAACTAGAGCTCATAGATGTGTTATTCAGTCTTGATTCAAAATAAAATTGGCAGATTACTTGATTTATAACATTGTTGATCAATATTTATCTGTAAAATTAGGTTTGAAATTCAAAAACTAGAACAAGAAAATATATATATAAGTAATCATATTTGATGTCAGTCGTACTTTTGGACCTACCATCCTAATGTTAAACGGTCTATAAACACTTTGTAATGAGGTTGGCTGAAAGTATGGATGACAGTGTAAATATTCTATAACTTAAAAGAACCAATTTGTAACAAAAAAATAACTTAAATGACCAATTGGTAACAAAGAAAACTTAAAAGACTAATATATTATAAACATATAACTTAGAGAACTACGGGAGGTATTTGACCTTTAATTATATTACGAAATATTAGACTTAAGTTGATATATGGACTATAGATATTGTAGAGTGATCATTTAAAAATGATCATACTCTGCTCTCCACAATCTAAAGAAGTTTAAATTTGAGAGAAACTAATCATAGGCGTAAGCCTCATTTAGTTGGGTGGGACGTCGTGTCTGTCTAAAATAGATGGTTGGATAAATGGGGTCCAACAACATTCCTCTCATCACAATAGCTAATCGATCTTTTTTTATACCATTCTTACCGTTATTCATGTAACTAATGCTTATGGGGATTGGGACAACAATTTCTTGTTTCAGAATGTACCTGATAATATTGCAAATAAAATCATAGCAATCTTTACCACTATTGAGACTGATGGGCTTCGCACCATTGATGGGGTGGCACGTGCTTGTCAATTCTCAGTCAAGAGTGCTTACGATTTACTTGTTTCAAATCGTGTTATTGTGAAAGGGATTAGGAAGTTTTATGGAATTGGAGGGGAAGTTCCATGGACATATTCTTACTAACTACCGCCGAAGTAGATGGGGTGGGTATATCACCCATGTGTCTCTATTGATAATGAAATGAAGAAAGATTTTTCTTCACGTGCCTCGTGATTGTACGCATGCATATCAGTATGGAGTAGACTTGTGTTTCCAAATTGAGTCACTAACTTTTTTTTTCTTTTGTTGATTGCGGAGTTTGGGTTTTTAAAAACCTCAACAAAAGGTGGAATGAGGTTGTTATACTACGTGACAAACAATGGCTACATGTTGGCATCCATGGATTTGGAGAAATAAATCAACTTTCGAAGAAAAATTCCAAGGACCAGCTAACACAACCTTTGTTATCCAAAATTTCATTAGAGCTATAGAAGAAAGTTCTCAAAATTATGTGTTGGTTGATCCCCGACATTAAGAAACTATGTTTATTGTTTAGAAGAAACCAACTGATAATTGGGTGAAGCTTAATCGTGATGGACCATGTAAAAGCAATGGAGAGATTGCGAGGTGTGGAGGGCTTGCTCACAATTGAGATGGTAGGCGGCTTAAGGGATGTAGTCGTAAAATTGGAGGTTGTGATGCATTGCATGGAGAGATGTGGGGTCTCTATCTGAGACATGATATAGCTTGGAGATAAGGTTTATCTCACCTAATTGTTGAAAGTGACTAGAAAATGTTTATTGATATGGTTACTAAAAATTGCATGATCAATGGAACTACCCCTTCCTTGATTCGGCGTATTTAGCCACTTCTTTGGCAGGATTGACATACTCAAATTATTCACACTTTGACGAGAATGCAACAAATGTGCTGATTGACTAGTAAATTTTAGCCTCTTTTTAGTTTCTTGGAATCTTCTTGTAATAGAGACACATTCTAAAGAGTTTCAAAGACTATTTCTGAGACCTACATTCCTGTAAATATGCGCTTAGCCTTAGTTTTTTTCTTTCTTTTGGGCCTCTTGACCCTCTTTTGCAAAGGAAAAAAGAAGAAGAAGAAGAAGGTTATCGTTTAATTTGGGTATGGGAAGATAATTGGTTTCTTTATTAAAATGGGCACAATTTTGTCTCTTAAGCCTTTAAACTGCGATATTTTGTTTGTCTCGGATCTCATATACCATGCCATGAGCTATTTTGCTTTTTGATTCTTCTATTATCCATACTTATTTAAATGTGTGTTGAAAACTATATCAAAACTCGTTGATTTAATAAATTTATACTGACGGAAGGTTAACATTTATACTCTGTGACATGGAGTTTGGTCGCATTGGATGGTATAAAGGAAGAGCAGTCCAAAATAAATCATTTAATTAATCTTGGCATGCAAAATTTAAGTCATGACAATAGTTGAAGGGCGCTGCTATACATAGCGAGAAAAATCATCCAGAAAACACACGAAGGTTACGTGTCAATATTTAGAGTTGTGGGGAAAATGCATGAGGCAGCTTACAATAGGAAATGGCCGGAAAACAAGAGCAATGCTATATCTCAAGAAAAATAACATCAAGAATTCTTCAAGAATAAAGAGTAACCAATCACAATGCACTATTTGCCACAATTTAAGGAGGTGTGGCTGAAAAATAGGAAGTAAACAAATAAATCATGCAATCAAAACTTGCCAACTGTGTCTTGAAAAATTCTTGATACTATTTTTCTAGATAAATAGTATTTTCCGGAAAACAAAGGTGTTTGGCCAATAGAAATGATTTCGGGACAATTTCGGGATTAACTATTCGCTTGATGCAACATTATCCATAGTTGAAGCATTGAAGGAGGAAATTTCGCTTCTAAGGAGGTACACCAAGTTGCAGAGCATCAAGTTGAAGTCGCTAAAAGACAATTTTCGCATATGCATTTTGCAAAGGATAATATCTACGGGCTAGTGGTACAAGCCTTGAATTTTTATTAAGTCCTATAGTAAAAGACTAATGTGTTTTTTGTGCTCATTTGGTTAAATATGTTTCATGCTTTGTATATATTTTAGAGTTCACTAATCTTATCATCTTATGTCTGATAGTTAAGTTAACTCAGAATTTTTAGCTATTTTATACTAGACTTTTTTTTATTCCTTCAACTTGTATCTAATGAACCTCTCAAAAAAAAAAAAAAACTTGTATCTAATGATCATATAAAGCTACTCTGTGATTTATATAAGCAAGAGGTCTCGGTGAAAGTCGCATAGTCTTTTTTTACTGCATAATTCGCTGCATTAACTCAGAATCTGGCATGGTCTCTTTTTTACTACAAAATTTCCTGCATTAACTCATAATTTGATAGAAGTCGGGTAGTTTAAAAACATTATGAACGAGGCTTTGAAAGAAAAGATTGTGAGTGTTGCTGTGGTATTATCTTGAATCTTGATAATCTTTGGTATGTTTTTGCCATCAAATTTTGGCTCTTAACTGGGTTGGTGTCTTTTGTTATTAATGTCTCTAAGACATTATTTTGCACAGTATTTTGCAACAGTTAGTTTGATGAACTTTATCCAAAGGCCAATATCATTTACGTGTACTTTTTATGTATATGACTTAATCTTCAAATGTTTGAATAAAATATGAAAACTCCGTTAACTTTTATGGTGATTGCTGATTTATTTGATGTTTGATTAATCGCAATGTGTTATAATAGTAGTAACTAAAGTATGGTTTGAATGTAAGTGTTTTCACCTCTGGTTCAATACAAGTAGAAATGCAGCAAACAACTGGAGCTATAATTTAATTTTTTACTTTCTTTCCTTCAACTTCTTTTTCTAAACCAAACATGGTGGTACTGATTGCACACAACACAAATCTGAATAATTTATAGCCAACCAAATGCTTCTACTTCTTGTTCAATGTATGGCCTAAACTTTATATAAAAGCACATGAAACAGTGAAATACCATGGCATCACTATTTATTTTATCGCCGCATAAGAAAAGCTCATGTGACTGACACTCTTCCAACAAATGTCTTTGCCCTTGTCCTTGTCAAATTCCTCAATCTGAGACATATTTTAAATAAACCATTATCACATGGACCAACCTGTAGATAGAAAAAAAGAACCTTTTATTTAATACAATTATTCAATAATTTGATCAGAAATGCTTCTGAGCTCATAGAGTCCAATAATGCAAGAAAGCATGTCCCATCTTTGTACTATTATACATTATACATTTGATTGAGGCATATAAAAACGTCAATTGATTCAGCATCATTCAGGTCACAATGGGTCGGATTTACTTTTTCTATTACTTCCCACCTCTCCACTTATGGATATAAAACTAACTTAATGACATGGTTTAGTCGTTTAGAATGCTAAGCATGCAAAGCTTTTCAATCAATATATTTTCTAATGACACAATTTATGAGTATTATGGAGTATGATTAGTCACCTGTTGTTTATACGTAGCTTTCAAGTTTCTTTACTTATACATTTCTCAATTTAACAATGATCTCAGCATTTTGCACTGTTGCCATACAATGATAGTTTAAGATGTGTACGCATCATTTAGGGCTAATAATGCTAAAAATTCAAAAAGATACTAGTAAGAAAATGAGGCGTGACATGCCATTGCCACGGTCCATCCTTTTTGTTTTGTCACTAATATTTTTTTATGACTATATTATTAGTACTAATATCCTTTGCTATTTTCCAATGATTAATCTGATAAAAAAAAAACTTATTGGACACACAAGATGAATTCTGTCTTCCCATTTAAAACTTTTCTTGCAAGTTATTTCTTAAATAGTTAAATTGTCGGAATCCATTACCACTCAGATCACCAACTGCATGTTGTTAAATAGATGATTTGTTTACAATTTGCATCACAGTTATATTACCAAATATGCCTTGACCGTATTCCTTTATTATAGGCCAAATATCTCCTCGGATCCTTTTAAGTTTCATGTTTGTTTCAGATAGGTCCTTTAAGTTTCGAAAGATAGGTCCTCTAAGTTTCGACTTTGTTTCGGATAGATCCTTTCTGTCAATTTCCGTTAAGCCAAAGTTGATTTGTCCGTTAAGTCAAAGCTGATCTGATTGGGGAAAAATTGATGTCAAGTGTCAGAGAGAACCACCTCATCCACTTAACAGACATATCAACTTTGGTTTAACGGACATAACAACTTTGGCTTAACGGAGGTTGACAAAAAGGACATATCCGAAACAAACTCGAAACTTAAAGGACTTATCTAAAACCTTAAAAACATAAAGGACTTATCTGAAATAAATGTGAAATTTAAAGGACCTATGGAAGTATTTGGCGTTTATTATATTTGAACTCTTTACCATGCTTAATAATATTATAGTTCATTAATTTCAATGTTACACTAATTATACTTACGAAAATGCTATCTAATTATACTTATCCACATGGATCTATATACATATTCTTTTCCTCCAGCTTAGGCTAAGCCTCATCACACATTTTCATATATAAAGTTGGTTATTTATTTCCACTTCCCATTCTGCGATCACCGTTTCTTCCTTTTCTAATCTCTCTATTAATTTGATTATATGAGTCACGTTTCTCCTCTTTTAATACATTTCTGTTTCTTCCATTTATAGTTAATAACATGTCTATCAAACCATGTTTCTACTTTTATGTCACCAATGTTTGGTATCTGTCTCCATTGGATTTAGTTTGGTCAAAGTAATTTAGTGGTTTATCACATGACAAAATTTAATCTCACTGGTTCTGTTTTCTGTCATTATTCTAGATAAATTCTATTGGTTTTTGTGCAATTTGATTTATTTCCCCAATAAAATTTTCACCTTAAGCTTCTTCTTTTTCCCCATACTTGATGTTCCTTTTTTCCTTAACATATTGTGCTGTGTTTTGAGAGCATATAGGCTATACTCTATAGATTGCTTCAACTCACATAATGGGGAAACTTGGTAAAATGTTGGACACATTCTGTCTTTCTTCTGGTTCAAACTCATGCTTCTGTCTGAATTCCATGAATTTTGATGATGAGTTTGAGAGTAAGCCCTTGATTGCAAGTGACAGAGATGATCAAAAACTACGATTGAAGGATATTTTTGCTGGAAAGCAAACATTGGCTTTTCAATTGAAACCTAAGGTGAAGTTTTTCTTCTCTTTTTCTTCATTGATGTTTCTTTAGTAGCAACGTTAGTCACTAGTATCATCTTAGTCCACCAGATTGTCTATGTTTCAAACTGATCCCTATAGTTGCACAATATTACTCAAATCTGCCCCTTTATCTTGATCTGATATCTATGTGAGTTGAACATTACTGATTGAAACATTTTGACTAACATTACCGATTTAATGTCATTATAGTTCCTGCAAATAACGACTAAGAACGAACTTGACTAACATCTTGCAATTTCAATGATATTTTAAAATATTAATGAACTTGATTAACATCGTACAATTTCAAGGATATTTTAGAATATTGATAATGTAGAGGACTAAGTTGATATATTATACTAAAATTTCAGGGATCAGCTTGGATATTTACTCTTCATTATGGATACTACTCATTCAAGTAAAAAAAAAACAAAAGAGATAGTTGATTAAGAATGTTTCTATTATATATAATACAACCTGATTTATTAATTCAGATATCTTGTTGTTCAAATATGCAGATAGTAATATTGAGGGTTTCCATGCATTGCAATGGCTGTGCAAGAAAAGTTGAGAAACATATATCAAAGCTTGAAGGTGAGTATTTTCATTTCCTTTAATTTTGTTTGTGTTTGTATGTGATATATTTATATATATTTCAAGTTTGAAAAGTTCATAGAAGATGAAACAAATTGTATTGGTTAATTTGTGTTAAAAGCAAAGAGGTTGCCCATACCTCCCATCTTATGAGATAGATTATTTTAGCCATCTTGATATATATAATATATAAAAGCGAAGTCCACCTATATATGAAGATGTTAACATTGTTATTATTAATTTAGTTTCTCATATGATATAGTATGAAAATGTGGCATGGTATAGACATGGGGCTATTTTGTTTGCTTAGTATTTTAATTAACTATTTGCACTTATGAACAGGAGTGAGCTCGTATAAGGTAGATCTAGACACCAAAATGGTTGCTGTCATTGGCGATATTCTTCCGTTGGAAGTTTTGCAAAGTGTATCCAAGGTTAAAAATGCACAGTTTTGGAATTCCACCTGCTAAGAAAAATATATATATTCTGCATTGCTAAACTCCAGCGGCATTAGCAGATTCGACCAACACAAAAGTAGACATATACTCTGTCATTTTGTTATTTCATGAAGAGTATATAATAATAATATTATTATTATTATTATTATTAAATAATTAATACTCAGGCCATGCATGTTCTAGCAATTAGCAACTCTTGCAGGAAAGAAGTTGAAAAAGAGAAGAAAAAAATAATGTTGGTTGATCTTTCTCCTTCTCGGATGAATCATACGTGCACATTTGCTTTATGGTGCAGAAGCTGTAGGAATTCAATTTGATGTTTTGTGTATGAGAAATGAGAATGCAATCTTTTCATTAGTAAATTTGGTTAAATTTCTGAATGTAAGGAAGACATTAGCATAATTAATGGCCAATATTTTATTTGACTGTGGATGTAGAAGACATTGTTATTTAATCTATCTTTTTTCCAACATTGATGATCGGACAAACGATAATGCTCGCTTCAACCTAATTGTGAGGAAAGTAATTCTGCTTCACTGATTTTTACAGTGGTTTGTAATTTATGGATGCAGTCTTTTTCTTTTTTGACACAACTACGGAGGCAGCCTTTGTTTATTCTGCTGGTTACTCTTAAAAGGGTATTGAAGATCTTAAGGCAGCTCTGAATATGTTATTTTCTAATAAATTTGAATTCAAAATACTGGGTTGGGTCATGCATCAGACTTTGCTGCCCGTATTCAACCATACAGCTTGTTCGGAACCACGTTGAGGATTAATTGAATGGGACAATGTAGTACATATGTCTTTATTACAAGAACAAAACTAAAAAACGCCTAAACAAAACAATCACTAGTTGTATAGCTTTTTGAATATACACGAAATTTAGGAAGTATTAAAAATATTCATTAATGTTAAAAAGATAAATGTTAAACTATGGTTAGAAAATTCTTATGAGTTGTCAATATAAGAATGACTTATGTCAATTAAAAACAAATCATTTTTATTTTATAAAGATGATCTAAGCTCAATTTAAAAAATCATTTTAATCTTAAATCTGGTATTCTCTGACTTTTTAAATGGTCTTCAGATTTTACCATTCACAATCCGAAGCAGACTCATGTTCAACTCTGGATTAGATTGATAGATCTCCCACAAAAATATTGGACACCAAAAACTTTGTTTGAAATTGCTAATGGGGTGGGAAACCCTCTAGAATTAGATATTGCGACTAAGAATCGCAATTTTGGACATTATGCAAGGATTTTGGTTGACATTTGACATTTTCAAAAGATTTTTTGATGAGATTATGGTTTAACGTGAATGGTTTTCCTTTTTACGTTGAAATTGCTTATGAATGGCTCTCTGCTTATTGTCAAAACTGTGTAACAATTGGTCAGTGTAAATGGTTGCATAACAACCCAAATGTTTCTGAGGAAGTTGCAAAGAAACAAAAAGTTAAAAACAAAACCTTGGAGAAGGGTAAAGGGACCAACACTTTCCTGATATGCATATCATTGGCCCTTAGTGTGATGTGGTGGCCAATATAGATTACTGTCAAGATATCACTCCATTGATTTTGAGCAAAAATTTGGATCTGATAGGAGGCAACTTGCTCTAGTTGCTCCACCTATTCCTGTTGCGGTCCAAAGTGATATGGATTTTCTAAGACAATCCTGAGATAATATGGTTAAAGTTGATGTCTCCAATCAACAATTTCAAATGGTTGTCTCAAAGAAAAAGAAGAAACATCAAAAGGAGCGGACAAAGGCTAGCAAAGGGACTTACCCTACGAAACTCTTGGTAAGTACTTCTTCAATTAAAGTTTTAATCTCTCTATCTATCGTTTTCTATTTTCTTTAAGGTTTTGATTTATATCCCCCTCTTTTGTATTTTATTCCCTTTATATATATATATATATATATATATATATATATATATATATATATATTGGGTGTGGCAATAGAAGACCCCTATGCCTCATCTTTCACCTAGAAAAAAATAATTTTTTTAATTATGCTTAATAAATAGACAATAACTTCAACTATTTATTACAAAATCTCTAAAATTTAATCCTTAATAAACAAATTTTTAATTTAATCAAACAAGCTTATAAGTTTATTCAATATTCAAAGAAATTATAAGCTAACTTATTGACGTTACGAATGGAGTCAAAACCATGCTAAGAAGGAAAAAAAATCAAACTAAGAAACTAATAGCGAGTGATTTAAAGTTTTGTGACTAATGTAACCTTGAGAAGAGAAAAGTAGATGGTGATAAATAGGAAGAAAAAGGAGGGACTAAAAAGTCAGAAGACAATAAATGTATAATGTCGTTAACTAAACATAAGAACAAAGTATGAACCAACCAACCAACGGCATCACAGGAAAAGAATGCTACTACTTCGTACTGTCGTAGCTAATAATCGTTTTGTTCTGAGTTCATTTGCATCTTCTTCTTCTCTCTCCAAAATCAAACCTTTCTTCTCTTTCCGACCAATTTCTTCAATGGCTGAAGAATTCGTCAAAGGCACCGTTAATTCTAACGGCGTTGCCCTTCTCACCCTTGATCGCCCCAAAGCTCTCAACGCCATGAACCTAGGTTTCTTATTTTCATTCATTCGCACTTTTCGTATAATTCTGTCTGATTTATCTTATGTAGTTCTGAAATTCTTCAAAATTACTATTTCTGATTATTGTCATAAGGCCCTTGCAAAAATAATGTAAAATTTGGGGTTATTTTGATTCTAGCTAGGTATTGATTGTTGATCATGGAATCAGAAAAACTAAGAATGTTTCACATCTATACTCTGTTTGAATTTTTAGTTAATTATGTAGGATTCAAAAAAATTGATTTTTTTTTTTTTTTGTGTGTGTGTTGTTGGCTTGATTTTGATTTGGAAATCTTTGTGGTGCAGATATGGATATAAAGTATAAAAGTTATCTTGATGAATGGGAATCTGACCCAAATGTCAAATGTGTTCTGGTTGATAGCAGTTCCCATCGTGCCTTTTGTGCCGGTATGTATGATTGAGTCATATTTGAGAGAAATGCCCATAGTTTATGATTCTTTTAATGCAATATTGAAGCATGTTTCTAGCTCAAATACATTAAAAATTAGTCTCTTTTGCAGATGTTCTACTTATTTGGTTTTGAGTGGTAGGTAAGGTTTTGAGAGTCACCATTAATGGTCAATGCAGGTATGGATATTAAAGGGGTTGTTGCTGAAATACAGAAGGACAAAAGCACACCTTTAGTGCAAAAGGTCTCGATATATATTATTTGTTAATACATGTTTATCCAGTTGCATTTTTTACATGCTTCATTGGATATATAGTTTGATTCTTTGTCGCTTCCCCCATCATCATCATCCTTCTTTGCTATGCAACTTTTCTTATAGTTTCTGTTTCGTCAAGTAATTTTGTTTATCTATTCTCGATGACCGCTTACTTGGTAACCGAGATCTTAGTTTATCTGCAGGCGGTGATGTGAAGCACATAGCAACGAAAAACAACCTATCAGATGTGATTGAGGTCTAGTTGTGTACTTCGTAATTATATGCCATCAAATTCTTAACCTTTCATTCTATAAAAACCATGCCAATTCAAAATGAATACCTTCTGTGTAGCAATTATTAGCATTTCTAAACTGACAAACTTAGCTCCATTGTCAGCATGATGTCTTTTAAAAACTACAATGTTTTAAAATAATTGGTAATAAACAGTTATTAAGGAAGTTTCATGTTCAAGTAGATCAAACATAAAATGTATTAAATATGCAACTCTTGCTTGGTGTTAGTTGGGCCTGGGTTAGAAGGTTCTTCCAGTTGAGGTTCTAATGATGCCTTATCCTTTGAAATGCATCAGCTTCTCTCATTACAGGGTCACCCTTTAGTTACGTCTTTTTTGTCCTCCAGAGACACTGAACTTCCTTATGGATGTTTCTGTGTGTGCCTATTAGATTACATTTGTGATTTGGTTGATTTTAGACAGTTGATTTTGTCGATTAATTTACATCTTGTTTGTTACTAATTGCTGTCAGCACTTTAAGTGATTACACGTTCTTCTGCATCTTGCATTTTTGCACAAGTTGTTAAAGTGAAGGGTCAAAATAATATACTTATTATGCTGCATATTTTAGGTCTTCACAACCGAGTATTCTTTGATATGCAAAATTTCTGAGTACAAGAAACCATATATAAGTTTCATGGATGGAATAACAATGGGTTTTGGAATTGGCTTATCTGGTCATGGCCGCTATCGTATCATAACAGAGGTATGGCCGCTATAGTATAGTTGCTTAGTTTAATCATACATATTTTTTAAATTCATAATAACTGCCATTCTAGATCTTGTTTATGACATCTTTTTCTTAACATATTTCCAGAGAACTGTTCTCGCAATGCCAGAAAATGGAATTGGCTTGTTCCCAGATGTAGGATTTGCTCATATAGCGGCTCAAAGTCCAGGAGAAGGAGCTGTTGGTATTTTTTTTCTTCATGATACATCATTTGTAGTTCTTTCTTGTTTATTCGATGATCTAATAAGGACTGAGGGTTATTGAATTACCAACCCTTCTATTTCTCCTTTTTGTGCACTATTTTCATAATTTTCTTACAAATGCAAATTGTGTGCCACACTATTAAAACATCTATAGATGTGGTCTTTGGTATTCGTTAACAGCTTATTAGTTTTCATAGGTTTTGTTGAAAGGTTTTTCCACTTGCTTTCTGTGGAATCTCTGAATTCGGTTTGAATATTTTACTGACTGCAGGTGCTTATCTTGGATTGACCGGAAAGAGGGTTTCTACTCCATCAGATGCAATATATGTTGGCCTAGGAACACATTATGTGACATCGGGAAAGTTAGGTTCATTCAAAGAGGCCCTTTTGGCAACAAACTTGTATGTAAATTTCATCAATGAAGATTGAATTGGACCACTGAAATTATAATATAATACATTGGCCTGATTGTGTCGATAATATAAGACAAGTCTTTACATTTTACTGCATGCACCATATGTGACACATGTTTTATTTTTTATTTTTTTATATTGTATTTTTTTTGTTTCTTGAAATAATCTCCATCAGTGTAGTTTGTTCAGAAGTATATAATTTGTAAAGAAAGAGTGCATACATATCAGTCGTAATAACTGCAATGATCTTACACAAAACTATTGGTTATTTAGTTCTCAGGATCCCCATCAGGACATCAAAGTACTTTTAGCAAGATATGAGTCAAACCCGGATTCTGAGGCACAGTTAAAGTTGCTTTTACCTGAGATAATTTCTTCATTTGGGGGAAATAAATCTGTTATTGAAATCATTGAGGAGCTAAAAAAACACCAGTCGAGCACTGACTCTAATGGTATGCTTATCATTATCACCATATTGTTTGCTTACACTGAAATGTTTAGACACAGTCATTGTTGTGTATGTTAAATACTAGTGTTTGAAATTATAGCTAATTGCTTGTTAAATGCTTAATTTTCTAATATTTCCTATTTCTAGTTGCTGAGTGGGCTAATGAAGCTCTCCAAGGCCTTGCAAAAGGTGCTCCCTTCTCCCTTTTCTTGACAAACAAGTACTTCTCTGCCGTTGCCTCTGCACTGGGAAAAAACGACAATGAATTATCCACGGTGAGCAGGTTCCTTTTCTTTTTTTTGGTGGTGGCAATAGTTTCCATGTTTTCAAACATGAATTTAATGAGTGTTCTATCTGTATTTGTGATAATCCAGCTTACTGGCGTAATGAAAACCGAGTATCGCATTGCCTTAAGGTCTTCGCTGCGACATGATTTCGTAGAAGGTGTCCGAGCAGTATTGGTGGATAAAGATCAGGTTCTCTCTTCTTCTCCTGATTTTTATACTTTTATCTGACGAGCAAACTTTACTATCAATTGTTCGCCAAACCAAGTATAGGTGCAATTGACATGCATGCAGAAAATTATTGTAGGTGTTGCTAACATCTATTGATAGATTTTACTTTTGCGGCACTTCAAGATAGTACAATTGGTGGAATGAAATCACGCATAAATATGCCCCGTTTATGCTTTTGTACTCATAATAATTGCCTTCTAAACAGGCAAACTCTTTAGAATCTAATGTTTCTGATTTCTCTGCATATGAAATTATGAATATACAACTTAAAGTATCTTGAGTCTTTTTGGATTGACTTGTTGGAACTTATTTATATTGGTATAAGCATTCGTGAGACTATTTGCAAGAGTTTATGGAAACAACTTATGACATGTTCATAAACTGTTTTAAGCTTATTTCCATAAGCTTTTGACGATAACTTATGAAAGCAACTTATAGTTTATGAAAACAGTTTGACTTCGACTTCATTTTATCTTTTTGTTATAGAAGACATACTTATGAAAGCAACTTATAGTTTATACATGTCACTTATATGATAAATGCTTATGCTATTAGGACTGATTTAAGCAGTTTATCAAAACATGACCAATATCTTGTGGTTCTGTCTGCATATATTGGGGGAGCTCAAATGCTGGTTCTTTGGATCCCTTGTACAAATCCTTTTTTTTTGGTAGATTTGTACAAATCCTCTTTAACCCACAGTTATATTTTGTTCGATATTTGGTGCATGTTCTTGTTTCAATGATATTAAACAAGTATTCACTGCAGAACCCAAAGTGGAAACCATCAAGGTTGGAGGAAGTTGATCCGAGTGAGGTTGAAGCCGTCTTTAAACCCTTAGGAGCAGAGGTGGGAGAGTTGCCTGTGTAATTTTTGATGGAAAGGTTTCATTTCATTGAATGCATTACAGAATTGTACGACACTGAATCAAATAAATAGATGGTGTTATCATCGGGTCCTGTCTAGTGTTGCTTGTATTGTTCTAATCGTGATAAATAAAATTCATGGTCTTGAAAATCAAAGGGATGATGTTGCTTCTAGTGTGTCTGCATAGAAATGGTGAACGTTATTATGATTTCCTAAATTTTATCTTTTGTTTTTATCGCAATTTTTTATTTGGTTGACAACAGAAGTACTCACATTTTGAATGACTACAATTGAAATCACAACCAAAAGAAGTACTCACGTTTAGTGTAAACACACACACCTTGAATATGACTACGATAGGGAAATCAGAAAAATTCCATTTAATTACTATGCACAAAGGAAAATCCATTGATAAGAGAGGAAACCACGTAATGAGATAAATTAACATATTTTCTATATCTCAAAATGAAGTGACTGATATATCAAACTGCTTTTGTGCTGTTTTTGGTGCCAACTGTCTTTGTGTTTATCT
The DNA here is from genome assembly GCA_946800305.1 of Medicago arabica. Lineage (NCBI taxonomy): Eukaryota > Viridiplantae > Streptophyta > Magnoliopsida > Fabales > Fabaceae > Medicago > Medicago arabica. The sequence goes on from OX326964.1 coordinate 69,794,784, forward strand.
CAAATAACGTATTCCACTTATCTCATCAACCGATGTAAAATCTTAGACAAGAAAAACGAGAGACTCCTTCGTACGAGGCTGTAATATTTGTTACAAAAGAGGAAAAAAGGAAAAATTAAAATTTGACAAGGAAAAAAATAACTACTAAAGAAGTTCATAATAAAGATATCTATCCTTCGTGTGTTTCCTTCTGAAAAGTTTTTCTTTTTCCCATAAACCTTTCCCTGACTACTACTCGATATAATCCTAACTACTACAACTTCCTTCTATTTCTTATACTTAACAGTACATGAAGAAATCTATCTATTATAACAAACATCTAGTGAACGAACCAGCATAAAAGATTCACCAACTCTTTGTTTCATTCAGATATCAACATTATTTACAAAGTATTGTAACATTGTTTCTAAGGTCTTATCTTTTCCTTCAAGCTTAAAAACATATTTCTGAAGGAAGAGATGACACATGCATCAGAGAAGCTCCACAATAAGAAATGTATACAGTACAACTCCATTTGACATTGATTTACAGGGCATAGCCAACATGCTTTAGTATCGAATGACAGTGTATAGATTTTCTCACATTCTACCCTGTAGCTGAGACTTGTGCTTTCTTTCTCAATCTTAGAGATCTTCGGTTCACTTCATGCTTTGAATTTGTCTCCAGAAGAAACAAACGGGACATAACATATGACAAAAGTTCTTCATGATGAGAGAAGGTAAAATCCAAATGAGCATATTCAAACTCGTTAAACGACACATCTACACCAACCTCCTTCATCAATTTATAATGTCTCTTTACCATTGAAGGTCTTACGACTTTGTCTTTCTGACCAGCAACCAAATCAACAGGAATGTCAATGAGCCAATAATGTTCTCCTAAATCCAAAGGCTCAGGTGAACCATAAACTTCTCGATTAGCAGAGGGACTTCCATAATCAAACATTCTAAATCTTCTAGTTCTCTTTATCTGTGCAAGATGAAGACCAACATAAAAAGATACTGCAGGCATATCATTCATGTTGTAATGTGGTGTTCCTAAAACTCCCACCCAATTCGAGCTGTCCCCTCCGAGAACATAACCTACTAAAGTTTGAACCAATCCTCCGACTGCAGGTAGGTTTTGCAAGTCCCGGGCTAACTTGTTAACAAGCATACGAAAGAATCGGGTTGGTATGTAGAAGGCGGGGAAAATACGAGACAAAACAGGAGCTAGAAAAAATATTACACGTTCCACCACAGAAAAGACTATGTTGGAGTCATGATGAAAGCCAGCAGGTGACAACAAAATCAATCTAGAAAGTCTATGAGGCTTCTCTTCTATCCTACGTGTAATGATATACATCAACATAGATGCTCCACCCAGACTATGGCTAATTGCGCACAGTTTGTAGAGCTGATCATCATTATTATCCTTCTCGATATCAGGCTTACTAAGTTTCAACTCGGCAGTTTTTACTTGATGGATTTTTTCTATCATAGCAGGAATGTCCTCAGTCCCATGTTCGTTGATTGAATACCGCCAGTATCTGCATTACATTGATATCATGACAATACTATTGCTTCTGACAGCAGTAATTAGTATGACATTGCAATAACACGATAGGGTTTGTTTTGAGGACTTACTCGCGTGAGGAGATGTTCTTGTTGATGTGTTCTCTAGAAACCAAACCGCGAAAATTTCCCAAAAACACGTCATACCCTGAAAACAAACACAAACTTGTATATGTAATAATTCGAAGAAGAAAAAAAACTGATGTTCTTAGAGCATACAAACTATATTGACAGATATATCAAACCTTGATCATAGGCTGCAAAAGCTGGAGATCCAACAACACCATTAGATACCCAACTGAACCAACAAAAAAAGGTTTAAATGAATTTGACTGCCACTTTTGCTTTGATAAATTTTGGAAGGTTAAAATGCAAGTACATTGATAAATGAAAAAACGATCCTATAATAATTGGCAAGAAAATAAAATTCTTGCATCCAACAATGTAACAGAGAAAATCATTTCAATAATCGAAAACAGTTCACAGTTCAGAGTGTAGAAGTAAAAGATAAAAACAGAGAAAGTGGGATACAATACAGAACAGTATAGCTCATGAGTCATGACTCTCGCCACTCCATACATGCCCTGATGAGTTCACAACTCGCTTACACACAAAGCCTCCTAAATCTAAGTCAAGATGGTTTAAAGGCTTGTACAAGACACGCCAATATTACTCACCCCATTGATGAATCAAAAACTCCATGCTGAAGATAAACAGCTTTACGAGCATCTCGCCTGTGAAGCAGAAAAAAGGCATTAGTGTACACATAGAATTTTGTTATGTCAGTAACACAAGCTACTTTATGTCTATTCTTCCTACATATTGCTCTCTAATTATGATTTTTGAATATTTTCTGAATGATAACACTGCAATATGCCATCACAGAACTCTTCCACATATACACATAATACTCATAGGTTATGATCCCATAAGTGCTATATTTATGTCAGAAATGATGCACAAGTTTGAAACGAATACGAACAAAAGAAGGAAAGAAAAAGACATGCGAACATAATAATTTCATTTCAAATAGAAGTTGTATTCATTGCATAAAACACAATGAAATAGTTGAGAGATCAATAGATATCAATTAGTATCATGAATGATGTTTACATTTCAATAGTTATTCACCGTGGAAAACCAGATGTTATACATCTACGGAGGTCCCGCTTGTTCAAAAAAATTATGGAGGTCCCTAGTGTTTACTTTACCTGGGTATTCTTTCCAAAAGAAGAACATATCCATCGGCAGTGATCACATGAATAGCTTCGTATGGATACCTGTTAAAGGTAGAGGGATAAATCATGAAGCGGACTAGCAATAACCAAAACAAAAAGAACAAATGTAAATGCGGCTATCCAATAAGCTTTACCCAAGCTCTGTTATGACATCCTGACAAGTTCGGGCATCCGTGCTAAAAGACTGCCGAAAATCAGTATTCCCCTCTGTAGGTGTGGGGACATTCTCTCCAAGAGTAGCTGTATAAATGGTGGCATTCTCAACAACATTATCATCATCTTCAACACCTCTTTCTTGTGATGAAAACAACCTAGACAATTTTCCAAAAGCTTCTGATGGGGAAAGAAGAAGATGTACTGCTTTGTGAACAAAATCAAACACAGCTTCTATGAATATTTCCATGGCTAAATGAAGATCCTGATTGACAAAAATTAAATGCACATGAGAATCAACAACAAAAATATATATAAATGATAACTAATACAACAAACAAATTAATAAGGATAGAAATAGTTTCACAACCTCTATGATCCCACGTCTCCTATCAGTAGTTCTATGAATAATTTGGTCCTTGAGGCTCTGGACCTTCGCATGTAAATGTGATTGTGCTGCAGAGTGCTGATTTTCAGAGACGGAGCGCGGTTTTGACAACCCAGAATAAGCTAACTGGAAAAGACAAAATGGAATTCCAAGCAAAAACTTTACAGAAACCATAATCCAAAGTAAGATATATTGGATCCAATCCACATGATTCCTGCTGTAATTGGTAAAACTGGCTCTAGAACCTGCAGATGAGGGAGTTTCAGGATAATCATACCCATCATCGTCATCATCCTCATCATATTCTTCTCCAGATGAGTATTCAACACTTGAAACATCAGAATCCACAGCAAGTTCATGAATAAATTGGTTGAAAGAGGACACGCCACTGGGAAAACAAGGCAAGCAAAACAATGTCAAGAACAACATCCTCGTTTAGATGTGGCGCATTATTAGGCCTCGTTTGGATAAACACCTCAATTAAGTGCTTATGCAATATCAAATAAGTCAAATGGTTTTCACATAAGCTATAAGTTGTTTTCATAAGCTATCCTGGAGAGCTTATGAAAATAAGCTGAAAATAGCTTATAGACATGTCATAAGCTATTTCCATAAGCTCAGCCAAACACTCTCATAAGTGTACATGTCAATAGATAAAGCTCAAATAAGCCAATCAATCAGACCCTTAAGCTATAACCAAATATATTCATCCCATGATAACAAATACAAAAACAAATTGCATATCAAGTAAAAAAAACACTGAATTCTTATAAGATAAAGAAATACTTCACATAGACATCTAGAAATTTGATGATGAAAACTTACTTTTCCATCCAGCGTGGAAATCGCGGTCCACGGAAAGTTGGTCTAAGCTCCCAACCTTGAATACCTTCAAGTATATTAGCTTTGCCAGGTAGTAAAGCCAACAAAAGAGCTGATACTCCATTGATAAACCTCACAATATTGTTCAACGACTCATAAGTAAACGTCTTCACCGACCTATACCAAAATTCAGATTATACCACTTAAACATCAACAAATATATATCCATCTTTCCAACTAAGAAGCATCAAGACTCCAAAATATTTAAGACTGAGCAAATGTTTGGTATCACGGTAGCTTTAGCAGAATCATGGTGAACCACCGTGATTCTGGTGAAGCCACTGTGATACCAAATACGCACTAAATAGTGTTAAATTGGTTGGCAATTAATTAAATTGTGGCATGCAGAAAATAATCCAAGTAAATTCCATAGAAATGAATGAAAAAAAAATGACATAAATTCAATAGAACTGCATAATAAAATAAATGTACACATGCAAAAAATGAATTTGGTAACAGAGAAATGTGCTTACTCTTTAGTAACAGCGATGACATTGTCAGCGAACCGTTGCATATTCTCTCTCGATCGATCAAATTTTGAGTTATTCTTTCTTTCTTTCAAATTACGAAAATGTGAAAATTCAGAATATGTGTTATTCGAATATTTGTTTTTTTCGGTGAAATTAGGGACAGACGAAGCGAATCGAAACCAACGAAGAAAACGATAAACACAATTCTTTGCTTACGACGATCGAAGAAGAATCTTTTTCTTTTCCTACGAGGAACGTTATTAAGTCGGTGGTGGATTTACGAGTGTTGTCTCCGATTCCACGTGGAAGCGTGTGATTGGGTCGATGTGATTCGTGTCTTATTCTTCTTGCGGTGAATTTTTGGAGCCGGTGACAGTTACACGTAGCGTTTACGAAACAAGGATTTTCGCGGTTATATCTATGGGAATATGTGGACCGTTGAGATTTAGTGTGTGTGGGTGTGATGAACGGATAGGATTGTAAGTGGATATAGATGTCGACGATTGCACATGATTTACACGTGGTATAAATGAGGTCGGTATTGGTGAAAATGAAAAGAAGTAAAGTGGCAGTTTATTTGGAGAGGCACGCAACACAAACAAGATTAAAGGAAGGAGGAAATCTATTACTTTACCCTAAAAAGATAGACTTGACCTAACTTAGAAAATGAAAGGCAATTAATTTTCGGAAATGATATTTTCAAACAAGATTTTGACACGAATTATTAAGATGCTTAGGACAGTTTAAATATATCATCTAATCACATGCTATAAAAAAAATATATATTTTATATTCATTTAATTAATGATGTATTTAATTAATGATGTATGTAATCTTTATTATATATCAAATACATCATTTAATGAATGAATCTAAAATATTAATTCTTACTTAAAATAATAATCAAAATTATGTATGCAATGGAGCTATCCTACCCTGATTTGGCGTATTCACAATCTCATTAATCTCCTTTAAAATATTCATGTTAATCATACATGATGAGAAGACAACATAAATGTATATTGGTTGATTGTGTCTAGTTTAAGCAAGATTTTTTTTCATCCTTTATTTTAAAGGACCTCTTCAAAGAGCTTAAAGATATCATGGCGGACGACATTTTTTGGGCCTATGCCTTATTTAATTTAGTAATTTTAATTTTCTTTAGGTTTTGCCTTATTTTGTATAAAAAAACTAGCTCATAAAATTTGATGGAAAATGAATATAACAATATATAAAAAAGTATTGTGCATACTTTATTTCTAACATTGTCTAATAACTCACCATTTTATTGAGTAACATTCACACGACTCCTACCCTTTTGACAGTGATCCTTCTGTTAAGTCTAAGTTAAAAAAAAAATCAAAACTAACGGTGTTCCACGTGGCACACTAAAAGAGAAAATTTTCAAAATATATTCTAAAGTTTTGGTATTAGTCCCTGCACTTCAGCACTTTTTGATATTGATCCATGCACTTTGGTATAAGTCCATGAACCCTTTATTTATTTTTTTATTTTTAATTTTTCAATATCTTTCAATGATATTATTATGTTTTTTTAAATATTTTTATTGAAAATAATTATAAAAATACTCCCTTAAAAAAATTATAATAAATAATTTTTTTTAAGTTTAAATCGCCAATATGGATTCTTCAATAATGGAGAATCACCTTTAAAATTTACATCATCATTATTTGTGGAATATGACATTGGTCAGTCGTATGGTTAGTAGACAAACACAACAGGACGAAAAGGGGGAAATTAAAAAATATGTAGTGAGAGTGGTTAGCCGTTAAACATGTATATATAAAATGATGGTCATGTTGTATTTTTGAGTTGTTATTAAATATTTAAAGATTTATTTATTAATAGGAATCGTTTTCATAGTAAATTACACTTTCTTACACTAAGAGAACCTTAATTTATCTCCCATTTCCATCTTATGTTAAAATATACATTATCTTCCTTTGCAAAATAAATATATAATGAAAAAATATACTCCTTAATGATAATTAAATTTAAATATTTCGTTATAAATTTGAAGACTTTTAAAATATAACATATCATTTTAATTAGCTTATTTCATCAATTTTAATAATTTCCCATGAACATAGCTCAGCTAGCAGCAGAGACATCATAGTTAGAGATAAATGCAATAAGATTTAAGCATAATTTTCATTATAAAGGGTTTTTTAATTACTTTTTAGAATTATTCTCAATAAAAATAATGAACAAAATAATAATAAAACATAATAATATTATTGAAATATTTATAAAAAAAAAAAAAAAAAAGTTCAAGGACTAATACCAAAGTGTAGGGATCAATAACAAAAAGTGTTGTGCAAGGACTAATAATGAATTAAATACCTAGAATATTTTAATTCTGAAAGTTTTGTTTTTTAATGTGTCATGTGGCGTGTCCTGATTGGTCCATGTGGCACACCGCTAGTTTTGATTTTTTTTTAATTGAAACTTAACAGAAGGACTAAAGCCAAAAAAAAAATTCAAAGTGTAAGGACCACTGCCAAACAAAAAAAACACAGAGATCAATGTTCAAATTGGATGAAAGTGCAAGAAATAATCACATATTTAAGCCTTAAAATTATGTTTCATATAAAGTGGCGAGACCCACTTAAATTGTACCAAGCAAAAAAATGAATGTCGGAGAAATAGCGTCTCTAACATCTCTTTACAATGTACCGTAGCTCATTATCTTTCTTTGTTTAAAGGATTATAGCTCACTATCTATTAGCTATACATGATTCACCATAATTTTCAAATACAAATCACAGTTAAAGAAGTTAAAGAATGTCATTTATATTTGAACACTTAAAAATTACAAATTACTTGATAGTATGTATATTTAAGTATAACTTTGGATAACTGTGGTTAATATTCAAATACTTTTTTTTTATAGAAGTTAATATTCAAATACTTGTTGAGTCTATTTAGTAGATTCTTAATGAACTACAACATCTTGTTATATTCATTAAACATCTATCAAACGTGATTAATCACATATTTAAACTATGTTAACATGTTTTTTTTTAAGAAATGTGAACATTATAGTTTACTGTCAAGTTTTTGTCAAAATAACACAACTCTTAAATTTTTTGCGCAAAAAATTAAACCGATTAATTTGAGAAAAAAAATCTTTATTTTATATTTAAAATTATCATAATTTTGTTTTTTTTGAAATTTTTATTTCACCTCTTTTCTTGTTAACCCTCAATTTCCTAATGAAAGAGTTTTTGACCATTCAAAAGGTAAATAAACCTTTTTCAAAAATTGGTTTACCCAAAATTTGTATTCTAAGATATGTTTGTTTCAAGGTTTACATCTTGAGAATATTATATCTTGGAACATTATTATCATGATTTTTATTCTTATCAACGTGTTTGGTAAATAATTTTGGTTTCCCATAAATATTTTTAAATGATTTAATTTAAAAATTTAAAAATAAAAATGAATATGCTGAAATGGCGTGATAGCGAAAAGTTATAGTAAGTTATCTTTTATTTTCATCATAATTGCATGATTCCCACCCTTTTTTTTGGTACAACAAGATTCCCACCTTTTAACAGGAGAATAAAATATAGGAAATGCACCTATAATTCCTAATTCTCGGAGGGTACTGAGGAGTAGAGGGTGTGTTAAAAACTGCTGTTGTACTATGTATATTATCATGTTGCGAGTGCCACCAAGGTTTCAGTTGTCATGAGGACCAGAGCATCCCCTTCGAACTTGATGTTTGCATTGTTATATTAGTAAAACTATTTTAGTTCTACCAGTCCAGCACACACTGGAGTAAAATGGAAAATAAAATTGCAAAAGATAAGTAAGACGAAATATTTAGATTTCAGATGAACATATGAATTGTTTCTACATCACAGGCTAAAGGGACCTGCGACCTATAAGGCAAAATTCAATTTCTATTAGCATTCTTTTGCCCTTCTGATTCATAATTTCTGTGCGAAGTCAAGAAATTCTACACCACTACATGAACTTAAACCTTTATCTAAATTAAAACCCACCTGAATATAGTGCATACTTGAAACAGTACAAGTATACATAAAAGAAAAAAAAAATGGTTTCCTAACACAAATGCTGAGCTGTTTTCTTAAGACAGCAGATAGTTATGCTATTCAATATCTACTTTAGGTGATGCTTCTGCTGCAAGTGTGTCTGAAGGTTTATTATGGGCAACTGAGAAGGAAAATTCAGATACCAACGCCAAATGGTCGCTTCCCACTTTCTATTGATCAAGAAAAAACTAGTTAGATTGAAAAAAAAATTGCAATTAGAAAACAAAAATTGAAGCAGAAATACCTTGCATGGGAGACCACCTTCCCTCAGGAGATCGCTAATTGAAACAGTATCAAGAACTCTTGTAGGTACAATACCGTCAGAGTACCTGCATCATGTGTAATCAATCTATCTTATTGTTGGGTGATTGTCGTTATTAAGGCTATAAACATCATATTTTTCATAAACCAAACTTCATCAGAGCTTAGGAAGGAATTTTATTACCATAAATAATCTACAGTACCCAGAAACTTTGAGTGATAGGAAGTTGCCAAGGGTTCACCATTGAATCCCCGTGTACTAGCTGATCCCTGAATAGGTTTATCATTTTAATATTCTATAGAGATAGACCATGAGAAGGAATATGGAAATTAATATAATAACAGGCTAAAAAAGAATGAATAGGTACATTGACTGTGGCATACGAACTATTCAGCTTTAATGGATGAACAGCCAAGTGACACTCAGAATCACCAGTTGCAGTTTTTACCTCTTCTTCTGTCCAGCAGTCTAACAATCTGGAAATAGTAGCTTCGAAGCATCATAATGTGATATCAAAGAACTGAATTGCACAAACACTTGTAAGAAACATGCCTTCTTCAGTTAATTAATGTATAAATGTCATAAAATGTTCCAATTCATACAAAAAACTGCATGAAAATTCAGGTATCATATACAACAATGCCTAACCTATATTCATGAGAGAACATTCATGTGCGAATTGTAGCAAATCCAATGCAAAAAAAAGTAGGTGAAGAAACTTTCGCTTTTAGAAAACTTCAGGAGAAAAAAATTATTATTTAGGAAATACCGGAAGTGAACAGAAATCGTAAAAGATGAATACAGTTTGTTGCACACTGATTTAGAACACACAAATTCAAGGGTGGAGATTTGTTATAAATTGTGAAAATGCAAAACTTCCTTATTTCAAGTATTTAATCAAACTTTGGTCAATTTTTTTTTAATCAAACTGTAGATTTTACAGTCATACAATGTCAAGCAAAAGTTTGTTATAATTAAAATATCAAATGGTGATTATTTACCGTATTAACTGCACATGCAATCCTATGTGGTTGTTTATGATATAGAATTAATAGCAAAAAAAAAAAAGGAAAAATACCCATCCAGTGAACTAAATTGACCAACTGTTTCTTTTTTCTCGCCTAAAACTTGAGCAGGACGACAGCGTTTCTGTCCAGATAACTGCTTTCTGTCATATAGCTTGACATCAAGCTGCAAATGAGAACCACATACATTTTCAATTAAGCATCTTAAAGATAAAATACTTGCTATGACTCATGGCATAATCAATCTTATTGCTGTATCTGGTATAAAATGAATTTGTAAAACTAAGATTATGAGAATGTAATATAAAAATTCAAAGAAATTCACCTCAGACGTTGACAAGAATTTGTATATTCCACTCTGTTGAAGAACGAGTACAAATAAAAATCAACATGTCAAAAATGAACAACACAAAGTAATTAAATGAGTAACTCCTATCTATTTTCTGAAATATGCACCTCGGGAGTACTATTAAAATCACCAGCTAGGATTACAGGGGTATTACCCCATTTCTCTGAGAGCGACTGTGCTTTTGATGAGAGAAAACGAATCTGCAACATTTAATATTTCAAGATAATGTAAGGATCAGGTGCAGGCATTAAGGTAATGTAAATATTTAGATATAAACAGGGTTTTCAAACTTAAGCTAATGTAAATACTGAATAGTATTTACAAGATAACAAAAGCATTTTAGGGTCAGGGATTAGTAGTTATCCCAACTGATCAGCTAGACCTTTATGCAGAGGAGGGAGTAAAAACCTTTGTTTGTAGGCCAAAGAGAGAATAACACTTACTTGACCTAATTTAACTTCTCCCCTGTTTGGGTTATAGAGTACGTGGATATTACCAATCAGCAGTCTTCTTGAGTCAGATCCAGACATCTGCCTGTACAGGATGGAGTTAAAGATGCATAGGATGACCAGTAGATGTACGGTAGGACAATATTTACATTAATAAAGCTAACCAATAAAGGATTGCTGCTGCTTAAGTTCGAGCTAATATAAGAGATCATGCTACATAAAACAGGAAATGACGAAAGGAGCAAGGAATTCAGGCAGCATTCGAGTGCCACAGCACTCACTGTTATATAAATTTTTATGTTTGATAAATAAGCCCACAACAATGCTAATAATCAATGTCGCAACTATATAAGATATTCTCCTTTACATGCAAATTTTCTACTTTTGGAAAGTCATGCATGCAATGCAGTTATAAATCAGCAATGGTTCAAACCCCATAGGTAGCAAACACCTACTGGGATGGAAACCTTGCATATGCTTGTTTTATGATTCCATGGGAGCAAACAATCTCTAATATTTTCTTCTAATGGTTTAGTGTTCTGATTAAAGAGTTTTCCGACGCTGATTTTGTTTAAATAGAAAAAAATATTGTAGAATACAAGAGCAGAAGCGAAGTTTTGAAACGCCAAAACAAATAAGCATTTGCGTCATTGGCATCAAGGAACTCGTACCTCAAAAACTAGAAGTTGAGCAACATTATCACGAAGGCCAATGTTCTTATATTGAATGCTTTCTCCATCTAACAATCGGAACCTAACAGACAAATAAGAAAAAGACTAACCAAAGTGAATAAACTGGTATCAATTTTTATCTAACATAACAGGCAAAGTGAGCTACTAGTAGATTACTTATCAGCTTTCCAAAACATTGCACAACCGTCAGATGTATCTCCAGTGCGTCTCTGCAGCTCCATTTACACAATTCATTAGACTCTCACTAGTTAGAACTTATAAACCCACATATCAAGGTGTACTGTTATAGTGCTAAATTATTTTCACATTTTAACAGAGATAATTCAGTATGTCTTATTGTCAATGCAGATAAAATTAACTAAGTTTTATCATTAATTTATTAATGAACTGAAAATTGATCGAGAATATACCTGGCATTACAAAACCAAAGTAAAAAATAAAAATCCAAACCCTAAGTTGAAGTCTATTTTATGTTTCTATTCCATAATATAAAGAGAACTACCTATTAATTTTGATCAAATACCATTTTATGCTTAATAACAAAGTTTTTATTCGGTCAAATTTTAAAATTTAAAAACAAACAGCAATGATATTGAAACTCAAATTTAGATAAGTTTAGATAACTTATTTTGAAACTGGAACAAGCAAATTATATCAGCATCCGGAAGCAATAAATAGCATATAGGGCCTGTTTGGATTGACTTATTTGAACTTATCTACTGACATAAGTTTCGTGAGACAATTCAGGAGAACTTATGAAAACAGCCTATGATATCGTTCATAAGCTGTTTTAGCTTATTTTCGAAAGTTCTCGAAGATAGCGTATGCAAACAGCGTATAACTTATACAAAAATAATTTAGCTTTATTTTATATTTTGCGATAGAAATAGCTTATACATAAGCACTTAACATGACGAATGCTTATGCTGTAAGTTTTTTATCCAAACAGGGCCATAGGATCAAATTCAGAAAAATGTTTAAAGGAAATGAAAGTTAGTACCTTATAAGAACCTGCATATCCTGCCTTAACCAAAATATTGGAGAGTTCAACGTACTTGTCCACCTCCTGATCAATGAGTTAGAATAATAAAAAATTTAAGTTAAACAGCTTAATTAAGTGCTTATTTGCATGGTGAAACGTTGGTTCTTACTTACTTGTAAGCAGATAATATCAGAGTTCCATTGAAAAAGTTCATCAGAAAGAATCTTTTGACGACGGTTCCAATGGATATAACGAGAAGGAATGTTAACATATAAATCAGGGTGTTGAGAAGCATTTCTATCAGCAAGTATGTTATATGATGCTACTGTGAATCTCTCCGGTGATGCGAGGGATTGGTCGAATGCTTCAACCCAGCGGCGTTGGATTCCGCGAGAAGAAGAATTGGAATTTGTATTACACTGGCAGTGTATTTGTGAAGGTGCTCTCGTGGGGATACTGAATTTGAAGAAAGAGGAGATGGGCCAAGTTGAAGAGGCCATTTCCAAATCAACAGTGAAACGCGCCACAATTCGTTATCTAATCCCGATGCTTTTCTCTCCCTTTAATCCCAGCCTTTCGTTTTCCCTTTCAAATATACTCCATATTTGGCATTGCCCTTGGCCAATGGTTAAAGAATAAAAAAATAAAAAAAATGTTAAATTTTACGTAGAAAAAATTGTTTTTTACTATTTCAATAAGTTGAATGTACAATTTTCAAGATAAAGATATTACTCCCTCCGTCTCTAAATAATAGTCGTTTAAGGTTAATGCACGATTATTAAGAAAATGATTAATTGTGTTGATTTTGATGGTAAAATTAGTATCATTTACTAAAACACCCTTATTAATTGCAGTTAGTGGAGTAGTTAAGTTGGATAAAGTTCAATAAACAAGGGTATTATAATGAGAAAAAAAATGATGCATTGATATTCTAAAGTGACAATTATTTTGAGAAAAAGAAAAATGTGTAAAGAGACAATTATTGTGAGACAGAGGAAGTATTTTAAGTTTTTTATCAAGTACTTTTAGGACAATGGTTAGCGTTTCTCTTATTTTATTTTATACATCCTTCAAAATTTTAACTTGTAATGTTTTTATTCTTGTAATAAAAAATTGTAATGTTCCTATAAAAAAAATAAATCTTAACATACAACCAATTTTTTTTTTTGTACAAGTAACCAATTTATATCTATATTTCTTTTTTATTTCTTCATATCTTTTTTTTTTAACATATTATCTTTTTTTTTTATTTCTTCATATCTTGTTCAGTCAGCCTCACACAATGTCTTTCTTCATATTTTGTTGTTTGTTGTTTTAATTGAAACATGCGTATTTATATATTTATTTTTTAAAAGTATTTATACTCTTCCATCTTATTTCTTTTAGCTTTTTTTTCTCACTTAAAATAATTGTCACTTTCGAACAGCAATACAACATTTATTATTTTATTCAAATATTACTTTAAACGGATAATGAGTTGGATGAATGAGTTATAAAAAAACTAGAATGATACAACATTACAAATTGCTAGAATGAATGAATTATAAATAAATATAGATAGTTTATCCATAATTTGGATCACAGTTTACAACTGTCTTAACAGCTTTAAACTTATCCTTATTTACAACAACTTTAAAATTATCCTTATTTGGATCATAACTTGGACAACATTATCCTTATTTACAACAACTTTAAACTTATCTGGTAAAAGAAACTAACTTTAACCAACGAAAAAACGGTTGGATGACCACTTATGACTCACTTAATTAATACTACGTACCTCCGTCTTTAATTATAAAATCTATTCAAGTTTTTTTATTCCTTTTGATATGATTTTTTTTTAATTTTAAAGTACATTAATTATTTATTCACCGATGTACCTCAATTTATGTTACATGTTTTTCAACAATATGTAATAAATACTTTATGATAGCATTAATGAATTCTTTATCATAAAGAGTAAACTTGTAAAATAATACTAGCAATTGTCAACAAAATTATTTTTCTTGATGTTTGTGTTTTTTTTAAAAGGGTTCTATAATTAAATACGAAAGTAGTAAATGCAGAAATCAAATATTTGATCCGATTAAAAATGATTGTCATTTTCGATTACCAATGCAATAGTAATTTTGTCTTGTAAATTGCACATTTTCATTAATAGTTAAATTTATTTGTGCATAAAAACCTTAAACACATTCGTTTTAAAACGGATGGAATAAATTGTTGATCTATGCTTATATATCACCAAAAGTTGCAATGCAAAACAAGAATAGAACTATGGCTCTAATTATGAACCAATTGTTTATTTCCTTAACATTGTCACTCTTCTTCTTGCTTACTCTTCTTCCCCATGCTACTACTAGTAAAGCTAATTCCTCCTCTGAATATTCCACAACCTCTGTTTTCAACGTCACAGCCGCAATCCACAAAACCTGCCAATTCCTCTCCTTCAAACCATTTCATCATCAAGAAGAATTCCCCCAAACATTTTCATCATATTCTTCCTTCAAGCTCAAATTATATCCAGTTGCATATCTCTTCAATACTCATCATCAACACAAGGGCAATTGTAGCCAATACTTAAATGCTTCGTTGATCCCTGGCATAACCACAGGAACCAGCGATTTCTTAGTACAAATCGGAGTTGGAACACCACCACAAAAACTCTACATGATTTTCGACCTTCAAACCGATTTCACATGGCTTCAATGCCAACCATGTATAAAATGTTACGATCAACCTGATTCGATTTTTGACCCGTCACAGTCCTCTTCTTATACCCTACTTTCTTGTGAAACAAAACACTGTAACCTACTTCAAAATTCTTCTTGTAGCGTTGATGGTTATTGTCGATACAATATTACCTACAATGACGGTACAAATACTGAAGGTATTTTAATAAATGAAACAGTGTCGTTTGAAAGCTCTGGATGGGTCAATAGGGTTTCATTAGGTTGCAGTAATAAAAACCAAGGTCCATTTGTAGGGTCTGACGGAACATTTGGGCTGGGCCGTGGGCCTATGTCATTTCCATCTCGTATTAATGCATCATCGATGTCATATTGTTTAGTGCAAAGCAACAATGGATATTCATCATCAACTTTGGAATTCAACTCGCCGCCATTTAGTGATTCGATTAAAGTTAAGTTGTTGCAAAATCCTAAAGCTGAGAATTTATACTACGTGGGACTCACAGGAATTAGTGTGGGAGGTGAAAAGATCAGCATTCCTAATTCAACATTCACAATTGATCCATATGGAAACGGAGGAATGATTGTAAGTTCAAGTAATTTAATAACGTTGTTGGAAAATGACACATATAATGTCATGCGTGATGCTTTTGTCGCGAAGACCCATCATTTGGTACGTGCAAAGGCCTTCTTACAGTTTGACACATGTTATAATTTGTCGTCTAAGAATACTGTGGAGTTGCCGATAGTGGAGTTTGAAGTAAATGATGGGAAATCGTGGTTGTTGCCGAAGGAGAGTTACTTGTATGCAGTGGATAATAATGGAACTTTTTGCTTTGCTTTTGCACCTTCTAAAGGGTCGTTTTCAATTTTAGGGACTTTACAGCAATATGGGACACATGTCACCTTTGATCTTGTTAACTCTTTCGTTTATTTACACACCCTATGCTGCAACTAGACTAAACTATATATTCATTCACCGTAGAGGATCCAATACCCAAATTAAAATAAATAAATTTTAGGGACTTTATTTACAATAATATATTAATTATTAATTATTAAAAAATATTAATTATTCTCATATGCATTTATTAATTATATTAACTAAAAATATATTAATTACCCTCATGTAAATATATTTTTGTTGAAAATATATTAATTATTCTCATTAATAAAAACAATACTCCTATATGTTATCGATGTAATATATTTTTATCTATACTATATATAAAGAAAACAATCCCTTTCAACACTTTTGGACTGAATTTTCCCCTTTCCAAAAATGCCCTTAATTTTCAATACAAATAACAAATGTAACAAATAGATAAGAATAAATTTAAATATTAAAAAAATATAACAAACACGATATAAATATATGTGTCTGATTTTTTCCTTTTATCATTTAAAAAGTGTAACAAACTATACGAGTATATTTATACTTACTTTTTATTATTCTAATTATATCCTTAAACAACTTTGTCTATAATAAAGATTGTTGTTGGTGTCATAAAAAAAGAATTTAGATTATATTTTTTTGTTATATTGTTGGTGTTAATGAAATAGATAATCATGTTGTCCTCGTAAGCTTAGCTTAATTAGTAAGGATAATGCATAATATACGCAATGTCCGGGGTTCAAACCTCGGCCACCGCCAAAAAAAGAAATAGATAATTATGTTTAATTTGGTTTGTTATAACTAGAAAGCAGCAAACATTATTTTTAGTTTGAATCAAAATCAAAATTTCATAAAAAAAACATAGTTCATAATTTTCAAATTTTATGAAAACATAGTTCATAATTTTCAAATTTTAGCGCAATAAAAAGAGCGGAAATATTTACTTATTTTTCGCTAGTAAATATAACAATTAGTGCTAATAAATAATTTTTAAATACTTATTTATTAAAATTCATTTTTTATTCAATATTTACTTTTAGTATATTATCAATGTAAATATTTTTTATATTTTATGTTGGGAGAGTCGATAATATGACGCCTCCTGCATAAACGAATTTGAGTTTCAATTTTGGAGTCGTCTATTTAGGAGGTAGTTGAACCCTTTAAAAAAAATACAAAGCACATCTCCGTCGACTCGAAGTCTATAAAAGTTCAAACAACCAAGTCGTGAGGATACTTTGAGAAGAAGATTTTTTATATTTCAAACAAAAAAAATATTTAGTGTGTCATTCTAATAAATATTGTGTATTTCACTCTTAAATTATTAATTGATTATATTTTCCTTTGCATGTGAAAATGTTTGATGACTTGATGTGCATTTTTTTTGTTTTCGAATAGTTTAGTGGCCACAATCACAAATCTTGAGAATGAAGAATTGTGAAATCTTATATTTGAACCTACACCTCAATGCATAAAATATTTTTGCAGCTATCAAGTGAATTATACTTATACTTATCAAATGTTTCTTTTTTAAAATAACTTATCAAATGTTGATGTGCATCTCTTTTCACATGTATTTGACATATTTTTCTGACTGAAGAAGGCCAAATACCCCAAGGAAGACAACTAAAAACCACAAGGGAACCGCTAGACAAGGTAAAAACCATACTACCAGATCAAACACAATTTGAAATGGGAATAGAAATTAGAATTCAGTGGAAAGTCAGAATGACTTCGTGTTTATCTTGCTTATATTACTCTCATCTATTTATTGTTTCCCCTTCACTTTCTCTCTCATAAACATAAAATTACACCAAAGTCACCGTGACTTTTCCATCTTAAAGTCACCAAATCTCAATCCATTTGAAATGAAAGCAGAAACATAATTTTAATAATGTTATTAGTTGCTTCTCAAGGCAATTTTACATGTATACATACATTCGAAAGACAATGCACAGAATACTTGGTTGAAGAAAATGCAGCTCCCATATGAAACAATCAAAGATTCTCCTTTTATCATCGTTATTATTTTATGTATAAAAAAGTGTACAAGAGGCCTTTCGATCGAAAGAATGAGGAAAATGAATACCTCAACAGAACCAGAACTAATAATTCCATAACTATCATGTTACCATTCACTGCACCGTAATCACTCAAACTGATGAAACACAACCGTATGTATTAGGTTCGAATTCACTGTACTGAAACCTGAACTGCTTTCGGAAAGAATGGATGAATAATATTACTTCCTCCAAACACACGTCTTTCGATTGAATGGAGGCTTGAATGAGTTTGCTGCTTAAAGTTAACTTGTGTCTTCTTGCAAAAAGATCCTGTTTGTATATAATTGTCAAAAGGATGTTCAATGTGTGCGATTCATCAGCCTGTCTGCTCCATCTTTTTGGCACTATTAACAAATGTTGCACCTTTATCAAATCCATCCAACAAAATAATCCGCACGGCTTCTAATCCATCTTGTAAAGTAAAATTCAGCTGAAAATTATTATATCATTATCATCATTTAGGACTTCCATGTACCTAAAAGCCAATTTGTCGGTTCAAAAAGAAAGAAAAAAAATACACACCTCTTCCTTTTCCTGTTTAGTGAAAGGTCGAAGAACAAATGCCACAGGATCCATCTTCCCAGGAGGTCGTCCAATGCCTGACAAAATCAACAATAAATGACAATAGATATTATAAGCGAGTAAGTGACTGTAACATGGATGAATATTTCAATCATAAAAACGATACGGATTTACCAATTCTTAAGCGAGGAAAACCAGAATTCCCTTTCAAGTGACTAATAACACTCTTCATTCTGCAGGGAGGAAAAAATTAGTGATGCTTAAATATAAACTCGATAGGATGTTACACCAAACCCAAGTAAATGCTGCAATGGAGCAAAAAGAGAGTGAAACTATAGATGATTATAGTTACCCATTGTGACCTCCATGTCCACCCTTTGGTAGAAGCCGTAATTTAGCAAAAGGCAAATCCAAGTCGTCAAATATCTGAAAAAGAAGAATTATTGATTGAAATGAACACTCAAGCAGATAATCCTTCTAATTTTCTTCATCACTTGCAAAAAGAACATAGCCATAGCATATATATTATACCACAAGTACTTGCTTCAATGGAATCTTGTAATATGAAACTATGGCTCCAACCTTCAAAACAGATTCCAACAGCAGCAACTCAGCATTAAAATATAAGTATTTACTATAGTAAATTAGCATGGATACAATAAACGACAAAGATACGTGTTACTAACTGGATACAAGGGGGGGTATGACAAATTTTTCAATCTATAAGACATGACACGACTATACTACACCATATTAAATTAGCCTAGAATTGACATATAAACTCAAATCTTAAATCAAAAGAAAGAATCGAGTTAACACGATTTTGTGTGAACATAGTAAAATCATATTATTATGGCATTGCCATTGTAAAAAAAAGGGGTAATTGTTAGGATAGAGGTGAAGGGGAGAGCTGCAGAAGTTATTTAGTTAGAAGGGATCAGTTAGATAAATGAATAAATAGCAGGATGTAATGGCAGAGGATCATTCAAATTTGTTAGCATGGGGTGAATAGAGCCATGGCTCAATTGTAAAGGGAAACCCATAGAGGAGAATTCGTTGTTCTATTCCTAGCCTTCAGTAAAATTGTTCATTTCCTTTCATTGCTTATATCAGTTTCCATTTCTCTTCATGGGTTCCTGACAACAACCAGGTGCTATAAAGCTTCTGCCACAGCAATATTCCCATTTGTATTGGTATAAAAGTAAAATAAAAAAAACTATTACAGTATGTAAGCTAGGGGGTATTTGAAGTATTCATGAAGTGTGGCTACTATTTTGAAGTTTATGCTACCAATGGTAAATTCATTGACTATAGATAGCCACAAAGCACTAGTGTTACATTAAGGCTACTACCCGAAGGAGTGTCAATTTTGAGCTGTCAAATACTAAAGAAAAAAACTCATAGCTGTGACATATTGGAACAATCACTTACATTACATTACAGAAATTAATAATATATGAACATCTAAATGTTTATACAAATCTAAAATTTCAAATCTAACTGTTTAAATGTACTTTAATGACCAAATTTATTTTTCCAGGTTTAAAAAATTGTAATTTGGTTTATTATGCTTTTCCCCCCAGCAATTCATCATTCGATAAGTCATGGAAATTTGAGTAATAACTTTTCCCCCCAAATATACAGAAATATAGAATCAAGTCATGTGGGAAACAATATTTTTACGACCCTTCTGTCCCACTCCATCATTACATCTGAAGATTCTCCAAACAGAAAACTTACAGATTCACCACTTAAATTCATAAAAGTCTGCGGCTTTGCAAGTATAACTGGTACATCACCTATGTAGCCTGCAAAGGGAAAAGTTGTCACAAATGGGTACGTGCTGATTAATACTTAAATTCAATCTGCTTTTATCCCGTCATTCAGAAAACTTAACTGATATTATGTGGAATCAATTGCTGTTTGTAATATTTGTGAAAGGCATATGATGCCAGATTCATTAATTAAGAAATAGACAAATCAAGGTTTGGCAAGAAACTACTTTCGGGCCTTAATTGAGAAAAGTATGATCTTTTTATCGTTGTTTCTAGTGGGATACAGCCCAGAGATTAAATATAAAGTAGCAGCAGAAAATGAAATCATCTTTGGAATAAAGTCTTTTCAACTGTACCGAAACAGACAAAAATTTCCGTAACACGGTAGCTGCCATGTGACATCACTAACTAAAATATCCAAACAAAATGCTGTTATCAAAACAACATTTTGTTAAAAACTGGCCACGTTGTACCAAAAAAAAAACTGGCCACATTCAATAGGATAATACATTATTAGCACCATTAATCATGATCCATGATTGAGACTGAACCGAATCCAAAATATTGTTAACAAGTGGTGATGGCAAGCTATGTGAACCGACCTCAGACTTTACATGTAAAAAGCACGGTGGGTCAGATCATAGAAGAATGAAGATTCAAGACAAAGATGCAATCGTGGACTAGATCCAAAAATGTTGTAATGCCTATTTGACAAGCTATGCAGAAGGAATTCATCAACGGCGTAACATGAAAATTACTCTCAGGCAATATGACGTTGTAATTTGTTAGACAAAAAAGAAAAAGAAAAATGAAATTTAATAACCTTGGAAAGTAAGCTTAAATCTACATAATTTTAGACAATGATATGATACCATGAATGGCATTATACAAATAAAAGAATCTTACCCTATTTATGGCAATATCTAAAAATCAATAGAGAAAATAGTGTTGGAATACCAACATTTTGATGTTGGATATTAAGAAAAACAAAATGTTCAGCTGGAAATCCAAGTGGCAAAGCTTGTTCTTGCCTCAATCTTTAATTGGCATTTACATCAGTTTGAAAGAGGACTTGTTTCAATTCAGAATCCTAATCAAGTGTGTAAACTATTCAAGTCCTTGTATGGACTCCAGTAAGCCAGCAGAAAATGATACGAAAAACCGACTTCTCTTATACCATCTTAAGAATCAAACAACTCATAATACAATCCTGATTGAATAAACAACTTAATTTGCAGCTTTTAGCATAAGCGTATATCATGACAAGTACTTATGTATAAGCTATTTTCATAACACAGCGATAAAAAAAAAGTTTTTATTTCCATATAAGCTATAAACTGTTTCTAAAAGCTACTTTGTTGAGCTTATGAGAACATGTAATAAGCTGTTTTTCTAGATTCTCCTAAATAGCCTCACAAATGCTTATGCCAGTAGATAAGCTCGAATAAGTCAAACCAAACAGACCTTAAGAAACGACTAAGTAACTAACTGTTTCTCATCATAAAAAACTAGCTTTGACACTGCCAGCTGGACATTCTGTTTTTCTTAAGACTATTGCTATAGATATATCTATGCAGAAACCAAAATGAATTAATTATGAAATTTTGAACCTTTTCCAAATAGAGCTTTGAAAGAAACACTGCTCATAGATATCCCTTCAGCTTCAGCTATAGCATCAACCATCTCAAAACCCACCTAAAATAATAAAAACAGAGTTTGAATGAAAGCAACAAAAAATAAAAAATTGTTAAAACTAAAATTGTGAATGTAGTACTAACATTGTGGCGTGTACCGTTGAACTTTTTGCCGGGATTACCGAGGCCAACGATTAACCAAGGTTCATTCTGCTTGGATTTTGTGGAGTCAGTGGTGGTGGATATGGATGCAGCTGAGGAATTTGGAACGGATAACAAAGACATATTGCAACGAATAGAGATTAAGGGTTTAGTGAAGTGGCGAATGGGAAATTGGAAGCGTGACATTGAACAAGCTCCAACGTTCATTATCCCTTTCCACAAGATTGATGGATTCATCTTGATGATACCAATATTCAAAAATGAAAACCCTATCAGTTTTAGGTATATGAATTGAAAAAAAAAAAAAAAACAAATCGCCGTTGCCGGGGATCGAACCCGGGTCACCCGCGTGACAGGCGGGAATACTTACCACTATACTACAACGACTTTTTGATATAAGGTAAGTAACCATTTTAGTAAAAGACGCTGAAACTCTTGTGTGTTCGTTTTGTGCATAGAACAGTGTAAGAAAAAAAGCCAGGGTTTTAGCTTCGCTTCTGAATCTGAGAAAATGACCAAGTTCAGGAAGCTGAATCGAGAAACGTCTCATCGGATATCCATGCTCAGGTTAACATGTTTTCAATCCAATTCTCCCATTCCTTTCCAAATTCTGAATTCTGGGTACTCAATTTTATTTTATTTATTTTTTATTTAGAACCATGGTTTCGCAGTTGGTGAAGCATGAACGCATTGAAACTACTATCACCAAGGTAATATAAATAAAATTTGATTGTATGCAGTTTGTGAATTTCAATTAAAGTTTGCTGGTTGTAATTTTGATTTTAGGCTAAGGAGGTTAGAAGGGTTGCAGATAATATGGTACAGCTTGGTAAAGAGGTTAGTTTTGTACTATTCATTCAAAATATGTAAACTTTCACAATGATATGATCTCCATCTTTCACCTCTACAAATACATTTCATGTACTGTATGATATGATTTTCATCTTTCATCTCTCATTCTTTTACCATTGATCACCCAATATATATTTTTTAAACTAGTATTCAAGCTGGGTGGTTGAAATGGAGAAGAGTCTCAAGTGTTATATGTGATATTGAAGTACCGCTTAAGACATGTTGTATGGAGCAGAATGTTGGATCGTGAAGAACCAACACAAGAATAAGATATGGGCAGCGGAAATGAGGATGCTACGTTGGACGTGTGGTTAGACTAGATGTGATAGGATTAGAACCAACATTAGATAGGATAGCACCTATAGTAGAAAAGATGGTAGAAACAAGACTTAGGTGGTTTGGACAATTAGTAAGAAAACCCGTGGATTTTGTAGGAGAGTAGATCATATGGAGGGCAGTCGAATCACTAGGGGTGTGTGTTTGGATTGAGGGTTTAGGAGGGGTAGGGATGACAATTGGACCCAAGCCCAATGGGCACCCGCAAAAAATACCTATGATGGGCGGGTAAATACCCACATTGTTGGGTATGGGCTTGTGCACGGGTAATTGCCCGCAAATTTGAACGGGTATGGGTACGGGCACTCTAGTGCCCACCCCGCCCAATGCCCACACATTATATAGACTATACAAATAATTTTATTTATAATAAATTTAGTTAATTAATCTTAAGTCTTTGATATTAATTGTAATATGCATTTGTTTTTTTATATTTTAGATGTTTTTTTTTTGTCAAGTTATTTTAGATGTTTTTTATTTAGCTAAATAATATGATGCGTAATATTTTATAGGTTGATTTAACAGATTTTATAGCATATTTTAATTATAGTGATATTTTTTTGCTATTTATTATCTTTTTGTTGTGAAAGTGCGGGTCGGACACTTAGATACCCATAGGTATGGGGACGGGTATCAAACTTATTGCCCACGAGGGTATGGACTCGGGTATGGGGATTTTCTTAAAACGCGGGTATGGGGATGAGGATTATGGTACCCTGCCCAATGGGTACCCATTGCCATCCCTAAGGAGGGGAAGGGAGGGGAGGGTTTATTTTTCTTTTTTAAATTACAAATTATAAGACATGTTTTTCTAAAATAAATTAAGTGTGATTGAGTATTATATGATCGTTTACCATGTTATTATTTTAATTTTTAAAAAAACATTTAATAGTGTCCATAATTTAAAAACGAAAATCAAACCCTCCCCTCTCTTCCCCTCATAAACCCTCCACCCAAACACACCCTAAGGCTTTGTTTGGGGGTTTGGAGGGGAGGGGAAGGGAGGGTTTTGGAGGGTGAGAATTATATAGAGAAACGGAATAACACAGATGTTCTTTTGCTTCATAATTTCCTTCACCACTTTTCATCTGCTTTTGAAACATGTCATGCATTGACTCTCACAAAACATGTAGTCAGAACAGAATAAAATGTTTATAAGTTGGTAGCTTTTCATGTTATATGGAGGTTATTTTTTTCTCTTTATGATATTTTATATTTCATTAGATATTTTCATTCTGTGCTAGCCATTATTGTTAGATTTTGAACTCATTTTTGTTCCTTTTGTGATTGAAGTTGACCTTCCTTATTTTTCTCTACTTTTGTTGTGGTAGTTTGATTACTTTTAGGGAGCAACTGATATTTGTTTGTTGCCTTAAGTTAACGATTCTATCGTGGATGAAAATCTAAATGCTTGAAATATAAAGAATGGCGACAGTGGTAAGCAATCAAAGAACAATTAACTTAATGCAGGGAATTCTAATAGTTAAATATTAACGATCCATTTAGTAAACTGAAGCACATAGGCTTCATAGGTTGGAGCCTGTTTCTCAATCTTTTCCACACCTACATTACTGTTTTCTTTTAAAATATGTAGTTTGTTTTTCACCTCAATCAGGGGATATATGGCTTGTGGGGGATCCTCATTTGTGTTTTATTTCCGTTTAGTGCTTTTACATTTGGGCTTTTAAAACTGTGTTGTGAACTTGTTCTTCTTTGCTGAATTAATTTGCATGAAAAACATTTTCGTGTTGGCTTTTCTTGATATAGATTATTATGTCTTATTATTTACCTTCCACATGCATGTTTGTTACAGTTTACATTTGTCACAGTTGCCCTTTTCCACCATTAATTGTCATGATGTCTCCAATAAAATCATGACTATGGATAATTTTTATTTTGCCTTGATCTTGAGCATAAATTTGATAGGAAGATAAGCATTTCATCTATTTATCTAGCTTGACTACTTGGATTGACTTATAGTTTACACGATAAACTGTTAGGGATCCGTATGTGCTGCAAGGCGTGCTGCTAGTTTCGTGCGAGGAGACGATGTTCTTCACAAGCTGTTTACAGAACTGGCTTATCGGTACAAGTGAGTATTAAACTTGATGTAATTTCAGTCGCTAATTTATGACTGTTATTGTGTTGTGATGTGAGACTAAATAGGCATTGTGTTGTGCAGAGATAGAACTGGTGGATACACTAGGGTGCTACGGACTCGCATTCGAGTTGGTGATGCTGCACCAATGGCCTATATTGAGTAAATCTCTGTTTCCTTTCTGATATTCACTCGTTTAACTGACTTTGATGGTTCTGTTATTTTGGTAATCCAGCTTGAGTTCACTAAAGAAGTGATTTCTTTTCATTGCTGTTGATATTGCCTGCCTTTTCAATCTATTGTGTTGTTAGTTATAGTTTATCCTTCAAATCTTTTAGGTTTCTTAGAATGAGGATATGAAGATTTGACCTTGTAAAAAAATGTGCTTTGAAACAGGCTTATTGATCGCAATAATGAGCTTAGGCAGTCAAAGCCACCAACTCCTCAACTACCACAGAGAGCACCCCTTGATCCCTGGACACGATCTCGTCTTACCAGGCAGTTTGTGTCTCCCAAAGTGGAAAAATCCGATTCTGATTCTGATTTAATCTAATCCTGATTTGTGATTCATTTGAATGTATTGCAGTAACTAAGTTTTACCCACATAGTTTGAGATGCCTGAATTTTCTCTTTGCTTATCTTATAAATCTCCCCATGGCCTGCAATAATAAAACAATTATCTGTCTACCACTTACTACAGGAACTGAGGAAAGTGTTCTGTAACATAATTTGATTGAAACTGTAATTGATGCGGGAAAAGAAAAGTTTAAAATATCGATGCTAGCATGTTTACATCTATTTCACTCTGCTGGTTACGGTCAAGCAAATTTGTGGTCTTAGTAATTGCAGAGTTGATCTGGCCAGTAACTTGAGAAGAGAGCTTTACCTTAACATCCTTATTCTTTACAGCATTCCTCAACTTGTAAACGCAATCATCTAATGCATTCATTACATTCGCCTTCCTAAGAAATTTCTCATCTTTAAAGCGGTAACCTTCAGCTTCTCTAATCATTTCTTCAATTTCTTGAGATGACAATCTTTCTTTGTTATTAGTTATTGTAATCCCATTCATGCTACCAGTGGATTTGTCATTAGCCGAAACTATTAAGATACCATTTTCATCGATAGCAAAGCATACCTCGAAAGGGTGGCCGCAGAGAGCAACTGAGAGGCCAGAAAGATTAAAAGAACCAAGTAGATTGTTGTCACTAGCTTTTGCTCTCTCACCCTCATAAACTTTAATAGCAACAGAAACTTGGTTATCAATAGTTGTATTATGTCTTTTTGTTTTCTTCACAGGAATGCTAGTGTTCCTAGCAATTACCACACTCATGATATCACCTTTAGTTGAGATACCAAGAGAAAAAGGTGCAACATCTTGCAGCACCAAGTTTGGAACTCTTTTAAAGCCTTCACTCAGCAAAGCAGCCTGCACAGCTGCACCAATAGCAACTGCCTCATCAGGGTTAATGCTCTTACACAAATCCTTCCCTGCAAAAAATCCCTGCAATAGTTGTTGTACTTTTGGAATTCTAGAGGAGCCACCAACAAGAACAACATCATGAATTGCATTCTTGTCCATCTTGGCATCAGTGAGACAACTCCCAACAGTTTTCAAACACTCATTGAAAAGATCCATATTGATTTCCTCAAACTTAGCACGAGTGATTGATGTAAAGAAATCAATTCCCTCAAATAAAAATCTACCTCAATAGTGGTGACAACAGCAAAAGATAATGTCCTTTTTGCTCTTTCGTATGCTGTTCTCAACCTCCTTAATGCTCTTGGGTTTCCAGTAATGTCCACCTTGTTCTTCTTCATCCTGTTATCAAAATCCTCTCCCCCAAGGTGAGTGTTTCCAGAGGTGGCCTTCACTTGGAAGACCTTTTCCTTTTTTCTTTTTGAATAAATCAAATACCTTATCCTTAACCGTAAGGAGAGACACATCAAAAGTCCCACCACCCAGGTCAAAGAGGAAAATATTTCGTTCTCGCAGAGTTAGTTCTTCTTTCCAGGCCATATGCAATAGCTGCAGCAGTGGGTTCATTGATTATCTTCATAACATTAAGCCCAGCAATGGCACCAACATCTACGGTGGCTTTCCGTTGATAATCATTGAAATAAGCCGACACAGTAACAACTGCATTCTTGACAGGCAATTGCAAAAATGTCTCTGCAATCCCACGCATCTTTGTTAGAATCATAGATGAGATTTCTTCGGCACATAGGTGCTTTTCCTCTCCCTTGTACTTAACAGAAATCATGGGTTTGTCATTCAATCCGGAAATGACCTTGAATGGCCACAACTTCATATCATTTTGAACAACATAATCATTAAACTTCCTACCAATTAACCTCTTGGCATCTGGAAAGGAAAAAATAACATACATGTTACTAATTATATATAATCATTCAATTGTCCAACAAACATATCAATGCAATGATACAATAATAGCTTCTTTTTTTTTAAGCAAACAAGAGACACGAGGTAGCGGAATGGGAAAGTCATTACAACTAGGTTGGCACCGCTAATTCAAACAAACAAACAAACAACATGCTAAAATATATTAAAAAAATAAATAAATAACAAAGTTTGTGGAACAAAAAGCAAAGCTAGGAAAATAAAGAAAACAGTAATCAAAATGATAAAAAGGCCGACCAAATCTCTAACAAAAGAAATCACACCTTAATACTATCCAACAAAGTATAAGATCTGGAACTAACCCCAAAATCAATTAATTTATCAGCACAAGAATTTACTTCTCTATATGAGAAAATTTAAAGCTAAAGGAATAGAGAATAGAAATTTACACTTTATTCAACAACAACAAAAAAAGTTAAGGAATGTACCAAAGATGATGTTTTGAGGGTTGGTCGCAGTTTGATTCTTAGCAGCATCACCGATCAACCTTTCATCGTCGGGAAAAGCAACAAAAGAAGGAGTTGTTTTGTTGCCTTGATCATTGTGAATAATCTCAACTCTATTTTGTTCATCTTGCCACACAGCAACACACGAATAAGTCGTTCCAAGGTCTATTCCCACAGCCACATCACCTCCTTGGTATTTTTTCGCCATGATCTCTTAAGTAATCGAAAGAAAGCTGGACAAAAAGAAAAAAGAAATCAAGGCAAGATTAGAAAAACTAACAACCTTGTTAACCATCGTCTAATTCAGAATCATGAGATTAAAAAAGAAATGTGGTTATTACAATAAATGATGATGAGGATAGTGTTGTTTCTTGTAGGAAGGGGTGAAAAAGAAATGTAATAGAAATGATAAAGTGAAAGAAGGAAGAAGGTTTCTTGCAAAAACGTATATAGAAAATGCGGCAGTGACAGTGAGTGCCACAGAAACACACTTCAAATGCCAAAACTTGCACACCAAGTTTAAAGGAGCCTTGCTGGCCGTTGATTCAATATTTCTGAAATGGACGGAATTCTCTCAATTTTTGACAATTGTTACATCTGAGCTATTATACATGGAAGAGAAAAAGAGAGATAAAATTATTAAGAAAAAAAGACATTGAGTGTGTGGTTGAGACTAAGAATCGAGAAAAATTATATTAGGAGACACTTGATAGAATAATTTCTTATTAACTACTCTAATAAAATACTCTATATACTTTAGAAATATCATCAATGATAAATATTTGTTTCGTATATTGTTCCATGTTTTTTATTGTGCATTGAAAAATATTTGTTGCGTGTTTTTTCGTATATCATTGATAAAATATTTGTTACATGTAAGATGTCTATTTGAACTTTTTTTGTCAATGACAATTTATTCTGCTTATCAGATTTTTTTTTTTTTTTGAACAATCCAAAATGAAATATTATAACCACCAAGAGCAATTCACCTCGCACAAGGCGTGCAGAGAAAACGCTCCTCAAAAGAATACAAGGTTCAAATGTGTTGCCAAAAAACACACAAAGAAAGTAAGAAACGGGTCAAAGCTCCATAACACCCATACAAGTTAAAGGGTGCCGCCACCAGTCATTATAACTGAAGGCTGAAGTTAGTCTATGAGCCTTTAACCAAGAAAAAGACAAAAGTTTTACATTGTTAAAAAGAGTTTCCAAGTCTTCTGCTTTGTCGTTGAAGATCCTATTGTTTCTTTCCTTCCAAACAATCCAAACACACGCGTGCCAGATTACTTTGAAAAAAGAATGCGTAAATTGCGGTAACCCCGCCATGTGACCAAACTGATGTGAATGATCACTAACCGAGCCCGGAGAAATGAAATAAATACCAAGCCACCGGTAAACCCTGTGCCAAACACTGCCCAAGATGTCACATCGAATTATAAGGTGACATGCCGACTCCACTGAGCCACAACCACCTATGCAATAAACGTCGTCCTGATGAAGAGCCCTCCTACGAAGAAGATTGTCTTTGGTAGGGAGTCTGTTGCGGAGAAGCCGCCAAACAAATACAGACACCTTTAATGGGACCTGCTTCAACCATGCTGCATCATAAAGACCACGCTCCGCTGATGTGTCAGATAGCGTCAGAAACTGATAAGTCCCCTTAACGGAGTAACCGTTAACAGGATCCAGAGCCCATCGCCATCTATCAGTAACATGTTCCTGCAAAACAAAAGAACCCACCAAGGAAGAGCACTCCAAAACCAACTCTTCTTCCCACACCAACAGACGCCTCCGCCACTCCCAAGCCTCACCGTATGATAGTTATTTTAAAATTTTTATCCTATGTATGATATTCAATCTCACATGTAACAATTCTAATTAAATTAAATAATATATAATTAAAAATCCTTTTTTTTTTTAAAAGTACAACATCATTCCAAATAAGTAATTAAAATAACTAAGTTCAAGTTATTAATGGTCCACGAACGACCTATCTTCCTCGAGAACCAAAATTCAATTTACTCTTTTGGCTAAAGTGCACTTTTCCACCCCTAACTTTAAAAAACTTGCAATTTTGGCCCCCTAAGTATAAAAACTACAATGTTGCCCCCTTAAGATTTAACCCCTTTGTATCTTTGGTCCATTTGATCAATTTTGACTTATTCAACGCCTACGTGGCAGGCCACGTGTGTAATTAATTAATTAAAAAAAAATTAAAAAACCAAAAATCAATTTTTAAATAAAAAAAATCAGGAAACTAACAACGTTGCTTCTTCCTTAATTATTTCATCACATGATAAAACATAACCCATCTCTTCTTCATCAAACATACATCCCTTGGTTTGCGTGACTAAACAAAAAAATGCAAGAAACACATCCCACAAATTTGGAAAAAAAATCCATCTCTTCTTTCTTAGATCTTGCGTGTTTGTTTGCTTGAGGAAGTTTGACGGCTATCACCTTCTTCCACCTGACAAGTACGAAAATCAATGGATCTGAGATCGGGAGTTAATGTCGGACGAAAATGAACGGATTTGCCCATGTAGTGGAACAAATCTAGATATGAATGGCAATTGTGTTGTGTTGTAGTTGGTGGAAGAAGTGTTCATCTAGTCTCATCATGGAGCATCAATTCAAATTACATCAATGCCCATTTGAACCATTTCTCGTTCACCTTCCAAGCTATTTCTATTATTTTTTCTGACAAAAGAGGATGAAATGGAAATGGAATTATGGGAAAAGAGAGAAATGGATGTGGGGAATGGAATTTTGACGGTATGAATATGGATGACGAAAGGATGAGTTCTGGGTTTTTTGATTTGTTTACTTATTTTTTAATTTATTTAATTTAAAAATTGATTTTTTGGTTTTTTAAATTTTTTTAATTCATTAATTACACACGTGGCCTGCCACGTAGGCGTTGAATAAGTCAAAATTGACCAAAAGAATCGAAGATGTAAATGAGCTAAATCTTAGGGGGCCAAAATTGTAGTTTTGATACTTAGGAGGCTAAAATTGCAAGTTTTTGAAAGTTATGGATGGAAAAATGCACTTTAGCCTATTTTTTTTATTTTTCTGAATGCGGGAAAAGCCACTCCATTGGAGCTCTTCCTATGACAGAGGTCTTATTTTGTTAGATTGATTTGGTTTTTTTATGTGTTTTTTTCATTTTTATTTCTCAATAAAAAAAATCTATCTAATTCACCTCTAATTCAATTCCAACATTCCCTTCTTTTGTTGATATGTTTTGTTTTTTACTTCTTCCCGGATTTGTTTTTGGATGCATTTATTTTTTATGGTTAAATATGTTTTCGGTCCCTATAAATATACCAATTTTTTGATTTAGTCTCTCTAAAATTTTCCTTCTACTTTTCGTCCTTTAAAAATTTTCCATCTTTACGTTTGGTCCCTCCTTTAAAGTAAATTCATATGTAGAATTCATATTTTTGAATAATATTATAAGAATCACTCCAAAAAAAAATTAGAATTTTTTAACAAAAGATGAATTTAATATGAATTTTTATATATTTGACGGTTAAAAATTCATATTTAATTTATGTTTTGTTAAAAAATTCTAATTTTTTTTGGAAAGTTTCTTACAATATTCTACACATATCTGCATATTTTCATTAAAAAAAACTAAAATTAACTTAAAAACATGGACCAAAAGTAGTGATTGAGAATTTTATAGGGACTAAAAGTTGAAGAAAATTTTCAGAGGGACTAAAATGAAAAGTTTATATATTTATAGGGACTAAAAATATATTTAACCATATTTTTTAATAAGGTGAACGAGAACCGACCGAGAACCCGAACCGCTTGACTAACCCCTTCATACATACTCGATTCATTAGGGTCGGGGATGGATTAAACAAAAAAAGAAAAATAAAAGTGCAAAAAATCGCGCAAGCGAAGCCGGAAAACGGACCGTAGCGCAACGACTAGGACTCGTGTCGGAGGAGTTTTGAGCGTGAGCTACCACTCATGCAGCGGCAAGGACCCGCAACTCTCGAAAGGGCCACCAACCGCCCGAATCACTTTAGTGTAGGAAAGCCTCCCTTTACTCAATGGACAACGCTTATCCTCTTTCAATAAAAAAAATGATGTTCCACCAACTAAAAAATATTTGGACATCCATTATATGAAGAATATATGTCAGCATGGTAAATTATTGCAAAATTTTGGAAACATATCACATAACTAGTTACACCAAATTGAGAATATCACACAACTAGTTTCACCAAATTGAGAAGGGTGAGATGAATCATACGTTGACTCTCTTACCCTCTCAGACAAGCTATATAGTTGACTCTCTTCTCACGATCAGCGATATATTGTGCTCGACGAACTCTATACTTTTTAGTACAAGTATATAAAACCCCATCAGCAGGCTTGTGTGTGTTTCCTTTCCTGCAAATTAAATCGCAGTTTCAAAATAGTTAAAAATCTAAACATTTTATTATTATGTAAAATCAGTGTAACAATATGTTTTTCTATATAGTATTCTTCCATTTTAATTCATTATTATTGTTGAAGTGAAATGAAATTCTTGTGAAACAAGATATCGCATGCACCAAAAGTCTTTTGCCTCCCTTTTCTAATTGTTATTTCAGATTTTAAATTTCACTACTTACAAATCTCCCTCAATTAAAAAATAAGCCATTTTTATGTACTCAAATGTTGTTAACACTTTTGAAAGACAGTAATGGATAATCAAGACCGATCCATCCATCTTTT
The DNA here is from genome assembly GCA_946800305.1 of Medicago arabica. Classification (NCBI taxonomy): domain Eukaryota; kingdom Viridiplantae; phylum Streptophyta; class Magnoliopsida; order Fabales; family Fabaceae; genus Medicago; species Medicago arabica. Next base: position 69,827,941 of record OX326964.1, read on the forward strand.
TTTTTTTTGAAAGAAAGAACCATCCATCTTTAACAGTTCGGAAAATCAATTTATATAATGGTTAAATTTTTGTCAGTATGGTATGTTTTTTGCAACTATGTTGTAAAAAAACCAATTTTTCAAAAACTTAAATTTAAATTTCATGAAAATTTCTTGATATATATACTAGATCTATTCGCAAGTTGAGCTTGGGATATCTTTTATTGAATTTTGATTCATTTTCTAAAACTAAATACACAAAATGAGTTTCAAAAACAAGGAAACAATATATGCAAAATTTAAAAGAAAAACAAAACCATTAAGAAACATAAATGAATAACGTTTCAATGAAATATGAATACTTACCACTATACTTAATGACTTTTTAATCTTATGTAAGTACCCACAAAATAATAAATAAAGGTTAAATGCTCTTTTGGTCCTTTAATTAATAAAAACTCCGTTTGAGACCCTTATATCTTGCTCCGTTATCTGTTTTGGTCTCATCTGTCACAGGGTTAACCTCAAATTTCTTGTGTGATCCACCATAAACCTCATTAGCTTTTTAATCTTAACTATTTGATATATTTGGCAAAATACAAACCATTGAATTGTGGAGATCTATTGTAAATAAAAGTGCACCATCACCACCTCATTTTTTTCCCTTTCTTCATCTTCTTCTCTCCTCGCCTTCATCATCTTAATCAAATCTTCATTAATGTTTTCCAAAAACACCCAGAATAAAAAAAAATCATAACCCATAGAAATTCATTTACCTGTAATTTCTTCTCTTTCTCTCTCACTCTTTCTTGTTGTTACAGAAACATTTTCTTCTTCTTTTTTCATTTTCTTATTCTCTCTCTCACACTTTTTAAATTTTCTTTTTTCATGACATATTCCTATGCTAATAGCTACACGGTGAGTCTTTGAATAGCTTAATTTTTATTATATATGTTAAGATAGTTTTCAATTTTTTTTATTTCAAGTTAATGTACATCTTAATTATTTGCTAGATTTTCTAACTTGTTACAAAATTTAAAATCCAGTATATCCCAGTAGATTTTGAACAAAAGTATTTGAAGGAAAAACAAAGCGCTATCTCCCTTCAAGTCTTGGATAATGAGAAAACTTGGAATGTTAAACATTGTGGGAGACATATTAGAACTGGATGGAAAAACTTTGCATTAGATAATAATTTGAAAGTGGGAGATGTTTGTCTTTTTGAGATGATCAAAAGCAATGCTTATGCCTTTAAAGAACTAATTTTTCGACTAGGCGAAGAACATTCCCTTCGACCACAAGGTAATTCTAGTTGGTTTTTCTTTAAGTTACTACTCTTTTTTGCTTATCTCAAGAATAATGGTTATAATTTTCGTCCTTTAAATCAGTTAATGGAGATGGAATTAATTGGGTTGAAACAGCAAGAATCCCTAGAGTTGAAAGTAAAACTATCTTGTCATATAAAGGTAAATCTTTAACATCATTGTTGTAACTCCTTTTTGAAAGTTAAAGTTGAATCCAACAGTATTTAGTACAAAATGGTGTTCAGTATCGGCTATATAGTGGCGCTACGACAACATAATTCGAATATACCGTCATTTTATGCGAATCACAGTTTACAATACTAGAATAAGAAAGCAATGCAACTATACATGTTTCAAAAATAGACGTAGCTTAATTGTAAATTGATTTTTTTTTCTTTTGTTGGCATACCACAGGAAAGAAGGCAACTCAAAATTCACTGCATGCTAGTTCATGCTCTTTCAAATGTTTTGATGTTATGAATGAATCCAATCAATTCGCATCCACTTTGAAAAATCCACATTTCACTATCAAAGTGAAATCAAGTCATTGGAATGTTTACAAACCGGTAAGTAACACACACACTCCCTCTGATCTTTAAATATAAGCAAAAAAATATATGTATTTGTCGAAATTTGAACCAAATACCATATATCTCATGATTATATTTGAAGCTTGTCATGCATTCTTGGAGCAAGCATGCATTTTTTGACTTGCTTCCATTAACTGCAGCGTATACACAATTCGTTTGCGGGGAAGTACTTGTGTGACAAGAAGATTGTAACATTACAATTTAATAAAAACTTGTGGTATGTAAGATTAACTAGCTGTCCATCCGAACCGTCAAGCAAGTTGAGTGTAGGTTGGAGTGAGTTTGTAGAGGAAAATAAATTGCAGGCTGGAGATGTATGTGTTTTTGAGCTCGTCAATAAGGAAGATCTTGTGCTTGATGCTCATATTTTCAGAGGCTGCAATTAGACTATCGATTTGGAAAGATGTTATTGCCGCGATTATGCTAATATTTGGCTTAATACATGTCCAAGTCCCTTAACTTATTTTTTCTTCTCACTTCAATCCCTTAACTATTAAATGTTTCAATTTGGTCCAATAAACGTGTTCGTTTTCCCCTTTCATGTGATCTTCGATTTCGTTTCTTCTTCTTCTCTCTATGTTTTCTTCTCCTTCTCTCTCTATGTTTTCTTTAGTCTCTCTCTAGGTTTTCAGAAGTGTAAAGGTTATGCCAACGTGGAAGGCCACTTGTTCAAAGTTAACGTTTTTTGAAAAAAGTTAATAGAAAGGACCAACTAAGTAAACAGAAGAGGACTTATATGACCAAATTGAAACATTTAATAGTTAAGGGACTGAAGTGAGAAGAAAAATTAAGATAAGGGACTTGGACATGTATTAAGCCTAAGATTTATTATTCCTTGTGACCTTCATTAGGTGAAAGATTCTCTGAGCAAATAGAGTTTCACTTGGTTATATTGGATTATTTCCCATTTCTATTTACATACGGTTCTCTTTATTTCATTTTCCGTTATTTCTCTTTCGTAAGATTGTGCAAGTTGTTATGCCAAGATTGATTTTATATGATGTAACCAACTAACCAATTATTTTATGTTAAACTAGCGAAAAGACGAGCATTCCGTGCCTGTCTTCCCGTTCTTTTTATTGTACTAATGTTTGAAAACTATGATTTTTTATTTTATGAAATTTTGGTTTTGATTAAAAGTAAAAATATAATGTTTGTTGCTTTTTTTAATGACACGAACAACAATCTTTATTATAGAAAAAATTGATTAAGGGTATAATTGGGATGAAAAAGTAAGTATAAATATACTCATCTAGTTTGTTATATTTTTTAAATGATAAAGGAAAAAAAAAACATATATTCATATATTCATATCGTGTTTGTTACATTTGTTTTAATATTTAAATTTATTCTTATCTATTTGTTATATGTACTATTTGTATTGAAAATATTAAGGGTATTTTTGAAAAGAAAAATCTAACCAAAAATGTTGAAATGAATAATTTTCTTTATATATAATATAGATATAGATAATAACGAAGTTTCAATTTCTTCCCAAAATTCTATTCACTTTCACCTTGCTTACCAATTAACAGATACAATTGATCTTCTTATGGTAGATAATTTTAGAAAATAGTGCTTAGATTTGCAAGCTTTTGGATATAGGTTCACAGTAAATTCCAGTATACAGATGTTGATAGTATATTTAGGCTTTTGACAGGCTTATTTTTTCATGGATAATACAATCAAATATATTGAAAAATGGCACAAAATTTGCTCACATGTTTTGCTCACAACAAGCACAGGAGATGTCGAGATATACGACATTATTTTTTAAAGAAAATAACATTCTTTTGTATGTAGTTTTTTTTTAACAAACAAAAATGGAATATATTAATACCGAAAACGTAATTGCTGCAACACAGGATGTGCCTTAACAATCACGGAAAGATACACAGTCTAGTCAGAATTACAAATCAGTTAATCGATACTCATACATAAGAGCGGGTTCGACCACCAATTATGAATACCAAAGCTAAAAACAATATTACTAGCTTTCTGCCACTACAAGGAATATGATTTTACTTTATCTAACACTAGCGAAAAGACGGGCACTCCGTGCCCGTATTTCTGCTCTTTTTCTTCGCTAATGTTTGAAAATTATGAACGGTATTTCTTTTTATGAAATTTTGGTTTTTATTAAAAGTTAAAATATAAATGTTTGTTGCTTTTTTTTAATGACACGAACAACAATGTTTATTGTATAAAATATTGTTTAAGGGTATAATTGGAATAATGAAAAAGTAAGTATAAATATATTAATCTAGTTTGTTATACTTTTTAAATGGTAAAGGGAAGAAAACAGATATACATATATTCATATCATGTTTGTTACATTTGTTTTAATATTTAAATTTATTTTTATCTATTTGTTATATGTGTTATTTGTATTGAAAATTAATGGTATTTTTGAAAAGAAATGTCCAACCCAAAAGTGTTGAAAAGGTAGTTTTCTTTATATATAGTATATATATGTGGTAGATAGCTTTGTTTATTTCTGAAAACTCTATCATTCCGCTCATTCCAGAAAATCCAAACACATAATAGCCAAATGAGATGAAAAAACGAATGCCGCGATGACAAACCACCTGCATAATTAATAAATTGCAAGAAATGGTCTGATATAAATTGAGATTCGACCCCATCAACGCAAACCAAGCTCGCGCCAACGGACAAGACAAAAATAGTTGATTCACATCCTCGACATGCCCACACCCATCTATGCATGACCGCGCCTCCAAAGGTAAAACCCCACAGCTTGCCAAATTTTGTTTAGTAGGTAACTGGTCCCGCAGCAGACGCCGGGCAAATATAGAAACTTTCAAAGGTACTTGTTTATGACATATCAACTCCATATTTTGATGTAAAATGGGTTGTTCCTGCGAGGTCAACATGTCATACACACCACGGACCGTGTACCCACCAATCTGATTCGGTAACCAAAGCCACCTGTCAGAAGAGGAATCCTGCAAATTAACTGTAAGTAAAAGTTCCCTACACTCCTCTAACAACTCTTCCTCCCAAACCCATAAACGGCGACGCCACTGCCACGCCCCCACCAACCTCCAAACCCAACTGAAACATGTTTCTTACCGAAACGACTTTGTTGACAGCCAACTCAAAAAGCCGTCTAAAACGCACACAAAACGGAACACTACCACACCAACAATCCCACCAAAAGTCAGTCTCAGCACCGTCTCCCACCTGTCTCCTAACACACGACTCAGACCATTCCTCTCCACCCTCACCTATCCCATCTTTAATCCTCACTATCTCTCCTAACACACGTGATTTTATATGTAGTTAAAATCACGATAAATAAATAAAAACCTCTAGAGTCTACGTTTCTAGGTATGATTTTCATGTTATTTTTGTGAGATTAAATTGTACCGCGATAAAATAATGAAAGATCAAATTAGATCTGCACGTTAACGATTAGAAATTTTCTCTTTTGGATGGTAAAATCCAAACTGTATTTGACCAAGTTTTGTATAGATTCCATTCAATTTATTAGTTCGAAATGATTTATTAAAATGACATAATTTAAATTTGACAACAAATTTTATGAAGTAAACACAATTTCATAATACATTTCCATTAATAGCGCTATGTAGTGCAAACATGTTGACAACTAAAGCTGAATTTGTAGTACAAGAAGATGGAGGAAAAAGATGGGAACAATCCTATATCTGAATTGATCAATAATTATGAAATACAAGATGATTGAGCAAGAGGTGGGAACAATCTCACATCCAAAATGATCTTAAATACAAGGTGAGAACAACGTCATCCACATTCTGGACACGTTTCATATTATATAATTCGAAAACAGTGTTTTACAGGTTCAAATTATATAATATGAATCATGCCCATAATGTGTAAAAACTTGTACATTGGGGGTTTGACACGTTTCAAATAATGTAATTTGGTCCAGTCAAATATAGAATTTTTATGTAGTCTACATTACATTACGAGTTCCTATTGTACACAACACATAACCTTTTATAAATTGACGTGTTTGATTTATTTACCAACAAGGGATAATTCAAGTTGTTTAGGGTTCATGTTGATGTTACACTTTATGACTTAAATGATTAGTTGGACCAAATTAATGACACAATAAAGGTGTACAATGTTAAGTAACATCGTATGTTGATCGACTCAGATGTGAAAACTATGTTCTCTATATTTGGTTTGTATAACTCGAAGAGATCGATTGAGTTAGACACTTCCTTGATGAGATCTTTTCATAATATTCAAAAAAGTGTGATTTGGTCAAAGACATACGAAAAAATAAGCTTGCATGGGAAGACCCGATGAAAAAAATTTAATTTGCTTGATCCATGATCTTTATTTTGTTTATGTTAAAATTATTATTGTTGTTTAACAGTGTTGTATTATGGTGTTAAAATTGTAATTTAATGGCAAACTTTTCTCGTGTTAAATTTAATTTGCCTGATCCATAATCTTGATTTTTTTTTACGTTAAAATTATTATTGCTGTTTAACATTGTTGTATTATGTTGTTAAAATTGTAATTTAACTAGCAACAAACCCGTGCTCCGTACGGGCTAGGCGTCGAAACGTAAGTTATATGCTAAATGTTATTTGCATTTAGAAAAAAGAAAAAAAAAATTAATGACGAAGCTGAAGTTAAATATAAAAACATTAAAATAGTTGTCGTCAAAATATTACAAATAATAGAGATCTCGTTAATGATAAAGATGACGTTAATGTGACCGTGTTTTTTATTTATCATTTACGAATCCTTAAAAAAATATTTTATTTTTTTATATAAACTCAATTTAACTAATTACAAACATTGGAATAGTCATAACTAAATATTATAAAGTGGCAAACTAAAAATATGGTAAAATATTAAAAAAAAAAATACGACGTTAACTTTTCAAGTGATGAATCTCAAGCATATACAACTTATACCGCTGTTTTGGGACACCGGGATTATTCAGCAAAGGAGAAAACAGACGATTCCAATGGTAATATTCTAGCAAAGAGCGCATCCAAAGAGGTTCTACTTGAACTCCTCATGACCGTGGTTGCTAAGAATGTGGTTCATAACAATCAAAATAAATTGGTAATTGTCGAAATAGGTAATGATAACGACCAGAACAGACCCGTGGATGATCTCTCTAACTATCCTTCCCATAGTTGCCTAGTTTGCAAAAAGACCTTGAGTTGGTTCAGAAGTTGATGAATAATAAAAATATTGATTATCAGGTCTCATCCACTACTTACATCTCAAAGATCCAGAAGAAGAAGAAAAAAACTCAACAAAGTTGCCTACCAAACCCGCTTACGGGGTTCACCTTCTTCCATTCCTCAATGAATATTTTCTATTGGGATATTCGACGTATAGATCAAATGGTTTCCTTTGAACAGGTTCCTTCGCTGCTAATCATCGTTGGTCAAGAATCGGGTTTGGAGAAAGATTCTACAAGCACTTAGTTGACTTTTAGATATCGTTTTGGTCTGCCAATTTATCGTTTTTTCTAATTTGTTTTTCCGATTTGCTTCTCTTTTCGAGGATTTTGGTTTGGTCTCCAGTTGTGTATCTTTTTCCACTTTTTATTTTATATATTATAAATAAGATTGTAACATTGTTAATGAAAAAAAAGTCGTTTGTTATGGAAGAACATATTTATTGAAAAAATAAAATATGTTCAAAAAAATACTTTATTTGTGGATTAAAATGAGGGTATAATAGGAAAAAGAGTTTCAAAAATTTACTTTCATATTTTTTTTTTTAAAGACACTTTCTTAATTTCATGTTACCATTCTAAAACGATAGTTAAATAAAAACAAAGGGAGTAATATTTAGAAAATAAGTGATTTTGACATTTAATAATTTAAAGATTGTTTTTATATAGTTTTGAGTTGAGCCTGTTTGGTACGAATTAAAATAAAAATGATTTTGACATTCAATAATTTAAAGATTATTTTCTAGAGATTAATAACTTATTTTGTTTAGATACTATATAAAAGGAATATTTTGTTTCAAATTAATTTCAATCTTTCCACAAATATTTTTTCTCTCCTCTAAATATGATTTTTTGTTACAAAAGACACTGAAGGGTAAAATATACTTATGTGTCAAATAATTAACATGAGGCAATATTGTGTTTTTGCTGGTTATTAACTTTCATATATAGAGAATAGAAGATAATCTATAACAATAAAAAAATTATAATATGACATGGTGGCCTGACGTTTTTGGTTCTTCGTTGTTTTCGAAAAATGTCTAGATCTGCAAGTTTCAATGTGTCTTGTTTGTCCACACCTTGGTTTTTCATGCTCAAAAGAGCTTTTATGCTTGCTTATTTGTTTATGGAGTTGTTGGCACTTGGATTTTGATATCGTGCTGACGGTCGATCCATTAATTGTTTTTCGCAGAGGTTCACTTTTCATATTTGTTTAAAACTGGTTTCGCGCCCGTATACGGGTTCACTTGCTGATTAGTGAATTTTTGTTAGGGTAGATTTGAGTCGATCTAATTGGACTGATTTATTATGTTGTATCCTCATTTTTTGTTGTACCTGAGTCATGTCAAATGTCCTTGGACTCTTTATCTATTTCTTTTTATTTATTATAATTCTTCTCTTGACTAAAAAAAATAAAGAAAAAATAAAGGCAAATTAATTTTAGAAAAGAAGCAATCTTAAAAATGTGTAATTTTTTGAAAAGTAGGTATATGTCTGTAATAAATATTTTATACATTTGTTTTGATTGGTATTAAGATTAAGTTTGTTTGTTTTAATTTGATTTTAGGAGGAAAAAAATAGAGAGAAATTGAAGCAATTAAGAAAGCGTAAAATTGTATTTTTCGATAGACATTAAGTTTCATAATTTCTTTTGGGTACAAAATTTCATGATTAGAGAATTAGAGAAAAGAAATTATAGGAAAATTTATTTTGATTTGGATTAAGATTAAGTTTGTTCTTTAAAAAAAGATAATGTGTTATATCAACTGAGTTTGTTAATTTATTTTTAAGAGAGAAGTTATAGGGGGAAGTTGAAACAAAAGACACGAAAGGATATAACTTTGATGACGTGTCAAAAAAATTAAGAAGTGTATGGTTATATTTTTGGTAGACATTAAGTTTCATATTTAGATAATAGATGACAAACTGTTCTCGTGTTTAGAACACGCTCGAATTACATAATCCAAGATATCCACAAAATCTTTCAAATTATATAATCTAAACCGGAGCAAAATGAAAATTTTGGAAAACATGCGAGAGACAGGACAGGAAAGAAATTTTCTAACAAGTATCCTAAATGTTACCCAGGTTCTCTATGAAATCATGGTTAAATGTATGGACACGACTCTGGATTGAAAACCTTTACACTAGAAATCGCCTCTCTCTCTATATATATAAAACACTATTCTGTTGTACGTACACATAATAGAATATAAACAATTTGTTTTCATTACATTAAACGACCACTGGAAGTAGGTTGTATACCCACTACAGTCCACGTGGAAGATCAATGGTTCTCTCTCCAGCCAGTGTTTCATCCGAGCCATGACTGTATAGAATAACAAGTACAAATCAGTAAAATTAATGTATAGAAGTTATGACAATGAAATTAATCATCAGATATTTACCTTAGATAACTCAAAGCTGACATTCGGTAGAGACAGGTAAAGACCAAGACATGCAAACCGATTGTATAAAAGAATGCAAAAGTTCGGGCATACCTGTAAAGCATAATTTTAATCAAATAATATTATGACACACTCTTAAAAATGAAACAATATCTGGAGACTCATAAACACGCTTCTTGATTTCCTTTGGAGAGCCATAAACGATAAAAAAAAATCCATTTAGAAGGATGTATCAATGAATTGCAAGAACTAGAAAAACTTTTCCTCCAAACAGATTAACACATCATTTGAACAGGAGAAAGCAGAAACACAAGGGTAGATCTAAAATAAGGCAGAAGCATACTTGTTACCGAGAAGAAATCGTCCGCTGCTGAGTGTGATTCTGTCCCTGAATCCCAACTCCTTGTATCTTTGATCTCTTTCCTATTACATGCATGACAGATAAGTCAGCGAATAACAAGAATTGAATGATATTTGATAGAAAATAAAGAACGCATTTCAAACCAATTGCCTCCTTATCTGGCTTTCTCCCAACTCCCTACTCTGCTCCACACTCTCCGTGTAAGGTAAAAAGGAGGAAAAGAGGGGAGAATTAAACAATAATTCCTCATCAAGACAGCCCCAAGTACCAGTGTTTTATTGCTTTGACAAGAGCTACTAACATGTATATTGATGAATGGAAGTTCATTCTTTGTTTCCAGAGCTGATTACTAGATATATTAGTGTTTTCTGATCTCATTAGTTAGACACTGAACACCTTATAGTTTAGATATAAATTATTTTGCAAACAAAAACAGTTGTGAAGACAAGCTGTCAATGACATCCTCGAGCTTCAAATGGGTAGAAGATTCTCAAGAAGATCATAATGTATGACTTAAGTTATCTTGGAAAGATATTTTCTGATACAAATTTTATAGACTTTGAATGTGGCGTTGTACAAAAATTTAATGTGGCACAAAATACAAACTTAAAAAGATGCGTGCTTATAAAAATAAAATGCTTCACTTAGGGGAAGTAATTATAGGAAGAAAACGGCCGACCTTTTTTGAGAATGCAGCAAAAGGATTTATATCTTCCTCGTATATCTTCTTGTATTTTGATTCAACATCTGATGTGAAACCACTTTCAAGATCTTCTGCATACTGAACATAAAATCACAAACAATATCTCCAATTCAAGATAAAAACTAGATTATAGAAGGCAAAAAATATTGAAGAAACGGCATGACGTTAATTTACAACACCTTCTTAGAACCCCTGGAAACCACTTTCTCAACATTATAGTCTTGGACATAACGAATCTTCCCGTACAGTTTAACATTATCTGCTTTAGTCTTTTCCAGTTCCGCTGTTAATACCCCAATTTTCTCCTTCAACTGCCTTATTTCCTGTTAAATGTGAAAAATTCAATCACGTCCACCATCATATTAAAATATAAAATTTGATGGAAATAATGTCAAATAGAAAGGAGTAAGAAGAAAGAGCGTCCTAAACCAACATTAACTATAAACATACCTCTTCTGTCTCCCTCAAGCGTGTCCTAAATCGATCTCTCTGACTACATATTACTTTAAGCATTGAGCTTTGATCTTGATCTAAGGCATGCCTTTGATCCATATTGTGATGCTGCAGAAGCAAACAATCTTAAAATTCAAATGATGTAGGTAGATGTTTCACCACAGGGTTATAATTGCATCAGTTAACATTTTACAGAAATGCAATATAATGCAGAATAAAATTTCCTATGCATAAACAGTCGCAGCAAAATTATACGGTACAAGAATAAAATTCTCAATGCTTCCCAAGATAATTAATAAAACTAATTAGGTTTTATAGACACAAATGGGATACATCATCTCTTCAGTTGTTGAAATTATGATATTTGGTTTCTATGCTTCACAAATAAGTAAACCACGGTATGAAAAGCATATTGGAAAAAGGAATTCACCTCAGACACCTCACTCCGATTAGCCTCTGATAGATCCCAGTCATCAAGGAAAGTTCCTTTATGATCTTTGGAACTGGAATTATATCCCTGCGTCAATAGAGCAGCTAGTGATTAATAAATAAAATACTTAGGAGGAAAGAAAAGAGGTTCATCTTCTATTAGTGATTGATATGGTAGTAGAGGTTTCAATAGTAATTGTTCCAAACCTTGGATATATCATCTTCCAACTTCTGTATCAGTTTTTGCTGTTCATTAACCTTAGCTGAAAGTTCTGCCACCTTCTGCTCGGCTGTTTCGAGTGAAGATGTTTTTTCAGAAAGTTTGACCTGAAAACAGTAGAACTACATCTGAAAAACAATAGATATAATACCTACAGATCATATCAAGGAACAGTCTTATAAAGCAAATAACATGGTTCTCGATCCCATAACAAGTTCAAATACACAAGGTACAGGCGCACTAATAGTCCATGGTTTCTTGGGAAGCTACACCAGATATAGTCAGAATTGTGTGAGTTGATTGATTCTACTCATCATTAGTTTCTTAGAAATATCGTGGATGGCATCAGATGCCTAATTACTATAAGTCAATGATCATACTTTCAACTGTGTTAGCTCGTGTTCCATTTTTCGGTTCTTATCAAGAAGTAGAGATTCCATCTTGCTCATCTCCTCCCCACTTGTGGCCACTTCCCAGTCTTCAGCCTCAATTGAATTATAACCCACTGCCTGAATGTATGACCATGAGTTAGATGGATGGTGCAGAGCTTGGTACCCAAAACAAGATGTTACATAAAAGTCCATTTGAAATTAACAGTATAATCACCTGCAAAATTTTTACTTTCTTACGCAAATCATCAACTATTTTTTCTGTTGGTCTTGTCTGAAGCTCTTTCTTCATTGCCACAATAGAAGCCTCCTATATCAAGATAAAGCATAACAGAAAAAGTTAGAGCACAGCACATCTTAAACACAGCACTCACACAAATACCGGGACTAGAAGTCATAAGAAGACTGCATTACAACTGTTTATTATTTTTAGTTAGAGAAGACCTTACTTCTGGTTAGGATTTTGGACATTAAACACTGAACGCACAAAAAAAAAAACACTGTCATGCATTTTTGCATCTCAAATAAGGGCAACAAACAAATTCTCATCTGCCCAGAAGTAAATTTCACGAAGATCCTTCAAGTTAAATGCCCAGTACGAATAGAGATAGAATGAAGGGGGTAGTTAGAAATTTTTTTTTTAGAAAAAAGCTTTAACAAGTTCATGAACAGAGAAAGGAAAAATTACTGTAATGAGTCTTAGAGTTAGAAGGGGCATTATGGGAAATAGGAATATGGACCCTTATAAATATGAGAAAAGCCAAGGAAATAAGAGGGAATATGTGTGATGTCAACATTCTTCTCCTAACCTCTTCTCTCATTTTACTATCCTTATTTTCCTGCAGTTGTACTCTGTCATTGTGTGTTCACAGTGAAACATTATCAATTAATTGAGATTTCCTTATATCAATTTTAGTACCATTACATTGGTGCTTTCATTGTCACCATGGCAAAGCATGATGAATTGGTTTCGGCAGGAGCAAATCGATGGATTCAAATGAAAGCTGAGCATAATGCTCGATGGGCACAGCTTGCTTATTTGGACGGACCAGGTTACACTATCATGGATCGAATAGAAGCCAAAATGGATTTGCGACGCCAATACTTCTCCAGAAGCGCTTCCCATGGTGTTGAGAACTCAATTCCACAACCTCCGACACAACCATGTACATCTCACCCCATATCTTCCACGGCTGAATCGAACCGACAAAATGATTTGCGTATGGCTGACTGTGCACGAGAAATCCGAGAGTCATGTGAAAGAATTCTCAAGCTGTTGCAAGAGGAGATTGATGTTGCTGAGTCGACGAACGATGCAGTTCTTACTTCGGAAGAAACTCTCCCGTTCGATGAAAATGTGAAAACAGTGGAAGAATCAGTGACACCAATTGTTCGCTCACCTCTTCTCAACCAAGACGCGAGCTGTTCGTATCCAATGACAGGTGCTTTCCCTAAAGATATGACTCGTTTTCACTACCCGCCAAGTTTATTGATTTCAGTGGTCGATTGGAAGAGTTACAAAGGATGTTTGATTCATCCTCCCAGTATGTTAGTCTCATTGGTTTTGAATGTTGATCCACTACTATTGAAACCTCCACATCCATTTGTTTTTA